>OY776084.1:862019-3362019 GCA_963675205.1 Catocala nupta | reverse complement strand
GGCTTTATATTATAGTATTCTAGGTCGTACTGCGCATGCGTTAAACCACGCCGTGCATGGCATGAGCGGGGCGGGAGTGACGTCACCAAAACGCGGCGGGCCGGCGGCGTGCCTGCCGCCGCGCGCCGGTCCGACGCGTTTTGGTGACGTCACGCGTGTGCGTTCAATAAATATAAAGCTACCAACCCACAGCAACCGCGATTACTGAAATAATATCTTTAATGATAATATTATGTAATGAAGGCCGAAATAGAAATATAGATCAAATAGAGTTTATTGATCAAATTTTAACTTAAATATATATGTTTGTTAAATTTTGCTCATCATCTCATCTTGTCTGGGCCGGGAATATGTTCGGTTTATTAACCTCATAAGTTACCGCGTCAGCAACATACTGCGCCCGCGTCAGCGCATTACAATACATGTACATTTATTTGTTTGAATTATTCTCTTTTTAATAAGTCATTATCAAGATAAACCCGTGAATCAAGAAAGTCATATTCAAAATCATCAAGGATTTTTCATTTAACAAGATATCAGGTTTGCCGTTCGGCAACAACAAGGCAACCGCACGACACTCTTATTCTATGAGTGTAAATATCTAATACATATATATACATGTATGGCTGTACGCCACATTGGTTCAAATGGGTTACCTAACTTTTGCATCCCTGTTCCTTTGTTCCATAAATACATTGTAGTCCAATAATTCCAAAGTACAAAATAAGTAAATTTACTGATATTTACACAGTTGTGAATGATGATCATGGGGAAAAAACAGGAAGCATTAAAAATAATACTTCTTTTTAATTCATGATACTGCTATATAACCGACAGTATAATACGACCCTCACACATGCCCACCCATTAATGTTACATGCTATGTTTCATACAGAATAAAAGTATACATTTCATATTAATATATATTTTATGGAGGTAATATTTCTTTATTTGTGTATAAATCTCATAGTAGTAACTAATGAAAAATGTCAAATAAAATGTTATTATTTTCAATTGACACGGTATGTTATTTTCATTTCATACTATTTTCAATTAGCTTGTAGCGATACAGTGTGTTGAAAGCTTTATACCACGCATGCGTAATACGCGCGCCGAACGCGCGCCCGCACCGCGCCGCGCTGCGCCGATCCCGCGCCCGCCCCGCGCTCACTCTAGCGCTCGCTGTGTAGTGTGTGAACGCTTTCATATAGTTCAGTACATTACAACACGGCGGGACACGCGCACGCCCCGCGTACGCCGGCTGTTTGACCGCACCTTGAACGTATTGTGACAAAAATTATGATAAGTTTCAATTTGACATTTCTGCCTCTCCCCCCAAATTACTTTATTTTTACACACACTTTTCATGATCAATTTAGGTTAAATTAAATTTAAATTACAAGTAAATTGCATAGGATAGTGATCAGACCAGTATGTGTCGTACAATATGCTCACGTGATCGATAGTTGCGCGCGCGGCACTCGAGACCACGCAGTGATCGAGCCACCGGCGACAACCATGAGCCTCACTTACAAAAGTGTGTGATTCCTTAGGTAACATTTCAAGATCAACACACGCCCCTGATTGGTCAGCACAAAACTCTAAAAGTTGGTTTGCGAATAACTCACCTGGGTGTGCGTTGAAATCTCCCAGCACGTATACAGATTCCACATCACTATTCTCAATCATAGAATTTATTTCGCATAGACACTCTGTAAACTCAATCAAGTTGTCTTTTGAGTTCGTAGGCATGTACACAGATATGATTAGCATAGAACGGTCACTAATCTCAACCTTAACAGCTGCGATGCGATCACTACTACACTGTAACACAGACACTGAAACACACAATAATGGCGGAACTAACAAGGAAAATCTGGAACTAACACTTCTAATTGCAAATTAATATCTAATACCTAGTATAGTATTATGTTATCTATGCTAATACTAACATACCTACACTACTAACATAACATAACTACATACAAATACATAAATTCACGCCTGTAACCCAGAGGGGAAAGCAGACACTACGGATTTCCTCTACTTATAATAAGTAGGTAATATACTTCAGCCCTGTATTAAACTGAACCACTGCCGATACCGGGCACGGGCCTCCTCTCAGTGTGAGAAGTGCGTATACTTACGATTTTTAGCATGCCATTTCCCGACACTTTTAATTACTATTGACCATGAATATTGTAATGTGACTGAACGGATGACGAAGTGTTTTAACTGGTCGCTTTGCCTCTGCCGCCGCGCCGAGTGTTGTGGGTTCAAATCCCACACGGGACAAATCTTTGTGTGATCCACAAAGACTGTTCCGAGTCTGGGTGTTCTTTGTGTCCATTGGTTGAATGTTTGTAAAGTCCCCCGCGACAAAGGATTAACTCCTAGTGCGACTCTTAAAAAAAACGAAACGAAACGAATATAATTCAGCCCTATATTAAACTGTCCCACTGCCGGGCACGGGCCGTACGATTTTTTAACGATAAGGCATGCCTTTTACTCATACTTAACTCTTCGCGGGAAAAGTGGGGTGGAGAAGGAATGTCGGTTTCACCCAGAGAAAGTTAGAAGTCCCCGGTTCAACCGAGTAAATCTACCACGATATTACAATCCTTGAATGGTGGGTTAAACCCTGAAACTGAAACTACTATAGCGGTAACTACTACTTGCTATTTTGGGATCACTCGCTCAAAACAGAGCCTATCGGAATACGGTTCGCGTTAACGTTAATACCGTAGATCAGCTTGAGTGGTAGGGCCACGCTGGTTACCTACAGCATAAATGGGCCGGCTCGACCGCGGAAGTACCACCCTCTCACAGAAGATCGACGTAAAATAACAGTAGATATCTGTTATGTTTCGTTCGGTGAGTGAGAGCGCCACCGGAGGCCCAATCACCCTTACCTTCCCTAACCCCATCCTGCTCCATTTCCCTTTTCCTTCCGGTAGGCAGCGACTTGGTTGTTTTTTTGACATTGCTTCTGTAATGCTAAGAAAATGCAGCCATGTGTATGTGCCACGGTTCTTGCTTACTATCAGGTGGGCCGCAGGCTCGTCTGTCATCGACGAAAGCAAAAAAAAACAATGATCTACGTTGCCGACAACGCCCGAAACCGAGGTCCGTGGTAGTTCGTCCTTGGAGTATAACGTTGTCTAGTATACTTTGTAACGGCTTGTGAGCCTTCTGTGCTCACCTATAGTCCGCGTAAAGCTGTAAAGGCTACTTGAGACCAACAACTAACACACATAAAAAAGAAATGGTTCTGGGATCATTCACATTCGTTACATGCTCTATGTATGCTCGTTGGTTTAACGTATATAATCTTAGGAGCATAACATTATGCCTTGTGGCCTGTTACGCAAGGCAACGTATTTTGTTGACGTAATGTAAATCCTAACTTTAATATTGTGAATGCGAATGTAAGTTTGTTTGTTAAGCTTTTACGTCTTATCTTATCTTAAATACGGGGGCCAGTCAGTGCAGACCGGCGACGCTTCGACCCAGTGGGATCTTTTGTGTCGGCCCCGAGATCTTTCCTTTAGCTATCTCCTTATGAATGTACTGCATCAGCCGCACTGTACACTTGAGAGGGAGAAGCCTGAAGTCTTCGGGGTTTGGATATGCCAATCCTATCAGACCCATCCTCAATCCAGCCAACGCGTCACATTCACACAGTAGGTGCGATATGGAGTCATCCTGTTCACCACAGGCTTTGCAGATTAGATTGTTTGCCAATCCCAATCTGCACAGGAAGTCGTTGGTGCCAAAATGGCCAGTGAACGCTCTGTGAGCAGGCGTATTTGGCCCTTGTTGTACCTGCAGAGCTTCCGGGTGAAGTTTGTACACTACTAACTAACTAACTAACTACAGAAACGATCATCTTGAAATTTCGCATACACGTTGTCAGAGGAACAGAAAAGAACATAGACCTCTCATCCAGAAAAATACTGTTACTAATCTAACATAACTTACTTTTACGCGAGCGAAGCCGCGTGTAAAAGCTAATAATATATAAAACTAGCTATCCCGACAGACGCTGTCATGTATAAACGAAAAAAAAAATACATATCTAAACCATTCTCGAATCCACTTGAACACACACAAAAATTTCATCAAAATCGGTCCAACTGTAGATTTATATATATACTAGCTATTCCGACAGACGGTTGTCCTGTATAGACAAAAATAATAAATATGTGTCACAAATTACAAATATACAGATGGCTAGACCAGTACCTACAACGCGTGAACAGACGCACTCACACATATACATGTGCTTACAGCTAGCAAGAATCAAATCGGAAGAACGACATTGACTTTAATAGCTAACTTTTTGCCGAGACTCCTTCAGCCGCGCAGCTGTAGTGAATGCGATAGCTGTTTGTGACATTTCAGGTTGTGTAGGATGCCAGGATCGGTAAACTCGCACAGTCGTGTCGGTCACTGCGTTTTAGGTGGTAAATAAACGTTGCTGTGACCTATATAATATTCTGCCATTCATTTTATTTCATCCAATCTTTATTCCATTTTCCCAAGGATTGACAACGCGCGATTAGAACCTTTGTCGTTTTAGTATTGCTAACAATCATAGGCTAGAGTAACTGGTAATCAACAGGCGATCCGCAAGCTTTTCTGCCGTCGTCATTGTATAAAAACTCAAAGATCTCAGTATTCGTGGTGTTATGTTATAACCCAGGCATACAACGGTATTGGGATCAACTCAGATGAAGCAAAAAATTACTAGAGCTTGCCCGAACATGCTGTTTGATGTTCTTCGCCGCTACTCACAAGCACATCTGTTTGAACACTCGCGCGTATGCTCGAACAATCTCGCGGATATCCGTGCGGGTCCTTTTAGTTTGTGCCTAAACTACGTGCGGTTAATCAATTTCTTGTCAGCCATTTGATATGTGTGCTCTCCTGGCTTTCCAGTCTTGCGACAGGGTGTCTGAACAGCGCGTGGATGGCCTCCCTCGGTAGATGCCACGCGCCGCCGCCGCACGCACGTGTTCGAACATACTCAAGAATATTCGATTGGGTTCGAAACTTCAAACACGCTCGCGCAGTCGCGAGAAAGATATTTGGATGCATTCCGGATGGATGTACATGCGCTCGATCCTACTATTGTTATCATCATCATCATTTAGCCGAAAGACGTTCACTGCTTTCCCCAAGGTTTTTTCACACAGACCGGTCTTGGGCCACTCGCATCCAACCGCAGACCCTTACTAGATCTTCGGTAAACCTTGCTTACCCCTGCTGCATCTTACGGTGCGTGGCCGCGACTCCAGAATCTTCCTAACGCAACGGCTATACTATTGCACTACAGTAACTACAGTAAAATTATATTCCTATTGTAGCCATACAAAAGACTATTACAACGCGTTCTGTATCTACATAATTTATGGAGGTATTAAATATAAATTGATGTTTATTCAAGTTTTCCTATTTACATATTATGTTTTTATGCTGACGTAGGTATTTGGTAAATATTATATACCTACTACAATTGATACTTTTATAGTGTCATACAAATAATATGAAACTATTCTGTTTAGAAAACAATTAAAACTTTGTGTGGAGTGAATGAATAGGTATTTATAGACATTAAGTATATAATAATAATGCGTCGTACTTAGTTCGTTCACACGTCGAAGTCACCGGCAAAAACTCAAAAGATTGAAAGTCCCGGGTACTACCGACTTAACCTACCACGTTGTTCCTTCACACACGTCTATGTCCGGGGCGCAGAGGATCGCTCGCGCTTTCATCTTGCCGCCCCCGCAGATCTTGGCCGCCACTGAATTGTGGCGGCTTCATCCAGTTAATACATCTCCACCTACTCCATCGAGGAGACAGGCAAGCAAATGAGTATTTCTCTTTAGAAAAGACAAATTCGACTCTATTGATAATTCCTGTGTCGCGGGGGACTTTACAAACATTCAAACAACTGGCACAGAGAACACCAAGACTCGGAACAACCATTTGTGAATTACACAAAGTTTTGCTTTTTTAAGTGGGATTCGAACCTGTTGTAGATTTTTGACGCAGTGGCAGTGCTCGACTAATTAAACCTCTAAGCGCAATCAAATATGCTGCGTGTATGTATGTAATAATAACACTGACATACGCGTTTATAATATTATTGATAAGCATTTAGGAAACTGATACAACGTTATCTCAATGCGGAAGAAGCCAGCCGAGTTATATGATATAATCTTTATGTCTTTATAACTAAGGTTTACACGTGTTATATGTTTTATATTAGATAATTACTTAAATATAAACAATATGTTTATTGTTTATATTTAAGTAATTATGTAGGAAATACTTTAGATGTTGATTATTTCTACAATAATTAGATTAATGTTCGCTCAGTAGTTGAAATTCGACGGTAATTAAATGTTTTTTTTAAATAAATGTTTGTTTCTTTCACTCCTTGTCTATACAAACATTACCTAAATATACGCAATCTCAGAAACACTCAAGCGCACAAAATGCTTTAAATGAAGATATTAAAAAAATATATAGATTACATACCTACCATGTTTACTTTATAAATAGATTTCTAGCGCGCGTCGTAAATTATTCAGGTAAGTCAAAAATAATTGTTTAAAACAATTTTTATAAACAATTATTTTTGCTTTTAAACAAAAGCAATATAAATATGACAACAATTTTAATACCTACATTTATGTATCGAACTCTTGCTCAGTAAGTGCATAAAGTCTTGGCATCCTGGCCGTGTATATTGAAAAGCTACTACAGTACGTCTCCATTGAACTGAATTAGCATTTCCTGACGATAAACACGCGTAAACGCTGCTCCAATACGTCTCAGAGGGTGATGTGATCTATTACGTCATACTCAGAATCATAACAGGCGGAATGTCGGTGTAATAGTCTTCTGCCTAGTCCTTTACGACTAAGATACTACTACGATATATTATACGTACTGTAAATTAATTGTGTTCAAGGTTAATTGAAGAATCTTAATACATTTAAACAAGTTTCAGGTTGCGTAGAAAACAAAGAACGGTGCCCCATTACTAAACATACGATTAAAGAGGACTATTGAGTAATTTACAGAAACAATGATAATATTATGTATGTAGTCATACAATTAAATATCCTTGAGAGAGCGCTGTGTTACCAAGAAGAGTGGATGGCATAGAAGACATATTTTCTTTTATGTAGGTATCTACGTGTTATCTCTAGCAAAACTATCTACATAAATGTATAAAATACTTATATAAAATCATCAGCATTAGCCCTGTATTAAGAGATACCTATGTCCTGTAGCAGACTGCAACAGTTTGATAATGATGAATTTCTGATGGGGTTTTGAGTGCAGGTAAATAAAACAATATGTACTTTATTTTTGTAAGTACATTTATTTTATTGTACTTACTTATAATTAATTAATTCTTAATATTACTTCATCTAAGAAGAGGGCAGGTCGGGTAATACCCTCATGGCGCGCATAACTTAGGTAACAAATACTGCTCATCATATGTGAGCAGCATCCTACTGTTCTTAAACCTACAATGCAGTTACAGCAATAACTTATGATTGCGTCCCGACCATTCATATTTTGCCGATGAAGAGTCAATAAATAATAATTGCAAAAATGCAACTTTTCAGGAGGCGAAAAAACAGTTTCAAGGCCTTTTAATTTTTTTATAGTATATTTTATTTATATATATTTATTTATTATTATCAGTTTTTATTATTATTTATTCATTTTATTTCTATTTATATTTTGTTTTAGTGGACGCGCGTTTGAGTGTAGATAGTATCTATTGCCATCTTAAATGACGTAACAACACTTAGTATACATATATTGCAATAACTATTTATCTTGCAAAATTAATAAGAAACAGACCCAAGATCTTTGTCAGCATGTGTATTACTTTATTTTACAATGAATAATTCAATAAAACAAAAATGGCCAAAATGTCAGTTATTATAAATTGACTCTTCATCGGCGATTTGTTTCTGCAACTATAAATACAAAATAAGTTTAGTGGTTAGCTGTGATTGATCGTCTTCTTTAGTTTCAGGCATATGACCTATGTATCCTTTCTCATGCAGTCACGAAAACCTCTATCGAGAATGAAAATATAATTTCTCTATAAAAATCATTGAATTCTGTTTCATTTAATAAATCGTTCATTATGGTCTCATCATTTGTTGTGGCACTATATGGTCCACGTACTATCGACATGAGCGAGGGTGGATCATTTCAGAAAAAAATTCGCTTACACATGTTGACTGAGTTGAGTTTGTATCGCCTTAGAATCAGTAAAGAAATGTAAAGTGTAAAAAACTCAAAAAAAACAAAAAAGGGGCGTGTCACGGATGGCTGGCCTGCTATGCGATTTTAACCTTAGGAGTGGTCAACCGTTGCTCAAGTCGATAGTACCTCAATGATATATCCATCAAAGGCACAGAAGATAAATAAATAAATGGCTTTAATAAATTCCTATATTTATGAAGGGAATATGTATCCTTTTAGAACAAGTAATTACTGCTTTTTCCAGTATATATATATATATATATATATATATATATATATATATATATATATGTTGCATCAGCTATTGTAATTACTGGTTTTTGTTCAGCTGGTGCATCAGGCTCACCAAAAATATGATTGGCAACGTAGGAATTTTTCCATCTGCTCTCTTCTTAAATGAGGAATACCGAAATATAGTGGAACATAGTCTGTTAACAGTCGGCCTCGATGGCGTAGTTGTCAGTGTAACCGACTGCCACGCCTGAGGTCGCGGGTTCGATTCCGCACAAATCAAACATTTGTGTGCATGAACATGGATGTTTGTCTTGGTCTGGGTGTTTCTATGTATAATATGTATGTATTTACAAAAAAATAAGTATACAGGTGTCCCAAAAAGTAGTGTCAGAGATAGGGCACCCCTTGGGGTATCCGCATCACCCCTATGTATGTTCCACGATTTTGCAGTTTTCGAGTTATGAATATTTTTATGTTTTTGAGAATTTTCCGTATGAACAACATTAAAAATTTCTAAAAAAAAAAGTAGTAGACTTTTAGAATTTTCGTTTTTGTATCTGAATAGTCATGAGTTGTACCTTTCCGCTTAAAAGATTCAGCTTCTTAACTTTGATGGAAATTATGATAATCTAAATGTAAAGTGAAAATTTTACATTCTGAGAACTATGACTTCAATTTTCCAATTAAAATTAAAAATCAAACCGGCGATTTTATGGTTTCTAAGTAGGGCTTATAACTTCTTCAGTCTCAGCTTTAATAATCATAAACAAAAAATTGTACTCAATTGTTAAAAATACTTTTGCTAAAATTTGCCTTCAAGACGTCAAGGTGGAAAATTCTTAAAATTACCAACTTAAATAAAAAATTTTTTTGTTCAATTTGTCATTCCTATAAGGTTAATTAGTTTGTTAACCAACCAAAAGATTGCAAGAAAACTAGATCTAATGAAATAAAAAATGAAAACTAAGATGTGATAATATATTATATTATTATTATATAAACAAGATATTTCTTGCTACAGACATTAACATTTCAAGGGTCCTCCTTGGCACTCTTAATAAGCACGACAATCTGTCTCCTGAATTTCCAGTCCTTAACTTGCACTTGTTAATGCAAAACTACCTCGATGCATATTCCTAAGCCTGGGTGTTGCTTCTAATATTTCTTGTTTACTTAAACCTGTAAAGTACTGCACTTGGTTGTCAGAGTACTTTTGAATATTCTCTTAAGAGATGTTATGAAGTCCTTTCATTAATTTAAAATTTAATTCTATAATGTGTATGAAAGTAAAGTTATTGAGGCTATACTCAGCAGTTGGTATCTAATCAACACTTCTCGCCTGGTTTCTTCAGGCACAACATTTCTTTCTGGTTCCATGCATTCTTGGAAAATGCAATGCACTGGTGTTTCAGCCGCTCTTCTCATATTGGGTAACAGAATATGCTGGGGCCTTCCTTGTGGTCCTTCTGGAATGTGTCTCAAATCACGAGCTTGATCCCAGCAAACTCCGCAAACTTCAATCATGGATGACATCTGTAAATAATTCATCTCATGAGATGGCCATAGATATCAGAATAGAAATCAAAAAAATCAAAATCAAAATAAATTTATTCAAATTAGGTTACAAGGTAACACTTATGAATGTCAAAGTTACACATAATTTTTTTCCTGTGAATTTACATTTACTGCCACGTTCAGCAAAGCTAGGGTGTGTAGGGCTCATGAGAAGAACGGGCAAGAAACTCATAGCCACTCTTTTTAATCGCAATGATGAAATATAAATAGCAAATGAAATATAATAATAGCATTGATGAAATATAAATTAAACACCAAGTTCGATAAGCATAAGTTGTGCCCAACATGTTCAAGCATAAAAGAAACACAAACAAAAAAGAGGTAGGACACAGTGTGATTCCTGATTGAATTTGAGCAACCCAAACTGGAGAAGGGTTGAAGGGTTGTTCAGATATAATAATTGGTTACCTTCACCTTATATAAAATCTTGACCAAATAGCTATGTTGTGTTAATATAAGTGAATAAGTTTATTGCTCATTGGCATTGAGAAGAGCTCATTAGACAATGGATGGACCATTATCCTTTTATTGAAAGTAGAGCTAACAGCATTGAGTGTTCCAGAGTAGGCAACATATAAGAGTAATTATGCCCTTTGCGTGGCAAGTGTTTAGAAGCTAATTACTATAAATATATTATCTCATATATACCTGCTAGAGCTCCAACAAACGGGCAATGTTGTCAGGATTCCACTGTTCATCTGATGTTGTCGTGGACAGACTCCTTCCACATACAGCACACATTAAAACAGAAAGATATCCACATGATCAGGTGAAAGGGGTTGAATGCAATCCTAGTTCTTCTAGCTCTTAGCCAACATGGCACACAAACTTCATCTTCAGAACAAAGCTATAATAAAAAATATAATTAAAGAAAAGCTCGCATTCAAACATGCATTATGATAGTAGGAAATAATTTATATTCTAATAGTTAAAGTAGGTACATGTTTTTTATACCTCTTGTGGTTGGATCCAAGTAGAAACTGTATTAGCCACTCTTTGTTTTTCTTCATTTGCCCCTTCAATCAAAATCCTACATCAACTAATTCTTAGTATGCATTGTCCACATAAAACACTAACACTTTGATGGCCAACTCGTCTTCTTGGCACATTATCAGATGAATGAGTATGAGTAGCTAGCTGCCAGCATGCATGGCAAACATGGTCAGCAGGTGTTATCTAGAAATAATAATATATAGTAATTTAGAGTAGTGTTCAACATTATACGCTTTCCTTTTCAGCGGTCATACTACCAGAGTAAGTAATACATATTCTAATTAGGCAAACTAAATAAATAATAATTTGTATGATAAACATACACATTACCATGTTTATATGCAGAATGCAGAATGTTATTCATAGACTACTTACATCTCTAAGATATGTCCACAGTCAAATAGTATTGACGAGATCTTCACTCTCATCGGATAAAGCGTGCCTTCTTATTCGAGACAGCCGAACGTTGCAATTTACACATTGCATACTCGTAATTTTAATTAAAACACGTACCTACACACACAACACTGTAATAAAGCGTTCTTTCGCGAAACTACTATCAAGAGAACGTACGGAAGAGCAAATACCACAGAGTACTTTTGTATTACGCAAATACTCAACTAATTCGCTAAATTTCTCAGATACAGTCACAAACCACAATCCAAAACAACAGCAAATCAGCAGAGCAGACGGATTTGCTAATTGCTTTACCTGTCAATAAATAATTGCCATACGAACAAAAAAATATTGGTGATGAAAATCATTCGTATCAATGATTAAATCGTTAACTATTATGATTTTATGCAACAATTATGCATTCTAAGGTATAATATATGTAAGTATGTTTGTGTTATTTATATTTCTAAAGAATTTATTATAATTTCGACATTTGTATAATATTGTCATATGTTTACGCGAATGTTATTCATTGAAATTAAACTACTATATACGAATTTTATGACATTGTTTATTTATCACTGTATTACATAATTTTGAAACTGTTACACTGCTACTACTATTGAATTTTACTAATTTATAAGCTAATAAAATTATTTAAACTATTAAAACTATAAGTATATATATTTTTTAGTTTTAATAGTTTAAATAATTTTTATTTGATATTTGTGTTATTTTACGTAACTTATACGTAATGCTAAAAACGTAACGTTGAGTTACGTTTATTTATTCAAATCTTTTTACCGATATTATTAATTACTCCGAAGTGCTAAAATCGTAAACTTACATGAATATAAATGGCTTAGTTGCCTAAAGAAATGGTACAAATTCCATAGTAAAACAACATAAAAAGTATGCTTTACAAAATTTGCCGTTTACCTTTGAGACTTTGAGGCACTTTATTTCATAGAAAAATATAAATATATACATACATCTAGAAAAAAATAACTACAACTGGAATAGATTTAAACACGTAAAACAAAATATATGTTACACAATAATAAAGGCCATGTTAAATTAATACATGGAACTAGAGGAGACAAATCAATTAGATTGTATTTCATAGCCTATACGGCTAACTTACTCAGTCTGACCCATGCGTTTACTTTCTTTAACCTTTCGACCGCCACAGTGACGCTACATGACAAAGCAATATGTGTCCAGCACGCCACGACTATATGACAGACTTTTAAATGCTAGTTAATCTAACAAAAAGTATTATTTTTCTTATTTGTGTTGTTATTTATGTAGCTAGACACATGCCAATTAATATTATGTGTACTGCTTACTATTTATTTCACCCATATTAGCTTAAGATCACAACAATGATGTACATAGGTATTAGTAGTAGAAATCGTAGCTTGTCGCCGAGAGCACGCTTTTGCTTTTTTGTCGTGGCGGTCAACCCATGCGTTTTACAATCAGTCTAATTGAGCAGTCTCTTTTATTACGGAGTACATATTAACTCAATAGGCTAAGTACACTTATTTCTTCGTACAACACAGTTTGCTTAGTCAAGGATATGTATGTATATTATTTCACTACGTCATGCGGACGGAAGGTAGGTCATTATCACCACTTTCTTCTAAAGTTAACACTTTCCCGTATTTCTGTAGTAATTCTAGAACTATCCCGTTCGTCCATCCGAAGCCATTCTGCACTGCGTATTCCCCACCGCCGCCATGATCCCCCGGTCGAACGCAGCTGTATTTCTCAAACATCTTCTGCCATTTTTTATAGCCTATGTAATTCGCACGAATCCAGATCTCCACTTGTTGTTTTGCTAATTGCTTCGCTTCGTTGTATCCGCTGTTTTCTAAACCGCCGATCATAATGCTTTGGAGTGGCGGCCACGCGTTCGGAAAGTCCCATTGTTCACCTGTGTGCCATAGCGATGTGGGGACGCCGCCAGGGAAATTCAGCGCGGAGGTAGACAGCAAGTATCTGACAAAAGCTGCGGCGTGTACCGATGTAAGGGCGGGATCGACGGCGCCAGCCCAAAGAGGAGCAGCACAACTCGGATAGAAATGTTTCCTCGGTCTTCTAAGCTGAATATTATAGTCGTACCAAACACCATCCTCAGCATCCCACATCACTTTATCGATCGCGTTTCTCCAGTACTTCGCTAAACTCCACCACTTATGTGCGCCTCGTTTATCTTTGAGTACACTCCTGAGATCACCAGCCATCTGTAGAGCACCAGCAAAAATAGAATTTAAGTCCACTGGAAGGATCTTTGAGGTGTTTAAATCAGTCAGGTTGAATTTGGTTTCGTTTCCAGCTGACATGAACCATCTAGATGAAAAGTCCCAGCCGCTCTCTGCTGCACTCTTAATCTCCATAAAAAATCGTTCTCGTTCCTCATCAGGTATCGTTCGGCTACTCGAATAGTCCTCAAAATATGATTCTGGACGAGGGCCACTGTCGTTTTCATCCGATACGTATCGTAGTAGCATATATTTGGCTCCATTTACCTCAAACACTACTTTCTTCTTCTCCAGCCAGTACTGCAATTCTCTTTCAACTGTAGCAATGTTGCGTTCGAGCCAGGAGATATCTTTAGTCGCTGAAAAGTAGTCGGAAACCATCCAAGTAAGGAGCGGTGGCTGACTCCGTCCCAGGTAATATACACGACTGCCATTCGGAATATATCCCAATTTATCGACGAGATGCAAAAAGTTTTCTATCATACCTTTCGCGGTTTGCACCATATTACTGATCAAAAGACCTTTGATAATCCAGTATGAATCCCAGTAATATAGCTCTTTAAATCTGCCTCCAGGGACGATAAATCCATTCGGCACGTAGATGAAACTGTATTTGCTAGGGTGCTGGCCTACATCTGATGTTACCTTCCGTCCCAGCCCAGGCCAGATACTGATAATATCCTTCGCAAACTGCTTGAGATTGGGATCAGCTATCTGATCAAGGACAGGTGGTGCTGGATCGAAATCTGGCGGGTTCCAATTATAAAGGGCGTCCTTATCTTCAAAATGTTCGTCCACAAAAGTCAGGATTTGGGCGCTTGTTGGGTGATTATTAGTCTCTGCCATAAACTTCTTGAAATTGGCCATAGTTGCCTGCTCAGTGCTTATTAGTTTTAAATCGACGAAGGTTTTCGAATCGGGGAATATTTTGGCTAACTGGACCGTCCGTAGAAGTTCGCCGCCGCAATAGATGGAGGAGTTGCACACTGAGCCGATGTTGACAGCCTGCGCACAAGCACCAAGCAGCCCCAGCACCGGGTACAGCGGCACAACAATCTTCATCATTGTTCATTCACTATCACAATTTCCGGCGGACATTAACTTGTGTGTAATGATAAATACGGGACGGCCGTAATGTTTGTGCACAGGACGGATGCCACTGGCGACCGACGAGTCGAGAGTGGTCGCGGAAAACTGCACAACTCGACAAATGCATTGCGTGATACATTACCGATCATGCACACAGTTCAAACCACAGTTTATTACGCTGGCGGCGCATCTCGTTTAACAATACTGTACACTACGACGCTACGAGCGCAACAAGTGAACGTAAAGAATATTTTTATAATAAAATAAATACACGTGCCCTTCTCTCAAAGTCAGAATGGGCACTGTCAAATTGACACTGACTTTGTACTCAGGCCTCTTGTCTGCGCGCGAAATCAAAGCGAAATCTAATCATAATGCGCGATACGCATGCGTCATCGTGTGACGTCTTAACTACGGCCTCTATCTACGCCACGCCACAGTCCACGCTAGACTAGCTAGAATAAACATCGCTCTTTATATGAAAACAATTTTATTGGTAACGGAATGGAATAATAAGTTAATAAAAAACATCTTTAGTTGTTTTAATTTCTGGGTTAAGTACATACTCGTGATTTATCTGACCTACTTCTACATAGAACGGAATCAGTAGTTACCTAATTAATTTTAACCAAAATAAATTATATTACTTATAAATTTCTAAAACATTTCTTTGAAATTTAATTTTTAGCATAGATCATCATTTTCAATTTAGCATAGTAGGCAAATTACTACAAAATTAGGTTATTAATTAAGAAATAGATAGGCATATAAGGCGCTAGTTTTACATTGTTTCATGTAACATATACTTATTATTATATGTACTTCCTACACAAGGAAGACCGACTCTTAACTAAAATGCTTTTAAAAATAAGTATTTTAATGACTAAGTACACAATATTTAATTACAATTTACAATGATGTTTGATTTTGTAAATATTTAAAGTATCATTATTGCCATCTACCGCCGCTTGTCGGAACTATTCTCTAACGTTAGATGATAACTTAACTAGTTAGTTGGTACGACTGTTTGTAGATGACACTGACCTATTGTTATTTGACATTGACATCAACGAATACTCAAATTTAAGTTATTACTTATAAGTGCTACATTTATTAAAGGCTTTATTCTCTTTTTCTTTTTTTTAATGACAACGGACATAGAGAACATCCAGACTAGGAAGAACTATTTGTAGATTACCTACACAAATTTTTGTCTTGTGTAGGAATCGAACCCACAACACCCGGCATAATAGCAATGACGAGGCGACCAATTAAACTACTACACTGAATCAAATAATTTGTCACTTTCATTATTCTTATCAGATTTTTTTAATATGACAAACAAATCTAGGTTTGGTCATTTGTAACAAAGCCTTACACTTAAATATCAATGTGAAAGATTGAAATGCTCAAAACGAATTAAGTAATAGAATATACTGCAGTTCTATTTATATGCAATATTGTGCTTAACTACCCCTATTAATGTTATAATATTTAGCATAACAACCCTGATGTCATAATACGAATAATAATTAGGTACTAATTACTTAGTAAGTTCTGTCATTAAAATTAAGGTAATTTTATAATTAGGGTAATTAGATAATTCCTAATAGGTTAACGATCATACATTAGTGTTAAAAACGAGTTCTTAGAATACTTAATTAAATATCACTTAATATTTTTCTCGATGTCTTTGAATATATTTCTTTATTTTGCTAATGTAGTAGTGTTTTTCTAAAATATAGACTTCTCTGTAAAATTTCAAGTTTATAAACCTATTGGTCCGAATGTAAGTACAAATTTTAGTTCGACCATTTTTTATAACATATTTTATAAAAATACCGCATTTGTCACAGTTATATAAAATATACCAAGAAATGGCAAATAATTTGTACAACAGCCATATATAAGGATAAAACGGTTCAGAAGATATCTGGACTTATTACTTTGGCTCCATATAAAATTAAAATTTTTTCTTTTGATAATTTTGTTTACCAATGAAATGATATTCCTTATTTAGGTATATCCATGACTGCTGAAGACATGAGAAGCTTATTACAAGCAAAAAAATATATATAAGAGAAAATATTTAAATGTCTTTGAAACTCGATTTTCGGTCCACACAACAAACAGTTACTACCTATTTGATATCTATACTAATATTATAAAGCTGAAGAGTTTGTTTGTTTGAACGCACTAATCTCAGGAACTAGTGGTTCGAATTGAAAAATTCTTTTACTGTTGGATAGCTCATTTATCAAGGAAGGCTATATAACATCACGCTACGACCAATTGGAGCGGAGCAGCAATGAAAAATGTTGCAAAAATGGGGTAAATTCTCTAACCTTTTATGAGGCAGACGAAGTTGCGCGGGTCAGCTAGTATATAAGTATATATTTCGACTGAATGGTGTATATAGTGGATTAAGCGATGGCCTCGCAGTTGCCACTGTACCGAGTGTTATGGGCTCAATACCCCCATGGAAAAAATGGTATGATTCACAAGTAGTTGTTCGGGTATCTGGGTGAATGTTAAATGGAATAATACAGTCCCCACGACACAGGAATTAAATCTAGCAAAGGAGTTACAAAAAAAAATGGTAAGAATTCTTCATAGGTACTTGTTTATCTAGTATTTAAACATAAAACCTTTTTCGTGATGATTCTACCATAGCCTATGCTAAAGTTTTAGGTTCCTATAATATATGGTTATATTATTATCTGTGTAACACGACTAAAATACATAATGGAGCTTATAGTGCGCATACCCTTTAAAAAATACTGTCACCGTTTTGTATTGTATCAACCAGTATCAACCTACCCACTATTCCCAATTTGAAACCGTTCACGTGAATTTTAGTGGGTAATATCTAGTAGCGGTTTATAACAAAGTTTTTGTTTTAGTTCGTGAAAACCTTTGGATAGTCCATTTCACTACAAACTAATTCAAACAATAATTAATTCAGTTAGTGGGCGTGTTATCAGTGTAAATTTAACTATCCATTTAAAGTAACTACATATCTTAATTAACTGTATAATTTCATGATCATTATGTAAAATAGGAAATTAAGATAGAACGGTAGAATGCTACCCGGAGATATTTCGTAACAAGGTGAGCGACAGTGGTTTTGTTTAAAAAATAAATATGTCCTAACTTCCTAACTACTAATAAATATTATTAATGCGAATATGACATTGTTTGTTACGATTTTGTGCCTTTACTACTTGACCGATCATCATGAAATTTCGCGTAAACGTTGTCAGGGGTACAGACAAGCAAACAGGGTTCGTCAGGTTGATAAGAGGCTACCGTACGATCTCGTTCGAGGCTGCGAGCCTCCTCGCCGGATCGATGCCATGGGACCTGGAAGCGGCGCTCCTGGCGTCGCTCTATAGTTGGCGCCAGGAGGCGCTAGCTCGGGGCGAAGGACCGGATCCTCCCACTATCAAGGCGGCGAGGTCCGAGCTCCGCCAGGTCCTAGTGGCGAATTGGAAGGAGCGACTTGTGCACCCCAGTGCCGGGCACGCCACGATCGTGGCGGTAAGTGCCGTGTTTGAGGAGTGGCTGGAGAGGCGGCATGGCGCCTTCACCTTCCGGCTGACACAGGTTCTGACTGGCCACGTTTGTTTTGGCCAGTTCCTGTGTCGTATACGCCGGCAAGAGATGCCCGGTTGTCACCACTGTGGCGACTGTGGCGACTGCCGCGACGTTGTAGAGGACACGGCGCTGCACACTTTAGCGGTTTGCCCCGCCTGGGCATCGCAGCGCCGTGAGTTGATCGCGGCAGTCGGATCGGTTGCCCTCTCGCTCCCAGCCGTAGTTCAGTCTATGGTCCGGAGTGAGAGGTCGTGGAACGCCGTCGCCTCCTTCTGTGAGGAAGTAATTTCCATCAAGGAGGCGGCGGAGCGGGAGAGGGAGCGTTTAAACCCTCTCCCCAACCGCAGAGCCGGGCGCCGGAGGGCGCGAGATGACCTCCAGCCACCCTAAGGTTTGACCTGGGGGTGGCGGGCTTTGTGGGCCTGCCCGCCATCCGTTCAGCACCAGGTCCGAGAGGCGGCGTGTTCCCACGCGCACCTCTGTTTCGAGTTCGTCTCTCCCCTAAGGGGGAGACAGTAGGGTTTAATTAGAAGTGACTGCCTTTGGGTAGGTCTCTTTGTGTAGTGGCCTGCCGTTTCATACGGCGGGCCGTAAGCTCGGCGGGGTCGCGACCGCATGCGAAAGCGATTCGCGCGGCCCCGTCGATAGTGGTTGTGTCGAGGAACACCGTGGTAGGTTTAGTCGGTATTCCGGAAGGAACATTATTTCTTTTCCATCTTTCTTTTACCCCGGCGAGTCCGACATAATCCTTCCGCCCGCCCCCGCGGAGGGATATGCGTCATTGCACAACGCACGTAAAAAAAATAAAAGCGGCCCCGCCGATTGCGGTTATGTCGAGGAACACCGTGGTAGGTTTAGTCGGTATCACCGGGATGTCGCTTACAATCTTTACCCGTTGAGTCTGGTATAACTTCATTCCGTCGCCCCGCGGAGAGAAGTGCGTCAATGCATTCCGCCACGTAAAAAAGAAAAAGCAAATACTACGTACCTACCTGTCATCCTAGAAAAATAATTGTTTTCGGGGTAGAGAAAATTTATTGTCAAAATCTAGACTGGCGCGAATGAAGCCGCGGGTAAAATCAAGTTTAGTAGTTTTACATATATCTTGTCTTATTTTTATTTCTGTCGGCCTCGGTGGCGTAGTGGTTAGTGTAACCGACTGCCACGCCTAAGGTCGCGGGTTCGATTCCCGCACAAGTCAAACATTTGTGTGCATGAACATGGATGTTTGTCTTGGACTGGGTGTTTCTATGTATAATATGTATGTATTTACAAAAGAAAAAGGTATATATGTATGTTTATCCATTGTCTAGTACCCATAGTACAAGCTCTGCTTAGTTTGGGCTAGATGGTGTTGTGTGTATGTGGTAGAATATATTATATTATTATTTACCTGCTTTGTTATTCGTACAATGCACATTGTTAAGGCAGTTGGCGGCCGCCGAATTATAGTTCGACGCATTCGAAACTTCCACATAGCTTAACGGAAAATCATTTGTTATTATTTTATTTTCATTACCATCATTTGTTTGACAAATTCAAAAAGAGCCCGTGCGGTAACAATATTGTAACAAACACTTATAGGCAAACACCATATCTAAATAATCTGTTTGGAAATCAACAATAAGCATTTATATTTTATCTCTAAATTTAACTCTAAGACCTATAATTTGTACGTTTCTTGCTAAAACATTGTCCATCAGCAATAGCTTCTCGTAGGCAGTGGAACATGTACCTAAATACAGCCTCAATAACCCGTCGGTCTAGTGTCCGCTAGGTAAAGATACCTACCTACTTTCGCAATTCTATTACCTACTCTATGGTTCTTGGATACTTGAATATATTTTTAAAGGTTCACATGTACTTACATAGACTCACTTTGGTCAGTGGAAACGGGGCACTATGAAAAAAAGACGTAGAAAATTATCAACCAAAAAATATCTCCTAATCAAGCCTACGGGACCCGGTGGGAAGTGGGAGTAGTAGGGTAGGGAACACCCAAGGTCAGTGATAGAGGTCAGTGACCTTGACCTCAAGGTATATTACATTGACCTCCAAGGTCAGTGAACTTGATTGTAAGGTCAGTGACATTGACCTCAAGTTTAGTGACCTTAAGCTCAAGTTTAGTGACCTTGACCTGAAGGTCGGTGACCTTAACCTCAAAAAACTAATTGGAAACATATCGTCTCAGTAATGTGTCGACGGAGCCCCGCTATGCGAGGCTTCTATTTGTAAGTGGTCACAAAAAAAATAACCACGAAGACTACGGCGGAGCTCCCGCCGCCGCCTTATAAGATGACCTATCCAAGTCGGAGAGCTAAGAGTCGGGACTCAGGGAGTTTACCTTCCGAAAAAAATTCTGACCTTGATCTCAAGTTGAACTCAAAAGTGATTCAAAGTTTTATCGTTTTATATAAATTATTTTTTAAATGCTGTATACATAATAGGATTCCAAACTAACAAGTAGGTAGATTATCTCTAACACTATAATTATTCGGAATTGTAATGAATTATTGAATAAATAAATAAATAATAAATAATAAAAAATAAATAAATAAGTAGGTGTTCTTAAAAGAGACACCTCGTAGCGTAAATATTTGGCAAAGACAGATTTATATTTTTTATGATGCTGGCATGTCCCTTGTGCTTCATTGCCTTTGTGTTTGTGGTTCTCCATAGACACAGTACATAAATATACAGTAACCTATCTTCATACAAACGGCATGCGGTCGGCACGCAACCAGTCGCGAATGCGCCGCAGTGACGAAAAGACGGTGTGTTTTTTTTTAAACAGTAACAGCGAAATTTTTTTACCAAAAATAATAGTATAGAATATCATTTATTTCTAAGTATATGGTACATTAGGGTCATATATATTCATCATTGGTTCACACATACTACCATTGCTGGTGTAGAAATATTAAAATTATGATTTCATTCCTTGAGTAAACAATTAATTTTATAGTGTAATTAATTAAGTTAATATAAAATTTCAATAAAAAAAAATGACAGAATATTATCAATTAAATTACAATGTCAAGGAATGGTATAATAATGTCAAAATATTATAAGTACAAGTATAGCCTATTTATAGCCAAGTATACCGGGACTACAGTAAGATTAATTCGCAAACTTTTTAAATTGTACCCAGCGATGATTTCGTGGAATATATAGAAAAAATGGAAGAAATATTCCGAATTTCTGTTAAAACTAAACATATAAAGTGTAAAGTAGCTGCAGGTATCTATAACCAAGTAAAAGATATTCCTTTTTCTCCTCCTTGTCCATGTTTCCCAAAACAATTTTTAATTAAGCTTTAGATTCGAATGCGGATTTTTTATACTTTAAAATATAATAAAGCATTCCATACGTCTCAGTCGAGGCGCAAATATTTTTCAGTCGCAAATTTATAAGACCGATTTGTTATTAAGTCTTAAATCTAACATAATCAAAGTTTTTTCAAATTAAATCTACCAATCTAAAAACAACATACATTTTTATTGAACACTTCCTATTCCATTCACAAGTATTTTATTTGTTTAAATAAAATAAGAAATATTTACAATCACAAAAATAGATAGAAACTCAAAGTAGGCAGATTTAATTAAAATGCTGTAGGTGAGCAGCCCTATCGCATGTTTACGTACCGCGCGGCTGTAGGCATTTATTTCAAAGATACGGCCGAGTTACAATACTGTTAGAAAGTATTACCGTGCCATAGATAAGCTATCTACGCGCTTCAATAGAAAACTGGCTTCGTCTTGGCTCATCCTTATTGTTTTAAATTGTTTCTTATGTAACTGATGTAATAATATCTACTTCAATAGACATATTAAATCTATCTATTATCTATACTTCTATACTTATTCATATTATAAAGAGGAAAGATTAGATTTTTTGTTTGTTTGTTTGTAAGGATTTAACTCATAAACTACTAAACGGCTTTTAAAAATTCTTCATCATTAGAAAACTATATCTAGTATCGCCGAGCAACATGGGCTATATTTTATTTTAAAAAGTAATGTTACTAACATAACCTAAACTACTTCTACACGAGCGAAGCCGCGGAAGAAGCTAACAATATTATTAACAGATAAGATTAGTATTTTTGTTTGTAATAAAAGAGCGCAAAAGTAGAGGAATCTATTAAAAAAAAAAAACGTCGTTTGATAGCTTATTTAGCCAGCAGTATCATGGGCTATACATACCTTTTAGGCCTATTTAAGTACTCTTACCTACAACAATAAAACTTAACCTATCGATAAAATGTGCGGAGGCTGCGGAGGTTGCTGCGGTGGCTGCTACGGTGGCTGCTGCTGTGGCGGTTGTGGGTGCTGTTGTCCCTGCATAACAATCTACACGTGCTGCACTAAGATTTGTTAGTGCTAACAGCGTGGGCGCTCAATGGCTGAAAAGATGCACCCGTCGTTGGCGATAAGCCATGGTGTGTTAAAATCTGTCAAGATAACCGCACCGGCTCCGCCTATTTAATGTGATCTTAGTTTTACGAGCAGTTTATAAATTCGTACATTTCAGTTTTTTTTTTGGCGGCCTCGGTGGCGTAGTGGTTAGTGTAACCCACTGCCACGCCTAAGGTCGCGGGTACGATTCCCGTACAAGTCAAACATTTGTGTGCATGAACATAGATGTTTGTTTTGGTCTGGGTATTTCTATGTATAATATGTATGTATTTACAAAAAAAGTATATATGTATGTTTATCCATTGTCTAGTACCCATAGTACAAGCTCTGCTTAGTTTGGGCTAGATGGTGTTGTGTCTCCATAATCATGGGTTCCCAGAGCCATGCTAGCCGCGCCAGTTATTATAATGTATCGCGTGTCCGCCCCCCACGTGAGTCAGATGTTCGACTCGGACGTATGGTTGGATTATAGGGGGCTTATTATTATTATTATACCTATAACATCACGTTATGAGCTACGGGAGCGGAGCAGTAATCTTAGTCGTGGGTGAAACTGCGGGGAGCAATTTTCCTATAATCAGATTTCATAATCAGCCTGTATATAACAGGATGATTATGAAATCGTGTAATTCCTTTTAACTACGCATTCTACTGGTGATATAGAATAACCCTGTCCATAATTTTTTTAAATTGGAATTTTGGTTTTGGAAAAATTAACGTACTGATTTTTTTCATGAAATGGTTTCAGATAGTCATATTTTATCCACCCGACACAATCTTAATAGGTATTTTACTAATTTAAAAATAATAACATAACAATAACTGATGTCGTAAATAATAAGGGGCAATAAAAGGGACCTCCCGTTATTATTTACGACATTAATTATTGATATGTTATTTTATTTTAATTAGTAAAATCATATATAGCATAGTTTTTAAAACTAGGGCATAGATGGCGCTTGGCCTCGCTTTAAAATTTAACCCTTTGACCGCCTCGTCAAAAATGTAAAAGCGTGCTCTCGGCGCCAAGCTACGATTTCATCCTTTAATTTGTCATGTAGTCGTGACCGTGGCGTGCTGGACACATTTTGCTTTGTCGTGTATACATGACTGTGGCGGTCAAAAGGTTAAATGCTTATTTACAATCTTAACGAAGACTACTCATCTGCGCAGGCGATATTACAGTGCACAAGTGTGTGCGTAAACACACTTTCTGCTCCCTGTTATGTTCACATATTTAGTATATCAAAATATCCTGTTATGTTAAGTATTAACTAATCAATTACTTACTGTTCTCACCTCATTACGTTATGATTTATTTGACCTTTGAATATGTACACTATCATTCCTAATGATCCTGCTGATTGTGAGAGCATAGGTATACAAAGCATCCTCTAACCCCATCAAGGTAGAGTCCTGTCCGATTAGTCGAGCCAGTACCATCTCGGTTCAGTCTAAAATAGATTGTTAAGTACCTAATCGCTGCTTTATTATTTGATAAAGACCTCTTCCGACCACCCGAAAATTACATTTTGGTGTCAGAAGCGGGATGATGATAGTATCATCACAAAACGGGTTAGAAGTTCGTGCGTGAAATCCGTAGTACAAGTCAAACGCGAACGTTAAAAACTTGCGAATATACTTTGCGGTATCTTAACCTCGGTCCAAGGTATCGTGTTCAAAGCGGTATCCACTGGGCGCTGAATCTAGCACGGCATCACGGCGTAAGGCGGTTCAAGAAGTAAAGCCAGCAGCAGCAAGGTCTTGTCAATAGTCGAGGTGAAATACACTCGTGACTTAACCAAGCTTCATCAGCGTGTATAACAAGCTGTACCACGACTCTTCGGTAACTTCGAGTTCCTACCACAACACAGTCTCTATCTTCGCAATAGTTAACCGACGGTCGCCAGATATAAAGTCGACGCTCTCCACGGTACATCAGAGAAGAAAGAAGAAAAGTGAGGTATATTACCGTGTATTTTTAAATAATTATGATGGCTAACACAGAAAATGGAAAATATTGTGTCGGTTTTATAGATATATCATTAGCTGAAAGAATGATAAATAAGTACAATGCAAATTTGGACGTATTTATAGATAACTGTAATAACGCATATAATCTTTTAAATCCTATTTATGGAATTGCATTTGTATCAAATTTGTGTTAAATTGATCATTCCCTTCGTGGAATGAACTTAAAGATTTTAATTATTCAGAATAGCGTACTTTCGCACAGTGGCAGTTAGAACTTAATTCATGTAGGCAAGGTAATAATGAGCCAGTGTTGAATTATTCAAATAGAGTTGAAGGCCTTATGAAACTAATCAAATCTCTTGACCCAAAATTAATTAATAGTACACGGGAGGCTAGAACTACTCAAAAATAAGGCTTTAAATATTTTTTTTTGCGGTCTTACATCTCATTTACACATATTACTGAAGTCACAAAAACCCAACACTTGAAGAAGCAGTATCGATAGCTATTTCCGAGGAACAAGAAATAAAATCCTGACAGGAAATTAATAACAGACAAAATTTAGGTATAAATAATAAATATAATAAACCAATGCATCTAATGTAGCAAAGTAGTTATCAACCGAATATAAGAAAAATGCAAGTTAATAAAAATATAACCACTTGCTGTAACTGCCAAAAGAAAGGCCATTATGCAAAAGATTGTTGGAATGAAAATCCAATAAATCAAAAAGAAGAATTATCATCAAAGAAAAATTATCAGCAGCGACCAGCCGTTTTTCAAATAATAATAAATTTAACTATCATTGTAATAATAATGATCCAGGAAACAATAGTAGGTTACCTTATGCTCAAGAAAATAAGAAGCATTTAAACTAAAATAGTTTAAGGCAGGCCAGTCTAAGGACCACCGATATACAGGCCAAATTAGATACATTAATACAAAAACGTATATTCATGTAAGATTAAATTCGCTAAACCTAGAAAGAGAAAGTAGATTTCTTATTGATACGGGAGTCGAAGTTACGTTAGTTAAAATTAGATCGTTAAATAAAGATACGGTTATCAATATGTGTATTTACCAGTGCCGGAGACTTATGTAAAGAATATAATCATATTTTTCATTTAGAAGGTGACGCATTGACAGAAACATATACTGTGATGCATGAGATAGTTACAAGTAGTAATAAACATATTAACGCCAAAACATATAGATATCCTGAAGCATTGAAAGATGAAGTTAATGAGCAAATAAAAAAGCTTTTAAAAGATAAAATAATAAAACCATCAAATAGTCCATGGAATTCTCCAGTATGGGTAGAACCTAAAAAAATGGATGCATCTGGAAATAAAAATGGCATCTTATAGTAGATTCCAGCAAATTAAATGAAATAAGCGTTGGTGACGTATATCCATTGCCACAAATTAACGACATATTAGATCAATTAGGTCATAGTAAATAATTTACCACACTAGATTTAGAATCAGGGTTTCATCAAAATGGATCCGAAGGATTAGGTGAAAACTGCGTTTAGCGTTCCGTTAGGTCATTACGGATACACTCGTATGCCATTTAGTTTGAAGAGTGCTCCAGCAATGTTTCAAAGATTAATGAGTAACGTAATAACTGGGTTACAAAGAATTAAATGTTTTGTTTATTTAGATGACATAGTTATTTATGGGAATTCATTGCAAGACCATAATATAAAATTAAAAGAAGTATTTGATGAATTGTCTGAAGATCATTTGAAATTACAGCCAGACAAATGCGAATTATCCAGTACCAAAAACGCCAAAGGATATAAAAGGTTTCATGGGCTTAGCAGGCTATTACAGGAGATTTATTGAAAATTTCAGTAATTATAGTCAACCCATAACTAAGCTTTTGAGAAAGGATGAGCCATTTATTTGGACAAGTTTACAACAAAAATCTTTTGAAATACTGAAGGCAAAATTATGTATAGAACCAATTGTTGAGTGATATAACTCGCCTGTGCCTGAGGCGGGGACTGCGGGGAGCGGAGCGTGCGGCACAACGGCCATCGACCCGGACAGTGCCCGAACTACAGTCAGTCAGCTGTGATCTGCGCTTATGCATCGTCGTGTTCGCGCTCTCAAACTTACATTACTTACGACTTTCCTAGTTTATGTACTTACTTGTATACTTACAAATACAGTCCATTTGTTTTTATCGCATCAACTGAGCCATCGTCGCAGCACCAATATTACAGTATCCAGATTTCTCAGAAACATTCAATTTAACTATAGATGCGAGTAATTACGCTATAGGTAGTGTTTTATCACAAGGTCAGATACCAAATGCTCTTCCAATTGCATATGCAAGCAGAATTCTAAATAAAAGTGAAATGAATTACTCTACAACTGAAAAAGAGTTAATAGCATGTATGGTCTGTCAGACACATTAGGCCATATCTGTATGGACGCAAATTTCGAATAATCACGTATAATAATCCATTGACATGGTCAATGAATGATAAAGACCCAGGATCTCTCGATTAGTTAGATGGAGATTACTTTTAAAAGAATATGATTACGAGATCATTTATAAACAAGGTAAATTAAACTAAAATGATGACGCATTAAGCAGAATAAAACCAGACGAGTAAATGATTTAGAGAATAAAATTTTTTTTTTTTTCAAAAGTAAATTATTGGGATAGAGTAAGTTATGAAGACATGTTCGAAACATTTAAAGAATTAAAGGTAAAATTATATGAAAACAAAGTTTAAGAAATTACTTTCAACTATTTAGAACTTTGATCTATTTATTTAGAGATATATAATTATATAAAGATATTAATATGTAAAAATTAAAATATTTCATGATGGTATCATGTTTCAAAGAGGGAGGATATATCATTAATCTAAGAAGAAAATCACTATATATCAGGACATATAGGCTCTCATAAAACATAAGAAAATCAAAGCAAAATATCATTGTGATTCGATGAAGAAAGATATTAAAGAATTTATTCAGAATTGTAAATCATGCCAAGAAAATAAGTTACATAGAAAAAATAAGATGCAACCGATGGAAATTACATCTACTTCAACAGAACCATTTGAAAAAGTTTCAATAGACATAGTAGGACCTTTACCTGTCATGGAAGGTGGAAACAGATATATACTAATACTTCAAGATGATTTAACAAAATTTTCACAAGCAAGCAGTAACATGATGTTACGACAATAGCTGATTGTTTTGTTAAACACTTTATTTGTAGATTCGGTATACCTGATATTTTACATTCAAATAAAGGCACAGATTTCACTTCAACGCTAATAAAAGAAATATCCAAATTATTTAAAAATTAAAAAAATATATGTTACTTCTTATCACCCGCAGTCAAATGGAGCTTTGGAAAGAAATCATTTAACATTAGCAGATTATTTAAAACATTATATTAATGAAGATCAATCCAACTGGGACAAATAGCAGCGTTTTACCTGAAAGAAAACGCATATTAAAATACTTACGTCACTGGAAGCTTTATATCGAGATAGCATATCCGTTTCCGTCGATTACCTACCAGTTTCAGTACCTATTTTGACTTCATTTCCTGTGCCCAGTGGCGACACCTGACGTTCACGCGCCATTTGTTTCGTAAAATGTGTCGAGCGACTGCTTCATTGGCTCGAATTCACCAGGCAGAAATAAAGTGAAAGCTTCCAGTGAGGTATGTAAGTATTTTAATATGCGTTTTCTTTCAGGTAAAACGCTGCTATTAAAACACTTGACCGTCACTGGAAGCTTTATATCGAGAGCCTGTTTGTTATCGCCTGGTGACGCCACTATAACTAATTAACGCCAATGTGATAATATAGGAGATAATAAATAACAATTGGTATATTGCAACCATTTATTTTGACCAAGAAATTAAATCATAACATTTAATTATTAATTTAAATAGGCTAATTTATCGGATTAAATAACTGTGTGACATTTGAGCCAGAATCATCATGAGTTCGTATTATTTCTCGTCTGTAAAAGTTTTGGAATGTATTGGCCGATTGCCAATTTCCACGAGATAGGATTTCATCAAGGGGATGATTATGAAGCTACAGCTGATCGAGTGCTTCCGGGTGAAGCGGTAATATCAGCTTCTTTGAACAACGTTTTTATCCAGCCTGCTATCACCGTGCGTGAGGCAGGTTTAGCCACACCTCGAACTGTAATAAACAGATTAAAGCATTTTGCAGCATTACGTCTTTCATTTAATAACGTTATTGTTCTTTCTATCCAGAAAATAGGATTTAGGTTACGGTTATTGGCATTAAACAGTAGTTTCCATCCAGACTGTCTGTAATCACTGCTGTCAGTCTTTGAGCTGAATTGAGGCCAAAATATTTTTACAGACTTTATGTAATGGTCAGAATCGATTCTAAGTAATGTCAGGTTATGTACACGTCTACCTGAGCATAGCGATAACGAAATTGCAGTATGACGTGATGTTTCAAAAATATTATTTACGTCTATGTTATAGTTGGTTACAAATAAAATTAATTTACTAACATCCCAGATCGGTGGCTTGGAAGCTTTTGGATTTTGTAAAGAAATTGATTTCAAAATATGCTTCACAAGACGTGTGAATTCAAATGACTTGAGGTTTCAACGTTACACAATGTGGAAACCACAGATTTATGTAGAAGTATTGTATTACACGATAGTTTATTAATTAAATATAAATCTGATAAAAATTGTGCTAACTGAGAACCAGAGGGATTTTTTATGTCAATATTTTTAGACCTACACCATGAAGTCACAACATGCCTTTTTGTTGGTCTTTAAAGTAGATTTTCGCCAGGAAGTTTTAAGTAGTGATAGCTGTTCAGTGTTCCATGCTTCTATTGCCTCGGACCACCCCCACATCTCCATACCTCGAGGACGAGGTTCTCGACCTGTGGTGGCGGGCGTCCCATTGACGTGTCGACTAGCTTTTTCTGCAGATTTCTCAGAGTTAACGGCGCTGCTAGAGCCCTTGCTTTGAGGTCTGCACGCCAGAATACTTTCTCCCAATGAGGTACTACTATTAAAAATATGATGACTGATTTAAGTGTATCAGGACTTTCGGGACAAGGAACGGTGGTGGAAACCCCCACGCGAGCGGGTAGTTCCATGGAACACTGAACGCGTCGTGAAATAGGGCTTGACGGTCTTTCAGGTCTCGCGATGCGTAATTGTATACTACGTGGGCTGTCGCAGAGGCAAACAGATCTATCATAGGGGTTCCCCACTTTGCAAACACTATTTCTACACAGGCTGGTTTTAGATGCCATTCTGGAGGTTGGCGATAACGCGACAAGTGATCAGCATGATTGTTGTACTTGCCTAGGAGGTGGTGTATGCTGAAGTGAATTTGATGATCTAATAAATTCAAAATTTGGTAAGTGATTTCTATTAAGGGTAAGGATTTCGTATCTCCTTCCTTCTGTAGGTAAGTGACAGCTGTCCTGTTGTCGCACTGAATGAGGATACAGCTGTTTTGCAGTAGATGGGCCTGCCCCTGGAGAGCGTGTAATATGGCCAACATCTCTTTTTGATTGCAATGCAATGTTAGTTCTTTTTACGGCCAAGTCCCTGAAAGGGCCAAATTGTCCAATTGTGCACCCCAACCTTGGTTCGATGCGTCTGTTGTCAGGAAATGCATCGGAGGAGGATAATGTAGAGGTGTTGATGACTGGCAGTTCTGAATCCACCAGTTCAGTTCGTGGCACACATTTTGAGGTAGTGGGTAAGCTTTCGGTGATGAGTCTGGTATTGAGCTCATGAAGATTAACAATTGCCGATGATTGAGCCGCCCTCGAGGGACAACAAGACTTGCAAAGTTCAGAAGTCCTATTATCTTCTGTAACTCTTTTACAGTGATATTTCTTTGATCTAGGACTCGAGTTACTTTTTTGATTATTGTAACAGTCTTTTCATTTGGCAGGGATTTTAGATTGTCCCAAGGGTTCCAAAGAACACCGAAATAAGTTATGCTCTTTTGGGGAGCAAGTATCAATTTTTCGAAGTTTATTTGCCACCCTAGACTCTGTAATGTTTTTACTGTGAGCTGGGTATGATCGCGAAGTATGTGTTTGCTTCGATGTAATATCAGATAATCGTCGAGGTAAACAGTCGTCCGGTGTCCGCGCTCGCGAGCGGTTCGAATATGGCAAATTCCGCGACGATACCTGTGAATACGCTAAAATGTGTGAGTTGTAATATAGTAATAAGTGAACTATTATCATTTATTCAAAATAAGATCTCAGTGATAGATAACGAAAGTTTAATTAGAATTTGCTCATCTGCTTTTTCTGAGGAGGAGGTAGAATGTGCTAAAGATTTACTGTTTCACTCTCTGAACGGTAAACAGAAGAAAGTATCCAGGCGTAAAGAGGGAAAGAAGCAGAGAAACCTTGAAGATATGATATGTGTTTTCAAAGTAACTGATCCGGACCTTATGCCGATTTTTGTGGCGCGTGACTTGCAAAAATTACCGCCCGTTACATTCGACCATGTCGATGTTACCAAATTATTAAAAGACTTGCTGATTATGCGTACAGAAATTAATGATATAAAGGACAGATATGTAACATTGAATCAATTGGATCACCTAAAATTGGAATTGGAATCAAGCAGGCCAGTTGCCTCGTTTTTAACCCGCAATATTAACACAAGAAAAAGAGGAGGGTATGTGTTGGATAGCGGGCCTATCGGATTATCGCCGGCGGCCGGTGACAACGTGATGAGGCGACATTCGAGCATCGAGCGCAGTGAGTCACCGAAGTATCGCTCTCTCACTCGCGCACAGACTGAGACAGATAAGCCGAGTGCGTCTGCACTGATTAACTCGACGCTTATGGAAAACGAGTTTTGCACGAATATGCCCGAATCAGCTGTGTCTCATGCAGTGACTGATGAAACAAGACAGCCCTCTATGGCGGACATTACGAGAAAAGGTAAATGGAAAATGCAAAACGAACCAAACGAGGAATGGATAACAGTCCAAAAAAGAAGGACTAGAAACCGGTTTGTTGGTAAAACTGGGAAAGCGACCACGGACTGTTCTGAAAAGTTTAAAGCAGCTGAAGTAAAAATTCCGTTGTTTATTTCTAATGTAAACAAAGAAACCGCAGAAAACGATATCTGTCTGTACATAAAAAATAAAACATCGGAAGTAGTTTCACTGGAGAAAATTAAAATGAAGAAAGACAGGCCTTACAATGCATTCAAATTACTTGTAAACAAAAACAAGCTGGAAACGTTTTTAGATGACAAGATGTGGCCTGATGGCATCACATTTCGACGTTTTGTACACTTCAAAAATAGAAGAGATGAGGACGACAAGAGTGTTTCTCAAGGAAATGAAATTAAAACCAAAACTTAATGGATAGTGCTTCGAACATGAACATAATAACATTTAACTGTAAAAATGTGAAGAGATCGGTGAACTGCGTGCGCTCACTGTGCAGGAAGGCTGATATATTCTTATTACAGGAAACTTGGTTGTATCCACATGATTTACATTTTCTCGAAAATATAGATCAAGGCTTCAGCTATACCGCAAAGTCTTCAATAGACACGTCTGCTGGTATTTGCAAAGGTAGACCATATGGTGGTGTGGCCATACTGTGGCGAAAAAGTGCTTTTAATCATGTGTCGATAGTGAAAAGTAATAATAATAGGATCTGTGCAGTCAAAGTAGTGGTGAACAACCGATCTTTTATTGTGATAAATGTGTATATGCCAACGGATTGCAGTGAGAACTTGTTAGACTTTACGGGATGTCTCAGTGAAATGTACTCAATTATACAAAGTAATAATGTGGAATCTGTGTTTGTTCTAGGGGACTTCAACGCCCACCCAGGTGAATCATTCTATAATGAACTTCTTGATTTCTGTAACGAGCAAGAATTATTATGCGCGGATGTCAATTTTCTAGGTATGTTGTCGCCTACCTTTACATTTATTAGTGACTCACATGGGTGTAAACGTTGGCTTGACCACTGTCTTGTCACTCGTTTGGCGTCCAAAACAATAGTGAACATTAAGGTGATTTACGACTCTTTTTGGTCAGATCACTTTCCACTGAAATTGGAATGTGATATTAATTTAATTAGAGAAAAAACATTTGTTAAAAAAGTATATAATGACATACGTTGGGGTGAAAGAAGCTCGGAAGAAATAAATAAATACTGGTTGCACTGTAATAATAAATTAAAGAGCTTAGACTTCCCTGAAAACTTTATACTGTGTGCGGATAAATATTGTGATAAGCCCGAACATAAAATTCTGTTGGATGAAATGTATAGTAAAATTGTAAATGTATTAAGTGAAGCTGCCAGCAATAGTAAAACCTCTAGGGGCATTATAGGAAAAAATAAAGGTATAAAGGGCTGGAACAAACATGTAAAGGAAGTTCACGCCCAAGCAAAGATTAAGTTTAAAATTTGGATGTGGCACGGTCAACCCACTGGCGGGCCTATTTTTGAAGAAATGAAAATAACGCGGAAAATATTTAAATCAAAATTAAATTGGTGTATTAAAAATCAAAGCAAAATTGAAATGGACATTCTAGCCACTTTGCATTCGAATAAAAGTTTCACGTCATTTTGGAAAGGGACTAAAAAACTGAATAATAATACCCCAAGCGTTTCGGCTAGCGTGGAGGGAAAGAATGACTGCACTGAGATAGCGAATACCTTTAGAGAGCACTTTCAAATGAGTTCACCTCTCGGTACAGGGCCGAGGAGGACCGGTGCTGAGTACTGTCGTTCAGGATCACCCTTACGATTTTCATGTAAAGAAATAAAATCTATTATTCAAAGTATGAAGAGGGGCAAATCTCCTGGTCACGACGGGCTCAGCATCGAGCATCTTCAAAACGCTGGTATACACCTGCCTCGAGTGTTGACTATGCTCTTCAATCTTTGCTTGGGACATTCTCACTTACCACAAGAGCTACTGGATACAGTAGTTATACCTATTGTGAAGGACAGGACAGGGGACATCGCAGACAAGGGTAACTATAGGCCTATCTCACTGGCGACCGTTATAGCCAAGGTACTTGACAGTGTGCTGGACGCCCACCTCGGTAAATATACCCAGTTACACGACGCACAGTTTGGTTTTCGTGCTGGGTTGTCTACTGAGAGTGCCATTTTTGCGTTGAAGCATACTGTCAAGTATTATACGGATAGACAAACACCTGTGTATGCATGTTTCCTGGACCTGTCAAAAGCATTTGACCTGGTTTCCTATAATGCCCTGTGGGGAAAACTTCAGGAGGCTGGTGTTCCTGCTTCGTTGGTGTCCACTTTATCTATGTGGTATGATAAGCAGAGAAATTTTGTAAAATGGTCAAATGCGCTCTCTGACCCGTACAAACTAGAGTGTGGGGTCAGACAAGGTGGTTTGACCTCCCCCCGACTTTTTAACATTTATGTCAATGAACTACTGGTTGAGCTCAGCAACACACATGTCGGATGCTACATAGATGGAATTAGTGTCAATAACTTAAGCTACGCAGACGACATGGTGTTGCTGAGCCCATCTATCTGTGGAATTAGAAAATTGCTTTCTGTTTGTGAGGGTTATGCACAGCAGTATGGACTAAAGTACAACCCTACGAAAAGTGAACTGTTGGTGTTTAGAGGTACAAATAAAAGTCCATCACATATCCCTGCAGTTGCGCTGTGCGGTTCAGTTTTAAAGAGAGTTACCCAGTTTAAATATCTGGGCCACATTGTTACCGAAGACCTAAAAGACAACCTAGATATGGAAAGGGAGCGCAGGGCATTGGCCGTGCGGGGAAATATGGTGGCTCGAAGGTTTGCTGGTTGCTCAGTACCAGTAAAAATTACACTTTTCAAGGCTTACTGCCAAACATTTTACACCAGCAGCCTTTGGGCTAATCATACCCAAAAGGCAAACAATGCCCTGCGAGTACAATACAATAATACCTTTAGGGTGCTGTTGAGGCTTCCACCCTATTGTAGTGCGTCAGGTATGTTCGCCGATGCGCACACTGACGACTATTTCGCAATAATGCGTAAGAAGGTGGCGTCGTTGACAAGCAGAGTGGGAGGAAGCACCAACAGTATCCTGAGGGTGTTTGCTGAAAGGCTGGATGGGCCTACCATGGATAGGTTCATCAAGCTTCATGTATTACATGGGGCTTGATGAAAATATATGTGGTCGTAATATAATAATTTGTTTTCTTTCTGTGTTCCTAATATTTACTAACATAGTTTATAAGATAATGTAGAACTAACACAATGTGGGCCTAGGTAGCCTGTGAATAAAATATTTTTATTTTTATTTATTTTTTAAACAATGATTCGTACATTCCACCTTTTTCGTAATATTTGAGCCACCCAATTTGTGAGTATAGAAAACGTTTTGGGGGCCGTGCTTAGGCCGAACGGAAGACAAGTCGTCTCTAAAAGCTCTTGTTTGTATATTAGGTGTAGGAAGCACCTGTGTGACTTTGCTATTTTCAAATGAAAGTAAGCTTGAGATAGATCGATTTTGCATATCCAGTCTCGTGGTTGCAGGAAGTTGGGAATGCGAAACATGTTTATTAAGTGGAATTGTTCTATTTTCACAAAGTTGTTTAATGATTTTAGGTTGAAAATTGGACGGGCTGATCCGTCGGGTTTTGGCACCAAAAATAGAGGGGAAATAAAGCTCGATGACAGTTGTGCAACCCTGTAATTTCATTTTGTCTACAATTGCAGAAATTTTTCTGAAATTGAGTTTGAAAGAAGCTTTTGATTACATTTGGGTAAACAAGTGGAGGTTTCTGGAAAAAGGTATGCGATACCCTTGAATTAATTTTAATATTATTTCTAGCGCCATTTCTTTCCACCAAGACTGGTAGTGTGCCAATTGACCTGCTTGAAAATGTTTCGAGTCATTGTTGTATACCTCTTTTGTTTTTGGGTTCCTCTATAACCTCTTGAAGGAGCGTTGGAGCGTCCTCGGTTATTTCCTCCACAGTTGGGCCGCGAGCCTCGGTTGTGAAATGAACCTCTACCAACGGTGTTATAATCATCGTACTGACAGTTTGAGTGTTTACTTTGATTTTTGTATGTGTAGTTGGCATATTGATATCCACCCCGCGAGGGTGGGTCATTGCAGGTATGCATGTACATTGGTAAGCTTGGTTCATGAAATGTACATTGAGTATGCCACGCTATGGAACTGCTGGTTTATATACGCCTTGCCCCCGCGACGGGCGGCGATTAGTCTGATTGCATTTTGTTTGAGAATTAGTACTGGACTTTGCAGGCCCAAAAATTTTTCGTACGCCGCCAGCCTTTTCCAAAACTGATGTTGACGGTATCTTATTATGACTGATGATGATGATGATGATGACGGTATCTTATTTAAGGATGCTTTTACTAAGGGATCTCGAACCTGGCTAGTTATAGTCTCTCGTCTCATTTCTATAGCTTCGGATCGATGGCCGCAAACTATTTGCAACAAATCTGAGGAGATCTTATTGAACTCGCCCTTTTGAAATAATTCATCAACTTTGTCAGTCAGATTATTAAAATTTACATCTGTATTTTTAGCCCAGGAAAGAAGCTTACAAATACTATACTGCAAGGATTCTTTTTGTTTTAAAATGCAGTATGTTAAAACAACATATGACTTTTCTGCATGAGCCAGGTGACGTACTGTATCATAACTTTTTACTTCGTCATTTGTCTCTAGGTCAATAAAGCCTGGCGTATGATTATATAATTTTTGTGTCTCGACATATCTCACATCTGACCAATTCGTGCTAACCAAGCGCTGAACGTCTAGTAACATTCTAAGATAGCTGTCAGAAGTTTTCGGAACTGATGGTTCCTTCAGCTTGGTTTCAATATTAAATATAAAAGCGGGGTTGAAATTTTGAAATTCGTCCACTGGATACTGATCGTTAGCCACATTATTGTTTTCATATAGTTCTCCACTAACGTCAGAACAAATTGACACATTGTCATGGCAAACAGACTGAATATTATTTGAGAAAACATATTTGCGGAGCTCACCCACTTCCATAAACAGCTTTTCCATTATCTTGTTCGAACGTCGGGCGCGCTTACTTTTCTTTCTGCCAGATTGACGGGACCGCCTTCTTTTATCCGAGGAGCATGATGCACTTGAAGAGCTGCTACTGCCGGAACCTCGTTTCCGCTTGTACGCATTACTCGGCCCCGCCACAGCTAGTGGCTCAGCGTTCGAGTTGTTTTCACAATACATTACTATAAGGTGATTCATGTTAGATTTCACAAAAAGCACGAATAAAAATAAATATACTTAATCCACAACAAAAAGGTAGGTACCTGAACGGAAAAACCGTTAAATACAATGGTCATTAGATAATGTTACTTACAGTTTGTCTCCATACATACTTTTTGGTAACGAACACTATTTAAACTGTCGGTACTTTAAAATATGTTTCACTTTACAAACGAACAGATTTTTATTTCTATTTTCAAAATAATTTTTATTTTATATTTTATAATACGGTCCTCGGGACATCCCCCTCTCTTCGACTATCCCAGTTTATGATATAGCGTATAGGTCCTCGGGACAGTTAAGTCAGACAAGTTGTTTCGACGGAATACGAAACGCCAATGACGCAAAGTCACTCGACACATTTTACGAAACAAAATAGCGCGCGAACGCTAGGTGTCACCACTGGGCACAGGAAATGAAGTCAAAATAGGTACTGAAACTGGTAGGAAATCGACGGAAACGGATATGCTATCTCGATATAAAGCTTCCAGTGCCAGTGACGGTCAAGTGTTTTAATGACAATATTTTGCCATGTTTTCTTATAATACAAGCGTTCACAGTTCGACTCAGTTTACACCATTTGAATTAGTATTCGATAATAAAGCAAAATTACCAACATCAATCATGGAACCGCCTGAATTTAAATATTGTTACAATAATTACCTACTTAGATGAACTTAAATTAAAATTTAGGTCTAGACAGTTAGCACGAGTTAAAGTTAATAGAATCGAAACTAGCAAACAAAGAAACATATGATAAAAAAGTAAAGAAATTCAATATAAAGTAGGCGATTTAGTTTATATGAGTAATGAACAAATTAAGACTGGAAAGTCAAGAAAATTATCACCTTATTGGTTAGGACCTTATAAGATATTAGAAGTTAACTTTCCAGTAACTTAATGTTACTATACAAAGTAAGAAAAGAAAGTTAAGAGTATATACTAACAGATTGAAACATGCGTTTGTTTCAGAATGACCTCGATGATCGTGTTTCTGAAGACACTATCTATTATATTACATGGAATAGAAGCAATTAGTTTAGGCTCATATAATATAACTAGAATATTTTAATATTTTTATATTTCGAACATTTAGGTTTACGATAGTGAATGGACTATGATTAGTCATTTAGATATATCCGAGATACATAGGAAAATTGATTTTATAGATAATACATATAGTAGAACTAAGGAAATAATGTAATCATAATAAATTTAGTAAGTTTTCGCTTTGTGACACATCAGTCACTATACTTGATCAAATTATTCCTCAGCTGTATAATTAAGAAAATATTTAAAAGAGAACTTACAGACACAGCACTGACAGCTATCGATCTAGCTAAGCGATCTTATATCGACGCGATTAGGAAATTATTTAAGGTATTATTTGGCATTTTAGAATTTGAAGACGCACAGCGTTACGATAATACTATCAACCATTTAGATTCACATGAATATGATATATTATCTTTATTGAAAACTCAGACTAATATTGTTAGAACAACGATTACGAATTTTAATAATACTATTACTGATCTTACCAGTAACGAAAATATATTTAATAAGAATTTAGATATTTTAGTTAATTATACCAAAAGCACTTATGCTTTTCTATTTGATACATATTAATTTAAAGCAAGATATTGACGAACAAACTTTATTAACTTCAATCACATCGGATGTTAATAATGAGATTGTTACTATTATAAATGCAATTATATTTACTAAAAATAATGCATTACATCCTGTTATTATTACTCCTGAACAAAACATAAATCAACTTAAGAAAACAGTGTCACATTCGCCCTTGCAAACCAAATATCCATTAAATTTAACAATGAAGGATGCACTTGAGTTTTTATCGTTAGTGAATCTTGTATCCTATTATATGAATGATAAACTTTGTTTTTGTTATTAAAATACCTTTGATTACCGAAACAAACTATGAATTATTGTACCTGTACTTTTAAGAAAAAGAGATAATACTTTTATATTTATATTACTCAAGAAAAATATTTTCTGATGTCTAGTAATAAAATGCATTACAGTTATATTGAAAACTTAAATTATTGTAAGAGATTGACACGAGATTATCTTTGTAAATTAAATTCACCTTTATATTCTGTACATGGTAATCCAATATGTGAACTTGAACTCATGTATGGAAAATCAAAAAATCCTCTAGAATGTGATACTAGAATAGCTTACATCACACACGAGCAATGGTATAAAATGCATAATGTGAATAATTGGTTATTTGTTGTACCACACAAACAGTGGCTACATTAAGCTGTAAGAATAAAGAACCAGTTGACTTTGATTTAATTGATACAGGTATATTAACAATTGTAGATAGCTGTACTTAAGTACTGTAAATATTACACTTCAAAGCAAGATCAAGGATTAATAAGTGAACGTAATTCATTCTTACCTGTAATTCATAATAATCATTAATGATGATCGTTGTAGAAAAATCAGAGATAGAAATGTAACCAAAATAGAATTTATTCCATTGAAAACTCACGAGAAATTATATATAGATAGTCTGAATTTAGCAAGTCATAAATCGACTAAATTGATGAATTAATGTCTAAATAAAGTTGTTCAAAATGTTTGTTTGTGTATATATTTGCGTCAATTGTAAAAATATTAGGATGTTATATTGTATCGTTTAGCAAAATATATTTATAATCTTTCTTTTGTACAAGTCGAGGAAGACTCATAGAATTGTTGTTCTAGAATTACCAATTGTATGACTCTAAAGGTAGGTAAACTGACGTAGAATTAGAAGAAATACCATCGACTAGCTCAAACGAAGATGTCATTTTATTGTAAAACCATTGCGTAGAAGCACTAGAATTGCTCAAATTAAAAACAAATTAAAATTGTATTTAGAGATTACGTTAAGACTTATAAGAAAAAACTTATAAGAAACTTTAATTAAGATGTAGAAATTGAAAAGAGGACTGAATACATTGAGGTATTATGTACTAACGTTAGTACATAATACCTCAATGACTGAATATTGTCTTTTAGGTAATTGAAAGCCAACCTGTTGTCTTTCTTAAAGGGGGAGGATTATAATGTACACACATTTAGTATATCAAAATATCCTGTTATGTTAATCACTAATCGATTATTTATTGTTCTCATCTCATTAGGTAATTATTTATATAGTAGTTAATTAAGTTGTTGTTGTGACCTTTGAATATATACGCAATCATTCCTAATGATCCTGTTGATTATGAGAGCATATATAAAGCATCCTCTAACCCCATCAAGGTAGAGTCCTGTCCGATTAGTCGAGCGAGTACCATCTCGGTTCAGTCTAAAATAGATTGTTAAATACCTAATCACTGCTTTATTATTTGATAAAGACCCATTCCGACCACCCGAACATTACATCCCTAACTCTCATGATCCGATGGGACGGTAATTCGACATGACCGCAGAGAGAACAGGTGTAGGCCCAACGCGCAACGGCTTTACGAGCTTACCGAGTCATGAGGGTGTCTAACACCGCCAACATTCTAGCTCGGGGTTCCTACTGAGTTTTCTTTTAAGAAAACCAATAACAGAACCAGATACAGAAATTATGTTAAGTGCAGTTGCCGTTAGTTTCTTTTAACCATAAATAGCTTATTTGATTAACCGATGCCACAGTTTGCCGAGGTCGGGAGTTCGAGTATTCCAAAGATTTGCCTATATTGTTGTTTCAATGATACCTTAGCTTATATTTAGGATAACATTTAATTTCGAATTTCTATTATACCCTAGCGACCCGCCCTGGCTACGCATGAATAACCTTAACAAATTATACCCCTAAACTTTCCTCATGAATCACTCTGTTTATTGGTGAAAGCTGCATTAAAATCCGTTCAGTAGTTTTTGAGTTTATCGCAAACAGACAGACAGACGCGGCGGGGGACTTCATTTTATAATACGTAGTGATAGTCTTACGTCTATCTCTGAAGGTATAAGCAGAGGTATAGTTCACATACATTTCACTATTTCATTATTTCTATGTTTTTAACCCGTGTCATATAGGTATGAAGCCTACAGCCAGACCCTTTTTAGCTGCGATTGAGCATTTCAGATTAGAAATCTATACTAATATTATAAAGCTGAAGAGCTTGTTTGTTTGCTTGAACGCGCTAATCTCAGGAACTGCTGGTTCGAATTGAAAAATTCTTTTACAGCCCATTTATCGAGGAAGGCTATAGGCTATATAACATCACGCTACGAACAATAGGAGCGGAACAGCAATTAAAAATGTTGCATAAACGGGCAAATTCTCTTATGTGAAGCAGACGAAGTTGCGCGAGTCAGCTAGTAATAAATAATTAGCTATGGCCGACACAAGTTTTAAAGCCGATATCCCATGACTGTTCTAGTCAGTTCAGAGCTTATTTCTTTAAATCTGTTGTTAAAAAATTGCGTGTATTAATAGGTAGGTAATTTATTTATGTCAGACTATTAATCCATATATTTAACTTAATCTAGTATTATCTAGGAAGGTAGTGGATGAAGGGAAGGTCGGCTGGGCTCTATATGGTTTTCAACCATTCAAGTCACCTGGTCCAGACATGGTTTATCCCATCATCCTGCAACAGGGAGCTGCACTCTTGGTTCCGCATTTGTGCAGATTATACAGAGCCTGCATAGCTTTTGGATACATTCCAAAGATATGGAGGCGTGTTAAAGTCATCTACATACCGAAACCGGGCAAAGCGAACTACGAAGAAGCCAAGGCATACAGACCTATCAGTCTTGAGTCGTTCTTCTTGAAAGCCCTGGAGAAGTTAGTAGATAGACATGTCAGGGAGGGAGCATTATGGAAATTCCCCCTCCACAGGCTACAATGAGCCTACCAGTCGGGCAAATCCACTGAGACGGCACTACATTTTGTGGTAAATAAGACAGAACATGCATTAGAGAATCGGGAAGTTTGCATTGCTGCATTCCTGGATATTGAGGGTGCTTTCGATCGGACCACCTTTGATGCCATCAGTGTGGCATCGGCAAATCACGGCAAAGAGCCAACCATTTGCAAGTGGATCAATTGTATGCTCAGGGGTAGAATCATTAGGTCTGAGTTGTTAGGAGATGAAATGTATGCAACGACAACCAAGGGCTGCCCTCAGGGTGGAGTACTCTCACCACTCTTATGGTGCTTGGTAGTCAATTCACTCCTAGAACAACTCAACAAAGGTCCGTACTTAACGGTCGGATATGCGGATGACTTGGTGATACTCGTCAATGGAAAGTTCCCGAGTACGGTATCTAGTCTCATGCAGAAGGCTCTGATTACGGTGGAAAAATGGTGCAGTAGCAATCATTTATCGATCAACCCGGGGAAAACGACTGTCGTGTCGTTTACTAGGATGAGGGATCTGACAGGGTTGGGAACTCTCTCCATGTATGGTATGCAGTTACAATGGTCCATGGAGGTGAAGTATCTAGGCATGACCTTAGATAGCAAACTAACATGGAAACCTCATGTAGACAAAGTCATAGAGAAGGCCCAGCGGGTCCTCGGCATGATTCGTTCTATTTATGGGAAGACCTGGGGGCTAAAACCCAAGGTCATCAAGTGGCTATACACGATGATGATAAGACCTATACTCACGTATGGAAGCATTGTTTGGTGGCCAAGAACTAAACTAGCTACATGCAGGATCGCGCTGTCAAAGGTGCAACGATTGGCCTGCATGGCTATAACAGGGGCGTTCCCGACTACGCCAACGGCAGCGTTAGAGGTCCTGCTGGATCTAACGCCGCTACACATTGTTGTGGAGTCAGAGGCGATAAAGGCGCTACACAGACTATCTGTGCATGGGCTGTGGAGCGTTAACATGCCGGTAACTCGACACACTAAATTGGAGATTTCAAAGGATCTCAAAAGGATTATGAGCATGGGATGCGACAAAATGCAACCATTGCACATATTCAAAAATAATTTTAAAATAAAGGTCCCCACGAGGGACCAATGGAGACAAGGTCTACAATCCCCTGACAAGGGTTGTCTCATCTGGTACACTGATGGTTCCAAAATGGAAACAGGATCGGGCGCTGGTATCTATACCAACGACTGCAAGGTGAGCCAAGGCATGGGCAAATATGCAACGGTATTCCAAGCGGAAACCTATGCTATAATTGCCTGTGCTCAGGTCAACAGTAATGTCACTGACAGGACTGTGTATATTCTCAGTGACAGTCAAGCTGCTCTTAAGGCTCTGGACTCGTGTTGGGTAGACTCCAGACTGGTCCTCAACTGTGTTAAGGCCCTTAACAAACTTGGCAGGAAGAACACAGTCAGACTGGTGTGGGTTCCGGGGCATGCAGGGGTGCAGGGCAATGAGGAGGCTGATGAATTAGCCAGAAAGGGCTCGGAGCAACTGTTTGTGGGTCCCGAGCCATTCGTGGGACTCTCTGAGAGCACCGTCAAGGCAGCTTTGAATGCACATGGCAATGACAAACACAGGCTAGAGTGGAAGGCCCTGAGGGGTCTGGAACACTCCAAGAAATTCATTGCAAACAGAGCCACAGGCTTCACCCGGAAGTTCTGCGGGTATAACAAGAGCCAAATACGCCTGCTCACAGGAGCGTTCACTGGCCATTTTTGAAACCAACGACTTCCAGTGCAGATTGAGATTGGCTCACAATTCGATCTGCAGAGCCTGTGGTGAACAGGACGAGTCCATATCGCACTTACTATGTGAATGCGACGTGTTGGCTGGATTGAGGATGGGTCTGATGGGATTAGCATATCCAAACCCTGAGGACTTCAGGCTTCTCCCTCTGAAGTGTACGCTACGACTGATGCAGTACATTCATAGGGAGATAGCTAAGGGATAAAATTTTGGGCCGACACAAAAGATTCCAATGGGTCGAAGTGTCGCCAGTCTGTGCTGACTGGCCCCCATACATAAGATAAGATAATAATCTAGTATTAGTTATACAATACAACAATACAAAACAGGTGAACACAGATAAGACATACATCATCTTATGTCGATTTCGGAATTTATCCGACTGACCGGCCTTCAGTTCCACTATAAGACATTTCCAGGTTATCCATTAATTACCGGACACCCTGTATATAGATGATATACATTATAATGTGGTATGAAATCGCGGGCACAAGCCTGCTAATATTATACTTACTAAATGTGAGAGTTTATGATGATGTCTGGACGTTTGTTACACAGTCACGCGTAAACTTCTGAACGGATTTGAATGATTGATGATTTTTTTTTTCTACTTGCCCACTTTTTATATTAACTTCACCACAATATGTAATTGGGATCTTTTATTATTCATAATTAGTTATCTTATCTTGTGTGGGGGCCAGTCAGTACAGACCGGCGACACTTCGACCCAGTGGGAGCTTTTGTGTCGGCTTCTCCAATAACGACTGCCGTAGATGTTCATGGCAGCCGGGACCGACGGCTTAACGTGCTCTCCGAGGCACGGAGCAGGCGATAATTATCAATCAATACGCACATAATTTTGAAAAGACATATAACTTCCGAAAGTCAAAGGTGCGCGACGTGGGATCAAGACCCTCTGCATTGCAGTCTGTTGGTCTCCCCACTAAGCTATCGCTGCTCCATAATTACTTAAATCTAAATTTGTAAATTTTCGCACCTGATTAGGCAGGATTTTGTCAACTAACGCTTTGTTTTTTATATCTTACTAGCGACCCCCTACCCGGCTTCGCACGGGTAGTACAAAACTTTAACAAATTATACACCTAAACCTTCCTCATGAATCATTGTCTATTGGTCAAAACCGCATGAAAACACGTTCAGTAGTTTTTGAGTTTATCGCGAACAGGCAGACAGACGCGGCGGAGGCCTTAATTTTACAATATATAGTGATGTATAAATCCATATATACACATGTATGTATGTAAGAAGTAGAGAGGAATCTATGTAGATTCACGTCTGTTTCCCAGAGACTACGGATTTTCATTTGCTACGATCCTGACATACTTCTCTGGCTTCATTCACTTTCATCACATTCCTCATACACGCCGGTTTAACTCTTAACCTGGCCTTTGTCCAGACCGTCTCCGATCTGATCGAGAAACGTTCGCCTAGGTCTTCCCCTTGCGACTGTTCTGATAACACTAGCCTTATAAACTTTATTAGTCAGTCTTCTCATCCATTCTTTCTACATGCCTTAACATACCCTTTTCTATTCTTGTCGCTATATCCTCTTTCATGCCGCATCTCCCTCTCTAATCACACTATTCCTTATTCTATATAATCCATGTTTATGCATATAAATAATTCTACTTTGAATAGTTCTATTTTTAACGTTACAAATATAACTATAACAATAAAACTAGCATACGGAATGAACTGTTTTTATGTTATTAGTTGTGGCGTCGGTTGCGTTGCGAATCGAGGAAGAATGGTCAAGGGCGCCAAACATTTCCTCATGTTGTAGTTGCTAAGGAGCGAATTAGCCAAATATTATTATTTAAGTGAGTATGTATAGTCAACTGCTATTGCGGCGAGCGGCTCAGCAGTAGTGAATGCGACTGCTGTGTATGACCTCTCTTATTCGCTCCCTGGTAAGCCAACAAAAAGTTATTGAAATTATCTGCTAGGAAAATATCATTTTTTCAATCGCAGCTCGGAGTTAGAAAGTTGGCGATGTTAGCAACCCCAGTGCGCACGTAAAGCCGTTGGTCTCTCGCGCCTGATCTCTCTCCGGTCGTGTCGGATTGCCGTCCCATCGGATCACAAGAGTGAGGGAACAGAGAGTGCCCTTATGCTTAAGTACGCACATTCTTATGCACAATGATATCTCCTGCACAGATGGCTAGTCTCCATAACAATTGGCCGCCAAATCAGATATTCGGTCAGAAGCACATCATTTTTATTTTTTATTGTCCATATGTGATCCATTTTTCTAACTTGTCTTATTAAGGGTCGATTTTTCAATCGTCAGATAACTTTTATCTGGGGAATATGTTTGACGTTTTGACAGGTTTTGTATAGAAAATATGTCATACCGATATATTTATTCTTCATAAAAGTAATCTGACGATTGAAAAACCGGCCCTAAGTAACGAAATCGGCGTACGGGTAGCTAAAGACAATACGTAGAGACCCATCTGTACCTATTTTTTTTCTTAGAAAACTCATAATATCTGATAGTGATAGCAGTCATTGAATTTCAATATGACAAACTGTGGGAGCGAACTGAGGGTATATAATTATTTGCTTGCAATTAACAAAGTAGTTACGTCATATAATAGGTACGTGTGTTTTTTTCTGCTTTAGCGTTATTTTGTTTGATTTAAATGCTTCCATCTTATTTATTTCGAATGGATTTTAAATTCTTTGTATTTCTTTCTTCTTAGCTTTTGGTCTTGAGCAACGTAAGTTTTAATGAAAATAATAAAAATAAAATTGCCAGCTTTATTGCAGACATTGCTAGTCTATGGTATGTGAACTATGGAATAAAACAAAATAAATTATTGACACAGCCTTTATTAATAAAACAATATGGACGAACAAAAACATACATTTATAACATAATTACTTTTTCAATTAAATAAAATGCTTGAATGTGGCATCCATTTACTTGTAACAATTAACTTTATTCAGTGGATTCCAATAAATATCTTATAATAAATAGATCTTAGAAATTATTATAAAATAATTAATGGATTCTTACCGTACGGCCCCTTAATATGACCATAACTTATGGTTACACGCTGTATATACAGAATTAAATATACATACTATTTATATAGTATATAGGAAGGTAAGACAAGGAGAGCAATAACAATCAATTAAGTAGGTATAGTCTATCTCTCTCTATCTATCCTCCAAATCAAATACGTGTTAGATATTATTCCAGACGCCCTGATTTATAATAATCTGTCTAAACTGGGCACGGGCCTCTTCTTAGTAGGTATAAAAGTTCAGGCACCATCCACTACACAGACCCATTGCGTGTTGATAGAATTCACATATCTTTGAGAACATTATGGAGAACTCTTAGACATGCAGATTTCCTCATCAAGTTTTCCTTGAATGTTAAAGCGAGCATTACTAGTTGTTGAATACGCACATAGCTTGGAAAAGTCAGGTGCGTGCCGTGGGATCGAACTTAAGACTTCTGTATGGTAGTCATTTTTTGTCAATGATTGGGTACCAAACATATTAATGACATATTTTCTTATTTATTTAGCCGTATATTAGTTATAACTTGTAATTTTTTCCGTGCAGGGAGAACATGACTATTTGCATATTGATATTATTAAGATTCTCTTTGATAACGTGTCATGCTCTAAATATCTAACCATGTGTCACCCACCCGTCTATAAAAATATACAATTAACATACACAAAATACATCCAGATTTAAAACAACTTTTAGCGGATTACACTAATAATAATTGACCCGTGTGGGATTCGATCCCACAACATTTAGCTCAGTGACAGCGATGAAAAGACCACTTATCCGATAAGCCATCCAGCCCTACGTTATTGTTTTCGCTTTGAATGTATAAACAACATGTTTTCTTGATACAATTGACGTTCTATGCATTCTATGAGCTAATATCGAAAAGATTTAAGCGCCATATTTACCAATATCGTTTTATAAAAACATACAACCATAGACTTTCGCTTGTCTATTTTCAAGGCAGGTGAGAAATATATCTACAAGCAAGCAAGTACCTTATATTCTACTACGGATTCAATGAGACCTTTGAAAGAGACGTTCGTAAATACATGTCGCATACAACATTTTGTCGTTCATCCGTCAATGGAATTTAATTTCCATACACATAACATCAAAGATATAAGTATTATGCGTGTTATTTTATGACATGTAAACATCTGATCCAGCACATAATAATTATGAAGTAAACACAAACAAAAGATAATAAATTATTATTTATCACTTAATCGCGTGTATAGGTTCATTAAGTTCATACTGTCCATAGGAAGAGAATGCTTGGTTATAAATTGTACTCATTTGCAGTTCGAATTTATTTAATTTTTGTATCATTACAATTATACATATATTTAATTCCATAGTTTCTAGCCAGAGCTATTCCAAACAATATTTTATCGAGAGTCAGCTGAGTTGACTGGTGTCTGAAAATTTGATGGCACATTTGTCGCCATTATTCCCCCTAACTCCCCACACTATTCATTTAATGCCTTCGGTAGTAGGCTATTTGCATTAGGTTAACTATACTGTCATTATCACAAAGCAGGAACCGAACTCATGCTCGCTAATGGCGCGCGAGTTACATCCTCTCATCCTTCCCCTATATAAAAAGTACTCTGTGCATCCTCTATGGTCATCATACTTTTTATAGTAATGTAGTCATAGACTAGATTTAACAACTGTCAAATTATGAAACATATTTTACGCGCCTGTTTTGAAGGAAAGTGAATTACTTTTTTAAACCAATAAGGTGGCAAACGTTCAAACTAATTAAAGAAAGATATCGTTGATACACTTCTACCTTCTCTTTTCTACTGACAAAATTTTGCTCATATGTATGAAATATTGTTCTTAATATGATATAGTGGTATATTGGTAAAAGGAATATCCGCAATAGTTTAAACTTTCAAACAATGTATACCTTGGCAACACATTTAGTTGGATATTATACATTTTAATTGACGAAGACCATAATACAATGTACTTAAACAATATGCCTAAAGACATTTAAAGAAGTATGGTAGGTATTTTTACCCAAAGGTATGATATATTTGATTCAAACGCGGAATGAAAAGATTGTATTCGTATCCGGTTTTTAAATTCGTTACGTTCCCTGGTTATCTGTAGGTCGTCACAGGTAACGTCCCTCCCAAAATAGGAGTAAAAGTTCTATACAAAATAAACCAGGATAATTATATATAACTTACAATGGTACTATAATCTATAGATATGTTACGTCCATCTAAAATAGCGCGCAAAATTTATTCTCGAAGCATACAACGGTATGTTTTTCTGATGAGAAGCAAAACATAAAAAAGCCTACGAGAGCAAAAATTAGGTACAATTATTAGGTATCTAAAATCGCTTTAATTAATCTATGGCTATAGTGCAGCACGTGCACTCGATGTCCTTATCGCACTCGTGACAGAATATATTTGTTCGTCTCGCCTGACGTCTTGCTTTAGGTGAATTGATGACAATTGGATTAATGTTAGATTTTATTTTTAGCATGCATGTAACATATCTATATCATTAAATACCTAATATAATTGTTTCTATGTGTAACATGTAACGTCAGTAAATGCAAAATAATTTAACAATAGATTATATTTTATTGCTAATTCATTTATGAATAATAATTGATACATTGCATTAAAACATGGCGTGGATTACGCCTCTAGATAATACTAAATAGTCTATACATAAACAAAAACTTATAAATAACATAAATTAACATAACAGACAAAGACAACAATAGGGTTGACAGGACAAAAAGTCAAAGACAACAACAGGATCGGTAGTAACAATAAGAACATTATAACAATTATTTTGTATTAAACTATTATAATCGTACTTCGTTTATTTTTTACAAATAGTACCCATAAGGTGTTGGGGTAAGTACATTTTAAGTGTTTTTCCATTATGGCTTATGATATAAATATCTATGTAAAATATTTAAATAATTACATAAGTACTATATTGTAACAAAACCCTGGCATTCCAAATAAACTAAAATACTATAAGTAACAATATTTAAATAAGTAAATAAACCAATTTTGTAAGTGTTGTTTTTGAAGAAAAATAATATAATAAAGGAAATGAACATTGAAGATAGGAAAGATTAGTAAGTGCGAGCGAGAAAGAAAATTCATCTTATTTTTAAAAGAAAAGTAATATTTTTTAGAAAGTGCATGAGAAAAGTAGATATTCAGTAAATAAATTATTATCAATCTAATAAATGCCTACCATATGTACTGCATTTGCTAGTAAATGTAGTAATTAAGCTTGTATAATATTTCTTCTTCGTAATTATTAATATAATTTGCAACCGGTAAGATACGAGGCCTATACCAGTTTCATAAGTCAACATAGCGTTATATTTCATTCATCAACATATTTAATAGTAATGTAAAGTTGTACTCGTAATGTCCTCATTGGAATAAAAAGCTATAATTATTTTCAATAACTGCTTAATATCTACTAACTACGACCTGCCGATACACGGAGGAATGCATGCGATGGATGTAAAAGAGGTCAGCAATCACCATTGAAAATGTCTATCAAACTATAGACATATGTTTTAAAGTCTTAACGACTAAAACTATAAAATTAATAATATTATGTAACATTATTAAGCATTTCTTTCTTATTTTATATAAAATTATTTGCTTAGTTTATTAAAAAGCTGTCAAAGTTATAAATTAAAGTGGTAGACCTACTGTTTTCTTCTTTATAATTAAAACAAATATCACGTATTTTTATGTAACAATTACCTATTCATGTTTTTATCCATATAGCTATTGCATGTATTGTTGTGTTAATTTAGTAAGGATTACCTTCCAACGCTGAAATGTTTATTGTTCCATCCCGGGTGAGATCAAACTTGTAAAAGATGACATTACAATAATTTTATGGCACCACGTAAGCTCTTACCTAAATTCGTTTACATTCACAACCATTTATCTTTATATAACTTATAGAAAGATATTTAAAGCGCATAGGAAAAGTATAGGTACTATTTGCGAAACTAGTTTTTTGAATCACTTACTGTGTCATGAGCGCTCATTACAGTGGCGTACTTTGATAAAAATTCCAGTACAGCACCATTGGACCATCCAAAGCCGAGCTGGACAGTGTACTCTCCACCGCCGCCGAATTCTCCAGGATTCTCCGCGTCATACTTCTCAAACATTTGCTTGTACTCCGTGAATCCTTTGTGACAGGATCTGACGAAGGTTTGAGCCACTTGGAGCGCCAACTGTTTGGCCTCCCCAGTCTGGATAGCATCCAAAGCGTTTACAACGATGCTTACTTCTGGGGGCCACACATTAGGGAAGTCCCATTGTTCAGCGCTCTTAATTAAAGAAGTGGGCACACCACCAGGAAACTGTAAGCCTTTTGAATCTTGAAGGTATTGCACAACTCTAGGTCCATTCTTTTTTACATTCTGCTCGCTGACCGCTCCTTGCCACAGTGGCGCGACATTCGATGGATAAAAATATTTTCGATGAATTTTATCCTTGATGTCGTAGTCGTACCAAACTCCTTTTTCTTCGTTCCACAAGACAGCTTGGATAGCATTTCTCCACTCGTCTGCTGATTGTGCATAACGAGCGGCTTTTCGTATATTGAGCAGCAACGAGTGGAAGTCAGCCAGGGTTTGGAGAACACCAGTAAAGATAGAGTTTAAATCGACTGGTATTACGTATTTAGTGTTAATATCAGCTAAAGTACCATTATTGCTGCCGTCGTCACTGATAAACCACCGAGAGGAGAAGTCCCATCCGCTCTCTGCTGCGCTCTTAATGTTCACGTAGAAATCTTCACGTTCACTTTCATCCATTTGCTGAGCTTGCTCGTAATCTTCGCGGTAAGACTCTGGACGTGGTCCGGCACTGGGAGCGTAGTATCTAAGAAGAGTGTAAGTCTGATTGTCCTTTTCAACGGTAACCGCCTGCGTCTCCAACCAGTAATCCACTTCTTTTTCTAGGTATTGAACATTGTCTCTAATGAATTCATAGTCGTTAGTATACCTGAAGTAAAGCGCCATCATAGCAGCCAGCATGGGAGGTTGACTGCGTTCCTGGTAATACCATCTGCTTCCGTTAGGAATGTGGCCGAATAAATTTAAGAGCTGGATAAGATTTTCGATGACGCCCTTGGCAGTCTTTTGCATGTCACATAAAAGTAATCCTTCGAGGATCCAGTAAGTGTCCCAGTAATATATCTCCTTAAATCGACCTCCAGGGATGATGAACCCGTGTTCAAGTGGAATCAAGCTGAACTGGTCTGGCTTTTCAAAGACCACGGCTTTTACTTTCCTGGAGATAATAGGCCAGATGCTATTTATATCTCGGGCAAACTTTCTCAATTTTTCGTCTCTGATGGTGGTAATAAATAGTGGATTATCATTAAAGTCAGTTGGTACCCAATCTTCAAGTTCTCCAACGCTGGAGAAGTATTCATCAACGAATTGCTTTATCTGTTCTCTTGATGGATTTTGGTTAGTGTCGTTAAGGAGTTTATCGAAGTCGGTTAAAGTTTTGGTTTCGTTGTAGTTCATTTCGAGGTCGACGAAGGTCTTTGAGTCGTTGAAGACGCGCGACATTTGTACGTGGTGGAGAAGCTTGCTGTCGCAGTAGACTGGTTTGCTGCATGTTGCTGGCAAGTCTGCGGCGTCTGCCACCCAAGTCGTCGCCAGGACGAAGACAACTTGCCACATCTGCAAAGAACAAGAATAATAGGTAAGTATGAGACACGCTTGCTGGTCTAGAAACGTAAGCGTATGTTCTTTGCAACTGGGTATTATACATTTTTTTGATCGTTTTGTTGGCCAGATATAGTTCTTATTAAGAGGAAACACAAGGGCCGTTTTTCCATACAAATGTAGTCCCCTGTTTCCTCCCTGGATCATGCCAGTAGAACAATAATATTTTAAAATAACATGTATAGCCCCTATTGGCATGTCCCTATGTTTTCCTTTTTTTCATTAATTAATTATTAAAAGAGATATGAGCCTTCAAAAACCTCAAAAATTGGTCAGATTTTCCGCTGTGTTCAAACATCCAGAAAACAAATTTGAGTAAATTATATAAAAAAAGAAAAACATAGAAATACGGCCAAAGCCTTTCTTCAATTTTTTATGAAATAAGTAGTTAAATCGGTCAAGTGTTGGAGAAGGAATCAGGGGACTACGAAACGTTGATTTTGTGTACTTTTAAAGGTATTTTCGGTCCAAGGTGCAGTTGTCTCTCTATCACGCTCTGCGGGCACTGCGCGACAGCAATAGATTTTACAAATACCTATTTTTCAATTCTCTCCCCCGTGGTGTTTCCTCTTAACAGCGCGGTGTCTCATCTATAAGTAAGCTTACTTCTACGTAAGACTTGAAACTAAGTTGACGAAATGATGGTGCAGCATTCTCCTTTGCTTAGCCGAACTGGGACGTACAGATATGTCTATCATTATGATACAAAGCTATTAGCTTGATTATATCCTAGAAAAAATACTTAAAGTAAGAACCTTACTAATACCGTACTTAATTAAGTCAGCCAAACGTTTACGGTAAAATTGCGACTTAATTATACGCATACTACGAATATAAGTACAGCACAACCGGTGCAGCGACTTAGGAAAGTTGTCGCATTGACTAGTAGAAGGTTTCTACGTGCTATTTCTTAGCATTATTGCCTAGATGAGTGAAAGGCGATAAATACCAATATTGCAATAGTCTGAACAGTGGCTTTTAACTAGGAGTCTAAACCATAAAGTATAGCAACCTTTCTTCTCTGCAAGTAACTATAATATAGAGGATACGGACACGACCATATGAAGTAATGTGTTTGGCATTTTACCATAAAACCATAAATATTTTATATAAACAGGCTGATAAATCAAAATGTACATAATATATTATTTACATATTTTTTAATATTTTAGATAACTCTTATTATTTTACTTTTTAAATATTTGTAGAGTAAATCGTACTGTCATTGGTTTCCAATACATGTGCAAAATTTCAAAGCATTCGGCAGTCAAAAGTAGATGATTATGATTTGGTAATCTTCATATGGGTATAGGTATCTTCATCTGATAATGCATGCGCCAGTACGAGATAGCTCGTTATAGAATCTATTGTTTTGTCTCATTCTTGCGGATACAATAACAATGATTAAGAGAAGGTGCCATGATACCAGTTAATGAAAATGTTTTAAAAATAAATAAACATATTGCTTTTGAGAATATACCTCTAACAATTGAAAATATTCAATATGAACGCTTTGCATATAATATTTCACAGAGGTTGAGTTTCAAATGACAGAATAATTACGTTTTAAAAGGATTGCAATAAACGTTAAACGGTGTTTAGTATTTATACAGACTAAACGCCGAGTCATTTTAAATGAACATTTCAAATAATTTACTTCGTAATAACTCTTTATAAGGGTCCTTGTACATTAAGCCGAGGCCACGCCGAAATCATACTAGCAACACCGAGACATAAATTTATATTAGACTTTCAACCCAATATCTGAAAAGCATAATAATACAAAAAATAACCTAATAAGCAGGTCAAATGTTGAGATTGCGTAACTGAATTAGCAACAACCAATCATATCATTTGACATGAGTTTGATTTTAACACGTCGTCAATTAGCCCCATAGAAAGATGTTATCCTTATTACACGGCTCTTAATAAGGAGAAGGGTCCCTTGAAATCGAGTAGTGTGTATTTTAATAAAACTTCATGTTTACCAGTGGTGAAATCACAGGTTGATAAATTCGTAAGGTAAACCAACGTTATCACCGCCGCAACCTGTTCCTCGATTACTTTAAATAGTGTGGAATAGTGCTTTAGGTCCTAACATAATACAAATCTTATTGCCGTGTATCAATGGCAATAGGCTTTGTGTTACATGAGACCTAAGGTCTTATCTGCAGTCTGTATATCTAATTCTTACAGTCTTTAACAGAATTTAGGTCCTTAGCAATTATGCGGTTAACCGATACCTAGTCCATCTTTCCACGCAGCCATTTGAAAAACAGTTCAAGACAACACATTAAAAAAATACACAATGAACTTTGCTCAACAGAATTTATAGATTAGATTCAGCTAGGTTATAGCTATACGTATATTGTGGATAATTCTTTCTTGTATTATCGTTAAGTAACGTTTCAATAATACTGCTATAACAGAGGGTGATACAGTCCTAAAAGCCTATATCATGGTATCAGTACTATACAAGTAATAAACAAACAACATGGCATCTTGATATCATCTGCTCGTGTGTTAATTCATATTTCATTAACATGCTTTAAATAAAATTTACACAACAACGAAATTAACATTCTTAATTACGTATTCACTTCATCTTATGGAATTATTCATTTAAATTCAATTAATATTTTGGCGGCAATTTAAATCTGTATTACACAATTTTGTTTAGATACATAGATTATTTGCAAAAATAAAACTTGTTTCTCAAGGCTTCAGACCGGTACTATTCTGCCAATATGACCGTACGGGCCATGTTAGTTTTATAATTAGCATTGGCGTTTTTTTCGACATTTTGCCTTGACCCGTTCGGAAATTGCATTCCTGTATAACCTTTCAATTATCATAATATTTTATAAATATTAGTCTCTATGTTATGTTTACTTATTTTAACCGGTGTATACTTAATTTAAGTTATTTTCGGCATTCAGATTTCATCATAACGTTTTATTTGTCTCTTTCTTTATTTATATAGTTTGTAGTATAACATTTTTAAATCTACCTAGCATTTTGCCGTCTTGGCGGTAAGTGTATCGTAGTCAATGGACGCTTGAAAAGTCAGCGGTATCGCGCAAGCGATGCAGACCTTATAGAAAAGAAGCGCTGCGATGCTTTAAATGCTGTTTAAAAGAGATCCTTTGTTGTAAGTGTTGTAACATATAAATTGTCATACTTTGTGTACTACTCATTTTTTTAATTTTTATTATATATTTCTGTCTTTGACCCATGGCAAAAGTTTTTATTTGTGCGTTGTGGCAGAATAATCAAGTGAAATGATATTGGGTATTAAATTTTTCACCAGGAAATTTTCAGTAGCAGCATAAATTCTTAAAATGTCTGAAAAAGACGACAATAGTCACGTTCCATATCAGTGCATTAAAAACATAAATGGTTTCAGAACTGTTACATTTATCCTTAATGTTAAAATAAGCGCCATCTTAGGTACCTACATTAACTTTAATATTTTTCCTTATATGGCATTTATGTAAGAGGCGGGTTATTCCATTAGCATCATATTGTCATGTTAACAAATTCTCTTATTTTATGACCAAGGAAATTAAAAACTTTTCACCCAAATTTTCGCTTATGCATGGCAAAATATAAGACAAAAATTGAATGCTACCGGACTTCCATTTATTAGGGATAAAAACCTATAATTATCAGTCGCCTGACCTTAATTAAGCTACCTCTAAAAATATATGTAATCCACAACGTTAATCCGAGTCTTTGTTTTGTGTATCCGCTGCATCAATCTTAACAAATCTATGACGGCATCAATCTTTTAAGATAGATTTTAAAATACATTACTGACATTTTACGACTTAATGAATTATTGCCTTAGCTTTATATAGCAAAAAATTAACTACACTTTATCCTTATCTTAAAGAACTACCCAAACGTAAAATACGAAAATGCCGCCCAAAGACTTATTACACCTACACGTAATTTAATGATAAAAGCCAGAATTCTATGCAAAGAATAGTTTGGTTTTGCCAGTCATCTAAAGCCACGCGCTAGAAGAAAAAAATAGTCATGATCGCTGTAAAGAGGACTACATATAGTATGGATTATAAATGTTTATTTCCTTAGAAGGAAATGGATGTTGCAAAGATAGAGCTATTATAACAGTATTAGGCAAGCACAAGATCGCAGCACTATTTGTGTAACATAAGGATAATTCGTTTGAAAATTTCAAAACATTTCGTTGCTCCGGGAAAAACGGTTTATAAGACTTGTGACTTGACCGACATACAATGATAATAATGAATTAACTAACTCAAAAGAGATAGGTATAGGAATACTAGTAGCAACTAACTGGTGGGAGACTATAGGATATGGGCATAGGTAGGTATCGGGTTCAATCCCAATGCAAGCACTTCTAAAATTTCTGAGTTATGTGCGTAATAAATACTTATTTATCACTCGCTTGATCGGTGAATGAAATTGTCATGAGGAAACCTGCATGTCTGTAAGTTCTGTGTGAAGTATGCCAACCCGCACTGGGAGAAGGTGGTGGATTATGTCCTAACCCTGCTCTCAAAAGAGGCGCGTGCCCAGTAGTGGTACAGTTAAAAAACTGGGTTGATATTATTTACTAGGTTAGGGTTAGGGGTAGGTTACTAGGATAGGGTATTTACTAGGGGCCCACCCATATAAATCTAAACAAGCGCACTGAGTAAATTCTGAAGATTTTCCTCAGAAAATCACATAAGAAACTAGAAATTAAGGAAACAGCCTGGTGCAATTATCTTCTTACCGAGTAATCTTGGCTTATTTTATTTTACTGGCGATTTCATAACTAATGCTATATTTATTTACCTACAAAGACATCTGTATGCCGCCGAAAGGTTAGGTAAATATGTTAGAACAACATTCTGCAGCCATGTTTTAGATATTCTGAAATAGTCCATTTAAGTTTAGCGAATACATTCCTAGAATACGCGCTTTTGATAATTTTACTAAAAATAGGTTGTATATACACGCCTATTCGGGCAATAGGACCACGACGCCGTTACTGGCCTTTATACAATAACTATTTTTAATATTGCCTATAAGGAGACCATAGATTGTTACGCAGTGGTCTCGAGATCGATACAAAGTAAGTCATGATATTCCCATGATGTTCACGACGATGTCTGGACTCTGCCAAGCTGCAATGGGTTCTGCGACCTAACTCTTCATATACTGAAAAGAGACCCATGCCCAGTAGCCGTACGGTTTATAAGCAGTAATGATATTATAATATTATTATACGTATGTATTTTATTATACATGGTATGGTATCTTATAATATTGTAGATAACTTCACAGCAATAATTGCATGTAATAAAACAACATGTTTAAAAACGGCTGGTGTTATTAATGTTACAATAAAAATGCTTCTAATACAACCTTCATTGATTTATAACAGGATCCCAAACCAGTTCTGCCAGTTCAACGAAATGTCAAAAAGTCACCGTGATGATAACTAGCAAAACGTTTTTTTACAATAAGATTATTTATTATATCAAATAAAAGGTAAAAATAGTTAGAAATATTTAATGGTGTTTTATAGATATGTTTCAAACGTTTTAGTTTGATCAGGATTTAGGTTTGGATCTAGCTATGTAGGTTCGAGTGCTAGCACAACTGCCGACTGTAAGACCATGGGTTTTTGTACCATGTTTGAGAGTATTTCTGCCTGGATAATCTTAATAGTAGTACAGGTAAACAAGCGCTCTACAGAAGATGTTGCACAAATTATACTGCACTGGCACCGGACTAACATTGCATAGCCACATTCGAACAGATAAATCAAAATAATATTAAATAAACATATGATATTGTTACACCCAGTGCCATCTCTCGGCATCTTGGGGAAGACTCGGCAGTTCCGTTTAATAATTTATTACAGCGCCATCTGTTTACGTCTTACGGACCTACTTCGTCGGTACGAGAAGAGTAGAGAGAACGCTGGCACATTCTCGAATCCTCGTACTGTTACGTATCGTGTATGATGTTTCTAGAAAACTCCGGAAACGCTTTAACTGTGTATAAAAGGGAAAGGCCAGCGCTCGCCGAGTCAGTTTACAATCGTAAGCGGTCAAGTATTCATCGAAGTGAACGGAAGCGAAAATACTACGGAGTTTGAAGCAGTTATAGTGGAAAAGTGAAAAGTGTAGTATAGTGCTTGTTGTGTTTTAAATTTAATTTTGTGCTAGGATAAAACGTTTTAGTCCGTAATATTGTTTTACATTCTTATCCCTCGAACCCAGCATGTAACAATATATGAGATATGCTCCAAAGTAAATATAGTTAATATAAGTTCTATATGTATAATCATATCAGCCCTGTATTAAACTGTCCCTCTACTGAGCACGGGCCTCTTCTCAGTGTGATAAGGATTAGGCCATAGTCCACTACACTAGCCCACTGCAGATTGGCAGACTTCACATATCTTCAAGAACATTACGGAGAACTCCCAGACATGCAGGTTTCCTCACGATATTTTCCATCACTGTTAAAGCAGACGATAATTAACTGTTTTTAATACGCACATAACTTCGAAAAGTCACAGATGCGTGTCTTTGGATCGAACTCGAGACCTCTGCATGGCAGTCCAACGGTCTTCCACTAGACTATCGCCACATTATATCTAAGATAACATATATAAGTTTTATAATCTAGCAAAAATGCATTGGTAGAATAGTTCGCCGTTGCATTTTATTTGGCGATGCGACGCCACGCATGAACTCTTTCGTCTGGGGAAGTAATACGAACTTATAGGTGATTGGTGTAAGGGTATTAAAACAGTAATTGCATTTCGTTGGGTTTTGAGTTCCAGAGGCTCACAAGCATGTGAGCAAGAACACTAAGCCCACATCCAAGCCAACATCTCCAATTATTTCCTGTCTTATCTAAATACTTTTCCTTGGAGTCAGCGACGCACGAGTGCTAGCTCTAGTATTTATTGCACGCATTAATATGCTTCAGTAAAGACTTACTCGTATTAACAAATATGATCATAAATATTTAATTTCTAATCTAATCTTTATCTTTCAAACTAAGTTTTAGTTTCTCTTTATCAACGTTATAGGAATTTTCAGTGTTGCCATCATTTTAGACCTTTTTTTAATTTTTCATTTACCACTAAAAGTTCTCCACCATCCACCATCACCATCAAAGTGGTTAGCAGGATAACGCGAAAAATACATGTTCTGTTTAATCTGCCGCGTGGCGGTTATAGTCTTGAGTTCTTGACTCTGGTCGTTCTATGGATTTAGACAAATCCACATATAATTTAATTATTGAACATATTTCAGTAATTTTAGGGTATGCAATGTAACAAATACGCATATCGATCTCATATCACTCAATCGTAAAATCGATTCTGTAAGGGTAACAATTGATTTCTAGAGCGATTCGAAGTCGGTTCTATGAATTGATCGGAACACCAGTTGAATCCGATCGATTCACGATACGATCATGTAAAAGCGGGATTATCTAAATTGGCAATAGCAAGAAACAATCTCAACAGGGTGGAACAGCCTGCCATTTTTGAAGCGAATTACTTAATTCTTGACGAATTACGTACAAGCTGCGTCTAGGCAAACACAGAAACATAGGGCAAGGGAGTAAGAGTTATATTCCTAGCAATTATAATGATCTTAGACTATGGTAACTTATTATCAATAGGAAAGCTGAATGCTTAATTATAATACTAGTCTGTGTATAAAATAACTTTACCTTTTTGTATACCCTTATTCTTACACATTCAATTTTCTTGTCTTTCAAAGTTTGAGACTAAACCGTTAAATGATCTTTTGCCCTTTATAATCGAATTGAAAATCGATTTATTTCAGAACGAATTGACATGTCAAGTAACAAGACATCCATAACCCTTCTGCCTTGTTCGTGTTAAAATCAAAGAATTGCAAAATAATTTAACATACTCAGATCTGATAAGAAACCAATGTAATATATTATGTTTTTTGCACATAACAACCGTATCAAAAAGCGTGTTTAATAATTTAGAATAACGTAGGTAGGTACACCCGTGGAAGCCATTTTAAATAATATTTTAGTTGTAATCAACCGTGAACCGCGGCCTCTGTGGTCATTTCAAGTTGTCCATTATTACAAAATCAATTTTGTTCGGCGGGAAAATTCCGTAAAAACAATCTTAATTGTTTATGATATCAATATCGTGTACGTCAGTGTTCTTCTTGTTTGGGTTTTTCATCGGTTTCTTAAAGATTTATCACAACCAAAGTGATAGATTATCATACTATACACTACTATATTATACGCCTGATAATATTTTTTTACCATATTCTCCCGTTGCCTATTCTTCAAACAAGCCCCTGTGTTGCCAGCGTAAAAGACAAAGATAATTATTTTTCCCGCTAAAAGTATAATGACCGCTTGATGATTGCTTAATCCTCCTCACAACAGAAACATACATATTGATAATTTGATTGTGATATTTTGTAGGTTTACAGAACAACCAAATTATCTTGCGTAGTAAGTAATTAGTAGGTCTTCACAATATGACAAAGATTCTATTCTGCAACCGATATTTCTAAAGCAAAGGCGAAAAGTACCAGGATATGATAATACCAATAAATTGTTAATTATTAACAAGAGTGAAATCTATATCATTGCCGCTTCATTCTTGCAAATGCAAAGACAATGCCGTAAAGTTTAAGCAAGCCGTAAAGTTGAAGCTCCATTTGCTTTTTATCATTAAATGTAGTAGGTACAATCTATGTTCCAATTAAATATAATAATATATAATCTTATCCACTATTTTCTCTAATAAAATATTATATAATTTTATGTTGCAATTATATACCTATGATCTTTATACTTCCAATTAACTTGCATGCCAATACATTTCTAAAGCATAGCCATGCTTACTTTCAGAGTAAATAAAATTTGATGTAATCTTTAAGAGAAAATAAAGTGACATCCATCTTGTTCTCTTCATCCTTCTATTTTACTAGCATGTCGTGGATGATATCTCTTAAGGCATGCTAGTACCTATTAGATTAGATACTGTACCTAAGTTATTTTAGCAAGGCAAGCCAGACTTTTTCAGTTTATGTAAAGGTACCGCTACTGATTTAAAGGTTTAGGCATAAGTATGTTTTTGAGTGTGTCTACTTTCAAACGTTGTATTAGGCCCAGTTTCCGCCAATGTGGAGATGCGGGGAGATGTGCTCAAACAGACAAAGAGTTAAGAGATGATAAAAGATGTGTATCAACACGATAGTCAGACGCAAGTATGCAATAGAGCCGCGCGGCAGTCGTCTCGTACTTACACTTAGCTCGTATTTCAATACGTAATTATATTATATGTAACTAGTACCAATAAAAATATATCCATATTTAACATCATGTTATTTTATTTTCTGTTTACACACATCTACTGTCCGCTTTGATGGAAACCGAGGCTTAAACCAGGTCTTTGTATGTATGTGTTCTGTGACCTAGGAAATGTCGCTGTCACGATTGCTTCTTACGCTTTATAAAGAAAAGAAAGAAAAGAAAAGAAAAACAAAGAAAAGTTTTGAATTGTTTAAATCACTTTAGGTTAAGTACAACATTTTTTTTCTTCTATGATTTTTGTCAAAAATTTTCCTTTTCATTTTTTTTTAATAATTACTATGTTCACTATCACTTTAATTTCCCATTGTTAATCCGTGGACAATGGTGTTGATTACATGTTAGATAATTTAATGTATGTATAACACTATATTGTAATAATTTAACTTGTAATTGTATTTTTGTCCCTAATAAATAAAATAAAAATAAAATAAGATTGTGAAGTTATTCAATCAAGGTATATCAAGGTACTTTATATACTCACATACATAATGCGGAACACATTTTTATTAAGTACAACATTATCCTGACGATCCACGATATGATTGTTTAACTTCGAGATTGAAATTTTACAATTTCGAAGAGGTTACGCAGAAATAAATATCACTCATATATTTCTTCAGCTTCGTATAATAGAGAACGAGCATTTTCTGCTCTCACGCCAGCTTCGCACGAGTAATACAAAAATATACAGTCTATTGGTGAAAACCGCATGAAAATCCGTTCATTCGTTTTTGAGTTTATCGTGAACAGATAGACAGACGCGGCGGAGAACTTTATTTTATGATATGTAGTGATACTATTTGGCCTAATCCGAAACTTGAAGCCTTCAGGAGGGACTTCAGGATCGGCCGCATATTTAGGACTAAGGCTAAGGCGGCTACACATACTGCGACTTATCGCAGTGACAAAACGTGCGACAGAATCACTGCAAAATGTTTTTGTGTGTAACGCCTCTTACGTATAAATATATAAATTACGCAACAGAGTATCTAGTCCGACAACTTGCGATACCATTGCTTGAATGAAAGTGAAATGTGAGAACTAGCCCTGCACACCTCGTGCTCTGTTTACATTGATACAGTTACTGGCGCGAGTTGCTAGATTTTTCCCGCGGCTTCGCTCGGGTATATGTAAGTTAGTGACAGTACTTCTCTGGATGAAAGGTACCCTATTTCTTTTTTGTATTCCCCTGACAACGTGTATGCATAATTTCATGATGATTGTCCGAGTAATTACGCGTGTAAGCGTAACAAACCAACAAACAAACAAACCCACATTCGTATTTTTTTTGTACTACTAAAGTGGCAAACGGGCTTGCGGCTCACCTGATGGTAAGTGGTCACCGTAGCCTATGGACGCCTGCAACACCAAAGGCATCACTTGCGCATTGCCGGTCGGTCTTTAGGAAAAAAAAAGAAAGTGGGAAGTAGAAGGAGTGGAAAGAGGGCAAGAGGGTGATTGAGCCTCCGGCACTCTCACTCAACAAACGAAACACAACAGTAGGAACACTGCTATTTCACGTCGATATTCTGTGAGAGGTTAGTATTCCCCCGGTCGAAACGGCCCATTCATGCTGAAATCAGCGAGGCTCTCTTACTCTAATTAATAATATTAATTAGGATTATAGATGCCGAAAAGCTTTTTATGTTTTCAATTAAACGATTTGATGATGTTTGTTATGGAAACAAATTCGTGGCACCGACTTACTTTCGGTCAGCTATTATCGTTTATATGACAGGGGAAAGCGAAAGCAGTAAGACTACATAGAAGTGACAAGGTGTGCTATTGAAGACTGGATAGATATTAAACAGCCAGTAACAAAGATAATAAACCAGGATAAAATCTGACTAATTAAACGATAGCCTAATAGGATATCGGACTTTCAATCGAGGGGTCTTGGTTTCGAACCCCATCCATTACAATATCGATGTGAATCCATCTTTGACATAAGCTTCTAACATTAACCCGCCGCGCGCCGATTCAGCTAAATGCTTATCGTAGTAGTTAACGAGATTTCTAGTAATCCTTACTAATATTATAATTGTGATGTGAGTTTTTATGTTTCTTACGCCTTGACATCGTGAAATCATGTTCATCACACAAATTAAGCACCATGAAATTTCGCATACACGTTGTCAAGGGAACAGAAAAGGACATAGTCTACCTTTCATCCAGGTAAAAGTACTGTTCCTAACATAAGCTACCTACCTAATATGCGAGCTAAGCCGCGGGCAAGACTAGTTTATACATAAAACCTGCTCAAAACATCAAGCACTCAAATTTTATACGCATGATCGCTTTAATTCCCGTTAAAATAGTTATAATTTGAATTGATATATATATAGATACAACGCCCATGCTTAAAATTTAATCAAAATTATTTGTAAACTGAAGTATTAGTAAGTTTATTGACGACCTCGATGGCGTAGTGGTTAGTGTAACCGACTGCCACGTCTGAGGTCGCGGGTTCGATGCCCGCATAAGTCAAACATTTGTGTGCATGAACATTAATTTGTCTTGGTCTGGGTGTTTCTATGTATAATATGTAGGTATTTACAAAAAACAAGTATATATGTATGTTTATCCATTGTCTAGTACCCATAGTACAAGCTCTGCTTAGTTTGGGCTAGATGGTGTTGTGTGTATGTGATAGAATATTATTATTATTAAATTTACTGGCGCCAGTAAACGTACCAGTTTAAAGCAACCATTACGTCACTTCGTAACTTAGACTATATACATGCGGATATTATTTAACAGTAACAGATACAGATGTCATATAAATTTGATTCAAATTGTGTAATACTCGTTCATTCGCCTTTAAAATGATTTGTGGATTCGAGAATTTATAACGCTGCAACTCAATGAGAGAGATTAGGCTGTAGTCTATCATGCTGGTTCAGTGAGGGTTGGCAGACGTCACATATCTTCAAGACCATTATGAAGAACATTTAGCGATGTAGGTTTCCCTAAAATAACACTAACTCATTGAGAGAGTTTTTGTCACAATTCGCCATGCTGGCCCACAGCATGCGGGTTGGCAGACTTGAAATATCTTCAAGAACATTATGTAGAAAGAAGCTATACAAGTTTCCTCACAATGTTTTCCTTTACCGTCAAAGCGAGCGATAATTAACAATTAAAAACGCACGTAACATTCAAAATAATGTACTTAGTCAGCGCCGAGGTATCGAATTTCAGACTTCTGGGTAGCAATCCAAAGGTTTCTCCATTAAACCTGTCGCTACTATTACATACTAATTATAAGATAATTATTATAAAACATAATTATCAGCGTACATAAATAAAACTCATAAATTATGTTTAGTCGTATTGGTTTTACGTAATTATAGCATAACACATAATATTCGCAACATATTATGTAAAATATGTATAATATAAATATATTTACACGATAATATGAACAGTAATTACCATAAACTTATAATTTGATGTGACACTTTTATTGTATGTGCACATAAGCGTAAGAGATTGTTGTAATTCGATTTTCCGTTTATATTATACAATGGTTTTGTGTATCTACTATATATTAAAAAAGGTAATCTACTATATTTTTATATATCGATGGCGTAGTGGTGCAGAGGATCTCGGGTTCGAACCCACGTCGCGCATCTATGACTTTCGGAAGATATATGACTTTTCGAAATTATGTGCGTATTGATTGACAATTATCGCCCGCTCCGTGCCTCGGAGAGCACGTTAAGCCGTCGGTCCCGTCTGCCATGAACATCTATGGCAGTCGTTAGTGGGAAATCAGTGCCCTATAATATCTTTATACTGTTCTAGCCTTAGGGTATCGTAAGCCTTCGGGTTGCGGAGGTCAGGTGGCAGCCGCTCCTTGTAAAAACTGATATCCAGTCAAATCCGGTTAGACCAGAAAAGCCGACCCAAGTGACTTGGGAATAATAAAGGCTAGGGAGAAGGGAGAAAAACCTTTTCAGCAGCTGTACTTAGTCAAAACCAAGCTTGATGTCTCTATTTCAATACAACGCTAAGGGCAAAGATCACGCTGGCTCTTATCCTCTCAGCTCCTCTATAAAGAGGCTGGCAACTCTACACATAGCTCAAATACAAAATAGGTTGTATGCCCGCCATCTTCTGTGAATTCAATTTATTTCAAGGTGATCCAACTGTGAATGGAAGACTATTATTATGCCAAGTACACTTCGTTAACTCTTTATTATTATAAAACATAATGTCATCATTGTATAAACAATTATTAATGCTATTTATATTAGTTACGAAGACAGAAGCGTGGCGTGGAAGTAAAGCGACCATAATAATTTTATGGTGGTAGGGTTTAACTATGAAATTGCCGCTTTGTATTACGAAAATCGGTAACGTTGATTTTTATACTAACTATTTAGTCGATTTTTTTGAACGGCCAGTTCGAATTCTATTTTATTTTTAAAAAAAGGGTTAAAATACATAATTTTTCGGACATGGTACATTTGTCACTGAAAGAAGTGGACAACACATGTAAAGAAAATAATGTTAACAACATAAAGAATTCGTTGCTATATTTATAGTCTCACGCCTATTTCATTGAAGAAGTATTGAGTAGACCGCTTTGGTGCTGCAGTGGTAGTAAACGCAACTGTGCATAAGGTTTGATTTGATTGTCAAAAAGTGTTTATGTCAATAAAATCACACCAGCAACAACGTCTGGAACTGTAAAGTCAATAAACGCAAAACTATTGGTAGTTAAGAAAATGTATTAGTATTCCTCTGTCTACCATATTAGTCTGAGACTATGTATGTATGTATAGTAATAGTTTGTTTTTTTTAGTTGCAATATGGCTATGATGAACTAAAACTAAAAAAATGTACAGTTATGTCCGGTAACCTCCACATTAGTCAAGGGCTGCGTTATTGCTACCGTTATTCATATTTCTCTGTAAAGCTATGCACACACTGTGTATGCGGGTATTAACTATATAATATTATTTATTTTGTTTGTGGCAATGGAAATTATTGAGCAATATTTAAGACATCATTTTAATGTGCCTGTTGCACAGCCAATCCTCAAATAAGAAACAACCTGATTGAAGTACGACTGCTAATGATATGTGGTGACTATAGCAACTGCTTGATGATCAATTTGATGATCATCTTTTTAATATAAAATTTTGAAATTAAATCGGTATTAGCCTTTTTAACATCAAATGAAAAGTAATAAATTTTGTTGTTTATTCAATTTTACTGACGTGACGCGGATGAGCCCAGCTTAGAAGACCGAAGGACATTGCTGGTATTAAATTGACTACTTTAAACTATTCCATTTACTGGATGAAGTACCTTTTATGAGGTTGGCTGGGTTGTTAGTTTTAATAGCATAAAGGAAAATATAGGAAAGCAGTTATAGCGTCGTAGGAGACCATTGCCACGCAGACGCATCGAGTTAGAGCCCAAGACACGCACATGTAATTTGGCTAAGTTATGTACGTATTAAATAATTATTAAACGCTGGCTTTAACAGCGATAGAAAACATAATAAGGAAACCTGCATATCTGAGAGTTATTTCTCCATAATTCCATGTTGTCAAAGATATGTGAAGTTTGCCAACCTACACTGGGCCAGCGTGGTCGACTATAGCATATTTTTTTTTTCTAGCGGTCGTCTACTTGTCAATATTCGACCAAAATTTCTAAGCTTGCTACTTTTTTTCTGTTTTTGTCTATTACATGTAAATAAGGTATAGGTAACCATAGTTACAAAGAAATGTACGACGTCAGACGAACAATGTCGAAATACTACGAACGTGATTCGAATGCGTGAGTCAAATGCATGGTTGTGTGCGTGTAGTGTTTTCCATTAATTTAATCTATTTCTAATGCATATTTTATAAAAATATTAGGATTCGCCCCTCCTTCTCCATATAAACTTTAACTGTGCCAAAATTCATACTTCTCCGACCGCGCAATTTTCGTAAAAAGGGATACAAAGTTTTTGCTTCACGTATTAATATATAGATACTGAGAGTAGATTCATGTCCAGCAGTGGAACGGTTTATATACAGGGCTGATATAATTAAATAATACATGAAGACACCGCCACTGACCAGAGAGGGATCGGTTATGGTAAATTAAACACAAAACTTTTAAGGACATGATCAAAAGAGTTTTTATTGTAGATATTGTGGTCGCTTCTTTAGAGCGCGACCTCGCCCTTGCTTTTTATCTGACAATAATCAATGGTATACGACGTGACACTTGAAGACGTGACTTAATTGAAATCCTATGGGCGATCTATAACAAGATCTATAGATATTAAATTTAAATTATTGCATTTTGAAATGCAAATGTTAAATCATATTCAACAAGTCGAACGCAATTTTCTTTTTATATGCTGTATGTTGAGATCGGAAGCTAAGATTATTTATGTGTCAAACACAATTAGTTATAATAACAAGTATAAGAAACCTAGCTATTTTATAAGGAGCCATGTCTTGATCCACATTTTCTACTCTACTTGAATAATTAATTCATTTTCATGAATGTTAGAAAAGCTAGCAATTTCCAAGACATCTCGTACAAGTGTGTTAGAGGGATGACAGACGATTTTGGAAACAGACTAAGATAATAACAATATAAAAACTATTTTAATATTATTATTTTAAGTTGTCAACTTATAGTGGAAAGGAGAAGGAGAGGGAAGAGGGAAAGGGGGTAATTGGGCCTTCGGCACTCTCACTCACCGAATGAAACACAGCAGTAGGAATGCTGCTATTTCACGTCGATATTCTGTGAGAACCTAGTCCGTTCCCGGTCGAGCCGGCACATTCATGCTGAAATCAGCGAGGCTCTACTACTCTAGAATTAATGAATTATTTAGTAATTATATTAACTACACCGACGTAAGAAAAATCTAGAGGAAAAGCACATTACTAAAAATTCTACATAATGTTCTTGTAATGTACTGAGACTATCTCATTATAATAGAAGATCCATCTATAAATAAGGCTGATGGAATAGAACCTTTCCTACGTTTCCGCCTTAACAAGTACAATAGCTTGTGATTGGCAATCCTTTCAACATTTTAACTGTCCATTGTCCAGCTTAATGACTTATTGAATTATTCTATACTAGTACACGATATTAAAGACAATAAAATTAATACACCGATACTTATCCTAACTGTTGTGTGGCTAAGTGCGGATAACACACGTCCAACTAACTAACTTATCCTAACTAATATTATAAATACTAATGTTAGTATATTTGTTATGCTTTCACGCTTTAACTACTCGATGAATCATCATGAAATTTCGCAAACACGTTATCAGGGCTACAAAAAAGGACATAGGGTACCTTTTATCCAGTAAAAATACTGTTCCCCAAGGGCAGATATTTATTGATCGTAACTGCAGGCAAAAACTAGTTGTTTATTACATTTTAGCCATTATTAAGGGAGTATATGACGCAGGGCAGCGTTAGGCCGTCCGCTGCGTTAAGCGGGTGCACGGTGCGGGCGCCCGCGCAGCGTGCTGTTTTTTTATTATCATAGGTCTCCGCCCGCGCCGCGTGCGACGGGGCTCGCCCCGCAGACAACGTGTCCGCACGACGAAGCACGCGAGCGGAGCTGTTTCTAGGAAATCAGTAAGCGCTGCTTCGTTTCTGCCGGCGCTGCGAGAGGCGGGAGTCCATCGCGGACGCCCGCGAGTCCGTGTCGGAGCACAGCGCAGGCGCCCACTCTGTGCACCCGCTTAACGCAGCGGACGGCCTTAGCGAATGAGTCTTGTGAATGAGGTTGTAATGTGTTATTGCGTTTTTCTTTCATACATTTCTTAGTAGCAATACGGGGTCTGAAATTATCACAAGACAACAGCGAAATTTGGGTATCATACACCTGCCTTCCCCTGCTGTATGTATGACATTTCTGCGTGTTGAATTATTACCATGATAGGGAAAGCCTCATCCAAATTTTACAAATGCTTTCTTTCCTTAAAGTAGTTCCCTGTTGTGTGTATTTAATTCTAAAACGCTGTATTGCAATAGTATCCAAGCTAAAGAAACGGAAGACAGCATATATAATCAGTAGAAGAGCTCGCTATTGTCAATTATTTGATGACAGTACGAATGAGTCGGCTTACCCGGGGAAGTACTAGGTATTATCCTACAGGTAAGTGTAGTCGCACTGTTACTGCGTGTTGACTGATGAGTAATATGTCCAAAAGCTTACATGGAGGTGCAAATAACAAGGAATGTGACAGGCAGTCTCCGATTCCATTAATGCCATCTTCAATTTCTTTTTTTTCTGTGTGTGAGCGCAATACACTTGGTATTTCATATGATCATAGGTTACCATAACCGCTTATCATTAAGCAGGCAGTACGCTTGGTTGCCACTTTTGTTTAACAAAAAACAGGCAATATCGATATCTCAGTTAAAGAATAAAAACAAGCGTGACTATTTACAATAAGTGTTTTATAAATGGTAAGTGGTTTAATGGTTGCAGCTCTGTACAGAAAAGACTTGTAAATACACAATACTGTAAATTTGGCGATTGCAAAGAGTGGCCGTGTTCTTCTCGTTGGTTAAAGTTCTTCTCATTGGTTCTACGCCCTTGCTTTGCTGAACATGGCAATAGGTAAATGTTAATGTAAATTCACATTAATAAGTGGGGCTTTGACGTTTGTAAGTGTTACATTGTGACCTACATGAATAAACATATTTTGATTTTGACTTAGTAGGATACAAATTCAGTAGATATGGAACCATGATACAAACATGTTCATATAAGTTTATTCAGAATATTATGCAGAATACTTTCTTACTTCTTAATAACTTTCTACTACCTTTAAGTTATGAGGAAACGGAGTCTTAATACAACACACACTATAACAACAACAATAACTTGTACACGCGCACACACACACACACACACACACACACACACACACACACACACACACACACACACACACACACACACACACACACACACACACATACACACACACACACACATACACACATTATAGTGAGAATGATTATAAACGTTAAGTTACTATACTGAATTATTCTGTAATTAAGTATGTTCGCAGTACTTAAGAATTAAGTTCACGTATTAAGTACAAATTATAATTATAATTTTAAGTAATATTATTATTTTAATGTTTTAGTTTTTATTAGCTATGGAAGAGCGTAGTCACCTGTCACAGGCATTGTTTGCTTACTAGGTGACTTCGATCACTACACAAAAAAATGTACTACTGTAATAATTAACCTTTGTAACCTTACTCTTGATACACCTGGTGATAATAATGTAAATATAATGATTAATAAAAACATCCTTATACTAGATACCTATGTCATAAAAATAGCACAACAAAGACTAACAGGAAAAATATATACAATCTTACAATATGTTTTCCACCGTTATCATCTATACTTATATTATAAAGCTGAAGAGTTAATCTCAGGAACTACTGGTTCGAATTGAAAAATTATTTTAGTGTTGGATAGCCTATTTATCGAGGAAGGCTATAGGCTAAACATCACGCTGCGACGGGGGCGGCGCAGTAACGATAATCGCGGGTGAAACCGCGGGCACATCTAGTATATTATAGAACCCGATGTGTGCATAGATAAAAGCAAAAATAGGTCAGTCTTTGAGTAATTAGACCGTGTGTTCGTATCTTGAGTTGAGCATAATATTATTGAGGGTTTCTGTAAATACAGATACATTTTTTTAGTTGCTTTATTTAGTAAACAAACCATTTCAACTAATATCCTCCTAATATCCTTACTAATATTATAAACGCGAAAGTTTGTATGGACGTATGGATGTTTGTTAATCTTTCACGCAAAAACTACAGAACCGATTTCAATACAACTTGGTTTGTAGATAGCTGGAGAACTGGATTAACACATAGGTAGGCTACTATTTATCCCGATATTCCCAAAGGAACGGGAGTTACGCGGGTGAAACCGTGGAAAAAACTAGTTATACATATATTTGAAAGCTTGTGAGGATGGATGAACGTTTGTTACTTTTTCACGCAAAAACTACTGGACGGTTTTTGATAAAACTTTACAATATTATTGTTTATACATCAGAATAACATACAGGCTACTAAAATCTATCGTAACATAAATCTACATTAACGCGAGCGATGCCGCGGCCAAAATCTTTCAGTTATACATGCAAATGTCAGTTTGTTTGTTTGTTACGCTTTCACGGCTTAACTACTCGACCGATCATTACGAATTTTCGTATATAGGTTGTCAGGGTTCAGAAAGGACAGAGGGTATATTTTATACCTACAGCAAAACGCAAGTTATAATGTATATTAGTTGGATATACAGAACCGGCACTGGGACTCAATGACCCGTGCGTTTCGAAATTAGTACGATACATAAATTAAAGCATATCACATGTCTTTTGTTTAGATATATGTTTCTTACACTCACACACACATAGACGATGATAACACACACATATGTAGCCCAACATTTTATCTCCTTTATTGACTTAACAATGTTAATATGGAACTAATTGAGTACGACTCGTGATTAGTATTTTTTTAGTATTACTCGCGCTGCACGAGAAACACTTACAAGTAAAACATACTATAAAATTGTGATACTTAATATTTTTATGTTTTTCTATTAGGTGTCTGTTATTGAATTACAGTACACCTAATAGAATAATAAAAAGTGTACGTGTAATTAAATTTTCCCGGGAATATTTACTGATGTCAGTCTATGCAAAAACATAAAGTAGAATTGGACTTGATCTACTAAAAAGAGTTTTTGGAAAGACATACATATTGTCTATGCTTGTGTACCACTATGATAAGCAATTTAACAAATATAGAAAAGAGTTATTGGTATTTTACTAAAAATATAGCACGGTGACTGAAATAATAATAATAATATTCTATCACATACACACAACACCATCTAGCCCAAACTAAGCAGAGCTTATACTATGGGTACTAGACAATCGATAAACATACATATATGCCTTTTTTTGTAAATACATACATATTAATATAGAAACACCCAGACCAAGACAAACATCCATATTCATGCACACAAATGTTTGACTTGTGCGGGCATCGAACCCGCAACCTCAGGCGTCGCAGTCGGTTACACTGACTACTAAGGCCATCGAGGAACGAAATGAGAATGTAATTTATAGTATTAGTCAAGATATGAAACCTTTTAAGGATGTTTAAACGTTTGTTACTCAATCACATCATTAAATGAACTTTAATAAAACTTAGAAAATAGATAGGCCATGTTCTGAAAAGGATAGTTTATAATTTTTATCCCGGTATGCGCAGCCATAGGTGTATGTGACTGCTCGACGAAGATCTCGGATTCAATTACAAGGAATTATCAGCGAAATGTGAACTAATACACTTATGCCTTCCTCTTCAGGGAAAAGGCGTGATACTATATTATATATATGTATTCTGAACACGTATAACCACAGGTTGCTCATGACGCAGCCATGGTCGATAATGAGTAACCGAATCGAAGAGGAAACCATTTTCCTTCACGTAACATTGATGCGAATCATTTGTCACTATTGCGTACAATTTCTTTGAAAATCCTACCACAGATTTGCTATGACGAATGTGTTTATAGTTATTCGTTTACCGTAGCTTTAGGGAAGTTTAGGACTTCCTAGAGTACTAGTAGATTAACATAATATTGTCTTACGTTTAAGCGAATATTATACATTAAATTAAATAACTTTATAAGAAAATTATCGCGTTTTTAATTTTAATTAACAGTATTATTACTTGCATAATGTTGTTTTTTTAGCAGCCCTGTAAATGGTTGGCAATAGCAACCGAATCGAAAGTGCAAAATTAAAATTAAATCTAAATATTTTTTTATATTTAAATAGAAGTAACTAGTAATAGCGCTTAATAAGAGTAATTTTAAGTTTCAAAATTATGTAATAATAGTGTTTTTAGAAATAAAAATCGCGTTAAAATTCGTATAAAGTAGTTTAATTTCAATATTGGTAGTAGTTTAATTTTAAAACAACAAAAGGAATCTTCCTTTTGTTGTTTTATTTAGAAGACAGGATGGCACGGATGACCCAGTCGCAGTGTGTGTTGTGGTTTCAAATATTATGTAAAACTCTATGAGTTTAGGTATCATGTAAATGAGGCGAGCATATTGCCATCCACCGGGCAGTTCTAGAATCCGTGCAGTTACACAAAATTTTCGTGACAGAAAAGCCTAATCACATTTTGCCCTGTATCGAATTTAAGACTTCCACAGCAACCATATTTGCCACCGTTGCGCTACGGAAGCGGTCTAGCTTTTTAATAGGTACCTAATCAATTTATATGTAAACCTTAATGTATCACAAATATAAAAAAACTGGCTGAACCGCGCTACTTCGTCTGCTTCACATAAAAGAATTTGTCCCCGTTTTTGCAACATTTTTCATATATGCTCTGCCCCTAATGGTAGTAGCGTGATGTTATATAGCCTATAGCCTTCCTTGATAAATGGGCTATCCAACACTGAAATAATTTTTCAATTCGAACAAGTGGTTCCTGAGATTAGCGCGTTAAACCAAACAAACAAACTCTTTAGCTTTATAATATTAAATAAATAATATGTTAATAATTTAAATTATTCAAATCAATAACAATAAGACGGTATAGGAAAACCTCTGAATGATAAGGAATAATGTAAATAAAAATCACCGTTTTGGTAAACCCGTGCAATTTTGTTTCCTTATGATATCAATTTGAACATCCAAATGTCAGCTATCGCGTAAATTATAACAATATAAACAATAGCCAATTGAGGATAATGATCACGGTCATACTTACTTAGGTTAATAAAATTAGTATTAGTTGATGTAGTCGAAGTTAAAAAATCTTTTGCATTTGATAGACTGCGGTTGCCGTAGCGAGCATATTGCTAAGAATTACGGATGATATACACCTCACCACACACGCGACAAAATATTGTATGAGTTTCAAACTATTGTACACACGGCTACACATCAAGTTAGACACCCTATGTACGCATAACTACGCTACATACAAAATAGAGAATTGTCGGAAAGAGACAGTGCATAGTGGTGTCGATGTAAGAATAGAGCGTAACAAAAATATAACGCACTCTCTCGCACGATTTGCAGCGTTCAACTTCTAATAGTTCAAAGTCCAAACAGGTTGATGTGTCGCTGTATGTACCGAATTTGTGTGTTCTTTCCGTTTCTGTTTCTAAAGTTCCTCGCAACACAGGATTTATTAACCTCTGAGTCTTCTTCGAAGAGATTATTGAAAACACTATGTGGGTTTGTGTGTCTGTCTGTTAGAGACAGGCATAGCTCCGGAACCACTGGACCGATTGACTTGTAACTTGGTGTGCAGACACCTTGGGGTCATCCCTCGGTCGAGTTTGACGAGTTTGAATATGGGCCCTGTGGGTCAAAAGACCCCCGAAATATAGAGGTCACAAGGTCATAAGGTCAAGGGATATCCACCAACAGAGTGATTTGGAAGTCCAAGGGAGAGGCTTTTGTCCAGACAAGTAACATTTGGGACATTACATAATGCTGATGAAAAAAATATTGGTCCCATGAAGACGAAGAGGTTGAATCCTAGGTTTTTACACCCATCTCGTTTCTAGTGCGGACAACTTTACTTATTCTTCCCTTTTTTTTTTTTGTTACCCAGAAAAAATGCTTGATGCACTACCCGCCGGCTAGGGGACGGCACCGGCGGGGCGTGTGGGACTCACCAGCCGAGTGCTGGTATACCCACTAAAAAACCTGGGTTGTTCCCTCTCTCACCCAATGGGGGGGGCCAGTTGGGAGTCTGAAAAGATTCATCCATAGCAGGCCCCCCCGTGTGGGTGCCGGCCGGGTCAAACGGACCCGACCTCCTCTCGTCCCCAGGGGAGAGCAATTTACTGCTCTCCCCTTTCGACCTTAAAAGGCGCGCGGGAACACCGCGCGCGCCCTCTGTGGGTTCTTACTCACGGGTGGCAGGGTCCCCTGAGGCCTTGCCACCCAGAACCTTTAGGTGGGGGGCAGGAGAGCGACATAAGCGCGTCTCCTGCGCCCCCTCCTCCGGCGGCGGATGTCCGGGGCGTAAGGATCTTCCTCACGCCCCCGCTCCGCCGCCTCCTTCTGCGAGATGACAGCCTCGCAGAAGGACCTCATTGCACCCCAGCACCGGTCGTCACCGACCATCATGGATACGACGGTCGGCAACGAGAGGTCGGGGCCAATCACGGTTACTTTTTCTTCCTAACTTTATCTTATCTTGTGTGGGGGCCAGTCAGTACAGACCGGCGACATTTCGACCCAGTGGGATGTTTTGTGTCGACTTCCCCAATAACGACTGCCATAGATGTTCATGGCAGCCGGGACCGACGGCTTAACGTGCTCTCCGAGGCACGAAGCAGGCGATAATTGTCAATCAATACGCACATAATTTCGAAAAGTCATATAACTTCCGAAAGTCAGAGGTGCGCGACATGGGTTCGAACCCGAGACCCTCTGCATTGCAGTCTGTTGGTCTCCCCACTGAGCTATCGCTGCTCTTGACCTTCCTAACTTTACTATGGGTGTCTTCATTTAAATGTTTGTATAGTTCCCCACTATACAGGAATTATTCCTAGTGCCACTTGTGTTTCCTGCGTCTTTATAAAAAATATCTTGAATAAGGTTATAATAATATGGTACATAACATCACGCTACGAGCAACGGGAGCGAAGCAGTAATCATAAAAATAGGTGAAACCGCAGAGGACAGCTAGTAATAAAATACGCTGAAGAGTTTGTTTGTTTGAACGCCGTAATCTCAGTAACTACTCATCCAATCTTAAAAAGCTTTACACGTGAAATAGCCTGTTTATTGAGGAAGGTTATAGGCAATTTAACATTACGCTAAGGAGCTATAATTATACCTAAGTACCATTAAACGCAACAAAAACCGCGAGACACGGTTAGTCATTGATATATTGTCCACAAAAAACGTAGGCAAACAGCATTGAACAATGAATCCTGAAAACCCGATTATAGGTGGATAATAACCAAATAATATTGAATTCTTTAAATTCTATTATTTTAATTAAACAAAAGAGTAAAGATTAAAGGTAAGTGGCATTACCTACAAAATGTACAATAGGTACGCTATATTTTGTTTGCCATGGTCAAATGTTCGTATCTGTTTTGGATATGCTTGTCAGAAATAAATAGCTAGCCAATAGCAAAAGATGTTCAAGTGTAGTGTTTTAGTTTTGATTTTACAAAAGATCACATTTTAATACATTAAAAGTCACAAAAGTAAAACAACCGAAGTACTTAAAACTATGATATCTATTTTTGTTTCTATTATTGTACCTATTCGATGCCAAACTTCTAAAATATATCTATGGCACGTGAGCTAATGTCCATTGGCACCTTAATAATTCAAAAAAATAACTAGCGATATCTCTGTTGCGGCATGCGTCCATGTTGGTAAATATTTCCTTACATCTTTTAATAACCTTCTTTGTCGGTTATCGTTAATAAATAAAATTAAAATAAGTATATTACCGGCCCTTCGTCATTTCGTCTTACTAGGTCCGTGCAAAAATTCTATAACGTTCAAAATTTCTCCTATTTAGGAATTGACTCGTTGATACCTCACGAGCCATAATGCGCAGTCTTTTTCAATGCCTTTATCCGAGAATTTTGCCATCTTATTATAATACCGAGATTATGAAATACAAAACGGTAAACAACTCTTATTTGTTTTACAGATAAAAGATGAACGATATAAAGATAATCTTATCATTTATGATAAGTAACGTTTAAGTATCTGTGGCAATATTTTTATTCTGTGGCGCAAGGTCGAACGGATGTTCAAATTTCGCAATTTATTTCATTGCGATAAACGCGTCAACGGGTAATTATTTAACAACTCTAAATTAGGGTAAATTATGCGTTTATTATTTTATAAAATAAATATTTTATGGCGTAAAAATGTAATATTGTTTACGATGGCAGCAATTTGTCGATACGCGGTATGATGAAGTGATGTGATTTATTATCAGAACCACCTCTTTCTTGTTTTCAATCCTTACTTTTTTATCCTTACCAATGCTTTTCTCTTTTCTACAGACATTATTACAATTTGGATTGCTAAATACAAGCAGATATGTTTGTTAACTCCTCGAGCGATGCTAAATGCTGTTATATGAATTCACGTCGTTAGTGCAACGGGTGGGATCGAATCCAGGACCACTACATCGCATGTGTAGGTATCAATTGGACTACCACTCTATTGTAATAATGATTATTTGGTAAATTCTCATTGTAAATGCGAAACTGTGTTTGCTTGTTTACTGGTAGAACTATTAAGTGTGCCAAAAATAATGGCTAAAAAGAGATACATAAATTCTGTTGATTATGGAGGCACCTAATAACTCGTGCTGCTTATTTTGGATATAAGCACTTCTTATCATATAAATAAAAATAATAATTAGTACGCAACATTGAGTTTGACATACATTGAAATTTTGCTGACAACCAGTTTTGCATGTTAGGTTTAATATGTTAGGCAATGTACGGCTTGCCATTAAAAAGATGAATAATCAATATTATGTTTACATTACAGACTTAGTTAGCTTTATTATATTGTATTTAATCATTATTATATTGTTTAGGTAAGCAATAGATTTTGTTTCGTTTAGATTAATCCTTACTAATATTATAAACGCGAAACTTTGTATGGATGTATTGATGTATGGATGTTTGTTACTCTTTCACGCAAAAACTACTGGACCGATTGCGATGAAACTTGGTATGTAGATAGCTGGAGACCCACGCACAGGCTAATTTTTATCCCTATATTCCCACGGGAACGGGACTTACGTGGGTGAAACCGCGGAAAAAACTAGTATTTAATACCTTTCTTGCTTATACATTTATGATTTAATTATGACTATCTTAGCGACATTGATAAATTTTTGAAACTGAAAACTCTGCCTACCTGTGATACAGTTTCTAACTAGTACAGGAGACAGTCACATTTTACACATATTTTCAGAATCCTTAGTCTTAAGTTTTATTTGTGCAATTATGTATAAGATTCAAATATTTATAAATATTATTCATCCTCCTGCCCTCATCCCAATATTTGGGGTCGGCGCAACATGTCTTCCTCTTCCATAAATCTCTATCACTCGTCATCTCGGCACTCACACCAGTCACACCCTTCCTGGCCATATAATCTTTTATGCAATCCGTCCATCTGTTCTTGGGTCTTCCTCTACTAGAGAATCCTTGCACCTTCATACTCAAATATTATTATTATTATTAAATTGTTCTTTGTAATCTTTAAAAAAGAAGCACTATGTTACTCGGGTAATAAATAGACAAACATTTTAGAATCAGGTTCTTATTCCATTGCAAATAATAGACAACCAACATCAAAGCATAGACAGTAGAAAAACTTGCTCGCCATTAAAATGTATTCAAATATTTATCGGCACTTTTCGTTATACCTAACCTTTTTTGCTATTGACTAGTGGGTACCGGGCAAGATAATATACATTGATGTGTAAAAAAATGTGGTAATGATAGCCGATTTGAATTATTTTAGAGGTTAATGTTCTGCCACGCAGGTTATCGCTCGTGAATGACTTAATAATAACATTGATAGCCAGCTACAGTAATAATAAAAAGTGTTTACAGAAATCTTTCTTCCTCACTCCGAAATTGCTGTGCCCGACAGGGTCCACGATACCCTTATTATGCGGATTTATTCCGCATTCGCCTCTCATATTTCGTCCCGAATGTAAAAATACGCATTCGCCCCAAAAATTGTTCCTTATATGCCCCGAAATTTAGATAAATATTAATTTCGTAACGTAATTCCTATTTCGTCCCGAATTATGTTCCTTTTTTGATCCAGTTTTTTTTGTGTAGTAGATTTTGATGTACCGTCAGCCGAAAAATATTTTAAAATACCTCCTTAATCTCTCGGCGAAACTTTGGGCTTATGATTGCATGACATCACGAGTCCGACATTGAAAAGACTTAAAATAATTTTTAAACATGTTTTGTTTTGCTTAAATATGCTCAAAAATGTAGGACGAAATAGGAATAATTAAAAAAGAGGGGTCAATGAGGAACATTTTGGAATGTGGGGCGTAATGTAGGGGCGAATGTGGAACAAACCGTTAGCCGGTAGGCACCTAAGGTTACATATTGGCATGCTATAAAATATATAAGCAGAATCTGTTTTAATTTTACGAGGGGACCGTGGACGATATCTATACATATCGTATATTGTAATCGTATATTTGACTGCACGGATAGCAAACTATTTTAAGTGGTCGCTCCGCCACCGACATTGCGCCGACTGTCCTGGGTTCGAATCCCACACGGAACAAAACAAATCCACGTGTGATCCACAATTGGTATTCCAGAGTCGGGGTGTCCTTTGTGTCCATTGTTTGAATGTTTATAAAATCCTCACAGAAATTATAGCTAGTGCAAGAGTTGTCTTTTAAAATACAAATTATCTTTCTTTTCTTTATGACTGCGCCGAACGTAAGACGCGGTTGGACTGAATGACAGAGCTCGATATTCAAATCGGCGCGCGGCCGCCATAGTAAAATTGTATAGACGATTTGAAGTGCTTTTTTGATAAATATGTATATTTATTGTCAACCAATAACTGAATAAAAATATTATTATAAAAACAAAAAAACCCTACTGCTTAAAAGTAATGAACTGAATAGATAAAAACAAGTATCCCAATGGTGCCAATTCTGTTGTCACAAAATTGTCTTATCTTAGCTAAAAATCTCTAAAATTAAGTTTAGTCCTGTCAAACGACATTTCGTATTCTGAAATCGCTAAAAGTGACAGGACTAAACTAAATTTTAGAGATTTTTAGCTAAGATTAGAGAATTTTTTGACAACAGAATTGGCACCAATATCTATATAAAATTCGACTGACTAATGCATTGTTTTGTAAGCTTACTTTACCAAATAATGAAATAACTACATATGTATATTATTCAAATAAGGTAAACTAAACACTTTATGGTGCTGCATGCGGTGACAAATGTAGTTTTGGCAGATTTTTCTTTGCTCGTAGGTAACAAAGTATTGTTTGTACCCGCCTGCAGCACCATAAAGTATTTAGTTTATGATTTTACACGAGCTTACGATTTTGCATTTTTCGTGCAAATTTACGTAATTTTGTAGGCGAAAATATTATGGTAAATGTATATTTTATATTTGTATTAAACAAAAAGTGTTGTTTTATCAACTTAACTGTGACCGCCTGTTTTGGCACAATTCGCTCGGCGCAGTCGTAAGGATATGATTGTGTATAAGTATTTGTTAATATTTACGTCGAATGTTTTTACTTCGGCCGCTTATAGCACTGTTAGGTAGCAGTGTAGCCTAGTCATTCAAACTTTTATCATCTATCTTTGACACATTGTTTTCGAACAACACTTATGAACTTATCTTATCTTAGATGAGTTAGTAATTCAGTTATCTTTGTTTAAGTATACTGTTTGTTTTTTTGGCATATTGCAGTATTCTTATAAGATAGTAGAGCCTCGCTGATTTCAGCATGAATGGGCCGGCTTGACCGGGGAAGAAGAACCCTCTCACAGAATATCGACGTGAAATAGCCGTATTCCTACTGTTGTGTTTCGTTCGGTGAGTGAGAGTGCCGGAGGCCCAATCACCCTTTTACTCCTTCCCGCTCCTTCTCCTTCCCACTTCCTTTGCTAAAAGGTCGGCAACGCGCGAGGGATGCCTCTGGTATTGCAGGCGTCCATAAGCTACGGTGACCATTTACCATCAGGTGGGCCGTATGCTTGTTAGCCACCTTAAGGTGTATAAAAAAAAACTGATTTAACACGCAATTTGGTTATTATATAGACTTTATATACACCTATGGATCCAAGAGGTAAGCAGAGGTGTAAAGCACTTACATTTTAGCAGATAAAGTTTAGGTCTTACTCCGTAAGGATCTGATTGTCACCGACCGGGCTCATTTCTTTCTACCGCTATGTTTTCTAATAAGAAACCTCAATAATGCTTTACCCAAACCGGGAATTGACTGCACGGATGGCTCAGTGGTTTAAGTGATCGCCTCGCCACTGTCACTGCGCCGAGTGTAGGGGGTTCGAATTCCATACGGAACAAAACTTTGTGTGATCCACAAATGGTTCTTCCGAGTCTAGGTGTTCTTTGTGTCCGTTGTTTGTGTCTGTGAAGTCCCCCGCGGCACAGGATATGTTCCAGGTGGGGGAAAGTGTCTTTAAAAAAGCAAACAAACTGAATTTGGAAATAAAATGTCGTCGTCAGGAAAATGTAAATAGAAATAATTTTAATAGTTCAAAAATAGCATGAAAGAATTGTTTTAAAAATAATCCGTGATTATATCCGTATGAAATAGTTAAACTTGAATGTATAAAATTCGCGTAAATGTACGACAAATATTATAATTTTGTTCTAAAAAGAAATCTACAATAAAATTCAACAGAGGTAGATTAAAGTGAGCAAACAGGTTTCATGTGAAGTGCTTTTAATATCACAAAAAGGCAAAAAATCGCCGAACATTCACACTAAGGTTTTTTTATGTTAATGTAGAGGATTAAATTATGTTATTTTTATTTAATTTTATTAGTCACGTGTTTGACCTGTGGCATGTGTTTGCGCTACAGAAAATATAAGACTAGATTATGCCCGCGGCTTGGTCCGCGTTAATCAAAATTTTCTCAATACATTTCTATCCCTTGGATACGGTACTTTTTTTGGTTGAAAGGTACTATATGTCGTTTTCTGTACCCCTGACAACGTGTATACATTTTTTTTTATGATCGGTCATGTAGTTAGTACTTAGAAGCGCAGCAAACGAACAAACAATAATTTGTTTGGGTGTTCTGTGGTTTGCGCAAATATTTGTACCTGGTGTTTTTTGATTCCCGAACCGGTAAATTTTTCGTTTTGTCCGAAGGGTTAAAGGGTTCTACCTAGGTTTTTAGCCTCGTTACTCAATTGTTTGTTTTCTTTTTTATTGAAAGTCCTTGGCGTACCGGCAACGGCCAGGCCACAACTTAAACCACAACGCCGTCTGAGCACACGTAAACTTTTTCTAAATCTATTACGCTACTTTCAGTTTAAATTGTCAATACATCTGCTATTATTATAACAAATTAGTAGGGTGCCAGGTTATCGATGTCCATTACTATGAATGTAACATATCTAGTGATCTGAGATCTGTCTAAGCGGCGACGCTTCGCGTGACCAGAAGGCTGGTCTTTTCTGGGCTAAAAGCTTCAGCATTGCCATTCAACGTGGCAATGCTGCTAGTCCTCTATAAGTGTGTTTCAAATACGAAGTCCTATTTGACAGATAATCGTTGAACAGCAATAATGAATATAACGTTTCAATCGACACATCACGAAATCGATTACTGATTAAATTTGCAAACAAACTGTAATCGTGGCTTTAGAATCGAAACAAAAATGATAGAAACAGAAAAACATAAAAGGAGTCCATCTAAGTTTGATATATCGAAAGAATAATTAAGTACATCAAAGTTATACAACGAGTGTAATTGTAAAAACATCTGGACTTATCCTTGATTAGTTCCTAGTATCACATACTTATGGAGTAAGTATACTTAGTATAAGGATGAAATAAATGTGGTATAACAGATTTTGATTTCCAAGACGAATAATCTGTACGGTTAGCAACAAACCGCGCATTGCACTTTGTATCAGTGACCGATTGGCCGATTGGCCTAGTTAACAAATTGCTAATTGTGTAATTTATAATATAATGATCTACGTTTACTGTAGAGTCGTAAGCAGTGTTCTCTAAAACCGAGCGAGAATTACAAACATATATATAACATTTTATAATTTAACAGTGGTCGGCCTCGGCGGCGTAGTGGTTAGTGTAACCGATTGCAACGCCTAAAGTCGCGGGTTCGATTCCCACACAAGTCAAACATTTGTGTGCATGAACATGGATGTTTGTCTTGGTCTGGGTGTTTCTATGTATAATATGTAAGTATTTACAAAAAAAAAGTATTTATTATGTATGTTTCTCCATTTTTTAGTACCCATAGTACAAGCTCTACTTGTTTGGGCTTGATGGTGTTGTGTGTATATGGTAGAATATTATTATTAAATTAAAAAACATTTGTTTTGTTATTTTATTTAATTGGACAATTTTATTAAACATTAAATTTAACATTTTCATACAACATTGAATGTTAAGCATCAGCCCAAACAATATTTTTAAAAACTATGGGATATTTAAACCATACATCCAATATCGCAAATTCAAATCCATTTTTTGATAAAGAAAATATATAAAGGATTTGCAAAATGGGATTTAAGGTACGTTGCAACGTAATAAATAATAAATGCAAATTTACAAAAGTATTTCTCGGACAATTGTTTTTACCTCGAATTAGTTCGAATTTATCCGATTCATATTGTCGCGTCACTATGACTGAAAGTAAAAAAAATACCTTAGTGCGTAACCATGGTATTGTAGTAAAATGTTATTTTATTGTGATGTTTAAATTATTTAAGACTAATATCAATAGAAATTATTTGTTAATTATGTTTGTGAAACAATTACATAACGTTTTGTATAGATTCTAATTGTTTTAAAATAGTCTTTAATACCATAAGTAATCATTGTTTATTTTAGCAATTTATACAAAATGCGCAAAGTTACGTGCTGTGAAGTGTCAAAAAGGACTTCGTATTTGAAACAGACTCTAAGCACTTCTTCAGTCGACACTCGACAGCGATGCTAAGGAATTTTACTACGCTGCCTAAACCTATCATTTTAATTATTTACTATATAAATTTTGTGACATTTTCTTTTTGCTTTAGTTATAGGTTAGGTTTATTAATATTAGTTCAGTTTTATGTAATTATTGTTGCCTTTGTACATTATTTAACTTTCATCAATATTATTTGAACGGTCAATTATATTATATACATTCTACCACATACACACAACACCATCTAGCCCAAACTAAGCAGAGCTTGTACTATGTAAATATAAATAAAATAGTTTATTTCAGTATCGTATACTACTATAATTTATCTTACATAGGGGTCTCTTTTTAAGTATATTAAATACTTGTGCTAGGAGGCCCCGCTCTTCACAAATCATTCAAATGTAGAAGTGTGTAATATTTATAACAATAGTGTATTTATTTATTTAGTTTTCTGATTAAAATAAAGAAAGGTAAGCATGAAGTTTTGTGGCTGTGGCAGTATGGTGTTTGAGTAAGTCATGTGTGTGTATATGGTTGTGTGAGTATGTGTGTGTGTGTGGGTACGAGACAATGGATAAACATACATATATACTTTATTTTTTGTAAATACATAGATATTATACATAGAAACACCCAGACCAAGACAAACATCCATGTTCATGCTCAGAAATGTTTGATTTGTGCGGAAATCGTACCTGCGGCCTCAGGCGTGGCAGTCGGTTACACTAACCACTACGCATTAAAAATCTAGTGTATTTTATTATTGGTGTTATACCATAAGGATATACAAATATGTCTATAATAATGGTCATATATCTACTATGTTAGTAGTATATAACGCATTAAAATAGATTACAGGCATCATTAGATATCACCGCGGAGGTGTCATTATATCACTTTAATTGCTTTGCAAAATTTACAGACACAAATTATACTTAATTATCATATAGTTACAATGTGATGGCCTGATGGCGCATCAATTGCAAATCCGAATACAGTGCATCAGACTTTAGGTTCAATTCGTAGGTTGACGAAAGTGTTATTGAGATCTTATCTTATCTTATTATTGTTATTGAGATTATAGCGACTAAAAAAAAGGAGGAGGTATCAATTCGGTTTTTTTTTGTATACTTTTTACGCGGTTACTCCTCGAATTATAAATTGATTGGGAGAACCTTATTACAGAAGGGCTCACATTGAAGACATGTGCATTATGACAGGCTAACTCAAACATTTAAATTTAACCCATAACATCATCTTCGTAAGGCAGCATTTCGGTCAGCTAGCCACCAATCGTTACCCCTTATATTACCTATTTAGTTCGAAGGAGGACGATAACATCCAGAGTGCCACAAGTTCCCACAGGCTACGGTAACCACTTGACAGTAAACTGGACATATGCTTACGGAAAATCACACAGCCTAATATTAATACGTTTATCATACAATCCCGAAAGGGTTGGGTGTGTGTGTCACATTAGCGTAAATATTAGTTTTTTGAGGTACATAGATAAAGAAATGATAAGAACACCCTGAGAAGAGGCCCGCGTCCATTAGTTGGACAGTTTATATACATGGCTGGTATTATTATAATTATAAGCGGCGGGTAAACTCTAAGATGTTATGTACTAAATTGCGGATTATCGCTGTTTTTTCTAAAGGGTTGAAATGAGACTATTGGCGTGATTAGGATTATTTGTCAAGGAGTCTTGACACTCAACAGCCCTTAAATGGCGTTCTTAAAAATCTAGAACTTACATTAGAAACCGTATATGTATCTGAGGTGGAAATGGCCCATCTAGCCTCCTTTATAAATATATATGTACGGCAATAGTTCATACGGCCAGCTATTTTACAGAACCTTAATTAATTTCAATCTTACTTACATCAACTTCAAGGGAGTTTTTAAAACTATTAACATGTCAATATTGTCATTTTAAACGACCGATAACAAAAGTTTTAACTCCTATAATGTAGAAGTCACACGTAAATACCATGTGAAACTATTGGCGTCAATCGTTACAAATTATATACTTGCAGAAATGGGGAATAATCAATAACAAAACGAAGTAAATCCAAGACAATTTAAACATAAAAATAATAACATCAACTTACTGTATTTAAGGACACCATTCACTTTTCAGGCAGCAATCACTACCAGTAACAATGAATATAGAAATAATAACAAATAAAACTACCACAAAATTAAAAATTCACAATATACAATAAATACATTACACTGTTGCAATTGTTTTAAATCTAATACGAATTATCAATTCTTATCAATGATTATCAATTCGACATTTTATTATCGAGTTAAGTTTATTCGATCACATGCGTTCGACTCGGGATCGCGATCAATACTGGCGCGAATCGCGAGTGACAGCGACACCTTGAAAGATCACTCTTGAATAGTGGAGCGGTGCGCAGGCGCATGCTTATATACTTAGTTGTGCTTGATAACAACTTGAGCGAGTTTGTGGGTTTAGATTAACTGATGTTACTTAGGTATTCTTCTTTATCCTTAATTACCCTCATATTATATGTTCGTGTATTGTTCCTTGAGATAAATCTACGTGTTTTTAAACTGATAGCGTGTATTGTATGATCTATTTATTGTTTCACTCCTATGTGTGCTCTCTCGTAGGCAGATACTAATCATACCTACATTTCGCTAGTTTCTCAGGGCATAAGAATCGTTTTACTAAAATACCAAAATTCTAATAGACCTAGGAGTACTTTATTTTATTTTGACATATTATGTCTATCAGACAAAAATTACTAGGTACTTCCTAGGCCGCAAAATCTTCTATAATAATAAATAGCCTCCAAAAATCTTTTATCTAAAGCCAACATGTTTTCGGAGGGTTTTTATAATAACAGTATATAACCTAGTCTTAAACTATTATAACTGCGGAAGTAGAACTGTCTGATTGTTACATTTTCACGGTTTACCCGCTGAATCAATGATTTTAACTGCAGCCCAAAGGAAGGACATAATTTGCCGGCTTCAGCATAGGTTATTGAAATTCTCAGTAGCGACATATTAACTAGGTACCTAGAATGGCCTCGCCTCCTATTACATTTAATCTTAAACCTAGCTAAGGTTTAACCACTATTTCGAGTACATAATACTTTTTATTTTTTACAAGACAACTCCCGCACTAACACAGAAATAAAATGAAATTATAGTGTTAGTATTTGTTTTATTTTTATAGTTTTATTACTTTGTTCTTCTATTTTATTTTGTATTTTATTTTATTTCTTCATGTTTTGGGTGAGCAGTTTTGTGTGACATAATCAAAAAAAAAATTCTTCCTCTTCTTTTCTTTCACTAGGAATAATTCCTGTGTCGCGAGGGACTTTACAAATATTCAAACAACGGACACAAAAAACATCCATACTTGGAACAACGATTTGTGGATTACACAAAGTTTTGTCCCGTGTGGGATTCGAACCCACAACACTCGGCGCAGTGCCAGTAGCGAGGCGAGCACTTAAACCACTACACCATCCGTGCAGTCATTATAGGAATCTATGTATGTACTTACGTTTAGTATATTCTTATAGAATCAAATTGACGAATCAAAAAGCGGTATTGTATGTGACTCTTGTGCATGAGGTCTCGGATTCAATTGACGGGTCAGGCAAAGTCGCTAGAACTGTGTTTGATCATCGGCAATACCTTAATGGTTAACCTATTGAGTCGCAACGGCACACCGGTGGCTAGATATAATAAATGTTTAGTTATATCTGGTATTTTAAAACTTGACAGATTAAATTGGCTGTAAGTCTGTAATACTCCTTTGATTAATATTTAGGGGAAATACAGGCATGAGTATGTATTTTCTTTTAGTCGTATTCAATAAAACCCCAAATGAAATCAAAAATCATTTAGTCGTTTAGATTAAAGTAATTCTTAGGCTCTAGACAGACGGACTGCATTCTGCACTCAGACTGCAAATTTGCAGTTTCAATGCAGTTTGTACGACTGAAATAAACCTACAAACCAACCATTCAGACCGATTGCAGTCGACGTGCAATTCCAACGACTGCACGCTGACTGCAAGCTAGCTGCACGGTCCACGCGCAGTTTAAATACAGTTGAACTGCACGTCGACCGTGCTAGCTAGCTTGCAGTTCTTGGAATTGCACTCCAACTGCATACTGTCAGCAATCGGGCTGTACAGTTGGTTTGCAGTTTTATTGCGTCCGTACTAACTGCATTCAAACTGCAAATATGCAGTCAAAGTGCAGTTGAAATGCAGTCCGTCTGTCTAGAGCCTTATGATCATCAAAGATTATTGGTTCATGAGCATACTGACTTCATTAAAATACATTCAAATAATAAACACAAAGAACATGCAGACACGGAACAAATAATTGTAAATCACAAATTTTAATTTAATCTGTAGATCAAACCGATTATTGACCGCGAAGCGACCACTTAAGGCACGTCATCAGCGCACTCAAGATTGTCAAGTAAAGGATTCTGACTATTAGAAGATACCTGAAAAACATGTAACAAACAAAGAAATACCAGTTCTTCAATCGAAGGTATGTAAAATATTTTATCTTTCATGATTAAGGCGGAAGCGTGTAAGTCTCATAACTTACAGAAGTGCTGTAGTTATCAGGGAAATGAAGGTACAGTCTACTTATAGTTGATTTTAAAGATATTTTTATCTGAAGTACTGTTTTATAAACGAGGCTACTTATAAGAACATAATAATCCTTTTTATATTGCTTAGATGACAAACAAGCAAATGGCCATTTGAATTAAACAACTTTATGCGGAACTGGCGTAAAAATATGTTCGGTAATGTAAGTAATAGTACTTTAAAAAAAATATATTGTCTATGTTACTCGGTGATAAAAATCTTTCTTATGGTGAAATAATTTAAAAAATCGGTCGATGTTTTTTTATTTGAATCTTTACAAACAAACAAAAAATCAAATGTTTTCTCTTTATACTATAATAATAAATAAATATATCGCGATCCATTTAATATTTTTCCTATTTTTATCCTTTAATAGCCGAAATCTAGATCTAAAGGAAAAGTATTCTATTCGGCTTCTAGGACCCGCGCCAATTCATTAATATTATTTTAGAGAACTATTTATGAGTATATATGTATACACTTTCCTTTACGGTACGACTGCTTTTCGGAAGCCACGGTTGTGGGAAGATTAAGGTGGTGTTGTAAAGTGTTTTTATTTCAATGTGCAACATTAGCTTAAACTTAAGACAATATGACCACGACAAATGGCCCGAAGCTATTATGGTCTTTAAGCCTCGAACCCACAACACTCGGCGCAGTTGTAGTGACCGACGACCACTTGAGTCACTTCATCATCCATGCAGTCCATGAGTGCAATTACCAACTAATGCTTAAGTTTTGTTCGACCGCGTCGTTTATTTCCCGACACGGCATTGCTGTCCTATGCGGGTTTTCTCATAGCCGCGTTGTAATGACGGCATTGAAATGATGAGTGTACATTCTGCATAGGGCTACATTACTTGTAATTAGCCCTTATGTACTGTTTGTTTTAAGTAATAATTTGCAGCGATAGCCTTGTGGGAAATCGTTGGACTACCACGCCAAAGTCTCGAGTTCGATCCCAAGGCTTTCTCTTTTCGAAGTTTTGTGCGCAAATACTTAATTATCGCTTGCTTACCTGTAAAGGAAATCATTGTGAGGAAACCTGCATGTTTAAGTAAGTGTAGTCCATAATGTTCTCGAAGATATGTGAAGCCAAGCCGCACTGGGCCAGCGTGGCGGACTATGGCCTAACCCGAAAAGGGTTACCCTGAAAAGAAGCTTGCGCCCATCAGTAAGACAGTTTAATACAGGGATGATATTATTACATATAATCTATACAAGGTGTCCGGTAATTAATGGATAACCTTGAAATGTCTTATAGTAGAACTGAAGGCCGTACAGAAAAAAGAAAAAAAATATATATATATATATTAAAAAGTGCAAGCTATATTAGCATAGCATACTTTTGACTGTCTATCTATTAGCATAATTAGTGTTTAATAATAAAACAACAAAAAACCGATGGATTTCATTCATTTATGGTCGTAGTATACAAGAAAGTCATACAGTGTAATTAAAAAAAAAACACATATCTCAGGTAGTAGTTAGGATAGATTTTTTTTCATATTTTTTTCTGAACGGCCATCCGTTCCACTATGAGACATTTCTAGGTTATCCATTAATTACCGGGCAACCTGTATATTAATACGTGAAGCAAAAGTTTGTACCCTTTTTTACGAAAATTGCGCGCGCGGAAGGCGAATCCTAATATTTTTATAAAATATGCATTAGAAATACATTAAATTAATGGGAAAACACTACACGCACACAATTATGCATTTGTCACACGCAGTCGAATCGCGTTCGTAGTATTTCGACATTATTCATCTGATGTCGTACAATTCTTTGTAACTATGGTTACCTATACCTTATTTATATGTAATAGAGAAAAGCAAAAACCAAAGTAGCAAGCTTAGGAATTCTGGTCGAATTTTGACCACTAGGCGACCGCTAGTTATTATAATAGTTTGTTTAAAAGTTACGGACGTTGATCTAAACCTGCAGAGGTTTTTGCTTTAGGAAACCATAGCTAATCTTTGTGAGGAAATGAACGATCTCTATAAGCATTGCGTAAGAATTTGTAATTTGATTGGAGGAATTGTGGCTTTAAAGATTGCTCCATACTCCGTACCATCTTCCTTCTGATACCTAGAACTGCTAGCGACTGATTTTGCGTGGAGTTGCGAATGATATCTTCTTATACAAATGCAAGAAAGCATAATCATTACACCTACATAAACAATATTAAAAAAAAAAGATGCAGAGAACACTCGAATTTTAGAATTATTGCTATTAGTTTCATTATGATCTGTAAAAGAAGACATAAATTGTCTGACGTCCAAACAGATAAAAGAGGTGATTTCAAACCACATTTCGCCAGCTAAAGTTTAAATATGAAAAATAGAGCGAGCCTCTGTGCTACGAATGAGAAATTCGCTCCAACTATCTATTGCTTTGCCCAAACGTAATTATTTAGTCTTATTAACGTACCGTCAATATTTTTATTCGCGCCTAAGAACTTAATGTGCTGATGTTGTTTTAATCGTAAGTTCTTACACGCATGTTTTTTATGTAATCAAATCCTTTTTTATCGACCGCTGTTATTAAAACTTGTAGGTACAATAACCTTGTATTGAGTTCGAACGGTGAGCATCGTATCAGAGGTGTAAATTATGTTAAAACAGCGTGTAACTGTAAGGTGTAGTCATATAAATATAATTGACTTCTCTAAAAATAACAAAAGAAAACCGTTGTAACGTATTACACTGGATTCAGTAATTAACTTGAAACACTTAACATTCCTATCCAGAACAACCTTACCATCAACTGGAGCCTATTAAGTATCTTATACCTAATAGGCTGTCAAGAGCAGCGATAGCTCAGAGGGGAGACCAACAGGCTGCAATGCAGAGAGTCTCAGGTTTGAAGTCACGTCGCGCACTTTTGACTTTCGGAAGTTATATGACTTTTCGAAATAATGTGCGTATTGTTTGACAATTATCGCCTGCTCAGTGCCTCGGAGAGCACGTTAAGCCGTCAGTCCCGGCTGCCATGAACATCTATGGCAGTCGTTATTGGGGAAGTCGACACAAAAGATCCCACTGAGTCGAAGTGTCGCCGGTCTGTACTGATTGGCCACCACACAAGATAAGATAATAGGCTCTCTATACTCTTACACGGTAGAACTGATTAGGTCGTGTATCAAGAAGTTCTCATATCTTTGCTGAACTAATAATATTTGTAATTGCCAAAATCACGTATTTCCATCTTCCTTCATTGGGTTTTTCAAGCGGGGCGTGAATAGCACCTCTTCGGGCTTCGTAGAGACCTTCGCACCACTAAAGCTGTAATAAGGAAGTGGTGTGAAGCGCTCCGCTCATGGAATTCACGACTGCTTACCATCAGGCGGAGAGTAGTGATTGAGATTAGCTACAATAAATAAATAATAGTTTAAAAACTAAAAACACGCTTTATTAAAAAAAAATAACTAGAGAAGTAGAAAATAATTTAATAATTTTAATGTAAAAAAGCGTGGGGTGGTTAATATCAAAATATCTTAGAAAGCACTTCACGCTTTTCTACATTATTAAATTATTACTTATCTACTTTTTTAGTTTGGTTTTTTAATAAAGCGTGTTTTTAGTTTTTTTAAACTATTATTTATTTTTATTTTTAAAACAATATTTTTTTTAAATTATTATTGCTAAATCTTTGTGTTGTAATCGGTCCTTTTTATTTTTATGCAACTAAGTTGGCAAACTAGCATACGGCCCAACTGATGGTAAGTGGTCACTGTAGCCTATGGACGCCTGCATCACCAGAGGCATCACTTGCGCGTTGCCGACCCTTTAGGAAAAGAAGTGGGAAGGGGAATAAGCGGGAAGGGGGTAAGGGGATCATTGGGCCTCCGACACCCTCACTCACCGAACGAAACGCAACAGTAGGAAAACTGCTATTTCAGATCGATATTTTTCCAAATTTCGAGTTAATCCGATGTTTTGAAGGGGATCAAAATCATGTTCAAAGTTTCTGTTACATACATACTAACATACATATGAAGCTAATAAAAGCGTGTTAAAAATATAAGGACATTCCATGAAAAATCACGATCAAAGTCAAAATGCACGGATGACGTAGTGGTTTAAATGATCGCCACGCCACTGCCACTACGATGAGTGTTGTGGGTTTGAATCCCACACTGGATAAATCTTTGTGTAATCCACAAAAGCTTGTTCCAAGTCTGGATGTTCTTTGGCCGTTGTTTGAATGTTTGTAAAGTCTCTCGCGACACAGGATATACTCGTATTCTTAAAGCGGGAGTTGCCTTTTTTCAAAACGGTAAGACCGGCACCTAACGAATCCCTTAGTTAATATGTATTATTTTTCTTTTTATTTATTTATTCAAGGTACACCAACGACATTTTTACAAAATAATTAATATTACACATTCATTAATTAGAATGCAGAGTAAAACTTCACTTATATAGGTGTGCACACCAAAATGCAGTAACATTACAAAAAAAATTAAATTGCTATCAAAGTAAATTAAAATTACATTAAATGACATTAATAAAAAATACACTACATTACATTGCCGATTAGATTACATAATATGAAAAAGAAAAATAAGAAATACTTTTATAAAATAAAAACAATATTCTCATTAATTTACATAAATGAAAATTAAATATTTAAATGTCAAATATGAAAATTGATAATAATTGCATGTGATATTATGTTTGTAAATTGTATAGGACATTGTAATGAACATTGATTAAAATTAAAATAATAATATAGATAATTATAGGTCATCAATACTAAGCACTTTAGCTTTAAAATTAGTCAGACTATCAAAATATATATCAATTTCACTGTTACGAGAAATGACTCTACATATAATATGTAGGTACTACATACTAAAGAAGAAAATTCAACTTAATTGTTTGTACGCATTAGAGTGCATGGTCATTAACTCATTTAGTCTAAGCCAGGCGCTGACTATAGCAATACGTTTACAACTAATTATGTAATACCATATGTATTGCGATATACATAATTAGTTTACAAAGCATACGTTGAATATTACTATGTTGCATTCAAATAGGTACTTGGTCTTAAAAATGGACAGTAAGTACATTTTTAAGACCAAGTGAGACATAGTTAATTTATTTTGGAAACAACAATATTGACTTAAAATATAACGATAACTACAGCGAATTTCTCTCCAGATTGTTGAACAGATAACCTATAAAAAATAACCATTTATTATAATTGACTAATATTGCAAATATAGTAAAATATGTACCTACACAACGTTATTTTCAGTATACCAGAAACATGAAAAGAGTTTCTTTAAAATCAGTATAATTGCACTCAGTGGCGTAGCTTGGGTATCAGCCGCCCGGGGCGGCAGAAAATTTTGCCGTCCCCTTACTTAGGTTTTTCAGTTCAGAAGACTATAATATACAGGAATTCTGAATCTGCCCATTCCTCTCGTTCGTCATGTACCTATATTTAGAAGATATATTATTATTATTTATTGTGATATTTTGCCCCTAAATGTACCTCCCGGGGCAGGTCGCCCCTGCCGCCCCCCACTACGCTACGCTACGCTACTGATTGCACTAGTTTTTACCTAATAGCCATATATCTTGTAGGTATTGTTACCGCTCAATAACTTGCGGCCGGGCCGGGGGCCAGCTTACCAATATTGCGTCAAACTTTAACAGATTTTATACATATTTAGAACAAAATATAACGTGGTCTAAAAGCTAGCGTAATTGACTCTATTGCTGATTTTAAACAAAATACTTTTAGGTATCTGGTAAACTAATAATAATAGGTATTGCATGTAAAATAGTATCAAAAAGAAAATAGTTTTTAAGATTATTTCAGTATGTACACTCGATACACATTTTTAGCTGATTATACAATTCATAATCAATACTTTGCGATCCTTAAACATAACCATATCTTTCTATACTCTACTGTATATTACTTTGTGTATTTATTACATACATACACAGTCTTACGCCTATATCCTCGGAGGGATCCTGCCTTTCACACATAACATACCAAATATGGTTTAAAACTTCACGTATGACGGGCAAGCCTATTGCCATCCGGCATCCATCTAACACTCAACGCTGCTTCTAAGAATTTGTTGATAGAAAAATAGGTAGGTTATACGCTCAAGTCGGCAATCTAGTGCAAGGGAGCCGCATTGCACCAACAGTCGGTGTATTTATTGACATATTCATTATGTGTCTCAAATACATATTATATTGTAGGTATTCGACATGAGTAGGTACATCGATATTTTGTCCTAGAACGCACCAGCTGACCTAATAATAATGTCCTCCAGACCGAATTTCGGCCACAGCAGCCAATATTAACGCAGACTATCTATCAGCGCCGAAAATATTATACTGCACAAGTGTATGCGCAAACACAGGTGCACTCGCTATTTCCTCACGCTCATATCCTGATGCGAAGATAACTTGACACGAGACTGGAGAGAGATCAGGCGTAGGACCAACGGCCATACGTCCTTGCCGAGACACGATGATGTGAACCGCATCCAACTTTTTAACACCAGGCTGTCATAAAATCAAAACGAAAAATATAATTAGGTCACAAATAACACTTATAAATGTCAAAATTACACTAATTAAACATGAACATTTACTTATTGCCATGTCAAGCAAGGGCGTAAAACTAATGTGAAAAACTGACAAGCAACTCAAGGCCACTTTTAAATAGCCAATTTTACAATATTGTTTACTTAACTAATATTTTTAGGACGAAGCTGTAACCATTTAACCAATTACCACTCATGAAACACTCATGCAATAAGTAATATTTAAAATACAGCTTCTAATAGTAATTTATGGTAGAAGTATCCACTTACGTGTAAACAGACTAAATCAACACGAGACCATAATGCAATCCAAGGTGAAGTCAAAGTCAAAAATAGATATTTGCATAAAAATGTGCAAACAATTCTTGGACACGTCAATTAACTTTTATATTAATAAAAAAAGAATATATACAGAGTGAGTTTATTGTAAAAGCGCACACATTGACCTTTAAGCGACTTATTATTTTATTGAAGCCGGCCCTAGTAATCTGTCTGTTAGGATAAGTGAAAATTATTGCCAGAACCCACAAATCAAATACCAGTCAGTATTGCGGATTTCTTGAACCCCACATCTTTTTGTTTGAGTCCGAGTTCTACACCAATAGGTAGTCCATATCAACATTTTATTGCTGCCTTTTTCTAAGCTATCAGCTCATCGGAAATGTTAATATACTAGAATATATACCTGTTTGTCGCTGAATGCAAGCTCATGTAGCGACAAAATAAGATAAGACATAATTGGCAATTAATTGCTTTAAATTACCATGTCAACTCGATTAAAATACAAAATAAATTCGTTTGAAAATGAGTTCAAGTACTTGCAATTTTGTAACTTTCATATGTATGAATATTTATATGTATATCTTTATCAAATTTTAGTAGATAATATATTAAATGTGAAAATACTCAATTGTTAAAACTGTCTCACTATATAAAATTGCTGAAAAACTATCAGCTAACAGCAAACTATAGTAGAAAGACCATACACGAGAAACATACCTACATTTTACTAATATTATGAACTACCTTAAAAGTGCTGATGCCAAACAAAGCCGCGGGCAAAAGGTAGCTTTGGCCCGCGGCTTCGATTGGAAGCAGTACACACAGTGACACATCAACCTAGACTGTTTGGACTTTAAACTATTAGAAGTTGAACGCTGCGAATCGTGTGAGAGAGTGCGTTATATTTTTGTTACGCTCTTTCCTTACCTTTACATCGACACCACTATGCACTATCCCTTTCCGACAATTCTCAATTTTGTATGTAGCGTAGTTATGCGTATATAAGATGTCTAACTTGATGCGTAGCCGTGTGTACGTTTTTCTGGATAAAAGGACCATGTGTCCTTTTCTGTACCCCTGACATGCTAAATTTCATGTTGGTCCGTTGCCTATTTAAGGCATGGAAGAGTATCCAATCACATTATAGTGTAATCCTAACTTCTTAATTTATATACCTTTGTAATATAAATTAAGAAGTTAGGATTATAACTACTTTAAAAAGAGAGCCGTTAATTCTTACATTGATTAATCAGTTGTTTCAGGATTGATATTCAATACCGGTCGCCCGCTAGATGGGGATTATCCCTAGTGAACTAGTAAAACAAATAACTAACATGTAACTAAATAAATAGAGGAAAACTGACAAATGTCACGTACACCCAAGACGGAAGATGAACAGGCTCTATGGACTTAAAATTATGCGTACAGTTTCCTGTACGTATAGGTAGCTTCTTTAATTGACTAACATGACGCAATCATAAGACTGAAGATAAAATGTTAGATAATTTATAACCTTCCTCAATTACCCACTACCCTGTCTCATACCATGATCGTGCTAGGAGCGTGTCAGGCAAAAATATATTATTTGTAAGGAAATGTATAAGACTATGCCCACTAGACCGTTCGGTCACCGACCAGCAGTTCCTATAGCAGGCTGTATCGTGTCTGATACGTTCCTAGCACGGTCATGGTATGACACGGCGTAGTGGGCAGACTCCTTTAATCTATAGATATAATAAAGTTGTATCAGTTCGATGTCTGTACATCCTTTCTTAATATTATTAACGGGATTTGTTTGTTTATTACGCTTTTACGGTTTTACTACTCGACCGATCATCATGAAAGGACAATGAAAAATTTGGCCTATGAATCAACACACATTCCACCTAAACAATAATTTGTATTTTATTTTATGACTTAATAATCAATAATTACAATCCCACGGGCACTTGCGAATCTTATTTTCGTTTTAAAAAGTATTTTCGCGATTTCAAATACATCGGCATCCATTGTTTACATCTGAGACACGCAGTATTGCCATGCCCACAGTTTTTACAATATGTGTACGGTTTTATCAGAGAAATTATTCCCTATTTAGCTTGTCTGTATTTTTCTTACGTAGTTAATACGAATGTTATTTTATAAATACCATTATTGAACTTCATCATAGATATTGACACCAATTTCTTAAAAAGTCATAAGATTTAATGTAAAAGACCATAATAAATACCACTTTGATATTATATCCTTATTTCAAATGCGGCCCACATTGCCAAATACATTAATCAAATAAAATAATAACCTCAAAAACGGTACATAAGTATTTCAGTTAGTATGCAATATTCAGAAGTGCCCGTGACTTATATTCACTTTTAATTGAATGTGGTCATCCTTAACCACATATTTATCATATTTGTGGCTGTTGGTTCTTAGGCTAATAATGTATGGCAGCTGAACAATGTCCTTTTGCATGTACGTTATCAGGGGAACAGAAAAGGACACAGAGTTTTCATCCAGCTAAAGTACTGTTTCCGTGGTATAGAAAATTTACATAAAATTACATACAAAATATTTAAGAAAAATAATAAAAGCCGAAACAATTATATTTATAATTTTTGTATGTTTGTATATTTGTACATGCATCACGCAAGAACTATTGCACCAATTTTAATACGGATTTCACTCTTGGATTACTAGGACTTGTAATTCAAAATCTAGTGCATGTTTTAGCTCTCTCTATAATAAGAAATTTTGATACGATGCCTATAAGCGTTAACAACAATATACAGGCTGATTTTGAAATCGTGTAATTCCTTTTAACCACGCATTCTACTGGTGATATAGAATAATCCTGACCATATTTTTTCTTAATTAGAATAATGGTTTCGGCAAAATTAGAGTACAGATTTTTTTCATGAAATGATTTCAAATAGTCATATTTTAACCACCTGACACAATCTTAATATTTTACTAATTTAAAAATAATAACATAACAATAACTGATGTCGTAAATAATAAGGGGCAATAAAAAGGACCGCCCGTTATTATTTACGACATTAATTATTAATATGTTTTTTTATTTTAATTAGTAAAAAATTAAAATTGCCTCGGTTGGTTAACATATGACTATCTGGCACCATTTCACGAAAAAAAACGGAACAATAATTTTCAAAAAAATAATTCTAATTAAATAAAAATATGGTCAGGGTTATTCTATATCACCAGTAGAATGCGTGGTTAAAAGGAATTACACGATTTCAAAATCACCCTGTATAGTAAGTAGGGTGCGCCGTACGAAGTCGCAGGAAAAGCTAATACACTATAAAAATGAATAATTTAAACAAACAATTAAATAATCTCTTGAATTTTTTGATTCCTTATATAGTAGAGCCAGCGGGTCACCAGTTGATATGTGTTAACCGCCTTTCATGTAGGAACATGGTCTTTGGGCACACCACGATCGTGGTGGTAAGTCCCGTTTTAGAGGACTGGCAGGAGAGGCTGTGTTCTTTGTCTACAACAATGTAGACAAGTAGGAAAGTAAATGTTTCTCTTCTTCTAAATAGGGTAGGTCGAAATATGTAGTGGCCTACCGTTACATACGGCGAGTCGTAACAGCGGAATGAATTGACGCCATTCGCCTGCGTAAAAAAAATGTACATGGAGTTTTGGCACAATAAAATCAGTACCAAGAAAACAGGCCAGATGCTGCTATGTTTGATATAGTGCAGGATTTTATAAGCAAAGACAATAAACGTCAAAGAAAACCTTTTTGTGAAAACAACAAGTATTTTAAATGTCGGTATAAGAAAAACGGCCTAATTATTTAGATTCCTGTGACGGTTACTTATCATAAATTTACTGAATGTGTTATGTTATATTCCCATGTAAATAGCTTTGTCTTTTATGAGAATAAATTATTTAAACCTAAAGCGGCAAAAGGAGAAAAAGGAATGTCTTACTGTCTTCCTTGCACGACTGTACTTAAATGGCACATACATTACGATGTGTATCACGCATTCTTTATCTCCTATTTGACAAATACTGCTACCATAGATATCACTTTGTTATACCTATGTTTGTGAGTGGATATAAAAAATTGCATATTTGATCAAGGATAACGTAACTTTTAGTTAAATAAATAATAATATTGAAGCAACTACTCTAACCGGTCAAAAATTGAAATCAATAAATTTGCAACGGCGATTGAGGAAACATTTACACCTTGGCAACTAAGCTAACACAAGCACTAAAAGGAAAATATTGGACACCCGGAAAACACTATAATTGGGTAAACCAAAAAAGCCGTGCATATCCAAATTCCTCGCGAGCAAAACCACTAACAACTGTATGTGTACGGTATTTTAGAAATCATTTCCCATATTTGCAGGAAAATCCTAACACACGTCAATCCAGTCACGCCTACGCAGGCATAAAAGGGGCTTGTTTTGTGCGTCAGTGCAGGACGAACAGGCAAACGCATCATCCACGTAAGAAAATAATAATAGAATTACTAATAAACAAGTTTTCTTTACCTACCTAGCAATAGTTGATCATGAATATTTCAACTGATACTTAGTTATGGTTGTAAAACTGACATTATAATTATATTACTGTAAACTATTTGTATTACTTAAATCCATTACAATAAAATATATATACAAACGATATATAAAAAAATACATAAATATCTACTGCGCGGATGGCGTATCGGTTTAACTGGTTTCCTTGCCCCAGCCATTGCGCTGAGTATTAAAGGTACGATCCCTACATGTGACAAAAATTTGTTTGATCCACAAAGATTTTTTTGAGTCTGGGTATTCTTGTGTCCAGAGTCTGAATGTTTGTAAAGTACCTACCCCTCGACACGGGAAATATTCATAGTGCGGAAATAGCATTTTTAAAGAGAAAATATAAAAGGCTCCGTAATATTGCTCCGCTTTGAATAATTGTATAGTAAAAATATATACATGTAAAAATACTCTTTAACCAGTGCATTTCGTAGTATAATTTTAAACTACTTCATTGGCATTTTATCGCGGTTTACTTGAAAACTTCTTTTAAATAACTTTGGAAATATTAAACTATACCTACTAATATTGAACGATTTAAATCATTAAGCTATTTCGATTGACACTTTTCCCAGTTACGAGCCCGTTCGCCCCTCATGGTTCGCCCCCTACTAGGTATTTGTTAGGTTTCTTCTTAAAATCCACCCAAAAATAGGTCGTCTTTCTATGAAAGGGGCGAAAGTCAAGGGGCGTACGGGCTCGTAGCCCGTTTCCCCAAAATTTTACTTCGTTTTTAGCGGCTATGGTTACGGGGAGAACAAGATGGTGGTCGTCTCATTGTCTTGAAATCTTCAAACCTCAAGACGACTAATATCTAATAATACAAGCCGCGATAAATCTGTATAGAGTAGTTTAATTTAGCATTGCACATAGTTACAATACTGTGCTTATGAAATGGTTTGCCAACTTTTCTCATATTGCAATGAGATTTAGACTGCACGGATGTGTGATAGGTAGTCACCTCGCTACTGATGCCGCGTCGAGTGTTGTGGGTTCGAACCCCACACGGGACAAAAAATATTGTGATCCACAAATGGCTGTTCCCAGCCTGGATGTTCTTTGTGTATGTTTTTTCAATGTTTGTAAACTCCCCCGCGATACAGAATGAATGTCTTTTAAAAGAAAAGAAAAAGAAAGAAAGGTAAAATCTCAGAAAACTGATAAATATGCCGCATTATGCAAGATGTTGTTGCAGACGTTGACGTTGTGAAACTCGATGACAGTGCGCCAAAGTACCCCTCATAACATCCAGCGTCAATTATATCGTCATATTTGTTTGTTCAATGGATGGAAAGTATTGAATACGTAATGTCCACGTCATGGAATAATATCATTCTTTTGACTTACTCAACTATTTCAGTTGAAAGCCTTTCAAGTGGTTTAGGAGTTCGTCGAGAGGTTATGAATAAGTATTTACTGTTACCGTTTGTAATAAGGAGGCACTTGATGAAGTAAGCACCTAAGATCGATATTTTTCCCACTACACATAATGCAAGTGTCATAGATTATATTTAAAGTGGCACGTGACTTCCAAGTTCGATTTTTAATCTATTCAAATACCTGTTGTCTTACGTTAAAATTGAAGTTGAACTAAACGAATTTTATCGCGTTGTTTATTTTAATTTTTTTTTATTAAATAGTTTTGAAATATTACTGAAACTATTACTGACTGTATGGATGTCGTAGTGGTTTAAGAGGTCGCCTCGCCACTGCCGCCGCGCTTAGTGTTGTGGGTTCGATCCCTACGCGAGACAATTATTTGTGTGATCCACAACTAGGTTTTCCGAGTGTGGGTGTTATTTGTGTCCGTTGTTTGAATATTTGTAAAGTCCCCCGCGATACAGGGATTATTTCTATAGTGAAATTTGTTGCCATGAAAACAAATAAAATAAATGAAATTACACTTCTACTGATAAATTTTACAACCTACTATTTAAATTGTAAAAACTATTTAGATAAAAGTTTCCCTTTTTACCGGCGTTTGGGTTAATTTCAGCAGCAATGTTCACGGAGATACTAGTATAAAATCAAAATATTCTAATACCATAAAGCTAGTGATTATATTTAAACGCATTTTAATAACATAACTGTATTTCTATAATCACAATGTGCTATAGTCCTCTAAGAGCCGTGTTTCTGGATTCCAAACTACTTAAAGATAATTTTTAATCTAACTATCAAGTCTTAAATGACCAGACATAATCAAAAACCTATTTTATCTGGCCGCCGGTGTTATACTGCTAGCTTATGCTGAGCAGAAAAATATTCTATGTTTTTTTATGATGACGGAATATACAAACAGACAAAGAGATTATAGATTTTACTTCAGCAGTGCTAATGTCTGTACCTCATACAGTCAATAGGATTTCTTTTTAAAAAATACCTCTTGTGTTTCTTACATAAATAATTAAATATATATCCTTATGTAAGAGTAGTAGACCCTCGCTGATTTCATTCTCGACCGGGGAAGGACTACCCTCTCACAGAATCTTCTTCTCCTTCTTCTCTTTAGCCTTTATTATTCCCAAGTCACTAGGAGTCGGCTTTTTCTAGTCTAACCGGATTTGACTGGATATCAGTTTTTACGCGGAGCGGCTGCCACTTGACCTCCGCAACCCGAAGGCTAACGATACCCTAAGGCTAGACCAGTGTCTGGATATAAGGGGGTACTAACTTTCCCAATAACGACTGCCATAGATGTTCATGGCAGTCGGGACCGACGGCTTAACGTGCTCTTCGAGGCACGAACAGGCGATAATTGTCAATCAATACGCACATAATTTCGAAAAGTCATATAACTTCCGAAAATCGGAGGTGCGCGACGTGGGTTCGAACCCGAGACCCTCTGCATTGCAGTCTGTTGGTCTCCCCACTGAGCTATCGCTGATACCCTCTCACAGAATATCGACGTGAAATAGCAGTATTCCTACTGTTGCATTTCGTTCGGTGAGTGAGAGTGCCGGAGGCCCAATCACCTTCTTTCCCCCTTCCCGCTCCTTCTCCTTACAACTTCCTTTCCTAAACGTTCGGCAACGCGCAAGTGATGCCTCTGGTGTTGCAGGCGTCCATAGGCTACGGTGACCACTTACCATCAGGTAAGCTGTATCCTTGTTTGCCAACTAAGTTGTATAAAAAGAAATATATATGGATAACCTGGAAATGTCTTACAGTGGAACTGATGGCCGTGCAGAAAAAAATATGAAAAATATCTATCCTAACTACTACCTTAGATGTGTTTTTTTTTAATTACCATGTATAACTTTCTTGTATACTACGACCATAAATGAATAAAACCCATAGGTTTTTGTTGTTTTATTATTAAACACTAATTATGCTAATAGATAGACAGTCAAAAGTATGCTATGCTTGCACTTTTTAATATATATACTTTTTTTTTCTTTTTTTCTGGACGGCCTTCAGTTCTACTATAGGACATTTCAAGGTTATCCATTAATTACTGGACACCCTGTATATACATATGTATTACTTTATCGCATGCTCTGATCTCTTGTAAGTAAGAAAATAAGATACAACTGTACTTAGCTTTTAATTGAAATAGACGTGTATTTCTGGTTGGAGATCTTTATAGTTAAATAAATAAATAACGTCATTTATTAAGGTTACGGTTCCTATATCAATAAACAAGTCATCTGAGCTACGAATAATTAAATTTTGTCATATTTTATAGTTATAACTAGCTGATCCGGCAAACGTTGTTTTGCCATAAAAAAAATGTTTTGACCAGAAGATTAAAAAAAAATGTTAGTTGTGGACAACTCTTATCACTAAGGGGTATGAAAATAGATAGTAGCCGATTCTCAGACCTACTTAATATGCATAAAAAATTTCATAAAAATCGGTCAAGCCGTTTCGGAGGAGTATGGTAACTAACATTGTGACACGAGAATTTTATATATAAGATTTAACTGTCCATAGCTAAAATAACTCGTCTCTGAATATAAGAACTGGGCCTAACAGTATACTCAATTTCTGAAGATAAAACTACGTCTTTAAAATCTGTTTGATAAAACCATATTTTCCCTAAATTAAGGTACTTGGTAATTTCTTAGTAAGGTAAATGATTTCTTATAAAGGAAAGGATTCATTTTCTTAGAAAAGGGTATTTAATTTACTTACCTAGCGATGTGTTGAGTATTTACTAATGATTTTATCTCATGTACCTAATTGATTATTTATTAGTCTCAGTTGTGGGATTTTATAACACATAGAATACAGAATACCTACCTATTAGATATTGTAGCTGTGCTCGAAGGACCATAAATGTACGGGTTACGTACACTTCTTGATAAGTGATAGAAATGATAGATAATATAAATAATTGCGCTATTTAATTGATTACCGAAATAAGATGACAAACTTGATAGTTATGGTAAACTATGATTTATGATTGATATGCTAATGAGTACACGACACGCTGGCTAAAAGTGAACTGATTTATTGATGGTTACAAAATCGTCACGTTGGACTTAAAATGCTGACCGCGGTAAATGTACGGTCGTTGGCCCGTACACATAATGTGGTGTACCATGTACCAATGACACATACAATACTATTATATTTTATACTAGCTGTTGCCCGCGGCTTCGCTCACGTAGAAGTTGGTTATGTTATGTCAGTAGCGGTTCTTTCTTTTTTAACTAAAATATAGCCTACTAGCTTTTCCCCACGGTTTCACCCGCGTAAGTCCCGTTCCCGTGAGAATATTGGGATAAAAAGTAGCCTATGTGTGAATCCAGGTGGAGACCTGACCTGCAAAAACTACTAGACTGATGGCGATGAAACTTGGTATGTAGATAGCTGGAGAGCTATCTACATACCAAGTTTCATCGCAATCGGTCTACTAGTTTTTGCGTAAAAGAGTAACAAACATCCATACGTCCATACATCCATACATCCTCACAAACTTTCATATTTATAATATTAGTAAGGATGTTACACTTACACAGCTATCTGACAGTGAAATAATTTTTAAAATCGGTTGAATTTTTGATTTAAATCGTTACAGACAAATAAAAAAACAACTCTTTCCTCTTTATAATTTTATAATAATTAGTATAGATTATATAGGAGTATCTCGCAGCTCAGCTAATAAGCCTTTTTCGCGATATGACAGAAAGCTTCATACAGTGTTTGTTATAAAAAAAAGAAAGTCGATCTTATTCAATCTGGCACAAAAATCTTATTGATTCGTAAAATATAGCTTGGGCCCTCTGACAGATTTCAACCGTATCACGCCCATTAAATTCTTTCGCCTTTCATTCAACCATTTATTCGCCTGAAAAGTTCTTTACAATGCGTAACTAAGAGGGCGGCAAAATTTTCTTCCTTCCCGGACAGCTGACACCAACACTAGTGATTTCAGTTAATACTATGTCGGCAATCCAAACTTGTCAATAAAACTCTACGGATACAAAGGAGATTGCCCATCTTTCTTAGGGCTGCCGATGCGCAGCATATATTTAAGTATGGCAGCAAATATTAGATATATAAGAGGAGCTATAATGTACTTTTAAAACAAATAAAACAAACCTTTTATATTTTGGGGTTCATTTTTGTTTTGTAATTTACTTTTCAGTTTTGAGGTTAGGTTTGACAAACAATACAGTCATCCAGTTTAAGAATTAGCTGCACTATACAGTTTTCGTAGACACTTAAATGAATAAGTAACCTAAATGTGATTTTGATTAATTTTACTCATAGAAAGTAGAAAAATGCGTTACGATTTATAGATAATTTACCACGACCATACCTCAATTTTTTGCCTTTGTTCCGCCAAAAAGACAAATTGCACAACAAAATATATTTAAAGAGATCAAACTAAGTTAAAGAAGCCCCGCTGCGCGGAGCTCCTACTTTTGGGTAGGCCTAACATGACCTAACCCTTCCGAGACGGAATGCAGTAATTTGAGGCGTATAGGTGCTCGATATGATATATTTTAGTAAGCATATTTTGCTGTGCAATTAGTATTTTGATGGTCATTATATACAATCCCTTTTTTAAACACTTCTTTCGTACTAGCATTGCAGAAACTTAATCAACAGACACAAGAACACACAGAAAAATAAAATAAATTTGAGAAATATATAAAAGTCTGTTCGGAATGGGAATTAAACTCGGCGCATTAGTAGAGGCCAGGTTACCATTTAAACCACTGCGTTATCAGTGCAATCATTAGCCCTTTATACCTAGATGTAACACAAACAAAACAAAACTTGAAATAAAAACGGTATTGATTCACGGCACAGCAGCGATACCTCAGTGGGGAGATCAACAGACTGCAATACAGAGGGTCTCGAGTTCGAACCCACGTCGCGCACCTCTGACTTTCGGAAGATATATGACGTTTCGAAATTATGTGCGTATTGATTGACAATTTTCGCCTGCTCCGTGCCTCGGAGAGTGCGTTAAGCTGTCGGCTCCGGCTGCCATGAACATATATAGCAGTCGTTATTGGGAAGTCAGTGTGCTCTAATATCCTGACTCTCGTCTAGCCTCACGGTATCGGTAGCTTTCGGGTTGCGGAGGTCAGGTGGCAGCCGCTCCGTGTAAAAACTGATATCCAGTCAAATCTGGTTAGACTAGAAAGCCGACCCCAAGTGACTTGGGAATAATAAAGGCTAGGGAGAAGAAGATTGACTCACGCGGCATTTATTGTCGGTACGTAGGTAATTAAATAAGTCAATAACATTATACGTTTTTGGAATCATAGATTCGTTAGTCATGTTCTCATGTCTGACGTCAGTTAGACGTGATAGGTTTGTTTATTTACAACTACATTTTGCCTGCAGCTCCACCTGCGTAAATGTAGGTTACATTATGTTAGTAGCAGTATTTTTACCTGGATGAAAGGTCATGACATCGTGTGTGCGAAATTTCATGATAGTTAACGCGTAAAAAACGATCATCATTAAAATTCACATACTCGTTGTCAGGTGTACTTGTCAGTGGTACAGAAAAGGACATAGGATACGGTTGCATACGTTTCATCCAAAAAACTGTACTGTTCCCGAGAAAAGCCTCGGGCAAACTCTAATAAAAATTATCAAACACTTTTCACGTGCTGTGGGGCTGGGCTGTGTAATTCCCTTCGCCCGCGACCACGTCACCTTCCTACCACTTACTACCCCGCTGACTCACCAAGCCCGCCATTTAAATCGAAAAGTATGCAGACCAGAGCCACCCTAAGAATTATAGTTAGGCGGCTTACGTGCCCTTCCTTTTGGTAAATAGAATAGCAATTTGTTATAAACTTGGGCCATGTTAATTCAGATATTCAGGAAACAAGTCCCATGTTTCTTATATTTTAAATACAGTTCCCGCACTGGGCATAAGTCCTGTGTCGCAGGGGATTTCACGAACGTTCAAACAACGGACATAAAGAACATCCAGACTTTGAACAAGCATTTGCGGATCACACATTTTTTTGTCCTTGTATCGAAGCCACAATCCTTCACTTAAACGTACGCATCCGTGCAATGTTTTAACTATAAGCAGTTAAATTATTTTATTTATTTATTTCATTTGTTGGGAAAACATACAAGCTTGTTATATAATACTAATAGTTTTAGAAAATGGTAATGAGAGGAAAACTAAACAAAACAAATGTAAGTTACAAATTATGAACGAATCAGGTTGAGAACCATGGCTTTGTTAATATTTTATTAAAAAGATGTGATTTCGAGTTAAATAAGTCTAGTTCAGGAAAGCTTATTAAATTCTTTAATAGCTCTGACGAAAAACGAGTTCTGCCTATAATTTGAAGAACACTCAGGAACATCTAGATATGCATGAAATCTAGTCATTCATTTTCAATATTTGGAACTTTAAGATAAATTTTAGATAAAAGATCAGGTGAATCAATACCATTCTACGCAATTTTACCAAGACACGTGATGTCAGATAATCTCCTTCTTTCATATAGTGGTAGAATGTGGTGTCTTCGACACCTTGCCTCATATGATGGATCATAGATTTTGGACTTGTACTGCAGGTACCTACCTCAGAAATCTACGTTGGATAGATTCCAATTTGTCTTATTATTATTATTATGTCTTACTTTTCATAAAATATGTGTCCTAACTAACTGTTGGATAGTAAAGCGACTCATTTCTTGAATATAGGAATCAGGCTTTGGTCAAATCGCCAATTTTAAGTTCTCCCTGTAACATATATAGCTCTACATGACAGTCTACACGACACACCTGCAATAGTGGTCGCTTAGAGGAAAACGCACAGAGCAATGACGACTGTGACGCATTTACGCGTTGTGGGCCAGTCCCACTGACTTACGCAGTTGTTTATGACCTTTGTGGTCAATAGGTAAGTCCCAAAAAACAATATCGACTCGGATCACGTAACTTGAAGTCTGCTTCCTTATCTGGTTTATTTAGACTTTTGTAGTTTTTACCGAGCAAGGACCTTACCAGCTTCTCTTAAAGCATTCTCATTACTTGCGCAAGTACATGACAAAACTATACTGCTATGCGTTGTTTCATTTTCGTGCATGTATGTACAATTCTTTAATGGTAATAAACTTAAAGTTTCCTGTCCTTAACAGATTATCAGTAACACATCTAGGGTAATCTGTAATCTAATTTCATGTAATGGAATTTGCCACAAAACGCTAATCTCAATCGAGTGCTACCACCTAACTAAACATATCAGTCGGTAAGATGATATGAGTACCGACTGAAGACTATCTATCATAAGCACGAACCTTGCCTATGACTGCAGTAATTATTTCATAAATAAGCAGGAAAACACTATTCATTTATTAACGCTTTACCTAGATAGGTGTAAATCGTAATATTTTTTGTTAGCAGACGACTATACAGCCAGTTAAAATGCATCAGATTTTTGGAACGAAGTTCCTTATCGCGCATTGTGAAAGGGGACTAGACGGAAAAAATTCTAACGAAAAGTTGTCACGACACTTTTTGCTATAGTAAGCTATTGTAAGCTGTGCGGCGTGCGTAAGTAGTTACGCTATCTCGCTCGCACTGTTCATTCATGCGCCAGCAGATTACTTCATTATGGAAAAAACGCGTGACCTTGTGGCCAGCTGCTGTGTATCTTTTATGGACTTTTTAGATTTTCGGAAATTAATTAATTAAATTTTTTTTATTACAATTCCTTCACTAATTAATCGAAAGGAACTTCGTTCCATCCGGGTGTCCCTTGACACCTCTCAAGTTTTTTTTCTATTAGAATGGTAACTGCCGCACTAGGAATAATTCCTGTATCGCGGGGACTTTACAAACATTCAAACAACGGACACAAAGAACATCCAGACTCGGAACAACTATTTGTGGATCACACAAATTTTTGTCCCGTGTGGGATTCGAACCCACAACACTTAGCGCAGTGGCAGTGACGAGACGACCACTTTAACCACTACGATTCCACCTTATCCCGACCTAACCTTCGAGATCGAGAACAACAGGTGCTGGGCTCAGATGCCGTCATTACACGGTAGAGTAAATTTTTTCTTCTTCCTTCAATCCTGGGTCCTTTCCGGGGTGTGGAAAAGAACCTTCTCAGGCCGTCGAAGTAGGGACCTCAACATCGACTTAACCGCTATGAGGATGTTGTGGAGTTCACTGCTCTTGGACCACATGATCGCTTACCATCAGGCGGAGTGTGGTCATTTTGAAGAGGAAAGAAAAAAAATATCAAATATGCCATCTGTGCCATCAGCGTCAGTCTTACAGTAAATAGAATAACCCGCTTCCTTTAACATACACTTAGTCTATAAAAAGAAGCGGGTTATCCTATTTACTGTAAGAACACAACACAAGGGTGTTTTGTGAAATTCCAGCCTAACGCAATTTTGCTACACCAAACCCGTGCATTATAAAGGACACCGGCAGAAATAGGCTTAACATAACTTCATGTTACTCCAATGCCTTATTATTCCAAATTCTTTAGATATTTTTTGATGCCATGTCCTCTAATATTTTGTAGATTTACAATGGGATAGTATTTTATTAAATTAATAAAACTTTAACGTACTTTTATTTACTGGTTCCGGTTGACTTTGGATAATATACAGTGTTGCGTGAGTATCAGTGTTTCAGTATATTGTTACTAGTATTAGATACACAGATCAATGAATGCATAAAAATATAGACCACTTACACTATTTTTCAACCCATTTCAGTTATTTTTCCTTAGATTGGAATCGACACTAACTGAGACTTACTTTATTTAATGGCAACTCAAAAAGTGTCAATTATTGTCAAACTACTCGACATTCACTTGCTTGTGTGCCGCTTGCTGCTCTCGCATTGTAAATACTTCTTGTAATGTGTGTTTTTATTGTGTACTGTGCTTTCTTGACGATTTTGGCGATATTTTATAGACTCTGGCGTATATTGCTTTCATGAACGACCCACGCATTCTCACACCAGATATTGGTTTCTTGTTTATTCGACTGACAACGACTTGTTTTAACGGATGTCGATCACAATGCATACGCAACAAAATCATATGATGACATATGAGTGCAAAAACATATTTTTCCTATATTTTAGTTGACAGCTCTCTTGTTAGTAGGGAAGCGATCGAGCAATATTATTGTAATTGTGTGGTAGGTAAAAGAACTGTAGGTTGTTGTTGACATGTAATGGTCATAATATGGTGCCTTAGCTGGGCAAGGTTTCAACAAAACTTAATAAAGCCTGCACAGTTTTTAGATAATATTTTAATTATCTATGATGATGATAATGATTAGTGATTAATAAAGTGTAGAAAGCAACGAGTATTTTATTTATGCTCTCACTATCATATGAGTCGATAATGATGATCATGATAAACTACATAAGTGTTTAGTTTTGATAATATAATATATGTTTATGTTCCAGTACATAACACACCTCAAATAACTCTTAATTACTTGGCGATCTTAAGATCTTTGAGGCTTTTAAATACATGCGTATGTGTATTTCATTTTTCTTTGTCAGTAAATATCTCGTTACTCCCATTGAGCAGCTAGATGAATATTTTCGTTTTGAAATGTTAATAATATATCTATAAAATAAAGCAGAAATCTTAGTAACATTAGCGGTTGGCTTTAGAAACGGGCCGATCGAAACGGGGGTTGGTGCTGGTTGAAATATGTTGAGGGTAGGTTTTCGAACCCCCCGGAACCATTCCCACCCCGCGCACTCGCGTAGTTTTTTTATTAGGCATGTTTATAAACACGTGAAATGGAACGGCTTTTTGATGACACCAACGTAATTTGTTTCGTCTTTTTTTGATAAAATGTGATACAAAGATCTATTTTTAATTATATATATATGTAACAAAGCATTTATTGTAAAATGATCATTTTATTTCACCAAATTTGGTAAAATATATTATTTTTACGTGAAACGAAACGTAACTTTTGTCGCGCCAAAAAAAATACTATTTTAAATACTTACTTTTCACTTTCTTTTCAACGTTAAAATGCCCTTAAAAATTGACCACTGAATTGACCCACTCCTTAGCCTACCCTGACTCTCCGAAGCCGAAGCTGTGTAGGCGAGTGTGGATGCTTGCGCTTTGTTACGCAATGGCGTAGAGGCTGCAGTTCCCGCAGCGCCGGAGATGTCCCAGTTGTAAGTTGCTTCCAAAACAACAGATTTTATGCAAGTCAGGATATAAAATGTCACAATATTGAGGTTAGAGTATGAACAACTTCCAAAATTTTTTCTCGTGAATTAAACATTTGCGCGCGATGGGGGTAATTGGGGGAGGTTTAACTCTCCCTCCTCCCTCCCCTTCAAACACTCTCAACCCCTTAATTTAATCGGCCCGTTTCTAAAGCAATCCCTACATTAGGCCCAGAGATATGTATATGAAAACTTGCCGGTCTCCTTTAATCAACAGCTTAAAAATACGAATAACGTATTGTAGACCTACTATAGGTTATTTTTCCAAGCATGTGTTTTCACGATTCTTAAATATAATATTTTAAACCCATAGTATTAAATGGTTACAATCACAAAACAATAATTATGTGCAAACTTATATTGCATTTAATTGTTACTAATTAAAAACCCAATAACACTACCTAACAGATTTAGTTCTTGTGATATAAAGTTCTCAGTAGCACGGCACGCGGCGTATGAAAAGTAGGCTTCAATTCGAATCCTTCGCTCTCTCCCTATTACGTAGACTTGAAATACCCTACCAGCCAGCTTAATTAAAGTAAGAAAATGAAATAAAACTCAAAAATTTTGTGTTTTAAGTAGGTAACCTGTTTGGTCATCTTATAAAACAGTGATTAATAGACAATATATCTGATTTAAATCCGTGAAGAAATATCAATAATTCATGGTAAAAGGGCTATACTTGGCTAAAATAAGAAGGATACTTAAATGACTTTAATTACATAAACAAAGCAACAATTATAATTTACAACTTATCTAATATTAACTAAACTGATAAACTGATCTTTCATCAAAAAATCCTCCTTTGCATTGTATGACTTTTTTCACAAGTCTCGGCATACGAGCAATCAATTTGTTGATGGTGTCTTCTGAAATATTGCTCCAACTTTCGCATAAAGTATTCCACATGTCTTCTTGCGAGGATGGGTCACGATTACGGACGTTCCTATCCGGGCTCTGAGGAGGCCACACCATGTTTTTTAAAACCCCTTGTGCATCTTTCTTTTCTAAATATCCTCTGCATAATTTTGAGGTATGCTATGAATCATTATCTTGTTGGAAAATGAATCCATCTCCAATTAATCGCAACCCGGAAGGAACGGCATTTTGTTCTAAAATTTGTTTATACTGCTTCTTTTTCAAAATTCCTTCAATTCTGATCAAGTCACCAGTTCATCGGCTAGAGACGCTTGACTGTTGGGACTACACAGTCTGGCATCATCTTTTTTTGGGCGCTACGTCAAATATAAATTCTTCGTTTTGAACCGAATAGTTCAATCTTGGATTCATCAGTCCAGAGAACTTTTTTAAAATCTTCTTCAGTCCAATCTCGATGGACAAGAGCCGAAATGGATATACGGAAACGGATGCAGTGATCCGTTTTTTCATGTTTTGTGGTCTTAATAGAGGTTTTCGAACGACAATGCGACCATACAACCTCGCACCTCTTAAGCGCCGTTTTACTGTAGTCAATGATAAAGGTTTAACTCGGGTTTTGTTCACTTCAACGCGGATTTCTGGTGCTGTTAGGCGTCTATTTTGCTTGCTGGTAACAACGATGAAATTATCTTCACTAAAAGTGGTAGCTCTCGGCCTTCCCGAGCGTAGACAATCGTGATTACTGCTTGTCTCCTTGTATCGAGTTATTGTACCATGAACACAAGTCTTCGATAACTTCAGTTGCATTACAACTGAAGTTATCGACGACTTGTGTTCAATCTCACGTTCGGATTTGCCTTGGTTATGAAAAACAACGATGGCAGAACGCACTTCACTACTAATTTCGCGAGCTTTTCCCATTTTAAGATGTCTTGACTGTAGAAACCACAAGTTTAGACTAATTGAGATTGTTTGTGAACGACCTTAAGAAACCTCAGGTAATAATGACCAATGCCAAAAAAAGCAAAGTTATTAGTAATGAGCACATCATAAAAATATTACTATGAATCTACAACCTGGCTCTTGCGTAGCATTTGTCGGTGTTTGAAAACAATAGATGTTTACTGTCCAATAACTTGAAAGTAAACAAAAGAATTACTTCTTAAGATATTCGGTATTAACAATAGAATATGCAGATGTGTATTTTTTTATTTATCTTACGGGCTTTTATTTCAATTGATAGATGATTAAGTACGTCGTTTAAGTGCGGTCTTAAACTTTTGGGCGGCAGGTATACCTGATTTAATACATCGCCAGTGTACCCTTTTAAACACAGTCGTGAATCTATTGTTCGTCGATGAATCACGGTGTACTTTAGTGTAGATTACATAAGCAATTAATACCGTCCTTTAAATTACCGTAACAATAATATGATTGATTACTAATGGATTTTATTTGTTAGTTTGCGATAATACACTTCGGTAGCATGGTAATATGTTCATACAACTGACCACCATATTATGTAAGTACTACTCATATAGACACCATTACTTGTGATCTAACAGAACTCTTGACAACAACTTGCGTAGGGCATGCTGGGTGGAAAGCGAAAAGCACTTGCGTAAAGCCTCCTGACTGTAAGTGGTTACCATTGCCTATTGACACTTGCGAGGAAGAATGGGTATCAGGCGGCTCCTACGGTGTAAAGACTACACACCGCTCTTTGATCACGACATTTTGTAACATTGAGGTACTATCTTCTTTGTCGAGCTGGTCCCGTTTAAGCGAAAACTAAGTTCACGTATAGATGGATACAGCTTTGTTCTTTTATAAGTGATAATGAAAATAAGCGTGTTTTCGACCCTTGCGTTTTTACTCCAATTTTGGCATAGCGCGTAATCTAATTTTGTTTGAATTTTATTACACGTATAAGTATATTCCAGTAATAAATTACCAACCAGATTAAATATTTTATCATATTATCATCCTCCAGGTTTATTTGTTAACAATTCCCGTTGGCGCTTCTTAAAGTATTTTCAAATCGCGTGTTTAGTTTTTTTATAAGAGAAACCAATACAGTGGGTTCCTCGGCTACGTCACAATTTTAAGGTTATAATTAGTACACATATTATGCATTATCACATAACGTTGAAACATGGTTTTTAGTTTATAAAGTTGGCTAGCGCTGTGTTCTAACCTTGTCCTTCACGAGAAAGACAGTTTATAAAGTGATTATATACAAAAATTGTACCTAATATCAGTTTAATTACTTAAGAGTTTCTTTTATTTACAGGTGCGGTACAAATTCTTGCTGAGGAATGTAAATGCGTAAAATTATTCGATCATCATACAGATTCTGAACAACCAAATTCAATAGTCGTAAAAGAATTGTCACGTGTATTCATGCAATACGCACCTGTCGATCTTCCCATTATGGGTGAACGAAGACCGACGTCTAACTCCATGAGGCGACACAAGAATAACATGGGAAGAATTATAAGAAGACAGTTGGAAAATCACGCAAATCCCATCGTGCAAATTAAACAGAAAATTGCAACGCTTGTCGAACAAGCGATCCTTGATACAAACAGAACGATAATATCCATTCGGAGTTTCAAAAACAAGATTAGTTCAATGGCTGAGTATAAAATTGGGTATATTATAAGAGCTATAAGGCAAGAGCGGCAAATATCGAACGATTTTTTCGATATAGCGGTGGCTTACAGCAATCACACAGAGGTGCTGCAGCAAATGAAGGTATTCGAGTACATAATGCAGAGTAACAAGAATATCACGTCACTTGTGAGGCAGCTGATCCATGCACACATACAGAAGAGGGACGCTACAAAAACAACGACACATGAACCAACGGCCGGGACGACAGAAGACTCCTATACAGACGTAATTCTTGAGGAGGGTCCACCATATATAAAAGATCCAGTAATCAAGCCCACACCTTCATATTCAGATGACACAACAACAGCCGCAAACGATTCGAAAGTACCAGGAAGAACCGGCGTTGGGCCGTATTTTTATAAGCTTATAGTTTAATTGTTATTTTGTACTTACGTTTTATAATCATATCTTTTAATATTATAAATGCGAATGTGAGTTTATTTTACTTATTCACGCCTTAACTACTCTAACGATCATCATGAAATTTAGCATACACATTGTGAGAGGTAAAGAAAAAGATATACATTATACCTACACCAATCATTCAGAAAAAATTAAATATATCCTAATCCTAATTATTCTCATCCTAACTAATATTATAAATGCGAATGTGTTTGTTTATTACGTTTTCACGCACGTTAACTACACGACCGATCATCATGAATTTCTGCATACATTTTTTCAGGGGAACAGAAAAGGACATAGGACATATACTTATAATCTATTTGGTTTGTTACTTAACTAAAGGCAAACAATCATGATGTGATTTTTTACACTAACACATATTAAACAAATAAACTACTGTTTAAATTATCGGTTCAATTGATTTAGTAATCGTTATTGTTGTATTTACATTGATCTTTAGCCGCATTTTATTTATAAACTGAGTTTTTAGATAAAAAGACACATCAAGATTGTTTACCTTTAGTTAAGTACCTAACCAAATGGAGTATAGTCTTGCCATAAATATTGTGACAAGTTAAATCTTTTATTTTTCTATTGCATAAAACATTTATTACTGTAATGTGTGTTAGTTTATAAATTTATAAATCATTCACAATCATTAAAATATATGAAGCTCATTCATAATGATCTCCATTGGCTTTAATAGTCCTTTAAACTTTGAGGCCAGTTATCAATAGAAACACGCACTCTCTCCATGGGAAAATTCCTCACTGCTAATCTTATGGATTGTTTTAGAGACTCCAAATTATCATGGCGTTTAGAGCATGGTATACTCTCTAAAGCTGACCATAAATCATAATCCAGCGGATTGAGATCGGGACTAGACGACGGCCAGTCTTCAGCTCTGATGAAGTCCGAAACGTTCGGTTCAACTACGCTTGGGTGGGTTGAGCTTTATGACCCGGTGCTGAGTCCTGCTGAAAAGACCATTCTTGGTTATGGAACATGGTTTTGTTAAGAGGCTTAACCACCTTCTCCAGAATCGTATCTTGATACACTTGTGCCGATGTTTTGACACCATTTTCACAATAATATGGCTCAGTTACTCCTTGATAGCTAACACTCCACAAACCATAACTGAAGTCGGATAATGTCCACGTTCTACTCTGCTGACTAATTGGGAAGCTTCTATAGAGCTTTGAGCATAAACTCAGTCATTCTGCTTGTTAAAACAAAGTTCCATAGAAAAAATCTTGTCGGTAGGTAAATATTTTTTTCTGTGCGTGTTTTTCCTTTGCGTACCCGCTTTAGAAGTTGTTTAGATTTAACCACCCTATTAATTTTTAAATTATCGGTTAAATAATGACCAGTGTGTCTCCTATAGGCTGCAAACCATATTTTTTTTTTTTACTTGGGGGAATGCAATGACGCATATCCGCCCCTGCGGAGGCGCAGGGGCGGGCGGAGAGATTATGTCGGACTCGCCGGGGTAAAAGAAAGATGTTTAAAAGATAATGTACTTCCCGGAATACCGACTAAACCTACTAACTAACCACGGTGTTCCTCGACAAAACCACTATCGACGGGGCCGCGCGAATCGCTTTCGCATGCGGTCGCGACCCCGCCGAGGTTACGGCCCGCCATGTGAAACGCCAGGCCACTACACAAGAGACCTACCCAAAGGACTCACTCGAAAATTTCCCTACTGTCTCTCCCCTAGAAGGGAGACGGACTCGACACAGAGGCGCGCGTGGGAACACGCACGCCGCCTCTCGGACCTGGTGCTGAATGGATGGCGGGCAGGCCCACAAAGCCCGCCACCCCCAGGTCAAACCTCAGGGTGGCTGGAGGTCATCTCGCGCCCTCCGGCGCCCGGCTCTGCGGTTGGGGAGAGGGTTTAAACGCTCCCTCTCCCGCTCCGCCGTCTCCTTGATGGAAATCACTTCCTCGCAGAAGGAGGCGACGGCGTTCCACGACCTCTCACTCCGGACCATAGACTGAACTACGGCCGGAAGCGAGAGGGCAACCGATCGGACTGCCGCGATCAACTCACGGCGCTGCGATACCCAGGCGGGGCAAACCGCCAAAGTATGCAGCGCCGTGTCCTCATCAACGTCGCGGCAGTCGCCGCAGTGGTGACAATCGGGCGTCTCTTGCTTGTATACGACACAGGAACTGGCCAAAACAACCGTGGCCAGTCAGTACCTGTGTCAGCCGGAAGGTGAGGGCGCCATGCCGCCTCTCCAGCCACTCCTCAAACACGGGACTTACCGCCACGATCGTGGCGTGCCCGAGTGCAAGCATGGCAACACTAACCCGAGTCAACAAAAAACATTTTTTGCCGCCTTGATAGCGGGAAGATCCGGTCCTTCGCCCCGAGCTAGCGCCTCCTGGCGCCAACGATAGAGCGACGCCAGGAGCGCCGCTTCCAGGTCCCATGGCATCGATCCAGCGAGGAGGCTCGCAACCTCGAACGAGATCGTGCGGTAACCTCTTATCAACCTGACGGCCATGGCGCGCTGTGGCGCACAAAGCGCCGAAATGTTTCGGGCCGTCAGGCTGTCCGCCCAAACTGGGGCCCCATACAGGGCCATGGACCGCACAACCCCCTCGAGAGAGAGTAGAGCTTCCGGCAGGAGGTGTTTGGCCCCCCAAGGTTGAGCAGCAGGCGCGAGAGCGCGCCTGCAGCGCCCCGAAGAATGGGGGCCAAACGACGAAAATGGGCTATAAAGTCCCATCGGCTGTCGAGCAACAGACCTAAATACTTTAGAGTTGACTCGACGCCGATGCGGACCCCTCCTACCATAATATGGGCCCCTGAAGGTGGCCGTTTTTGAGGGCCGTGGAAATAAACGGCCTCGGACTTTGACAGGGCCACCTCGAAGCCCAACCGCCGGATACGACCAACGACTTGTGCGACCCCAGCGGTCGCCAGTATGGCCGCGCCCGGTGCGACTTACCCCTCGCTGTGACAAGTGTGTCGTCGGCGTAACAAATGACGCCGACGCCACGGAGGAGCGCACCTCGCAGCACCCAGTCGTAACCGATGTTCCACAGGAGCGGACTCAGAACCGATCCCTGTGGAACACCGCACGACATCTCTCGCCGACTCCAACCGTCGTGACCCGGGTAGACTATCCTCTCTGACAGATATGCCCCGACTATGCGGCGGAGGTAGGTCGGCACTCGATGGAAAATGAGTGCCTCCCTAATACAACTCCAGGGCAAGGTATTAAAGGCATTCGCGATGTCCAAAGACACCGCGAAGACGACCTCGCCCCGGGACACCGCGTCCTCCGCCAGGCTCCTCACACGCATGACTGCGTCTATAGTGGAGCGCCCGCGGCGGAAACCATATTGGTTCTCCGCCAGATCCGGGCCCACTGAAGAGAGACGCTGGACGAGGCGCTCCGCGATAATAAATTCGAACGATAAGATTCGAGTCCAGCAACACAATGGGCCGGTAGGCGGACGGAGAGTCCGCCGGGCGCCCCTCCTTCCTGATCAGGTCCAGTTTCCCCACCTTCCACTGGCGCGGAAACTGGCCCTGCACTAGACACTCGCTGAGGAGCCCCCTAAGTCGGGGCGCGAGCTCCTCGAGGACCAGGGCTAAGGCAAGACCTGGAATGCCATCGGGCCCTGGGGCGGTGTTTTTCGAGCGAAGTCTCGACACCGCCGCTCGCAACTCTACCTGGGTCACTTCGGGAACCACGTCGTCGTCAAAGTCCACGCTGGAAGCCATGGAAGGCGGAACCATCGACGGAAGAGTGTGCTCCGCCCGTGAGGGAAATAGAGCGGCCACCACCTCCTCCACCAACTGTGGCCGGAGACTCTGGGACAAGGGAGGCGCCCAGGGGCGAAGCTTGCCCCTTACCATAAGGTATGGACGCCCCCAAGGATTACGGTCCAGAGTCCCCAGGAGCTCTTGGCGGGCCTCATCCTTGGCCCGCTTGATGGAGATCTTCAAAGTCTTCTTGGCCGCTCTGTAGGCCTCGTACAGTTCCGCCTTCCTGGCGTCAAAATCGGAAGGGCGGCGACGCCTCCTGCGAAGCCGGATGTACTGGCGTCTGGCCGCCACGCAGGAGTGGCGCAGGTCGGCTATATGTTCCGACCACCAATACACCCGGCGCCTAGCTGGAATATTTGCAGACACTCTAGGCATCGCCGCATCGCAAACTTGCGTTATGGCCACCCGGAACCACTCGGCCTCCATCTCAACATTGTCAGGCCTGGCCGGTGCTGGCACCCAGGCCTGAACGATGAAGGCTTCCAGGAGGACCTTCCGATTTAGCTTCTTTAAAGCCCAACGCGGACCGCTCCCAATCGGGGCCCTTAGGGCTGGGGGGTCGGAGGTCTGGGCGGAGACGTCAAACCGTTTATACAGATGGTCCGACAACGTCTCCACCCCCTCAACGACGCGCCAGCCTTGGACACGGCGTGCTAGTGCGGGACTGGCAAAAGAGACATCGATGATGGAGCCGCCCTGCTGACGCACGCACGTGTGCACTGACCCACGATTGAGGACTAGCAGGCCGTTTTCTACGGCCCACTCCTCGAGCAATTCACCCCTTGCGTCCGTGGTCGCGGAACCCCAAGCCGAGGATTTGGCATTGAGGTCCCCGACGAAGAGCACGGGCCGAGGGTGGCTTCGAGCGACGACGACGTTCAGTTCGAGGGGATATTCCTCGAAGTCGGTGAGAGGTCGGTTGGGTGAGAAGTAACCGCCCACCATAACCGCTTCTCCTACGAGTGCTGCGACGTAGCCCCGTCCCCGGATGATGTTCTCGAAGGACGGGGCGCCGGCGGCGGCCGGCGAAATTAACGCCACCGAGCCATCGAGGTCCCCTACCCAGTCAGCACTGGGAGGGACAAAATAGGGCTCGGCTACTATAGCGACATGAATTGACCACTGCGCCATGCTCTGGAGGAGAAGGTCCTGAGCCCTGGTGCAGTGGTTTAATTTACACTGGAGGAGACGGAGGCATGGAGGCATCACGTCTCCATACTAACCTCCGCCCCTCCGACCGCGGGAGCGGCGACCCTTATTGTTGCCGACGTTGAGGCAGGCGACCTTGGGGGCTTGGCCGTGATTGGCCCCGACCTCTCGTTGCCGACCGTCGTATCGATGATGGTCGGTGACGACAGGTGCTGGGGCGCAATGAGGTCCTTCTGCGAGGCTGTCATCTCGCAGAAGGAGGCGGCGGAGCGGGAGCATGAGGAAGATCCTTACGCCCCGGACGTCCGCCGCCGGAGGAGGGGGCGCAGGAGACGCGCTTATGTCGCTCTCCTGCCCCCCACCTAAGGGTTCTGGGTGGCAAGGCCTCAGGGGACCCTGCCACCCGTGAGTTAAGAACCCACAGAAGGCGCGCGCGGTATTCCCGCGCGCCGTCTAAAGTCGAAAGGGGAGAGCAGTAAAAAGAGAATTGCTCTCCCCCGGGGACGAGAGGTGGTCGGGTCCGTTCGACCCGGCCCACACCCACACGGGGGGGCCTGCTATGGATGAATCTTTTTAGACTCCCAACTGGCCCCCCCCATTGGATGAGAGAGGGAACACCCCAGGTTTTTAGTGGGTATACCAGCGCTCGGCTGGTGAGTCCCACACGCCCCGCCGGTGCCGTCCCCTAGCCGGCGGGTAGTGCATCAAGCATTTTTCCGGTGAATCAAAAAAAAAAAAAAAAGGCGGCCTTGGGGGTCGTTCGCTAGCCCTGCTGTCGCGGACAACGTAAGGAACTGGCGAGTCCTGGAGGAGGTCGAGACTCTCTCGGATCATCGCTATATCTGAGCAGAGATCTTCCGGAATCCCCAGGACCCATTTAGGGGTCACATGGCGGACAGAGCTCCCCGATTTCTGCGGTGGGCTGTGGGTCGTTTGAACCGGGACCTGTTGGAGGAGGCAGCCATAGTGCAGTCGTGGCTGTCTCCAGTGCCTCCTGACGAGGGGGTTGATGCTGCGGCGGGCCGCATTCGTGTTGCGTTTACGCAGGTTTGCGATGCGGCCATGCCGCGCGTCCGACGTAGGTCTCCTAGGAAGGAGATCTACTGGTGGTCCCGGGAGTTCGTGGACCTCCGCGAGGCCTGCATTCGTGCCCGGAGGCCCTACACCCGCAGCCGGCGGCGACGCCGCAACGATAACGGGGAGGGCCAGCTGTACGAAGCATACCAAGCAGCGCGTGACGCTCTGAAGCTGGCCATCTGTCGCGCCAAAGAACAGTCGCGGCAGGAGATGCTGGAGGGACTCGATCGTGACCCCTGGGGTCGCCCATACCGCGCGGCGCTGAGCAAGCTCCGCGCGACGGGTCCCCCCCTTACCGAGTCCCTTCAGCCTAGCTTCCTCACCGAAGTGGTCGAGGGCCTATTCCCCCCCCGGCGATGGCCGCAGAGGCCGAAGTCCGGGAGGCCGACGAGGTGGTGGTTCCGCCTGTCACGGAGGCGGAGATGGGGGCGGCCGTTCTGCGCATCCGCTCGAAGCGGACCGCCCCCGGGCCGGACGGAATTCCGGCCCGAGTGTTGGCCCTTGCCCTTGACCACATTGGCGACCGCCTCAGGGAACTATTTGACGCGTGTCTGTCGTCGAGGAGGTTCCCTGAGTGCTGGAAGGTGGGGAAGCTGGTGCTCCTGCCTAAGCCGGGGAGAGCCCTGGACTCGGTCGCGGCCTACAGGCCTATCGTACTGCTGGACGAGGCGGGGAAGTTGCTGGAGAGGATTCTTGCTGCCCGCATCGTCCGGCACCTCGAGCAGGTTGAGCCCGATCTGTCGGACGCCCAGGTTGGTTGCCGCGCCGGGCGTTCGACGATCGACGCCATTTTGGCCCTGAGGGCCGCGACCGAGGAAGCCGTCAGGGGAGGCGGCGTGCTGTTGGCGGTGTCCTCTGCCATTCGGCAGCATCGGGGAGGCACTCCGATTCCATGGGGTGCCCGCATACCTGAGGCTGCTGATGGCAGAATATTTGGAGCGGAGATTTGTGTTGTGCGAGGACCGAGCAGGCGACGTCGTGCGCAGGGCGATATCGCGCGGTGTTCCACAGGGATCCGTCCTTGGCCCTCTCCTGTGGAACATCGGCTATGACTGGGAGAATCTTGCGCCCGGGCTGAACGTATTCTGCTATGCTGACAAGACGCTGGTAGCAGCCCGGTGTCGCAACTTTGAGGAGGCGGCTCGCCTGGCCACCACGGGGGTCTCTCAGGTGGTCGGGCGAATCGAGGCGCTGGGGCTTAAGGTGGCCCTCAACAAGACGGAGGCCCTGTTGTTCCACGGGCCCCGTCGCGGGCCGCCTGCCGGCGCCTCGATCACCGTCGGCTCGGTCCTCGTACCGGTTCAGGCCCTGATGAGATATCTGGGCCTGGTGTTGGATGGACGATGGCTCTTCGACGAGCACTTCCAACAGCTCGAGCCCAAGCTGGACGGCGCGGCGTCCACCCTGGGGCGATTATTGCCCAACCTGGGCGTTTTGGCGCCAGTTAGGCGTGCCGGCCGGTCCTTTCGTTATGGGTGTGGCGACAGCACGGGACTCTTTCCTTCCGGCTGGTGCAGGTATTATCCGGGCACGGGTGCTTCGGATACTACATTCACAATGTCGTGAGGAGGGAATCGAGTCCCGCCTGTCACCACTGTGATTGTGGCGAGGACATGGCGCAGCATACGCTGGAGTTCTGCCCGGCGTGGGCGCAGCAGCGTCGTGCCCTCGTCGAGACCATCGGTGCGGATCTCTCCCTATCGGCCATAAGCCGCTCCATGGCCGATAGCGACAGGAATTGGTGTGCAGTCGCCTCCTTCTGCGAGGACGTCATCTCGCAGAAGGAGGTGGTGGAGCCGGCCAGGGAGGAAAGTCTCCTCGCTGACTCGATCCGTCGCTGGCGAACTGGGCGACGTCGGCGCGCCGATGCGGCTCTCCTATGTCCAATCTAAAACAGAGCGGTACTGAGAGAGCCAGGCCCAAAGATAGGGCCTCCGGCTTGGGGATGGGACTAGCGTCCATCCCCCCGCCTCCGGTGCCAAACGCGACAAGTGGCACCGCTTGTCAGAATATTAGCCACCAGCAACAATGAAAAGCATTGTTGCTGGTGCCCAGGGTGTACCACGGGGAGGTTTTCTGACACACACCCCATAGGCTGCAAGTATTAAGTCATCTTCTAAAATATGCGACATGTTTCTAAGTGTATTTATTTCCCGAGATAAAATATTTTGCTTTTAGACAGGATTTCTTCGAATTCATTCATTTACTGCTTTGATCGCCTTTTTCGTACGAATACTACATGGATGGCCAGATCTTTTTCAGTCACACATATAAGAGGTTTCATTGTACCTATCAATAGCCAATAACGTAATATAAATAGACGCGTCATGCATGAACATCACGGCACTCAAAAACAGCGAAAATACATATAGACAATAGACAACTACTGAGACGCACGAAGAAAGGAAAAGAAAATCAAATGTCTACGGAATTCCTGTAGTTAGAGAGAGATAAATATATTTTTTTAATTACGTTGTCATTCTGTGGTGCATGCTCATTGGCCGAGCGTGTGACTTACCTCAGAACATGTGACTTACCTCAGGCGCCAGCCGCCATTAGAAGGCATCGAAAAAAAACATTTTGTTGGTACTTACGCATGAAATTATACTTTTTTATCTTCCACATATGCAATATAATTTTTACATTTCCTAAAAACACAGGACGGCCTACTTTTTTGTTGTTGAGGAAATTATTCACTTAAGTTATTTTAATGACACTTACAACCGCGGCACTGGTTGGTACGTAAATAGACTTCTGGTAATTACCTTACATTCATGTTGCCACTACAGAGCGCGGGCAACGTATCTATAGTTTATGTATCATTGTCAATAGCCCCGTACACAAACATTCGACCAAGTGGATGGAGAGTTTCAAAAATTGCAATTGGCTCCATACCTACTTTGTGTAATGCTATCACAGCAATTCGGATGTCTTTATCACCCTACCATCGATTTTAATATCACACAACATTTAACACCAATTGGCGCGAAAATGAGAAAACACAATTCATACAAGAATGACAGATTCCACATTCAAATGTAATATTATGTTCGCAAGGGGAAGACCTAGGCGAACGTTTATTGATCAGATCGGAGACGTTCTGGATAAAGGCCAGATTAAGAGCACCTTAAACCGGCGATCGTGCATGAGGAATGTTAAGAAAGTGAATGAAGCCAGAGAAGTGTGTCAGGATCGTAGCAAATGGAAATCCGTAGTCTCTGCCTACCCCTCTGGGAAACAGGCGTGAATCTATGTATGTATGTATGTATTATGTTATTTTAAATTGTAACAGTATTTATAGCCAGACTAAGCTTACCACCTTTGAACCAGAAAAAACCACCGTTGCTATCATAACCTGACCTAGATTTACGCGAACAAATCAAACAAAACCTAATCAGCATATGCACAGCGCTAGAGAATGGTAACGTTGTTTTCATAATACACAATATGATATTAAATTCAATCGAGTGCTACCACCTAACTCATTATTTCAGTCGGTAAGAAAATAGAGTACCGACGCAAGACTATCTACAATAATTAGGTAACTTGCGTATGACTGCAGTATTATCTCATACATAAGCAGGAAAATACTAGTCATTTCATTTTTTTTTCTATGTATAATATGTATGTATTTACAAAAAAAAAAGTATATATGTATGTTTATCCATTGTCTAGTACCCATAGTACAAGCTCTGCTTAGTTTGGACTAGATAGTGTTGTGTGTATGTGGCAGAATATTATTATTATTATTATTATTATTTACATTACATTTAGTAATACTTTACCTAGGTAGTTGTAGATCGTAATATATTTTGTTAGAATTTTCAATTGCAGCCGACTATACTACCATTTAAAATGAATCACATATTTTTTTTTCTATTAAAATGGTAACTGCCTCACTAGGAATAATTCACGTATCGCGGGGACTTTACAAACGTTCAAACAACGGACACAAAGAACATCCAGACTCGGAACAACTATTTGTGGTTTACACAAATTTTTGTCCCGTGTGGGACCCACACGAACCCACAACACTTAGCGCAGTGGCAGTGGAGAGACGACCACTTAAACGACTACGGCATCCGTGCAGTCAGTGTTACTTATACCTAGATATGTACACTCAACTAAAGGAACCAAGTTATCCTACTTACCTACTGTAAGAACACAAAACAAGGCTGTTCTGCTTCAATCTTCTGACTGTGAAGGTAGCCAGTTGAGTGAAATCCCAGGCTAAAGCAATTTTGCTACACCAAGCCCCTTTAATAGTGCATTATAAATTTAATCAACAGCTTAAAAATACCAATCACTTATTGTAGACCTACTACAGGTTATTTATCCAAGTATGCGTTTTCACGTTTTTTAAATATAAAATTTTAAACCCATAGTATTAAACGGTTACAATCACAAAACAATAATTATGTGCCAAGTTATATTGCACTTAATTATTACTAATTAAAACCCAATAACACTACCTACCAGATTTTGTTTCTGTGATAGAAAGTTCTCAGTAGCACAGCGCGCGGCGTATGACAAATAGCAAACCGGTATCTTTTTGGGGCGGAATAATGATTGGAGCTTGAACGCCCTTGCTAATTTGTACAAGGCGGCTGTTATCGATGGCATCATCAGGCCATTCAGGATAAATTATGGTAACCAATTCGTGTTGGTCGACGTTAGTCGAATTCGATAATTTACTTCTACATTTTATTTAAACAATTAGATTAAACTACGGACTATAATCACGTCTTGTCTTGATTATTTATGTACATGTAAGTGGATGCTCCTATTTACCATACTGCTGCTTAAGAGGCTACCATCAATTTTTATCAAATGCTTGAGTATGTTGAGTAGTAGTTCATGGAGAAATGGTTGCAGCACCTTACAGTTATGATGTGTAAATGAAATATTATTGTACACTTGGCGATTAAAAAGAGTGGCTATGAGTTTCTTGCCCGTTCTTCTCATGAGCCCTACACACCCTAGCTTTGCTGAACGTGGCAGTAAATGTAAATTCACAGGAAAAAAATTACGTGTAACTTTGACATTCATAAGTGTTACCTTGTAACCTAATTTGAATAAATTTATTTTGATTGATTTGATTGATTTGATAATGCGCCGGCACATCGAGCTCAACGAGTGAGCGCTGCTCTCCGGGGGTACGAATTCACGCGGTTAGACTGGCCTTCCAGCACTCCGGACTTAAACCCAACCCACGCATGCGAACTCATCTCAAGTGAGCTGTTTGGAGTCGTCATCCACCTCCAAGAACACTGTCAGAGGTCAAGGAAAAAGCCGCCTTTCAAGAATGGTTCAGGTTACCACAAGAACTATTGGACAACTTGATCTACAGCATGCCCAGGAGAATTTCCGCATGCGTTCAAGCCAGGGAAGGAGTCATTTTGTATTAAATTTGTAAATAAAAGCATATAAAACTGAATAAAATTATTTACTTTAATGAAATCATCGCATTTCTTTAAATTACAAATATCACAGAGATAGAAAAGACTATGTTTTTTAAGAAAACGAAAAGAATATAGATATTTTCATATTCAAATTGTGTGTTTTTAAATGTTAAAGCAATAAATAATGCATTCATTAATTATATTTTGATACGAGAAAAAATATCTCAACTTTTCAAAGTGCTCACGGACTTTTTTGATATGTGTACTATATGATTATTTCCAATTACGTGATTTCACGTTTATAAATTATAAAATTTTAAACCCATAGTATTAAATGGTTACAATCACAAAACAATAATTATTTGCAAACTTATATTGCACTTAATCGTTACTAATTAAAAACCCAACAACATTACATACCTACCAGGTTTAGTTTTTGTGATAGAAAGTTCTCAGTAACACGGCACGCGGCATCTGAATATTAGGCTTCAATCGTACCTTCGCTCTCTCCCTATTACCAAGACTTGAAATATATCTGACGTAATACACTGCCAGTGTACCCTTTTAAACACAGTCGTGAATTGTTCGTCCATGAATCACGGTGTACTTTAGTATAGATTACATAAGCAATTAATACCGTCCTTTAAATTACCGTAACAATAATGTGATTAATAATGGATTTCATTTGTTAGTTTGCGATAATACACTTTGGAAGCATGGTAATATGTTCATACAACTGACCACCATATTATGTAAGTACTACTCATATAGACACCATTAATTGTGATCTAGCAAAACTCTTGACAACAACTTGCGTAGGGCATGCTGGATGGAAAGCGAAAAGCACTTGCGTAAAGCCTCCTGACTGTAAGTGGTTACCATTGCCTATTGACACTTGCGAGGAAGAATGGGTATCAGGCGGCTCCTACGGTGTAAAGACTACACACCGCTCTTTGATCACGACATTTTGTAACATTGAGGTACTATCTTCTTTGTCGAGCTGGTCCCGTTTAAGCGAAAACTAAGTTCACGTATAGATGGATACAGCTTTGTTCTTTTATAAGTGATAATGAAAATAAGCGTGTTTTCGACCCTTGCGTTTTTACTCTAATTTTGGCATAGCGCGTAATCTAATTCTGTTTGAATTTTATTACACGTATAAGTATATTCCAGTAATAAATTACCAACCAAATTAAATATTTTATCATATTATCATCCTCCAGGTTTATTTGTTAACAATTCCCGTTGGCGCTTCTTAAAGTATTTTCAAATCGCGTGTTTAGTTTTTTTATAAGAGAAACCAATACAACGGGTTCCTCGGCTACGTCACAATTTTAAGGTTATAATTAGTACACATATTATGCATTATCACATAACGTTGAAACATGGTTTTTAGTTTATAAAGTTGGCTAGCGCTGTGTTCTAACCTTCTCGTTCAAGAGAAAGACAGTTTATAAAGTGATTATATACAAAAAATTTACTTAATATCAGTTTAATTACTTAAGAGTTTCTTTTATTTACAGGTGCGGTACTAATGCTTGCTGAGGAATGTAAATGCGTAAAATTATTCGATCATCATACAGATTCTGAAGAACCAAATTCAATAGTCGTTAAAGAATTGTCGCGTGTATTCATGCAATACGCACCTGTCGATCTTCCCATTATGGGTGAACGAAGACCGACGTCTAACTCCATGAGGCGACACAAGAATAACATGGGAAGAATTATAAGAAGACAGTCGGAAAATTTCGCAGATCCCGACGTGCAAATTAAACAGAAAATTGCAACGCTTGTCGAACAAGCGATCCTTGATACAAACAGAACGATAATATCCATTCAGAGTTTCAAAAACAAGATTAATACAATGGCTGAGTATAAAATTGGGTATATTATAAGCTTTATAAGGCAAGAGCGGCAAATAACGAACGATTTCTTCGATTTGGCGGTGGCTTACAGGGATCACACAGAGGTGCTGCACCAAATGAAAGTATTCGAGTACATAATGCAAGGTAACAGGAATATCACGTCACTTGTGAGGCAGCTGATCCAAATACACATACAGAAGAGGGACGGTAAAACAACAACGGCAAGTGAATCAACAGCCGTAATACCAGAAGAATCCCATACAGATGCACTAGTTGAGGTGGAGCCGCCATCTACAAACGATCCAGTATTCGAGCCCGCACCTGAGGTTGTATATGACATAGCAACAGTCACAACAACCACAACAATCGATTCGAAAGTACCAGGACGAGTCGGCATTCGGCCCTATTTTTATAAGCATGTAGGTTAATTGTTATTTTTACCTACGTTTAATCATCCTATCCCAACTAATATTATAAATGCGAATGTGAATTTTTTGTTACGTATTCACGCCTTATTAACCTCTCAACCGATCATCATGAATTTCGCAAACACTTTGTCAAAGGTATAAAAATAAATAATAGATAAAATAATCTAAAAAACACGCACACGCAAAGCACCCCACGCTTTTTTACATTAAAATTATTAAATTATATTCTACTTTTTTTAAAAAAGCGTGCCTTAGTTTTTCCAATCTATTATTTATTCATTGAAATTAAACTCATTTATACGGATTTTATCGCGTTGTTTATTTAACACTGTATTACATTTATTTATTTTTACATAATTTAGAAACTGTTACACTACCAATACTACTGAACTTTACTAATTTTCAAACTAATAAAATTATTAAAACTATTTATATTTAAGTTTTTCCGACGTTTCGGTAGCTTTGCAGCAGCCATGGACACGGCGATTTTTTTTAAATATTTTTCTTCTAAATTATTGTTTTGTCATCGGTCCTCGATAAGTGTGCAAAGTTTCAAATCAATCCGTTGGTTTGAAAGGGGTGAAAATCACGTTCAAAGATTCCGTTACATAGATACATACCAAGCTAATAAAAGCGTGTTTAAAAGGACATAGTTTACACCTATACCTTGCATCCAGAAAAAAATTACATCATCGTAAGCGAAGCCGCGAGCAAAATCTAAAAGTCCCTGCCACCCGAAGCCCTTAGGTGGGGGGCAGAAGAGCGACATAAGCGCGTCTCCTGCGGGGGATCCGGGGCCTTCCTCACGCCCCGCTCCGCCGCCTCATTGAAGGACTTCATTGCGCCCCAGCTCCTGTCATCGCCGACCATCTGGATACGACGGTCGGCAACGAGAGGTCGGGGCCAGTCACGGCCACCAGGGCACAGCGCTCCGCGGCCCATACCGGGCACTCCTCCAGCGTGTGCTGCGCCGTGTCCCGTTCACACTCCTCACAATGGTGACACCTGGTTGTCGGCTCCCTACCGGCTATCATGCACAGGTACTCTCCGAAACAGCCGTGTCCGGAGAGCACCTGAGTAAGCCGGTAGGCACCGTCTGTCCGTCCACAGCCTTAGCACCGCACCGACAGCCTCGACGGTCCTCACCCCGTAGTGGGGCTGGGCCAGCCTTTCCTGCCATTTCGCCTCAAGGATCAGTCGAGCCTGGGACATTCGCGTCTCCACCGCCCCGTGCGAGGGTTCCTCGCCATGGAGCCGGAGATCCGCGCGCCAGTAATACACCGACACTTGGACCACTGCCTCCAAATCCCAGGGCGATGAAGCCGCCAAAACGCACGCCGCCTCGAAGGAGACGGTGCGGTACGCCCGCGACAGCCTGATCACCATCGCCCTCTGAGGTTTCATTAGGAGGGCGACGTTTTGACGATCAAGGGTGCCAAATGGGCGCCCCGTAAAGGGCCATCGACCGCACCACCCCCAAATAGAGGCGACGGCAGACGACACTCGGCCCCCCGATATTCGGCAGTCATCCGTCCGGCCCCGGGGCGGTGTTTTTGCCCCGGAGCCGCATCATTGCCGCGCTTGAGCTCCGCCATTGTGGTTGGTATATCTTTTTTTTTTTTTTTATACCCAGGAAAAATGCTTGATGCACCACCCGCCGGCTAGGGGACAGCACCGGCGTGGCGTGTGGGACTCACCAGCCGAGCGCTGGTATACCCACTAAAAAACCTGGGGTGTTCCCTCTCTCACCCAATGGGGGGGGGCCAGTTGGGAGTCTGAAAAGATTCATCCAAAGCAGGCCCCCCGTGTGGGTGCCGGCCGGGTCAATAGGACCCGACCTCCTCTGGTTCCCGGGGGAGAGCAATTCACTGCTCTCCCCTTTCGACGTTAGAAGGCGCGCGGTAACACCGCGCGCGCCCTCTATGGGTTCTTACTCACAGGTGGCAGGGTCCCCTGAGGCCTTGCCACCCAGAACCCTTAGGTGGGGGGCAGGAGAGCGACATAAGCGCGTCTCCTGCGCCCCCTCCGCCGGCGGCGGACGTCCGGGGCGTAAGGATCTTCCTCACGGCCCCGCTCCACCGCCTCCTTCTGCGAGATGACAGCCTCGCAGAATGACCTCATTATGGTTGGTATATCTATGCCAACCCTATCGGGATAAGGACGTGAGATAAGCTATGCCTGGTAAAACTTAATACAGATGTATTACACCCACGTTTTACCAGGCATAGCTTTAGGTCTGACGTAATAAGAGGGCAACCCTATTCCTATAGGAATTAGGCGTATACGCCGTGTACATAAAAATATATGGGTTGTTCCGTATTCATCCTATGACGTCTCATCCTAAGTATTTCCTTACTCATCCTAAACTAGTATGCCTAACTGGCCCGATTAAATTATTTTAATAAAGTTTCTTTATTCAACCGTTACTTACTAGAGTAGGGTAGACCCGTGGCAAATATTACCGAAAAAAGTATGGATAGCAAAACAATCTTTGGCTTCGTAAAATTAGGTTAGTAACAGTGCTGCGGAAGAAATTGGATTCCCGCGGCCCCGCGCGCTCGTGCGAGGAGACACCGGGGTGGTTTTAGCCGGTAAGAGTCCGGCACGCCCGGCCCCTCCGCCTTTCCCCAGGCGGAGACAGTCCATGAGGATTTCCCGCGTAAAAGAAATTTTTTGAAACAGTACTTTAAAAAAAATAGCGTATGGTATAGTAAAGATTCCTAATAAAATTATAAGATTTTGTGAAGTCGGTTAAGCAAATCTTTCCTCTTTATAATATTAGTATAGATATAGATTATTAAACAGTATATTTTGTTCAGACCGTCAACCTAAACCTTAGAGATTTTTGGCAATTTCGTCATCGGTTGAGCTAGGAATACTTATAGAATGAATAAAGAATAGAAAAATGAAATAATTTCTCTCGGTTGAGTAAGGAACGTCAATAGGTTGAGTTAGGAAAAAAAACAGTGTAGGATGAAACCTCATCGGATGACGCCGGAACAACCCAAATAAATGTTTGTATCCATAAAAATGTTACAGACTTTTTTATAGACGTCAACATTACCATATCATATAACAAAGACTGCGCCGAGCGAAATATGCCAAAACAGGCGGTCAAAGTGTTGATTTTATCAACTAAACTGTAGTTGATAAAATCAACACTTTTTGTTTAATACAAATATAAAATATACATTTACCATAACAATTAATGTGATAACAATTACTCCGTGTAAAAACTTAAAATAATTAATATTTTCGCCTACAAAATAACGTAAAATTGCACGAAAAATGCAAAAACATAAGCTCGTATTATGTGATTTTTAGATTATCAGTAGAAATCTATCCTATTTTACAGCTAAACGAAACATAAATAGTTATATTACAATTTGCCGTCCCAAATATTTAAGTTATTGGTTATTGACAATAAAGATACATATTTATCAAAAAAGCACTTCAAATCCTCCATACAATTTTACTATGGCGGCCGCGCGCCGATTTGAATATCGAGCTCTGTCATTCAGTCCAACCGTGTCTTACGCTCGGCGCAGTCTTAATACTTCAATATTGAAGTTCAATGCACTATTATATGTAACTGCCTCCGTGGCGCAGCGGTAGTGAATGCGACTGCTGTGCATGACATCTCGGGTTCGAATCCCGGATCGAGCCAACAAAAAGTTATTGGGTTTTTCAGTTAAGAAATCTCAATACGAGCCTGGAGTTAGGAAGTTGGCGGTGTTAGACACGCCCGTGCCTCGGAAAGCACGTAAAGCCGTTGGTCCTGCGCCTGATCTCTCTCCGGTCGGATTATTCGTCCCATCGGATCATGAGAATTAGGGAACAGAGAGTGCACTTGTGTTTGTGCACACACTATAATATCTCCTGTGCCGATGGCCAGTCTTCGTTAAGATTGGCCGCCGTGGCCGAAATTCGGTCAGGAGGACATTATTATTATATGTATACAGCACGGATGGCAGTGCTCGCCTCGTCACAGCTACTGTGCCGAGTGGTGTGGGTGAAACCAAACTGGGACAAAAATTGTGTGATCCACAATCAAAATCAAAATCAAAATAAATTTATTCAAATTAGGTTACAAGGTAACACTTATGAATGTCAAAGTTACACGTAAATTTTTTCCAGTGAATTTACATTTACTGCCACGTTCAGCAAAGCTAGGGTGTGTAGGGCTCATGAGAAGAACGGGCAAGAAACTCATAGCCACTCTTTTTAATCGCCAAGTGTACAATAATATTTCATTTACAAATCATAACTGTAAGGTGCTGCAACCATTTCTCCATGAACTACTACTCAACATACTCAAGCATTTGATAAAAATTGATGGTAGCCTCTAAAGCAGCAGTATGGTAAATAGGAGCATCCACTTACATGTACATAAATAATCAAGACAAGACGTGATTATAGTCCGTAGTTTAATCTAATTGTTTAAATAAAATGTAGAAGTAAATTATCGAATGCCACTAAACCAGAATACAGGATAAGACTCAAAAGAAAGCTTAACGGAACTGTCCATAATCACGAGTTGTCTTCATTGCACATTCTTCTTGATTAAAATACGACTGAATGTAACAGTAATGCAAATTCCAGCTTAAGCAAGGTGTAATATTACAAAAAAAAAAAATATATATATATATATACATATATTTAAAAAAAAACATAAGTGTTAGTATTGGTCATTTAATATCCTGTGATCTAATGCAAATATTAGTGCCATGGATGTTTGTCATTTAAATAATCATCTATATTATAATATGCTTTAGAAATTAAGCAAGTTTTAATTTTAACTTTAAATTTATTCTCTGGTAATTCTAGAATATTACTCGGGATTTTATTATAAAAACGTATACCAAGACCCATGAAGGAACCATGAACTTTATGTAGAAGGTAGAATGGAACACATAATTTATATTTATTTCTAGTATTGATGTTATGTATGTCACTATTTTTTATGTATAAATATATATTTTGACGGACATGCATGATATTAAAATAAATATATTGTGATGCTACAGTTAAAATACCTATATTCTTAAATTTTTCTCGGAGCGAGATTCTAGTTCCTAATTGATAAATTGCACGCACAGCTCTTTTTTGCAATATAAAAATACTTTGTATATCAGCTGTTTTTCCCCATAATAATATTCCATATGACATAACGCTGTGAAAGTAACTAAAGTAAACTAATCTAGCTGTATCAACGTCAGTTAATCCACGGACTTTTCTAATGGCGTAAGCGGCCGAACTAAGTTTCGCTGAGAGACAAGATATTTGCGCACCCCACTGTAACTTTGAATCAAGTGTAATGCCCAGGAATACTGTGGATTCTATTGCTTCCAGTACCTCACCGTTCAATGTTATGCTAGGACCAAGATGTTTTACATTAGGCAGTATGAATTTAACACATTTTGTTTTTTTGGGGTTCAGTACTAAATTATTTAAAGTAAACCATTTTGTTACTTGAATCAATGCACTGTTTACTTCGTCAAAATGGTCCCTATTCCTATTTACTTTAAATATTAAGGAAGTATCGTCAGCAAACAGTACAACGTCACAAATATTGTTCAAATAAAAAGGTAAATCGTTTATATAAATTAAAAATAAAAAAGGGCCTAAAATCGAACCTTGCGGCACCCCTAGCTTTACAGGTAAGCTATTTGATTTTGTACCATTGACATCTACACACTGAATCCTGTTATTCAAATACGACGTAATTACATCCAGTGCATTACTCTGAACACCGTAATGCCTTAGTTTCCGTATGAGCGTATCATGACAGACGCAGTCAAATGCTTTTGAGAGGTCGCAAAAAACACCAATAGCATTTTGTGAGTTTTCCCACGCTCTGTATATATGTTTCAGTAAAGCTACTCCTGCATCCGTTGTTGAACAACCCTTAGTAAAGCCATATTGGTTGTCATGAAAGAGGCTATTTAAATTAAAATGTCTAAGTAATTGCTTGAGTATTAATTTTTCAAATATTTTGCTAAAAGCTGGTAGAATTGATATTGGCCTAAAATTACTAGGATCAGTTTTACTACCGGATTTAAATAAAGGTATGATTTTACTATTTTTCATCAAATCTGGAAAAGATCCCGAATCTACACACCTATTAAATAACCCACTTAAATAAGGAGCAACTATATCTATTATACTTTTTACGACCTTGACTTAGTCGTTCCTAGTCTGGATGGTCTTTGTGTCCGTTGTTTGAAAGTTTGTAAAGTGATACAGGAATTACGCCTAGTGTAAGAGTTGTCTTTTAAAAAATAAAGATATGAGGAAAATAACTAAATAAATCGATGGCGTAGCGTACCTGAGGTCGCGGGTTCGATTCCCGCACAAGTCAAACATTTGTGTGCATGAACATGGATGTTTGTTTAGGTCTGAGTGTTTCTATGTATAATATGCATGTATTTACAAAAAAAAAGTAGATATGTATGTTTATCCATTGTCTAGTATCCATAGTACAAGCTCTGCTTAGTTTGGGCTAGATGGTGTTGTGTGTATGTGATAGAATATTATTATAAAAAATTGATTTGTGTTGTTAAGAATCATATTGTGAACAGTACAGTCGTATGGGCTATGTGTGGTTGTCACATTAGTTTTGCACAAGACTTTAAAATGTAAAATTCGAACCAGTACTTTCTGAGATGAGCGCGTTCAACCAAACAAACAAACAAACTCTTCAGCTTTATAATATTAGTATAGATTAATAAGTAGATTTGGCCCGCGGCTTCGTGGCGTTAATTTAGCTTTTGTAAATCAATTGTCTTTCTTCGAGAGCAGTACTTCTTTTGGATATCTTCTTCCTTATATCCGTTTTATACCACTGACAACGTGTATGCGAAATTTTATCACGATCAGTCGAGTTCTTAGGTCCTAAGAAACAAATCACATTCACATTTATAATATGAGTTAGGACAAATAAAGTAATAGTCACAGCAACTCATATTCAGAATTGACTTTATAATATTATTAGAAATATCCAGTGAGCTAGATAGTAGAGCGTAGATAGTTCTGTCTACGCCTGTGAATGAAAGCAATCCCAAACATTTTTATGTTCTATATACCTAGTCTATGGCCGTGTAAACTCTGCTAATATTGTCTATTGTTCCAGATTTAAAATTATTTTAAATTTAATAACATTGTTTCCTTTATTATTTAATATTATGATAATTGTTATCTTTTCAATATATTATTACAACACATTTTTAATATACAAAGCAAGTTATTATTACTTCTATTTGTTTTTTCGTGTACCTAACTAGGAAGATGTCACGGGCCTAAGCCAAGTGAACATTAGAAATATATAAGTAGTTTAGTTTGTGAGTGAAATATTATTATTTTTATTTACTAATATAATATATAGGCACTTAACCTATTGTCTATATCACTGGCGCCGGCAGCGCAACGACAATATTAAGTTCTATTCAACAACGAGTGGTATTATTGTGATGCACGTGTTTATAGGTTACAATGACCACTTACCGTCAGAAGTATCTACCTCTACTTACATTTTAAAGAGGAAAGATTTCGAGCCATCGATGACGAAATGATGTAACAGCCATTTTGACAAAAAATAGTTATTAATGTCACCTTATTAAGTTTTTCGAGCCGATACAAACTGTGTATTTAAAACGTTGATAATCAGAAAAACGCTTTAATGAAAATATGAAGCACCACTTTTATTTTTAAATAATATTCTAAATAATGGATAAGGCATTGGATTTGCGAGAGGTCGCAGGTTCAAATCCCACACATTGCACTACTGACGTCAACCCACTACTAACACATTCTAGCTTAGCTGGAGGGGTTAACAAGAATTCTAGTAATTTGAAACCCAAATTGCTAGTAACCTTTTAAAAAATCTAATTATAATAATAATTGAACTCGCCACAAATGCAGTAGAATACATAATTTCATAATTACAAAAAATAAAGAGCTAAAAATATATGTGCACCTATTTTAGTTGTTTTATTAATTTATTAGTCGCAAAAGGAAGACCTAGGCGAATGTTTCTTGATCAGATCGGAGACGTTCTGGATAAAGGCCAGGTTAAGAGCACCTTAAACCGGCGAGCGTGTATGAGGAATGTTATGCAGGCGCGTGCGCTTCATACAAGCAAATAAGCACTGCATACCCTAGTCCGCTGGCCTATGTAAATCTATATAATCGAAATCTATTTATTATATACTACAAGCTGAATAATAATAAATACACTATAAAATTATCAGATACAATAAGAGCTTGTGCCACTGCCATCTATTGGTCCGTTTGCGAACTACTAAACAAATAGGTTGTGCCACTGCCATCTATTGGTCCTTGAGCGAACTACTAAACAAATAGAATATATGAGGCGATGAGAACCAAAGTGGCCTAACAAACCTTTTTACAATTTTGAATTTTTTGCTATTAAAATTAAAAAAAATGATAGGCCCAGGGTGGCCTAAAAGTAATACAATGAATATTCACTAGATGACATCTTAAAAACTGTTATGGTTTTTAGTTCGTTATCTAAATTTGAAGACATACTGGCCTAATTAAAATAGGCCACCATGGTTCAAGTGTACCTAATTAATAATAATTTTAAGATAGATAAGAAACGAGCTGCAGATGATCCTGATTTAACAGCTATAGTATTTGATCTAATGAAAACTTTACATAATCTTGTTATTTCTACAGAAATTTGCTATTATGAAAGACAGCTTTGGACATACTGCTTGGGGATTCATAATGCTCATAATGATGAAGTAACAATGTATGTGTGGGATGAAACAATAGTCTCAAGGGGTCTTCAGGAGATTGGTTCCTGCCTGTTGCGTTACATCAAAGAAAAAGTTAAGACAAGAAAGTTAATTATGTATTCAGACCAGTGTGGTGGTCAAAATAGAAATATTAAAATGGCTACTCTTTGCCAGTATATTGTTGCCCATCCAAATTACACAGCAGATAACATATACCATAAGTTCTATGTCAGTGGGCACTCATATTTAGCTTGTTACCAAGATTTTGGATTGGTGGAGGAAAAGAAAAAGTTATTCAAAAATATTTACTTACCAAACGACTGGATTACTGTAATTAGGGCAGCTAGAAACAGGAACCCATTCATTGTCATAAAAATGACAAAAGATGACTTTATATCAACAAAAAAATTGATAAAGAACATTACCAATAGGAAGGTAACTGCTGAAAGGAAGGCTCTACTCATTTGGATTGTATTAGGCTAGATCTTTTATATCCAGATGGAAAATACATCAGTCCTGAGAAAAACAGGACTTACTAGATCTTTTGCCTTGTATACCTCCAGTGCATCACAGCTTTTATACCAATACAAAGATAGTGTGTCAGTTAGAAATGACATAGATGTTGGGGATGACATTGATAGTGAATAAGTATATTTTAATTGTTAAGAATACTTACTGTTTATGTTGTTTTTATAATTAAATGTTTAATAAACAATTGGCCTAGCAACCATTTTTTAAACCAATTTATATAACCTTAATGCCAAAGTGGCCTATCGATGAATAAAATGTAGTAAAATAACAATAAACCTATTTTTTAACTACTAAAATCATAAATTGGAACATTATTAAGTTAATCAAAACAAAAAGTAATAAAATGTCTGAAATCTAAAGAGTACTAGTTGATTAAAAAAAATTGTTTTTATCTTTTATGGTACTCATAAAGCTTGTTCATTGAATTAGGCCACTGTGGTTCTCATGGCCTCATATAATAGAGAGGTGTCTGGAAGCAAAAAGAATCGTGCTTTTTCGCAGTACATTTAAACGGCAATCGATTACGCTGTCTACGAGACAAATATATTGCTTGTGTGTGTAAAATGCACGTGTGTGCTCGCCGACTGAAGCCACTGCCTACAACGAAAATCCAACCAGTTTAAATAGTTGTCAAAAACATCATAATTGTTGTTTATTATAGGCCTATTATTTTAGCAATATAGCATCGTACGCCATTATTAATTATTTCACAGAGCTGTCGAGGGGATTTTGAGCGCTTTGCAATTGATAACTAAATAATTAGTGAAATTACCGGAATTACTGTAAATTATGGAAAATTATACTTGTGAGATCTGTGTTGGTGTGTTTAAATAAATTAAAAACTGGTGTTTTCTCAACGTTGTCTTTTGACGACAAAAAAAAAATTCTCTTGGACGCTGTGTTCGCGATTTTGATCTAAAACAACAGAAAGGTAATACGACACGTTCTTTTAATAAAAAGAATTATGATATTTATAGCTGGCTAGCGGGCTGTGTACACACAAATAAACTATTTTGTTTATTTATTTATTTATTATTTATTTATCATTTTAAGAAAACTTACAACTATTAAAGTAATAAGTAGAACAATATAAAAAGGAAGGCCAATTACAAGTTTTCACTTATAAATACTTAAATGACTAAAAAATACTAATTACATTGGTAAACATTAAACTAACTCATATTATAAAAAAAAAACAATTTATATACTAGACACATTAACACAAAATTTACACTTAATAGCAAGTACATCTTTAGGTGCTAACTCCAAAGTACCAATTGCACAATATATTTTTCAATTTAGAAATGCTAGTATTAAAAACATCGATATCAACATCCTGGCTCGCTTCATTGTACGATCGACATGCTCTAATTAAAAATGAGTTTTGCCTGTATGTTGTTCTTGCCAAGGGAGTGTACAGCAGATGTGATCTGCGTAGGAATGCGGATGGTACTCGTAGGCCGATTTTGCTCACCAACTCAGGTATGTCAACGGATCCGTTCATCACTTTCCATAGAAAAGAAAGATCTGCAATTTCTCTTCGCTCATAGAGAGGAAGAAGATGAATTTTTTTGAATCGGTTAAAATAATTAGAAACCTAGTATTTTGCTCGATGTTGAATGCACCTCAGAAATTTCTTTTGTATTCTTTCAAGTCGACTCACATATATATCATAGTTCGAATTCCACACCTGAGAGCCATACCTACTCGAGATGACTACGAACCAAACAGCAATATAAAATTTGTTAGCCATATTGCGATCGACTGAAAAGAAAACGAGGTGTTGACAATGTTCAACAATATTTATCACCGGCTAACAAAGCGCTCCATGCTGCAGCGAGGCTTAGAGCGAGGGAAAGGGGATACAAGTAAGTTTGGGTGAGAAGCAGCAGAATTTTTGTTAAGAAGAACGATGACGCTGGTTATGTTTTTATAAAAAATTTAGACGCATTGAATAAGATTGTGTAAATTTCCTTTTTATCTATTTTGTGAATATTTTTTATAATTATGCCAAGATATTTTGATTGTCCTTTTATAAAAATTCAGTAACTTGCAAATCTACTACCAAAACAGTCGTGGTCTTAGAACTAAAACACACAAAGTTTATCGTAATATATCTTGTAATAATTATGACGTCATTATTTTAACAGAAACCTGGCTTAATGATTCAGTATTAAGCGGTGAATTATTTGATGACAGATATGTCGTCTACAGAAGAGATAGACACACCTCTCCTTTACATTGTACTAAAGACGGTGGTGGCGTTTTGATTGCGATAAAGAAAACTTTAAGATCTAAGCGTATCGAAGGTTGGGAAAGTGTTTGTGAGGACCTATGGGTAGTTATAGATATACGGGGAGGGCATACGGTGCAAAAAGTGTTTATTTGCGCATTATACTTACCACCACCAGTAAGTCGCTCTTCCTTAGAAATATTTTTCGATCAATGTAAAGCAGCATTTGAGCAAATAACAGACAGCGAAGTTTGTATTGTTGGAGATTTCAATTTAAGTAATATTGAGTGACAATTAGTTAAAAATACATCATGTTATAAAAGTCCCTCCAGCACCTGTGAAATACTATTGGATTTTACTTAAATCAACAAGCTTACTCCATATAATTCTGTGCTGAACACTGCTGGTAGGATCTTGGATCTTGTACTTTGTACTTTACCTTTTTGTACTGTAAGCATGTGCTTAAGCCCTATAAATAAAGTTGATAATTACCACCCTCCTTTGGAAATTGTTATCGCTCTGCCAAAGGATGCAAAGTTACCATATAACACTGTAAATGCAAAACCTAATTTTTATAAAGGCGACTATACATCGATTTGCTCATTATTGCGTGAACAAGATTGGTACCAATTATTCGAGGGGCTGGGTGATGTGAATGAGATGCTAGAGGTTTTCTACGAAATTCTTAACTCCGCTATAGTAAAATTCGTACCATTTCACGTGCCTAAAGTTAATAAATATCCTCCATGGTTCAGCAATAGATTAATTAAAATGTTACGACAAAAATATAAACTTAGGAAGCGATATAAAAAATATAATAACCCGTTAGACGCACTGGAACTAAAATATATCGGCAAACATTGTGACCATTTGGCGACTAAATTTTATAATAGCTACACGAAATTTCTAGAAGATAGCCTTGTGAAAAATCCTAGGCTGTTCTGGACCTATGTAAAAGCCAAAAGAGGGGGATATCCTAGGTCGATGACTGATGGACTAGTTGCTTCAAATGATGGTACCGAGATATGTGAGTTGTTCGCTAGTCACTTTGCCTCCGTCTATAGTGATGATCATAATGTCGGAAATAATTACAGTTCAGAATACTTACAAAACCTGGACAAATATAGCTTATGTTTAAACAGTTACTTTATTGATCACAGGAGTCTACTTACAAAATTAAAAAATATCGATATTAAGAAGGGCGCTGGGCCTGACGGTATACCACCTATCTTTATATCAGCTTGTTCTACTGAATTAGTTTGTCCACTTATCCTCATATATAATAAATCTCTATCTTCTGGTGTATTTCCCATGAAATGGAAAACGACAAAAGTGGTGCCAATATATAAATCAGACAGCATTGAAAACATTTGTAATTATAGACCAATCTCAATTTTATCGTCATTTGCCAAAATTTTCGAAGCGCTTTTGTGTCCATGTATTCAAAACCACTTAAAACTATATCTGAGTGACTATCAGCATGGATTTGTTGGTCTTAGATCCACAAGTAATCTCGTCCCTTTTACAGAATTTTTGATAAAAACTGTAGACTCAGGTCATCAAGCTGATGCCATATACACGGATTTCAGTAAGGCATTTGACAGGGTGCCACATTCTATTCTGATTTCCAAACTGCGCGCATATGGCATTGCAGGCACTTTACTCGAATGATTGGCGTCATACTTACAAGATAGGATTTTCTATGTAGTTGTAACTGGGCATCAGTCATCGATCAAACACATTTCATCGGGCGTTCCTCAGGGCTCTCATTTAGGCCCAATATTGTTTAATTTTTTTATAAACGATGTCTCAAATTGTTTCCAGTTCTCGGATGTTTATATGTATGCTGACGATTTAAAGTTCGTACGTAAAGTTGATTCCAATGAAGATTGCATACTTCTACAAGAAGACCTGAACAGACTTATACTTTGGTGTAGAAACAACTATATGCTTCTAAATTGCAATAAATGTTATCATGTAAAGTTTACGCGAAAGCACAATCGATTAAACTTTGATTATTATATAAACCAGAGTAAAATTAATGAGGTGGAAACAGTTCGGGACCTCGGGGTGTTATTTGATAAAAAATTATCTTTTGAGCCTCACCTCGATAACATTAACAAAAAAGCGTCAAAAATGTTGGGTTTCGTTCTGCGATATTGTAAAACGTTGCGAAATAATAACACCAAGGTTCTACTTTATAATACCTTAATCCGTAGCTTATTGGAATACTGTAGCGTAGTCTGGCGACCACATTATGCGATGCACTCATTACGCCTTGAACGTATTCAGAAACGGTTTCTATGGCATTTGGCGTTCTCCAATGGTATATCAAAAACAAAACGCTCTTACGATTCTAGATTGAAGCACTTCGGCGTTCATTCTTTAGCAAATCGTAGAAGTATTAATGACGCAATGTTCGCTGTTAAAATTCTCAAGCAGCATATTGACTGCCCACAGCTGTTGGCTCTCTTTAAGTTTCGCGTTCCTGCTAGACTGCCACGCAAATCGATCACACCACTCTGTCCACCGTTACGAAGAACAGTTCTTGGTGCTAATTCTCCTTACGCCAGAATGTGTAAGGTGTTGAATGGTTTGAGCGACCTTATAGATCTGCATTCTTTTAGTATTAGGAAAATAAAGTCCATATTTCTTAAAACAACAGATTTAGAAACACAATAAATATAAATGTATTATTTAAGCAGTGTATGTACAATTACGAGTAAGATTTAGATTTAGATATTTAATTATAAGTTTCAAACAGTTTCTTGTATGCGCAAGCGGTGTTTACCTATAAGTGATTGTTGCATTATCGCTTGTATTTTAGACTAGTTTAAATTAAGTATTAATGTAAACAATTGTTGGTAAACCATAATAAATAAATAAATAAATAAATATTACAAGCGCGTGTTTAACGAGATTATAATTGAAAATGTCTTGAACGAGTGTCGTAGTCGTTATAAAAACTTAAAAGACCTTAAGTTTTTCAATCTACTTTTGTGTGAATATTATACTTTGTATTGTAATAATTTTTCAGAGCAATCGATCTTCGAACTCATTAATTCGCATGAACATTCCTTTAACGCGGATCGCCTTAGGAATGAGCACCGATGCGTTTATAAATCAGACGAATTAAAAATGTTAGGCATATTTGATCTTATTCAATACCTATTTACATACAAACAATTTAACAGCCATATTGCCCGAAGTTTACAAATAAGCAAAATTAATAGTTACGATTCCAGTTAGTAGCGCATCGGCTGAACGATCATTTTCTTGCTTAAAAAGGATCCATACATATCTAAGAAACACACAGGGCTAAAGCAGGCTCACTGATTTGTATATGATTTCAATTGAAAAAGAACTTTTAATGATTTTAAAACGATCTTGTAATTTTTACGACGACGTTTTACAGAATTGTTTAAAAAAAGATAGATTTGATTTATAAAAATTAAAATAATATCTACAGTCAAGTATGTTAGTAATTTCGTTCATTTATTTTCGTTCATTTGTGCAAAAAACACTCTTAACATCTCACGGCTTTGTAATACCCACAAAGCCACAATGGATATCATTTAGGTGACTTGTTCTCACCATCAGTCACTTATTTGAATATTCATGGTGGCCACACACACAATCATCAACGGTGACATGTCGAAAAGTCGCTGAATTGAATTTGGTAAGAAATGTTATTTATTTATTGTACACAGATATATATACACAAAAAAACATTTATAAATGAAATGTAGTGCCCTCGCAGAGGTTTCGGGTAGGGCGTGCATACCCTACCAGAAATCTTTGTGCACGCCCCTGATGTTATGAAAGTGAATGAAGCCACTTCTCTGGCTTCATTCACTTTCATAACATTCCTCATGTGTGTCAGGATCGTAGCAAATGGAAATCCGTAGTCTCTGCCTACCCCTCTGGAAAACAGGCGTGAATCTATGTATGTATGTACTATGCACTAAAAACAAAAAAAAGTGAAAGTAAAGCTGAGTTTTCTGTTTTTTAACTATCCTGTAATGTAGAAGGCCTTTACTAAAACATTTCATGCTCGGAGGATCAATTTGTATTTTGTATCTTTGTATTATGTGTTGTACTGGGAGTAACGCACCGGAAGACGCTGTAGGGGTAGGCCCAACGAGACGCACCGACGACCTAGTAAAAGTCACAGGCAGCGGTATTTTTTTTTTCTTTTTTTTATGGCATATGTTGGCAAACGAGCAGACGCCTGATGGTAAGCGATTACCGCCGCCCATGCACATCCGCAACCCCAAAGGAGTTACAAGTGCGTTGCCAGCCATTTAAAAAGGAATGAAGGAGGGAAAGGACAAAGGAAAGGATAGGAAAAGGATCGCGGTAACTGGGCCCCCGGCTCTCTCACTCACCGATACGAAACACAACAGTACGGGTATCGTTACTTCACGCCGGTATTTTGTGAGAGGGTAGTACTATCCCGGTCGATCCGGCCCATTCATGCTGAAACCAGCGAGAATCTACTAGAGGTGGCCTAAAATCGGTCTGCGTAGAAAACCTTGCGGAAGGCAAGTAGTAGATTTCGGCTGAGATGTTTGTATTTTTATTTGTAATACCAATTGATTTATTCGATTAACTCACAGCATATATATTATATGAAACAATTTAGTGAAAAATGTAGTTGATAAAGTTCTAATACACATACCACTTACGAGCTAACACAGAATTCGTAGTTAAGACAACAAAATTATGTTAAGTTTTACAAACAATTTTCATAAAATGTAAACCATATAAATTAACATTTACATTAATAATCTGTCACCATTAGCAATCTACTTTATCCGGGAGTAACATAGGCTATAAAACATCACGGTAAGGAGGATCTACAGGAGCGGAGCAGTAATCCCAAACGTGGATGAAACCGCAGGAGACTGCTGGTTGATAATAATTTCGTTTGTGTACCTACTTCTCCGTGATACAGCAACCGCGAGAGATGACATTTTAGAAAATAAATATATATTCGTATAATATACAGGATGTCCGGTTATTAATGAATAACCTTGAAATGTCTTATAGTTAAAACTGATGGCCGTTCAGAGAAAATTTAAAAGTCATTAATAAAGTGCAATAGCTAGTCATACTTTTGATTGTCTATCTATTAGCATAATTTGTGTTTAATAATAAAACAACAAAAAACCGATGGAATTCATTTATTTATAGTCATAGTGTACAAGAAAGTTAAATACGGTAATTAAAAAAAACATGTAGTTAGGATAGACTTTTTCATATTTTATCTGAACGGCCATCAGTTCTACTATAAGACATTTCAAGGTTATCCATTAATTACCGGACACCCTATATAGTCTCTGTTGAACCGTTGATTCAACACGCGCTCATCGCGCACCGGACATCGGCGGCGGGGACGGCGCGGGGCGAGAGGGGCATCGCGATCAGCTGGCGCGCGCGCCGGCCACCGACCCAGGAGTCAACGGACCGATGCTACAGCGGACACCCGTACTCGCGCTCCTATTTCAAACATAGTTTATATTCTATTCCCGGCAACGACAATCTTGTAGAAATATCATTAGTATAAATAACTAGTTATACAGTCCACTTCTGAGTTTTTATTCCGTAACACCAAGGATCCCAAACAAACATTGGTCCTTCGCCCGTCAACTTTGGACCGAAGAAAGAAATACTAGTGTGCTGTACTGGATTCAAGTCAATTGCACCTGCTTCGACTGTCTTTTTAAAAATATTCGCCGTTTGGACGTCGACGAATTCCACACGGTGTCCATTTGTCGTCTTGTGGATTCGAACCCAACGGTCAAAAATAAAGAAGATTCGAGGCTACGGGACAGGAACATCTTCGCTACAGGCAAATCCGCATATGAAGTGTGTCATTGTGCCTTGAGATCATCCAGAAGGAATCTCCACGTCACAGGATTCAGCAGTGGTTTGCTACAAAAAACCGTGAGATCGTTCCAATTCCTTTCTTTGTGTTTTTCTTTCCATCCTATCATATAACTCACCCTTTAGATTCATAATCATACATTAGAATCATTCCATTGGCTTTATTAACAATTGTAAAATTTGCAAGTCATTGTTGTAATTTTGCAAGTCACTTTGTGTTGTCTTGTGTTCATCTCTTCATTCGTTCATTCAGTTAGTTGTCAGCCATTTTAACAATAATTAGTAACCGTAATTTATATAAATTTAAGAACTAATTACATTCTTTTTACTTGTTATTTTAAATAACGTTATCCAACTTCTCGCAATATCGCTAGTGTTACGCCTAAGCTGTTTATAATTATCATCAGCGCGATATAATACCTTTTTATTGTTTTAGTAATCAACTAATTGCTTTGTTTACTTGCAAATTTTTCCTTTATTCTTTCTTATTTGCTTATATTATAATGTCTGATACTAAAAGCCTAATTAAGAAACGGGCTTCTATTAAAGCTAAGCTTACGCAATTTTTAAGTTATTTAAACGTTTCGAAGTCCTGTGAGAAGTTGAGTGATGTGCAGATGATCGAAATTGAATATCGCCTTAATTTATTTGAAGGTTTATATGAGAAATATGATACGTTGCAGAGTGATTTGGAAGCGGCGTTGGACGATCCCAGTCAGCAATATGCGGAACGTGAGGCGTTTGAGAAGCAGTTTTACGGTTTGGTAGCCTCTGCACGCCAGCTGATCAGTAGTGCTCGCAAGCATCACCTAGGAGATTCAGTGTCCGAGGTTGTATCCGGTACTAATCACACAGACAAACATAATTCCATTCGCTTACCCAAAATTGATTTACCCAAGTTTTCAGGTAGCTATCATGATTGGTTAGAGTTCAGAGATACATTTTGTTCTATCATTCACAATAACGACAGTATAGATCAAATTAATAAGTTGCACTATCTACGCGCTTCTTTAAAAGGTAGTGCCTCTCTTGTCGTAGACAATCTCGACTTTAAATCAGAAAACTATGACGCTGCCTGGAAGTTACTTTGTGATAGGTATGACAACAAAAATGGAATCAGAAATGGATTAGTGCGGGGATAAAACGTAGCTGCAAAACTAAACGGACATTACGCTTTAAATATTATAATCACAAATCTTTAGCTAATAAAATAAAATATATTGCTTATTCTGGTATGCTAAGAAAATGTATATTCAATTCAAAAAAGAACGCAAATATAAAATTCATAAATAGAAACAAAAATAAATGTAAGGCAACATGGACCGTAATTAAAAATGAGACAGAGAACATCAATAGTAAAGATACCATAGAATATATTAAAATTGGCAATGTCATACTGACACATCCCACAGATATAGCTACCAGCTTTAACGACCACTACATAAATTCAGCGTTACCAAGTCGAAGCGCAAAAAATATATCTTACAAAAACATAACTACCAACTCTATGTTTCTCAAACCTATGACTAAAGATGATGTTAGACGAGAAATTATGTTATTAAATAATACAAATTCTGAAGGCTATGATGAAATTAGTACTAAAATCATCAAAGCATGCGCTATGGAAATAAGTGATGTATTGACACATTTAATAAACCTATCTTTTTCGCATGGCACTTTTCCTGAGGCACTAAAGCTGTCCATTGTTAAACCGTTATTCAAGAAAGGTGACAGATATCTTTTGAATAATTACCGACCTATCACTTTGGTACCTATTATATCAAAAATATATGAGAAGTGTATGTACAGAAGACTAATAGACTTTTGTGACAAATTTCACATAATTAAAAAGGAACAATACGGATTCCAAAAACAAAAATCGACAACATCAGCCATGTTCTCTCTAATAGAATGTATATTGACAAATATTAATAATAACAACTTGACCACAGGACTGTTTTTTGACTTATCAAAGGCGTTTGATCTAGTTTCACATGACGTATTATTACACAAACTAGAGAGTATTGGCATTCGGGGACCAGCACTCCAATGGATATCATCCTACTTGGCAAATCGCCGTCAACGGGTAATCATCACTAAACGAAATGAAAATAACGATATGATACCATTTGCATCTGAATACAGGATTAACAAATATGGCGTTCCGCAAGGAAGCATATTAGGTCCAATATTATTCCTAATTTACATTAATGACGTAACAGCTGTGACTAAGCATAAATGTACACTTTTCGCTGATGATATTTCTATAATAGTGACTTCAAATAAAAGAAATAATACAATAAAAGACCATGAAGTTGACATTAATAATACAATAGATAATTTAATTAATTGGCTTAATGATAATAATTTAAATATTAACTTAGACAAATCGGTGTACATACAATTTAATCAATCCTACAATACCAAATATAACTTTAAATTAAATGTAACTAAAATAACTGAAGTAATAAACACGAAATTTCTTGGCGTCACTATAGACAGAGACTTGAATTGGAAAGCACAGATAGATAGCGTATGTACTCGGATCAATAAATTTGTATATGCACTGAGACAGGTCAAAAATGTAACAAATATAAAAACAGCTGTTATCTCCTACCGAGCTTACGTAGAATCGCTGCTGCGTTATGGTTTAATAATATGGGGAAACAGTACCGATATAAATAAAGCGTTCGTTGCGCAAAAAAAGTGCATCAGGGCAATATACGGACTTCAGCATGTAGATTCTTGTCAACCTGCATTCAAACAACTTGGTTTGCTGCCGCTGCCGTGTTTATATATTTTCGAGATTTGTTTGTTTGTTTGGAAGCATAAGACATTATTTAAGACAGCTCAGGAAATAAATCCACGAAACCGACGCGACCCGCAGAGGCTTGTTCTAGAAAACATTCCAAAAACAACAAAATATAATAAGAATTGCCTAGCTATGTGTGTGCGAATATTTAATAAAATTCCAGGCCACTTAAAATTATTGAATACAAGACAATTTAGAAAAGGCTTGCATGAATGGCTAATTAATTATTGTTTCTATAGTGTAAAGGATTTTATTGATTACAAACCAAACCTATAAATATTTGCATGCTGTGGGCACAGCAAAACATGTATGAGCATATTATGCATCTGTTTTACCAACTTTATATACCGTGTTTTGAGCAAATAAACGATGATTATGATTATTATGAAAAGATTGCTTATTAACAATCATGTACAGGCTCTTTTTAACGTTAATCCTGTTAGTAGGGAATCAAGTAAGTGCTTACGTTATATAATTGACACTACAAATAAAAATCTTAGAGCTCTGGCAACACTTGATCAGCCTGTTCAGTATTGGGACACTTTAATCATTTATATAATGGCTAGCAAGTTGGATCCTATTACAAACCGTGAGTGGGTGGAGCACAGGAACACTTTGTCTGACCCTCCAACATTAAATATATTTATTAACTTTCTCAGTAATAGGGCTGATTTACTGGAGACACTTGAGGAATCAAAATCCATTAAATCCAAGAGTGAAGGTCAGTATAACAATAATAAATCAAACAAAAGTTTTCATTCATGCACTGACAAACCTAAATCCTGTCCAATGTGTAAGCAGGATCATTTTCTATTTTCATGTGAGGAGTTCAGGTCTCTTTCAGTCCGAGATCGCCTTAAGAAGGTTAATTCGTTCAATGTCTGTCTTAATTGTCTTAGACCAGGACATGAAGTTGGTAAATGCAAGTTAGGATGTTGCAAGTATTGCAGGAAAAAACACAATACTTTATTACAACCCGGCCCGCAACCTAGGACTGCACATCGATACTAGTCTTAGGTACGAGAAACATGTCGCCGAGATGGTTAGTAACTGCTTTTATAGGTTAAGAATTTTATATAATATGCGTCCATATTTATCAGAAGAGCTACGGGTGCGACTAATTGAGACATTGGTTCTGTCAAAATTAAATTATGCCGATACGGTGTACGGGCCGCGGTTACTAGCACGAACGGACAGGCTTATTCAAAGAGTCCAGAATGCTTGCGCCCGTTTTTGTTTTAATATACCATCTAGGAGTCATGTTACACCATTTCTCAACAAAAATTACATCCTTAAGATGAAATCTAGGCGCAAACTACATTTGGCCTGTCTTATGTTCGGCATTATTAGTACTCACGAGCCATCGTACCTACACCGCAAATTGAGCTGGGTACATAGCAAACGCAACTGCGTGAGCAGACAGTGCTCACTACAGCTCTCTATACTGCCACACAAAACATCTGCATTTAGGGGCAGTTTCCGCTACGCTGCATCAAAAATATGGAATAATTTACCACCGCCTATCAGACTACAAAATACTATTGGGTCATTTAAAAGATGTTTGCGTCTATTCCTAATTGATGCTCAGCGGAGCTTAGGACTGACGAACATAAATGCGTCGTTCGTTTAAATATAAATATATATATGTGTGTGTATGTGTGTTGTATATATATATATATATATATATATATATATATATATATATGTAAAGGTGTTACTACCTGCGCGTTTGTGTGCCTGTGTCTCGCTCGTCGTGTGAGCGCGTGATAATGCAATAAATTAAAATTAATTTTACTATCCTTCTAATTATTACTATGTTTTATTTATTATTTTTATATAATTTTGTATTGTATGATCTGTGTATTATAATATCTGTATCTGTGTGTAAACTGAATATCATTCTGTTTTTTATATATACTGTATAAATTATAATTTTTTTTTTTTTTTCTTGTTATATTATTTATTTTCTCTGTTTATAATAGAGATGGTTTTATATGCGTGAGTCACTAAAGGACCCAGTTGAAAACCAGCGTCAGGCTTTCGTCTGACACATGCTGAACTGGGCCCTATTTGACACTACTGTTATTGACTTTATTTTTTGTTCTCGTTTTGATAAGTTCATCTTTGTACCTATTTATTTTTATTTTATACTTGTTATTATGTGTTTGTGGTACGTGTCAAATAAATATTTTTCTTTCTTTCTTTCTTTCTTTCTTTCTATTACATGCAGACAATACCGATAGTGACCACTCTAACTCACAAAATGTTTCTTTATCAGCCAATCATCGCACTACATCTCGTTTTATCTTACTATCCACAGCGCTCGTACAAGTGATGGATCCCAAGGGCAAACCCCACACGGCGCGAGTCTTGCTGGACAATGGGAGTACGGCGAACTTCATATCTGAAGAATTTGTCCGTAAGCTTCACCTTTCTACCTACAATGCCAAGTCAAAGGTAATAGGTATCAATCATCAATCTTCTTATTGTTACAAAGGTTGTTCGGTTTCTTTCAAATCATTTGATAGTGATTATGAAATCAATATTGAGTGCTTTGTCTTACCAAAGGTATCGTCATCGATACCGAACACATTCATTGATACTAGCAATATTTGTATACCTTCGAATATTCGTCTTGCCGACCCCGAGTACTACACTCCGTCTTCGATCGACATCTTAGTCGGCGCGGAAGTGTTTTGGGGTATCATAGGCGCGAATCGTATCGCATTAGGTAAAAACAAGCCTTCTTTGTTCGAGTCAAAGTTAGGCTGGATCATTTCTGGTGTCTATCAGCAATCTGACTCATCTTCTCATCAATGCATGCATATTGATAACTTGCAATCAGACTTAACTCGTTTTTGGACGCTAGACTCTATAGAATCGAAACATAAGTTTACTTCGGAGGAACGAGCTTGCGAACAACTCTTTATTGACACTACTGTTCGTGATTCAGATGGTCGCTTCGTTGTAGACATTCCTTTAAAAGAGTCTCCTGATGTACTTGGCGATTCATACATGATGGCTAAACGTAGATTTTTATCTCTCGAGTGTCGTCTAGCCAGAGATTCTCATTTTAAGGGTATGTATGTAGACTTCATGAGAGAGTACATACAGTTAGGGCATATGTCTGTTGTCAATAAAGAAATACCTACTTCTAATCATGTATATTTTCTTCCTCATCATGGTGTCTTAAAAGAGTCAAGCACAACAACAAAACTTCGTGTTGTATTCGATGCTTCGGCTGTTACAACATCAGGCAAATCATTTAACGACATCCAAATGGTCGGGCCAACTTTACAAGATGATTTGTTGTCAATATTGCTGCGTTTTCGTCAACATAAAATTGTAGTTAGTGCGGACATCGGAAAAATGTACCGACAAACACTAGTTAGTGAGGTTCATAGACCTCTACAACAGATCCTATGGAGAGCAGATCCCAAGCATAAACTAAATACGTACACTTTAAACACCGTAACGTACGGTATCAGCTCCCTTTTTGGCAACTAGATGCTTGATTCAGTTGTCGAAGGAGTCCTTTGATCCAGACGTACGATTCACTTTGGCACATGACTTTTACGTCGATGATTACTTATCTGGTGGTTCATCTGTGTCAGAGACAATAAACAAGTGTCGCCAAGTCGTTGCTGCTCTACAGTTTGCAAAGTTCAATCTTCGCAAGTGGCGGTCAAATTCACATGACGTTTTACAATCACTATGCAATGGTCTGATTGGCTCAGATTTTTTGGATTTGAGCGATGGTATTAATATGTCAAAAACCCTAGGACTTCATTGGAGCTGTTCGACAGACACATTTACATTTCGCATAAATTTAACTGTTACTGAGAAAACCACAAAACGACAGATTTTGTCAACGATAGCACAGATTTTTGATCCCCTTGGGTTAGTCGTCCCTTGTATCGTCGGTGCTAAAATCATTATGCAACAGCTTTGGCTAAATAAATGCTCTTGGGACGAACCTATTCCTGAAGATATTCAGCATGCTTGGAGTGCTTTTCAAAACACTTTATCTCTTCTGAACAACTTTGAGATACCACGTTGGGTATCATGCGACTCAGTGTCTTCATTGCAACTGCATGTTTTTTCTGACGCTTCTGAAAAGGCTTACGGTGCATGTATTTATGTTCGCAGCGTTTCGGAGAACGGCGAAGTTTGCGTTCACCTGCTCACCGCTAAAAGCAAGGTAGCTCCGATCAAGTCAACTACAATTCCAAGATTGGAACTTTCAGGAGCATTGTTAGGTACTCGGCTTTATCATAAGGTTCGTCAGTCACTTACTTTACATGTACATGAATCAGTATTTTGGTGTGACTCCACCATTGTTTTGGGTTGGCTATCTGCACCACCAACACAATTACAGGCCTTCGTTCGTTATCGCGTTTCTGAGATTCAGGATACTGTCGGAGGGTGTTCTTGGCGCTACGTCCCGTCTTTCGAAAACCCCGCAGATCTCGCTTCGCGCGGACTTAAGGCTGACAAACTTTTGTCATCTACATTATGGTGGTCAGGCCCACAATTCTTACTAAAAGAGTCATCTTCATGGCCGACATTTCCTCAGAGTAATGCATCTGACTGTATGGAAATAGCAGCGTCTCACCATGTTGACACAAATAATAACAATAATAATTATTTTTCATTAATGTCACAAAAATACTCTAACTTTAATACCTTACAACGTGTGATAGCATTCGTATGTCGATTTATAAACAAATGTAGAAAAGTGTCAAGTGTCAGTGGTCCACTTACTAACACAGAGTTGACTACTTCACTACATTTTTTACTCAGATTAAGTCAACAAGAATCTTTTCGTGAAGAGTACAATTTATTGTTGGCAGGTAAACAACTACCAGAAAAAAATAAACTTTTATCTCTGTCACCTTTCCTAGATAAATCGTCTAAGCTTATTCGTGTAGGTGGCAGACTAAATAATTCATTTTACGACTTTAACGTAAAACATCCAATTATTTTATCTAGTTCTCATATTATTTGCATTTTATTATTTAACATGTACCATCTTCGTCTTTTACATGCAGGACCTCAACTCTTACTTGCTACAGTTCGACATCACTATTACCCTATTGGTGGTAGAAATTTGGCTAAGAAGGTCACACATCAATGTGTAAAATGTTGCAGGATAAAAGCTAGTACTGTTCAACCTATCATGGGTGACCTTCCAGAGCAGCGATTACATTTGCAGTTTCCCTTTTTAGACACAGGGGTGGATTACGCTGGACCTATCATGATAGCAGACCGCAAGGGCAGAGGTTGCAGGCTCATCAAATGTTTCATTTGTGTATTTGTGTGTTTAGCGACCAGAGCAGTCCATCTCGAACTTGTATCCGACCTTACAAAAGAAGCTTTCCTAGCATGTATGAACCGCTTTATTGCTCGCAGAGGGAAGCCACGTAACGTTTTTTCTGATAACGGCACAACTTTTGTAGGCGCTTTCAATGAATTGGCTAATATTTTATCACAGGACTTAAACTTAAACAATATTGACCCAGCTATTAACTTTTCTTTTATACCAGCCTACACTCCACATTTCGGCGGATTATGGGAGTCAGCAGTGAAGTCGACAAAGCACCATCTCAGACGTGTTTTGGGCTTGACAAACTTAACGTTTGAAGAGATGGCTACATGCTTGACACAGGTTGAAGCAATTTTGAACTCAAGGCCGCTAACTCCCTTATCCAATGACCCTTTAGACATAACTCCTTTGACCCCTGCTCACTTCCTTATTGGGCGGTCTCTAATCATGCTGCCACATCCACAGATCCAGAGCACCAACGTCAACAGCCTACAACGGTTTCGTCGGATCGAATACTTAAAACAACATTTCTGGGCTCGTTTCTCAAACGAGTACATCCTTTGGCTGCAGGAGAGAACAAAATGGCGTCGTTCTTCTGGCGAGCTTTCAGAAGGAACTCTTGTGGTCATTAAAGATAAAGGCTCACGCCCTTTGATGTGGCTTTTAGGACGCATCGTTCGTGTGCTACCCGGCAGAGATGGCATCGCAAGGGTCGCCGACATCCACACACGTAAGGGTGTCATTCGACGGGCCTTCAACATCATATGCCCTCTTCCTGTCTCTTCTGTTGAAGACACTTCAACCGGGGGAGTATGTTGAACCGTTGATTCAACACGCGCTCATCGCGCACCGGACATCGGCGGCGGGGACGGCGCGGGGCGAGAGGGGCATCGCGATCAGCTGGCGCGCGCGCCGGCCACCGACCCAGGAGTCAACGGACCGATGCTACAGCGGACACCCGTACTCGCGCTCCTATTTCAAACATAGTTTATATTCTATTCCCGGCAACGACAATCTTGTAGAAATATCATTAGTATAAATAACTAGTTATACAGTCCACTTCTGAGTTTTTATTCCGTAACACCAAGGATCCCAAACAAACAGTCTCACTCATAAATGGAACGGGTGGGCAGAGGTGTATAAGTGTACAACAGCTACATTTCGCCAAGTATGCTATTACATCTCACGTAATACAGGCGAGTCTACCGGATATTTTCGATGTTCCAATATCGACCCTGAATACGACATATAATAATCCCCTCACACGTTTGGCAAGACTATGTTATAATTTATAATGCATGGTCCACTAAAATGAATATTCCCATTGATATTATTGCAATGAAATTTGAATAATACAGGCAATTTATACTGAGTAGTTAACTGGATCAGAAGAAAATTGTAATTTAATTTAGTATCTGTTATGTATTTTTGTAGCATTAAAAAAAAATTAAACTATGTAGTAGAGTAATGCATAAATGTTATTAGATAATTACCAAATTGTTATTCTATTTATTTATAAAATGTCATTAAGTATTATGTATTGTATGGCAGATATTTTATGGTGTGCATAAAAATAAATGAATAAAGTGCCGGGCTATGTTGCTTCTAAGAATGCCTAGAGGGAAAATCTGAATAGCATATTACTCGACCCGGGTATCGGGTATGAGACCGCATACACAGCAATCACATTCACTACACCACCAAGACCAGGATTTCGTAATTATTTAACAAGGAAACCAAAATTTGCAATGCACGATATTTATTATTTATTAATATGTACTAAATTAATCTTAAAAAATAATGATTAATGTTACAAGTAGTTATTCCTTATGTAGTATTTTGAAGGTAGGCGGCTGGTTGTCGTAACCGAGCTTCCGAAAATCCTTAGACACCATATTCAGGCACACCGTCACGCTCCCATAAGATTCTGTCCTAAGCACTGAAATATAAAAATCAGGGTGTTAAGATTATTTTCCATCCGAATCCTAGTTAAATTAGATTTTTTCTGCGGCTCCGCTCGCGTAAATGTTGTTTGTGGTGCGTAAATCTTCTATCCCTTGAAACAGTACTTTTTCCTCGATGAAATGTACCCTATGCCCTTTTTAGTACAAACGAACTCACATTCGCTTTCTAACTAATATTATAAAAGCGAATGTGAATTTATTGAAATTAAACTACTATATACGGATTTTATCGCGTTGTTTATTTATCACTGTATTACAAAATTTTGAAAATATTACTCTACTACTACTATTGATTTTATTTGACTAATTTATAAGCTAATAAAATTATTTAAACTATTAAATCTATTTATTTTTGGTTTACACTTTCCCCGACGTTTCGGGTGCTTTTATTTCTCTCGAGGGATATACATTTTTTACAAAATCTAGATTAACGCGAGTGAAGCCGCGGGCAACATTAAGTACTGTAATAAAACTAACAAGCAGTTGTCTATTCATAGACAATATCTCATATAACTTATAAGGGTTCTTGTATCTAAAAGCCACACCTACGACTCTTTAATACGAAATCACCTTCTACAATATTACTATTACGGCAGATCTTGGCTAATTATTATAGGACTGAGCCTATCGAGCGAGACAAGGATAACGTATAAGTACTTCTCGTACGCGCGAGCGTTTACAACGAATGACGTCAGCACTGCAGTACTGCTAGTCTTACTGCTACGTAAGAGAGCATCGCTTTATTACGTAGTAATAGTTATTAATCTTTAATAGGCACTAAGTTTTTTCTTTCTGATCCGACATAATGAAAAATCAGACTGAACGTGTTTTAATATGGAATTTACAGTAAAGGTTCTTAGAGTTTAAGTTCAAATCAAAACTACGTTTTCTCTAATAATTACATTTACGAGAACTTGAAACATGATGCGTAATATGCTACTGTATGACTGTACTGTAGACTACCTGTCAACATGCTAGTTAATAATACTATCATGGATGTTATAGCTCGATATTATAACTTACAATAATTATCTTTGCCAATAGCAAGCATTCTCGGTTCTGCCAGTTCAGGGTACTTTCCCGTGATCCATGCCAACCATTCGCCAAGCAGTGTAGCAGCCCGGGGTCTGATTAAGGGAGCTGAGGTCAGGCTGTGGCCAGTAGAAGGTGGCATGAGGAACAAGGAATACCCTCGTAACGCATCCCCACTTAAAGTATTTTGTGCCCTCACGGTGACTAGTAATTGAGGCCCTGAAAACAAAAAAAGATTTATTATAAGCTGTAAATTAAAAGGATTTAAACTTGCGATCTGGACAAACCGTTCGTCGCAACAGCAACTAAGTTAGTCATGGTCGTAGCTCGAGGACATGTCATGTATCGTATACAGTTATAGAACTATGCGATCCGCAAGTACTTACCGTACCTTACATAATTTAAGAAAACAACATCATTTTGGTTGATTTTTGTGTAAAAGCTACAGGCATTCTGGAATTTTTTATGATTGTGATATCTATGTTGTGCTAGTTATGTTGCCAATACAAAAAAAATACAGAAGTATTTGTAAAATTGTAGCAATGGTACTTAAAAATATAATAAAGGTGTCCATTTATTAAAGTCCACCTTTTGGTGCCCGCTTATCGTTGAATTTTGGGACACGTTATATATATATATACATATTATTATTATTATTATAGTTCAAATGTAATTAAAATAATATTACTTAAATTTTAAAATATGGCCGCGGTAAAGTCCTCACTCAAACTGCTTTTCAAGCGCCGAAGGACTACATTGTGCTTTTTCTGTGCTAGTAACAGGGAGACTGTCTATAGTAAACGGTTACCGTACTTCATAAATGCTTGCAAAACGAAAAGAATCATACAACTTCTTTTTCGCTTTTACTACGAATCTTCTTATTGTTTATGTTGTGGCCGCCGTTCTTGTGACTATGATCGCACAAGGCAGTGTTATGTTTTTGATTAGGCATAATGCCTTTACTCTAAAGTCTAAGTAATGGGCCGTTTACGTATTAGGTGACGAAGTAATTCATATTTTTTTACTTGATTTATCTAAACTCCACAGCTGTTGAATATAAATCAATTGAATAATATTGTCTTATGTTTATGCGAATGTTATACATTGAAATTAAACACTTTATACGGATTTTGTCGCGTTGTTTATTTTACTTTATAACACTGTTATTACATAATTTTGAAAAACTCTAACACTACTATTATTGAACTTTACTACTATTTAAATTTAAAAAAAAACTATTTATATTTGAGTTTTATTGAATATAATTGAATAGATAAATATGAAAATAGATTAGAATCCATTAAATTCTTTTAAATAAATGTCTCACCCGCACTCTATGCATTCCCCGGAAGGTGTTGCTTTATTGAATTGCATTTTAGCATCTGTTGACATCGTATATGTAGGTCACTCCGACCTAAGCATGTTTTGCCTAAGTATATAACCAAATATAATACCTAACATTGCTCTTTTGCTGTGTTCTACTGAATGCAACACTACAACGTAGTATAAATTAGAAATAAAACCAGATTGATTTTAATTACATATCGAGTATCCTATCTCCATCGGATAACACTATGATTGATATTTGAAAACTCTGAACCCAAATAAAACTTGAATATAGTTAGATGAATTTTGTGGTGACAAAACAAATATGGGTAATAGATTTCGGTCCAAAATGAAAACTTAATTTCTAAAGCTCTAGATAACTCATCTAAAACTTAGATAAGATAGAAATATTGCAAATAGTGAATGAGAAAACAAAAAGACCATAACGAAGATCCAAAGAAAACGTGCATACCTACGTCCTACGATGTGATGACTTCTTAAAGACCATGACAGAAATACAAAAAGAAGAAAGTGAGCATTTGTCGTGTCAAGTGGATGGAAATGGAGAGTAGAGAAGAAAACCAACTCGATTAGCGACAAGAGCAGCAGTCTTAATAGAACACCTATCGTGACAAGCCATTTAAACTGGCAGTCAGCTGTTCATATCTCTCACTCGTGGCCAAAAAAGTCTTCAAGTGGTTAAAGAACTCAGGATCTGCCATATTAGTGTTGTTGACTATGGCCTGGAGTAGACTAACGTGTTGTAATACAGTAATATTTACAATAATATTACTCTGCGCAGTGTTATTTGGTCTTTGTTTGTGGTACAAGAAATACCTTATAAGGAATGTAGTGAGAACTACTGCGGATAGCAGAATGATGTGTGATAGTCGCTGTCATCAGAAGTATAATGAGGTAAATGTAAGTTTATAATGCTGTTGTTTTTAGGTTAACCCTTTCCTGCCGGCATACCGAAATCGTTTGAATGTCGTATTTTTTTTTAAAAATTATGAATATTGTTTTTAAAATGAAACACATATATTTTTTTTAGATTTTTATTGTACCTAGAACTAGGTTTTTCAGTACCTAGACTTATCTGTACCGTCAGGCACTTTATGTATCACATTCATAGGAACTCGTTAAGAAACTATGTCTACAAATAATATAAAAAAATAAATAGCGTTAACAATTTTCAGACTTATATCTCGCTATCAAAAATCTACGAAACATTTACTTTATCATTTATTAGAACAAAAACAAAATAAAAATATACGCCCACGATATCAAAAATCAACAACACTAATAAAATTATGTAGCAAAATCAAACATTTACCTCGTGGTACTCTACAAAACAATTTTTTTTATCATTCAAACATAAGTATGTATTACAATGCGAACATTTTGTAAATGGTTTTGACTGTATCTGCCTCATGCTGCAGACTTCACATCTTCCTCTTTTATTTGAGAAAGTTGGCCAATGTATCCCTCTGTTACCTAACCGCACGTCTTTCAAAGTGGAGTAATTAGATTTTCGCCTCTTGGATGGCCCTGCATTGGAGAAGTGATCTGATGATGTTCTCCTTTTCTGACCAGCATCTTTCTGACTCATCAGTCCTTGGGCAATAGATCGCCGAAAGTCTTTTACAGTAGTTTTTTGTAATAGCAGATTGTGGATGACAAAGGCATTGACAAAAGCTATGTCCAGAACACCCCAAAATAGTCTATGCCACCATTTTGGAGACTTGCGGTCGACACAATACAAGGCTCTGAGGCGATCAGCGGTGTCCACGCCACCCATAAATGCATTGTAGTCCTTCACTGTTTGAGGACAAGGCACTGCAGACTTTGATCCATTTTTCTCTGTGCGTGAGACTGTGGTCTCTTCGGTTCCGTGAAAATTGGACACAAAATGAACCATTTTATTATCTTTCCATTTCCAATAACCAATATTCATGTCTGTAAAACGGTAATCTGTATCTCCTCTTTTCATTTTAGAATCAGCTATCATATTTGGTGGAAGCCCTTTTCTGTTACTTCTTATTGTTCTACAAGCAAAAGTGTTTTCATTCTTCAATTTCTCTAGCAAAGATATGGATGAAAAAAAGTTATCAAAATAGACAACCTTACCTTTTCCCCATTCGTGTTCAGTCAATTCTAAAACGACTCTTTCCCCTAATCCGTAATTCTTGAACTTCTCTGACATTTCTTCGTCTTTTCCTTGATATATCTGAAATTTCTTTATAAAACCTCTCTGATCAGCCAAACACCATAGTTTATACCCTCTTTTGATTGGTTTCATTGGTAGATACTGTTTCAGTGTAGATCTACCTTTGAACTTTATCATTGACTCATCCACGCTCAATTCACGCGTTCCATGATAACACTCCTAAAATTTTCTGTTCAACTCTTTCACGACTGGTCTAATTTTGTAAAGCTTATCTTTGCAATTTCGAGGCATTTGAGTATTATCATTGCAGTGTAAATAGGCTAAAATCATGGCAAATCTATCTCTCGGCATGGTTTTGCATATAAGTACATTGTTCAAGTCCTGTGCGGAAGAAAAATGGTCCTTCCAAGCAGGACGACTATTGTAACCCATAAAAAAATTCATGCCTATAAATGCTAGAAGCTCTTCCTTCTTGAGATTCAATACCTTATCTTTTTGAGTAGCAAAAAGGTTGCTTTGGTATACAATATTTTCCAACAATCCATCTATCAACACTAGAAAGATATCGGTCGGTGTGTGACAGTGGGCAAAGAATTCTTCTACTACTTCAGTACTTCCAGAATATTGCGATAAACTATTTTCTACTTCCCGTTTTTTTCCACCTACGATTTGGTTCCGGACCGGGTCTTGGACGGGCTGGTGTTTGCGGGGTTCTTGACGTGGATCCACTCGTTGAAGGTTGGACATCATGAGAATTGTCAGGGACGAGGCTAGGAACTGGAGATACCTGATCTATTGGAGATGGTGGTCGTGATGGTTGTTCCATTTCATCTAAGGCCTGTTCGATAGCTTCCTCGAAAACGTCATCGAAGTTTCTCGAGGTGCCTGGTGTGGGTAGTTGAACATTATGTTCAATTTCTTCATCCGAGGTATCCACTTCCGAAACGTCGTCGCAATCGGGCAAGTCTTCAAGCAATAATGCTTCTATCAGGGCGGTATTTTTTGCGATATTCATATCTGGACATCTACAATTAAATACATATAATTTTATAAAGTATCTAATGAAATAATAACAAAAATAAACTACACTCTTCATCTACGCACACCATACAAAACACATACCTAAAGTGACTGTCGGTACTTTTTAGTACGCACCAGTCTTGGGAACATTTAGGCATGTAATAATGCAAAATATTATCAAATAATCATCTTTGCACAAAGTTTATTATATAAATAAATGGAAATAATAACACAAAAGGCCACTTACCTATGATAAACAATTTTAAAACAATTCACAAGTCACGCTTCATTTACTTCGTCAAGTCTCCGACAAGTTGTAACTAGCAAACCAATTTGATTGGCCGTTTGCGGTGCGATACGAACGAAGCTCTCTCATTGGCTAAGGGAGTGATCCCAGAAAGGAACGACAGTGTTTTATAAGCGCTGCTTGTTTGCGTTCTCGATAGAACAGACGAAATATGAGTGAGTTCATAAAAGTACCGTCAGTCAGGAAAGGGTTAAGAGGTAGGTCTCTTTTACTCTTCCTGGCGGTCCGTGAAAAGCTTGCAGTGCCGCGTGAATGTCACGAGCGAGTTTTTGAACATTTTAAAATCTATAATTGTGCTCCCAACACCAAAAGTATAGCAGACAAATAAAAGTGTGCCTAAGTCAGCAGTGTCTGTGTAAAATTCTCTGTCTCTGTTTAGACAAAGCAGCCCACTATGTTCCCTGTTCTAAATAGGAATTTACCTACCTTACATTAGACATAACATTATTACTATTGAGTAGATAATTATTCATACGTATAATACCTATTTGTCAGTGACCTACTAAATAATAAGTATAAATTAAGTAGCCTTCGAAGAATAATGCACTAATTAGTATTATAACAATAATGTAATTAGACACTACATACTCAAAACTATGAATTTGACGAAAGAAACAAATGTTAGATTATGTATTTTTTATTTGATACATGTTTATGGCGATTACCAAATGGCATGTTTGTATCGTTATAAAATAAAACGTGAAACGTCTAGTTTAGGTGCATATTATTATTTTATGGCAAATAGTTTATAATTAGTATTTAGGTATAGTCATATATTGAGTAAAGAAATCTTTAACATTTTTAGCACGGTCTGTATGTAGGGTTGTCAACATGTAGTTCAAGGACTAAATATATCTATTAAGAACGCAAAGACACGAAACAGCTTTAAAATTATATATTCTTATAAAATCTAATTATCCCTATCCCCGTGAAAATAAACACGACGCTTCCAGATTCGAGAATCAAATACAGAATCACTTGTAAACATTTGCCGATTGATATGCCACAGGGCAGTATTAGTCTATTAGCGATTTAGAGAGAAAACTCTACCTTTGTTATTTGCTTTATTTTTATTGAATAGTACTTTAATATTATTATTAAATATAAATTTATAATTTATTATTTAATATTATTGTTTTATTAGTATAGTTAGCAACCCTATCTGTATCAATACTGACAAAAGTCAATAAAATACTGGAATCCAGGTCATCGCAACTAGATTACAACCTGGATTCTTAAAGCTTAGCGTACTGAGGCCAAGCTCTTAGAGAGAGCTTATAGAGAGTTTTATTATATATATATTTTATATATTATTATATACTTACAACCAGAAACGTTAGTACTGCTGAATACCATTTCTAAAGGTAAATTGAATACTACGCGTTCGGGATCAACCCCAGAGCGTGCCATTTGACTTGTGCCTGAAGTCAATCCCGAAATGGGATTCCAATCAGAGCCCCAAACAGCCTCATACTGAATGTACAATTGATCGTCAAACACACCTCCCGGAAAAGAAACATATTCAATCTGGCCGCTAAAACACACCAGAAATTTTGTTATCTCACTGTCTTTCATTGCCTTTGTAGACTGTATTTACTATACAAATAATAATCGTAGTTATAGTATAATAAAGTACTTTGATAATGTAGTAACATTGGATTCAACGATGAAAACAAAACAATCGTAACTATAGCAACGATATGAGCAACATTGCCAGCACAAATAATAAAATTATTCTAGATTTAATAAATCGTGTTTCGGTTATAAACATTCTAAAATGTATCTTTTTGGCTTGTAGAAAAGGATATAAACATAAATTTAAATAATTGTTATCGGTATCGTAACTTTTATTTTAATATTTTATTTTACACGCACGCGGTGTTTTTTGCTTACCAAAGAGAAAAGAGAACATGCTTCCGTTCCACTGTTTTACCGACATATTTTTAAAAGTTTCCCACAAGATGGCGCTGTATGTGCTTTCAAAATCCAAATCGGCCACCATTGTGAAGGCGAATCTATTGAATACTTTGAGGATTTTTACATTTTTTATGATCGTAATCAGCGAAATATAAAGTTTTATTTGGTAAGATACAGTGTCCAGTATTCCGACAACCAAAATCAAACTGTAAAATGTGCTAGAAGTGCTTAATTTCAAAACCTAAATGCGTTCAAAATGTCACGCGAAGTGAGCATCAAATTCGTGAACACCATACCATGCACTAAATAATCGAAGTTTTCTGTCGAATAAGCGTTCTTTAGAGGTGGAAGTGTATTGTTTTGCGCCGGGAATACATGTGAAATGCTATGGATAGTTGAAAAATTTAACGTGAGCTGATGAAAACGTTTCAGAAGTATCTGTACACGTCGTAAGGGAGCGCAGTTACGCGGGCGAAGGCTTCAAACTTGCCGGCATCATTATGGTGGACTGAAGAAGTGTTTGTTGACGGATTGGTGTTGAATACGTGTTGTAAACAGTGCCGCGAGTGTGCTCCGCACGATGTCGGGCGGCTCTCAGCACAACCCCAATGGTCGACAGTCGCAGCTGGGCTCAGGATGGAGCCCCCTGCAGGTGGTGCTTATTATTCACGTATTATTGTCCATTAACTAACCTAAATGAATTTCGTAACATCCGTCGGAAACATTTAATTTGCATGCTATATACACACGAATCTCGTGTTATGTTAACGAAAGCTGCTCAAATATTACACTAAAACATCACTAACTTTAAAATCATGTGTTCTCCTTTGTGTCAGAGTATGTTTGCCCCTGTGTATTATGTATAATCATATACCAATCAGCTGTTTGCATTGACACACTTTGGTTAGCTGACACATATAATGGCATTTTGCTATCAAATTAGATATGGCACAGATAACTTAAAATGTTATTTGTTATTATTTACAATGCACTTTTTGTGACAACAATTTGCCTTATGTTTTATTGATAATATTAAAAAAGCATTATCCTGTTGATTGACAATATTTCAATCAGAAATTGGTAATTTTAAATTTGTATATGGCAAGGTTTTAGGTTTAAAGATTTATATAGTTTCTGTTCAATTTTATTGAAATAGGTATTTTACATTTACATTACAGCAAAATAATATAAACAGCCATACATACAAAAAGCTTTTAGTTCTTCCAGTAGTTTAGCTAGAAATTCATGAAGTCTTCAATTTATTACCAGTAGTAAAAACTAATGATATATTAGAAGTAAAAATGTCTTATTTATGAATTACAGTGATCTTACTAGTAAATAAATAATAATAATAATAATATTCTACCACATACACACAACACCATCTAGCCCAAACTAAGCAGAGCTTGTACTATGGGTACTAGATAATGGATAAACATACATATATAATTTTTTTTTGTAAATACATACATATTATACATAGAATAAATACAATTGTAAATAGTAATCATTTACAATTGTGAGAGAATTTTACTCATATAGCATAATTTCCATATTTACTTATTATAGTATTTTGAGAGTGCTATAACTTCAGTTGGTGTTATTCCATACATCACAATAGGTATACATCATAGCTAAAATTACATTTTTGGTTATAAAATGATGATTAAACTCTTAATTACATATCTAAGTATTTTTGAAAAGCTGTCAATTGGTCTATTGAAATGAAACCATTTTTATTGATGTTCATTTAAAATAGTACTTTCATTACACATATCCTGACTAGTATAAAAAGCTAAGGTAGAGCTCTTATGAGATAGGTTAATTTCAATGTGGAAAATTCTAGTGAACAATCTATTGACTAGACCCTACATGTGAGTTTGCATTGACAATAAATATCAAGAGATATTACTCTCTGTATCTATAAACATATGTCAACAATTGTATTTCATCTATATTATTAGAATAATATTAATTATTGGTATAGTTATTAATGAGTTAATTATAATTTATATCTCAATTTCCAACACAAGTATTTATCTTAGATAGTCAAAGGTTAAGGGGAATAAATACCACACAACACTGACAATATTTAAAAAAATGGTGTAATAGATAATTAGGTAAGCACTGTTTTGATTCTTTTTTGAATTCATATTATCTTATAGAATGTCATGTGATATGTACCTTCTGATCTTCTAAACAACACTACAAATAACTATGGATTGTATTAAAGTAGTCCACACATGTTCAAAACAAATAACACATTTATATTCAGCTTCAAGTCATTAATTGAATTTATTAGACATTCATTTAACAGATGTTACATTATTACACACTTACAAACATATAGTGTTACTCTTCATTCTTACTATTAAAAATATCCCAAACTGAACTATACTATATTGTTTCTCCCATATTTATGGGTACTTATGTTACATATGATATCAAATGTTAGTGTCTTACAATTCAGCATGTGGGGTAAACCCTGTCATAGGAGGTCTCCACCCAAACAATAGACACAAAGAATGTATAATATTCTTTTTTCTAATTTGGTGTTATAAAATTTGTGACACTTAGGACACTGGCATTTGTAATAGGACCGCTTAATCATCTATTATTGTATGTTTGTAAACATACATCAAACTCTCAAAACCATGTGGCACTGAGATAGCGTCAAAAGTGCAACATAGACAGAAAAGGGTTATTAGCATTATGGGTAGCAAATTACTAATATGTTTGTTAACGCCTATAGCTAAGCTAGAATGCTTGTGTTAGGAGTAGGTTCACATCAGTAGTGTAAGAGATGGATATTAAACTCAAAACCTTTCAAACTGAAGTCTGGTATCTCTACTGTTAGTATTTAGCCACTTAATTTTGTTTCGAACAGAAATAGTAATTATTAATAGTATTATAATGCCTCTTAACAACAACATCTTAATCATATACATCAACTGATTACCACTAACGGCATTACCATGATAAGTTTGCTAATTAAGGTCATAAACATAATTATTTATGTTGAGCAATTGAGACATCAGTTTTCATGTAAATAAATTATATTCAAGTGTCAGGCAACCTGCATATTAAGTACATAATCAATGAATTATTGTGCTATAGGAACAGCAAATAACAATTTTTAAAACATAGCATTCCTTCTGTTTATAGGGATCTAACTCTGTATTAATTAGTTGACAAAAGCTATTGTATTGTGACCTATTTTTAAAGATGGATAGCCACAAAAACATCTTATACATGATATTCAGTTGGACTAATTATAAATAGAATAATCTGGTAAGATCTTGTAATAGTTCAATTTAATTTAGACACTTAATAGTTTTTATATGAGAACTTAATTAAACCAGTTTTTGTTTGGTAAATTTCCTGAGTAATATGTGCATATAATAATCCAATTAATTTTAATATATATTATATCTTGTCCATGATGTTGTATACTTAAAGTACTCTGTCAATCCTGAGGCTCCAAATGATACCCTATTTGCATCAAAATTACTTTAGTAGTTTACAGATAGTATATCTATTTGTTTGGTTAAAATATGCACTCATGCTAGTACAGATTTGGTTTAATTTCTCAAGGTGCCATTGGTGCCAATTCTGTTTTCAAAAGATTCTCTTATCTTAGCTAAAAATCTCTAATTTAGTTTAGTCCTGTCACTTTTAGCGATTTCAGAATACGAAATGTTGTTTGACAGGACTAAACTTAATTTTAGAGATTTTTAGCTAAGATAAGACAATTTTGTGACAACAGAATTGACACCATTCCCTCTATACAAAATATCATTTACAAGCATGATCAAATATTATGGTATGATAAAATTATTGTTTGTAATCCAGCTAAGATTATAAACTAAACTTAATTAGTTTATTACTTAAACAGCTTTAGATATAATACATACTTTTTTACTTACTAAACTTTACTATGGCACAGTGGTAAATATAACAACCTCTTTATTACCTGTGTGTAAAGTATAGAGAGTTTGATATATATACATAAATAGATTTAAGCCTGTTTACCAGAGGGGTGGGCAGAGACTACAGATTTCCATTTGCTACGATCCTGATACACTTGATATACAGTACAAGAAAAAGTAATCCAAAGATTGTCAGTATCACCATCACTAATGAACTGCAATATTTTTATTAATGGCATATAATGTGTCTTCTTTTAAAATATTAATGTTATTTGTAGCAATCCTTTATCTATGTGGAATTCATAATGTGCTCATTGCCATTCATATAACATAACAGGATACCATTATTGACCAATAACCTTCTTTACAATGGAAGATTAGACATGCATGTTTAATATTCAGTTAAATTTACCTCGTCTTTATTTATTCATAGTTTCATATAGCAGTCACAAAATAGAAAAACATAGTAACATAAGTATGAAAGTTAGTTTCCTTAAAAATAATTGTTAAATACCATAATAGTTAACCTATTGAGTTGCAGTGGGACACTGGTGGCCAGAAAAGGACAGAAGAACAGAAAGACAGAGGTTTCTCCTACAATAGGTTTTTAGTTATGTTTTGCATTTCAAGACTTGACAGGTTAATATAGTTTTTATGGTGGTTACCATGAGCTGTTCTCCTTACTTTCTCTGAAATGTTTCATGGTACTGGTAAAATAAGATGATAAATATATTCCTTTTTATTTACTGTCCTACTCATGTTATAAATGCAAAAAAAATTCAATGTTGTCGAGAGGTAGCCATTTATATAAAAAAATAGGTAAATCTGTGTAGACTGTGCCCAATAAAATAAATAAATCTAATTTCTTGAGCAGAATATTATGACAACAACATCACACTTAACTACTAGTCCATTTGATAACAATCCCATGCACCTAAAGTTCTTTAGAACCAATTCAAATTCTTTATCCAAAAATGAACCTATTAAATCAAATATAAAAAGCATGTATGTTCATTATAAGTATTTTATCCGTTAAAACTAAGATGTTTTCTTTATAATTGTGTTTGTATATTTCATTAATTTAGGTTTTTTTAATAATAAAGTTTTGTACCCTCTGAACTTGTTAAAACTGTTACAATGTTCAGTGGGTTAAAGTATTTCTTCACAAGTGCACTGCTATACGCCTGAAACGAGCCTATTTTTGTGATGTCTCACTTGTTTAGATTTTTTCAGCTTAGGGTCTCTCCCGTATCAGTATGATGCAAACAGCCGTTCGCGGTTCTGTCATTGTAATCGCCGCATATAGACGTCAATGCTTAGGGATGAATTATCCATCCGACCGCCTGACGACGGTCGCTTTTTGAAACAACTTAAACCGAGTTACACCCATTTTTTTTTTACACAAGGCATCTTTCTTGAAGCGAATGTCATGTTCCTGTATTCTCGTCCAAATAAGATAAATAGCAATACACTTGCTTGAAGAAATCATTCTAGGAAATAGGACAATTTCCAGTATAATACAACTCTGCCCGCAATCAGTTACAGGTGGCGAATTTGTTGGCGCGCGCGCCGCAAGCACACATGGCTTCGGACAGGGGCGTGACGTGGCACACGCCGACGCCTCCGCCCCATCTATACCACGTGCCTGCGCCTTCGCCCCCGGACCCGCTTCAGGTACACTACTTGTTCATATTTAATTGATGAGAGCATTTTAGAGTTCATATGGTGGCGGGTACATTTTAATGTTTTCACGTCTGTCAAAGGAATCCTTTTGTAGCATACGCCGTGTGTTTTTAACACTAATTACCTATAAGCCAGCAGCCAGTTAACACTTTCATAGATTTTTTTTACTGAACGGATGGCGTAGCGGTTTAGGTAGTCGCCTCTCCACTGCTACTGCACCGTGTGTTGTGGGTTCGAATCCCACCCGGGACTAAACTTTGTGTGATACATAAATGGTTCTTCTGAGAGTGGGTGTTCTTGTGTCACTTGTTTGTAAAGTCTCCCGCTACCTAGAATATACTCCTAGTGCGGGAGTTGTGTTTTTTAAAAAGAAAATGAAATGCTTTCATGCCTAGCGTATCAAAGGAACCCTGTTGTAGCTTTCGCCATCTTGACTTTTTAACACAAGTTACCTATAAGTCAGCAGTCACCTAATATTTCCACACAATGTATTATATTACTATAGACGGTATCCTAACAAATGCATGCTGAAAAACTGATTATGGTGATTCCCCTGTACGTAAAAGCTTAGTGACGTAAGTGTAGATTATATTTAAAACATTCTTAGAAGCGAAATAGCATTTCAAAAGAAAGTCTAAAGATCTATCCACACATATAAGGGCCGTGCGTGGGACGTGACAGGGCCGTGACCATGCTAGTACACTGTAGCTCTGTCGCCGTGCCGGCCCGGGCACGGACGTGTGTGAACGAGTTTATCCATTTCTACAAAAAAAAAATCCAAAAGCTCTTTATACGACCGGGTCTCAAATATACATGCGTATGCGTATACACTACCGCTTCACCACGGAGGCATTTAACATTCATAAATTATAAGGCCAGTTTATGGAGTAGAGTCCTCATGAGAAGAAGCAGACATCAAACTCATGGCCAGTCTTAAATGTAATAAATATAATATTGTCTTATGTTCACGCGAATGTTATACATTCGGTCCAGTTGCTTTTTTTTTTCATGGCTGCTGTAAAGCAACCGAAACGTCGGGACAAAGTGTAACTTAAAGATAAATAGTTTTAATTAAATTAAATAGTTTAAATAGTAATAAAGTTCAATAATAGTAGTGTTAGAGTATTCAAAATAAGTGATTTAAAGTAAAATAAACAACGCGACAAAATCCGTATAAAGTGTTTAATTTCAATGTAATAAATATACTAAGAAAAATACATTCTAGGTTGATTAATAAAAAGTTATAGGTACTTAGATTACTGAAAATATAGGTTCTATAAGATCACATACCCCAGCTCATTAATGGGATCCATAATTGGGATGACCGTCACAATAATCAAAGCCAAAAACCTTACTTTTATTGCTGCTGTAAAAAGTTACCTTTTTCCTGTTTCTATGGAAAATAGACAATTCATTGATTATTTAGTCTATTATTAGTTAATGGACTAGTAGGTAGGGTAAGAAGGTTGCAAATCTTGCGGTCCGGATCTCACAAGCCGAAGTAAAAACCATTTATTCATTAAGTGCATAAAATACCACTTATGAACGTATAAGTGAACAAAAAGTTATTAAGTTTTCCCATCAAGAAATTTCTTGAGCCCAGAGTTAGTCAATTAGATTGCGATATTTGATGCTCTTGCCTCGGCAAGTATGGAAAGACATCGGTCTGGTGCCTTATCCATCTCCAGGTGTATTGCTGTCCCATCGCACTATGAGGGTCAGGGAATATAGAGTGCACTATAATATCACCTGCACAGACAGCTAGTCTTAAAAATCGCTTTGGCCAAATTTCATTATAAATAACAGTTTCCACAGTACGTACTCGGCGCGGCGGCAGACCGGCGACCACTTAAACCTAAATTATATTTAAATATATTTATAATACTGCATAAGTATATGCGTTGCTTCCTTGTGTATTCGATTGTCATTCGAACATAGTAATGCGCGGTACTAGTATACATAGTATCACCAATGTCTAAAACATTCGAATTAACTTTCTTTATTACACATAACTTTCATCATAGTACTTTTATGAATCATAAAACCTTATGTTTTATATTTCTTAGCTTTTTTATTGCTTTTCAATGTTAGTTTGTATTACTATAAATTTATCGCTTTATTATTGTCTTTATATTGTGCATTGCTAACTCGTTGCAATTTATAACGTAGAATAAAATAATATAATAAAATTATGGGATCTAAAAATAATCGTTTTGAGTTATGCATTATACTTATACTCTTAATAATGTCGAGGCCGCACTGGTACGGTAATAGCGACGTGTGGATGACAACGTAAAAACACACGCATATAAGGAGCGATGGCGGCATCGCCAAAGGATAAGATGAGGATATGTTTTGGTATTGCGACGCCTTCGCGGTATTAATGCGGCAATGTGGTTGAAATATAGTTATAAGACTTATCTTATATCTATATTTCAACCACATTACCCCTGATTTATTTTGACGACTCGATGGCGTAGTAGTTGGTGTAACCGACTGCCACGCCTAAAGTCGCGGGTCTGATTCCCGCACAAGTCAAGCATTTGTGTACATGAACATGGATGTTTGTCTTGGTCTGGGTGTTTCTATGTACCTATAATAAGTAGGTATTTACAAAAAAAATGTATATATGTATGTTTATCCATTATCTAGTATCCATAGTACCTACAAGCTCTGCTTAGTTTGGGCTAGATGGTGTTGTGTGTATGTGTAGAATATATTATTATATATATCCGAACTCCAAGCTAGTACTGATAATATTTTAGCGGACTACCTGACCCGGGTTTGGTACCTATTACTCCATTTGGTTGGTACTTAACTAAAGGTAAACAATCTTGATGTAACTTTTTACATTAACACATAGGTAAGTATTAAACAAATAAACTACTACTTAAACTAACGGTTCAATTGATTTAGTAATCGTTATTTTTGTATTTACATTGATCTTTAGCAGCATTTTATTTTAAACTAAGTTTTTAGATAAAATGACATCAAGATTTTTACCTTTAGTTAAGTATCTAACCAAATGGAGTATAGGAACTCATGATCGACCACAAATTTATATTATTAGGCCAATCAGCATTCGATAATTTCATATCCCAAATCTTCTTCCGTGGCCTAGCGGTAAAATGATTTTTCTCTAGAAATTCTTACTGGCAACGAAGTCTGGTATGGTACCTTGTATATAGAAATAGACTGACCTGACGTATGACCAAAAACCTAACCTAGCGAATACATACATACATACATAAATTCACGCCTGTTTCCCAGAGGGGTAGGCAGAGACTACGGATTTCCATTTGCTACGATCCTGACACACTTCTCTGGCTTCATTCACTTTCATAACATTCCTCATACACGCTCGCCGGTTTAAGGTGCTCTTAACCTGGCCTTTATCCAGAACGTCTCCGATCTGATCAGGAAACGTTCGCCTAGGTCTTCCCCTTGCAACTGTTCCATTCACACTAGCCTTATAAACTTTCTTAGTCAGTCTGTTCTCGTCCATTTAACCTAGCGAAATGTGGGTGTAATATAAACCTTACTCTTTCGGAAATATTGGCCGGCAACTATCAATATACATATGTACGTCCCGTTAACTACACACATACCCACAAATCAATTATCTATTGGCTAATTTTAAAATATACGACATATCGAGCCTTATTTCTACAAGATTTGATTTTTAAAATGACGACACGCATGGCTCAGTGGATTAAGTGCTCGCCTCGCCACTGACACTGCGCCGAGTGTTGTGTCTTCGAATCCCACACGCGACAAAACTTTATGTGATCCACAAATGGATGTTCTTTGTGTCCGTTGTTTGAATGTTCGTAAAGTCCCCCGCGACACAGAATTTATTCCTAGTGCGAGAGATGTCGTTTAAAAAAAGAAGATACCCAAGTAATAATAATATTTAACCTGTGTATGTTTATGTAACTGATCTGCTGTTATATGATTCATCTGTGCAAACAACTAAGTCAAATATTTAAAGATATATGTTTGAGCCGTCAGATATACAAGGTTGCGGTGGAACCTTTCTGATTAGATACAGATTCCAGGGTCGTATAGTGATAAATTAAAATAGGGTGCGGTAAAAGTGTTGTAAGCTTCTCAGTACCAACAATGAGTCTGGAAATTTGTCTGCTTCCTGATATAGGGTACCAAGAAATGGTATCGGCCCCTTGAGTTTAGCCCCTTCTGATAAAATGTTCTGTTCGACCCTTATTTGTGGTCACGATCGGCCCCTTCACAGGCGGCGAACGGCACATTAATATTTAATTATTTATTTTGGTGTAGCTGATCGGTACAAGATTTTTATAGAAATTTGAAGTACCTAAGTACAGTCAGCCGAAATAAAATAATGTAATACTGAATATACTGATAGAGTATTATTTAAATATTCAATACATAATCGTGAAAAAAAAAATGTTTCAATTGAAATGTAGTTCATTTAATACAGACATACACATCTCAAACTTTTAAATCTAAATCTTCGCACGCTCATTATCTACACTAAAATTTTTCAAATAGTCGGAGTCACTTTTCATTTACGAAATAGTATTAATTAATAGCTACTGTTCTTTATGATTTTAGTTTAATACTTCACATATATGTGAAATAGACGCACGGCATACAAAAAACAAAATCCAACATGATCGCTAACGTTTCTGACTGTACTTTTCATCGGCTAGTAATCGGGGGCGAAACTGAGTATTTAAAATGACACACTTAGGAGCCGACATCCAAGAAATTTGGCATTTGATTATACAGACATAAGCAATGACGGTGCAATCGTTCGGTAGTGATCTCGCCGTTTACAGCTATGTGTAGATCTATTTTTCGAATAAATTATAAATTGCATGGGTTATGTGGTCGCAAGTCATGTAGCGTTTTTATTAATTAAATAGAGGAACATTTAATTTTTGGCAGGTTTATACTAAAAATAGACAAATAACGAAGGCATTCAAGTTGATATCTCAAACAGACAGTATGAATCACCAAATTAGTTATTTTCGTTAACAGCTTGGTGACAAATAGACCTTGTAAAATATGCAATTTGTAGATAAATCGTAACTTATACCATTTTGTCCCATCATTTTGGCAGCTGTGGTGATTGCGGCTGCTGTGTGCTCTTAGGTTCTATGCCTGAATCAGATTTTTCTGTCGAGAAATTCTATGTAACAGCGCGGCATCTAAAACTTTACCGGTTAACAGAAATAGGTTCGCTTCTATTTAGTGGGATTTGAATCCGTAGCTGGCGGAATTCGATTGTCGTATCTTTGACTACCTGCTCAGGGGTATGACGTAAGACTATGTTCGTATTTAATCTTACTCAATGCGGATAGACAATACATTATAGGACAACATTTTAGTCAACCTGCATATTTCATTGCAATGTCAGGTGCATGATAAATCTATGTATCCATGTTCTGCCAATCATCCAACCAGGGCAGAATAACCTTTCTTTTTGCTGCTTGCTTTAACATGAGCAGTGGCTTGCTTCTGTATTTCTGCAATGCATAGGTAACACAGCTATGTGCATGACCGGCGGTTATCGCTAATGCACCTCTGGCATATTTGCCTCTAAAGGCAACAAAAAGTGGACAAACGCCCTTGGACTGAGCTGAAATATTGCACAGAGCTACCCTTTATATAGGAACAAAACATTAGGAATAGGGTTTTTGGTAATTCTCGTAGAATCCTAACTAATATTATAAATATAAATATAAATTTGTTTATTTGTTTGATTTTCACGCTTTAACTACTTGATTTCATGATGATCGGCATCATAAAATTTCACATAAATGTTGTCAGGGAAACAGAAAATGACATAGGGTAACTTTTCATCATAGTACTGTTCCCGAGGGAAAGAATTTGATTAATATAACCTATATTAACGCAAGCGAAACCGCGGCCAAAATCAAATATAGAATAAGAAAAACGTTCATAGTTGCCATATTATACTATGTATAACTACAGACTCTATATCTGGCCTGTAAGTAATACTAATCACTAATAGCTTGTAGGGTGACTTCGAAGTTCCTCCTGGTATAGAATAAAAAGCACTTAACAACTAAAATGCATGCGGACGAAGTCCCAAGCAAAAACAAATGTATTATAAATATAATTGTATTACATTGTGTACACTCATTCCCATCTAACACACATCATTGCCAACACAACATCATGATCACATTACTAACTGCCATGTATATTAACCTGCCTTACCGTTGACTATCGTAGGGTCTCTTGCAATTGCAGGCGTTGAAGTCCAGTTCAAACTCAGTGTTCAGACATACTGCCACACCACCGGAGCTTTACAGACACACCCCCACACCGCCAGACAAACATTTAATGAGGTAAGTCAAGATGCCATTTAAATATGCATGCATTATAAACATTAATTTATATATTACCTACTAGCTGACCGGGCAGTCGTTGACTTGTCAATCTATACAAAAATACACTAACGGACTCATAAACTGCATCAAAGTTCAGTATTACTTTCGAATTAATATTTTTGATAAGTATGCAAACTTTTTAGATTAAACTAAATGAAAATGTCGAGACTGACCATTAATAAAAAAAAACAAAATTTAAAAATAGAATTGCAGTAGAAGATAAAAGTATACCCGGGAAAATAAAATTTATGCAATCTCAAATTCGTGTGTTTTTAGAGTAAAGTTCCTTTTGATTTTTTTTTCATTTGCGATTTAAATTATTCTTACCAATAGTATTGATTATTAGTTTTTTAAACTCAACAAAAGTTTCGTAACCATAAATATGGATACTTCGTCCGAACAAGCCGCTCAAATTGTGGCATTGGTGTGGGAAGGCTTGGATGAACGAACGATTGCTAGAAATTTAAATTTAAACCAGTCTAAGGTATCTAGAGTATACCGAAGGTTTGTAGAGACAGATTCTTACAAAAGGAGACCCGGTACCGGCAGAACTTAAGCAACCACCCGTCGTGACCGATTTATTGTTTCAACTTACCTACGAAGTCGTTTCCTCCGTCAGTAAACATCAAAACAGAGCTTAATGAAGTGCGTGGAGTAAACGTGAGTACACGAACAATAAGAAGGAGGCTTAAGGAACGGCAATCACCCTTTTTAGACCAGCAAATGGTCCAAAGCTGTCTACAGCTCACAGACAAGCTCGTTTAAGATTTGCGCGTGAACATCTTAATTGGACTGAAGAGCAATGGGCCTCCATATTGTTCACCGATGAGTGTAGAACATGTTTAAATGGCGCAGACGGTCGCAGAAGAGTCTATCGTCGACGTGGGGAGAGATATGCTCAAAGTGGCATTGAGAAGCGTGTTCCTTTTGGAGGCGGTTCGTGTATGGTGTGGGGTGGCATTTCGATGATTGGGCGAACGGAACTTGTGTTCATCGACATGGTTCGTCAAAACGGTAGAAGAGGTGGTTTGACGGGACAGCGCTATATAACAGAGGTTTTAGAACCTCACGTGGTACCTTAGGTGGAATTAATAGGCGAAAATTTAACTCTAATGCAAGATAATGCCCGACCCCATGTCGCTGCACAAGTTCGATAATATTGCGAAGAGGTATTGGGATACGTACCATGAATTGGCCAGCACGCAGCTCGGATCTTAAATCCATTGAGCATGTTTGGCACAGTTTAAAAAAGCTGTATTTGCGAGAAATCCTGTGCCCACAACAGTGGCTGTACTAAGAACAGCGATTTCACAAGAATGGAAAAATATTCCGCAAGACCGTTTAATAACCCTAATCAGATCTATGCGGAATCGATAAGAATCTGTAATAACGGCACCTTATTAAAAGAAAAAAACCTGTGCTTCAACTTTTTTTTTATTGTAAAGACAATTTTTCCGTAAACCAACCTAAATCAATTTTTGTTACATTTATCGTTTTTGTTTAATAACATGAATGGTAATCCAGTATACAAACATACACTTATGGATATGATACTACGCTGTTATAAAGTTCACGAACCAAAATATAGGTTTCAATTTAAATTTGTATAAAAAGTTTGAATACTTGGTTAAAATGTTTATTTCAAAGGCGTCTTGAACATTAATGCAGTTTATGAGTCCGTCAGCGTACATTTCACGTAATTAAATTTAATATCAAGACGTCAAATTATTATTATTTTTCTTATTAAAAATCATTTCCATTAAAAGTTTCGACATTTCCTTCCTTTCCTTCAAACAAAAAAGTTCTGTGCGACCCATTCAGCAGCGAATACAACACGTCTGCACGTAGAAGGCAGAAATTAAAAGGAATGTGAACAAATATAATTTTTATATTAAAATTTATAAAAATAATACAATTAACAATTATTAGAGTTAGAAGACATTGTGTGTACTGAATATGTATGTGTGTTAATAAATAATTTATGTGTTTCCAGACACACACCGTCCCCGGGCGACATAAAAACCCCAACGTTACCACCTGTAGACCTGTATCCACACTTGGGCCCAAGCAGAGGTAAAGGTTAACATCATCTTATATTTATTTTGTTTTGGCAGTTTAGGTTCTAGTTACATCATAATTTTTAAATTATTAAGGTGTTAGTGGATCCACTTTTACGGATGATTGGAATACAAGAAAACGAGCGCAGTGCGCGCTTAAGTGCGGAGTATTATTTAAGTTCTAATAACAAACTCGTATGTCGCTGACTTTACTAAAATATTAATTTAGTGTTGAAACAATAATTATTCATTGCCTGTATAAGGAATCTGGATTCTCTGTTGACTCCAGGATCACCACAAACGGTTATTCAAGTGTGATCTTTTGCAAGCATTTCTTAAATGATTGCTTCAGTTCATTGCCTCAGATGTAAGCTAGGAGCGCATTGTATTTACTTTGAATTGGAATAAGATATACAATAAATAAACTCCATTTTTAAGTTTTCAATTATTTTATTGCTTATAGTAACATAAAATATACAATGTGTATTGTTGTGACAGATAAGTTGCGCGCGGACGAGCTGCTGGCGTACGCGCGCGTGGGCGTGGACCTGTCGCTGGGCGGCGGGCGCGCGGCCAACGGCGCCGCCACGTCTCCCGCGCCCCCCGCCGCGCCGCCCGCCGCGCCCGCGCTGTCCGTGCGCGACGCGCCCACCATCAACAGCCTCATCGCGCGCGCCGCGCCGCGCCACCCGCACGCGCGCGTCGACGCGCTCCTCGAGCGCCTCGGGCCCGCGCCCGCCTCGCCGCACTCCGTCATCGTGCACTCGCGCGCCGCGCCCACGCCCTCGCCGCCCTCCTCCAACGAGGACTCGGCCGACTCGTGCGGCGCGCCGCCCGGCGCCAAGCGCAAGCGCAAGCCCGAGCGCACCGTGCGCGTGCCCGCGCCGCCGCCGCCCGCGCTCGCGCCGCCGCCCGCGCCGCCCGCCGCGCCCGAGCCCGCGCCCGCTCCCGCGCAGCCGCCCGCCGCCGCGCCGCGCGTGTCCCCGCCGCCCAGCGAGAGCGAACCCAAACCGACCCCCGCGCCGACACCGCTCGAAAACGGTGACACGGCTCACATGAAAAGCAACGGCCCGGACGAACGTCCGCCGTCCCCGCGCCCCGACCAGCCGCACGCGCGGAGAAAAACGCGCTCGGGCTCCGCCGAGACGATAGCGGACATAGCGGCGATGATCGCCGACACGGACCGCGCAGCCGCGCCGCCGCTCCTGCCGCCGCCGTCACCGCCCGCCGCGCTGTCCGTGGACAAGCTGCGCAGCGTGCTGGCCAGCCCCGACGCGCCGCGCTCCGAGCCCGCGAGCGCGCCCGAGCCCAGCGTGCCGAGCACGGCCGAGGCGCCCCCCGCGCCCGCCGCCGTCACTCCCCCGACGGCGGCGGCGCCCCCCACACCGCCCGCTCCGCCGCCGGCGCCCGCCGCGGCTCCCCGTCGACGAAGCGCGCGCACGTCGAATCCCGAGGCACCGAACGTGCCGGTGGAGTCCCCATCCGAGGCGAAACCCGCCGAGCCGGAGGCCAGCGACGCCAGCACGGCCGAACCCGCGGCGGCCAGCTTCGTGGAGGTGGAGAATCAGTTGGAGAAGATGTTCGCGGGCATCGAGGAGGAGCCCCTCGCCGACCCCGCGCCCGCGGGCGCCGACACCACGGACGCGAGCGGCGCGGCGGGCGAGGCGGCGCCGGCGGGCGCGCGCAAGCGCCGCCGCTCGGCGCCCGCGCGCCCGGAGCGCCGCGCGCCCCGCGGCCTGCCCAGCGGCGACGACATGCCGCGCAAGAAACAGCAGAAGAAGAAGCAAGACACTCGCCGTCCGCGCAAGGGACTGCGGGAGGCATCCGCGAAGGACGCGTACGATTCCGGCAGCAACGCTAGTTCGAGCAAATCTAGAGGGCCTTACATACAGGTGAGCTCGTTGTTCTTATTGACTATCAAATTTAGTTTGATCTCTTTCTCTCTATCTCAATATTTTACAATAACACTTCCATCAGGCACGACCTTTTATATCGGTTCGTTTTTTTTACGTTGACCATTTATATCGGTCCGTTTTTGATGACAAGTAATATCAATCAGATACATATAAATTAAAATAAAGTTATAAAATCATTTGTATTGTGACGTGCTTAGATCCGCGGTCCACGCGACTCTCCGCTGAGCGTGAGCGTGATGAACACGTCGCAGTGCGAGGGCGGCGAGGAGGAGGCGGGGTCGCGGCGGCGCGGCGCGGAGGAGTTCCGGCACAACGGCGTGCGCGGCGTGCGCGCGCTGCGGGGGCTGCACGCCAGCACGCTGGGGCTGCGCTACGACGCCACCACGCCCGACGCCACGTGGCTCTGCGCCTTCTGCCAGCGCGGGCCGCACGCCGCCGAGCTCGGGGACCTCTTCGGGCCCTACCAGCTCGACATCGACTGTGATGAGTTCAGGTAATACCATCGCAACACAATCAACTTCTTGCAAATATAGAAATCGATGTTTTTGAATTTGGTTGTTCCTGCTGCGTAAAGACCATTCTTGGCAAATACATATTTGTTTAAATCAGAAGTGGGCCAGCTATTGCGCCCTGTAGGAGCAAACAGTTAAATTTTATTAAATAATTGTCATGTCATATGGAGTTTTTACTCCAGGAGAGCTCGGTTCAAAACCTTTGTGTAAGTCTGAATATTCGTTTTGTATTATGAAAGCGATGTAGCAAATGATATAATTAGTATTTTGATGAGATAGCTTTGGTGGAAGAGTGCAATAATACTAACAGTGCGCGCGTTACACGTGTCAGGGCGCTGGACGAGGCGACGCGGCGGCGCTACTGCTCGGACGTGACGGGCGCGGCCGACGAGGTGTGGTTCCACGAGGCGTGCGCCGTGTGGGCGCCGGGGCTGGTGGCGGCGGGCGCGCGCCTGTGGGGGCTCGCGCCCGCCGTGTGGGCCGCGCGCGCCGCGCGCTGCCAGCTGTGCGCCGCGCCCGGCGCCGCGCTCGCGTGCGGCGCGCGCGCGTGCCGGGCGCGCGCGCACCTGCCCTGCGCGCGCGCGCCGCCGCCCGCCGCCTGGGCGCTGCAGGACGACTTCCGCGCGCTGTGCCCCGCGCACGCGCCCGCGCCTGCGCCCGCGCCCGCGCCCGCGCCCGCGCCCGCGCCCGCCGTCTAACGTCGCACCTGCCCCCAGACCACCTAGCGACTAATTTATTCGTAATCTGAATCTTAGCGTATGTGTAAATATAGCGGTTAAATGTAAATATCGGTTTTATGCATCGAGCGCGCCCGGCCGCGCCGGACACTCGTGTACATAGTGAGGCCGCGGCGAGTGCGGCGCCGATACACGGGAGCGGAGGAGTGCCAGCACTCTGTGGATCGTTTCGATATTATCTATATATTTTGTTTAGATGTTATAGCTAGTGGCGGCGCTACTCGCCGCGAGCGACGTCGCCGCGACGATTCCTTGTTGTTTACTGATCATGTAACAATGCAGTGATATTTTAAAGTAATAAAAAGGACCTTGGATGTAATAAGTATATTTTTTATGTAAAAAATATATAAATAAATAAATAAACAACTGTTTAGTTGCCATTTATAGTATCAAAAACTAGTCTAAATAAATAGTGTCTTGTGATTTAAATAAAAAATATATAAAAATCGTTTGGGGTCTATTAAAATTTACATTTTTAGCTTGGTAAAGGAATATGTATGTGAATACTGCATTGTTATCGGTGGATAAATAAATAAATGATACACGAACGCGTGTAGCGCTCTTATACTTAATAATGGTTATTTATACCGAAAACTTACGCTTACATTATTTAAACGTGGCCCTTCAAATGTTTTGTACGATCGATATAATTATGTTAACAAACTGTGACGCTCACCGCCGGCATTAATCGCCGAACTACCAAACGTGTTACGGTTGAAGATGGCATGTGTCGAGTAGAGGAATTAAATAGAATCATTTAACAGACATAACAAGCGTTATATTGCAATATGGCATCATCAATCAAATAGATCGATTATTAAGATCGGCAGTGACAAGTGTCCGCAAGTAATATTGACTCATTTTTAGAATAGTGTTGTATTTCTAATGTTTTCTTTATGGACAATAATGTTAGTTTCAGTGGAGTGTACAAATATAATTTGTAACGTCGGTGCAATATCCTTAGGCTCGTACAAACGTTTGGAGCGTCTACGTATAAGGGTACCATATGGGCACTTATCGTGGCCTGACAGTGAGCACGGGCCTACGTGCTATTGGTAACGTACTTTAATTCCAGTGAATAGAAAAATAGACTTTATTTAGAAAATGTTAAGGTACAAATTTATAGTAGGGAGAATCAGGCCAGTTTAGTGTTTTTAAAAATTTATTCGGACAATTAATGCGTGGACACGAGCGAACAAGAACAGCATCCCAAAGCCTTTGAATTGTAAATGGTGTAAGAATTTTTTTATCACTTACGGCAAATGATTACTTTATTAAGTATGTAATTGTTATAAATTATATTTATCATGACATTATAAGCAAATTGAAATACAACATGTTTAAAATGAGAATGTGGACTATTATTTATCCCTTGACTTTAGAGAAGCTTGTATACAAAAGTGAGCTTCCCTCAGTGACTCATCTTTTTATAAGCCCAAAAGGCTTGCTTTACTTTAATACTCGCTCCAAAAACTATAGCACATGCCTTCAGAGAGCTTTGGTGAATTAATTTGTAGTAGATGACTGCACCAAGGCACAATCATACAGATGAGCACACTAAAGCATATAAGGTGAAAAAAAGAATCAATTAAACATACCTATATATCGCCATTAGCCACGAGAAGCCAGTCAACGGTGTATTCCGCCAGCTTGGTTTTAGGGTTTTGCCTTTTGTCGGGTACTGGACACAGTTCTAGACATCGTGCTGCTACTGCGAACTATCTACTAGAGAGAAAATACGCATGAACACTGTTCGATCCGGAATCGAAACCGACACTTGATGTCGTCGCTGCAAAATAAAAAGGTAACGAAATGAGTCACTTAATTTACTGTTAGGTAACATAGAGCTTTTTGTTATAAGCCAATCTAATTGTGAGAATAATTATATACCGCTGCCTCGTAGACGGCAGGCAGGTAGGTAGTCCCTGTCTAAAAAATGGTAATGCCATCTATTGGAGAAATTACACAGCCTTTCCTGTGTAGAAAGGTGCTCTGTTTATTTTTTGTGAAACGTCACAGACTGTTTTGTATAAAATATGTCAACGCTATATAATTTTAATAGGTACAAATACACAACCCTATCTGTATACAAGTTCTTAGCCCTATTTGTGGTAATCTACAGGCCTACCAGTATAATGTAAGGCTGCAATAATGTCCAGGTCAAACATAATTTCTATTCCGTTTTTTGTTTGTGTGGATATATTTTAGCTGGCTGGTCACTAATCCTAACTAATATCATAAATGCGTATGTGAGCTCGATTGTTACTCTTTCACGGCTTAACTACTCTACTGATCATCATGAAATTACGCATACCCGTCAGGCGTCCAAAAATGGTCATATAGTACCTTTCATTCATAAGAAAGTACTGTTCCCAATCCAAGCAGCGGTCAAAAGCCCAGCAAATAATTCTTGGAATTATATTACAGGTTGTGCTTAAATCAGTAGACAGGCCACATGGTTTACAGACCTAGGATAGCCTTGGTATAACAAAGTGAAATGCCATTGCGATTGGTTCAACTACTAGGTACATACATGAATGATTGTAATAGTTGACAGAGTACTAAAAGTGTGGTGCTAGTTTATTGAAGCTTTTGATGTTTCGCAGAATTGGCGCAATTATACTACACAGAGCATTTGTAATTTTAATATGTACTTACTTTTATATATAATTGCATACCTAATTCCAGTCGGATAAATCAACAATTGTAATATTTATTAAAGATTAACTTTGATTTTATATTGCTTACTTAAAATTAATCTATGATACTTTTATTACTTCGTTTACATATCTTCAATAAATAATATTGTAGTCGGCATTTTATCAATATAATATGATTTAAACATTTTATTAGAAACTGTTCATAGAATTTTTAATTTTGCTATAACTTCTACTTACTAACTTCGTAACAAGATCCACATTATTCCTTTCTTGACTACGAATACAAATTCAGATATATCATTGAGTTTAAATTAACTGCTATAGACGCATTAACCTTCAATTGATTTTCGATGATAAAATAAAAAAGACCTCAATTTATAAGACATTGCCGATATTCGACAATGCTCGCCCTTTTACCACACTTTTACGTTCAAAAATCCTTATTGTAAAATCTTGTTCTAAAATTAAACATTTCTATACTTGCTTTTTATGCCTATCATTCATTTAAAATTAACATCTAGTCACTGCTTTTTTTTTTGCCTGTAATAATGCATTTACGCACACCCCTCCGCAGGGCAGGCGGAGGGGTTATGCCGGACTCGCCGGGGTAAAAGAAAGATGGAATAAGAATAATGTACCTCCTGGAATACCGACTAAACCTACCACGGTGTTCCTCGACAAAACCACTATCGACGGGGCTGCGCGAATCACTTTTGCATATGGTCGCGACTCCGCCGAGGTTTCAGCCCGCCGTGTAAAACGGCAGGCCACTACACAATAAGACCTACCCAAGCCAAAAGGTACTACTCATTTAAAAGCCCTACTGTCTCCCCCCTAAAGGGAGGCGCGCATGGGAACACGCACGCCGCCTCTCGGACCTGGTGCTGAACGGATGGCGGGCAGGCCCACAAGGCCCACCACCCCCAGGTCAATCCTCAGGGTGGCTGGAGGTCATCTCGCGCCCTCCGGCGCCCGGCTCTGCGGTTGGGGAGAGGGTTTAAACGCTCCGTCTCCCGCTCTGCCGCCTCCTTGATGGAAATCACTTCCTCACAGAAGGAGGCGACGGCGTTCCACGACCTCTCGCTCCGGACCATAGACTGAACTACGGCCGGGAGCGAGAGGGCAACCGATCCGACTGCCGCGATGACGGCGCTGCGATGCCCAGGCGGGGCAAACCGCCAAAGTGTGCAGCGCCGTGTCCTCAACAACGTCGCGGCAGTCGCAGCTACAGTTGTGAGAACCGGGCGTCTCTTGCCGGCGTATACGACACAGGAACTGGCCAAAACAACCGTGGTCAGTCAATACCTGTGTCAGCCGGAAGGTGAGAGCGCCATGCCGCCTCTCCAGCCACTCCTTAATCACGGGACTTACCGCCACGATCGTGGTGTCACTGCTTACGTTAACTGTTAATTTTAATCAAGTTAGTTACTTTATAAAATATATTTACACAACAGATTACTGCTATTTCGGAATACAATTTATTAATTATTATTGTCCTTGGGATATAAAAATGTTGCCTTAGCCTTGCATTCAGTAAACTAGAACTATGATCATAGAGAACAGACAGAACTTTATTGGTAAAGATAACAAAAGGCTGTTTATAAACTGTCCCACTGCTGGGCACAGGCATCTACTCATTGTGAAAAGGGTTAGGCTATAGTCCACTACACTAATCCATCAATTTAAGTGTGCAGACTCGAAATATCTTCGAGAATATTACGTAAATAGAGAGTTCTACATACAGAGAGGAAAACATCGTGAGGAAAACTGTATATCTAAGAAAATATACAGGTTTCTTCATGATGTTTTTCTTCACGACTAAGCGAGCTATAATTTACTATTTTTATTCACCTAGGTGTTAATAAATCTAAATGAAAATAAATAATCAATAAATTTATTAAATAACAACATTTAAAAAGCAATTTCACTGATGTGCATTTGACAATCATAGAACGAACAAGTGGCTACCAAAGAGGTTTGTCCATCAAACTTCCAGTCGGCGCCATAGGCTATGCTTTCATGTGCCATATATTCACTGAGGATCTCCACTTCGTTCTCGACGCATAGAACACGGAACCCGCCATACATGCAGGCAGCCAGCACAGCATGATGTTGGTACGGATGCCATTTTAAACGCCAGACGCCGCCGTTTACGTTCGTTTCATTCAAACAAGACTTTAGCTTCCTTGTGTCCCATAGACGTACCTTTTCATCGTAACTGCAACGATATAAATAATAACCTTTATATTAATAAGTGAAGAGAATAGTTTGTACCCCTTATAGGCATATCGCAAACACGGGGGAGTTTGTAATGTTGCATAGTTATACATTTTAATTATGAAGAAGGGTGAAGATTTATTTTTGTTTTATTATTGTTTACAGGCGAATTGCGGCCACTTGTCGATCACGCGTATAAATAATACCGCCTCGAATTTGCAACGGTAGTGAATGCAACAATTGTGCATGAGATTTCCAGTTCGATTGCCGGGCCGGGTAAAGTTATTTCGTTTTTTCTTTAGACAATATTCAATAGGAGCGCGGCGTCATTTTAAAATGTGTCTGGTAAACAGTAATAGGTTCATCCTCTACTATGTAGGACTTAAAAACATAGCCGGCAAAATGTGGGTGTGATAAAACACTTTATTACGGCTATACGCGAGACTATATTTGTATAAATGTATGGTCCGGTGGCGTCCAAGAATGGGCAATATTTTTAGAATATTCTGTTAGGAAACTTTCTGTAGCAGCACGTAATCTGGAAATGTGGAATACAAAAAACCTGAAATACAATTATTTGCTCTATTACGTTGGTCCATCTTCAACTGTTTACCATGACCGTGTCATAGGCACAATCAGCAGATCATTCTGAGTTAGGTATATTTTCTCTCACCTGCCCGTGAGCAGCTGATGTTCCACACCGAAGTGACTCCTGATGGCAGTGACTCCCGCGTCGTGGCTCTTGTTGACTGCGGTGGCGACATTGGGGATCCTCAGATCATAACTCTTGAATAAACAATCGTCACCACCTGAATGTTGTAATAATACAAAAACAATGTTAATTATTATCTGCCTAGTGCATTCGATTGGATTAAGGGAGGATTTATTTACAATGAAAGATAATTTTTGTAAATTTCTTACACGATGTCGATCGACATTTTTTTATTAGAACTTGCTCCAGGTGGTTTCGTGTATATCGTAGGCGGCTTTTCAAACATTCAACGTCAATTAAATAATATGTGGATCGGATCATAAATCTATTGTAGTAGATTTCGAGAGTTTTTTGTCTTAAAATTGTGTCACACAAATATTTCTGATTTTACTGTTACTTGTTACTGATTTCATTTCTTAACCTTGGCCATAAAATTTATTTACAACCAACCTGAGTAAAACACATCTGGGTTCCAATAATTAAACGCGCCGATCCACGCCTCGAAACCGTGACTCTTCCATTTACCCAGAGTCTTCAAGCCGTCTCCAGAAACTTCTAGAACATGAACGCAGCCGACGGAATCACTGACGACTATACGAGCTTCTTCACAGCTAGTTCTATTTGTCGACCAGTCAAGGGAGAGAGCCAATGCATCGGGCGCTATTTCGTGGTCCAACCACAGAGTGAGCTTCAACGCCCCATTCTCATCCCTCAGAGTATACAGTTGTAAGGTCCCAACTGAAGTGACGACGGCCAAGGTTGGAAGTCCCCGTATCGTGTGGTGACACCATTTCTGGTCAAGGACGCCTGACGTGTCGATGGTTTGGATGGGAGTCAATTCAGTGCTGTCGTTGTCGACCACAAACAAGTATATTCTGCCCAATCTCGTTTGCTTTTCTGCTGGATCATCTGTAATATAGAAATAACAAGATTGTTATATAGATCTTAGAAACCACCATATGAAAAGGCGTCAGTACACTAGTCAGGGATACATATATGGTATATGTATTTATATTTATAATTCATATAATTCGCAATGCGAATGTTTAAAAGTCACTAATGAGAGAAGTTAAGCATGTTAGGTTTGTTCAGTGTTTTAAGTCAAGAATTAATAAAGACACATACATAAATCAAATTAAACAAAATAATATTACCTAAGTTAAATAATGCTGATATTAATAGTCTTTTTACATTTAGGCTATCTATTTTGAACCTAACTATTTAAAACTAACTAAGTACTAACATGATAAACAAGTACTCTATCCGCCAGATATTAGCCCGGTTTTAGACGATTGCAACACCAAAAGTATCAAGCGCATATTAAAAAAATAGGCACTGACTGATCCGGTCCAGTGCCTACTTTTTTAATGCGGGGTTGGATGCCTGCAAACGGGACAGCGTATAAGAAGACCTGGAGACCCTAATTACGACAAAAGATTAATTTGTTATCCTATTATTATAATGAAACGTTGAGGCCAGTTTTCGATACAAACAAGCACTCTCTCCATGGGAAAATCCTTCACTGCCAATCTTATGGATTGTTTTAGGGACTCCAAATTATCATGGCGTTTAGAGCATGCCATACTCTCTAAAACCCACCATAAATCAAATCATAATCTATAGGATTAAGATCGGATCTAGATGACGGCCAGTCTTCAACTCTGATGAAGTCCGAAACGTTCGTTTGGGTGGATCGAGCTTTATGACCCGGTGCTGAGTGTCACTGAAAGGACCATTCTTGGTTATAGAACATGGTGTTATTAGGAGGCTCAACCACCTTCTCAAGAATCGTATTTTGATACATCTGTGCCGATGTTCTGACACCTTTTTTACAAAAATATGGCTCAGTCACTCCTTCCCCACAAAACCATCACTAAAGTCGGATAATGTCACGTTCTACTCTGCTGACTAATTAGGAAGCTTCTATAGAGCTCATAAACTCGGTCATTTTGCTTGTTAAACCATTGCTCAATAGTAAAAAAAACTCATCAGAAATTAATAATTTTCTGTGGCCTCCCTCTGCGTACCGCTTAAGAATTTGTTTTGATTTTAACACCCTATTAATTTTAAATTATTAGTTAAATAATGACCAGTGCGTCTCTTCTAGGCTGCAAGACCTAAGTCAAGACGAGGTTTTATTATACCTATCAATAGCCCGGTACACAAACATTTGACTAATACCAAGCGGATGGAGAGTACATAAAATTTCGATTGTGTGGTACATGGCGCTGGGGGGTTACATTGATTTTAATCCACCGGCAGAACTGCTCAACAGTAAAATAATTAATATTGTACAAATAAAAAGCCAAATTCCCATATTTCAAAAAATGTAGGTAGGTAACACAATAATAGGATTTACAATGTATTAGCTAGCTTTATCCATTAGGTATATGTTACTATAAGATAGGCAAACTGTACCTATTTTTGGATTTTATATACGTTTCATAACAGCCTTTTATATTGTTATTTTTATATTTGTAACGAATTAGAAATAATAAATAAAAATGACTTTTTAATTTTATTTTATTTCTAAACTCCATGTATTTTAAGTTATAACTGGTTGCTAGTCTTTTTATAGATCCTTAAGAACCTAGTGACACATTCAAAAGATCTGTTGGAAAGCGCGTCTCATACTAATTTGGTCATCATCCTTTATATTTACATGTTCTTGTGTTGGATGTGGATTGTGTGTTTAGGTCCAGGGTCGGTCAGAAAATTTCCAATAGCAGTAAAGAGCATTCGGTTAATTTAGCTTGGACTTGTATCATAGCTGGCGTTATCTAGCTCTTCCAACTCTTCAGGCATATGCAGGCGTGAATCAAAGTAGCTATGTAGACATATAGATATAGTAATTGTTACCGTTGTCAGTTTTTTGCAGCTGATAAGTTCCACAGACGAGTACGGAGTGGTACGGCGTCACGGGACACCACTCCACCGAATCTGCACTGTACGCCGTATGCCATCGCATCTTGTTCTCCCACACCGCCTTCATCGCGCACTGAAATATAATTGTACAAGCATTATGCAGCCAAATTACAAAGTCTCCCTACTTATAAAATAGATGATCTCTTTCAATTCCTCGTATTATTTAATTCGGATATCTGCGAGCCATTATCGTAATTGAATAATGATATAGGAACGCATACTCGTATGTTACAAACAGAGACATGAAATTTGATATCAAAATAACTGTAAACTCAGGGGAAAACAAATATGTTCGAAATGCTAAGTTGCCTGCATAAAATGATAATAATGAGGACCTACCTAGCTTGCTAACCCATATACTGCAAGAAGAATAGTCTGAATAGTAGACAATTCAAGAAAAATCATATTAAATATGTATGTTATTAGAAGAGCATTAAACTTATTACATATTTATTGGAATTTAAGATGACGGACTGTTCTAATATGTATTGCGCCGAGCCCAATGAAGCACAAACGAACATATAAAAATCTCATGCTTTTGAGGGGAAGATCATCCTTATTTTTAACCGATTTCAAAAAAGGAGGAAAAAATTTTTTTTTCCCCTGCACACGTATATTTTCTTGTCAGTATATTTTCAGACTATGTGCTACGATTGAGCATTATCTAAAAAACGGCCTATCAATCTTGCCCAATCCAGGAATCGAACCTTACGCAAAAGTTAGTGCAAACTTATGGCATGGTACTCTAGAGGCAGTCACGGCTTTTTATTCCAAAACATACACGGTTTCTGTGAGCTACTTCAACGAAACCGTGGCTGTTTTGTATAAACTGTTGTATCGTGTTATTCGTTTGTACAGTCGGCAACATAAGTCATAAACATTCGCCAAATTAAATTGTTTAACATATATAAAAATGGTAAATCTTAATCTTTTACTGCAATTACAGTAAAAAGGTCGTTATTTGAATCACAATTCTTTACTATGGACCAATAGTCCATTTTCATTCATAATATACTCAACTACAGAAATAGCTAGTTAATACCTACAGAATCTATCTAATAGGTGTATCGCAAAATATGAAATAAAAGCACATTTACTATTTTAAACCCATTTATTGTAATAAAAATATGCCCATACATGAAATAACTAACACTATCAAGACGCGATAATCTTGTCGACATTATCCGACACACAATTTTACATATTATAATAATTTGCTAAAATTTGTACTGTATTGTGGTTCGCCACTTATAGTTACGTTGGGACACGAAGGAACAAATATAATACAATACAGGACTGTCCCTCAATCACCGGTTTTACGTAAAGTGCGTGACTTTATCCAATTGTGAATCTTTCTGCTCTGCCTCAAGTTTTGTAAACTCAAAACAACATTAAACGCCATCTATTGTTATAAAACGTGTAATTTTGCGATCAGCATGATACCTTTCACAAATTTATACAATGCTGTTTGGATTACATAGTTACCCAGTCTTTATTACAATGTATTTGAAATCACTCGTGATATAGAGAATTACTCCTAATGCGAGAGTCGTCACTAAAAGAAAATTATTTTGCCAGCTACGTTAATAAAATTGAGCCAAGGACATTACCGTCTATTAAAGTCATTTGCAGATGGAAACAAACCCTGGACCACACAATCGACAGTTGCAAGCAGAACATTACAGAATAATCACGCACCTTCCTTACAAAGTCATTGTTTTTAAAATATTACTAATGCCTAAGTGACACCAGCATACAAGACAATATAACTATAATCTCATTATCATCTGTTCTAGGAGCTTTATCACTTAATCGTATATACAGTTTAAAAAGAGGTCCTAATATCACTGACTATCAGTAATTTTTGTATACTTGCTTCATTTAACATTGTTTTTTTAATATTAATATATCTAATAAATAAAATTGTTATATAGAAACCTCCAATTATTATCTGCATATTTAGACCATAGACACAAATATAGATATACATAGATATGTAAATATCATCTCCATAAAGTAAATTGTTTAAAATAGAACTCTAAATAGAGATCTTTTGAGTTAAACGTCTGCTTAATTTAACTAGAGTATACAGTTAATTACGATCGTATACAATATCATTTTATATTGTCGTTGCTGATACAAGTTCATGTTTACAATATTATAATTTAACACATAACTGTGCCTTACACGAGATGTTAACAGCATGGTGTGTATAAACAACCTTTGACCACGTTAACTTAACGCGTTCGTGACTGTCAGTTGGAATGACAGCAAGTGGCGTGTTACAGAAAACAAAACGTGCGCCTTTATTGTCTAACGTAATGGTTATTACTACCACATTGACATTAAACGGGATACTATATCTATAAAATTCCATTACATACAGGTACATCTTTAGGCCGCAGCCATATTGTATAAATGTACAAGCATTTCTCTTTTCGGTACAAGTGTGGCAGTGCTGCTCAATGCGTTAGGCAGTAAGGAGGCAAATTCAGCGCAATTATGCCCAAATCGTAAATTTTTAAATAGTTTTTATAAATTTCTTCTAAAATAAACTGTATCTATTACATATTATATTTACGACATAGTTCCTCTTTAGACACACCGATTCAGAGACAATTCTGCACTGAGAATATAATTAAAAAAAATCAGGAACATTAATAATTAAGTATAGAGTAAAATTGATTATCATGCTAAAGTACAGCCAACGTCAAATATCTTTTCGTACTGTATTTATATTTATAAATATTTATTACGAATGTCATTTGTCGAACGTCACAAAAGATTTCGAACACGATTGTACTTTTAACATTCGAAATATGAGCAAATATGAAAAATTTCTAGAACATCACAAAGACGATATGAAATCCAAATTACAGGAAAAATATATAAATACAAAAATATCAATAAAATGGACTCGAAGGGGTTACAATTACAATAACATTTATTTACGTAAGTACATTATTTATTAATGGTAACTTATTTTATAAGAGTTAAAACCTACTTCGTAAATTCTTCTTAACATCTAATTATTCTAAGAAGTATACTTTGACGGCAGTTGGACCGAATTTACTTATTTTGAACTTGAGGTACAGACGAGCACTAATGTGTTAATTGAAATTATATTTAGCCTATAATCGGTGGTATTAAAATGAGTATATTGTTGGTATACTATTTAAATGATGGCAAGTGAATACATTGGTGGGTGACACAGCTAGCCAGCCTTTGAAGAACAACTTGTAACATGCACATGTCATGGCTTTTGACGATATATCTTCAAAGTTAAGCTAGCGGTATCCATAGATAGGTATTCTTGAAAGCATCCAGTCTTATTGTCTGCTGAAATGGCGTTGAAAACCAGAACAAAACAAAAAAGCTACATAATACGCGGATTTTAAATTTATAGTGTCATCTTACTAATTAATATTACACAACGCGGCTGCTGCGACTTTAGTGTATACTTCAAATATGAAGAAGCTATTTTCAATGCCATAGAATTTACGTTCAACAATAAGAGAGCAAGGCAGCGGAAGTTTATAGAATATTTGTATATATTTTTATTGAAAATATCTACGTAAAAAACGATTTGTTCGGTGAATACACATAAAATTGCAGCTCGTCTGTACACCTATATAAATATATGTCAATATATATTGAACTATTGTCGTTGAATGGTCGCTTAAACTAAATTATATACAACTTAACAATAAAACGTAATGATCATAAATCAATGAGCACATTTTCTTAATAGCTATGACGTAATCTAACATGAGGTCACTACAGGACACGGCAGGCAGATGGCGGCAGTGTGTTATTCTTCATAACTATCAACAATTTTTTTTATCACTTCATTGAGTATCTGTGTAGGCGAAAACATGGCGCGAAAAAATGATTGTGTTGCGAGATTGTGATGTTGATGCTGTTGTTGATTGTGGTAAAAATAATTTGTATAAGTAAGCGATAAGTTATTAAATAGAAAATACGTTTTGTTTCGCAGGTAATAAGTTAGATGTATATGTCTTTCAATACTGCTACAGTAAAACCTGGATTATTGTGATTATTCGGATGAGCCCGTAGCGGTCATTTTACTTAATTTTCTTATTTATTGTTATGGTTTCATTAATTGCACATCTATTACTTACCTAGTATACTTAATATGTTTACTAAGTTTGTAGCTGATATTACGACGTCAAATTTGCTTACGCTATTATCAAATAAAAGTTTATGTTGCTTTTATTTCATTACACCGATTATACGGATGATAGGTAGAGACCTACCCACCGACAACTTGCTTGTCGGTCATCCTAATAATCCTATAATCCTGTGGTATTAATATTCTACTGCATTTATTTGAAAACATCAGTCCTATTCTGTTTTGTCGTTAGCATTAATTAACAAAAAGCCAGCAGAATTACGCAGAAGAAAACACGACCGAAAAGCAGTCGAAAATTTGTGCCATCATGAATTCTCAAAGGAGAGAACTCTAATATCATGGAGTACCTCCATCTGCCTACTGCGCCGGCTTGATCTTAGGTTTAAAAACAATATGACTACAAACAATCAAGCCAAAATAATATCAACATAAATATCGCCAGAGAATTAAGAGTAATCTGTTTAAAAGCTAGTCATAAAATAGTTTTTATTCGATTAGGTTTGTTGTGCTTCGTGTAAATAACGGCCTGTGGCGCTAGTGGACCGTAAGACATTTATTATGTGCTTTTTATTAATATTATAATATTAAGCTTTCTAGTACAGATTTATCTTGTTGTTGATAGTTAAAAAACTAACAAGTTGCAAATTTGAGAGGTATTTATCATAGCAGCACAATTGCTGCTAATATATATGCGTGGCAGTTCACTAGGATAGCCTAGTGGACTTCTAAGCATAGGTCTCGAGTCAGATCCCTCGACACGCGTACCTTTAAATAAGTGCAAGTTTTTTATAACTTTGTATTTTGAATTAAATATATCACATAAGTCCAATAGCGTCACGAGCCTACATAAAATGGAACTAAAAAGTTCCATTACACGAAGCTATACGACAGTTTTATTATTAGACAAAGACATTAAACATTAAAAATATTAATATTTTGTTTGTGTATGAGGTAGTTGTTCACAATAAATGTTGCAATCACAGCCTGTTTCATTCAGGACAATCTGTTCATATACCGTATAGACTGACTCACTGGTGTTGGGACTAATGGTTAAGAGAGGTAGCTGTAGTTTTTTTCATTCTCCACGACACTGATATACATATGCCTAAGGGCTTATTTATGTCTGCAGATGTGCCAATGAGCATGATTTTAAATGTTCAAGTCCACAGTAGCGAATGACTTACTTATGAGACTTTCTTGTTAAAAATAATGGGTCATAGGATATCAACTCCCTCTACTAACCATTAAATCAATCAATATTGTATTCTCAACTGCCAAACTTACATTATCACTTATCACTATCAAAACAAATGTCTGTTTCAATAAATAAACAATGTAATAAACTGTTATCTTTGGAATCAGAGGTAGCCATACACATTGTATGAAGGTACACATACATAGGTCACATCAGTACCCTTATACATATTACTCCCATTTCAGCAGAGATGCATAACAGCCATAGTCATTCAATATCTTTTACACCCACATAGCGCAAGAGGCTTTCCTCAATTTTAGAATACACCCAGCTATCTTTTTAAATTGACTGAGAACTAATAGAAGTAAGCACAACCTTATGCCACTGATAGGCAGGTGTTGGATTCATAATTGTGTATTTGGCCACCTCTGTTAAAATTTATTTTTGCATTTACTTTTGTCTCAATTGCATACTTTTTCAAAAGGGTCATAACTTTAAACTAAATTCTCTTAAATTTATGTCTAAGTACCCTGAATTATATATTTAATTCTAATAAATTTGATGTTGTATTCACTGCTGAATTTAATAATTCATTACTAAACAAGAACATTATGGCGCTGAATCCTGGCAATGGCTTTGATTATAGTGCTGCAGTCATTGTCAGCTACCATAGGAGTAAAAAAGATGCAGCAAATTGAATTCATCAGCTATTATGAAGCAATATATGCATAAACCTTGCTAAATTATTTATTTTCTGTCTTTTCTTTATCCAAGTGATATCAAAATTCAGTCAAAAACTAGACAACATTAGGTTACTTAAGGAAATAATATCCTTTTTATCAAGGAAATAATATCTATTGCTACTTCCAAGATTTTGTAAATATGTAGTTATTATGTAGTCTTTAGTAAGTGTTTAATAGTAGTGTCCAATCATGAGAAATTGACTAAATCCAGCAGTAAACCTAGCCTTGTAAGATAATGTTAATTTAAACCATCTACATTTAAATTATAATAACATCCAATCACAAACACCTTTACTTATAAACATTTCTTAAACAATCCATTTGCCAATCTGTGAGTAAAATCAACTTGAACATTTGCAGATTATAAGTAAATAGGTGTACTAGTGCTTATCAGTAGATGTCAAGGTTTTATACCTGCTTTTTCTTTTTTATATTATTGAGACATTGCCAGTAAAGTCGTTTTAATTGAGCATTGATTACTATGTAACATTTGGAAGCTCTTAGCATCACATGTTTGCTGAAATATTTCAGAATATAAAAAACATGTACGTCATCTAGAGCTTTGTAACATTGCACTGTCACTATTTTGTATCACCAATAACACTTTGCACATTTGTCTAAATTGTAAATGTAAATAATTATAGGGTGTGAAACATTTTTGTGGCTTTTGTTATGATTTTCAACTTGAACTGCTTTCAATTGTAGTTACATATTGAATTATAGATAAAACAGGTATAAATCCTTAGACATTGGTTGCATTAATTGTTAGGATTGATTTAGTAAACATGCGGCTCAATTATAGACAGCCATAGTCAAGTGACCACTAACATATCAATGGTCACCATAGTTGAGTTGGATGGTAACCCAACCATATAACAGTTTCATTGGGCATTATCTCTGATTTGACGGAACTTCTTTGTGGCCTTCATATAGTATTTATTATTGTATTGTTTCATGATAAAACAAGTTCTGTTATGGTATGACACACATACACATCTGTTTTCAATTAACTGAATAAGCAACATAAAGATAAAATGTTGTATAATTAGTGAGTTGCCGTTTTGCTTTACTAGTATCTTTTTTTTTAAATGGATGCGGTTTTGTGTGGTTTTTTAGTTTTATCATGAAACAGACAACAAAAACAAACATACAGCGCTACTATATTTCTTCTAATTTCATATCATGTCTTGCTATGACTTGAGGTACACTAAAAATTGACTGTGAGTTCCTCTTTGATAACATATTACTGCCTTGCAGACCTCTCAGTTTCAATGAGGCATTCCCTCACAAGAATACGAGCATGGATTATGCCACGCTTGAGACGTTCAGCAGAGCTGCGGCTACCTGAATAGCTTGGCCGGACTTCCTTACCCATCTCCTCAATAACAGCTAGCAATTGAGCGTACTTGGACATGCCGTTGTCTTTATCCTTTCCAACAGACGAAGGAGACGTAGCAGGCACTGTAGATATAGTAGCCTGGCTGTTGCTGCCATGGCTTAAGTCTTTGTGTATATTCTTCCCACTCATAGGAATCGCCGTCACAGTGACGTCACTCAGTTTCGACTCTACTGCCTGGATATCCATTGCTTCCATCGCTCGCTGAAACAGTTTGTGCCATTTTTAACAAAACAAAGGAAACCGACACTATACATCAACAAAACGAAACTTACCTATCTTAAAACTAATAGATATACGTTTTCACGGGTAAAAGCACGTACCGAACGCACGACGCGAGTGATAAGTGATAAATTCTACAATAAATTATGTGCTATATAGGACATACCTAATTCGATCACCTTCGGCTCTCGAAGAAAACGGACGTTACCTTCGTCTAATAGGCACAGTTACAGCAATCGTAGTGAAATATGTTGGAATGTATAAGGTTTTCCGTAAATGCAAATGACTTCAGTAAATAAAACCCGTATTTTATGAATTTATTGTAAATAACAAACAAGTCTACAAATTACCACATTGACAATAATGTCATTCTTTTTATCTGTGTTTTCCTCGTCTAAGGTCTTCAAATATTCAGCCTTGATAAAAAAAAGTGCTCGATGCTTTATTTAATCTCCTGGATCAAATATTATACAAAAAAATTTATGGACATTTGTCTATAAATTATGAATAATATTTCAAAGATTTAAACGTTCTTCATTTTATAAAATGAAATAGTTAAATATTCACGTTCCATTTAACGTAAGAGACGTGCTCTAGTAAACTCATTTCAATTGATATCTGTCATTTCGTAAATCGTATCAGAACTTCAGAATTGTCAATTCGTCGCCTTGGCTAGGATTGGGATTGGTTTTCTGTCTTGGCTTTTTACTTTTCGTCTACGAAAACCTATTTTTAAGTGACCAAAACAAATATAACTGGCATCAAATTCCAAGACGGGTATAAGTTTTAATTGAGAGCGGTGCGCGTCGTCCGTCATGTTTTCCTTTAAATTGATCAAATAAATGTAAATAATAAAACAATAAGAGGTCGGTGTTAAGTGATTTCTCCGCCCACTGCAGCGCGGGGGATCATTATGCGATTAGAGAGACGCGAATTGTGCGCTAAGCCGATGGATATCTGAGAATGGCAGGCGAAGGCGAGCGCGCTTCCCGTCCGAACTCGCTGCTGCTGGAGGCGGCGCCCCCGGAGCGCGAGCCGCTGCACTTCGACGTGCAGCTCGTCGGCGCGCCGCCCGAGGTCGAGCAGCTCGTTAACAACATCAAGCAAGTCGCCGAAGACTTCCTCTATCACTGGAAAACTTTTCCCATTGGTGAGAACGTATTTTCGTGTTTGTGGAGGGAGCTAGTTATTGTTCATAAAATGCAATGAGCGTGTGTTTGTATCAGTCATTCGGTGTTCGTAATGTGTCCAATTATGATGCACATTGTGTTACAATTTTACAATAGCATGCATGTTATGAAGTTGTGCATTATGTTTTAATTATCTATTACACACCAGCAAGAATATTATTGTCTGTGTATCACACTGTAGTTTATTTTGGTAGAGAAGCTAAGGTATGTTTTCTGTGCACAAAATCCTTTACTTTGTTTTGTTTAGTTGATTATATTTTTTGTAACAAATAATATCTTCTCTAATTCTCTTTCAGGGATAGCATTCTTATCAACACCACTAGTTGTATTTTTAATTCAGAGGTGTCCATGAATAGTCTAGCCTTAGTGATAACCTCTCTCACAATCTGCTTACCATCTGATAATGGAGGCCCCTGAAAACAGATGCTGCATATCTGAAGGCAGACAACTTGTAAAGTATTACATTATTTTTGGTCTGTTTTGTCTCATTGCTTCATAAAAGCTCTCTAACATTTAACTACTCATTCCTTTCTTATGCAAATATTTGCCAAGCTTTCCTTTGTGTAAGTTAGGTTCTTGGATGCAGTTTAATAAAAAAATTTAGTTTAACCCGTCTGATTAAAAAAGTGAAAGGAAGGCCTTGGCGGTTATGTACACTTGGTGTTCACACAACATATGAGAGGTTAAACCTTAAGTGGCATATGGCTAACAAATCTTACTCAGTACCATTTCAGTTTTGTGAAAAGAAGGTTCCTACCTTAATATGCAGGCTTGTAAACTGCTTATGATATTTTATTATTTAAATCATAAAGACTTCCTTGCAAGAGATGCAAAGAAGACAAAGAAGTCTGTAAAATTCACAAAGTATAGAATTTGGTATGGAACTTTGTGGTTTGCCATTTTCAGCACTATTTATAATCTATATATCATCAACATAAACTCTCTCTCCCTTTCTCACAGCAGAGCAGACTACCTATCCATCAATGTCTGTTGCCTCACTGCTTGGCAGCTATTGCTGGTACAGCAAGCATTCCTGCACAGTATTTATAATACCTGTCTTATTTTACCAACTGTCCTATAATGGGAGTGGACCTCCTAGCATAATGCTGTGCGGAGACCCCCTTCAGAATACTGCAGCTCCCCAAAAGATCCTGTATATTCAGCATTAAGACAACCTTGTCTATCCTTCATCACTGAAAATGCTACATAATATTTTTTAAATGTGGTAAATCTGGCACCTTAAACTTGCAGTATGGTATAATGATATTGGGCATCCAATTTACCCCACCCATCAATAGATGTAAATCTTAGTTTACACATATTATCAAATAAACTTAGATTTCCAATGTATATTAACCAATAAGATAAGCCACATAAACAATGATAAGTAACAATACATTCTAATATCGGCCAAAGAGCTGGGATAAATAATACAAATAATAAATTATAATTGGTTGCTGTAAACAATTAACTCAAAACTGCGGGGCAGTTGAAAACGTAAACAATACACAATCGAGTGTGCTTGACGCCGTATCGCGTCACCGAGGTTTGACGAGTACATATCTGAAGACGCCGATCTATATATTATATATATAATAATTATAGAGATTCAAACATGAAGGCAGATTACAGGCTATTCCACCAATGGCTATATTTCCTACTAGCTTTTGCTAAAAGTAGGTTAAGTTAGGTGGAACAGTACTTTTATAAAAATAAAATATAGCCTATGTTACTCAGTGATAATATGGCTTTCTAATGGTGAAAGAATTTTTCAAATAGGTTGAGTAGTTTTTGAATTAAATCATTACAAACAAACCATTAAGAAAGCAAATCTTTCCTCTTTATAATATTTGTATAGATGTAATGGGGAGTTAGTCTATTGCTAATTGCCAAATCAATATTAGATTCCATTGTTTGAGTACAACACCACATTATACTTTGCCTATCCCTAGAAAAAAAAACCTGGAATGTCATATTCAGAAGCTACACAAACACATGCACCACTTTACTAACAAGATAATTATGTTTTAGTATGTAATGATTACAACAATTTATTAATTGAGTGACTCTCTCCCAAATAAAATACTCTATAGAACAATGTTCCCTTTGACCATAGAGTACAAATTAATGAGTTCCTGTTATAATTTATTTAAAATGCCTCCCTAGTCCTGTGGCATTAGTTGACTGCACAGATAGTATAGTGGATTAAGTGATCAACTCGCCGCTACCATTTTGGCGAGTGATGCGGGTTCGATCACCACATGGGCAAAAAAGTGTGATCCACAAATAGTTGTTCTAAGGTTTTCGTTGTGTGAATGTTAGCAAAATCTTCTGTGATGCAAGAATTAAGATTGCGCCGAGCGTAAGACGCTTTTGGACTGAATGACAGAGCTCGAAATTCAAATCGGCGCGCGGCCGCCATTGTAAAATTGTATGGAGGATTTGAAGTGCTTTTTTGATAAATATGTATCGTTATTGTCATCCAATAACTTGAATATTTGGGACGGACAAATTGTAATATAACTATTTATGTTTCGTTCAAGCTGTAAAATAGGATGGGCACGCCACGATCGTGGCGGTAAGTCCCGTGTTTGAGGAGTGGCTGGAGAGGCGGCATGGCGCCCTCACCTTCCGGCTGACACAGGTTCTGACTGGCCACGGATGTTTTGGCCGGTTCCTGTGTCGTATACGCCGGCAAGAGACGCCCGGTTGTCACCACTGCGGCGACTGCCGCGACGTTATTGAGGACACGGCGCTGCACACTTTGGCGGTTTGCCCCGCCTGGTCATCGCAGCGCCGTGATTTGATCGCGGCAATCGGATCGGTTGCCCTCTCGCTCCCGGCCGTAGTTCAGTCTATGGTCCGGAGTGAGAGGTCGTGGAACGCCGTCGCCTCCTTTTGCGAGGAAGTGATTTCCATCAAGGAGGCGGCGGAGCGGGAGAGGGAGCGTTTAAACCCTCTCCCCAACCGCAGAGCCGGGCGCCGGAGGGCGCGAGATGACCTCCAGCCACCCTGAGGTTTGACCTGGGGGTGGCGGGCTTTGTGGGCCTGCCCGCCATCCGTTCAGCACCAGGTCCGAGAGGCGGCGTGCGTGTTCCCACGCGCGCCTCTGTTTCGTGTCCGTTTCCCCCTTTAGGGGGAGACAGTAGGGCTTTTATTTTTAAGTAAGTACCTATCTTATTGGGTAGGTCTTATTGCGTAGGGGCCTGCCGTTTCATACGGCGGGCCGGAACCTCGGCGGGGTCGCGACCGTATGCGAAAGTGATTCGCGCGGCCCCGTCGATAGTGGTTTTGTCGAGGAACACCGTGGTAGGTTTAGTCGGTATTCCGGGAGGTACATTATCTTTTTAACATCTTATTTTACCCCGGCGAGTCCGACATAATCCCTCCGCCCACCCCCGCGGAGGGATATGCGTCATTGCATTCCCCCACGTAAAAAAAAAAAAAAAAAAAAGCTGTAAAATAGGATAGAATTCTATTGTTATAATCTAAAATCACTTAACACGGGCTTACGTTTTTGCATTTTTCGTGCAAATTTACGTAATTTGGTAGGCAAAAATATTAATTATTTTATGTTTTTTTACACGGAGTAATTGTAAACGCATTAATTGTTATGGTAAATGTATATTTTATATTTGTATTAACACAAAGTGTTGATTTCATCAACTTAACTGTGACCGCCTGTTTAGGCACATTTCGCTCGACGCAGTCTTATACATAGAGCAGAAGATGTCTGTTAAAGAAAACAAAAGAAAATTTGGCTATTTCATTTTCATAAGGTTACTCTGATTAAAACCTGCCTGAGTGTATGTCGTCTGCTAGCTCAGGTGGTGTAAGTTGTAGCCTCATCTCAATTCCACAATAAAAATAAGCGCATTGGGTACATAATACACTCACAACTGTATCCCAGAGAGGGTATGTAGAATACACCTATATGTCACCAGCTATGTTATTAAGTCCTACGTTTAGCTAGCAAGCCTATTGTCGTCAATCGATCACGCTACCAAATCTCGTACTGCTAATGAGAATTTTATAGCAAAAAAATCGAATGAACAACTGGAACACACGGAATTAATGATCGCCCTTACATTTATCCTATGAAGCAGTACAAATTAACACGCAAACAACTGTCCACAGTTCTCCCTCCATCCCGTTTCACGGGTCCCGGCAACCGTCCCTCCGATATCATCGTAGCCCCGCCATGCGACGAACTTGATGCAGCAGCCCTCGACGCAGGCGTTGAACCGCATCCGCTCTCACCGAAGCAACTGCACGCCATCAGAGAAAAAGGGTAAGTTGGTAACTGGAATAATACTCATGTAGATACTTTAGCTTAGGATGGTATTCCTGTAGTCGAAGAATTGAGGAGAAGCACGGAATAGTGAGATTAAACCGTTGGAAGTAGCTATGAATGACATACGTACGGGAACTAATGCTGCCAAAAAATAATTTTATTGTTTTTCTGTGGATATTATATCCAGTTGCTGGGCAAAAAATCTTCTTTGAGTTCTTAAATTGCTTTGTTGTTAGCTATATACGGCAGGCACAAGTGTGTATCTTCGAAAGGCGTCTTAGAGCTGCCAAAAAATAAAAGAATAATTAAATTATAGTTTTAATCATCGAGCCTACAATCATTTTAATTTATTAAATAAGGCTTGTGTCTATTCACCTGCCATTTAAAATTATGTTCGAATTATAGTAGTATAATTATAGTTGAGTAAGTACTATTTTCAAGTTAATCGAGGTTTACGTAAATGTTTTTAAGACTGTATTGTGGCAGTGTATGCCACTTCCTTCGTCTTCAGTATTCCGTACCAAGTCAGTACCTAGTTAGGAAGTGTTCACGTGTAATACAAATTGTATGCTAATAAATGCGAATCCTTGGTGACGTGCGCCAGTCTCACGTCTTGAATATTTTTGATCTGTATTTAATCGTATGAACTGATGTAAAGTACCGTTTGTCTTTTTCTGTTCTCCTGACAAAGTGTATGCAGAATTGCATGATATCGGTCGGTCCGCCGAGTAGTTAAGGCGTGAGAGCGTAACAAACAAATAAACTCACATTCTCATTTATAATATTACGTAGGATTATGATGTACAGACATCAATCAGTCACAATTTTAATATACCTATTCGTGAAAGTGTAACAGTGTGGACGCACGTTTTGGGATGTCACGCATTATTTTGACTGTTATGCATCGTCAGACAGTGCTTGCCTGTGCCCATTTCACAGCGCTCGTAGCCACAGCCACGAGTACATTATCTGTGAGATGTGACAGTTTGTCTGAGACTCAATCTTAACCAACACCATGCCTCTGCTGCGCCTATAATTTACGTCTAAGGCGCAAGCCACATAGAAATGGCGTCTGGTGCTGGTGTGGCGTATAGTACGTGGATACGCCATACGAGCCATTGCACGCTACTTCGCATCACTCACTTATGTTTTGTTCAAATACGAAAAGGATAGCGAAATGCGTGCGCCATGCCAGCGCTACTCAGTTCCATAATGTCCACTTTGCAAAATGTCTACAGGTCGCAAAATGTCCTTTTCTTAGAATGTCCCTTTCGTAGTACAATGTTCCTTTCGCAAAATGTCCCTCATTACATACATATGCGATCGCCAACGCAGACTCCACCGCTGCACGTGATCGTAAAGCGCACTGTAATAAAATACAGTACAACCAAAACCAAGCACATGACACTACATAATTCATAAGACGCGACACTTGTGCACCTCCAATACGGTATTGCATTCTGCATAACAAATACTCACACGTAACTCGTTCATATTAAAAGAAACCGCCGTCACCGAGTTTCAAGTCACAGATTAGGTAGATGCAGTTGGCCGTCACAGTACAACAAACTAAATCAAAACGCACACACTTAGACGCGTATGTACGCGTTCTTATTTAAATCCAATGAAAATTAATCTGTGGCAGCGGCACACCAGCGGCTAGACGTATATATAATAGGTTTTAAGTTATGTCTTGCATTCCAACAATTGACAGGTTAAATGAGGTAGAAATTTTAAAATCGAGCATATATAATTCACGATACAAATAGTGACGTAACCGCCATTTAAGTGCAAGCTGTTGAGGGAGATACTGTTATAGCGAGGAACAGCTAACCTGCCAATTTCTCTTATACTTTATATATATACTCTCTTTATATACATAAGATATCAGCTAATTTTGATTAAGTTTACACAAAAAGATTTCTCTGAAGAATTGCGATGCATATAAAATAATACGACGTCATCAAGTCAGGCTAACGCAGCACAATCGATCTACTTGAAACCAAACGCGTTGGCGCTGTTTAAATGTATCAGTTTTAGTATGTTGTACTCATGTGTTCTTCTATGCCTATTTAATTTGTGTTCAAGCGTTGATAGGCTAAATATAGACATATTACTCATTAAGAACACATTAGAGAACTGTCTCGATCGTCTCGGGGCATGTTGCACCCAATGTGGGTTCAGTTCATCAGTTCGTGAAAAGTGTGTTTAGGCTTTTTCAATCAACGTAAACAAGCGGTCGCCCTTTACGGGTTTTGTGAAATTGCGTAAAGGGGGTATGCACAATTGATCGGTTCTATCGAAGCGATAATTAAATCTATATTTCTAGGTATACTAATATTATAAAGCTGAAGATTTTGTTTATTTGTTAGTTTGTTTGGTTGAACGCGCTAATTTCAGGAACTACTAATTTGAATTGAAAATCTTTTATTGTTGGATAGCCTTTTTACCGAGGAAGGTTTTAGGCTATATAACATCAAGCTACGACCCACGGGAGCGGCACAGTAATCATAAACGTGGGTGAAACCGCGGAAACAGCTTGTAAATAATACAAAAAATCAGCGATGTCTTGGGATCGAACTTGAGCCCGTAATTCAACATATTATCGTATAATATAAATAGTATTAAATGTTACTTAGCGACATTACATCGTAAAATAATCATTGGGAAGAGAGAAACCCACCGTGTACACTTAAATTACTCACTTTAACTATTACAATAGAAAAGGGTTGACAATACCGAACTCCCCTAATTATATGGATAGAAGCGAAGGGAAAATATGCTTCATTATTCTTATAAGGATTCCCTTAAAGCAGAAGTTCCCAGACTTGCAACATTTTAGTTTTTCACTATCGAAAGCAAATAAATTCTCGTGGAGCTTACTAATTGTGAACACCCATTTTTTTGTCACACCAACGTAGACCGTCGATTCTCCCGTGGACCTCTGGGGGTCCACCTGGACTTTGGGAACTAAGGCCTTAGAGCATCCTTAGGACGATTTACAAACAGACCCACCATACCCTCTCGGATTGCCCACGTTAACCATTGCAATAGAAACATTGACGTAGTCGTTTAAGTGTTCGCCTCGGCACTGCCACTGCGGTGAGCGTTGTTGGTTCAAATCCCACTCGTGTCATAGACTAACAATTTTTGTGATCCATATATAGCTGATTCTGAGTCTGGTTGTTCTTTGTGTCCTTTGTTTGAATGTTTTTTAAATGCCCGCGACACATGACTTTTTCCTAGTAATGCAGCTGTCTTGACAATGTACATATATACCATACTTCTCTGATGGTGTACTTACAGCAGTATCATGAGATTTGGGCATATACCAACTAGCAGTATTCCACTTGGAACACAAAATACTGTCGTAGATGATAAATTGTCGAGAAAGCGAGGATATCGTTTGAACAGCGGTAATTGAGACTGAAGTCACCGAGTGCACTTGTGTGCGTTTTATAAATTGATCGTAAATTGTGCCGTCATATTAGTACACATCGGTCGGAATAACGCGCCCAGTAATTTGGTAATTCAATGTAATGTTACACTGCTGTGTCGCCCCGCTAGTGATACTGTAAAAACCTAATTAAGTAGTCACAATTAGTTATTGAGTGTTTAATTAGGGTTACAAGCTTAGTGAGGAGACTATGTTGAATTGCCACGCAGATATCTTGAGTTCGATCTTTCTGGATTTTGGTAGCTATGTGCGTATTATATAGTTAGGAATTAACTATGAATATAAATTGTTAGTACTTCTGCATATCTGTGAGTTCTTGCTTGTGACAAGCCTTGTGAACTCGCGTCTTCATCTTTCGCTCATAATCAATATAATACGGAGAAGACAAAACAAAGGAAACAAAACTTGATTAATTTACCTTAATATGTAGTGACATAAATAAAAGAATGAAAACATCATCTAAATAGACTGTAGTCCAAAATGATAAATAATCGGTTAAACTTGCAATTAATGACATCTTCTAGTCCACCAAGTCATATATAGAGTACAAAAAAATACATGCCACCATAAACTGCACATTGCCATCCGCCTTTTTTATTTATCCCATATCCCTCTTTGAAGCTGTCAGTTGCACAATATAAAATATTATATTGTCTAATACAACATTGTATTTCTTTTATGTGTTGGTGCACAATAAAGATTTTATCCGTCTGTCTATGCGTCATAGATATCGTCAATTGTCCCCTGGAATAAGTTTCCTTTCGCGGTTACGGTCGAGAACATGCTGGCTTCGATTCTCGCGTAGGAAAATTTTTGTACGAGATGTTCTGATAGAAAATTTTCAGTTGCAGCGCGAGGTTAAAATATGGCTGATACTGGCACAGGCTATAATATCAACCTCGGTTATAAACTTGTTAAGCCATAGCTCACGCTGGCGCAGTGCAGCAAACTTTTTAACAATCAATTTCAATTCATTCAACATTATTTAGATCTAGACCGGCAGTTTTCTAGTTGTTTGCGTTCACCGTTAAAGCGAGAGATAATTAACTATTTAATACGCAAATAACGTCGAAAAGCCAAAGGGAATGAATGAACTCGAGACCTTTGCGCGGCAGTCCAATTAGCTCGGATTAAATAGTACCTAAATCATGGTTAACGAAGTGGGTTTAATCAACCTCTGCCTACTTGCTATAAAGACGTAAGTCTATTCATATCTTTGCATCTTCTGTATATAAAATCCTTTGAATAGAAGAGTCCACACTACCTAGTTATTCGGTGTCGACGATACCAATGAGCACCTGAGGAAGTAAGTAGTACCATCTTCTTAAAGGAAACCGGCTTAAGGCTACTTCTTTAATCTGCTGTGAGATTAGTAATACAATAACATTGTTTTGCCCGGTTATTAAGTTTCGATAGCACAAGAACCTAAGTATTTCTTCCAATACTCGTTTCTAATCTGCCATAGATTTTCTATTGTCGGTAAAGCGCAAGTGACATCCTTAATATTGTAAGTGACCCTAGGTTTTCCACCAAGCTTGCCTGGTGGTGAACCAATGATGGATATGGTATAACGTGGTAAAGTAGCGTGATAAGGGATATGAGCATATGCCAAGCCGTATGCCTTTACCACCTTCATTGTACTAAAAGCTACAGACGTTTATACAGAGTGCCTAGTGCCCGCTCCATCCTCTTATCCAATCAGAGAGTAAAACGCGGTAAATGTTTCGATAGCGTTACTGTAAAAAAACTACTAGGCACGCAGATCATCTTTCGACAGAATTCTATCCGTAATCTATATAATTGATACAGATTTCACCCTAAGACAAAATGACGAAAGTCAAAGTGCTATTAGGGACAGCCCTCGCGCAAATGGATCGGCTTTTTGGTGCAATTAAGTCGCGACGTGGAAAGGACAAGCTGGCCTCTCATTCATCAACTCCAATTAATGTTTTCACTCAAATGTTTTAACCTGTTATATGAAACTGCCTCGCTGTTCAAGTGACGCAAATGTTTGCGTCTACATGTCGAACCCTGGGTCGAGTTGAGATTAAGCGACTGTGGCTTAACGGATAAGGTATTGGGAGTTGCGATGAATAGCCGTGAGTGTGAATTCCAACTGTTTCATTACCGACGTGAATTCACTCCTAACACAAGCATTCTGGCTTAGCTGGAGGAATAGGAATTAACAAGAATACTGTTACGGCTAGTGCCATCTGACGGCACTGTGGGGAAGAGTCGGCGGTCCCTACTAATAATTTATTACAGTGCCATCTATTAACATCTTACGGAACTACATATTTGTCGGTACGAGTCGAGTGGAGAGAGCGCTAGCATATTCTCGAATCATCGCGCTGTTGCGTGCCGTGTGTGACGTTTTCTGTAAAACTCCAGAAGCGCTTTACCCGCGTATAAATAGAGCGCACGCGCAACGCCGACTCAGTTTACTATCGTAAGCGGTCAAGTGTTCATCGAAGCGAAAGGAAGCGAAAATACTACGGAGTTTGAAGCAGTTACAGTGGAAAAGCGTAGTATAGTGTTTGTTGCGTATTAAAGCTAATTGTTTGCAGTGTAGGCAGAAACTACGGATTTCCATTTACTACGATCTTGACCCACTTCTCTGGCTTCATTCACAATCCTCATACACGCTCGCCGGTTGAAGGTGCTCCTAACCTGGCCTTTGTCCAGAACGTCTCCGATCTGATCGAGAAACGTTCGAAAAATTCACACTCAACTGCCTCCGTGGCGCAGCGGAAGTGAATGCGACTGCTGTGCATGAGGTCTCGGGTTCGAATCCCGAGTCGGACCAACAAAAAGTTATTGGGTTTTTCTGTTAAGAAATCTCAATAGCAACCCGGAGTTAGGAAGTTGGCGGTCTAAGACACCCCCGTGCCTCGGAGAGCACGTAAAGCCGTTGGTCCTGCGCCTGATCTCTCTCCGGTCGTTTCAGATTAACGTCCCATCGGATCATGAGAGTTAAGGAACAGACAGTGCAATTGTGTTTGCGCACACACTTGTGCACTATAATATCTCCTGCGCAGATGGCCAGTCTCCGTTAAGACAGACCGCCGTAACCGAAATTCGGTCTGGAGGACATTATTATAAACTTACTTAGTCAGTCTTTTCTCGTCCATTCTTTCTACTTACCCAAACAAGCGTAAAGTAATTTCTAATAATTAAAAAAAAGGATATTTCGCACCGATTGCACGAAGCCGATTGTCCGGCAGTTGCCAAAAATCCCACCTCCTAATATGTGACATTTAAAACACGGCTGGCGTTATGTATATTAAATACCCTACTGCATACCCCTTCGAGGATAAGCCGTGAGTTTATGAGCATGTGTTTATCCGCTGTATACTATTAAATGGTCTGCCGTGTACGTTTTTATCCCACGGCGTTGTAATCGTTTCTTTTTCTTGTACACTGGCGGCCGTCATCATTTGGTAGTCATGTGTTAAAAGAAAATTCGATGCTTATCGACGGCACCTTATTTTAGTCATGAAGATTCAATCTTCGTCACATTCAATATTGACATCTAAGTTTTTTCTATTCTTGTATGTAGTTTAAACTACGATTAATCTACTAGCTGTTTAAGATGTTGTGTACTTTATTTAACCTAGTATTAAAACGTACTAGCGGCCAAGTGGTCGAAATTCTAACATAACTAATTTCAATTTTAAGTTTGATCGTTATTAAGGTTTTATTGTATATAACTATACATACATAGTATGTAACCATAGTAACGAAGCATTCTACGACATCAGCCGAACAATGCCGAAATACTACGAACGCTATTCGACTGCTTGTGTCAAATGCATGGTTGTGTGCGTGTAGTGTTTTTTCATGAATTTAACGTATTTCTAATGCATATTTTATAAAAATAATAGGATTCGCCACTTCTTCTCCATATAAACTTTAACTGTGCCAAATTTCATACTCCTTCGTCCGCGCAATTTTCGTAAAAAGGGCTGCAAAGTTTTTGCTTCACGTATTAATATAAAGATATATCACTACGTGCACACATGTATAGCTTCGTATCTATAACCCCTAAAAAGAAGGCAGAGGATCACATCTACAATTCACCAATTATTGGTTTAGTTCTCACGTAATATTTTTGTCTACTGAGCAAACTGATTCATAGAATTTGACTGCACGGATGGCGTGGTGGTTTAAGTGGTCGCCTCGCCACTGGCACTGCGCTGAGTGTTGTGGGTTCGAATCCCACACGGGACAAAAATTTGTGTGATCCATAAATGGTTGTTCCGAGTCTGGATGTTTTTTGTGTCCGTTGTTTGAATGTTTGTAAAGTCCCCCGTGATACAGGAATAATTCTTAAAGCAGGAAAAGATCATTAAAAAAAATTACATTAGAACCTAGTATCGCTTCACCCGATCCGAGAAGCGCAACTGGTACCTCCAGTTTCAGACAGTCGCATTCATTGATGCTGCACTATCAAGGCAGCGTTATAGTATAAATAAGTTAAGAAGTAATATGGATCTCTTTGGCAGGTAAATCCTATAAACCCGCTATGCAATGAGACTTAGCTGGGATAATGTGTGTAATATAGTTACCTCAACTATAGTTTAGCTAACATATTTTGTAGAAAAAGTTACTTCTCTAATCTCGCTACGCAAAGTTGGCGTTTTGAAGATTGCTCGATCGCGATGTAAAAGAATTCTTAGTAGGACCGTCCCACATAAACAGCTAGTGCAAATCTTCGAAGACGTGAGTAGGTATATACTATAACAGATATTATAGTGTAACCTTCTTAGTCCTCTCTAAAACACTGGCCACAGGAATTCGGTAGTGGATGCCACATACACACGTATATATTTATATGCGTGTGTGTGTGTATGTTTACATATGTGTGTGTAATCGCACCGGTCGCAGTAGAATGGCCGCGACATAATTATAATGTTACAAGTTATAATTTCCTCACGCGCATGCGCCATGCTTGGGTGCTGCTAAGACTGGAGAAGCCAGTTTAAGAATTTGTTATAGAAACTAACTTGATAAGTAGTAAACTAGGCCATGGGCCGGTCGTCTGTTTATTTTTAGAGATGGCTAGCGATTTGGGTTGTAAGTCAATAGAACTTCTTTAAGAAAGACTTATGTTGACTGTAAGTGGAGATCAATCTTACACCTGACCCCTCGATCGCAAGACCATTAAAATTTGGATAATACTTATTTTGACTATATCCTAGTCATTCGAAAATGAAAATGTGTTATTTATTTCTACTTACAGTATTTATAACTAATAATATTATCCACAATTTTCAGTAAGGTTAATAACGTGTTCCCTATCTGGACACTGGTAATTAATTATTTTTACTACTTTCTAATAGAGATGTTACGGAGGTTCGATTCCGATTCCGAAATTTCGGAACTTTCGATTGATTTTGCTACTTCGAATCCGATTTCGATTCCGCTAAATTTAAATCGGAAGTTATGTCGGAGGTCGATGCATAGCAGCGCAGTGGCGGTGCCCAGCAATCAGCGCGTACAGACAGTTTTATACTTGCCACGCAGGGAACCGCCTTCCTCCCGCGCCTATAAAATAGTTTGTGTACATTAGGTACGTCAAATAGCAATTAAAATTAGAAATGTTAAAAACTATCCAAGGTGTAACAGGTTCCCCTAATCATTTTCATTTTAATCTGTGCCAATTATTCGCACGGATTATTTAGTTATTACTTAATTTCACTAGGCACTAGTAATGTTAAAGATTTTAAATTCGAATTAACATACCTATTTCTCTTTTGTCTCCGCCTCCGATTCCGATTACGACAAACCAAATAAAAATCTCCGCTTCCGAATTCGGTTCCGATATAACCACTTCCGTAACATCCCTACTTTCTAAAGATTGTATCGCATTAGTTATTTATCACTTTTATTACATCATTTTGCAACTATTACACTACTACTGTTCAAATTTACTACTAAATAAGCTAATTAAATTATTGAAACCATTTAGATTTAAAACTATTAACTATTTAGATTTATGTTTACACTTTCCCCGACGACGTTTCGGTTGCTTTTTAGCAGCCTTGTTCACGGGGAGACATTATTAATCTAAATTCTAAACACATTCGAACATTAGTCCATCGGTCGTCGTATTTTTTTTTAAACTGCTTCGTTTGTACTGACGTAAAACTAACAACAAAGTATATTAGTCGACTACTCTAAACACTCGACTCATTACACTTGTGTCATATCTATATTGGACGACTAACAACTTACTTTTACACACTTAACGTGACTTGGGCGAAAAAGAAAGAACACTGTTCTGGAAAACGCACTTAAGATAACGAAATTAACCGGCTTTGAATACCTGAAATAACAGACTAATAGTATATTTTTTCAGACAGTAGCTTAAGTGGAGTTATGAAAAATTTTGCTTAAGCATATACAAAGACCAGCGCCGGCCCTAGCTCTTGATCAGGATAGAGCAAATTCTCTTTTCGGCGCTCTTTGGTCGTGTTTTCACGTCACATAAATGCTACTTTGGTTTTATGTTAATAATAATTCCTAAATTTTCAATATTGCGCTTTTACCCGCAATGGAAATTGTTTATCGCATTTTGGCGCCCCTTGTCATCGTGCGCCTAGAGCGACCGCTTCTCGGACTACCCCAAAGCCGGCGCTCACAAAAGTAACCCGGAGCATAACGCAAACATACTCGTATGTGTAATTCTTCTGAACAGTGCAGTTTTGACCCTACCTAACCATCCTTAACAAATCTCTTCATACATTAGATGTTCATCGTGTAGATGACATGACATTCACAACACTAGCGTACTATGACCACGGAAAAGTGAGTACAAGGAAATTAGTTGGAACCATTTGATTTTGGCATCAAGTTGACTGAATACCCTTATTGACATTTGGCTACTTTATCCGAAATCGCATCGAAACTATGCATACACGCGTTTGTGTGAGTGCGTCTGTTTTTACGCTTGATATTGTGTTATAATAATAGTCATACTACATTAAACAGTCTTTAATGTAGTGTGACCATTGTCGTGGTACCACAAATTACTTTAAAATTAAAAATTAATTTAATTAAATTAAATTTTAAGAATTAAAAAGATTGCAATTTAAACAGCACCACAAAACGCGCCAAATTTGAATTTGTTTAATGATGTTTATATTTACTTTATAATTATTTACTTGGTATAACAAATAACTTATATCTCATATAAAGGTTAATGAGATTTAGATTTTTACTTTTTGAAACCAGTTCTCGCATATATGAAGTATAATGCAATTTCCATCGACAGGATCTCACTGTTCCGTGAATATATCGTCCATATTCGCCTTCATTGGTAACTTGTAATAGATAATTATTTCTTTTAAAAAGCTTGCACAAGGACAGGGCTTTTAAGCCGAAGAAGTTAGGCGCTAAGCAATTGGAATCGATACGTGAATGGGGGTATGTTTGGCCCTGATATATATCTATGTATGTTATATTTACATGTGTATGTAACTTTTTTTTAACGTTGGCTCTAATGTGGCATTGTATTTGATATTTATGTAAATTTGTTGTTATGGCTTGTACACGAGCTATAGAGATGTAATGAACTTGTTTGTCCTCTATTCCTGAAGTATTGGCACGAATAATATCTATGTATTGATTTGTATCCCTGCTGAATTTTAATAGAGTTCCATGAAAAGAATTTTTTATAGGATACCTGCTCTAATATAAGGACCTACAGTCAATAGAAGACCGTAGTCTTAAATCACTTACGTTTACTGATACACGGATTCTTCAGGTCTCGGTTTTGCTAGCAGCTAACAGTTCTTCGGTATCCGACTGACAATTTAGCTAGCTTGTTCTAAAAGCAAAGTCCTTTATCGGATAAATATTTATAAATTTAGTAAGCGATATTGGAGCCAAAGTCTGCCCCTTCCCCGATAACGCATGACCATTAGAAATGCATTATGTACCTATGTCTGTTTAAAGTAATATTTGAATGTTATCCCCCGCATTCCATCGTACTTGTAGCCCTCATAACTCATGCCATGGATGACCTTTTAGAATATTTCTTCCTTAACTCTTCGTAATTAAAAATAAATTTCAGAAGCTATTTATACTATTTTTATTATAGATATGCAGTTTAAAGCTTTCGACTTAAAATTTGCCTACAAAGATTAGTTGAATGTGAATAATTTGACTATTAAAAAAGCAGATTTTAATTTATATACATATATTGTCTTTATTAACGTTAACTGTACATATAATATACAATACATTTTCTAAGTTAACACTACAAGAACTGCTTTATCTATAAACTATCTGCATACTTATTATAATTATATATATTTTATTATAAAAATCGAACGAAACAAGGCACTATATATCTAAAACACAGCTAACTCCTCTCTTTGATTTATGATTAGCATTATCTGTATACAGCTAAAAAGATAAAATATATTTGGTTAACAGTTTTTTGTAGTATTTCTGTCCTATTTCTAAGTAACCTATTTTCTGCACTTAATTAATTTATGTAACCGATACACAAGTGATGGTACTACAATATTAAATGCGTGTGACAAAACCTTTTTAAATAAAGGTAGTTTAGCATTGTCCGTTCGAGACGACTATTGTTGTAACTATGATGTGAAGAAGCACAAGGACGACGTCACTTAATGTTTCAAATGGTCCGTCACAAGTATAAAATAAAATTCTAGTTCAAAAGCTATGGATATTAAAATGAAAGATTTATTGGGCCCACATTCCCGTGCCAGTACGCTGATGTTAGTCCAATAATGTTAAATCTTTAGTCATTATTCGCAATATGTGTAAAAGCGTTTGGTTTTTAAAAGGTATACATGTGAACGATACTAGTATGGCAACTTTGGCCCGTTATCGGTGTAACTTTAGCCCGAAACAAACATAATTAAAAAATAAAATGCATTTAGTACACTTTCTCAACTTTAATTAAAGTCACGTTGCGCGAATTTTATAATTTAGTCGAGTGTGTAAAGCTTATGAATAAATTATAGTGCCCTTTTACAATTTAGTACAAAGCCGCGATGGCTATTGTATTACCCCTGTTACAAAATAATATGTAAATAATTCTTTCTTCCTGTGCAGTGAATTCGAAGTCCCCTCGCGACACTTTCCCGGTCAGACCCACGTGTGGCGCGTGGCGCCATGGTTGCAGCGTGGAAGGGTGAGGGCGCGAGAGGAGCTTTACTGTCATGTGGCCAGAGCCTTGGCACTAATCGTGGTGGTGGCAAGGGACAGGCTGATGCGGGATGAGCCGCTATCGGTTATAGCGGGGGCTAAGTCGCTGCTACAGGGGTTACATCGGTAAGTTCGGATTTATTTTGTCAAAGTATTTGATTTTTAGTGTTATACCACTGAGGTGGTAAAAATACTAGCCAACGGTTGTAATTAGCTGGAACCCAAGAAACCGAGGTTACGTTTTACTATCAAATGGACCGTATACTTGATTGACACCTTTAAAAAAGGCCTTGCTTTCCTTATATTAACAGATGCATTTATTTTTACAGGCTGCTTGATTTGGCTTTTGGAATGCCGTCGTTAGAAGCTCGCGATCTTGAGAAGAAGATTCGAGAGGAACGATCTCGTTACTTAGTCGCTGAATTGATATGCAAGGTCGGTAAATATTTTCTTTAATTTAACATTGATTGCCTCATCAGTACAGTGACGGTTGGAACAGTATTTCCACCTTAATCGATGTCGGCCGATCCTGGTCGAAAAAAAAGTGTCTTGTGACACGCCCGTGTCAATGACACCTCCACAAGCGATGAAAATATGATTCTTATATAGTTGAATTGCTGCGAAAACGGTGTTGTCTTCCCTCGGCGTTGTCCTTCAGCAACAACAACACCGTACACGAATATTATTACTACTTTCATTACAGCGTACAGTATTGTATACTCTATAGTGCAGCCCTTTGTCACTGAAATATACAGGGTTATATTTATCGACACCTTGATTTATTAACCTCTGAGTCTTCTTCGAAGAGGTTAATAAAAACACTATGTGGGTCTGTCTGTTAGTGACCGGCATAACTCCGGAACCACTGGACCGATTGACTCGTAACTTGGTGTGCAGAGATCTTGGGGTCATACCTCGGTCGAGTTCGAATATGGGCGCTGTGGGTCAAAAGACCCCCGAGATATAGTCATTTATTTTCATTACTTTTACATTTAAGACGAAGAGGTTGAATCCTGGGTTTTTACACCCATCTCGTTCTGTGTAAGTTTCGCCTATTATATTATTTGTATTGTTTTTGTATTATCAGCCGGAGCACCAAGAAGATATAGCAGCCCTAGCAGCGTGGGTGACGCGTGCCATGCGCCGCGCCGCCGCGGAGAAAGCGGACGCGCGGGAGCCGCCGCGCCCGGCGCCGCCCGTACCGTGTCTTTACACCACGCCGCAGCGCACGCAGGTACGCAACCAGTAACGTGACTACCATATTCGAGAGAAGAGAAGTTCCTGCATCTGACTATGAAAGCTGTTGTTTCAGGGATGCTCTGTGTCCGTTGTTTGAATGATTTCAAAAGCAACACAGAAACCCCCTACTTCTAGTGCGGGAGATGCCTTTAAAAAAAGTAAACCAACGACATGATAAATTTGTCTGCACCGAGGGCGTATTGGTTTATGTGGTGGCCTAGCCTCTCTCTCTGCGTCGAGTGTTGTGGGTTCGAATCGCACACGGGACAAAAATTTGTGTGATCCACAAATTGTAGTTACGAGTCTTGGTGTTCTTTGTGTTCGTTGTTTGAATGTTTGTATTTAAAAAAAAACATCTTCTTTTCTTTCTTTCATCCATGAACAACCATTCAGACTATAAATACTAATACTATGCTGAAATATAACACCAGACGCTACGCTGCCTGTGCGATTGTGTGTGATTCTGTACAATGTGAAGGTAGTCCTTTTAAACAGCTTCAGGTTTGAGCGGTGCTTTGTTGTTTCAGGTGGACTTACGCCTGTACCGTAGGGAGGTTCTTCGCCGAGCTGCCCCAACCCTCCAGGCGTTACTGGAGCGAGAGGCGCGTGGCTGGTTCCTGCACTTCAGAGAGAGACGCGCGGCACATCTCGCCAATCAGAAGATGCCTATGAAGGACATTGAGGAGGTAATAGCGATATCATATTGTTATAGGTACGGATATTATTAACCGATTTTAAAGCTATACTATGCAAGAAGACGCAAAGAGTGTTTAGTGTTTAGAGTTTTGAGTGTCGAAAGATTTACGGTTCTTCTTGAAACTCTCAGGCGTTGAGAACATACAGGAACGGATAAGAAACGCTTTCCTTTTGAACAAGGGCATTTTTTGCTTAATTCATTTATTCATATTATATAAACTTAATTACCACTGACTCACTCACTAACTTAGAGAAATAGAAGTCATACAAGGCAGGAGTCGTAGGAAAAAAGTAAATATAGCGTCGTGTAGAGAATCATTCAGCAGGCCCGGAAAAAATGCCTGACCTTCGGGCCGCTTGCGGCCCGCGCAAGCACTCGAAATACTAGTCTCAATATAAAAACCTAACAATAAAAAATCGGATATAGTTTTTCTGTTAGTAAACTTTCAGTCACAGAGTGGTGTTATCCTGAGACAGGCTCTCTCTTAGAAGTTAAATGCGTTATCGCATTTAAAACTGTTACTTTTTAAATAACAGGAAGTTCGAGAAGCAGCCATGAGGGAGTACGTATCACGCGTGTGTAATGCGGTGTTGAGCAGTGAGGTGCTGGCCGCGTTAGGACCTGACGTGCCAGCACTACTCGCTGCACAGCTCAGGGCCTCTGCTATCGTCACCAGGTATGGACACTAGCGCCTAAATCTTAGGATATTATTGTGACAATCATACATACTTATATACACTACATACATTCATGCTTTCATGCTTCCATATCTTCGAGGAAATAAGTAGAAATGTATTGTCCGCTTATTTTCTCAACTGTTGTAACTAGAAAATAATACCCCTGCTATATAGAGAGAGTATATTGCGATTTAATGGAAACAAAAAAAGTTAAAATAAAATTAAAGAAGACTGTTTGTTGACGCGAGAATTGTACTTATAGCTACGGCTGCTCAATAACATACATACATATCTAGTTATACATCTCTCATGTCGTTTTAAAACTTTATATTATAGAAATTGTTACAAACAAAACTAGTCGCTAATAAACATTCAATCGAACACCACGTATATAGTCTTTTAATACAACGCCAAACAAAATTGAACCTTAACACAAACATCATATGGTCCAATCGAACCAGATTCGTACCTGCGGATCGCCGAGCTACGAGAACAATAGGTTAGCCGCGCTAATCCGACCTTTTTTCCGAGAATTAACAAGTTGTTTACTACATTTATTTCAAACAAAAGATTATCGAGATATCATTACGGCGTCATTTGTATTGAGTATCAGCTGTATTCAAGATTATATACGTGTTAACCTGAAGCAATGGCGAATACAGAACAACAACAACTTATCTGTGTGTTAGAAGATACTGCAAACCTTTTGCAAAAGACACAAACTAACTTGAGAAAATGTCCCAAAGCGCGCTTGACAAAGGGTTACATAGAAGCAAGGATGAAAATTATTGATGATTACTGGAAATCGTTCAAGAATGCCCATCAAGATCTTGTGAAAATTACACCAAAGGAAGTCAAAGAAACTTTGCCGTATTTTTTAAATGAGGAGTTTTATATTTATGAAGATTTGTATAATGTGCTACAAGGAGACTTGCAGGATATGCAGAGTTTGGTGAATAAGTCGGCCAGGGATTCAGTGTCTGCAAATAATAGTTTCACAAGTGCACGGAATAATATGGTACATTTACCGAAGATACAGGTACCCAAGTTCTCCGGCAATTATGAATCATGGCAATCATTCCAAGATTTATTTACATCACTGGTGCACGATAACACTTCACTCAGCGACATGCAGAAACTTCATTATTTAAAGACAAGTGTCACGCAAGGAGCCGAGTCGCTGCTAAAGCATATACAGGTTACCGCCAGTAATTATCCTCACGCATGGGAGATTTTGAAAACAGATACGGCAACAAACGCTTAATATTGAATTGCACTATGAAGATACTGTTTAACCAAAAGAAGATGTATACTCGATCTGCTCTTCAGCTAAAGGGCTTGTTGGATACAACAACCGAGTGTTTAAATAACCTAGAAAATTTAAACATTCCAGTGGCCTCTTGGGATCCAGTACTTATATATCTTCTAGTACAGAAGATGGACTCAGAGACACACAAGAACTAGGAGGAGTATACATACAAGGAAAATTCGGATTCTTTACCTACATGGTGCGACCTTAAGAGATTTATGGAATCGAAATTCCGCACTCTTGAATTAACCAATCAGACTAATACAAGAGATAACAAGCCAATTAAAGAGCGTTCATTTCATGTTGCCACACCAGTTACAGGAAGAGTTTGTGTTATGTGTAAAGGTAGTCACTCACTAAGTCATTGCAAAGAGTTTAGTAATTTGGAACCCAGTAAAAGAAGTCAGTTTGTTAAAGACAACCAACTATGTTTCAACTGCTTCGTATCAGGACATTTAGCATTTAAGTGTAAGCTGCCGGTGTCCTGTCGAGTGTGTCATCGACGCCATCATTCTCTTTTACATGACCGGAAGATCAAGCAATCGGCTGAAGCGACAAGTTCACAGGCGATTGCTACACATGTAGAAGAAGAAGGGGTTCAAGTCAATACAATGATAGCGTCACATAGCAGTACTATGCAGAGAGTAGCACTGTTAGCAACTGCAGTAGTACGAGCAACAAGCGAGCATGGTCACACAATATTACTGCGGGCGCTGATAGATCAAGGTTCCGAAGCAGCATTTATTAGCGAGAAATCAGCGCAATTATTAAGGTTAGAACGTCAACCTATAAAGGGAAGCGTTGTAGGAGTGGGATCTTCGAGGACCGAAATCAAACAAGTGGTGACCCTGCAAGTCAGTTCGCAATGGGACCGAAACTTTTATTTACCCATCAAAACTTATATAATGTACAATCCATTGGCCACAAAGATACCCATAGAAACCGTCAAAACACAACCATGGCCTCATATCCAAGGGCTCAACTTGGCCGATCCATCGTATTTCAAGCCAGGTTCCATAGATCTTCTCTTGGGTGTGAAAGAATATACTGAAATTCTACAAAACAATTTCATCAAAGGTCCTCCGGGAACACCGAGTGCACAGAAGACTAGTCTCGGATAGATACTTTTCGGTGAAATCCACACAAGACAAAATGAAAACATAAATAAGAATAAACTTATGGTCATGCATGATAGAGTTGATGTAGAAGACATGTTGAAATCAATATGGGAAATAGAGAGCGACCCTAGCAGACAGTTAACAAGAGAAGAACAGCTGTGTGAAGAATTATACGAAAAGACGACCACAAGAGACAAAGAAGGAAGATATATTGTGCGCTTACCATTTAAAACTTACAGTCCACAATCACCTCAGGGGAATACGAAAGAGATAGCGCTTCAAAGATTTTTACAACTTGCAAAGAAATTGAAGAGATCACCAGACATGAAAAGAGAATACAGTAAAGTTATAAATGATTATATAGCTCAAGATCACATGGAAAAGATAGCTAAAAAGGAAAAGAATAAATCATCTGTCTACTTACCACACCACGCTGTTGTTCGCCCTGACAAGGAGACCACTCGAACACGCGTTGTTTTTGACGCGTCGTGTAGAGGAAACAAACAATGTTTCTTTAAACGAAGAACTGCTAGTGGGACCTCAGCTGCAAGAAGACTTAAGGAGTATTCTGATGCGATGGCGAATGAAGCAAGCCTGTTTTCTAGCTGATATACAACAGATGTACCGGCAGATAAAAGTAACTCATGACGACGCTGACTATCAATGCATTATATGGCGACAAGACGAGTCTGATAATATAGATGAATATAGATTACTTGGAGTTACCTTTGGCACGGCATCAGCGCCTTATTTAGCTGTAAGAACACTTCAACAAGTAGCTAAGGATGAAGCTAAAAGAAATGAACTTGTCACTCAAACTATAACGCAAGATTTCTATATGGACGATTTGCTCTCAGGCGCAGATTCAACTGATGAAGCTATATCACTTGCCAAAGAGATATCTGAAACACTAAAAAGAGGCAAATTGCATCTTACCAAATGGTCCGCATAGCTTTTATGAAGTCCATAGAGAAACACAACAGAGCAGCCAACGTTCAGATTGATATGAACCTTGATGGTACAACAAAGGCGTTGGGAATTATCTGGAACTTAAACTCAGACACCTTTCAATATAAAGTTTGTCTACCACCTATACCCAAGCTTATTACAAAACGAAATATTTTATCTGATATCCAAAAACTTTTCGATCCTCTTGGCTGGATTGCACCAAGCACTGTAATGCACTGTAAGGCTAAAATATTAATTCAAAAACTATGGCTTGAACGAGTAAATTGGGATGACAAAGTTAGCAGTACTCTAGAAGAACAATGGAAACAAATAAGATCTGACTTTGCCAACACCAACACAATACAAATAAGAAGATGGCTGGGTACAATGACCTCCAATAAAGATACCATTCAACTTCATGGCTTTAGCGACGCTTCGATGCAGGCATATGCGGCAGTTGCCTATATAAGGGTAACAGTGGATAACAAGATTTGCACAAGACTGATTGCAGCTAGAACAAGAGTGGCACCAGTAAAGACAATTTCAGTACCTCGTTTAGAATTGTGCGGTGCTTTACTCCTTTCTAAACTCCTGAAACAAATAGCAAAAGCGATGAGGATACCGACAACTCAAATATACGCATGGACAGATTCTCAAATAGTTATGGCGTGGCTTTGTGGTGAACCAAACCGATGGAAACCCTTCGTAGCAAATAGGGTTGTAGAAATAGTTAAACATATAAACAACAGACGTTGGCACCATGTACAGTCACATGAAAATCCTGCTGATTTGGCCTCACGAGGAATGCTACTAGCTAATTTGAGAAAATGTGATATGTGGTGGCACGGACCGAGCTGGCTATCTGAAAGAGAATAAAGATTAGTGAACAAGAAATTACAGATACAGATTTATAATTAAAAACAACAAAAATCAGTACTTACCTGAGTATGGCACAAAACATTAATCAGGAAACAAACTTAATCTCGCAGTTTGAAGATTTTGAAAATTTAACTGATTTAATAAAATGCATTTCATATTGCAGAAGATTTTTATATTACAAAAAGAACAAATACAGACAATCTAGTAATTTATCAACACAAGAATCAGAAGATTCGTTCAATATTTGCATTAAAATGACTCAATTGTTGGAATATAATGAAGAAATAGAAAGACTCAAGATAAAGAAACAAGTAAAGAAAAGAAGTCCATTACGTTCACTTAACCCATATTTAGACGAGGAAAATATACTCAGGGTGGGCGGTCGTTTGCGACACGCCAATTTATCTTATGATATGAAGAATCCTATAATTTTAGGAAATAAGAACCCGCTATCTGCATTAATTATCGCTGATGCGCACCTCAAGACACTTCACGGCGGCGTTCAGTTAATGTTATGTTACTAACGCTCCAAATACTGGATTATCAGAGCTAAGTCACTCGTAAGAAAACATATCCACAGATGCCTGATATGTGCTCGATGGAATGCTTCTACTAAGACACAGATTATGGGTGACTTACCTGCAGAGAGAGTTACTCCTAGGAGACCTTTTCTTTATAGCGGTGTTGATTTCGCAGGGCCATTCCATACTTTAATGTCAAAAGGACGAGGCAACAAAACAACTAAAACCTACGTGGCAATATTTATATGTATGTGCACCAAAGCGATCCACATAGAACTGGTTGGCGATCTTAGTTCAGAAGCCTTCATAGATGCGTTTAGACGTTTTGTGGCCAGGAGAGGTAAATGTAGTCATCTGTGATGCGATTGCGGAAGAAACTATGGGTGCAGACAAACAGCTTCAGGATGCGTTGAACGATGCTGGGTTAGAATTGACAGAAAAGGTTGCATTAACACTTGCCACAGACGGAACGCAACTTCACTTTATCCCGCCATACAGCCCACATTTCGGTGGATTATGGAAAGCCGGCGTTAAATCCATCAAGTACCACATGAAGCGCATACTGACAACGCATCTGACGTACGAGGAAATGACGACAATATTGTGTCAAATTGAGGCGTGCCTCAATTCACGTCCACTTTGCCCAATTGATGACACTGACCCAGATAACTTATCTCTTCTAACACCTGGTCATTTTTTAATAGGAGAGGCACCGATTGTAGTACCATCACCCAGTATGCAAGCTGTAAAGGATCACAACTTGTCTCGTTGGCAATACACACAGAAACTTGTTAATGATTTCTGGAGACGGTGGCAAAGCGAATATTTATCTAGGCTGCAGCAACGTCCAAAATGGTTTAAAAATGAGAAAGAATTGGCAATAGGAGACATCGTGTTAATCAAAACCGATAATCAACCACCTGGGAAGTGGTCTTTAGGAAGAATTACTGTCAAACATCCGGGAGCCGAAGGTTATACACGAGTTTATAGTGTAAAATGTGGTAATGTAATTACAAAGAGGACACTTACTAAGCTGTGTGCATTACCTGTTTATGGTGATTAGACTAATATAGTCATTTATTTTGAATGTTTTAGAATACTGTAAAATGTGTGTGTTTATATTGACAAGCAGTGTTATTAGTCAGAGATCATTGTAATAGTATTATTATATGTTACAACTTATATGTATATTTGATTATATTGTTATTTGAAAAGGACTTAAGATTCCTTTTGGTGGGCGGTATGTTGACGCGAGAATTGTACTTATAGCTACGGCTGCTCAATAACATACATACATATCTAGTTATACATCTCTCATGTCCTTTTTAAAAACTTTATATTATAGAAATTATTACAACCAAAACTAGTCGCTAATAAACATTCAATCGAACACCACGTATATAGTCTTTTAATACAACGCCAAACAAAATTGAACCTTAACACAAATAATTGACGATTCGGATAAAATGGATTTATATAAAAAACAGTGGGTTTTTTATATAAATCCATTTTATCCGAATCGTCAACTATTTTGTTTTTCTTTGTAATTTGTTGTATTTGTAATTCTATGTATATGGATAACTTCATGCCTGCTTATGTTTATGGATAACTTCATACCTTATCTAGGCGATATAATATATGAACTTCGGCAAAGCTTTCGATTGATTAGACCATCATATATTTTTACGTAACATACTGAATATTTGCATTGGCGTCGACATTTATATACAGCTTACATCATACATTAAAATTCAATGGCAAACAGTTATTTTAGGCATTTTCCCTCAGTAAAGTTTACTAACAACACCAAGTATCCCGCAAGGATCATTCTTAGGTCCACTATATTTTATTATATGTATTTATATGTTCCACAGGGCAGAGGAAGGCGTCCGCCGTAAGCTAGAAGTCGGCCTGGCAACGGCCGAGGCCCGTATACGCGCCGCGCACCCCGTACTGTCGCGTGCGGCGGCGTGGCGCGGCGAGCGCGTGTCGCTGGCTGCCAAGCGCCTCGGCGCCGAGCTGCGCTGGGCGCACATGGAGGACGCCGCCGCCGACATGCTCGCGCACAAGCTGCACCAGCACCGATACTTCCTGCTGCGGGACCTGGCCTTCCTGAGGGACAGGGAGCCGCTGCTGATGAAGGTACGTACTACGTGGCGCGGCGAGCGCGTGTCGCTGGCTGCCAAGCGCCTCGGCGCCGAGCTGCGCTGGGCGCACATGGAGGACGCCGCCGCCGACATGCTCGCGCACAAGCTGCACCAGCACCGATACTTCCTGCTGCGGGACCTGGCCTTCCTGAGGGACAGGGAGCCGCTGCTGATGAAGGTACGTACTACGTGGCGCGGCGAGCGCGTGTCGCTGGCTGCCAAGCGCCTCGGCGCCGAGCTGCGCTGGGCGCACATGGAGGACGCCGCCGCCGACATGCTCGCGCACAAGCTGCACCAGCACCGATACTTCCTGCTGCGGGACCTGGCCTTCCTGAGGGACAGGGAGCCGCTGCTGATGAAGGTACGTACTACGTGGCGCGGCGAGCGCGTGTCGCTGGCTGCCAAGCGCCTCGGCGCCGAGCTGCGCTGGGCGCACATGGAGGACGCCGCCGCCGACATGCTCGCGCACAAGCTGCACCAGCACCGATACTTCCTGCTGCGGGACCTGGCCTTCCTGAGGGACAGGGAGCCGCTGCTGATGAAGGTACGTACTACGTGGCGCGGCGAGCGCGTGTCGCTGGCTGCCAAGCGCCTCGGCGCCGAGCTGCGCTGGGCGCACATGGAGGACGCCGCCGCCGACATGCTCGCGCACAAGCTGCACCAGCACCGATACTTCCTGCTGCGGGACCTGGCCTTCCTGAGGGACAGGGAGCCGCTGCTGATGAAGGTACGTACTACGTGGCGCGGCGAGCGCGTGTCGCTGGCTGCCAAGCGCCTCGGCGCCGAGCTGCGCTGGGCGCACATGGAGGACGCCGCCGCCGACATGCTCGCGCACAAGCTGCACCAGCACCGATACTTCCTGCTGCGGGACCTGGCCTTCCTGAGGGACAGGGAGCCGCTGCTGATGAAGGTACGTACTACGTGGCGCGGCGAGCGCGTGTCGCTGGCTGCCAAGCGCCTCGGCGCCGAGCTGCGCTGGGCGCACATGGAGGACGCCGCCGCCGACATGCTCGCGCACAAGCTGCACCAGCACCGATACTTCCTGCTGCGGGACCTGGCCTTCCTGAGGGACAGGGAGCCGCTGCTGATGAAGGTACGTACTACGTGGCGCGGCGAGCGCGTGTCGCTGGCTGCCAAGCGCCTCGGCGCCGAGCTGCGCTGGGCGCACATGGAGGACGCCGCCGCCGACATGCTCGCGCACAAGCTGCACCAGCACCGATACTTCCTGCTGCGGGACCTGGCCTTCCTGAGGGACAGGGAGCCGCTGCTGATGAAGGTACGTACTACGTGGCGCGGCGAGCGCGTGTCGCTGGCTGCCAAGCGCCTCGGCGCCGAGCTGCGCTGGGCGCACATGGAGGACGCCGCCGCCGACATGCTCGCGCACAAGCTGCACCAGCACCGATACTTCTTGCTGCGGGACCTGGCCTTCCTGAGGGACAGGGAGCCGCTGCTGATGAAGGTACGTACTACGTGGCGCGGCGAGCGCGTGTCGCTGGCTGCCAAGCGCCTCGGCGCCGAGCTGCGCTGGGCGCACATGGAGGACGCCGCCGCCGACATGCTCGCGCACAAGCTGCACCAGCACCGATACTTCCTGCTGCGGGACCTGGCCTTCCTGAGGGACAGGGAGCCGCTGCTGATGAAGGTACGTACTACGTGGCGCGGCGAGCGCGTGTCGCTGGCTGCCAAGCGCCTCGGCGCCGAGCTGCGCTGGGCGCACATGGAGGACGCCGCCGCCGACATGCTCGCGCACAAGCTGCACCAGCACCGATACTTCCTGCTGCGGGACCTGGCCTTCCTGAGGGACAGGGAGCCGCTGCTGATGAAGGTACGTACTACGTGGCGCGGCGAGCGCGTGTCGCTGGCTGCCAAGCGCCTCGGCGCCGAGCTGCGCTGGGCGCACATGGAGGACGCCGCCGCCGACATGCTCGCGCACAAGCTGCACCAGCACCGATACTTCCTGCTGCGGGACCTGGCCTTCCTGAGGGACAGGGAGCCGCTGCTGATGAAGGTACGTACTACGTGGCGCGGCGAGCGCGTGTCGCTGGCTGCCAAGCGCCTCGGCGCCGAGCTGCGCTGGGCGCACATGGAGGACGCCGCCGCCGACATGCTCGCGCACAAGCTGCACCAGCACCGATACTTCTTGCTGCGGGACCTGGCCTTCCTGAGGGACAGGGAGCCGCTGCTGATGAAGGTACGTACTACGTGGCGCGGCGAGCGCGTGTCGCTGGCTGCCAAGCGCCTCGGCGCCGAGCTGCGCTGGGCGCACATGGAGGACGCCGCCGCCGACATGCTCGCGCACAAGCTGCACCAGCACCGATACTTCCTGCTGCGGGACCTGGCCTTCCTGAGGGACAGGGAGCCGCTGCTGATGAAGGTACGTACTACGTGGCGCGGCGAGCGCGTGTCGCTGGCTGCCAAGCGCCTCGGCGCCGAGCTGCGCTGGGCGCACATGGAGGACGCCGCCGCCGACATGCTCGCGCACAAGCTGCACCAGCACCGATACTTCCTGCTGCGGGACCTGGCCTTCCTGAGGGACAGGGAGCCGCTGCTGATGAAGGTACGTACTACGTGGCGCGGCGAGCGCGTGTCGCTGGCTGCCAAGCGCCTCGGCGCCGAGCTGCGCTGGGCGCACATGGAGGACGCCGCCGCCGACATGCTCGCGCACAAGCTGCACCAGCACCGATACTTCCTGCTGCGGGACCTGGCCTTCCTGAGGGACAGGGAGCCGCTGCTGATGAAGGTACGTACTACGTGGCGCGGCGAGCGCGTGTCGCTGGCTGCCAAGCGCCTCGGCGCCGAGCTGCGCTGGGCGCACATGGAGGACGCCGCCGCCGACATGCTCGCGCACAAGCTGCACCAGCACCGATACTTCCTGCTGCGGGACCTGGCCTTCCTGAGGGACAGGGAGCCGCTGCTGATGAAGGTACGTACTACGTGGCGCGGCGAGCGCGTGTCGCTGGCTGCCAAGCGCCTCGGCGCCGAGCTGCGCTGGGCGCACATGGAGGACGCCGCCGCCGACATGCTCGCGCACAAGCTGCACCAGCACCGATACTTCCTGCTGCGGGACCTGGCCTTCCTGAGGGACAGGGAGCCGCTGCTGATGAAGGTACGTACTACGTGGCGCGGCGAGCGCGTGTCGCTGGCTGCCAAGCGCCTCGGCGCCGAGCTGCGCTGGGCGCACATGGAGGACGCCGCCGCCGACATGCTCGCGCACAAGCTGCACCAGCACCGATACTTCCTGCTGCGGGACCTGGCCTTCCTGAGGGACAGGGAGCCGCTGCTGATGAAGGTACGTACTACGTGGCGCGGCGAGCGCGTGTCGCTGGCTGCCAAGCGCCTCGGCGCCGAGCTGCGCTGGGCGCACATGGAGGACGCCGCCGCCGACATGCTCGCGCACAAGCTGCACCAGCACCGATACTTCCTGCTGCGGGACCTGGCCTTCCTGAGGGACAGGGAGCCGCTGCTGATGAAGGTACGTACTACGTGGCGCGGCGAGCGCGTGTCGCTGGCTGCCAAGCGCCTCGGCGCCGAGCTGCGCTGGGCGCACATGGAGGACGCCGCCGCCGACATGCTCGCGCACAAGCTGCACCAGCACCGATACTTCCTGCTGCGGGACCTGGCCTTCCTGAGGGACAGGGAGCCGCTGCTGATGAAGGTACGTACTACGTGGCGCGGCGAGCGCGTGTCGCTGGCTGCCAAGCGCCTCGGCGCCGAGCTGCGCTGGGCGCACATGGAGGACGCCGCCGCCGACATGCTCGCGCACAAGCTGCACCAGCACCGATACTTCCTGCTGCGGGACCTGGCCTTCCTGAGGGACAGGGAGCCGCTGCTGATGAAGGTACGTACTACGTGGCGCGGCGAGCGCGTGTCGCTGGCTGCCAAGCGCCTCGGCGCCGAGCTGCGCTGGGCGCACATGGAGGACGCCGCCGCCGACATGCTCGCGCACAAGCTGCACCAGCACCGATACTTCCTGCTGCGGGACCTGGCCTTCCTGAGGGACAGGGAGCCGCTGCTGATGAAGGTACGTACTACGTGGCGCGGCGAGCGCGTGTCGCTGGCTGCCAAGCGCCTCGGCGCCGAGCTGCGCTGGGCGCACATGGAGGACGCCGCCGCCGACATGCTCGCGCACAAGCTGCACCAGCACCGATACTTCCTGCTGCGGGACCTGGCCTTCCTGAGGGACAGGGAGCCGCTGCTGATGAAGGTACGTACTACGTGGCGCGGCGAGCGCGTGTCGCTGGCTGCCAAGCGCCTCGGCGCCGAGCTGCGCTGGGCGCACATGGAGGACGCCGCCGCCGACATGCTCGCGCACAAGCTGCACCAGCACCGATACTTCCTGCTGCGGGACCTGGCCTTCCTGAGGGACAGGGAGCCGCTGCTGATGAAGGTACGTACTACACGGCACTAAATCCTTATATCTGAGCAAGCAAACTGACAATATTGTTGGTCGCGTATACCTAATAGTTGGGAACACTCACTGCACGGCCGATCATAAGATATGCAAAACCTACTAACGAAGATAAATATAAACCATTCACCTATTGGAAAAAAACCGCTACTTGTCGCACCGATTCCCACTTTCCAACTAGCTATACTTAGATATTTTTCGATGACAATCGCGCATTGCATCACTTTATAACGAATTAACGATTCAATGAAATTTGTATTTTCTACATGCAATTAAATTCGGATCACATAAACGTTCGAAAAATATTGTTTTTACAATTATCGCAGTCAATTTCAAAAACCACTGAACTTATGAACGTCAAAATATATACATATACTGGGTGTAAGGGACGGCGCGCGGCGTAACGAAAACTTTACTAACATGTCATTCTATAGGTACTTATCTCGACGAAAACTTCTATTAATAAAAAAACGCAAGATGAAAGATTAAATAAATAAATAATATAATTACGCGGTACCCAATGGATTGCTACTGATACAACGCAACGCTCATGCTTTAAATCACGCCAATTTAATTACATTGCTGTATTTTTAGTAAAATGTGGTAATAATTGATTTTTATTTAATTTATTTATTTATTTATTTTTCAAAAATATTTTTGAAAATTCCAACGATTGTAACTCAGAACAATGGTCTGAATCTACTATTTCAGTTTTCGGTACACGGTACCTTACACCGAGTATAGTTAAAAAAAAATTACGTTTCTGTATCTACTTTTAGGTTAGTTGTTACATGCGCACACGATTAGTTGATATAATATTTAATTGTCCCACTGTTCCGCACAGCGTTCTGTATCGAAAACATAGTGTCAAACTCTTTACTATGACTATTTGCTTACTATATTCTTCATTCACAGGAACTACGCCTAGCCGTATCACCGACGCGAACATTCACATGGGCCACCCGTATCTGGCGTCCTTCCAATTGGATAGTAGTGCGTCACTTCCGAGGTCGCCGCGAGCGAGTGCCCACAGTACTGTCTACTAGAGCGACCTCGATTGTGACTCCCCGGTCGGATCCCTCGCAGCCCGTGTTCCTCGTACACCGGGACACATCCAGAACGACCACTACCAGATGGTGTTCTTGGAGGCTGCTTAATCTTGCGCACAGGTAATCTTTGTTTCAGTGTTTGAGTGAGATTAAGATAAACTAGGATATAAGATTAAAAAGATAACTATATTTTATATAACTAATAAAACTAATGAGATATACGGGTGAGTATTCGCGCGCGGACGGTGACACAAACTACGTACTAATTAATTTTATTATTGCACTAACGATCAAGAGATGTGCAGCGGTGTTGCAATTCTGCTGACTCCAGTTTATACCTATTGTACGGTTGTTAACCCGTACAAGGCGTAAGGCAACGGAAGCTATATACGGATAAGGCACAGATGCGTTTTAAATTATTCAGAAGAGGCGACGATACGGCAAGGCGTATCATTACACAGTTAGATTTTGTTGCTATTACAGGTTTTCTTCATGAGTACTGTATAACAAGACGTGATTCTTGCATTTGGCTTTAGTCGCGCCTGTATAATTTGCGACGCGGTATTTTTACATTTTGTATGAAAAAGTTTTGAAGCAGCACCATGCCTCTGCTGCGCCTGCGCCGTGCCATAGCCTTATGCTCTTTCTATATAATTTACCCAAGTGTTGTACGTGGGTTAACGTTGTACGCACACATGTAACAGTTAGGTAATTTTGCAAGTTCGGTACTGTTGCATTACGTTCTGTTTACTGTGATATGTATGGCACTACATTCTAAGTGGACATCACTATGTTCTTTCGAGTGCCTTGAGTTCATCCCCGCACCGGACAGAAAATTATGTGATTCAAATATAATTAGATGGTGTCTATGTGATCCCTGTGTTGCATGTAGAACTTATTACATTCACACTGATCCTTTTTTATTTTTAAGGACAACGCCCGTATTATGAATAATTCTTGTGTCACGGGAGACTTTACAAACATTCTAAAGGAACAACCATTTATGGATCACACAAATTTTTGTCTCGTGTCCTGAACTCACAGCACTTGACGCAGTAGCAGTGGCGAAACGACCATTTCAACTTATGTCATCAATCAATATTGTGCCGAATATACTAGAGAGGTAAACATCGATAGCTTGTACCTTCCCTCTGAGGAGTAACCGAGAATGTATGCATATGTGTGTTATGTCAGGACCTGGTGCTGGAGCTGGAACATAATGTTCGTACTGGGCGTGCTGGTGCCGTGGAGCTCGCCGCTGTCGCTGCGCACGCTGCTCTGCATCAAACCCTTCGTGCCGGACCTCGAGCTCTCGCAGGTCAGCATACCCTTTGTTTATTTATGTGTGAGTATGCAGTTATGCATACCCCTCCGCGGGGGTGGGCAAAGGGGTAATGTCGGACTCACCCGAGGAAACCTACCACAGTATTCCTTCACACGATCTATATCTAATAGCAGCTGAGACGATGTTGAGGTCCCTACTTTGACGGCCTGAGAAGGTGCTTTTTCATGCCCCGCTTAAAGGACCGAGAATTGTAGGAAGAAGGAAACACGTGCCTTGGCAGATAATTCCATGACTTGATCGTTCGGCGGAGGTATGAGGACCCAAACTTGTTGGTGCGAGCTCTAGTCGACTTTACCTTGTAAAGAAGACATCTGAGCCCAGCACGCATTGTTCTAGATAGGCAAGGGGAGGGCGGGATAAGGTGGAATAACTCTTCAGCACTCCCCGTGGTATATTCTGTAGAAACATGCCATTGAGGCGATGTCCCTACGGAGTTGCAGAGGTTCAGTGAACTCGTGACCATTGGATCTCCGATGATGCGAATACCTAACCCGCCGCTGTAACCTGTCGAGAGCGTCCAGCAAGTACTGCGCGAAGCCATCCCAAAGATGAGAACAGTACTCCACGCAAGGGCGCTCTTGCGCCTCATACAGTGGCACAGCTGCCCGGGCGCAAAGAACCGCCTCACCCTGTTCAGAACTCCGAGTTTTCGCGAAGCTTCATCGCTCTCGATGTAGGTTTTCGGATAAGTGTGCGGCAAAGATCCATACTTTAGATAGAGAGGCTGTCACGTATCACCAGTGGAGTATTCTTCAGAGAAGGGAGGGGAAGGAAAGGAGATGTTTTTGTTTAAAATGCGCATGCCTGGGTCTTCATGGCGTGGAACTGGACCAAGTTCTTGGCACTCCATTCAGAGATGCGATCCAAGATCTGGTCAAGTTCAATGACAAGATGCTGCCTATTCCCCTCAATCTCAGCCTGTTTGGCCCCAGGATGTCCGGGATATCGGCCATGCATGGTACTGTCGTCCGCATAACAATGTATGTTACCGAGAGTCAACATATCATTGAAATGCATAAGAACGTAGGAGATGAGACAGACCCATGAAGTAGTCCTGCATTGACCTGCATAAATTTGGAAGCGCGTCCGTCGCAAAGGATTTGTATACGACGCTTCTGCAAGAAACTTGCAACCCTGGGTGCATAGTTGAGGGGGCAGGCAATAGGCCGGCAGCTTGGAAAGAAGAGTCCGGTGCCAGACCCTATCGAAAGCTTTAGTTATGTCAAGGCTGATAGCTAAAGACTCACCGTGCTTGTCCATAAGCTCATCCCAGAGGAGCATGACGAACGCTAGAAGATTACCCGTTGATCGTTTAGCCTGAAAGCCGTATTGGCGATCGAGTGAGGGGAATGAGTGATACTCCAGGTAGCGGACAATTTGTGTGTTTATAATTTGCTCGAACTCCTTGGAGAGCACCGAGATGATAGCTATGGGTCGATAGTTGCCTGGCGTGGAACGGTCTCCCATTTTTGAAGATTGGTTAAACTTTCACCTCTTTCCAAGCCTCAGGTACAATGCCTGCGGCGTAAGACATCCGGTATACATAAAACAGTGATCAAATATGTTCTATATTTATTGTCATTATTTTGGTATGGTCGTATTATCACCAGCTTAGTTAAAGAACTTTATTCTCACTTGTTCATGATTGTTCAGGTAAACGGCACACTGTTCCCGAAGCGCAGCAGCGAAACGCAGACGATGTGGTCACGACTGCTCACACTGTGGCGACATGTGTCCAAAGAACGGACGAGGTTCGAGACTGAGCCGGACACAGGTAACTTTCTTATTGATTTATATTATTAATGTAAGAGTTGAATGTTTGTTGGTATGGTATTATTTGATATATTACAGGAGAAAATTATCGATCAGTGAACGACGCTAACGGTCATCAGTTACACGCCTTCGTCCAAAAAGATTTCTTGTACAATCTTTCCTACGTCGTTTTGAGATTGTTTAGACGCCCCGCTCGTAGGTTGCTCACGATTTTGAAGTGTAAGGACTCATAAGCCGGTGCCTCCTCGATCTCCGTAAAGCCTCTACATGGGCTCTACAAGGTGCTGTAGTTGACATTAATGTTGAAGAGGTGTTTGTTGTGTAAGCAGTGTCCTATTTATGCCTTAAAAGGGAATAAGGTTTGCTTGTTCATTTAAGGACGAGATAGTGTCCTTAGTGAGTCACAGTCTTTTGAGCATTTTTCCGGGACTAATAAGTAGATTCCAAAGTTTCAAAATGGATCTTCTGCAACAAAATTCGTTTAGTTATTTTGTCATAGTGAGGGTTCAAACAGACGGCAAATATCTCTAATTTCCCTTCTGAAAGAAGAAGAAACTGGTTTTCATATCAATGGACATGTTCCAGGTCTCCTCGGCAAGGGCCTCAGTCGTCAAGCGAACCGTATATGGAACTATGGCGTGCTGGGCGGCATAGGGTCGGCGGCGCTGCTGCTGCTGTTCCCGGTGCTGAGCCTGGCGAGCTGTGCGCTGTGCGGCGCGCTGGCGCTGGCGGCGCCGCTGTGGGTGCCGCCGCTGGCGCTGCTGCTGCACGTGGCGGCCGCGCTCGTGTACGACGTCGACTGCCCCGACCCGGACAAGCTTAACAGGTAACTAGTAGCCTGGAAGAAAAAAAGCAACTCTTCTATCGCTTTGGCGATACTATAATTTGGCGATAATACTTTTAAAAAAGAAAACTTCCGCAGTAGGAATATTTAATACAAAGAACGGACACAGATAACACCGAATATATGTCCCGTGTGGAGATCAAATTTACAACACACAGCGCAATGTGACGAAGCGACCACTTAACCTTTCGTGCAGTCAAATTGTCATAGTATGGGTTTGGAGTGGAATTATAAATGTTATATACAGATTTCAGATAAGACCGATTGATTTCAAGGAGAAATGAGGTCCGCTTATGTAGTTTGTATCAATAAAAACTTATCTGGCTATAAATCTGATTTTAGCTACACTAGTAATATGGTGTCAATTTTCCTACAACGCGCAAATGATATCCTTGGCGGTATAATTATTATAATAAGATACTCAAAAGATAAGCGAAAGATCTTAATTGATAACCAAATAAAATGCAAGGAAATGGTGATTCCAAATTTTTATTTCACATGTCAGAACCTAGAGCCACCCCCCTTTCTTAGGTCATTGTTAAAGCATTTGCAAAAATGAGATAGCGCTTTCGACAGTGTATATCTTTGACTTGTCTTTATATTTTGTACATACAATGCTTAACCTTTTGACCGCCACAATCATGTATACATGACAAAGCAAAATGTGTCCAGCACACCACAGTTACGACTATATGACAAATTAAAAATGCAGTTGTAGCTTGGCGCCGAGAGCACGCTTTTTTGACGGGGCGGTCAAAGAGTAAGTAGAAGGGTGGTAAGGTCCTATAGTGCTGAGTGGGTGCGTGTCCGCAGATGGTTCGTGCTGCTGGAGGTGGTGGTGTGGCGCGTGGCCGTGCTGGGCCTGCTGCAGCCGCTCGCCGCGCTGCTGCTGGCGCTCGTGCTGTGCCCGCTCGCCGCGCTGCTCTTACTTGTTGGTGAGTCATGGTATTCGCCTTCCTTTACATCCGTATAACTACCTATTACTTGTGTTTATCTCTAATTAGAACCTTTGATATGCTGCGTGATGTAAATTATCATATTACCCATGTCTTCTACATTGTGTCTCTTCTGCAACTTGAATGATTTATGTTGTAAATGCAAAGCCATTTATGATGATAATTTCTAAAATACTCGGATGGATCAAGACTTGTCATTACTTTTATGCAGACTACGTCTTGCTAATAAGCCAGCTAAGAGAGCTATTCAACAAAAGTCATAATTATAGTAAAAAATCTGCACGAAGAAGAAGTAAAAGACTGATGGAAAAGTAAATTAAGGAAAGATTTCAGAGGTTGTATAACATTGACAATGTGGAAGACGGAACATCTAAGAGAAAGTAGGTAAGTTTAGCGCGTGAAGTGTGTGGCATCAATGTGAAGGGAAACTATGGTTAATTTGGAGTCAATAACATTCGAACTCGAAAGTCTGTTTATTAGAATCAAAAAAGGTTTTAAACGGGGAAGGGTAGCTACATCGCGTTTCTTCGACTATAACAGGATTTCCAAGATTATAATTGTGGACTAAAACTTATTAAGTAACAAGTCCAATACCTTCTTCATGTCGACTATCCAGTAATACTCGCATTGTAGATAAGGGTTTGTTTGATGAATGTAGGTGGCGTTGCGTGGTGGGGAGCTCGAGGGCTGTGGGAGGAGGCGGCGTGGCGCGGCGTGCTGGCGCGCGGCGCTCGGGTGCCAGCACACGACTCCGCCTTCTGCCGCAGGGTGCGCGGGCCCGGTCTGCACACGCGCACTTACTATCAGATCACGTACGTATAAACTACCTTATTCGATTTAAAGACTAATTTTCTTAAAAAAGTAACAATATTGTTCAGTTATATAATGAGAAAATTTAATAACATATAATAAATTTATTATCTCTGTATACACTATACCGCAATATAAAACTAAAGATATTGTTACGTGCTGGGTTCGACGGATAAGAATATAAAACAATATTACCGACTAAAACGTTTTATTCTAGCACACAATTAACTTTAATACACAACAAACACTATACTGCACTTTTTCACTGTAACTGCTTCAAACTCCGTAGTATTCTTCGCTTCCGTTCGCTTCGGTGAACACTTGATCGCTTACGATTGTAAACTGACTCGGCGGTGCGCATGCGCTCTATTTATATGCGGGTAAAGTGCTTCTGGAGTTTTCCAGAAAACGTCACACACGGCACGCAGCAGCGCGATGTTTCGAGAGTGTGCCAGCGCTTTCTCCACTGAACTCGTAGTGACAAATACGTAGTTCCGTAAGATGTCAATAGATGGTGCTGTAATTAATTATTATTAGAAACCGCCGACTCTTCCCCACAGTGCCGACAGAGGGCATTAGCCGTAACACTGCCCCCCTCTTAGACATGTTCGTCCCGAACATTGTTGGATCCGTAGTAGCGTGCCAATCGATCCACGTGAACGATCTTTGGTGTACCTCGTGGTCCTTTCTGGATCCGGTAGGTGACGTCATTCATCTTAGTAACTATGCGATAGGGTCCATCCCATTTTGCCTGCAACTTAGGAGATTTTCCTTTGCTGCGTACCGGATTATGTAACCACACCAGCGATCCTTCCTCGAAGCCTTTATTGTTCGCCTTCCGATCGTATCGGGTCTTCATCCTCTCAGACATCTGCTGACCGGTCTGTCTGATGTGCTCGTACACATCATTCATCCTGTTGCGCAAATCATTCGCATAATCTGTTATGCTGCGTGGAGATTCAGGTGGGATGCCGGTGATCAAGTCTGCAGGTAATCGTAGTTCTCTTCCGAAGTTAGCGAAAGCAGGTGTTATTGATGTGCTTTCGTGAACGGCACTACGGTATGACAGGAGAAACGGTTGAATGTGTTTGTCCCAATCCCTTTGTTTGCTTTCTACGACTTTCGCCAGATATCTTTCCAGAGACTGGTTAAATCGTTCAACCATGCCGTCTGATTGCGGATGATAAGCAGTCGTCCTCGTTTTGTGGGTACCCATCACACGACATGTTTCCTTAAATACTTCAGACTCGAAGTTCCGACCTTGGTCACTGTGGATCTCTAAGGGCACCCCGAAACGACAAAAGACTTCATGGACTAGCTTGTCGGCCACCATAGATGCCTCTTGATTGGGAATTGCGAACACTTCCGGCCACTTTGTGAAGTAATCCATGACCACCAAGAAGTACTTGTTCCCACTTTGGCTTTCAGGAAACGGTCCGGCAACATCTTATGCTATACGTTCCCACGGGGCTCCAACATTGTACACCTTTAATGCACCCCTGCTGCGAGTGTGTGGTCCCTTTACCGCAGCACAACTCGTGCATTTGCGGCACCAGTCCTCAACGTCTTCTCGACAGTGGATCCAATAAAAACGTTCCCGGATCTTAATCAGAGTTCTCTTAACTCCCATGTGACCTCCCGAACTCCCATTATGATAGAGTTGTAAAACTTCCGGTACCTTGAGCTTTGGCACGACCATTTGCAGGTGACACTTGTCACCTCGAGCATTCTCCCATTTACGGCACAGAACTCCATCCTGGATAACCAAGCTTTCCCACTGTGCCCAGTAACTCTTGGTGATAGAGCTCATTGCCGCAACTTCACTCCAGTGAGGTCTCGAAGCACCTGTTTTCTTCCATTCGAGGATGGGTCTTATGTCTTTGTCCTCTTGTTGCGTTCTCTGCAGTTTCCTTCCAGTCTTCGCTAAGATCCGTCCTCAACATCCTCACTAGTCCTTCTTGCTTGGCCTCTTGCCTGGTGCAGTGCTTACACTGGTCGGGACACGGTCTAGGCGACAGGGCATCTGCATTACCATGTGACTTGCCACTGCGATGCTGTATTACGTATTTTGTTCAATCCATCTTGCTACCTGTCCTTCTGGGTCTTTAAATTGTAGTAGCCATTTCAATGCAGCGTGGTCAGTTCGCAGGTGAAATTTCCGGCCCAACAGATATTTGCTGAAGTGCTGTAATGTCTTTACGACAGCTAGAAGTTCCCTTCGCGTAACACAGTAGTTCCTTTCAGGTTTGGATAGGGCTTTGCTGAAATACGCTATTACAACCTCATGCTCTCCTTTACGTTGAGATAACACGCCACCAATGCCGGTGTTACTGGCATCTGTATCTACTACAAATTCATGTTCATTGTCAGGATAGCCTAGAATCGGTGAATTACATAGATGTTCTTTCAGCTTCTGAAATGCGACGTCACAGCTCTCATTCCAGCAGAACTTTATCTTGTCCTCGGTGAGCTTATGCAGAGGCCGGGCGATGTCAGCAAAGTTCCTTACAAACCGTCGGTAGTAGGAGCACAAACCAAGAAATGCCCTGACTTGGGTCTTGTTCTCCGGAACTGGCCAGTCCTTGACAGCAATGATCTTATCCGGGTCCGTTTGGATGCCTCTTTCGGAGACCACATGTCCTAAGAAGTTCACTTGCCGCCTGAACAATGCGCATTTCTTTGGACTTAACTTCAGGTTGGCTCCTCGAATCTTCGAGAGCACGCGTTCCAGGTTGCGAAGGTGATCCTCAAAGGTGCGTCCTACTATGATAATATCGTCCAAGTAGACCAGGCAGGCGTCTCCAATCAATCCAGTAAGTACCCGTTCCATCAATCTCTCAAAAGTGGCAGGGGCATTACACAATCCAAAAGGCATGACATTGAATTGCCACAATCCTTTGCCTGTGGAGAATGCCGTCTTCTCCTTATCTCGAGGGTGTATCTCGACCTGCCAGTAGCCACTTTTCAGGTCTAGCGTAGAAAACCACTTCATCCCCGTTAGCGTATCCAGAGTGTCGTCAATCCTTGGCAACGGGTAACTGTCTTTCTTTGTGATGTCGTTTAGCCGACGATAGTCCACACAAAAGCGCATGCTGCCATCCTTCTTCTTCACCAACACCACTGGTGAACACCATGGACTGGACGAAGGCTCAATCACACCTTCTTTTACCATACCCTCGATCATAGCGTCAACTTCACGTTCTCGTGCCACTGGTACACGTCTTGGTCGCTGGCGGATCGGTACCTCATTGCCTGTATTTATTTTGTGTTGAAATAGGGCAGTCTTGCCTATGTCAGCATCACTTGTCGAGAAGATGTCGGCAAACCGGTTTAACATCGTCTCAGCCTTGTTCTTTTCTTCTCTCGACAGGTAATACCGGCAGTCCTTCAAGAGGGAAGACACGTCGTACCTTGCTCTTTGAACTTTGGCGTTGGTAGGCTGTTCATGGCATCTACGCATCCAAACTGCTCCTTCGCAGGTGCCCAATATCGTGCCCTTCTTGAGTACCAGCTCCTTATCGCTTGGGTTCAGTGCGCGTACCGATGTAACGTTGGTATCCTTCGCCAGAGTGCGTGCAATCTTCCATGGAGCATCGTTGTCCAACCCTTCTATAATAACACATCGATTTGCCTGATGTCACGTTTTTTTTTCTAATGTGTAAAAATAAAACGATTACAAACAGAGTTCAAGTAACTTATAATTAAAAGGCAATATGAAAGACCATTACAATAAAAATAATAAGAGGGCAATGAGCAAGGCCGGTTAAAAGTCGGACCCCGTAGTGGGCTGATTAATACCGCACTCCCCTTCTTGGTGGCTTTCGATGATGGTTGGTGTCCCTCGCTGCGGCGGAGCTATGAGCGGTGACAGGGATGAGCCGGCTAGTCGCATTCGTCTTCAGCCGCATAGCATTTCCTGGAACCACCGTTCCCAAAATAGCATTAGCAACTAATATTGTAAGTTGCAATTTATAAGCCTTCACCTAACAGAACGAGAGTTCGGCATCTACTAGATGGCTAGTCTAGGCTAAGTAGGCAAGATTAAAACTTTTGAATCAACTAATTACTAATAGCAATAAAACGATAAAACATAAGATTAATAAAACATTTGGTGTTCGTGATAGTTCACAACACCAAGTACATATTATTTACACAACAGATAGGAAGGATAGTGCGATCAATCTCTTCGAAACTAGCCGTTATAACATTTAAATTAAGAGGCGGCGACTATGTACATTTTTAGCAACAGCACAACTAATAACAATCAAAATTGTACAACTTACCCAGTACGGAAACAAACAAGGCACTTATTTGGCTAACCAAATGTAAAAACACAGAATATAAATCTAATTACGTACTTATAGAAAATAATTATTAAAACAAATACGAGGAATCGGTACAGTGCGCTAAGCTGCGAGTACGTGTCGTGCCTAGATCACGATTTGAGAGCGACTGCGGCTGCTTAGCGAAAAATGAATTATGCGCTTGCGGTCGACATAAAAATGGAAGGGACTCTGATATTATATATAAAACGGTGCGTCGAAGGAAGTTTGCGTGTCTGTCTGTTAATTATTATTATTTATATTGTTTGTTACGAATTGGTTTGTAGTTATTAAAATTATATTAGTTTAGTAAATATATTATAAGTTTATTGAATAAGTATTAGAATATTAGAGAATTACGTATATCGCAATATACACGCTTAAGTAAATCGTGACACTGATCAGAATTCCTTGGTAGGCAAACCGGTATGATTGTTTCCGACCTCGGATGAAGTACTACTTTCTTTAGGCAGTACACTTTTCCCGATGATGCGCCCTCCATGAATACTTCTTCTGAGCCACACTTCAATACTCCCTGACTAACGTCGATCTCACAGTGATGCTTCCGCAAGAAGTCTAAACCTAGGATGCAGTCGTCCACTATGTCGGCCACGATGACGTTGTGGCGGTAAATTTTATTACCTAGTTTCATATCCACCTCCTTCTCACCTCGGACGGTTATGTGCTGACCGGTAGCTGTTCTAAGATGTACACATTCATGGTTCCCGTAGTAGTCCCCAAGAAACCGTCTTGCTAGTCGGAAACTGACGACTGTTCGAGAAGCTCCAGTGTCCAATGTCAACTTGCATGGCATTCCGTTAATTTCGCCTTCGATAGTCAGGCTGTTCCCGTCACACGATTGTGAGATCGAGATCTTTGGGGCTCTCCTATCACCAGCCAGCACCCGCCCCGTAGTCCTGGCGTCTACTCGTTTCCCTGCTGTTGTTGCCCGGCAGGCACATCAGGTGTCCCTTTTACCGGCGACTGGATTTTGCTGCGTGGACTTCTTCGCTTCGGGCAGCTTAACCTGATGTAGCCTCTTTCGCCGCAGCTATAGCACCGGGGTGAAGTCGACACTTCCCTGATACGGTGAGCGCGATCGTCCCGTCGCACTGCTTCCACCTCCAGAGCGTGGGCTAAGGCATCTTTCAGGTTTTTGAAGTGTCCGAGTCTCACTGCGGCCCTAACCTCCAGGTCTCGGATCCCGTCGGTGAAAGCTTGTACGAGGTTCCCGTCGATGAGCGCAGGTGAGGACTGGTACGCCTTTCGAACCAGCTTCTCAACCTCCAGGGCCCACTGCTGCAAGGTTTCACCAACACGTTGCGATCGGTCTTTCAGCTGGGCGCGAAACACGTGTTCCAGGTGTGCGTCGCCATATCTTGCTTCCAATGCCTCCAACAGCTTCTCATACGTGACGTCTTGACCAAGCGCCTCTAACACGGTCAAGGCGTGGTCGCGAAGCCCCAAGGTGAGAGCAGTCAAAGCCTGTTCTTGCGTCCACCCGTTCGACTTCATGACGGCCTCGAACTGGATCTTATAGGCTGACCATGACGATGAGCCGTCGAATGGTGGGACTTTAAAGCCTCGTGGTGAGGGCGCCACAACCGCAGGTGTCACGATCCCATCTCCAGCCTTGAGCTCACGTATCGTTTTCTCCACCTCGGTGATGCGACTTTCGTGGCGTTGGACTTCCTCTTTCACCTCCTTCATCTCCTTGCCAACCGTTGCACTGAGATCTTTTAACATCATCAGCTGCTCTTCCTGGCGGCGCATACCCTCCTCCTTGCCGCGATGCAGCTGTTCCTCAAGGCGGCGTGCGTGCTCCTCCTGGCGGCGTGCCTGCTCCTCCTGGCGGCGTGCCTGCTCCTCCTGGCGGCGCACGCCCTCTTCCTTATCGCGTTGCAGCTGTTCCTCGAGGCGGCGCGCGTGCTCCTCCTGGCGGCGTGCCTGCTCGTGCATGAACGCCATCAAGGTCGCGAGGTCGGGGTTTACCGGTGAGTGAGCTGCACTAGATGGTTCCGCTGCAGCCGCGGAGTCACGTGGTCCACCTGACGTCGGCGAGGGGGCGTCTCCAAAGCGCCTCTGGTCTACATCTTGCTGGCGCTGGTTCCTGGTCCGCACCCCTTCCACTTCCTCCTTCGGTAGTACTGGCATATTTTTATCTCACTTCTGACACCAATTTGTTACGTGCTAGGTTCGACGGATAAGAATATAAAACAATATTACCGACTAAAACGTTTTATTCTAGCACACAATTAACTTTAATACACAACAAACACTATACTGCACTTTTTCACTGTAACTGCTTCAAACTCCGTAGTATTCTTCGCTTCCGTTCGCTTCGGTGAACACTTGATCGCTTACGATTGTAAACTGACTCGGCGGTGCGCATGCGCTCTATTTATATGCGGGTAAAGTGCTTCTGGAGTTTTCCAGAAAACGTCACACACGGCACGCAGCAGCGCGATGTTTCGAGAGTGTGCCAGCGCTTTCTCCACTGAACTCGTAGTGACAAATACGTAGTTCCGTAAGATGTCAATAGATGGTGCTGTAATTAATTATTATTAGAAACCGCCGACTCTTCCCCACAGTGCCGACAGAGGGCATTAGCCGTAACAATATGAAGACGATTTTATTGGAGTTAGGCATTTTCTTTTTTTTAAACCTTACTAGATCATAAAGGATTATAAATTGTGTTTATAGCCGCGTACCCACCTAGCGCACAGGCTCGCGCGGCAGCCTCGGTGTCCGGATCGCGAGCGATGGCTCCCGCGGCAGCCTCAGTAGTTTTGTTCAATTTACACGAGGCCGCCTCGCGAGGCAGGCTGAGCCATCATAAGTCCGCGAGTATTCGTAATGGACAGTCGTGTATTTTCAGCTGCAGCTATTTTCCTAGCTGCTTATTGTTTAAAGAAACGAAAACAGTCACGTATCAAGAAAAAACCTAGACGCTTCTGGATTAGAAAAATTTATGAGCGTCGCCACAAATATGGAAATAGATTACTTGGTAATTTAGTATATGATCAGAGTGTACATAATTTTACACGAATGTCCGTACAAGAGTTCGAAAATTTGTGCTCATTGTTGTCTGATAAAATCAAAAAGTGCGATACAAAATATAGAGAAGCAATCACTGTGAATGAACGAGTTTTAATAACTTTAAGATTTTTAGCAACCGGAGATTCTTATAGCAGCTTGCAATATTTATTTCGAGTATCGAAGCAGAGTATCTCAAGAATAGTTCCAGAAGTTTGTGACGCTATTATTGAAGCCTTAAGGGATTATGTAAAGGTAAATAAAAATAATTTGACAAATTTAAAAATCAATTGTTTATTTTAATTACAATTCAGTGATAGTTTCGAATCCAACATTGGCATTAGGTGATTGTGTAATGGCATGAGAAGACGTAGCGGTATGTGATGCTGATGATGAAGTGCCAGATGAGTCTATTGTAGAGGAATTAGTGTACTGCTGTGTATAGTATCCTGTATTAATTTGTTGTTGTGTGTATTTCCCTATATCGGCTTCAAAAATTATATTATTGATAGCGTTCTTAACATACGCTAATGTGTGCGGATCATATTTTCTTAGCTCGTTGGCTATGTGTCTCCCAAATGAAGAGTATGGATCATTGATGTCGGTCGAAGACTTTTGCAAGTATTCAAGGGCTTCTGCGAGCATGATAATAATAATAATACTCTTAGTACATTACTAGAGGGTTCAGGGCTAGGTTACAGGTTACATAGAGGTGGTGGAGTGATATCCCACTTATTGTATATGGATGACTTAAAGTTGTTTGCCCACACTAAATTACAGTTGATGGATTTACTTAAAGTAACTGAAACTTTTAGTAAGTCTATCAGTATGGATTTTGGTGTGGACAAATGTGCTGTCATCCATGTAAAGCAAGGCAGGATAGTGGAATCCGAAGGAACACAACTTTCGGATTCCGGAACCTACGATCACTTCTTGTAACCGATACTTACAAGTACTTGGGTATGTCACAGGCGTTAAGTATCAATGAGGCTGACATGAAGCAATCGTTGCAGGAGCGTTCCTTTGGTCGCCTGAAAAAAGTTTTAAATAGTCTTTTATCAGGTGGCAACAAGGTGCGCGCTTGTAACGGTTGGGTCATGCCGGTGCTCATGTACTCCTTTGGCATACTTAAGTGGACTCAGACTGAACTGGATGCCCTGGACCGGCGGGTCCGTACACTCTTGACGGCATACCGTATGCATCACCCACGTTCGTCTGTGATGAGACTGTATATCCCGCGGAAATGTGGAGGCCGAGGCTTTCTGAATGCCAAGGCCCTTCATAACCGCGAGGTATGCAACCTCAGAGAATACTTTCTTCAGGCAGACGTGGGTATGCATCGGGATGTAGTTGCTGTAGACATGGGACTCACCCCGCTCAGTTTGGCTAAAGAGAACTGGCGCAAGCCTGTAGTACTTAGCACTAACGATCGCAGGGATGTATGGCAGAGCAAGGAGCTTCACGGTAGGTTCTACAAGGCTCTATATGGAGCTGATGTAGACCTGTTAGCCTCCGTGAACTGGCTACGTTTCGGTGACCTCTTTGGGGAAACCGAAGGGTTTGTCTGTGCTATTGCGGACGAAGTTATCAAGACGAATAACTACCGGAGATATATCTTGAGGGATGGCACGGTTGACATTTGTCGGGCGTGCCACCTACCTGGTGAGTCCCTCAGGCATATAGTTTCCGGTTGTTCTCGTCTTGCTAACGGCGAGTACTTGCACAGACATAACCAAGTAGCCAGGATTATTCACCAGCAACTTGCTCTGAAATACAAACTTGTAGATGTTGAAGTGCCGTACTACAGGTATGTAGCTGAATCAGTTCTCGAAAATGGTCATGTCACGTTGTACTGGGATCGAACTATCATCACAGACAGGACTATTGTGGCCAACAAACCTGACATTGTGGTGATAGATCGATCAGAGCGCCGCGCATTGATTATCGATGTCACCATTCCGCATGATGGCAATCTCGCGAAACCTGAAAAAGATAAGCAAATTAAATATCTTGATTTGGCTCGCGAGGTTGTCGACATGTGGGATGTTGATTCGGCAATCATTGTGCCGATAGTCATATCTGTCAATGGTCTAATAGCCAAGAACCTCGATCACCATCTAAAGAGGCTCGCGTTGGGTGCTTGGATCAAGGGTTTGATGCAGAAGGCAGTGCTTTTAGATACAGCACGCATTGTGAGGAGGTTCCTATCTCTGGAATCCTAACCACCGGCAGCTTGGACCCAGTTCCCGATGCCGGTGGGGTACCATATATTTTATATTTTTAAATGTATTTTTATAGATATATGTATATTTAAAAATGAAAAATATATTGAAAATATTTAAATAAAGAGAATAATAATAATAATATTCTACCACATACACACAACACTATCTAGCCCAAACTAAGCAGAGCTTGTACTATGGGTACTAGACAATGGATAAACATACATATATACTTTTTTTTTTTTTGTAAATACATACATATTATACATAGAAACATCTGCCGAATCTTCCTGTGGCTGCGTTTTCTTCGGATTATGTCGTTTTTTTTTACGAGCAGGTTCTGATGGTGAAGGCATGCTAGCATCCGAGGTTAGGTCTTGTTGTTGTTGTGGTGGCGCTTTCTCGATGCTAGCCTCCGGCAATTGCGTCTTGGTCGGAGCGTTTTCAGTCTCTGTGTGTCTCTCTACGTCAGAAGTGTGTGAAGATTCCGGTATTGCCTCCTGAAAACATAATTTTAATTAATAGATCAATTTGTGGTGCAGTGTGAATATGTATATAATGTGGCAGGACCCTACGTTTAATCTGATTGATTACGTTGAAGCTAAAGTTTAACGTCCGTAGTATTGAATACCTTCAAGTACCTTAGTAGCGATATCTTAAATATTTTTCTAGCAGGATTCTCCATTGCTTGAACGTCTTCGGACTACCACTAAAAGGGGCCAAATATGGAGTGGTGTATAGTACCTAATACAACCACTCATAGGGGCCAAATACGTTTAGTCTGAATACTTTCAAACAGCGGAGGGTCCTGTCATGCTGAGTACTCTATAATTTTTTTTACAGATCCCATCTACAGAAGAAGAGTGGCTTTCTATATCAAAAGAATTTGAAAATAAATGGAATTTTCCCCACGCTATTGGAGCGATGGATGGAAAACATAATATTGTCTTCTGTTTACGCGAATGTTATTCATTGAAATTAAACTACTATATACGGATTTTATCGCGTTGTTTATTTAACACTCTATTACATAATTTTGAAACTGTTACACTACTATACTATACTATTAAACTTTACTAATTTTAAGCTTATTAAATTATTAAAACTATCAAATCTATTTGTTTTTAAGTTTACACTTTCCCCGACGTTTCGGTTGCTTTTCAGCAGCCATGGTCACGGGGAGACTCCCCGTGACCATGGCTAGTAGTGTAACAGTTTCAAAATTATGTAATAGAGTGTTAAATAAACAACACGATAAAATCCGTATATAGTAGTTTAATTTCAATGATGGAAAACATGTTATGTTGCAGGCACCGATTAACAGTGGCACTGATTATGATAATTACAAACAATTTCCAAGCATCGTGCTTTTTGGATTAGTTGATGCTAGCTACAATTTTTTGTATGTAAATGTTGGTAGCAAAGGGCGAATCTCTGATAGTGGTGTTTTTAAAAACACAACGTTGTATAAAAAGCTAGAAAAGAAAGAATTGAACGTGCCTAAAGAGAAGATATTGGAAATACCATATGTAACAAAAGTTCCTTATTTTATTTTGTCCGATAAAGCCTTTGCACTCAACGAATATACCATGAAACCATTTGAGGGCAACCCAGAAAATGGTTCTAAAGAAAGAATATTTAATTATCGCCTTAGCCGAGCTAGACGTGTCGTTGAGAATGCGTTTGGTATATTAAGTGCCATATTTCGCGTTTTTAGAAAACCTATCTTACTAGAGCCAAATAAAGCAACAAAGGTCGTCTTAGCAGCTGTATATTTGTACAACTACATCCGAAAAAATACTTCAACTAATCTTATTTCACCGGAATTGTTTGACAGAGAACTTGATGGCGCACTGATTCCTGGCCAATGGAGAAATGAAATAAATGAAGTTACATTCGCACCAATTGCAGCGTTTCCAAGGCGTAGTTCTAATAACGCAAAAGAAATACGGTTGCACTTGGCAGAACATTTTATAACTAATGGTTCTATACCATTTCAAAATCATTATGCATAGTTAAAAATTCTTACATTCGGCATCGTTTCCTGAGTGTCGCCAGTTTCATTTTTATCCTTAAGAAAATGGAAATAAGGATATCCAAACCACTTCGAATTATAAACATCTGCAGCGCCTGAAACAGAACAAAAATAAAATTTATATTTCCATAATTTAAAATATTTTATTGTATAAATAAATTTTCTTCAATTTAATTAGTATATAATAAGTAATTATTTTATCAAATAATTTGTAAGTTCATATTTTTAAGTATAAAAATGCATACCTGAACCTGTCATGCGACTTTTTTTCTCCCTGCTTTTCTCTCGACGATAAGAACCACACAAGGACACCATTTTGTTTTTCACTTCCTTGACAGGCTTATTAATTTGAGCAGATATTTGCCGCCAACTGTCTTCCCGCTGATTTCTGTTCAAATATTTTGGATCTTTGGGGTCCCAAAGCGCATTGTACGTGCTGTACAGTTGTATTAAGCGAATTGACTCCTCCTGACTGCCCATGATATCAAAATTACAGAAGACAAACACGGCAAGAGACAAAACTTGTAGTAGCTTCGCGCGCGAGCCAAAACATAACCGTCCCCACCTAACGCACAGCGCTCACTGAGGCACCTTTGAGCGCGTCAAGTTTACCGACAACAGATGGCTCGGGGCCGAGCCGTGCTCGGTCGAGCAAACGCGCGCCCGAGGCAGGCTGAGGCACGTCCACACCAGCCGAGCGTTTGGCTCGCGAGGCTACCGCGCGAGCGTGTGCGCTAGGTGGGTACGCGGCTATTCTATAGGTACTCGTTGCTCTTGCAACAGTTATTTTCAACTGGATTTTGCTTTTGCCTTCGCACACATTAACCCGTCGAGCGTTAGATTAAAAAAGTGAAAGGAAGGCCTTGGCGGTTATGAACACCTGGTGTTCACATGACACACGAGAAGTTAATGAAGATTTTGTAATAAATTAATTTCTTGAGAACAGTATTTTTTTCTTGGATTTTCGTCTGTACCTATGTTCGTATCTGTACCTCTAACAACGTGTATGCAAAATTTCATGATGATCGGTCGAGTAGCTAAAACATGTAAGTGTAATAAACAAAGAATTTATATATTATATATTTAATTAACATTGACCATGATTGGAGACCAACAGACTGCAATGCAGAGGGTCTCGGGTTCGAACCCACGTCACGCACCTCTGACTTCCGGAAGTTATAGGACTTTTCGAAATTATGTGCCTATTGATTGACAATTATCGCCTGCTCCGTGCCTCGGATAGTACGTTAAGCCGTCGGTCCCGGCTGCCAGGAACATCTATGGCAGTCGTTATTGGGAAGTCATGCCTTATTATATCCTGACACTGGTCTAGCCTTAGGGTATCGTTAGCCTTCGGGTTGCGGAGGTCAGGTGGCAGCCGCTCCATGTAAAAACTGATATCCAGTCAAATCCGGTTAGACCAGAAAAGCCGACCCCAAGTGACTTGGGAATAATAAAGGCTAGGGAGAAGAATATTTAACTAACATTTATAATATTAGTTAGGATGTTAGGATACGACGACATTTAACTATAGATACACATTTTGAATTGTGTGTGTGCAGGAGCGGGCAGGCGCTTGCAGCAGTGATGGCACGTGCTGAAACGGAAGCGCTATCGCTATGGGTGTCGGAATTAGAGCATGCTATCGACCGCCCGCTACGTGACTACGATCACTTCGTCGATGCTTGCTTCGGGCCCTTCTCTGTGCAGATCGCTAAGGTACTACACTTATCAATTATTGCCTATACACTGGTTTCAGGTTGTTTGAGATGGACTAATTGGATGAGATAGTCGCAAAAAGACAGTCTGAGGTTGAACATTGTCTGCAAAGATTGAAGGGATGACGGAGAAAAGCCAGATGAAACCAACGAGTGTGGCATGAATGAAAATAAAAAAGCAAAAGACATGGGTTGAGAGATATTGTATACATTCAGATGACTACACAATCTATCTATATATGTATATAAAAATGACGCGACAAAATCCGTATAAAGTGGTTTAATTACAATGTATAACATTCGCATAAAGATAAGACAATATTATGAATCCGTTTCCCTTGGTCACGCCATAACTTGAGAACGACTTTACCGATTTTATTTATCATTTTTTTAAAGAAAAGTTAGGAAAATTGCGCAGTAAATTGGATAATTTCAGAAAACTTAACGACTATGGTTCAGCGCCAACAGACGGAGTGGCGGTGAAGAGCAGTTTAGCGGTCGCAAAACCCACTGAGCGTCGCGCGGTCGTCGACGCGCCGCGCCGATAGCTATAAGAGCCTTTCGAGTCGCTCGCCGTCATTTTATTTCGTTGTACCAAATACAGTCGTATTCTGAAGCACTTTAAGTTGAATTTAAATTGTTATTGAATTAGTCTTGTCGCCGCCACTCCATCCGTCGGCGCAGACCCTATTTTAACCTCGCGAGTTTGACAGTTCGTCTAAAACAGAGCAACGACAGTTGAGTCAGCTTGTACTATAAATATTTGTATGACTTTAATAAAAATGTTTTATTATTCGAACAGACAGGCGCATACAAACAGTTAGAAAAAGAATGCCACGACCTAACGGTGTCGTTACGTGAGAAGGCGGCCGCGAGGAGACGTGACTTAGCGCTGGCACTAGGTGACGCTGCCAGGGCGAGGGTGCGGATGACGTCACACGACCTTACGGTAAGTACACTTTTTTCATGACGTCACTAGTGACTTGTTTTAATGTGGTCAACAGAGAAAATAATCCGAGAATGGTGGTTTCTCATTATCGGATCCGGTTTTTGCTAGCTGGAAACCGCTGTTTATCCTTGAAGAGGGATCTGGATAGTGACTCTGCCTTTCAATCTAAATTCAAGTCATTGTGAGGGACTAAATTAAGTCTCAATAGTTAATTCATTTTAATCTAGCTTTAAACGAGAAAGCCCATTTCTTAAAGGTATCTATTTATAGGAGACGAGATTGTGCCTGCGGCTTCGCTCGCGTTAACCTAATTAAGTGAATAAATTTTGATTCTTTGGTACAGTATATTTTTCTGGATGAAAATCCTTTCACCCAGAAATTATTATTCTGTGTAGTGAAAACTACGATTGCGTGTTGAGAATGCTTGTTTATTTGATCATCGAGAGAGTGTTTATATACATTGCTATGTGCCTACATTCTGTAACCCTGACAACGTGTAGGTGAAATTACATGACGATCGGTCAAGTAGTTAACGCATTTACAATATTAGTTATTATAAGAGTTTTTAATAAAGCGCCCAAGCACATTCGCGAATTGCCACTACCAAAGATGAAGAATGAATTTAAAAAATGGCTTATACAACACACTTTTTATAGTATCAACGAATTCTTCGATCTGAATGTTCGAAATCTAACATTTTAATCCTGACTAGTAATTAATTTATAATTTCCGTGTATGTAATTCAATGATAGTGTTTTTCCTTTTTAATGTAATGGAATAATATCGAGCATCCTTCTTTCTTTAAGCGTATTTATCTCTTTATGTTAATAATATTATAGTGTAATTTGATGTCAATGTATAGAACTCAACAATTATATTGCCAATAATACATTTTCTTTTTAAATTTAAATTTGCGTGCCAACATTGGTGAAATGTGCGAACGAATTATATGTAACAACCATAAATGTACCACATTTCTTTGCAAATAAATTATTCTTATTCTTTATTTTTAAGATGCAAAAAAAACAAATTTCATAATTTTTGAAATAGAACAAAAAAGTTTGTCCCGTAGGATTTAGCTTTTGTACATGTTATAGTTGATTTGAATCGAGTAAAATAAGTGTCCAAATTGTGTGCCTTGAGGCACACCAGGGAAAACTATTTGGTAAAAGTTTTATAACCTGTTACTTTTCAATGAGTGAGCAATCTATTCTGAAGATGAATTTCTCATGATATTAGTTAGAAGCTGTTGAGACACCTGTAACGCAATTGTTATATAAGAAGACTATGATCAATCATGTCTAAAGCTTTGGATGAATCGGTGCTTTAGCACTTTCATTTTTTTGCTTTTGACTTTTGAGCCTGTCTTATGGTCGCGTATTTTTAACGTTTTTATTGTGTGTGTGTGTGTAGCGTGCCGTGCATGCGTGCGCACAAGAGCTGTCGCGCGCTTGCGGGCCGGCGGCGCGCGCTGACGACTGGTGGGCGCAGCGGGGACTCGATGTCAACGACTGGCATGCGCTCGCCGCCAACACCCTTGTAGAGGTACGTATGCACCGCGAATATGTAGCGTGTCTATCGATGTACCTTTCAACACCAAAAAAAAACTTTACAGACCAGTTCTAGTCTCGACTCTAAATATAGAAGTTACACTACCTATCGTCCGGATAGGTACCGGAGCAATAAAGCCGCTCACCCGCGTCACCCGCAAGTCTGAGCACTGCCAAGGATTAACTCGCCGAAACCGATGCAGAGGCCGAAATCATACATTACACGTGTTCGCAGGTGTTCGACGCCGAAGTGCTGGTGGCGCTGGAAGCGGACTCGGCGCGGCTGCCGCTGGAGCGCGGCGAGGCGGAGCGCGCGTGGGCGGCGCGCTGCGGGCGCGACTCGGCGCCGCCCGACGTGCTCGCCGAGCGCGCCGACTGGGGCGCCGCGCTGCACCCCGCGCCGCCCGCGCGTACGTACACAGCTGGCCTCGGCGCCCCGCCGACCACTTACGTTGTAGTCTCTGTGTAACGTGTGTATATGCCATTTACAGCGTCGGGCGTGTGGTGCGAGTGGGGCGGCAGCGCGCTGCCGCGCGTGTCGGCGCCGACGCTGGAGGCGAGCGCGTTCAACCCGCGCGCGCCGCTGCACCCGCCCGTCCCGCACCCCGCCGCCGTCGCGCTCGTCCTGCACAACCGGTACGTACATTTTACCAACTGTTGTAAAAATATATGTATATGTATTATGATTGTTAATGATTTTGTACTTTTAAAGTTCGAAAAAACTTATACAACAGCTTTGTCCGTTTGTTTGTTATACAACTTTCAACTCAAGAACTAGAAGAGCTAAAGACTCGCGGTCGACGCCATTCGACTCAGCATAGTCGGTATACCCCAAATTGACTACGACCTTTGACCTCTGACCTCAAGGTCACGTGGTATCACGTGACCTTTGCATATTACTTGAACCATTTTTTCGAACTCTAAGATTTACGGCAATTCATTGTCGTTTCTCACTTATTTTGGGTGATAGGTACCCTATGTCCTTTTCAGTTACCATAACAACGTGTATGGGAAATTTAATAATGATCGGTCAAGTAGTTAAGAAGTGAGAGCGTAAAATAAACAGAAAAATGTCACATTCGCATTAATAATATTACTAGATTTTGTCCGATAAATTGCTATCCTTCGGAAACGGTAATTTTTTTTTCTGGTTTTAAGGTCCTTTTCTTTTCCGTAACCCTGACCACGTGTATGCTAAATTTTATGATGATCGGCCAATTAGGATTACCATCCTGCCTCGGCTTCGCACGGATAGGAGTAATATCTATAAAGCCAGATGACTTCTGGTGGATAGATGCAGATGGTCGTGTAGCGAAGTTTTAGACGATATCTTTTGAACAACAACTGTACCTTATTCAAACAAATATATGATTATTTCTTTTATCTTTATGTTGTTATCGTAATGTTTAGTGGTTATTGTATACAAGGACTAGCTGTGCCCGCGGTTTCACCCGCGTTTATGTTTACTGCGCCGCTCCCGTGGGTCGTAGCGTGATGTTTAAGCCTATAACCTTCCTCGATAAATAGGATATCTATCACTTAAATATTTTTTTTAATTTGAACCAGTATTTGTTCTTGAGATTTGCGCGTTGAACCAACCAAACAAACAAACAAAGTCTTCAGCTTTATAATATTAGTATAGATAAAATAAATTTTAATTGTTCGTTTATCGATAGGGAGTCTGACAACCCTGTGCCGTTGGATTCAGAGCTGTGCGCGGAGATCCTCAGGAGCTTAGAAGACGCGCCCGACTGCGATGACAAGCGAGGTAATGTTACAGTATGCGTTCATAATTACCAGCACTTGTATAATTATATGTGATTAAGTTTACAATTAGGGTCTTTGAAAATATTGTAACTGTTGTGTATAATTCCATTATACATTGGGTGTATACAAACAAAGTACCCAGTATTGTTTGTATTGAATGGTTTCCTATTTATTTTAATTAGTATCGCCTGTGGTCAAAATTAGACCAATTCTCAAATCTTGCTTCATAGATTATCTTTATCTTCGTTTATAATTTATACTATAAACCAACTGTATTGGCAAACAGTTGAGAATTTAATGCAATCTGCGGTAGCTGTCTAAAACATTGCAAATGTAACTTCTTTTATTAATTCTAAACAAAATATTTATTTAGATTACAAAGAAACGTAATATATATTCATTGTATAGAGATAGGTCAAATTATTCATCCCTGTGAGACGCCAGCCTGTTTGTGTTTATGTTCCTATAGCTAGCTACTAAAGACTTAGAATGACCTATCTAAATAGTAGCTTTTATTCATCGGTGAACATTAAGTCACAAATATTCCAAGACAGCTAAGGTATTTTGCCGACCTTGGTGAGAGACTTTATCAAATGCTTGTAAAAATCGAGAAAATCCACATGCGCTTTGGTTTATTTACGTCAAGATTTATCTAACAGTCGGCCTCGATGGCGTAGTGGTTAGTGTAACCGACTGCCACGCTTGAGGTCGCGGGCTCGATTCCCGCACAAGTCAAACATTTGTGTGCATGAACATGGATGTTTATCTCGGTCTGGGTGTTTCTATGTGTAATATGTATGTATTTACAAAAAAGAAATATATAATAAATAAAGCCATCTCCAACTAGCCGAAGTCCCGATGGTACAGCATTACACTCCAATATTGCTTTGTACTGCTCCTTTTTCATAATTCCTTCGACTCGTACCAAATCTCCAGTTCCACGGCTCGAGAAACAACCCCAAACCATAACGGAACCACCGCCATGCTTCACTGTGGGCAGGACACAGTCTGGCATCATCTTTTCCTCGGCACTCCGCCGAACAAAAACACGTCTTTTGCTCCCAAACACTTCAAATTTGGACTCATCTGTCCAAAGAACTCTTTTGAAGTCTTCTTCACTCCTGTCTCGATGGGTAAGGGCCCACTGCATTCTCTTCTTTTTGTTTTGTGGCCTTAAGAGAGGTTTTCGCACTGCTACGCGACCAAATAACTTAGCGTCTCTTAGTCTTCTCTTCACTGTGGTCAATGACACAGGTGTAGACCGGGATTTGTTCACTTCAGCGCGGATTTCTGGTGCTGTCAGGCGTCTATTCCGCTTGCTTGTTACCACGATGAACTTATCCTCGCTAGAAGTGGTAGCTCTCGGCCTTCCCGACCGCGAACGATCTTGATTATTGACAGTCTCCTTGTATCGGGTTATTGTGTTATGAACACAAGTCTTCGACAACTTGAGCTGAGTAGCAATCGCACGTTCAGATTTGCTTTCGTTGTGTAAAGCAATGATGACAGCACGAGTTTCACCGCTAATTTGGCGTACTTTTCCCATAATGAGATGTCTTCACTGTAAGAATGACGAGCTCGGACTAACCAAGATTAAGAAATATTTACTCCATGGAAACTCAGGTGTTCACAGTGTTTTAGGAAGTTAAAATTTCCTAAAATTCTGTTAACACAAAACAAAGCCCAAATAATGAATAATAGTCAGGTAACAATAATATTACAATGACTTTAGCGCGCGGTCCGCACGCGGCGCCCATTGATGTTTCTAGACAAAAGACCTTTGTACGATGATTACATAAAAATAAATAGAAATAATGACTTCGAAAAATAGTTAAATATCCATTGTATATGCAGGTGTTCAAATTAATTGTTTATCATATGTATTTTTAACAAATTTTATTGTGAAACAATATTTTAACTTGTGGTCTCAAACTTTTGGCCGGTAGGGTATGTATGTGTATCCATTGTCTACTAGTACCCATAGTACAAGCTCTGCTTAGTTTGGGTTAGATGTTGTTGTGTGTATGTAATAGAATATTATATTATATATCTATGCTAAACAATATTAAATACATAAGTTTGTTGTGCAGAGGAGGGTGAAGTGGAACGCTACCGGGGCGGAGGAAGCTCAGAGGCCTCCAGTAGTGCCCCTAGTGAGGGCTCGCCCTCCGATGATGAGCCACGCGCCGCCACGCCGCGCCTGCCCAGCATACACAACGACACTGGACTCTGCAGGTACTCCACTCCGCTATATACAGAGGAAGCCGAGGTGGAACATTACCGACCCAGCGAGGCCACACTCAAAGATCTGTATCTCTGTTGATATCAAGGTATTTTTGAAACATTTAACCCCTTTATCACAACATCAACTTAGAGAGCAATTACCTACTGAGTAATGGGCAACGCAGACTCATGCATCCAACATTTAAAAGTGCCTACAGTCTATGGAACATATGATATCAGGCCTGTATTAAACTGTCCCACTGCCGGGCACGGGCTTCTTCTCAGAGTTAGGCCATAGACCACCACGCTGGCCCAGTCTGTCAATGACAGACTTGACAGACTGGGCCAGCGTAGTGTCAACCCGCAGTTGGCAGACTTCACTTATCTTCCATAACATTATAGAGAACTCTCAAGCACACAGGTTTCCTCACGATGTTTTCGATCACCGTTAAAGCCAGCGATAATTAACTATTGATTACGAACATAGAAAAGCTTCGAAAAGCCTGATATGCGCGCCTTGGGATCGAACTCGAGACTTCTGCATGGAAGTCCAACGACCACCCACTTGGCTATCAAAATTAAAACAAGAAAAAAAGTAAGCTTTATCTCCTTACCCCCTCAGGGTGTCAGGTCGCGCGGCATGTCGCTGGACGCTAACGGGCCGCGGGGTGCGCCTGCGCGCCGACCTCGCCAGTCCCGAGGACGTCACACTCGACGCCGAGCGCAACCTCCGCGGGACCGAGGTCTGAGGGACTCCGCACATCACACCGCATCACACATCACCCACAGTAAAAAGTAACGAGAATACCGTATACAGGATTCGGGGAGTAAATAGGCATAGAAGCCTCTGACCATTCGACTACAAAAGATTAAACTTAAGTATAAGTGAGTGCTGTATGACTTTTCGTGGCTATCTCGACTATCATGAACGTGAACGTGTTTTCAAAAAACGCTGTTAAGAAACTCAAAATGAAACGGTAAAGCTCATAGAAATCTACGAAAATTTGTACTTTGAGCACAAGTTTGCCAAGCAGACGACTTAGTATGAGTTTCCGTAGGTCTATCCAAATGTTTTCGTATGTGAAATGAATTAATCAAAATATTTGGAAAGACTTATAAACACATAAGATTGATACATACGTACATACGGCTACACGTCAAGTTAGACATAACTACGCTATATACAAAATAGAGAATTGTTGGAAAGGGACTGTGCATAGTGGTGTCGATGTAATGGTAAGGATAGGGCGTCGCGCCCCGTTCAGCGTGAATGAGACAAAATAACAAAAATATAACGCACTCTCTCGCACGGTTTGCAGCGTTAAACTTCTAATAGTTCAAAGTCCAAATATTCTAGGTTGATGTGTCGCTGTGTGTACCCATCTATATCGATCTTATTAGTCTATATGTCTATTTATGACTGCGTTATATGGTACCTTATATAAATACACGCATGCCTGCAGCTTTTTCGAAATGCCGTTATTAACATTCTGCTATCTTGCCCTTGGGTCACTCTACACATACGCCTTTACATTTGTTCGCATGGCCATCTATTCTTTCTAATTTGTGACTACCGTTCATAATAATCGTTAGATACGAAAACTCATAAGACTGCGTGATACAAATGTCAGGTAACTCGTACGAAACGTCGCGTAATCCATTTATATGGCTAAGTTTTAATAATAGAAATTTAAGCGGTGAGCAGAGTGTATTATAAAAGCCTATTTTACCTCACCAGAATTAAGGCTTCGACATAATACGTTGAATTTGCACTACGTATTGCTCTTGGACACAGAATATATAGGTACAGAAGACCGGCCAATACACACGCACACAAGTACGCTGACGTATAGACGTGTCAGTGTGCGTTTGTGTTCGCATGCTATTGAACCTACCTTCTGTATCTTGATAATTTGTGCTTTTAGGGTACACTTGTAATTAAAAGATCGATTGTCTGACTAAACTAAAATAATATTTTCGTATCCCGTGATACACAATAGTGACGTATTAACTATTGCCGCAAACTATTCGTACTATCGATTGCATTGGAATAACGATCCGAGTTATACTATTTTTATAAAAAAAAATTACGATGTGTAATAATCGTGATTGTTATTTTACGATAGCAAATGTATGGAGAATTGTACAATTAATTATTCGATTTTTCGATAACAATCTATCTATCTAATCGACTCGAAAGCTTAAAGCTCGGGTCCTACATTAAAAAACGACTCGGTTTACATACGGAATGATAATTTTTGACGCATAGTCTATGACAAATATGTCAAAATGTTACTACCCGTAGCTAAAATGAGTTCCGGGCCTTAGAGATTAAAATATATTGATCAAAATGTAGCTAATGTCTCTAACATACTGCCGGAATTAACGGTTTTCAGTCATTATTTTGTGCCAGTATTAATACGTCACTAAAATTGTAATTCGAATGAACTTAAATCATTTATTGCTCTCTATTAAAAATTCCTCTGTACCAATAAATATTGTGCAAGTATCTACAGAATACAAACTGTCAAAAACAATTCTACAGTTAATATATTTTGAATAATAAATCGTACGTATGTACGGGCAAACGAAATCAAACAGTGTTTATTGGTACAGACGATTTAAAATATGATCTGAAAATATTGTTTATTTTTATTTATTACATAACGTAATACTATTATTTAAGACGTTACGTAACGTCACTCGAACGTGAGACTGTATGAGATTATTAGCTTTTTTATTTTAAATATGAATTACGTGGAAGAAAGTTTTGATGTGAGTTAATATAAATCACATTGCTTCTTGAAACAACGATTATTAAATGTGTATTAAATGTATATCACGTAGTCACCTTATATGCGATACTTAAAATGGTTTGTTTGTGCAAATATTTGCTCTGTTTGGCCAACATTAAGCCGGATCTGTGTAACATGGATAGAGTTCATATTGATTGGTCTAAGTGTGACCAATATTTGTACAAATACGCCGCGTAATATGCTACCGTAAACATCCCTAAGTGGTGCCGTTTGAGATCACCAGGTGGCGCTACTTGCACATCAGACACGGCTACGTGATAAACGTGTTAAAAATGTTTTGAAATTTAATATTAGTTGAGTGAAGTGCAAGTAAATTAAATAAAGGCAAAATAACAAAATAATATATTTTGCCAATACAGAATTTGATACCAAGCAAAAATGATATGAAACACTTTCGTCGGAATGATAAAAACTCAATGTATAGATGGGCTATCTAGTACCTACCAGCCTTAAAAAAATCAGTAGCAATTATACCATTCCAAAAATATCCAACGACTAAATAACCCAACAATGTGCTATTCCCACCAATCGATACAACGAACCTACCTAAATCCGAATTGTATCTTAACTGCCCTTTAAGTCTAAACTTGTAGACGCATGAGTCTAATAAAATTGTTATAACTTAAATATAAAAGGTCTTCTTTGTGCTCTTAAGCGTTTATAACAAGAGTTTTAATGTTCCTTGTTTACGGATTATTTATATTTATTATGAGGGCTAGGCATTTGTTTTTCAATGAAAATTTATATTTTAGTATAATGCAGCTTTCGCAGTGCTTAAGACCTTTTTATAAATTACAATTTTATTTAACTCATGTGAGGACATCATTGAATAATAAATAAGTCATTCTCGTTAAAAATATGGCGACCTCGTGACTGCGCTGTTCAGCCTAACAGTATATTAATTAGAACACCAACTCTTTATCTGTCATGTCAGTGCTCACTGGCGCCATTATCTACGTCATTCAACTCGAATGTTACTACTTCAAAAAATAAAAATGTTGTAAACTGAATTAATCGTTAGCACAATATAATCTTTAAACGCTTTTGTTTTCCCTCATTCCCAAAGACACATTTTTAAATAGGATTAATAAAAAATATATGAATATTCTAAACTAAATATAACAAATAATCGTGAAACTCGGATAAAAAGATCGGTCTGTATTTTTTTCTACGGCCATATAGTAATGTTAGCTGTAAATAATGTATTGCTTTAGTTTTAAATTTAGATTTAAAATATATACATACGTATTGAAGAAATATGGTGGCAATTCTCGATCGATATCGAGACGAATGTGTGGACAGGAATGAAACGTAAATTAAAAATATAAATTCGAAAAAAGAATTATTGACCTCGCATACTATGCAGCTTACAAAATAAGTCACTTTTTATATATTATGTAAATTAATTATAAATATTCAAATGAAATTATTAGGCAGCTATAAAAAGCGAAACATTTGTTATGTTATTTAATAATTACGCGAATTGGCATTCTCAAAATATTTTACACGTTTCCATATTGAATTAATTAACTTGATGTAAACAAGTGAGAAATGGCAATGAATTGCCGTAAATCATACGAGTTCGAAAAAATGGTATCACCTGACCTTGAGGTCAGAGGTTAAAGGTCATAGTCATTTTGAGGTATATCGACTATACTAAGTCGAATGGTGTTGACCGCGAGTCTCTAGCTCTTACGGTTCTTGAGTTGAAAGTTGTAATAATCATAATCATAATCATCGTTTATTTGCTCAAAACACGGTATATAAAGTTGGTAAAACAGATGCATAATATGCTCATACATGTTTTGCTGTGCACACAGCATGCAAATATTTATAGGTTTGGTTTGTAATCAATAAAATCCTTTACACTATAGAAACAATAATTAATTAGCCATTCATGCAAGCCTTTTCTAAATTGTCTTGTATTCAATAATTTTAAGTGGCCTGGAATTTTATTAAATATTCGCACACACATAGCTAGGCAATTCTTATTATATTTTGTTGTTTTTGGAATGTTTTCTAGAACAAGCCTCTGCGGGTCGCGTCGGTTTCGTGGATTTATTTCCTGAGCTGTCTTAAATAATGTCTTATGCTTCCAAACAAACAAACAAATCTCGAAAATATATAAACACGGCAGCGGCAGCAAACCAAGTTGTTTGAATGCAGGTTGACAAGAATCTACATGCTGAAGTCCGTATATTGCCCTGATGCACTTTTTTTGCGCAACGAACGCTTTATTTATATCGGTACTGTTTCCCCATATTATTAAACCATAACGCAGCAGCGATTCTACGTAAGCTCGGTAGGAGATAACAGCTGTTTTTATATTTGTTACATTTTTGACCTGTCTCAGTGCATATACAAATTTATTGATCCGAGTACATACGCTATCTATCTGTGCTTTCCAATTCAAGTCTCTGTCTATAGTGACGCCAAGAAATTTCGTGTTTATTACTTCAGTTATTTTAGTTACATTTAATTTAAAGTTATATTTGGATAACCGACAGACGGACAAAGATGTTGTATAATAGTTTTTTCGAACTCTAAAAAGTACATACAGCAAAAGAGACTTATTTTCTTTACATTGCATAAGGTCAGTGATCAGATAGCCAATTAAATATGAAGCAAGTACCTAAAGGCATGACTATTTGGCTCAATCTGGGGATCTTACTTGATCTGAAACCCGCATACGCCTCTATATTCGATAGTTGTATATCGTAGTCCATCTGTAGCTGTCTAATTTGTGCACAGTGACAGTAGCTTAGTACGCGAGGCAATAAACATTAGTGTACGAAATTCAAACGCACATACAATGAACGGAAAAGCTATGTCAATAAATATATACGCTCGTGTTTATGTGTGAGTAATCTGCGCTTATGTAGCGACAGCGTTTATCAATGTGTGCGTGTAAAGAGATGCTAATATTAAAATGTGCTCTTAAACGTTCGACATAGATCAGCCTCAATTATGTAGGTATTATTGTAACCGACGCATTTGTAATATACAACTAATAGTGCCTAGATTAGGGATTGTAGTGTGGAACTTAGGTAGACCCCGATAGTATTTATTGTAAATATTTATAAGTATATACTGAAAACATTACGAAGTTACGACATTAACGTTAGCGCGATAGTTCAAGTTTAGACAGAGTCATAGGATGAGCTATGTGATTGGATACTCTAGTGTCGCTTCTATAACTTTTATGTTCGATTTCTTTTGTTCTTCTACACATTGGCAACACATATGACAGTATTTTTTGTCAGTATGATACTTTTTGACGCAAAACCGATAAATACAGATGGCCAGCTCAATATAATGCGAGACAACAGACATTCACGTGTAAGCCCGAGAGTCACGAAACAAATACTAATCGCGTCGAGGATGAACATCAAGAGTCAAATACTAATAAATGACGCAACGCAATGTAAGCTTACTCGCTTAGAGAATATTTTTCGTGGCACTCGAATTAAATGCATGCGTAATGCGCGATTTGTAATCAAATCGGTTGAATGTGGTGACTTGAGCCAACATTGCTGTACGCATCCCTATATGGTATCCTGTCGGATTGAACTGGCTTTCTACAACATTGTAATCTGTTCTTATAATGTATTGTACAATTGAATCAACCAACGGTTACGGTTGATTCAATTTTACAACACATTATCAGAACAGTTTCCAATTGTATAGTTAAAGCTCTCAGATCCGAATCATAATGCCAGAATGTTCTTCCTTTCTTTTGATTCGTCACAGAATTCATAACAAACGACAGAAAATAATTTATTTTATACTTTTACAGTTTCTGACGTTAATTTTACCAGTACTTTGGTAATTAGTGCTTTAGTTAATTTCTATGTTAACCCGATGTGTAGAAGAGACAAGACTAAGGAATATAATACGTTGGAACCACGTTGAACATACCGTGGATATAACGCGTTCGTGGCTGCCACTTGCGTGACATAACCAGCTTTAGAGCACGTTAACCGCTCAAATCCCGTTGACGCCGATCGGCGTCAAATCGGGTCTTCAGATTTGTACACGTCATAAACTGGTTTATACAAACACGTTACAACCACGTTACATCTAACCTTAATTAGCATTCTCACGTTTTAATTTCACTAACAACGCAGTATGTGAAAATCTGACATTATTCGCTGTAAGCATATATTTATTTACATACATCATTTTATTTTGCATTTAATTAATACCAAAATGGAAATTAAAACACTTCGAATATGAAATTTACGACGCATTTATGACCATGACTTTTAAGCTTTATTTAGGATAAATTATATATATAGATATAAATATAGAGTATAGAACGCATTACACGCAGTGATTTATCTGTGAAAGCGGCATTTGACTGACAATACCGGTTTTTGCTGACTTGAAAGGTCGGTCATACGAGACCAGATAAAAAAAGATTTTAAAACTTTATTGTCCAACGTACTCGTCAAAATCATTGCTCCTGAAAATGGCTGTGTTTACTTGGTATCATCGATGCCATTCCTAGGAAGCTCATGAGTGATACCAGTACCACAACTCCTCTGCCTACCCGTAAAAGAGAGGCAAGTTGTAATACTTCCCCGGTCAAGCTAACCCATCCATACTGAAATCAGCTAGGCTTAACCTGTCAATTGTTGGAACACCAGACTAACCGCCTCTGTGCCGGTACCACTCAAGAACATTAAAACAATGGACTCAAAAATCACGCGGACATTTTTGTCTCAGATAGGAATCGACCCAACAACATTCGGCACACTGAATAAGTTAAGATACTTTTGTCAATAAAATACGCGGTACTGTCAGTCAAGAAGCGCTATTGCTTCGCCTACGAGAATTACCACTAGTGATCTATTGCAATATAACGTTATAAGTATTTGATGCTCTCTTATAGATTCTAAATACGTTAACACGTGTAATGCGAACAAATTATTTTAATATATATCGGGCCTACTATACACGATGTGGATACATTTCATTTGCTAAGTAATTTTATATATATCGCTCCTTTAGAAAGACAATAACGTAAATGCAAACATTCTAGAACATGACATCTCCTGCACTATCAATAATTCCTGTCTTGCAGGGGACTATACAAAACGTTCAAAAAATAGACGCAATAGTCTCAGTGCAACTATTTGTGGAACACACATTTTTTTGTATCGTATGGGGATCGAACCACGACTCTCGGCGCTGTGCCAATGGCGATGCGACCACGTAAACCATTGTCATCCGTCCAGTCAATAACGAAAAACGATTTGAAATCTTACTTCCTTAGTATTCAAAAAGGTTATCAAGAAAACGAAGTCAAAAATCATGTATTCACTTAGGTCACAAAGTAACACTTATGAACAGCCCCCTCTCTACGACTGTCCCAGTTTATGATATAGAGTTCCCCTACACCAACCGTATAGGTTATATTAGGGGAGCCCCTGTACCTTCCAGTGCCAGAAAGCACCTTGCGGGACCAGTTATAAACAAGTCTTGTCCCCAAATCTCGAGTCTCTACCCTAACCTCAGAGATCCGGTTCTCCTAACACTTATGAACAGTAAAACTTTTTATTTAAAAACGTATTTCTTGAGCAGTATTATATAATGTTCTTAAGTGATATTTTTGCTTTCGTCCTTGTCGTTCTAAGGAAGTGATGTCTTAGTGTAAATGTAGCTATAAGGTCCCACGGCCGGTGTTAGCGTTTGCTCATGTCTTTAATTTCGATTTCTATCCATTTTTGTTATCAATGCACAATGTTTGCTTTATATTTAGGATGTACGGAAATTCGGACCTCTAACGGATGACATTTAGTTTGTAAGTGCCAATGTATGTTATGTATTTATTTATTTATTATATATCCTGTCTGACTCGATAAAGCTTATTGTTCGTAATACGGCATACAAAATATAGAATAATTGAAATAGGTTTGATTTATTAGAAAATTAAATATATTTTTATATAAAAGAAGATGTTGTTATACCAATACTTACCAAATAACGTCGTAAATTGTGAATTTATTACGTTTTTATAATAGATATCTCAAGTCTATAAAAAAGCCAAAAGTCTAAAGCATATAAAATATTTTTTATTGTTGGGTTTTAGTTGGTAAAGCAATTAACAAGTTACAATCGTCTACTTCATGAAATTACTCTGAAGATAGCGTTTTCAATAAAATAAAGGTAAGACATAAATTTACAGCTTTTATAAAAATACATAAAGTTTTAGTTACTTATCTATCGTTTGATAAATCTGACTTGAATCATACAAGCAGTATACTTTATCGAGTTTGGCTACCACGACCATTTTATACTTTCACTGTCTTTTTAAAATATCACCGATAACCATGTGTTACTATTTATGCTATATACCTGTTATATATTATTATATAATTTAGTAAACTTATTTTAACTATTAATAACACTAAAATTATATAATTTAGGAACTATATTTTATAATGAGTCATCTTACTTAATAAGATACTACTCTATAAAAACTCATCTGTTTAAATTGACAAAACAATACGCATAAAATTAGTTCAATTATTTAAATGTCTAAATCTTAATAAAATTCAGGTGAAAACATGGATCCCACGTGTGTGTGAGATATGTTGCGTATGACACGTACGTGAATATGTATTTTCATAAATGTGATTGATCGACGATCGGCGGTCGAAATTAATAATAATCAAAAATATTTAGATTTAAGGTGATATTTTCTGGAGGTGTATAATTTTTAAACCTTAAAACCATAGACTTTTGATGGATTGTGAATTTCGAACGTAAATAATACTACACACGTAAGGCACTTGTTCTACTGACGAGAAGCGAGTTAGTAAACGACAAACTAACAAACAGGACATCGCTTAGCGACGCTTTGATGGTGGTCAGAATACCTTATATTTTGTATTATAGCTCAGCTCGCAATTTTTGCCTATGAAACAATAGCCTTGAGTAAGCAATTGTCTTAGTGATGCTATTGATTCGAATAATTGAATTCGAAATATATTCGAAGAAAACATTCGAATAAATTCAAAATTCAATCGCTATATTCGAATATCATTCGAAGGAGTAGGTACGTGGACTATGTGTTTCTCTTGATCTATTCGGCAGCTAATAACTACACAATATCCGTCCTTTCTAATCAATTTGTCTGTCTGTATCTCTTCATATAATACATACGAGTAACCAAACCCACGTGACAGACGCAGTATATTTTATGTATTTAGTTATATAAGTTAAATTATAGATGTGTGTATTGATAAACTAATTTAATTGAGACAGAGTTTCAGAGGTTGTTTCAAGTTTAGTTCGTGAACTTTTGTATATTATCCACCTGTATATCGCAACATTCACTAAAACAGCAGTTGACTTATTAAGGTAAAAGTACCCTATGTCGTTTTCTGTACCCCGTGTACACGTGTATGACAACGTGTATGCGAAATTTAATAATGATCGGTCGGGTAACAAACCAATTCACATTCGCTTTTATATATTAGTTAGGATACCGTTACACTGTTAATATTTTAGTTTGTCAAGCATTAAAACCAAACCAAGCTTTTGGATTTTCATAAGTAACTGAACTGTGTATACTTTGGATATTCGTATAAAGAAAGACTCTCTAAACGCAACGCGGAACCAGGAATGTTCTCGAATAAGCTTGAAACAATCTTATTCAGCAGCTATATCGTCTCCTACCATTGCCTGATGCATTTCTAAGCTTTACTTTTATTTATTAACCTTGTACTAAATAAGTTTATTTTAACAAAATGCACTTTCAAGCGGCTAACATGGCAACTACATATGTAAGTACATATATAGTAATTGAATTGTGGTAACAGGCCACACTAACACTTTTGTATATGTGTGCGTGGTTTGTAACCCTAACTCAATTCCATTGTGTACATGAAATATTAAAATATGTAAATTAATGGATTATGTCTTGTTTTAGCTTGTAATTTAAAAGTTGTGTCTGTGCATGTAGCGAACGGGCTCTAGTAAACGTGACGTAGGCTTGAATCTAGTCTAAAGGCTCTCATTTTTCTAGTCTTAGGGCCTGTTCTACCACCACCAAATAGGATTAATCTATAAGATAAAAGTCTCGCTATCTCTGTTCTTTAACCTAACAAGTGTGAGACAGCATGCGATTTATCTTTCGGATAACTTCTACTTGATGGTTGAAACTGGCCATAAATGCCAGAAATAACAATGATACAGATAGCCTCAATAACGTAAAATAACAGATTAGCAATAATAAAAGAATATTCACTCTCTAATCCTTTAACCCTTCGGGATCACAAGACAAGCGAGTCGCTTTGCTGATGCGTGTGCTTTCCAATCACAAATTTATATTACAAGTTTGTTAAAAACTTTCTACGGCTCGCTACATCAACAGATGCAACTTAAAAAGCCAGATTACTGTGATCTTAGCCCTGTTGTAGGTACTTTGCTTAGCGCTCTCATGCTCACTACTTTATAAGTTTAAAGTACCTTCATACCATGGCTCCAAAGTAGACAATGTCATTGCAAAGCTGACGCTAATGAATATATGTATCTATACCTTAAGATATGCTCACATTTCGGTATGAACCTGCGAGTTTAAAAAAACTATGTAAGAATTTAGGCGGGAAACAAATTGAGAAGTACGCCATCTAGTGGATATTAATGTAAACTACGGGCATTTTAGAAGTACGTCATGTATTAAAATTATTAATGTAAACTACAGAAAAGTTGTAAAATAACGTGAAATTAAGCAACCTCTCGTTCTCACCGTAGCAATAAATTACAGCGCGACCATTTTGATAGATTAATAATTATGAGCCTTGTTTTATAAGTAACTCTGCTGGTTTTCGCGCAGTAGCCACTATTAATTTTAAATAGTAACTAGTGTGTGAAACCTGTAAGATATTGTGCAGAACAAGATTTCCTGATCACTTATATAGAAAGGTTAAAATTAAGTATGCATAGTATGAGTATGGAGCTGCATCCATTTTCGAAGCTGCCGCAATGTGCGCTTATCTTTCAGAACATTGTTTTGTTAATGAATAATTTAAAGTTTAATGACAATGCAATATTGTAACTCATTTAATAAACGATCACAAGTAATTATAATTGTTTTATTGCAACTCTGTTTCTGATTAGGTTGTAATTTTATACTTCACTGACAACCAAAAAATAATATTGTCTTCTGTTTACGCGAATGTTATTCATTGAAATTAAACTACTATATACGGATTTTATCGCGTTGTTTATTTAACACTGTATTACAAAATTTTGAAAATATTACACTACTACTACTATTGATTTTATTTTACTAATTTATAAGCTAATAAAATTATTTGCTGGCCATGGTAATACCTCAATATGAGACCCTTGTAGGACAGTTTGGGTCGATCGAGCTGTGTGTGCACGGGTAATGTCTTGCATCAGGATGAATCCAGGCCCCACTCGCTGTGCAAATGGGATCACTTGAGGCCTGATGACGTCCTCGATGTAATGTTCTGCAGTTACGGTACCCGCATTTAAAATGGTGATCTCGGTTTTACCGTGTAAACTAATCCCACCCCAAACCATTACGTTGGGACCACCGAAACGGTCAACTTCGTAGATGCAGGACTCCGAAAACCGCTCGCCGCGCTGTCTCCACAAACTAACAAGACGATCATCATTAAAAAAAAATATTTTGCACTCGTCTGTAAAAAGCACCTTGCGCCACTGATTAATCCCCCAGTTCAAATACTGACGGGAGAATCTTAAACGGTTTGCACGTTGAACCCTGGTCAGAGGAATTCGAACAACTCATCGTCTTGACATTTGCTGGTCTTCGTGCAATCGATTATGTATAGTTTGATCACTGACACGGGTACCCGTTGTCAGCCGTAGGTGGTGTTGTAACTTACGGGCCGTTACTGTACGATCACGACGAGCACTTAGTTGGACGTACCAATCCTCGTGCGTCGTTGTTACACGAACTCTACCTGAACCGGGTCTCCTGACAACACTGCCGGTCTCTTGGAAGCGATTCCATACATTTTGGACAGCTCTTCGAGAAAAACCCAACTGCAAACCCACGTAACGCTGAGAACGTCCTTCTTCAATCATAGTTATGGCTCTGGTTGCTGTGATTGTATCCATGTGTATTCGTACTGGTGGCATGATTAACGCGAGATGATAAATGAATCAATTAAAATTGAAAAATTTAAAAAGACTCGAAGAAAATCTTAAGTATAACATCCAATTTTTTTTTTTCTTAAAATGATGGCCAATACAGGAACACGAACACCAGCATAAAAGAGATCAAACACCAAAGAGTTCGTAATATCAATATAATGCTACTTATCAGTTACTTTCAGTTTACTAAAGTGCACTTAAATGTAAATAAACTAGTGGCCCTTATTTTGTTTTGAGTAGTATATAAACACAATTCTTTAAAACTAACGTATACCTGAAATACTTATATATATAGCCACGTTGAATGGCAATGCTTATTCTTTCCGCGAAATAAAGGCCAGCCCTCTGGTCACGGGAATCGTCGATTAACCTTTTCGCTATGTATCTATAGAGAGCACGAGCACTGGGATCCCTTGACCCCAGCGTTTCGACCCCAAACGGCTCAAAATCATAATCCCCTGCCAGGTTTTTGTATTTGCGCCGTTTGAGAGTCTCCGCGGATGCAGCAGCAGCACCAGCACAACCCGCCGTGCTGGGAAGATGTGATGGCGCAAGGGTGTCTACACACGTTGCGTCCCACACCAAGGGCCTACCCATCTTAAAAGGTATCAATGACATACCGCCCGGCCTCTTCCCATCGTCACGTGCCAAACCATTAGGTTCAAGATGACCTGGCACGCCAGCGGTGACAAGAGCACGACGTATAATGTCTTTAAGGTTGGCGTGCCGCGAAAAACGACCGGCACTCCTGCTACATGATAGGCCATGGTGGCCAAGCACCTAAACGAAGGCAAGAAGCGATGCGGTACGTTGTGTCGTCCAACATAATGCCTATGTTGGACGATGGGAGTGCTTGGAGCCAAAGACGCTCAGTAACAATAGTAGATGTGTTCATGAGATGTTCTCTCACCATGTTGCAGAGCGGCCCGTCCCACCGACTCTGAGAGAATAGATCGGATGGCAAATCAGAGCTTGGACAGATCATTTTCCAAGCGTTCACTGCGTCGGACTTGCACGACACTTTAGAATTAACCAGTGTGGGAGATAAATTTTCCTGGTCAATTCTTCAGTGCAGTGGACCGAAGACAGGAACGCCGGTAAACTGACATCACTAATTTTGCGAACGCCGAGGCCACCCAAGGGAACTGGTAGGGTTGCCTGGAGCGACACTCGATCGTTCAGGGCCAAATTTAAAATTTTGCCAAATGTATGCCGAATAGTATCGTCAATTTTATCCAAAAGTATTAAATGCTTCCAAAATTGTGAGGATCGGAGGGCATGTGTGAATTTAGGAACGAAGAGGCAATAACGAATGATTGTATAAGCCGAATGAACATTAATTTTTAATAGTCGGTCTGAAATTTCACAAAAATTTTGGATCTTCCCATCTATGAACGATTCGAATGCCTCCTCCAATACGGGAATCCCGAGAAGGCAAAAAGAAACGTTTTCAATAGTTTTGATGTTTGGAGCCAAAATATTGAATTTTGATAAAGCCAAAGATTTATCTATATTATCGTAATAAACATTTCACATTTGTTTGAATTTAGTTCTGAACCAATTGAATTAAATTTATTTTTTAAAGTTCCAATTCTTATAAAACCGTTTCATGTTTAATTTTGAATTTAATTTTTCAATATTTGGGTGAATGGCTAGACTAAAAATTAGGGTAAAAAGAGGGTCACCTTGTTGACACCCAACTGCAGATTCTAAATGGTTGTCTTTATAAAATAATTTTGATGGTTGTCTATAAAAAGGCAACAAAATTTTTAAAATTATGTGTTTCCAATTTAACTTGCATCAGCAAGGTGTCCCTGTTCATTGAAGGCGTTCTTCAAGTCAACCTTTAAGATGACCTCACCTTCGCAACAGCCAAGGTACGTGGAGAGAGCGTAGATGCCAACCACACAGCTCCCCTTCGAACCAAAACCAAGCTGGACTGGTTGAAATTTCTCTGTGAGTGGGGTACTGTAGTATTTGCAACATAGCTTGGCAGCCAAACGACGATAGATACACCCCACGGCAATGCAATGGGACGAATGCCACCATCTTTCTTACGTAGAGCGCATAAATTTGCCCCGTACAAAATATCGATGATGTCATTCACCAAACCGCCGGAGAGCACTAAGTTGATTAAAGCCGACAGCTCCTTCAAAAATGCATCACCAGCTTCCCCGGCGCTGGAACCACCAGCAGATTCACTTCGAAAGGAACAAACGGCTGTAAATACGTCCTTGGCTGTCACCTTGAGACAATCCATGTCAGCATCAAGTGCGTTTGGGAAGGAGAGACCGTCAGTGGGCGCTGGATGCTTGCTCTGCAGACCCGCAAGTGTTTCTGCATAGCAAAGCGCCGTCACATCACTACTGAACAATAACCTAGATGCACCTCTGATGTCACCTTCCCTTAATTTGGATTCAACACATTGGTACAATGATTTGCTATTGTAGGAGCTGGTGTCTTTTGGTTCTAAATGGTTATAACTAAAACTTCAACTATCTTTAATTTGTGTTGTTAATAATTTTTGTGCATTCTGAACTTTTTTAACATATAGAATCCTATAAGGAAAGGTAAGTAATTGTTCCCAAGCTGTTTTAGAGTTCTCTCGAACGACAAGACCTATGCAGTGAGCCAAGTTTTGAGCCACAGAAGGTCTCGAGACCCGAGGAACTCTTTTTAAAATCAGAATGGAATTTTTAAAAATATAATTCTTAAATATTTCCAAAAGGGCATTTGGGTGTTAAAGATAAGGGATTACTTAGTAATATTGTGCTGGGACTAGAGGGTACAATTTGGTTTTTATAAAATGAAAGAATATTGCTGTAGAAAAGATTTTGTTGTTCCATTGGGTAACACTTATGTTGCTGACTATACCAGGCACACAGACAGCAACATAAGTCACAATAGAAAATTTGAAGGACTGTACATTTCAAAATTGTAACAAACTTAGTTTTTTTAATGTCTGATTTTTAATTCGTAAAAGACTAACAAACTTAATAAATTCAACTACTTATGATGCTGACTGTACATGATAATCGAAGCAGGAGCTGTCTTAGGAGAAGAGAAGACAATAAAATAAATCGCTGATAATCTTTATAAGACTTGCATTTTTAAAGATAGTTCGCGAGTGCACAACGTAATAAATAAATAAACAAATTAAACATTGTTATTCAATTCAATTCCTATAAGTCTGGCAAAAACGTTGTTAAATAGGTACCTGCGCATTAATAATAATAACAGCCCTGTATATTGCTGGTGCCACTGCTGGGCATGAGCCTCTTCTCTGTATGAAAAGTGTTAGACTTTAGTCTACCATGCTGGTCCAGAGGAGTTGTCAGACATCACATATCTTCGAAAAAATGAACTGTTAAAATGAAGACAGATAAAATCGAGTCATTTCCATTTGTTATCACTCTCATAATGTCTTGAATCATAGATCAATTAACGATCTAACGAGAAAGGCTCACGTTAGCTTGGTGTCCCTGACACACTGAACTTCTTGCGCTCTCTTAATAGGATGACCATGTATTTTCCTAGCGGCATTATTTTACTGGCACGGGACTGTCCGAAATATACGTATACCATTATATTTTTTAATCTTTGAACAGTTCAATATTTCTATCATTAGCGTTCTTTGTTACTTGTTTCACTTCTGGCTACTTTATTTTATAAAATGTTTTGTATTATTATCGTTAAGAATTTGAATAGCATTTAGTAAAGCTGCGTAAAGCGACAAGGATCTTCAGACCGAATTTCGGTCATGGTTACCAATCTTAACGAAGACTGGTTATCTGCGCAAAATATATTATTGTTGCGCAAACACAAGTGTACACAAGTATATCCGATCTAAACCGACACAACCAACAAAGCTCGGAGGTGTGCATCACCGCCAACTTTTTTACTTCGAGCTGCTATTGAGGATTTCTTGTCAGGAAAATTCAACTGAAAGCACTTTAAACCGGGAAGCGTGTATGAGGAATGATATGAAAGTGAATGAAGCCAGAGAAGTGTGTCAGGATCGTAGCAAATGGAAATCCGTAGTCTCTGCCTACCCCTCTGGGAAACAAGCGTGATTCTATTTATGTATGTATATAAAATTCAACTAAACAACAACACGTTACACAACACGTACAATTGCAAGTGCATTAAACTATCACGATAAGACTGAACAATTAAAATTATTTACGTTTCAAACCATTCCATCATTAGATTTGTATTTAAAACAGTAGTAGTAATATGCGAAAAGCTTGAGCATCGGGTTAAAGTGGGACTCTAGGTTAGTTCGGAGCAGATAAATAAAACGCACATGCTATTGAATGGAATTTAAAATTTATTAAACCTACCTATCTAGTAATAATTATAATCTTCACATCTCTGTTACACATTTGTATCACATGGATTTGAAAATTATTTGTTTAAAAAATATCTACTATGATATTAGAAGCAATAATGCATATTTTTGTAATAAATAAAAAAGTAATAAAACATAATTTGATCTCCAGCGGGCGAGCTTGAACGAATATCTCAATTGGTTAACTACTACACACAATCTAATTTAACAATTAAAATTTGAAACAATTTGTTGGACCTACCTACCTAAAAATTAAATAAAATTAAAAATATGTAAATATATATTAAGTAAAATAGTCGAATGCTGTTATTATGCATAATGTAAAAAAACCTTCAAAGCGTTTAAACTACATTGGTCCTTAAACAAACTAAAAACAAAATGCAAACCGTAAATATTGTTTATAAATGTTGAATAAAATAATTGCTTAAAACGAGGATAAAACATAACACAATAACAAGAAGCACACCACGCCTGTAGTCAGCACTAGTCGCAGTCAGCGCAGGCGGTCAGTCGCCGCCCTCGCTCTGCGGCACTCTGCGGCACTCTGCGGCACTCTGCCGCACTCTGCCGCACGCTGCATGTACCATGCGGCATGCTGCCACGCGCTGCCGCATGGTACATGCAGCACCGTGCGGCAAGTCGACGCGACGACTGAACTGCCGCGCCTCTAGGTACAGATAGGATCCACGCATTATTTTAGAATCCCACAAATTTCATCAACAAAATTACACTCTCCATGTGATAAAGATTTCTATATAAAAATAAATATCGACTCTAATACACATCTAAATCTCAAATTATTATAGCAAGCTATTCTATAAATACGCTATGGCCACACAGAACATTTTGTTTCTCGCCGCTACTCAATACGTCTCGATGAGATCGCGCGCGGTGTTAGCGCTCCGTGTTTCAGCACACTCACACACACACACATACATACTACGTTTACAAGAATAGTGCATTTATATTTGTTCAATTTTCCAAGCGTCCAATACTTTATAAATTGTAATCAGATAGTAAAGAACATTCAGTTGTCACCGAATCACTCTCTACAATCAATAAATTCGCCCAAAACATACGATCAAGATTTTAATACGAAATACCAAACTATACACAGACGAATTAATTTAAGTATACAAATACATAATTTAATATAGCTCTTGATATGTTACGGCTAATATGCATCAACTCGACGGACAAGTGTCATGTATTACATTCAACGACAATCGCCATTAGATCCGGTCACGAGACGTGGCCATCATAAAATAATAATGTAGCTTATATTTGCCCACTAGCCGTAACAAACGTTCTGCGCTACATACACGACCAACAATGATACGTAATTTCAGATCGATTAACTTTTCAAACACTTCAATGATTAGTTTAGATTGCCAATGTAGTACTAGACTCAAAACTAGCCTGTAACAACAGTGTGATGCCATTCCGTTATTCATACCAGTACACAAAATGTGCCGTGTTGACCTTTATGAAAAGGCTTCGGCGTACAGCAATGACACTCTAAGGCGCTAATACTTCTTCATTTATAACTAGTAAAGTTTTTATGTGAATGACACTGCGTATATTACGTCTGTGTATCCCTGGGGGGGCTAGGCAGAGCCGCAGTGAATACAACAACACTAACGTATGGGCAGTAGAGGACTTGTAGAGAGCACAACGACATAAAATCTGATACTAAGCTAACAACGTTGGTAGTAGATACATTGACAACATCATGTCATCTACTTGCCAAGTTCACGGCGGAGTGTCACGCATGATAGCCCGCGTGACATGGGACAGTGTCACGCCGTACGCCGCGCCGATAACATGTAGGTATATAAGTATATCTGAATATTATAAAAGGCGGCTGTGGTCATATTGCTTCTGTTTATGATACAAGACGCTTCTACACACTTAAAACAATGTCCATTACAATTTGAAAACACTACTTAAAACTAACGTTACATATCTAAGTTAAATTTGTTATTACTATTACATTATTATATCAATACAAAAAAAAATATTTCAAGAGTTTGTTATATTATAAATATGTTTAAAGTAGCAAAATGGAAATAAACATTTGTATAAAATGTGTTATTTTAGGAAACTTGTTATGAAACGTTTCGTGATAATTATATAAATAAAACATTTATATGGACATAAAATAGTTCCGATTCTAAAAGACTTTGAAACAGCATTCAATGTAAAGCCTGTTCAAAAATTATAAATAAATGCGTTAATGTGCTCCTTCAAAGTTGAAAATATTTTACTCATTTTTGTAAATCATCCGTCCAATAAATACTACTTGTAAACTTAACATTATTACCGAATATGTTTGTAGTCCAGTATGCATATCACATACTTGTACAATGTTACATTTCACAATGGGAGACAACTTCAGAGCGGGAGCTATTACTTGAAAATAAATAACATCTAATTATCATTTAGGAATGTAAATATAAAATGCTACATAGTTTTGTGTCAACATCTAATTCAACATGCGGCGCGAAGTGACGGCGGGATACGAGGCGCGGGCTCGCTTGTTCCTTCGATGTGTTGCGTCAGATCGTCAGTCCCGCGCCGGCACGTCGCCCACGTCACGCCTCACATGTCACGCGTCATCGTGACGTCACGTGCAACAACGCGCAACGCCCGCCGTCCCTCCACGCCGCGGGTATAACAAAAATCAAGTTAAAAACTACTTAAGATACTCTTTTCAGCAAATGAACGCTCCTCATATTATATAGTGATTTAGTATCAAGCAACATTTAGATAAATTTTAACAGTCGGCCAACTCGTTAACAACTGTTCTGCGACATTGTAGGCGGAGATCGACGGGGCATCGTGCCTTGTGACGTCACCGCCCACAAGTTGTACTATTACGATAGTTTCATAGAAAAAATTGGTCCTTAGATGGCTACATATTAGTGAAAATATGAACGAAACGAACCGGAGGAAGCCGAAAGCTACACATAGTCGCGACTTTGAATACATCGTTACAATTACTCTAATTTGAATATGTAAAATGATTTGTAGATATCTGTATAAAACTAAATACTACATTTAATATTCTCCAATATTTTATATAATCACTAATATTCATGGCCGTGCTTCCATCAACATCAATACCTTACATATAAATTGAGTCACAGTGAGAATATCCAAATCGATACAAAATTTCTTAACACCTACGATCATTGGTGAAAGCATAACCACAAAGTGTCATTTCCAAGATAAAACCTCATATATACCTTTATTATATATATTTGTATGTCCCTTTACGAGTAAAAGCAACAGTCCACTAACATGAGAGGCTAATCAAACAAATGTTAACATCAAAAGCGTTAGTCGCCACGATGTTCGACGTGCGTCGAGTCGTGAGCTCGCGCCGAGTACCGCCGCGCTCCACCCGCGACCGCCACCGCCACTGGTCCTGCTCAGACTGAATCTTTATTTGTATTGAACCCTACATTTATTGTTATGTATCATTATGTGATTCATCAGACATGGAACCCGTCAATACCATCTACAAAACTCGCATGCGTGTCGCCCAATCGTTGACAATGCGGTGGTTTTGCACTTAAGATTTGCGAACATGGCTCGCAGGTCGTAAACGCAACCTAATTCTCTTCGATACCTAAGAGTTGACGTTTAAGTTAATAGTTAAGCCAATGTGCAGAGTCAGCGTGGAGCGCGACGGCCCTACATCAGAGATCGACGACCGGACACCACGTAAACACTAGGTCGTTCCGACACGTCAGCAGATCCGTGCCCCCGAGTAACGTGCCGGTCGCGGCGCGGGGCCGGGCCGGCGGCGGCTACTGGCGCTGCTGCACCGGCGTCTGGCAGTAGGGGCACTCGTCCGCCGTGGCCGCGCACTTGTCGCACAGCACGTAGTGGTTGCAGGGCGCCAGCGTCACGGCGCGCGGCTGCTCCTCGCACACCATGCACTTGGTGGCCGTCTCCTGGTACAGCACCTTCTCGATGTCCTCGAGCTCGGCGCGCGCCTGCGCCTGCAGCGCCTTCAGCGCCGTCAGCGGCAGGCCGCGCAGCTCCCGCCGCGGGGCGAGCGCGGCGCGCGCCGCGTCCAGCTCGCGCCGCAGCGACAGCGCGTGCGCGAGCGCGTCGTCGCGCTGGCGCTCGGCCAGGCTGGCGGCGCGCGCCGCCTCGTCCGCCTCGCGCTTCCACGCCTCGCACGCCGAGCGCGCCTGCGCGATGCGCTCGTCCCAGCGCGCCACGGCGGCGCGCGACGCCATCACCTCCTCGCGCAGGCGCGACAGCTCCGGCGACGCGCCCGCGAACTCGAAGGCGCCGCCGCCGCCGCCGCCGCCTCCGCCGCCGCCGCCGAAGCTGCCCGCCTTCATGGCGTGCGAGTTGAACAGCCGCTCGGCGTCGTTGGCGTAGCGCAGGAAGGGCGGCAGCGGCGAGCCGCCGGCGGGCGGGCTGAAGCCGCGCAGCACGGCGCGCGCCTGCGGGATGTTGACGGGCGCCGAGCCGCCGAGCAGGCCCTCGCCGTCCGACAGGTCGCGGTCGAGCGAGGCCACGAGGTTGAGCGGCTCGTCCAGGTGCAGGTCGTCGAGCGCGTTGCCCACCACGTCCTGCACCACGTCGAAGGTGGCGGCGCGCGGGCCCCACACGGCGTGCGGCGCGAGCTCGTCGCGCTCGCCGAAGGCGGCCAGCGGCGGCAGCGCGCGCGGCGCGGCGCGGCCGCCGGAGCCGGCGCTGGAGGTGGAGGCGCACTCGGAGCCGTCGCCGCTGCCGTTGCTGTGCGCGACGGGCGGCGACGCGGCGCGCGGCTCGGCCTTCTTGTCGGGCGGCAGCGCGGACGACAGCAGCTCGGCGAGGTTGGTGCCGCACTCCAGCGGCCCGCCCAGCTCGCGCGCGCCGCTCAGCTCCTCGGCTGCGCAGAGACGGCCACGTTACGCGGGTGACGGTGGGTGGGTGGGGTGGATGGGTGTATGGGTGTGCGGGAGCGGTACTCACGTTCGACGTGCGCGAAGGCGCAGAAGAGCCCGCGCGGGCAGTAGCCGGCCTGCTGCACGTCGTTACACTTGGTGGACTTGTATATCTCGGGGTGGAACTGCTGCTCGGTGCGCGTGTGACAGTACCCGCACGCGTCTCCCGCCTCACAGTTGCTGGGCTCGCCCCACTCCTCGCCGTGCTTCACGTTAGGACATGGCGTGCTACGATATTTATATTTTCTTGGTGATCTACGTTTATCCTACAAAAGAAAATAATATATTTGTAGGTAGTTATATTTATATGCATGATAAGTACTTGAGCCTAATGTGAATATTACCAGAACTATCTTACGGGCACTTCGACCATTGTCTGGGTCTACCAACCACGTCTACTGTCAACTTGACCCAAATATGAGGTGGTCAAATCAGCTCAATTTGTATGATATTATTCAGATTAATAACGACTTTCTAACACCATATTTACTGAATGTGTAAGTTTCACGTTAGATTCTAGCCACTTTATAAGGACTTTTGTGCAGTCAAGTAACAAAAAGTGAGTAATGTATCAAGATATCAACAAATGGATAAAATCTACAAAAACAACCCAAGCATGCATGAAAAATGCAATAAAGAACCATAATCTCTAAAGAAAACGGCATGAGGTTATATCTACATGTATACTAATATTATAAACAGAAGATTTGTAGTTTTGTTTGTAAATAATAAACTAAAAAAAGACAGGACAGGTAGAGAGCTACTTTATCCAGAACTAACATAGACTACAGATAATAAAACATCACACTATGAACTACAGGAGCGGAGCAGTATTCATAAACATAGGTGAAACCATGGAGGACAGCTAACTCAATATGAAATATGCTATTCTAAGTATTCTTGTGGTTTTACAACAAACTAGTTGACGAGGAAAACATGTTACAGACACCTAAAATGGATTGGATACGTAAAAACAATACTTACTTTACTATTGTGATATTGAGGACAGGCATATCCTTGTCTACATAATCTAGGCGGTCTTTTACAGGGCTCAGTTTTATATGAGGATAATACATAATTCGTATCTGAAAATATAAACAAATAAATCAGCACATATTTTACATGTTCGAATCTAATTTAAAGTTTTAGGATAACAGGAAAATAAAATGTATAACATTTACAATAACATAACATCATGCCAACATAACAGAAAGAGGTTGAGTAAAATTGTAACACTCATTTCATTGAGTGTCTAATTATTGTCAATTGTAGTCAAACATTTCACTACAATAATTTGTGTGATTCACAATTAAATGTTATATGTCTAAGTATTCTTTGTGTCTGTTAATTGAATATTTGTAAAGTCCCCTGAGACACAAAGCTTGACCCTTGAAGCAAATGTTCTATTTTTAAAAGAACAAGTTGTATCTCTCATTTCTTCTGTTCTGATTGACTCTAGATTGATAGACGGTAAACCTATTTCTATTTTGGGACAATTATTCAATGATCCACAAAAAATTTTTAGAGTCTGGGTGTACTTTGCCAACAAGAATTCCATTTGTAAAGTCTCCCCACACAGGGCTAAATTCCTGACACAGGAGGTTGTTTTAAAAGAACAGTAACATATTTAGTAGACAGTTCTTACTGGCACACTCAAAGACATTTAATGATTACCTAAAAGTGACTTCATAGTTATGTTTACTAGGTAAAACCTTTACTAAGACAGCATTTAAGTCATTTTAAGTGTTTGCAGTTGATAAGAGAAAAATATTTTTGAGTGCAATTGATAAGACGGTCTGCGAGAAGCCAAACAGGATAACATCACTTCATGTTATATATAATTACTGGCTTATTTGTCCTATAGCATAAATCTACAGTCATATTTGTAGCCAATCATTACGTCAATACAGTAGGCATATATAATAACTTATAAGATGTTAATAACAATGGGAATTGTCAGTAACATGTGGCAACTTCCATGGTATGTGGCAATAGATAGCTCTATTACTAAACAATACAGAAATCTGGTGAAATGTCACATATTACATATCTGCCTGCCTCTATATAGATTAAGATGGATGATATTAGAAGTTAGTATATTGACAATAATATTAACCTTGCCACTTAGGGTCTTCATTCTGCAAATTTCGTTCTCTGTCTAATGCATTAGGAGCAGCTGCGTCTCCATCAGCTGCATCAGGGTTTTCTAAAGCTTGAAGTTCTCTCATGTCAAGCACGGGAGGCCTAAGGTCTGGTGCTCCATGTGCAAAGGCACAGTGAGCCCCATTTTTAGTACACAATCCCCTAGCATCCGTGTCATGGACGCACATACAAGTCTTATAATACCGGAGGTGATATCTCCGTTCTGTGTCTCCTGCAGTACGATGTAAGTATGGACATCTGTGAACAAGATAATTGTTATAAGTTCCCAAATGAAATGTGTATAACAAATAAAGTTTACTACTAACTTCTCATATATTTCTTACTCTTGTTTATAAAGTATTTGAATATTACCTTATGATACTACTCATTGCTATTATATTAAACAATTTTTGCACACGACTATGCATAGACAGACAACCATAAAACTTTTAAACTACTTTTGCTATGAAATTTAAATAAAGTTTACATTTTAAAATATAATGGTGAGACTATTATAGTCACAGCAGCCAGTCTGGATCATGGGAAATGAACTTAGCAGCTGGTCCCTGTGACCTTAGGAACATGGACTATAATTACTTTACATAGTATGTTATCTTATCTTAATTCGAGAGCCAGTCAGTGTGGACCGGCGACACTTCAACCCAGTGGGATCTTTTGTGTCAGCCCTTAGGTCTATCCCTGAGCTATCTCCCTATGAATGTACTGCATCAGTCGCAGCGTACACTTTAGAGGGAGAAGTCCTGAAGTCTTCAGGGTTCGGATATGCCAATCCCATCAGACCCATACTTAGTCCGGCCAACGCGTCACATTCACACAGTAGGTGTGATATGGACTCGTCCTGTTCACCACAGGCTCTGCAGATCGAATTGTTTGACAATGTCAATCTGCACAGGAAGTCTTTGGTGCCAAAATGACCACTAAATGCTCCTGTGAGCAGGCGTATTTGGCCCTTGTTGTACCTGCAGAACTTCCGGGTGAAGCCCGTGGCTCTGTTTGCAATGACTTTGTTCCAGGCCCCTAAGGGCCATCATCATTTTTTTTATTTAATGATTAATGATTTGTTAAGAATCATATAGTAACTACTTTACAATGAGTAACAGTTATCAATTTTAAGATTATCAGACACTCATAAAAATAAAAAAAATGAAGACATACTTATACCCACATATTATAGCAATTATTTTATATCCACAATAAAATTAGAGATTGTTTTATGTTAAATTTACAATATACTCGAATACCTACTATATTTTATGCCAGAAGCTAATTCAATTTCTTAAAATTTTAATGAACATTCACATATTTTAAAATTTACTAATTGGATTATGACTAATATTATTTATTAGTAAATAAAACATTTACTTTATAATTATCTATTCACAGTAATTATTAGTCATAAAAACAACCTATGGATTTGGTAAATGCGAATGGACGCGAGTTGTTTACATAGCTGGCAACAGTTTACATAATTTTATCGTAAAACATCAGTAAAAAGTAAATAAATAATTCTAATACAGAGTTCAAAACTAATGGGAACAATAGTCCACATAAATATTAACCCGTGAAATACACAACGTTGATGAATGAAGCTGAAGTTGGAGTAAAGCTACGCATCTTTATTTTGGTCGGGTTATACTTCAGATAGCCGTAAACAAAATGTTATGGAAACCAACTAACTGAAGGAATCTTATTTGCCAATAACACACGGCTACGAAAGTAGAATCGCTTACTATTTTCGTTACGGAATAATACAAAAGTGAACAATAAACAGTGGACGAAAACAAAGCAAATACACTCACTCGTCTCCATCCTCACAAATGCCCGATGTCTCATTATATTTGGTACAATAGTTATCTGCGCTATAGTTGAAAGTCCCATCTCTTTTTCTAACCGGCCTTCGTCTTCTTTGGTTATTAAAATGCCAATGAAAACATGTAAAAGGCCTATGTTGTGTACATTTGTGTTGTAAGAAAGACGGACACTGCTCTACCCGAAACTCCTTTAGATATCTGAAACAGAATCTTAGATTCAACCTGGCGTTAACTATATTATACCTCACATAAAACACTATCACTTCACATCTAAAACATATACTAAAAACTGAAATTACTTATAATGATTTGGTTTTTCTGTTTGAGCTGCTAACAAAGGTTTAGATTCCGACGGCATTTTGGAAAACTATTATTGCGCCTCTCGCGTCGCGCAGGGCACGCTCACCGACGACCAATTAAAATTCAATATACGATCACGTGATACATAATATTTTAGAAAGGTAAAAAATGTAAATAAAGTTCATTTAGTATCAAAATATTACTGAAATCACAACAATTTAATTTTAAGCGGCCTTGAACTTTTACAAGCGTTATCTCCCTAGTCAAACATTTAATTCGGCAACAAAAAAATTATTAAGCACAATCAATTGACAGAACTGTCAAGTTGTATGTTTTCTACTTGACTCTCTCTGACTAAAGACATATTTACAGTGAAAGATTGAGACAAAAAATAGGACATACTGCTGCATCAAATCACAATAACAATGGACGAATAAACGAAAGTTTATTGTAATCTATTGAACAACATGAAAAAAATATTTTCAATGTTTTGTTTAAATGCATAAAGGTTATCTGTAGTCGCTTTCTGCAAAAACAAATCGTCTGGGACAATGTCAAGGTAGAATACCACTTGGCTCGTCAATGTCTTTGTTCTATGATGAGTACGATCAACAATGAAAAGTCCTAAAATAATAAAGTTTTAATGAATTAATTTCCATCGATTATATTTATAATATATCTATCAAATGAAATGAAATTAATATAGAATTTTAATCCAGGTATACATAATTCTCCCTAGCTTGAGCCGGGGGCTTCATGCCCATAAATCCCACAGCAACTGTTACCGAATACCGTTCCCGTTAAAAAAAGTATCAGGTTATTATATATCTTTACGAACTGTGCCAAGATTCATCTAAATCTGGTTAGTACGTTATGATTGAGTAACAAACAACCAGAGTCCAAACGCAGCCACAATTTTTTATACTTACGTATACTATTTACTAGAATTGTTTAATACTTCGTTATACTATCGTAAATTTGTTTTGCCATATTATTCTTTACCAGCATCTTCTCAAAGGCTCAATTGTTAGATTTACTACGTGTCTTAGTTGTATGTTCTAATTCATAAAAATATGTCTGTATAGTTCTAGTCGTTATGACTAGAACTATAAAGACATATTTTTACAATTTTCGAAACATTTTAGAATTACCTATTATATATTGTGGCGATAATTTGCATCTATGAATAACTTTAGTCTACTACTAAGTATTATTTTATTTCACAATGTTATTCTCTGAATTAGCCTCACCATCAGGTAATTTCTCCTGAAGCCCTTGTGGAAATATACAATACTGTCTATTCTATTGTATATTACCATTATGATGACCAATTAAACGCCTGTGACTAGGCATCAGGATCAACTTTAAATAATTGGAGGCTCCAAATAAATTTCAATGCAGACAAAAAATAATCCAGCTTTCAACATAATTTCTGCTAAATTCCCTTGGAGGCTCGGCCTGATGTCTGAAGTCCCAGCCGCGCTCCTCTAAATTCGGCCCTGCATTTTACGGTATGGTTAACTAGTTCGGATTCTTACGATGAACAGTACTGTTAAAATGATTTGATGTTTTTTACGCAGATTTAATAATCTATCTATTTTACTAATCAGTATTATTATAAAAATGGTTTTGCAAATCTATATATTTATAATAGGTACTTATATTTATAAATATAACACAGGGAAAGTAAAATACAAAAATGTTCAAGACAAGCTGTTGTTAAAAAAAAAAAAGATGTAAACGGAAGTGTTTTTATGGCAACACCTAAAATAGCTTATAACCAATGGCAAGAGTTCGTACCAAAAATTCCTTGTAAGGCAACCAATCAAAAAGTCTACTTATACGACCAATCACGTGCTCCAAAATACTTCAATGTTAGCCAATCGGCTCATAGAAACATTGGCGTCAGTTTCACCCGCTCTATTCCCGTGGACGCCATCTTGAGCATATGATCGTTGTTGTGCATCTTCTGTAATAATTTAACTGAAAAGTTGTGTATTCTTGTTGACTTATCAATAAAAGGTGTGTAATTGATTGCTATAATCATTGGGTGATAAGTTTAGCTATAAAAATCTTAGATCTTGGGTAATTCAGACGATATTTTTCGTAGGCTCCAGGTATGTTGAAACCACTGTTCTCTCTAATATGCTTTTCCTTTATTTTAGTGAAAAATGGCTCGTACCAAGCAGACCGCTCGTAAATCGACTGGAGGTAAAGCGCCGCGTAAACAGTTGGCTACCAAGGCAGCCCGTAAATCGGCGCCAAGCACTGGTGGAGTCAAGAAACCCCATCGTTACCGCCCTGGTACAGTAGCGTTGCGTGAAATCCGTCGTTACCAGAAGTCCACTGAGTTGCTGATCCGTAAGCTGCCATTCCAGCGTCTTGTGAGAGAAATTGCTCAGGATTTCAAAACTGACTTGCGTTTCCAGTCTGCAGCTATTGGCGCTCTGCAGGTGGGTCTCAAAGCTATTGTTAGCCGTAAGTTACCTACCGTCGACTTGTACATTAGTACATCATTCTAATCTAATCAATGTTGGTATTTCAGGAAGCCAGTGAGGCGTACCTTGTCGGCCTGTTTGAAGATACCAACTTGTGCGCTATCCACGCCAAACGTGTCACAATCATGCCTAAAGATATTCAGCTCGCTCGACGAATCCGTGGCGAGCGTGCTTAAATTTAGCACTAGTATACTGTATTCATAAATTATTTGTAATTCAATAGATCTAAATTCCATTAACATTTTTACAATGTCTCGTTTAATTTTTATTGTATTCATTATGATAAGGATGCAGCAGAACTGAGTTTAATTAATTACATTATTATGTGTAAGTTATACATATTTGTGTATGAAACATTGACTGACCCATTGTCTGATCACATTGGCAACATCTAGTGTTTCATGCATGGATATAGCCTTTGTTTAGTGACTTGTGGTAATTTTACATCTTAAGTAGTATAATAGTTAATGTCAACCACATTCAGTGTGATTCTGTGTTTGGCGTAAAAATGCACTTATAATGTGTAAGAATTTGGTGTTAATAAATTTGATTAGGGTCTAACATTTTTTGTTTTAATTATATTACTTCCTATTACATACTCATTTATGCCATAAATTCTATTCACTTGCTAATCTTTTATAATATTACACATATTTCATTTAATTTTATCTGGCAAATTTCTATATGCCTATACCTCTTATCATGTCCTTATTCTGAAGATGGTTATTATACCTACAGCAAGTTGAAAGATAAAAGTAAATAACATACAAAGTGCTTATATAACTAAAACAAATTCCATGATATTTTCTTAGAAATAAAATAATTCAGTCTAAACATTTAGTCATCAAAACATGACGCTGCTGACGCATTAGTGTGTGTATAGGTACCTACTTGGGCAATGAGAAGGTACCTACCTAAGTATTTAATGAGATCAATAGCGATCACTCGTTAAAACTTGTCACAAACAAATATCTTTTTACTGCACTACATGTGATCTATAGATAACGGTCTTTACATAGGTACTATTTAAATTACTAAGGCCTCCAATAATTATAGGTACCTACCTATCTGAAGTATAAACGAATTGATGGCCGCTAACAAACAAAACTGTTGGCGGCCATCAATTCGTTAAGTAGTTTATTTCGCGTCAAGTCTGACGCGGTCATGTTCATAAAGCGTTAGGGTTGAGCCTTAATCAATTTAGGTACAGTAGATGACGCCATTATATTGCGCCATCTTGATCAAACCCTAAATTATAAATAAAAACAAAGTCTGTTGTAATCGCATAACCTGTTTCAGAGATCAGAGTCAGACCATGAGTCGTCGAGTGAGATGTTTGCGTATCATAAACTTAAATGTATACCTAACATAATACATATGTATTCGTAGAAACATTCATAAAATAAATAAAATTGACATCTTCACATCTTCTATGGGTTGTGCGTACCTAAGACATTGTTTATGGAAAGGCAGGAGAGTTCTCCAATGTACTTTTGAGAGGTCATCAATGGTAAAGTCAATGTACTTAATAATAAAATTGTAATTGCGCTGCTATGCTTGACTCGACCTTCTAATATTAATTGTCTCCTTTTTCTCACAATTAGATGCAGTTTGAAATAAGAACTACTTTGGTGTCGTCACACACCTATCTGGATCATCCATATAGATATTCCAATAGAAAAATCTGATAACACTTTCTCTACCCTAGGAATCGCTAGTTATGTCACTAGATCTACAAAGCATAAAATATATTCTATAATTACTACTTTGTAGATCCATTAACTTACGAGTTTGTGACACTATTTTGTATTTAATATTCCATTCTACATTAGCATTAACATTATATACCTATATTTCAAAGTGCTGGAAAGTCCTCTATTGATTAATAATTATTAATCAAAAGAGATCTGCATAATATTGTCTTCTGTTTACGCGAATGTTATTCATTGAAATTAAACTACTATATACGGATTTTATCGCGTTGTTTATTTATCACTGTATTACAAAATTTTGAAAATATTACTCTACTACTACTATTGATTTTATTTGACTAATTTATAAGCTAATAAAATTATTTAAACTATTAAATCTATTTATTTTTGGTTTACACTTTCCCCGACGTTTCGGGTGCTTTTCAGCAGCCATGGTCACGGGGAGACTAAGATGGTATACTATACCATATAGTAAAAAATCAAAAATCCGTATATAGTAGTTTAATTTCAAAAAAAGAGATCTGTCTAGCAGGTACTTCGTTTTTATTAGGTACCCACCCATATTTTCCTGTTTCTGTGTTTATTCAATCCTTTGTTTTCATGAATGACTTCATTGATACAGCGTGGCTTACACATACAATAAAAAAAAATAGTTTTACCAAGGATCCTCATTTTTTCATATCTTACTAAAAACAGTACCTTACATACTTATTAGTGTAACCATGAGTAGTTAATCTGTCAGTTGTTGGAATGCCGGTCATCATTTAAAATCTATTGTTTGGCCACCAGTGTGCTGCTCAATAGGTAGCCACAAGTTGTGAATATGAAATGCATATATTTATATCTACATGCATTGATGCTTATATTTAATCACTTTGATTGTGTGTTGGTTTGTTGTGCTTTTTATATTTAGTTGAACCACATACATGTGCCTAATACAAATGGTGAGACTTCTATTGTGCCTATTGCCATAGTGCCGATGACGCAAAATCTGTACTTCGTTCTGCCTCAAACTTTACTAGGCGTCATATTTTATTATAGTAATGTGTACTTTTTCTTTTAAAAAGACATAATTCCTGTGTTGCAGGGAACTTTTCGAAGATTCAACCAACATACACAAGAACACCTAGACTCAGAATAACTTACAACACCATGTGGAATTCAAATCCACAACATTCGGCACAATGGCAGTGGGTAGAGGTGATCTCTTAAAACACTGTCATCCGTGCAGTCAGTAAACTAGTTACAAAACTTTTGAAGTTACTTTTAACCCTTTTAAACTTTACTGAGAAAGATACTTAATTATAGCTCTAACAGGATGGTAAATCCTATTGTTCCAGATGTTTGATCTTCACCATAATTCTTAGTTCAGCAAGGCAATCATATGTATGCTATCTATATGTGATCAAAGTTTTATTTGGCAGTAGTATCAAATATATACTTAAAAAAATTAACAGTAGGATAGGTACAAATCAAACCAAATCATAAACTTAAAATGACAACAAATAATCTATTTTAATAAATTACAGTTAACTATTATTCTTAAACATTTATGCAACATTGACTACTTCTTTTTCTGCTTGTTCTAACTCCTTTAATCTCTGTTCAATTTCAGCAACACTTTTACCTTGTTCTTTATTATATTTGTATGACTGTATAAGCTGTTCTTTTTCCAAACCTTTTATTCTTTCATACAATGTCTTGTCGAATTCACGGTCTATGTCACTCTCTTCTCTTATGACGCAAAAGTATATTAGAAATACGGCTACACTGGCCACGACGGAGTAAGGCTGGTACCAAGGCATGTCTACGTTTACCTTCCTCATTACCGGCACTACCGTTTTTCTGGCAGCGCTACTCGTAGAAAATTTTATCGGTTCATTTTCACTTGCTTCTAGTTTACTACAGAAGTTTCTTTTTGATCTGTATACTCTGTTAAAGTTCCTGAAAATAAAAAAAGTATTATTACATTACACATTGAAATTACAGGTTAGTATGATGCAATCTGTGAAGCTCTATATGTATTGTTGCTAGATTTTTAGTAAGAAAAATGTATTACCTAAAATAACAACTCAGATGTCTATTCATTTTGTGCTTTTCGTGGTTTTATAGATTATTATGAAAAATATTATTAAAGATTGTGTCAAATTTTGTTGTCATTACTGTCAAGGCAATCAGAAAAAATTACAGATTATAAAATGTATCTTTTTATAAACAGAATCTTTGGATTTGTAGTATACCTTGAGACTTTACAGTATTATATTGATTCGTGATCATGTCAAATCGAATCATTAATAATTATTTTGTTCATTTGTCATTATTTCCATAGAATATTGTAGGGCGTTTCTTGTTCTGTAATACAAAAATCATTGATTTTATAATTAGTGTCCAAGAAAATCATCATCCACCTAACGGTAATGGTGCTTCCAAAAATTATATAGCAGTTATAATTTATTACTACAAAGTGATAATTTATTACTACTAACCGTCATTTTATAACAAGTTATATACATAGCTACAGCTAATGGCTATATTGATGATCACCAAAGGGATAGGCAAATTTCTATAACGCCTCACAGACATAAGAAGTACTACTATTTCTTAGATGTCTGTGAATACGACTACATTTTGTCAGCTATGTTTTAAATCATAGTTGTAATACGGAAGAGACTATTGTCACCAGTAGGACACATTTTCAGAATTTGTGCTGCTACTGAGAAATCCCCAAGAGATAAACTCAGGACTTATGTAACTATATTATTAGATAATATATGATTCACGTACGTATGAAGATGAATGCCCTTTTTGTCAAGTTGGTCTTCCTATTTTGTAGGAATACAAATTATAGTTCTACTACTTACCTAACGAATTCTTCACCGACATCCGGCTCAGTCAACAAAAAGCTGCGCAAAGCGATTGCTTTATTTTTTTTATCTATTGCAGCTTTTAATTTACTATTGTCGACTGTAGTTTGTTCAGGGTTTGGTTTATAAACTGTCGGATTCGGCTTTATATCAAATTTTGGTTTTATTAATAACGCCCAAATGTCGCACTTATCAGATGTACTTTGAACGGTTTCAAAAAGCTTGGCTCGTTTTGCCCAAACTGTCGATATACCATGAGTCTGAAGTAGATTAAACATTAATTAAATTTTATAGAGACCGTGGGTTATCCTGACTTGAACCTATACGTCTGCAATAAGTTATTCAGATATGCCTGGCTTCTCGACCCATCAAAGTCAACCATATCCCTTTTGAGGTACTGGTTTCTTACTAAATTTTTTCCTCCTTCCTCCTCAGCCCAGATTAAAAGCTTCAAGGCTCTATCTAACGAAGAAGTGAAATAGATCAATAATTTTTGAATCACATAAAAAGCATCCAACACTGAAAAATATTTTACTCAAATCCCTTGGAGGTATTGAATCTCTATTGCCGTGTCCATAATTTGGCACTCCTTTCGTATCATCATTACAAGCTATTTTAAACAACCAGCATATTAGCGTTCCTACTGCAGTATAAAATAGCAATTCCCGTTCGTTTTTCCTTTATTATAGACTTAAAGATTATATTTTGGTGTTTCTCTAGAATACACACATATTTCGCTAATGTATGTATTACTTATGTTATAGGGGAAGAGCCTATTGCTGTTAACTAGACATAAAGCCATACTTCTGGTAGCGATCTTCAAAACAACATAAAGATATTATTGGTTCATAAACAATACCTTTAGTACAACATATTAGCGTAACATCGCACTAAATTACGCCGACAATATTAAAATTGTGACTCGCCAAATATCTACAAAATTCAAAGAGTTTTATACTCACTGAAGCTGTCTGTAACTCATCGAGCTCCTTACGGCAGTCATTCATCTGCTCAGCGTAAGCGCTTCGTCGAGTTGTTTCAATAATTAACTGATTCTGCAGTGTATCTGTAGCAGCAATGAGGGTTTGATATTCCTTTGAAAGCTTATCTATGTTCAATGTAGTGTCGTGAATAGCGCGATTTAGAGACATGATCGCATCATTATCTAAAAAAGATAGGAAGTAGGTATATATAATTATGCATTTTACTTATTCTGGCTACCAACGCAAGGAAGTAAAATAAACCAGCGCGCTTAGGTACCAAACGAAATACAACCGTACTAGAGTTGCCGCCCGTACTTTATAACAAAGTATTGTTCGTTATCTGGGGTGAAATTACTTTATACTTTATGACAAAAATAAAGTATGTGGCAATACTTTATTTTACCTATGTCGACTATTACAGGTTTTATATTGTTTACTTATACTAAATTTAATAAATCACTAATTTTATACATCTATCTTGATATAGACTGTGGCGTATGTAGGTTTATACGCACAGGCAACATATGAGTTTATGAAGAACCTGGAATCGAACGGAGCATCATACGTCTAGCCCCGCCGAAACCAACTTACGAACCATAGATTATAATACTGTGTTACGAACTGAGCGACGCGCGAAGCTGCCTTCCATTTTTATACGTGGCAGTATTTTTTACGCCGCCACGCCGCACGCACGCACGCATAAGGATTTCCAAGAATTACCTCGTAGATGTTAGAATTTTGTTTACTTGTCGCTGATTGGTGCAAATGTATATTGTGCACATTAGTGCGAGCGCTACTTATAAGAACAATAAATTATATTTAGGAAGGCTCAAAAAATTGTAAATTTCTTCTCAGTTGAATCAGTCTACGTGTTTCACTATAACCCTACCGGTTACCAGTTACGGACCTGGCTTATACCCGCCGGCTGATAGATAATGCGTTAAAAGACATGATGAAGATGCAGTTAAAATATTAGTCTATACTAATAATAAAATGTGAAAGTTTGTGAGAATGTATGGTTGTTTGTTACTCTATCACGTAAAATCTACTGAACCAATTGCAAAAAACTTGGTATGTAGATAGCTGGAGACCTGGATTCATACACAGGCTATTTTTATCCCGATATTCTCACGGCAACGGGACTTACGCCGGTGAAATCGCGGGCAAAATCCAGTTGATAATACATTTTTTTTAGATGTTGCTGGAAGCAACAAAAATGTGTAAACGAAATAGCAAATTAAAGAAATAACACTTTATTTGCCGATGTTGTACTTTATTAAATATTCTTACCTCAGGAAGTAAGTATACTCTATTTATTCGAAACAATGGTGGCAACCCTAAACCGTACTTATGGTGTAATCGGGTGTAATGCTATTTTATATCGATATTCTGTTGGACGGTTTTAATGCTTAACCAACAAGGCTGTATATTATTTTCAAATACGTTTTGTTTATAATACTTAATAAAAAAAATGTATGCTTACATTCACGTTTCTCTTTTAGTCTCGCTTCTTCTTCTTGTTCCTTTAGTTTTATCTTTTCAATAGTCGGCCTTACAGAGTTATCCATTTTCTATTTATAGTCAGTTTCTTGTGAAATCTTAAAAAAACTCTGATAAGAGACATGGCAAACACTTTTTTTATCACTAATAACATAACAATTATTATTATAATAACGTGAAATGGAACGGGTAATATAAATTTAAAAAGCTATCGATTTTCACTCCGGTTACCCTGGACTACCCGGATAATTTTGTAAACAATAATATTATAATACGGATTAGGTGGCAAATAAATAATGCAGAAACCTGACGCTGATGGTTTTGTAAATATAACTTGGCCAAGCAAGAACATACCACATGGCGGTATTTTCCACTCTCACGTATCAAGTCCAACAGAAAGCCAGAGACAGTTCCTACAAGGTACCTACTTCTTCTACATTACTCGACTTTATCAACGGCTAAAATTACTTTACCTCAACTCGAAATGTATCTTGCTCGTTTTCAACTCGAATTATAATTAATTAAACACTGCTGCACCACCTTACTAACAAATCCAATATCATGATTTCCCGCTTCTAAGTACTGTGTTGCCACCTTCCTATAATATACAATATAAATATATAAATAATAAATCTAGATTTGTATAAAGTTAATATTGATTGTTTTGCTTAGTACTCTTAGAAGAATCCAAGTTAACTCTTGCACAAAACCGGAAGAATGCTTTGGCTCTACGTCAACAAGAAGAACAGAGACCGGTACAGTACCATCATGTTCGGAGACCGATGATCCGACCAAGAACTTCTCGACGACGATCGCTGTCTGAAATTAGAGAATCCGGAGCGTTTGATTTCGACAAGTATGTATAAGTATTAAACAAACTTAGGAGTTCGAGACGAGCTTCTTGATGTGAAAATGTATAAGTAAAACCTTGTTTTGGTTTACCCTGGTTTGCTTTGTTTTTTCTTTGGGTCCTTTTTGAGCAAGGTAATATTAATTAAAGGCAACGTATTAATATACCGATGTCAGATTTAAGAACTGTTCAAAGAAATATTTTGATAATTTTAAGAATTTACGTTTTGCATTTTACGTACTGTGTTAGCACACTGTTTTGTGACATCTTGTCACATAATTATAATAAGGCGGTAAATATAATTTGATTCACAATTTTCGCTATAGATATCTTCCTATGAAACGTGGTGAAGACAGAGAGCTTATGAAGGAAAAATTAGCTAATATAATGACGTACGGTGATAGCGATGAACAACCAAAACCAAAAGTTCTTCCTGCACGTATGAAGAAGCCAGAGCTAAAGCTGCCTACCAATAAAGAGAAATGGAATGATTGTAAGTTTTTAAATCTGAAATAAGTCATGCCTGTATTCTTTTTTAATTATTTATTGTCAACTAAGTGGAATGCGGGGGCGCTAAGCGTAAAAGTAGCTGTGTAGTAAGTCCATTGTTCATGTTCATATTTATAATGATGAGGCATGAATCATGATATATGCGTAAATTAAGTGCTCGAATGGCGAAATGATTTAAGTAACCACCTCGTCACTATGCGAGTGTTAGGTAGGATGGGTTTGGTGTCAACACTTGACAAAAAATTTTGTGATCCGACGATCCGCATATTGTTGCTCCAAGCCTGGGTGTTGTTCGTGTTAATTACTTTACAGTTTTAAGGCGAAAAATGTTAATAAAAAGAATAATGTTTTTGACGGCGGTCTTAGTTTGATTTAAATACGGTTAGGCGATGGTCGTGTTTCGATAGCCTTTTGAAACCATCTGACGGCGTTCGATCGAGTTTGCCTAGAGTAGAACATTTTCTTCTAATTCTCATCTTTATAACAGAACGCCTAATTTCCAGTGGTAACTCAAATCCGCGAACGTACGGAATGGCTCGCCGAAATGGAGTACTTGGGCCACGCGGGGCCACATCGAGAAATCATTAAGGATCAGATTGCTGAGCGCATGCGAGCGTTAGACGCGCTAGGTATCGACAGTGAATGTTCTACGGCCAGGTCTACTATATCAGGAGCGAGTACTTTGAAGAGTTCTCAGTCAGTGCCGAAGGCTGGCAGCGGCCGTAATACTGGTAAGAGTGGTAAGTATATTTTTTATTGCTTTGTGTAATGTTGACTGTCTTTTTAAATGCACCCCTCGCCCCTGAGTGCTGTGGACAGAGGTGAAAAACGATTGACAGTGATATCGGATTTGGCTGTTCTCTGTGTCAATATTTGTAAAGTTCTTTTGGGACTCCGATAATGGTTTAAGCGCACGAGTTTAGTAATAGTTCTAAGAATGAAAGATAACGCATAATAATAACATTTTTATTAAGATGAAAGCGATCACCAATGCATTAGCATTTGTGATGCACTGCAATGTGAAATTGTACGATATATTACACAGGCGTTGTCACTCATTCAATCTTTGATCGAATCATATTAATATTGTTAGTTTAATATTATATCTGGCTTTATGGCAATCTTGACAGCTGATCCACAAGCGCATCTGAAGTTTGGTGTTGGTCAGACTAAAGTCTCTCGGAAACTCAACGATTCCTCGAATTCGTTCCATAATTTACATTACACAATTGTCCTTACCAAATAGGTTTGGTCCTAGTCGCCTACTCAGTAGACTCGTGTAGCCGCAATATACACCCTACGTTAATATTACGTCATTTCAGAACATTCTTCAGGGCGCTCCGATAAAAGTGTCAAGAAACCAAATATGCGTGGGTCAGGGAGAGCTCAGGCAAAGGAAGAAAATGTTGCCGCTTATGGGCAGTTGTCGCCACTGCAGCACTCGCCAAGACGTCGGCAGTAATACAACCAATTATAAGAAGAAATAATCTGGCGAACGGTTGTGTCAATATGATATAAATTATTCGTCCTTTCTGTCAAAAAGGGTCCATATAGCTTTGTAATTGTTTTAACGGAACTAGCTGAAAAAATAGAGATATAAAGGTTACTTTTTAGCATGGCTCTATCGCATACCTCCGATGTAGTCTAAAATTAAAGTGAACTCGCTAAATATCAATATAGCGACGGACCATATTTAGATTATCAAGTTGACCTAAATCAGTTGCCCTTGGGCAACATTTTTAAATTCTGTTTTTAAACTTTCAAGCAAAATAATAAGTAGAATAGTCAGAGGGTCTCCGGTTCGAACCCATTTCGCGTACCTCTGACTTGAAGTTATACTTATGACTTTTCTATATTATGTGCGTATTGATTGACAATTATCGCCTGCTCCGTGCCTCGGAGAGCACTTTAAGCCGTCGATCCCGGCTGCCATGAACATCTATGGCAGTTGTTAGTAAAAAGTCAGTGTCCTATAATATCCTGACACTGGTCTAGCCTTAGGGTATCGTTAGCCTTCGGGTTGCGGAGGTCAGGTGGCAGCCACTCCGTGTAAAAACTGATATCCAGTTAAATCCGGCTAGATCAGAAAAGCCAACCTCAAGTGACTTGGGAATAATAAAGGCTAGGGAGAAGAAGTCAGGCAGTATTTTCATACTACCAGAGTAAATTATATTTAAATTATATGTGGTGATTTGCATTTGCATTTGTAAGAATTTAACTTCAATTTAAACATGGCTATGTAATATTTAATTCTAACAATAAGAGAGCAGTAGTTCTGAAATATATCGGCTCGAGATACCTACTTGTGAATCTGCACTATTAACGTCAGATATGAATATTAAATCACACGATTTTTACATTGCATATTTCTTTTTAAATAATTATATTACAATTTGACACAATTTTGGTGTTTTTTTTTGTGTATTGTATTATGGGAATTGAGTGTATCTTTTTAGGGTGTATGTCTTATTGCACATTTACACTGGTTTGTTTGCCGACCTCGGTATCTTTTGAACTTGATCGACTTCGGCTGCGAACCAAGTTTTCGGACGACTAGGCATTTACACTGGGTTTTTGAACGAAGTCGTCCTGTCTACCTAGTGTAAGCTAGCCATAAGTTTTAAATATATGCTTACAATCTTACAATCCAGACTAACGGGTCTGGACATACTGATGTATGCAACTCACTGACTGCCTCGGTAACGCAAATGTGACTTCTGCGCATGAAGTCTCGGGTTCGAATTGGTTTTTCTAACAAGAAATTTTAAATAGCAGCCCGGAGTAGTTAAGAAGTTGGTGGTATTCCTATGCCGCAGTAAGCACGTTAAGCCGTTGGCTCTGTGCCTGACCTCTCTCCGTTTGGGTGGGATCGACATCTCATTCGATTATTATTAGAGTTAGGGAAAAGTGGGTACACTTGTGTGACACACTCAGCCTTGGCCAACAGTTTTGTGCACTCATGATATATTTCCGTTTTATGGGGTGTCAAACCGAAATAAAACTATGTAGGTACCTATGTAGGTTTATAGTTGATCCGCGCAGCTTCGTCTGCAGAATTTTCCCCATTTTAGAATATTTTTCATTATTGCTCCACACCTATTGGTCGTAGCGTGATGTTATATAGCCTCGATAAATGGGCTTTCCAACATAAAAATAATTTTTCAATTCGAACCAGTAGTTCCTGAGATTAGTGCGGTCAACCAAACAAACAAACTCTTAAGCTTTATAATATTAGTATTTGTTAGTAAAAAAACAATATTTTGTGTGTCCAATCTTTGCCCTAATTACGGCAGATTTATTTTCTGTCTTTAGGAGTTATCGCGTTCCATTCCAATCGCAGGCGGTGTTTCAGCTCTTCTTTGTTATTTATTGACTATTGTGTGGTGCCTAACTCTGCGCTTTAGTAAACATCATAAATGTTCTTTTGGGTTCAGATCCTAAGACTGAGCAGGCCAGTCCTGAACCTCGATGTTTTCCCCTAAGCAATTTCATGGCGTAGGCAAAGCCACAGCAGGTGTACTAAAACTCTGCAATAATGGAAAAATATTGATTCCGGAAAATTAAAATAACTTTATCAAGGAGTTTTGACAGACTATATTGTTGAATGTTATAATCATATCGTGTATTAAACTGTCCCACTTCTGGGCATGGGCATCTTCTCAGTGTGAGAAGGGTTAGGCCATAGTCCACCACGCTGGCCTAGTACAGGCTGGCAGACTTCGTAAATCTTTGTGAGCATTATAGAGAACTCTCAGACATGCAGGTTTCCACACGGTGTTTTCGTTCACCGTTAAAACAAGTGTTAATTAATTATTTAATACGCACATAACTTTGAAAAGTGAGGTGCGCGTCTTAAGATCGAACTCGAGACCTCTGCGTGGCCGTTGAACAGTCTCCCACTAGGCTATCGCTGATGTTAAAATAGGGCATTAAATTGACTAACTCAACTCAATGTTTGATTTGTCAATTTCTGTGCTCTTTGGGGCCCATTTATGCCGAGATTTTTTGTTGTTATCGGAGAGCCATGGCTTCTTCCTGACTTGCCAGCCTTTCAGATCCATGTCAGTCTTATAAGCGTGGTTCGAGCAGAAGTTGTACTCTTAATTTTTACTAATAACTCAGCAGCGAGCGTGAACACATTTTGGTTTATTTTTTTATTGACTGTCTCAGTAAATGTCTGTCCTGATGAGATGTTTTTGCAACCGATTCCGAGCCTATTTAGATGTGACTGGTAGCAAAGTATCGCTCAATGGCATATTGATCATTTCATAGTTTTAGAAATCTCTACCTACAATTTCCCTTGCTCATGGAGAAGCTGTATCAGCACAAGTTGTGCTAATGAAAGTTCGTTTCTTTTAGGCATATTACAATGATATCACTTAAATCTTGTGAAACAAACACCAAAAGTGCACTATACACCATTTAGTTAGGTACCTAACTAAAGGTAAACAATCTTGATGTGACTTTTTACACAAACACATTTTAAACAAATAAACTACTGCTTAAACTAATTGTTCAATTTATTTAGTAATCGTTATTGTTGTATTTACATTGATTTTAGCATTTTATTTTATTGAGATTTTAGATAAAAAGACACATCAAGATTGTTTACTTTTAGTTATGTACCTAACCAAATGGAGTATAGATAAATAATAATAAATATTCTACCACATACAAACAACACCATCTAGTCCAAACTAAGCAGAGCTTGTATTATGGGTACTAGACAGTGGATAAACATACATACATACATTTTTTTTGTAAATGCTTACATATTATACATAGAAACACCCAGTAGGCTAATTCACGTAACTTCGTGACGCTCCGATCAAGTTGCGGTGCAGTTGCAATGAAGTTTACGTCTTAATGCAAAATGGTATTCTTGTAATTGTTTAGCTGCGCGTGAGCTGCAAGTAAACTGCGCGTGTGCTGCGCGTCAACTGTACGTCAGTCGTCTGTAATACTTTTGACATGGATTTCAGGCTTTTGGGCCATTACTTCAGTTAAATTTATCTACGGTGTGGCCACATGAGGGAAATTAATTTACTCAATAAGTAATCGCATGGAATCGCACGTTTAACGTTTCACGTTGATTGGACTAAACTGTCATTTGAGACGTCAAATGAATAGGTGAATACCGATCAAGTTGCGATCTCAATCACGCACATAAAACGCGCAGCAGTAGAATACTCTAAAGCGCTCGCGTGACGCGAGCGTATCTGACGGCGGTTGTCAAAATTACGACAATACGAAAAGGGCTATTTTGATCGAAACTTAACTGCAACTGAACTTATTTAATTACGTGAATTAGCCTACAGACCAAGACAAACATCCATGTTCATGCACACAAATGTTTGACTTGTGCGGGAATCGAACCCGCGACTTCAGGCGTAGCAGTCGGTTACACTAACCACTACGCCATCGAGGCTGACAAATAGATCATTGGATGTGTCCACAAAAAGTAGTGAACTGATTAATTGATAAAAAAAATCGTAAATTTACAAATTTGATTGCATATAAGGACTTTATTGCTAGATGCAGCACAAGTCATTTTTTTAACCTATTTAGATGTCAATGAAATAATTCTCAAGCAATAGGTTAGGTATTTTGTTATGTTTTCAATGCATGTGTGAAATTTGTAGAATGCTCAATACGTTTGGCCAAGGCTGGTCTTGTGCACTATAAAATATGCTGCACAGTTGCCTAGTCTCAATTAAGATTGGTCGCCATGACAAAATTCAGTCTGGAAGACCTATGTGACTACACAAATTTTTATAATTACAAAAGATAAAATTTATACCTGACATAATTGACATGATGACCTATGTGACTTAGTATGAATATGAGGCGTTATTACCTTTTCAAGCAAATAAAAAAGTAACTTATGTAATGTGACACAGGTGGAATTAAAAGACAATATAACATTATTGGCTATGGCTCATAATGCCTTGATTACTACTTACCAGGATATGGTATCCCAAATTAAAATACTAATACTAAGCACTTTGGAAACACTTATGGAACTTTAAAAACATTTTGATGTTAGTTAGTGCCATTAAAATCTGGTTGTAGGACGTATATTATATGTTTTTATTAGGGGTACCTAATAAAAAAATTGCTGCCTCATTATTATGAAGCTTATCTGAATTTTAATTTAATTTAAAATATTATACATATATGATTTATTTTAAATCTAAGCAATATTGATAATATTGAATGTATTTTATCTTCATTTAATCACTGTCATCAATAATTAATCTTGGCACTTGTGACTTTGATTCACCACTACTGTTATGCTTTCTCTTTTTTGTTCTTATTACGTCTTCAGATTCTACATTTTCAACTGGCTGGTAACTATGGGTAGGTGGAGATTCCAATTCAAAACTGAAATACTTTCTAATAGGCATACTCAATGCAAAACTGTCATCATCAATCACCTCCACATTAGGACCAATTTTTATATAACTTATTGTAGAGTATGCTGTAAAATGAAAGTCTTCAACAAGAAAATTATTTACCAATAGAAATGCTACTACATCTTCACCAATTGTCCGTGAAATATTTGGTTCTTTTCCTTTATGTCTCAGATTTACAGGACCTTTCAAAAACCATGCATCTAATAATTTCTGGGCTGTCAATTTTACATCCTGCTTTTCTGCACCTTGTATTATACTAGTTAGTGTTTTACAATGTTCTTTAACATTCAATTCTCTGATATTTGTGGAAGGGTGTAAACAGACATCGCACATTTTATTGCAGTCTGCATTGCCCCATGTTTCATCAAAATGCTCAGCTATTAACAACCTTCGACATGAAGAACCGTTAAGGCAGTATTTCACCATTCCATATAAATGATCTAAGCTACCAACATTCGAGAATACCATTGTACTGACTTTAAAAACATCTTGCATCCTGTATAAAGTCACACATTCTGCATATTGGCCATCACGGCCAGCCCTTCCACTTTCCTGGTAGTAGTTCTCCATAGATTTACTTATAGTGTGATGGATGACAAACTTAACATCTGGCTTGTCAATTCCCATGCCAAATGCAACAGTTGCTACAATAGCCTGATATTCTTTCTCATGCCATTTCAAGTGAACTTTGGAGCGAGTACTGGCCTCTAAATTAGCATGATAGCATCCAACTTTCAATCCTTTTTTCCTTAAACCTTCACTGATATCTTCAGAGTCCTTAATACTGTTTGTGTAGATAATACCACTCTCCTTTCTATACCGGCCTTTTAATAATTTCTCTAGGATTTTTATACATTCTTCTTGTGATGATGGCTTCTCTAATATCTTGTAGAACAAGTTAGGTCTGTTGAATGTAGACTTTATGACTAAGCAGCCAGGGATGTTGAGTATTTTCTGTACATCAGTCAAAACATGTGCTGTAGCCGTGGCTGTTAACCCTAAAATAGGGATGTTAGGAAACATGTTAGATAGGATACCTAAATATTTATAATCAGGTCTAAAATCATGTCCCCATTGAGAACAACAATGGACTTCATCTATAGCTATTCTCTGCAGTCTGCCTTCTGCATGACACTTCTGTAAATTAGACATGAACCTTTTACTCTTGGCAAACCTTTCTGGAGTTGCATATATTAATTTTAATTTTGTTTTTCCATCTTTGAGCGCGTTTAACGCTTGTGTAGTGTCTTCTTTGGGGCTAGAGCTTGAGATTAGCATTGCCGGTATATTTTTTTTGGTCAGAGATCTTACTTGGTCTTCCATCAATGATACGAGAGGTGAAACGACAACCGTAAGGCCGGGTTTTACCAGCGCGGGTAACTGGTAACACAGGCTCTTCCCTGCACCAGTTGGCATTACAACTATAGCATGCTGGCCCGCAAGCGTAGAATTGATCGCGCTTAGTTGTTTTGGTCTGAAGTTAGATATTTTAAAAACATCTTTTAATAATTCATCCACTTTTTCTGACCATTCATATGTGGTACCAGCCCAGTCTACACTAGCTAAACTATCCGATTTCAGTTTGTTTATAGAGTTCTTCAAGGCAGTTTTCTTTTCATGGAGCTGTCGCTGTTTGTTCTTCCATTTTGCTATCTCAGCATCAACTTTAGATATCTCTTTATCAACGTTTTTTAATTCATCTTCAAGATCTTTTACAGTTTTCATCGTTTATTTATTATAAAGTCTTTAAAGTTATAAACATTCGTCGCTCGGTCTTCGCCGGTTTCGATTACGTTACTGTACGTTACGTTTAGTTGACAATTTGACATTGTCAAAATAATGATAGTTTGACAGACGAACATTACGTTTCGCTACCTGAACGGTTAATTAGTATCGAGTTAGTGCTTTTCAAAGACTACTATAGTATACTGGCTAGTGCTTTTGAACTACGCTCGCGAAAGTGAGATCCATAATTTTTTGTACTGAGGTGCCAAGTAGGGATGTTCAAACAATAGTCATCTTTTAAGAATGTACAAATCTATATTTTACTGGATTGTAAAATTAGGTATTTGTCTAACAAGAACTTTTGAAAATAGATTTTCTGGATCGAATAGAAAACATACGAGGTACATCCTCCATCATCCTGAAATTTTAGATGTTAATTTGGTCTTTTAGTTAATATCTTACTAAAGCAGACTTTCAAGCATTTATTAAAATAAAAATAAATGAAAATGTTATTTCTTCACATATAGGGTTTTACATTAAATCGTCTTGGACCCCCTTTTAAGCAATAATTTGCTTGTATTAGGGGGTACAGCTCTTCTTTTGACTTTAAAATTAGTAAGTGATGAAAATTTTTAAGATATACTTGTGAAAGACATGCAATTTTATATCTATGTAAAAGTAAAAGTGCGCAGATGTATGTAATGTGAATTTGTGTATGTGTGTGTGTGTATTTGTTTTTCAGGCTTACGACAATGTCTTGAGATCGGAAGATCTAACTATGCTGTCTTCAATTCTTTGTTTAATAGATTGTATAAGCGAGATGATTGTCTTTGTGTATTGCCTGTCTGCGGAGGTTGTTTTTACAGTTATTAAGGAGGCATCTTAGTTTCCCTTCTAGTGTTACTAGTAGAAGAATCATAGGGAATGGATTAATGTATTTTTAATAATTTGGAGAACGTATAATTTCTTCACTGAAAGTCGGTCTGACGTTAGATATCTACAATAGACTATCTGTAGGAAACCTAAAAGGTTTGAAATACAAGATCTTCAGTAAAGCTCTCTGGGCCCTTTCGAGTTCCAGGAATTTTGTCTTGGTAGCTACACCCCAGATTGGTAGACAGTACGTGAGAACTGACTGGGCCAATGAGTCATTTCATAGTCAGAGATTTGCAGTAGGAGTTGTTTAGTGGTTATGTGTCGTAATGTTATAAAGGTCCAGTTTTCTAACTCTGTTCATAATGAGTTCTAAGTGCATGTGCCATGAGAGTCTCTGGTCCAGCATTAAACTTAAGTATTTTACATTGGTTACATTTTTAAGTGCTAGGCAAGATCAGTCATGGTTCGAAAGGTTATGGCATGCATGTATGAATTTTAATCTGGAACTCTTGTATCAGTTGTGTGCTATTAAACATACAGAAGCAGATGTAGTTGGACTTCGTAACATTCAATGTTAGGAGGTTACTATCAAGTCAAGCTGATATTCTTGCTAGGCCACTCTCCGCCTTTTGTCTGACATTGTCCCACGCATTGCCAGTAAAAACTACAGCTGTGTCATCAGCGTATGAGAATATATCTGCTCCTTCAATTTTCATGCTGCACAGACTATTAATGTAAATGAGAAACAGAGTTGGACCGGTCACACTCCCCTGACCCACCCCGTACGTAATAATTTCCTCTAAACTGGTGACCTCTCCTATCTTAACTTTGTTTACGCTGCTGAGTTAAATATTTTTTAAATAATTTGAGGGGTATTCCTTTGTCTCCACAGTGTTCAAGTCTGTGTAGAAGCGTGGGGACAGAGACAGTGTAGAAAGCCTTCTTAAGGTCGAGAAAACTTCCAGACACTTGTCTCCACGTCGATTTTTTCAGTGACAGTAGAGGCAAGCGCCAGAACAGCATCCTCTGTTGACCTTCCCTGTCTAAAGCCAAATTGAGAAGGTGAAAAGAAGTTAATCTTTGTCAGGTAATTTAATAACCGCTTATTAACTAATCTTTATATGATTTTAGACAGAAACGGGAGTACAGATATGGGCCTGTAATTCGTCGGGTCTGTCTTGTCTCCGCTCTTATACACAGGCGTTATTAAGACATTTTTTAGTGTAGTAGGAAAGGTCTCCTGTACAAACATAAGTTGGCAAGATGAGATATGATGGGGACAACATTTATATGCGCAGCTTTTAAAAATGTTATTGGTATTTTGTCCCATCCGGGAGCACTATCAGTTTTCAGACTCATGAGGACCATTTGTAGTTCTTTAGGATCAGTGTTTAACGGCACAAAGGATGAGATTGGTGCAGTTGTTGCAACGTCAGAGACGAAAGCGTTAAGATTACCAGGTGATAGTTTAGGTCTTTTTAAGATGTAGTTAGCAAGTAGTTTGCCTATACTGCCAAAATATTTGTTAACGTTGTTTATTGTCTCGCTAGGTGTTAAGGTCGAATCTAATAATTTTAGGCTTTTAGTTTACGGAGGTGTCTGATGTGTAATACTATTTATTGTATGCCAAAGCTTTTTAGGATTTTTGTGCGCTCTCGTTAGTTGATCTCGGTCGTATATCCATTTTTGTTTCTTTTATAATACAGTTGCATTAATTACGATATCTCTTAAAGGTGATCCGTAATTTATCATTATGTGGTTCAGTTTTCAACTTTTATTATAACACAGGATCTTTAAAGTCATATTGGACTTGTGGTTTTACAGAATGCGAGTTTGAATTGAATTATGATCCTTGATTCTATGCCAAACTAGGAATCGATTCCGAGACCTGAGAGTCCGGAGACTTGACCTGAGAGGCCGGAAAGAGAGAGTTTACTGCTGTGCTGATGCACAGTAGTAGCATAAACTATCGCTGTACAACAAGGCAGTTAGTATTCAATATTCCAGTTATCCCTTTATTATAATGTATAATACTTACTCTCACCGTTTGTCTTAAGAATATTCGCGTCTAACTTTCTTTTTGCCCTCTAATTTTTAAGGTTTTAGTTTAAATAAATATAGCAGCTCAAAATCCCGATACAAAATATTTTTCTCGATAAAATCTGTCTGTATTTTATAGTTATTTTCTCATCTATCAATTTCCCGTTACCATCGATAGATTTGCAAGCGCTGATACATCTCCAACTAGATCAATTAGGCGAACAGATCTTCATACATAATATCATAATAATAATATGACCCGAAGACTCGTTTTGTAAATTATAACTCCATTTGGTAAGGTACTTGACTAAAGGTAAACAATATTGATGTGACTTTTTACACTAACACATATTAAACAAATAAACTACTGCTTAAACTAACGGTTCAATTGATATAGTAATCATTAGGTGTTGTTGTATTTACACATCAAGATTGTTTACCTTTAGATAAGTACCTAACCAAATGGAGTATAGGTTTGCTTGTTTACTATCATGATACTGACAGCACCAGAAAAATACAGTGACACGGTAGTACTTTCATTAACTATTACGAATGTTGAAGAAGTAAGTAAGTTTGTTCTATAAAAGCATTGACACATTTCCTTGATTTATGCTTGCAACATAATCATTATCCTATAAACATTTCCTGTACCACAAAACTCTCAGCGTTAACTAAATCCGTCGTTATCGTTTGCGAGACCGAAGATTTAAGTAGCTGTCGCTTACTATCAAATGATAGTACAGTGAAAGCCAACATGTTTGAGTTTTTTATCTCGCCTTGCTCGTACTTAGGACTTCCTTTGCCTAATCTTCTTACAATTGACTACGTAACGGGTGCTCGGATTTTTGGTACTCCATGCCACGTTGAATAAAGTGATTGTATAAGTGAAGAGTATGATTTTGTAAGAATATTTAAACAATGTGGGTTAACATTTTAACTCTGATAGCAATGTAAGTTATATTTAAAATGTAATACATACAATTGTTGATATAATATTATGAGCTTCTACGATTTTGCAATTATTTCTTTTTAGTTTTCATAGCTTATACCCAGTCGATAGTGGTGAGGTTGCAGTACTCATTCTAGCTAGAGGCGGTTCTAAAGGAATTCGTTTGAAAAATTTACGTCATGTAGGGGAATCAAGTTTGTTAACCCGTGCAATACACACAGCCAGAGCTGCTGGGTTTCATGACATAACTGTGTCTACGGATCATCCACTTATAGCACTTCAAGCTATAAAAGGTTTGTATATTCCATTGGTTGTTTTCTCATTAGGATATTGTCTTTAGGATGCTTTTTCAAGTGGGAACGGCTGGCTTATGAACAGCTATGGTCTACATACAATATTAAATGTTGATTGAAATCCAACATCCTGGTGCAGACATCAGACATTTTGGGGTAGACATGATACACCTGGCCTTCCATTATATACAGCAATGGGTATTGTATTCTTTCGCAATTATTTTACGACTTTACTAGACGATTATTTTACCCATTTTATGATTAATTGTTCATACATTTTTTGAAAGATTTCTGCTGATCACATAATTATTATGTAATGTTGTGATTTTGCCTCTGTAGCACAGCGGTAGTAAATGCGACTACCGTGCACGAGGTCTAGGTACGAAACCCGGGTCGAAGGACCAAAGAGTTATTAGGCTTTTGCTAAGAAATCTCAATAGCATCCCTGAGTTAGGAAATTGAAGGTATTCCACATCTCCGTACAAACACGTAATGCCGTTAGTCCTGCGCTTGATCTCTTTCTGGTTGTGTGAAGGGATAGAGACTTGTATTTTCGTACGCATTTGTGCACTATACTATCTGCTGCGCAAATGGCCAGTCTTCGTTAAGATTAGCCGGCGTTACCGAAATATTATTATAGAAATATAATGTTACATTATTATTCTTGTTACATAATTTTGGAAACAACGGTTTGTTTCAATTTGGTAAAAGTTGAATATATAATATATGATAATTCTTTCCAATATGGAAATAATGTTGTGCATAAGCACATATTGATCCCATGCATTCAGATGCCTAACAATAATTTGTGACGAGTTAATATATTATATTGGATGCTTGTTTTTTCTAATGTTGTTTTTATATAGATAACGCCTCAGTATTTCGACGAAGTCCAATTAGTGCTACTGATTGGGCACCTTCAATATGGGGTGCGGCAGAATTCATAGCAGTAAGAACTGATGTGAATATTTTAATATTGATGCAAGTTACTTCACCGTTTACTCGGACTATACATTTACGAAACGCTATTAAACAAATAAACCACCCGAGATCGTACGATTGTATATTTTCTGCAACACGGTAAATATATGCATATTTATATTGCATTAAGGTTTACGACTTGTATAGCACCCATTATATATTTATTTTATTTAACGGTGGTTTTATATTTTAGAAGCTATAAACTTCGTTGGAGATTAGTAAAAGGTAAACTTAACCCAGCGAACTTCGATGTTGATGCTCGCGTACGTAGACAAGACTGGGATGGTGAATTATTAGAAACAGGAGCTTTTTATATAACACGGAGATGGCTTTTAGAAAAGGGGCAATTTCAAAACAACAAGTAAGTATCGACAGCTATATCGTGTTTTCGTCTTTGACTTTCTGTTATATCTTATTTTTTTTAACAGTCAAAGCTTTATATTAATTATTTAAGGCTGGTTTTTCAATCGTCAGATAACTTTTATCTGAAGAGTAAATATGACATATTTTCTATATAAAAGCTGTCAAAACGTCAAACATATTCCCCAGATAAAAGTTATCTGACGATTGAAAAATCGGCTCAAATACTAATAATTTACAAGATTCTTGTAAATGTATCTGTCTTTCGTAAACAACTTGCAGTTGTAGTTATTTGTGTTATCACTTGCTGTCTTTATTGATTTATGTATCGATTTCAAATACTTTTGATGCGTATATTGCCGTCATTACAATTTCTACAGTGACAATCAATAAAACATTTTAAAAAAATGCCGTTTTTATAAGTATGCGGTAATTATGTTTGTTTGCTTAGATTCTGTATTACCTCTGTGTTTTGTAGACATTAGTCTTAGAATTGTGACGCGAACAATGGAAATTGACACCGTGAGGACGTCAAATGTACAGGGCAATAATTGATTGCTGGCTTACCTTATACTCGTAATAGCGATTTGTTGCAATGGATCAAAGTTACCTACTATATGTATTATCTTTATAACTCAACTCAAGTGACAGATTTTAACAAATTATAAAATGTGTGTTTTGACAGTTGTGAATAAATATTACGTGTTTCATTACATAGCTTCTAAATTTTCATCCGAAATTTAAATTTATGGATAACATCTTGATAATGGAAGAATAAAGTGGCATATACTTAAATTGTTAATTTTACAGTTGTACAGTGCTCGAAGTTAGCAACTTAGAAAGTTTAGAAGTGGATACATTGGAGGATCTTCAAATTGCGAATACTTTACTTAGTGCTAACTTAGTCAACTAAGTTACATACCTATCCTCTTCGGTATCAAATATTTTTATTACTAAAAAGGTATGTATTAAGATAATTTTACACATGCTATAGTTGCTTAGTTAGCAACTTTACTTGGATATTTTGTAAATTAATTATTATTTCTGATATGAATTTCCAAATGAGTATATTTAAATTGTTTGTTGGTAAATAATCAAGTTTTTAGGTTTATACTGAAAGTTGGAGAAATTTAATTTAAATTCTACAAGTATAAATATTATAAATACCTGGTATCTGTGACAGTGCCCTGTTAGATAATGTAATCCAATATTTAAAAAATGTGGTAAATTATTTTTTTGTGTCTGTACCCATTGGACATAAACATAGCAAGATATTTGTACCTTGTTAAAATGTTGTAAAGGAAAATTTTTATCTCTATTATGTTGTTCAGATAATTAAATTATATTTTATTAATGATTTATATGTAGAATACTAAATTTATCTAAACAAATGCTAATATATGCCTATTATTCTCAAAATTACTAAGTGGGATTGGAATAACTATGTAAGATATTATTATACAGTTGCCATACATTGATTCAACTTTATTACAGACAAGAATAGTTTGAGCAGCAAACTCAAAAGTTGTAATTTGAGTAGTTGTTTTCCATGAAAGAGGATCAATTATTATTAAAAAAATTATGTATTTTATCCTTTCCAACCCTTAAACATAAATCATCACCCTGCTAATTTTAATTCAGTTCTGTATAACTGCAACTTAAGCAGCTATATAGTCATGTGTGATATGCATCTCATATTTTGCTATGCTGCACAGTTTTACATTGTGTCTAGTTCCCATCTATTAGTTAGGTTAAATAGTTTATTAAGGTCCCCTTTAATGAAAATCTTAAGGGCTTCGGCACATCTGAAAGCTCACCAAAATATTCTTGATGATAAAAACAGTGTACTGGACTTTGGCCCAATCCTCCTCATACCGCGAAGAGTCCTATATCCAGCAGTGGGGGCACCTTAATAATAGGTTGATATATTTTAATAGATATATGTATATAATAATAAGGTTGATATATTTGAATTATTGCAATTAATATTATAAAATAAATTATCATTACTTCTTATACTTCTTATATTTTTTACTCTTATAATTTTATGTGTTAGTATTTCTAAGTTAATTAATGTAAATGGTTTCATATCTTTTAATTTAAAAATACAAATATATAAATAAAGAAATTGCTATGTTTTTGTGCATCTATCGCACTGGACAGTAAACATTTTTGTTGTCTGTGTCACTTTATCCCTTCCTACATACATAGTAAGGGGATTTATTGTAACTGTGTCAGATGTTGCAGTTCTTAAAAGTTGTGTAAGGATCGCTGATATATTAGGTTTGTGAATATGGGTGCAAATATGTGTGTCACACCAACCATATAGTAACTAGATCATATATATTATTATGTAACTGGTACCAAACAATATAATCTCTACATTTCTCACGAAGTAATTTTATTGTCTGGGTAGATACCAAGGCTATTATAACTGCTAAGAGATCTAGCCGATTTATTTATTTATTTGCATCAACTGCTCACTGCACTTACAGTTGCCCAATACATGCAGTGAGCTATAATACATACATAACATATTATTTTTATTATTTATAATTTAAAAATAGTGAACAGTATTCAACAAATTTATTAATTTTATCAAAAAATATGTCAACTTTTAGATATTGAGCAACCAGAGAGTTGAGAAGTCTCATAGCCTGATTGGGCAGAGCAAACTTAGCAGTACAAGTACGCACCCTCGGCACCACCAGCAATCGACGCGATCGCAGTCTTGTGTACTGGTTGGGCACGGACAGGGCACAGCGTCACAACGCGGGTGGATTTATTGTGCAACAACAAATAGAAATGTACTATGACGTTTACGTTGCAATTTAAGCGTATCTATTTCTACCGTACCCGATACGAAGAGGGAAGGATATAAATACGGGTAATACCCATATATTTTCGAAAACAGATATCTAGCGAACTTACGCTGCACACGTTCTAACTACAGGGTATACTTTTGTTCGTGCGAATCCCAGAATATAGAGCTAAACTCTAAAATACTGCGAACAAATGAAAAGTATAGTGCCACAATGGCACTCCTGTCCTGAAATTGTGCTGATTGCCTCATGACGAAACCTAGCGATTTAAAACCCCTGCTGCACAGATTCGTTATATGGTCATTGAATTTCGTTATATGGTCAGCTCAACATCCGTACTCAAACCTAAATCGCGTATCTGCGTTACGCGCTCCAACGTTTCACCCGCCAGTTTGTAGGTGTAGGTATACATATGGTGATCGTGATCGAGTAAAAGTGACAATTTTGCACTTTGATATATTAAACTCCAGCTGGTTACGGACACCCTAGGCAAAACATTCTCGATGTCTTGTTGTAGCGCGTCGCTGTCTTCGATACATCCTATACCCAAGAACATTTTCAAATCATCGACAAGCAATTGAAATAACTTTATTTACGGTATAAAATGCTGAGCATAATAATATTTATTTGGCAATTATACTCATAGTTATATATATAGGTATACATGTTCAAATCGCAGCATTGCTCTGTTCACTCTTAAAATAAATTGTGGGTGTAGCCCTTATCAATAAATAAAAAATTATGGTTTAACTGATAATGAAAATCATACATCCTGTTTGTGGCAGTTGTTATAGCACTGACGAGGAACTGACTGACATTCAATTTTATTTAGTTCATATAAAAACATACAGGTGCAGTTCACTCACTTACTGAATCCAGGAATAAAACGATTTTAGCATGGCTAGCGATGGGCGATTATCGATTAAAATACGAAATCGATAATCGAAGTATTCCAAGCATTGATAGTTATTCGAAATCTTCACTTTGATTTTTATTGATTAATAGATTTTGTCCGTGGCTTTGCTCGCTAATTCCTCAGTAACAGTAGCTTTTTCTGGATGATAGTTACCCTATGTCGTTTTCTGTACCACTGACAATGTGTATGCGAAATTGCATGATAATAATCAATTGTCAAGGCGTGAAAGCGTAACAAACCAACTCACATTTATATTTATAATATTAGTTAGGATACTCATTACTTCCCTCGGCAAGGAAGGAACATGTACGGGACAGCCTTAATGATTTTTTATAGACAAGTGTAATTAGTAACTTTAGTAAGCCCTTATAAAATTTTCCTACTTTTTTGTTCCAGATAATATAATGTCAAGTACGGAAACGTTCACCTTTGAGGATTTAGAAGCTACGGATGTGATAAGCGTAGAACTGGTGCCTGAACGCAAAGGTCTTATACTGAAGCATTGCGAGTACTATGTGAGTTCGAGACGACACGGCACCACAGTTACAAGGAGATACAATGAGTTTGTGCAGCTCTACGATGTATTATATGCCAAGTATCCATACCGGTATGTACTTTGTATAAAATTATATGAAAAATAGAGAGACCATTGCGATCGCTCCGTGTTTGTGTTACCTATGTTGAATGTTTCTATGTTAATTATCTTAAGGTTACCCGCATTAGTGTTATATCACATTATGTTTTGAATTTAAAGCCGGCAATACACGTTAGCCCAACGACGCTGAGTGACAGCCAATGCCAACGTATAGACGGTGTATTTGCTTTAGCTTGCCAGTGCTTGGTATCACTCGCCTAGTTGGCCGAGTGAAGGCAAGCGCCAACGTGTATAGAGCTTGATCTGCGTAGCTTGTAACAACTTGCAGTCGCTCGCGATCACTCGTCTCACTTCGGAGCGGTGTCGGTTTTTCTGCACAAATCAAAGGCGTTGGCCTGCGCTCGGCCAATAGCGTCCACATGTTGGTCCGGCTGCCAATTCGCGCTTGGCGACCATCGCCGTTATACGTACAAAATGTATTATTTTTACAAGTCTATACGATACGGTATACACTGATATAATAATTATATGCGCTCATTAATCTGTAAAAGTTGTTGGAGTGCTATAATTAAATAAATACCAGCAGCTGCAATAACTTTGACGACGTCCATATTGTTTCAATGCTCAATAAAGACTGACAGCGCCCAACGTGTGGACAGCTCCACAAAGCTCGTCTACATTGGCCGTTTGCATTGGTTTTCTTCAAACTTGCCGAACGTGTAGACGGTAGTACTTGCCTTGCATCAGTTTGCCTTTGCTCGCGTTGGCCTACGCTTGGCCAACATGTATTGTAGGCTTTAATTTTTTTGTTGTACTATGTCCAATATACTCTCAATACATATTAATATCAAAATTAAATAACGTCGCTCCAGTACTTGTCTGACTGGAAACATTCCAATTAATTATGTTAATCTTGTGTTTCTCAAACAAACTAATGTATATTCTTATGAGAAATAAATGTCTTAAACCTAAAAGAATCGAAAGAGACAATATTACATTTTTGAATTTTCACTTAGCAGTAGGGAGAAGTGTAACACCCACAATTCGTCATTACAAGCGAAAATATACTACGAGTGCACTCCGGAGGTTTTTTATTATGTCTTTTAAGTTTTATGGTTTAGGTAGCCTTTTACCGTCTCTCGGGCACATTGCAAAACTTCGTGCTGCTGCCGAGAATTTCCTAGCAGAAACATATGCCACGGACCGACAAGGCAATAATTAAACTAAATAATGTATGACAAACATAGCAGGTTAAATGTCTGATATAAAACTCACGACGCCTGTGAGAATAGGGAACAGAAAATTCTGACCCCTTCATAATGCGAATGGATCTACCGATTAGGCGCCAAGTCCTAAGGCCGCTTGCTGCGAATTGGTGGTAAAAATAACGAATTTAAAGCAAGGCGGCGCCGTAATGGGATCTTGCTCCATCCTAAAAATAATATAATAGCTCCATTTATAAACTGTATCACTGCTAGGCACGGGTCACTCTTCAGTATTAGAGGGTTATGCAGTTCACCACACTGGCCCAATTAGGGTTACTAGACTTCAACAAACATTCAGTAGATCTCGCAGACATGCAGGTGTTCTCTTACCTGCCTGAATCCTGCACTAAGAACAGGTATAATACAAAACGAATCTTACATTTTCAGTGCAATATGTCGCTTACCACCTAAACGGGTGGTTGTCGGAGGGGGTAGTACTAGATTCCTTCTGCGAAGACGTGCCGCCCTCCAGAGGTGGTTGACTCTAGTGGCTCGACATCCAGTGTTGGCTCATGATGCGGACTTCAGGATATTTCTGTGTGAAACTACTGTGCGCCTCGACAAGCCGAAACATGATGAATTTGTGCTTGCTGGGACACAGGAGGAAAATCCGGTAGGTCTAAATTATTTCTACTTTTTGACCGCTAAGGTTTTGAGTGGCGCAAGACATTGTGCTAACTACTGCATATATGGATCCATCTTTAATATAATATAATTATTGAAATTAAACACTTTATACGGATTTTGTCGGGTTGTTTATTTTACTTTAAACACTGTTATTACATACTTGCTTTACAGCAGCCATGTTCACGTGAACATGGCTGCTGTAAAGTAACCGAAACGTCGGGGCAAAGTGTAAACTTAAATATAAATAGTTTTAATTAGAAAATATATAGCTTAAATAGTAGTAAAGTTCAATAATAGTAGTGTTAGAGTTTTCAAAATTATGTAATAACAGTGTTTAAAGTAAAATAAACAACGCGACAAAATCCGTATAGTGTTTAATTTCAATGTAACAATCGCGTAAACATAAGACAATATTATTATATAATTAAACATTTTTAATATATTGTGGTATCAATAAATAATCATTGTTTAAAGAGTACTTAGTACAGTTCACTTATAAAAATATTGCTAAGTAATAATTAGCTACGTTTTAAATGAATAGCTCTCAAGTCCTTGATTAACTAATACTGCTATTGCTTAACAATTGTTCCACTAAAGTTGACGTAACGCTGATTAATGTTTATAGGTGAAATTTTTCTGGTTGGTAGCTAAATACTACTTTCTTATCTCTTGTTGTTATTACTGTTTAAGAATTTACTGTAATATGTTGATAAACCGAGAAATAAATTAATGTTTTCTTTTACAAGCATGCTAACGTAAGGTAAGTTATATGTTATTGAATTATGTATCTAATGAACAATATTTTTTATGAAATCCAATAATATTTGATTAATTACTGACGTGATCAGAGTAAAACACGCAAGCGAGGAATGCGAAATTTGTGTTTTAGTTCGCCACGCATATCTTACAACCTTAGAACTACATGGAATCCGTAGATCTATTTTTGTGTTCTAGTGTCTAGTTCTTAGTGTCTATCTAAGTATGCACTTAGATAGACACATAATATAATTTCGCACATTCAAGGTAAAAAGTTATCCTTAATCTCGACTGTCGTGATCATCTACGACAAGTGATAAGCAATCCTCGAATATGCTGTCATCTAAAATCTTTAACTATTTGGTTATACCGCCATGCACTGTCTCAGTAAATCTCTAAGTGGATTATAGAAGAAGATTCGAAATTGTGGTCTGTTGGTGCGGAATGATGTACAAATATTTTGTAAGTAATATTACACAGGTCCTTCTTATTTCTGCACTATATAATATTGGTTAGTTTAGTAGCGATGTCACTATAGTAGCTTTAGTTCCAGCGACCCACCCACGATTCAAGGCAGGCTGTAGTAGGCCCACCGTTGTAGGTTTAGTCGGTAAGATCCGGGAATTTTAATCTTTCACCTGGTGAACCCGATATACCCTCTCCGCTCCCCTGTTCTCACGGAGACGGTGGCGTAAATGGCATTTACCCAGATTAAAGTGATGCGCATAATTGTACTCGAACACAATTGGACGAAGCGTACGTACTTAACTATAGTGTTGTCAATTTCGATTCGAATTCAACTGTGTGTGTGTAACGAAACTGGCCTGGGGTATATGAACTTTTGTCAGCATCACAGATTTCTTTGATCACAGAACGATATGACAATTGAGGAGATGCAAGCCGCCTTCGTGAGCGAACAGGAACAGCTGCGACTGGCGCACCTTGGACTCGACAGACTATCGCAGATCATTGAAAAAGGTAAGCTTTCTTAAGTCGATTTCAATTTTCTTTCAGGCAGAAAAATACTGATATAGGCTTCGTTGATTCCGTGACATAAGGTTTTAATGAATAAAGGGTCCGATGTCAGGCACAGCCGAAATATTATTGGTATTTACTGGGGAAATTCTCAGAAAGTTTCCTGCTTTCCTGAGAATTTCTGTCTGGAACTTTAACGGACATTTATTCGTTTACGCGGTATTTAAAACATAGCTGGCGAAATTTGGGAGTAGTTCGCCGTTGTCGTCCAATTGGTAGGCATGGCATGAGAATTTTAATTCCTGCGGCATATCTAGTTAGCAGCAAAAAATGTCTAAAGGCTTTGTAGTATTTCGACTCAGATTCTGCAAAACTCCTCATTAACTTTGTTCTTAAAACCTGGATTTACTCATTAAACATTAGTTCAATATAACCAAATAATGAATTGACTGATAATTTTGTCTTGGCAAAAATTGGAGACCCGATAAAAGTATAGAAGACTGCCGGTTTCTTGTACTGTTTGTACTTTTTGATTAATCGTACTGTTGTCCTGTGCAGTGGAAGGTCGCTGCGAGGCAGAGCGCACGGATCTTCGCGAGCTGGGAGCAGGTCTTAGCGCTCTCTCAACGCCAGCCACCGTCGACACGCCGCGATGGACCACTGTCAAACGAGCGCTTGCAGACGCTGCTGAGTAAGTAGTTCTTTTATTAAACGCCGTTACTCTTTTGTTGAATCTATTGAACTATTCCATTTCACTTCTATACATTATTATTTGCACTTCTGTACCTGTGTGTTCGATGCTACAGCTGCCGAAATGATTGATCTCCCGAATTTGTTCGGCAGTCGTAGCGTCGACAACATGCAATTTATAGTCCTCGACAACACGCAATTTGTTCGTTCCAGTTCGACTGATTACTGATTAGAATCGATTTATTTGCCTAATCGCTGTCTCATTGTTATACATTCACGGCATCTATCGTGAATGAGCTCATGCGTCGAGCCGCGCACGAAAATTCGGAAAACAGACGAAATCTATGTATGGATGTATTTGAATAAATAGTTTTATTTGCTTCAGGCTTGCAGATCGCATGGGATCCGAGGATGACACAGAGCTGAGTTCCGAAGAGGAGGACATGATGGTGACACTGGCGACGGAGGCGACCGCCGCGTATCGCTCTCTGTGCGCGCGCCTCTCGCGCGGCCTGCACGCCGAGCGCGCCGCCGCCGCCGCCGCGCCGCGACACGCGCTCGCGCCGCAGGCACAAGCCCTGAGGGACAGACACCGGTATGCGCTCAGAGCTGCGCTACAGGTGCGTCATACCGCCGCCAAGTCCAATATATGTACGTGACGCTGGCGACAGAGGCTCAGGGCGCGTACCGCACGCCGAGCGCGCCGCCGCCGCCGCCGCGCCGCGACACGCGCTCGCGCCGCAGGCACAAGCCCTGAGGGACAGACACCGGTATGCGCTCAGAGCTGCGCTACAGGTGCGTCATACCGCCGCCAAGTCCAATATATGTACGTGACGCTGGCGACAGAGGCTCAGGGCGCGTACCGCACGCCGAGCGCGCCGCCGCCGCCGCCGCGCCGCGACACGCGCTCGCGCCGCAGGCACAAGCCCTGAGGGACAGACACCGGTATGCGCTCAGAGCTGCGCTACAGGTGCGTCATACCGCCGCTAAGTCCAATATATGTACGTGACGCTGGCGACAGAGGCTCAGGGCGCGTACCGCACGCCGAGCGCGCCGCCGCCGCCGCCGCGCCGCGACACGCGCTCGCGCCGCAGGCACAAGCCCTGAGGGACAGACACCGGTATGCGCTCAGAGCTGCGCTACAGGTGCGTCATACCGCCGCCAAGTCCAATATATGTACGTGACGCTGGCGACAGAGGCTCAGGGCGCGTACCGCACGCCGAGCGCGCCGCCGCCGCCGCCGCGCCGCGACACGCGCTCGCGCCGCAGGCACAAGCCCTGAGGGACAGACACCGGTATGCGCTCAGAGCTGCGCTACAGGTGCGTCATACCGCCGCCAAGTCCAATATATGTACGTGACGCTGGCGACAGAGGCTCAGGGCGCGTACCGCACGCCGAGCGCGCCGCCGCCGCCGCCGCGCCGCGACACGCGCTCGCGCCGCAGGCACAAGCCCTGAGGGACAGACACCGGTATGCGCTCAGAGCTGCGCTACAGGTGCGTCATACCGCCGCCAAGTCCAATATATGTACGTGACGCTGGCGACAGAGGCTCAGGGCGCGTACCGCACGCCGAGCGCGCCGCCGCCGCCGCCGCGCCGCGACACGCGCTCGCGCCGCAGGCACAAGCCCTGAGGGACAGACACCGGTATGCGCTCAGAGCTGCGCTACAGGTGCGTCATACCGCCGCCAAGTCCAATATATGTACGTGACGCTGGCGACAGAGGCTCAGGGCGCGTACCGCACGCCGAGCGCGCCGCCGCCGCCGCCGCGCCGCGACACGCGCTCGCGCCGCAGGCACAAGCCCTGAGGGACAGACACCGGTATGCGCTCAGAGCTGCGCTACAGGTGCGTCATACCGCCGCCAAGTCCAATATATGTACGTGACGCTGGCGACAGAGGCTCAGGGCGCGTACCGCACGCCGAGCGCGCCGCCGCCGCCGCCGCGCCGCGACACGCGCTCGCGCCGCAGGCACAAGCCCTGAGGGACAGACACCGGTATGCGCTCAGAGCTGCGCTACAGGTGCGTCATACCGCCGCCAAGTCCAATATATGTACGTGACGCTGGCGACAGAGGCTCAGGGCGCGTACCGCACGCCGAGCGCGCCGCCGCCGCCGCCGCGCCGCGACACGCGCTCGCGCCGCAGGCACAAGCCCTGAGGGACAGACACCGGTATGCGCTCAGAGCTGCGCTACAGGTGCGTCATACCGCCGCCAAGTCCAATATATGTACGTGACGCTGGCGACAGAGGCTCAGGGCGCGTACCGCACGCCGAGCGCGCCGCCGCCGCCGCCGCGCCGCGACACGCGCTCGCGCCGCAGGCACAAGCCCTGAGGGACAGACACCGGTATGCGCTCAGAGCTGCGCTACAGGTGCGTCATACCGCCGCCAAGTCCAATATATGTACGTGACGCTGGCGACAGAGGCTCAGGGCGCGTACCGCACGCCGAGCGCGCCGCCGCCGCCGCCGCGCCGCGACACGCGCTCGCGCCGCAGGCACAAGCCCTGAGGGACAGACACCGGTATGCGCTCAGAGCTGCGCTACAGGTGCGTCATACCGCCGCCAAGTCCAATATATGTACGTGACGCTGGCGACAGAGGCTCAGGGCGCGTACCGCACGCCGAGCGCGCCGCCGCCGCCGCCGCGCCGCGACACGCGCTCGCGCCGCAGGCACAAGCCCTGAGGGACAGACACCGGTATGCGCTCAGAGCTGCGCTACAGGTGCGTCATACCGCCGCCAAGTCCAATATATGTACGTGACGCTGGCGACAGAGGCTCAGGGCGCGTACCGCACGCCGAGCGCGCCGCCGCCGCCGCCGCGCCGCGACACGCGCTCGCGCCGCAGGCACAAGCCCTGAGGGACAGACACCGGTATGCGCTCAGAGCTGCGCTACAGGTGCGTCATACCGCCGCCAAGTCCAATATATGTACGTGACGCTGGCGACAGAGGCTCAGGGCGCGTACCGCACGCCGAGCGCGCCGCCGCCGCCGCCGCGCCGCGACACGCGCTCGCGCCGCAGGCACAAGCCCTGAGGGACAGACACCGGTATGCGCTCAGAGCTGCGCTACAGGTGCGTCATACCGCCGCCAAGTCCAATATATGTACGTGACGCTGGCGACAGAGGCTCAGGGCGCGTACCGCACGCCGAGCGCGCCGCCGCCGCCGCCGCGCCGCGACACGCGCTCGCGCCGCAGGCACAAGCCCTGAGGGACAGACACCGGTATGCGCTCAGAGCTGCGCTACAGGTGCGTCATACCGCCGCCAAGTCCAATATATGTACGTGACGCTGGCGACAGAGGCTCAGGGCGCGTACCGCACGCCGAGCGCGCCGCCGCCGCCGCCGCGCCGCGACACGCGCTCGCGCCGCAGGCACAAGCCCTGAGGGACAGACACCGGTATGCGCTCAGAGCTGCGCTACAGGTGCGTCATACCGCCGCCAAGTCCAATATATGTACGTGACGCTGGCGACAGAGGCTCAGGGCGCGTACCGCACGCCGAGCGCGCCGCCGCCGCCGCCGCGCCGCGACACGCGCTCGCGCCGCAGGCACAAGCCCTGAGGGACAGACACCGGTATGCGCTCAGAGCTGCGCTACAGGTGCGTCATACCGCCGCCAAGTCCAATATATGTACGTGACGCTGGCGACAGAGGCTCAGGGCGCGTACCGCACGCCGAGCGCGCCGCCGCCGCCGCCGCGCCGCGACACGCGCTCGCGCCGCAGGCACAAGCCCTGAGGGACAGACACCGGTATGCGCTCAGAGCTGCGCTACAGGTGCGTCATACCGCCGCCAAGTCCAATATATGTACGTGACGCTGGCGACAGAGGCTCAGGGCGCGTACCGCACGCCGAGCGCGCCGCCGCCGCCGCCGCGCCGCGACACGCGCTCGCGCCGCAGGCACAAGCCCTGAGGGACAGACACCGGTATGCGCTCAGAGCTGCGCTACAGGTGCGTCATACCGCCGCCAAGTCCAATATATGTACGTGACGCTGGCGACAGAGGCTCAGGGCGCGTACCGCACGCCGAGCGCGCCGCCGCCGCCGCCGCGCCGCGACACGCGCTCGCGCCGCAGGCACAAGCCCTGAGGGACAGACACCGGTATGCGCTCAGAGCTGCGCTACAGGTGCGTCATACCGCCGCCAAGTCCAATATATGTACGTGACGCTGGCGACAGAGGCTCAGGGCGCGTACCGCACGCCGAGCGCGCCGCCGCCGCCGCCGCGCCGCGACACGCGCTCGCGCCGCAGGCACAAGCCCTGAGGGACAGACACCGGTATGCGCTCAGAGCTGCGCTACAGGTGCGTCATACCGCCGCCAAGTCCAATATATGTACGTGACGCTGGCGACAGAGGCTCAGGGCGCGTACCGCACGCCGAGCGCGCCGCCGCCGCCGCCGCGCCGCGACACGCGCTCGCGCCGCAGGCACAAGCCCTGAGGGACAGACACCGGTATGCGCTCAGAGCTGCGCTACAGGTGCGTCATACCGCCGCCAAGTCCAATATATGTACGTGACGCTGGCGACAGAGGCTCAGGGCGCGTACCGCACGCCGAGCGCGCCGCCGCCGCCGCCGCGCCGCGACACGCGCTCGCGCCGCAGGCACAAGCCCTGAGGGACAGACACCGGTATGCGCTCAGAGCTGCGCTACAGGTGCGTCATACCGCCGCCAAGTCCAATATATGTACGTGACGCTGGCGACAGAGGCTCAGGGCGCGTACCGCACGCCGAGCGCGCCGCCGCCGCCGCCGCGCCGCGACACGCGCTCGCGCCGCAGGCACAAGCCCTGAGGGACAGACACCGGTATGCGCTCAGAGCTGCGCTACAGGTGCGTCATACCGCCGCCAAGTCCAATATATGTACGTGACGCTGGCGACAGAGGCTCAGGGCGCGTACCGCACGCCGAGCGCGCCGCCGCCGCCGCCGCGCCGCGACACGCGCTCGCGCCGCAGGCACAAGCCCTGAGGGACAGACACCGGTATGCGCTCAGAGCTGCGCTACAGGTGCGTCATACCGCCGCCAAGTCCAATATATGTACGTGACGCTGGCGACAGAGGCTCAGGGCGCGTACCGCACGCCGAGCGCGCCGCCGCCGCCGCCGCGCCGCGACACGCGCTCGCGCCGCAGGCACAAGCCCTGAGGGACAGACACCGGTATGCGCTCAGAGCTGCGCTACAGGTGCGTCATACCGCCGCCAAGTCCAATATATGTACGTGACGCTGGCGACAGAGGCTCAGGGCGCGTACCGCACGCCGAGCGCGCCGCCGCCGCCGCCGCGCCGCGACACGCGCTCGCGCCGCAGGCACAAGCCCTGAGGGACAGACACCGGTATGCGCTCAGAGCTGCGCTACAGGTGCGTCATACCGCCGCCAAGTCCAATATATGTACGTGACGCTGGCGACAGAGGCTCAGGGCGCGTACCGCACGCCGAGCGCGCCGCCGCCGCCGCCGCGCCGCGACACGCGCTCGCGCCGCAGGCACAAGCCCTGAGGGACAGACACCGGTATGCGCTCAGAGCTGCGCTACAGGTGCGTCATACCGCCGCCAAGTCCAATATATGTACGTGACGCTGGCGACAGAGGCTCAGGGCGCGTACCGCACGCCGAGCGCGCCGCCGCCGCCGCCGCGCCGCGACACGCGCTCGCGCCGCAGGCACAAGCCCTGAGGGACAGACACCGGTATGCGCTCAGAGCTGCGCTACAGGTGCGTCATACCGCCGCCAAGTCCAATATATGTACGTGACGCTGGCGACAGAGGCTCAGGGCGCGTACCGCACGCCGAGCGCGCCGCCGCCGCCGCCGCGCCGCGACACGCGCTCGCGCCGCAGGCACAAGCCCTGAGGGACAGACACCGGTATGCGCTCAGAGCTGCGCTACAGGTGCGTCATACCGCCGCCAAGTCCAATATATGTACGTGACGCTGGCGACAGAGGCTCAGGGCGCGTACCGCACGCCGAGCGCGCCGCCGCCGCCGCCGCGCCGCGACACGCGCTCGCGCCGCAGGCACAAGCCCTGAGGGACAGACACCGGTATGCGCTCAGAGCTGCGCTACAGGTGCGTCATACCGCCGCCAAGTCCAATATATGTACGTGACGCTGGCGACAGAGGCTCAGGGCGCGTACCGCACGCCGAGCGCGCCGCCGCCGCCGCCGCGCCGCGACACGCGCTCGCGCCGCAGGCACAAGCCCTGAGGGACAGACACCGGTATGCGCTCAGAGCTGCGCTACAGGTGCGTCATACCGCCGCCAAGTCCAATATATGTACGTGACGCTGGCGACAGAGGCTCAGGGCGCGTACCGCACGCCGAGCGCGCCGCCGCCGCCGCCGCGCCGCGACACGCGCTCGCGCCGCAGGCACAAGCCCTGAGGGACAGACACCGGTATGCGCTCAGAGCTGCGCTACAGGTGCGTCATACCGCCGCCAAGTCCAATATATGTACGTGACGCTGGCGACAGAGGCTCAGGGCGCGTACCGCACGCCGAGCGCGCCGCCGCCGCCGCCGCGCCGCGACACGCGCTCGCGCCGCAGGCACAAGCCCTGAGGGACAGACACCGGTATGCGCTCAGAGCTGCGCTACAGGTGCGTCATACCGCCGCCAAGTCCAATATATGTACGTGACGCTGGCGACAGAGGCTCAGGGCGCGTACCGCACGCCGAGCGCGCCGCCGCCGCCGCCGCGCCGCGACACGCGCTCGCGCCGCAGGCACAAGCCCTGAGGGACAGACACCGGTATGCGCTCAGAGCTGCGCTACAGGTGCGTCATACCGCCGCCAAGTCCAATATATGTACGTGACGCTGGCGACAGAGGCTCAGGGCGCGTACCGCACGCCGAGCGCGCCGCCGCCGCCGCCGCGCCGCGACACGCGCTCGCGCCGCAGGCACAAGCCCTGAGGGACAGACACCGGTATGCGCTCAGAGCTGCGCTACAGGTGCGTCATACCGCCGCCAAGTCCAATATATGTACGTGACGCTGGCGACAGAGGCTCAGGGCGCGTACCGCACGCCGAGCGCGCCGCCGCCGCCGCCGCGCCGCGACACGCGCTCGCGCCGCAGGCACAAGCCCTGAGGGACAGACACCGGTATGCGCTCAGAGCTGCGCTACAGGTGCGTCATACCGCCGCCAAGTCCAATATATGTACGTGACGCTGGCGACAGAGGCTCAGGGCGCGTACCGCACGCCGAGCGCGCCGCCGCCGCCGCCGCGCCGCGACACGCGCTCGCGCCGCAGGCACAAGCCCTGAGGGACAGACACCGGTATGCGCTCAGAGCTGCGCTACAGGTGCGTCATACCGCCGCCAAGTCCAATATATGTACGTGACGCTGGCGACAGAGGCTCAGGGCGCGTACCGCACGCCGAGCGCGCCGCCGCCGCCGCCGCGCCGCGACACGCGCTCGCGCCGCAGGCACAAGCCCTGAGGGACAGACACCGGTATGCGCTCAGAGCTGCGCTACAGGTGCGTCATACCGCCGCCAAGTCCAATATATGTACGTGACGCTGGCGACAGAGGCTCAGGGCGCGTACCGCACGCCGAGCGCGCCGCCGCCGCCGCCGCGCCGCGACACGCGCTCGCGCCGCAGGCACAAGCCCTGAGGGACAGACACCGGTATGCGCTCAGAGCTGCGCTACAGGTGCGTCATACCGCCGCCAAGTCCAATATATGTACGTGACGCTGGCGACAGAGGCTCAGGGCGCGTACCGCACGCCGAGCGCGCCGCCGCCGCCGCCGCGCCGCGACACGCGCTCGCGCCGCAGGCACAAGCCCTGAGGGACAGACACCGGTATGCGCTCAGAGCTGCGCTACAGGTGCGTCATACCGCCGCCAAGTCCAATATATGTACGTGACGCTGGCGACAGAGGCTCAGGGCGCGTACCGCACGCCGAGCGCGCCGCCGCCGCCGCCGCGCCGCGACACGCGCTCGCGCCGCAGGCACAAGCCCTGAGGGACAGACACCGGTATGCGCTCAGAGCTGCGCTACAGGTGCGTCATACCGCCGCCAAGTCCAATATATGTACGTGACGCTGGCGACAGAGGCTCAGGGCGCGTACCGCACGCCGAGCGCGCCGCCGCCGCCGCCGCGCCGCGACACGCGCTCGCGCCGCAGGCACAAGCCCTGAGGGACAGACACCGGTATGCGCTCAGAGCTGCGCTACAGGTGCGTCATACCGCCGCCAAGTCCAATATATGTACGTGACGCTGGCGACAGAGGCTCAGGGCGCGTACCGCACGCCGAGCGCGCCGCCGCCGCCGCCGCGCCGCGACACGCGCTCGCGCCGCAGGCACAAGCCCTGAGGGACAGACACCGGTATGCGCTCAGAGCTGCGCTACAGGTGCGTCATACCGCCGCCAAGTCCAATATATGTACGTGACGCTGGCGACAGAGGCTCAGGGCGCGTACCGCACGCCGAGCGCGCCGCCGCCGCCGCCGCGCCGCGACACGCGCTCGCGCCGCAGGCACAAGCCCTGAGGGACAGACACCGGTATGCGCTCAGAGCTGCGCTACAGGTGCGTCATACCGCCGCCAAGTCCAATATATGTACGTGACGCTGGCGACAGAGGCTCAGGGCGCGTACCGCACGCCGAGCGCGCCGCCGCCGCCGCCGCGCCGCGACACGCGCTCGCGCCGCAGGCACAAGCCCTGAGGGACAGACACCGGTATGCGCTCAGAGCTGCGCTACAGGTGCGTCATACCGCCGCCAAGTCCAATATATGTACGTGACGCTGGCGACAGAGGCTCAGGGCGCGTACCGCACGCCGAGCGCGCCGCCGCCGCCGCCGCGCCGCGACACGCGCTCGCGCCGCAGGCACAAGCCCTGAGGGACAGACACCGGTATGCGCTCAGAGCTGCGCTACAGGTGCGTCATACCGCCGCCAAGTCCAATATATGTACGTGACGCTGGCGACAGAGGCTCAGGGCGCGTACCGCACGCCGAGCGCGCCGCCGCCGCCGCCGCGCCGCGACACGCGCTCGCGCCGCAGGCACAAGCCCTGAGGGACAGACACCGGTATGCGCTCAGAGCTGCGCTACAGGTGCGTCATACCGCCGCCAAGTCCAATATATGTACGTGACGCTGGCGACAGAGGCTCAGGGCGCGTACCGCACGCCGAGCGCGCCGCCGCCGCCGCCGCGCCGCGACACGCGCTCGCGCCGCAGGCACAAGCCCTGAGGGACAGACACCGGTATGCGCTCAGAGCTGCGCTACAGGTGCGTCATACCGCCGCCAAGTCCAATATATGTACGTGACGCTGGCGACAGAGGCTCAGGGCGCGTACCGCACGCCGAGCGCGCCGCCGCCGCCGCCGCGCCGCGACACGCGCTCGCGCCGCAGGCACAAGCCCTGAGGGACAGACACCGGTATGCGCTCAGAGCTGCGCTACAGGTGCGTCATACCGCCGCCAAGTCCAATATATGTACGTGACGCTGGCGACAGAGGCTCAGGGCGCGTACCGCACGCCGAGCGCGCCGCCGCCGCCGCCGCGCCGCGACACGCGCTCGCGCCGCAGGCACAAGCCCTGAGGGACAGACACCGGTATGCGCTCAGAGCTGCGCTACAGGTGCGTCATACCGCCGCCAAGTCCAATATATGTACGTGACGCTGGCGACAGAGGCTCAGGGCGCGTACCGCACGCCGAGCGCGCCGCCGCCGCCGCCGCGCCGCGACACGCGCTCGCGCCGCAGGCACAAGCCCTGAGGGACAGACACCGGTATGCGCTCAGAGCTGCGCTACAGGTGCGTCATACCGCCGCCAAGTCCAATATATGTACGTGACGCTGGCGACAGAGGCTCAGGGCGCGTACCGCACGCCGAGCGCGCCGCCGCCGCCGCCGCGCCGCGACACGCGCTCGCGCCGCAGGCACAAGCCCTGAGGGACAGACACCGGTATGCGCTCAGAGCTGCGCTACAGGTGCGTCATACCGCCGCTAAGTCCAATATATGTACGTGACGCTGGCGACAGAGGCTCAGGGCGCGTACCGCACGCCGAGCGCGCCGCCGCCGCCGCCGCGCCGCGACACGCGCTCGCGCCGCAGGCACAAGCCCTGAGGGACAGACACCGGTATGCGCTCAGAGCTGCGCTACAGGTGCGTCATACCGCCGCCAAGTCCAATATATGTACGTGACGCTGGCGACAGAGGCTCAGGGCGCGTACCGCACGCCGAGCGCGCCGCCGCCGCCGCCGCGCCGCGACACGCGCTCGCGCCGCAGGCACAAGCCCTGAGGGACAGACACCGGTATGCGCTCAGAGCTGCGCTACAGGTGCGTCATACCGCCGCTAAGTCCAATATATGTACGTGACGCTGGCGACAGAGGCTCAGGGCGCGTACCGCACGATTTTATATACCCTAAAACCTAATGTAAATAAACTTATACCCTAAAACCTAATGTAAATAAACTTATAACTCGCCAATTACAATCTGCATATAACATTTTAACTCTCTACCTCTTGTACTATCTGAATTGAATCTTCCAAAAACACAAAGAAATTTTGCGAAATTGTACATTTAGCATTTATTGACATATAGCTTGTTTGTGCCGCAGGAGGGCGCAGTGGCGCGCGCATATGCGCTGCGTGCGCTGGAGGCGTTACCCGCGCTGCTGGCCACGCGCGCGCGCGCACACAGCCGCCACGCCGCGCTGTGGCGCGACCTGCATCGTGCGCTTGCGCACTCCGACACACGTTAGGTATCCACATCATGGCCTGCATATTATGATAGAAAACAATAAATTAAATTTTATGGTAACTTACCATACACTAAACAACATGGCTGACAGATTAGGAGGGTTTAAAAGGTGATAAGAAACGCGTTTTAATCTCACTGGACAGAGAGAGATGGAGAAAACCGAAAAGATAAGTCGAACGACGATGGCGGGGTATAACTTTGACGCTGAAGAAGATTGTAAGGTACGATTTTAACTAAATATAAGTTGTTATTTAGTAATACTATACCTACTTTGAGCGAAAGGTATATCTATGAAGAGATTCAAAAATGTTATTAGTTAATATTTTATTAAAATATTATGTATAAAGATTTAGACTGGTACTAAAAAGCGAATGTAAATCAAGCCCTTATCCTCTGAGTTTGGCTATGTCTATAGTTGAAAACATCCTGCAGAATGATGCATGATAACAAAATAATATTTTTAATTAAAGAAAAATAACAAATTTACTCATTTTTGTTTTCTGCCGGCCATACTTTAGTTGACATATTTTATTATAGTTATAAAAAGAAAATGATATCCATAAATAAATAAGCAACTATAATTTCTAATATCATCTTAATATTTAAAATGTATTTATATACATTTAAATTTAAATTCTGATTTGACGATATCACAAATAATACATATTGTGTATTACTATAGATAATATTAGGTTTATTGTGTACAGTCAGCTATATGAGAACCTAAACATAGACAAAAGTTATATAATAAATAGATATATTATTCTGTTGTTAGCCATTGATAACGAAATGGGTGTAAAAACACAGGATTCAACCTCTTCGTCTTCATGTGACCTTTTTTTTTCATCAACTTGTTGTAACGTCCCACTGCTGGGCAAAAGCCTCTCCCTTAGACTTCCAAATCACTCAGTTGGTGGATATGACCTGACCTGACCTGACCCTGACCTTATGACCTTGTGGCCCTCATATCTCGTGGGTCTTTTGACCTGTGAGATCTCCGTGTGTATGTACCTATGAGTGCGTGTGTGTTGCATTGGGAGTCACTGGCGATAAATAAAAGTGTTAACTAGACTTTCATATTTATTGTCCGAGATGCACCCTAGTCTACACACGTGCATCCAGACCGGACAGCGCGCAGTCACTGCCGGTTACTCTAACATACTTCTCGCTTATACATAAAACCGTTTATTCATCATTTCTTATATACTTACAGAGTCCCTACAGACCCATAGGGCCCATATTCAAAATCGACCAAGGGATGACCCCAAGGTGTCTGTACACCAAATTACAAGTCAATTAGTCCAGTGGTTCTAGAGCTATGCCTGTCACTAACAGACAGACACAGAGTGTTTTCATTAACCTCTTCGAAGAAGTCTCAATAATGGGTCAATGTAACAGTATCTAGACAGAATGAAAGAAGCGTTGTACGGTGTTGTTCGAACATCGACTTAGGAATTTAACTCGCAATCTTATACCTATTACTGCTGTAAGAAAAATAGAATGATATAGTTTTACAATTTATAATCACGCATTTTTTTATTAACTTATGTCTCTGACTGTACATTAAAATTATTATACACATGTTAATTACAATTAATATACTTTAAATATGTAGGCATAGAATTATATAACTATGAACGATATTATTCTTTACTCTTATCTCTATTAAGCATTTAAAACAATTTTATCTTAAGGATTCATAAACTCTTCAATGAAAAAGAAAAAGCAGATAAATAATTAAAATGCTTTCAAAAGAAATATGATTTCTTGTCTTAATTTCCGATCTAAGTCTAATGAACGTCAAATGTAAAATAAAATATAATTTACGATTACTTTGACATTGTTTTTCATTTAGGAGAATACCATTCGTGATATTAATGACATTGAGACTAGATCGTAACTTTATTTCAAACAGATTTTATTTGGAGAATTGGTTCTCTGATGAGTGATGTCTCGAATACGTATATTTGTACTCGAATAATATTCGAATACAAGGCACTACACAGTAACTAATATGCATTGTACGCATTCATGTAGTGTTATCGTGTTATATTCGAATATACTAATGAGCTGGAAAATTTTTGATTGCTTGGATGGCGTTGACGTCCAAGTGGTCTGGTAAATCTAGTGCGGGGAGTTGTATTATTAAAGCACAAAGCATAATTCTATTATATAGTAATATATATATATATATACATACATTCCATTACTTCCCTGCAGGGATTGGCTCATAATTTACAATTATATTATATAATAAATTATGTATATTATTAGTTTAAATCGATATTTTGCTATGTTAAGTTTACACGAAGGTGAATATTATTCATTTAAATGGTAATTACTTTATTATATCGCAGTTTATTTCATTTTTGCAACGTTGTCTATATCGTTCTCTAGATAAAAGAAATAAAAATTGCAAATTGCCCAACTTCCAAATTTCGAGTCTCTGTTTTACTAAGAGAACATACCGAAAGCTAAAAAAGTCAATTCATAATAGTAAAAATCAAATATTCTGCGATATATATAATGTTATAATTTTATTCTTAAATTTATGCTCGAAGATTTGGATGCTATAAAACTTATATTTATTTATTATTGTGTAGGTATATATAAATTAGGTATACATATCAAAATTGTATTATACACACATTATAGAGTAGTTATTATAATGTGATCTATAAAATGGCTGATGCACATACAGTTTTCTGTTTGTTCGACTAGTTTTTGGACCTGACTCCATTATGCTAGTTGGGCAAACAACGAATAACATGTCTAAGTCTACCAGTTTTATAGTTCAAAATGATATAGTTATTTCGAATATATAAGGTTATGTTAAGAATTGTGATATAGTAATTGTTGAATCCCATTGGTACATAATATATGTATCCAATATTGTTTTAAAATATGTACGTTATGGTAGCTCGAATATTTTATATCAAATTAATTTTACATCTGCGATTGCATGGGTGTCTCTGGCAAAGCCACGGGATTTTAGAGCACTTACATACGGAAAGGCCTCGTCCTTTGGAAAGGTTATTATATACGGTAAGATTTCGGGACAAGTCTGACATATCAAAAGGCCTCAGTCCTTTGAGGATCTAGTAAATAAAATAGCCTCGAGCCTTTGAGAAGACTTGAAAGATTCATGTCATCTTTTGAAAAACTTTAACCATTGTAAAAAGCTATGCTCATTATTGTTCTGCTATATCGTTAGATTCATTTATTGACTCATTGGTGCCAATTCTGTTGTCACAAAATTCTCTTATCTTAGCTAAAAATCTCTAAAATTTAGTTTAGTCCTGTCACTTTTAGCGATTTCAGAATACAAAATGTCGTTTGACAGGACTAATCTAAATTTTAAAGATTTTTAGCTAAGATAAGAGAATTTTGTGACAACAGAATTTGCACCATTATCAGATTTAGTTATACTATAATTGGATTGTAATGTATTGAATTAATACGCAATTGAAACGGACTGATATTAAATTATTTTATGAATTATACACGTCAGCAAAAGTGTAGGCATTGAAGATCCAACAAAAAATTTGTTAATGATTTTCTTTTAAATAAACATTTAAAATTATTGTTGAATGCCGTTAGTACATATATGTATCGAATATTATTATTTTAAAATACATATGTAATAAAATATATATTAAGGTAGCTCGAAATTATTATTAAGTATTATAAAAACAGCATGTTGTTTAAGTATTTGTATATTTGAATTGTTCGCTAAGAATTAACAAGATAAGACACTTATATACAAGCAATAATTATCAATATTAAATACCTAAATTAAATTTAACAGTGTTGTTAAACACCCAAAAGCTCTTAGGCTATAAAACAGGAAAGTATTTCTTTCTCATACATATATGTGTTAATGACTCTTATACAAAACCCTTCAGCGTTAGTAAAACTATCTAGTACTGTCCTTTAAACTTCGATGTCTATTTGTATACAGGGTGATTTTGAAATCGTGTAATTCCTTTTAACCACGCATTCTACTGGTGATATAGAATAACCCTGACCATATTTTATTTAATTAGAATTATTTTTTTTGAAAAATTATTGTTCCATTTTTTTCGTGAAATGGTGTCAGATAAGTTAACCAACCGAGGCAATTTTATTTTTTTTCTAATAAAAATAATAAAACATTTTAATAATCAATGTCGTAAATAATAACGAGCGGTCCTTTTTATTGCCCCTTATTATTTACGACATCAGTTATTGTTATGTTATTATTTTTAAATTAGTAAAATATTAAGATTGTGTCAGGTGGTTAAAATATGACTATTTGAAATAATTTCATGAAAAAAATCTGTACTCTAATTTTGCCGAAACCATTATTCTAATTAAGAAAAAATATTGTCAGGGTTATTCTATATCACCAGTAGAATGCGTGGTTAAAAGGAATTACACGATTTCAAAATCACCCTGTATAACTAGTAGAACCGATTTAAAAGACAGAACATAAGACAGCTTTATTCACAAAACAAAATAGTCAGAGAGCTTTTCAGTGCTTTAGTTTACACTCTATACAGGGTATCCAGTAATTAATGGATAACCTTGAAATGTCTTATAGTAGAACTGAAGGCCGTTCAGAAAAAATAAAATATATATATTATAAAGTGCAAGCTATATTAGCATAGCATACTTTTGACTGTCCATCTATTAGCATAATTAGTGTTTAATAATAAAACAACATAAAACCGATGGATTTCATTCATTTATGCTCGTAGTATACAAGAAAGTTATACAAGGTAATTTAAAAAAAAGACACATCTCAGGTAGTAGTTAGGATAGATTTCTTTTCATATTTTTTTCTGAATTGCCATCAGTTCCACTATAAGACATTTCCAGGTTATCCATTAATTACCGGACACCTGTATAATCTAAGTAATGGGCGAAACCAGTTGTATAATAATTATTGTAAAATGTAAATTATATAATATTATTATTTGATATTATATTAAGTTGTTGGTTTCAGGGTACTACGCCTTGTATATTTAAGAAGGTATGTATATTTTGTTTTAAATAAATAAGCAATATACGTTTTTTGTTACATTTTTATTCATTAACATAAATATTACAAGACAAATTATAATACAAACAATTTATAATGTTGCACATACAAATGAAAAAAATATACACGGTCTGCGAAATAATATCTCATATAAATGTATTATTAAAATAAACTTGTCAAGAAACACGCAATTTCAATACAACATTACAATTGCACACAAATATATATTTACAAATTAGTTTAATTATGTTAATTCAGCCATCACGAAAAATTGGTAACTGAAGTTTGGTACTAAAATAATGTCTGTAGATCCATACACCTTTTTAAAGTATATTTCTAAAAAAACGGTTATACGAAAGGGATCATAGAGGAGTATAATAAATGGACTTCCAGTTTACTTATATTAACCACGTACTTAGATTTTTAGTAGTGTGTCAAGTTCTAAAAATAAACAATTTTACACTAAACGAAGTGAGAGACCTCGGATCGAATTTCTCAATTTTCTTAACTTTTTGTGGCAAAGAACTAAGATCTAGCACGCTAGAGGAAATATAATGAACTCTTGTATATTCTAAAGCAATAATTTTAGTAAGGCAACCTCGTTTTAGGCGTATATGAAGGTACTAGCAAGTTTGAACAAGTTAGAAAACCAGGTTGTTTTTCACAACTTGTGTTCTAGTTCAGGACGAATGGCAACAAATCCTTCGCTATAAAGCGCTGCATAGATTCTGAATAAATACCTCTACTCTACAAAACTTTGCACATTAATTACTGTATTGTGTGTCTGTTTAGTATTACACATTAGACATCATAATGTCTAAATCTTTACTCAGGGTTTCTAGACCTCTACAAGAAGGCATTGTTGGTCGATTAGCATTTGTCCATTGTGTCGGTACCACAAAAACAGTATTCGTCTGTTTTATTGGCTTTGAAATATACACCGATATTTCCAATCGTTGATATGCTATGGCATCCTTTTAAATCCGTGGCTTGTATGCTTGCTTGCCGCCTAAATGTAACTATATAAAACTAAAATTACATGCTATATAACCGAATACTACAAGTACCAAATACTAGTTCATTGTATCTAGTATGATGTAATTTAATTTCTTGTTTCCTAAACAAAAATTTACACCATGACTACAGAAGTGATATCATAATACTATTGTCTAATGTTTCGATCATATTATAATGGGCACACGTCTATACGTTCACGTACGAGACATACTTGCATTCCTTTTACTGTATACTACATGTGCCTTACGAGAAAAATATATCGTGTAATATATTCATTATTTAAACTATATGTTTACAAACATAAAGTCTATTGTTACTTAAATCTTGCGTAATTGCAGTTAGACAGTTTCATCGAATATTGTTAGTGTACAGGTGGACTCTTGCCGAGATGGAAGTTTTTGTGTTAACAATGTGTTGTCTCACCGTCTTCGCTGAGTTTGTACACGACTTGGCGCACATAGAAGACTTTATACAACAGAAAAGATATTTGTTAAAGAAGAAATATCGGCCGATGTACCACATATCCGCGCCAATCGGTTGGCTCAACGATCCAAACGGCTTCGTCTACTTCAAGCGGCAGTATCACATATTCTACCAGTATCATCCGTACAACGGCGCGTGGGGACCTATTCACTGGGGCCATGTGATCAGCGATAATCTCGTCGACTGGGCGTTCTACCCACCTGCGCTGGTGCCGAAGGAACATTACGACAGACACGGCTGCTTAGCTGGCTCCGCTGTCATCCACAACAGCTACCTGACCGTGTTCTATACTGGAAACCTGCTAATCAACAACAAAACTTTCCAAAGCCAGAACATCGCCATAAGTGCCGACGGAATCGTATTTCAAAAGTATTTGTACAATCCCATTATACGCGAAGGGCCGTATGGCAGCGTGGAGTTCAGAAATCCGAAAGTGTGGCGGTCCAGAAACTTCTGGTATATGCTCATCGGTACGTCTAAGTTGGATGACGCGTACTTATTACTGTACACGTCCAGCGATCTGTTCAACTGGAAGCTCAACGGAACTATAGCCAAGTCGTTTGGTGACATGGGCTACATGTGGGAAAATCCAGATTTCTTCGAAATAGACGGTATACATGTTCTCATTTTATCAGTCCAAGGTATACAAAGTGACTCTTACCGCTTCCGAAATTTGTATCAGACCGGTTACGTCGTCGGAAAATTCAATTACAATTCAATACAGTTCGAAGACTTAGAAATTTCTACAGCAACCTTTAACGAACTTGATTATGGGCATGATTTTTATGCCCCGAAGACGATGCAAGGTTTAGATGGCAGAAGGCTGCTGGTGGCTTGGTTGGGGATGTGGGACAGTGAGTATGAGGAGTCGAGCGCTGGGTGGGCGAGCATGCTGACGTTAGTGAGAGAAATAAAACTAACGCCTCAAGGCAAGGTATTGATGACTCCAGTCAGGGAAGTTGTTGAATTGCGAACTGAGGTGCTAGAAGACGCGTGGTACAGTCCGGGAGAAGCGTTTTCTGCTGGAACTAAAGCGTTTGAGTTGATAGTTAATTCGAGCACAGTGATGTTTGACGCTTCGATCATTCTAGAATGGAGCGGTGATCGGCAGTACGCGATTACATATTCAGCAGAACAAGGCGATATGACCGTAGACCGCGGTGGCGTTGACGGAATACGGAAGGCAGATTGGAAGCCAGTAACCCACATCCACTGGCGTATATTCGTTGACTACAGTTCCATAGAAGTATTCTGCGGTAGAGGCGAGGTTGTGTTCTCCAGTAGGATTTATCCGAAAAGATCGATTTACATCAGAATAGCCGGCGATACCCAATTACATATAACGCAGTATAAACTCAAGCGTAGTATCGGATACGACAACAAGTTACGGAAGCATTTGAAAACTCACGTTATTAACAAATATCATTAATTTTAGTTAGACCACTATCTAAAGCATTGATTATAATTTAGGTAAGAAAGGCATTAATTTAATTATTCACAACTATATGAGGTAGCATTCCTGAAATGCTAACTATTGCAGCTAGTATTAATTAGACAATTGCAATTTTCATTTACTGGCAAGGGCAAAATAATAGTGGAGAATAGAGAAACATGGAGGAGACTCCACCGACAAGATCAAGGCGTAAATTGATTGATTGATTGAAAAGGACAATCAATGTGTCATGACATTCGCCAGGATTATGTAGGTCTAGATTTTGGAAATAATGTTTGTAAAAATGATGGACACGTTGCCGTGAACAAATTTGACTACAAGACGTACCTTTCCAAAATATTTGTTGTTAGTAGCTACCCAATGGTAAATAGTAACTACGTCTCATGAACACAGTCGCTGCCTACGGTGATAATACTTTCTTTAAACCTCGTTTAAAGATGAATGATGTATTCGATCGGGTTAAATGTTTTTAAACAGTCTGCGTAATTCATTTCTTCATCTTCAATGTCTGACGCTTGTATTAAGTCATGTTTACATCTACATACGTTGATACGTTAGCAACATTCCACCGATATAGATACAAAATACTACCTATTATAATAGTTTTACAAAAATACGGATAGATATAGTTATATATCGTTATGAATTGAACACCTTGAACAGTTTAGCTGAAGGAAATCCTTTACTAAGAAAATAACATTGTATAGAGTTCCTGCATAATGAAAGAATTCAAGTGACCTAACCAACATCTCATATAGTACCGTCATTCATGCGCGAATGAAACATTGACATATATTAATAACAAAATTAAAATGGACGACAGTAGGTTGTCGTTTATTCTTTTAGTTATTTAGATCAATTTACAATTAGTTCAAATAATATAATTCCTTAACCATAACTTTCGTAAGTTTTCCTTAAAAAGGGAAACTACGCAACGTGTTTAGGCTCTGATTAGGAAAATATCATTTTTTTTAGAAAGTGCTAATTTTTGTTATTATATTTATGTTCGTTTCTTTTTGAACAGAACACTTATTTTACTTTTCTAATATTATATTATTTAAAAATAAAACAATTTCATTTAAATTACCTAATAGTAAAGAGGGCTAAAGCCAATGCCAATAACTGCTCTGCTTAAATAAATCTATTGTTATGATGAGTTTAAAAATAATTGTTTGTTTATACAATAAATCACTACTTAAGAGCACTAGAATAATAAGATCACCAAGTTCACACGATAGTAAATAAGAGGCTCTTTTCCGAATAAGCTTAAATGGACAGTCTGGACAACCGATGACCGCTGTTAATTCAGTACCGTCTTAATATCTAACCCATACAGGGAGACATCGATGGCGTAGTGGTTAGTGTAACCGACTACTACGCCTGAGGTCGCGGTTTCGATTCCCGCACAAGTCAAACATTTGTGTGCATGAACATGGATGTTTGTCTTGGTCTGGGTGTTTCTATGTATAATATGAAAGTATTTAAAAAAATATATATATATATGTATGTTTATCCATTATCTAGTACCCATAATACAAGCTCTGCTTAGTTTGGGCTAGATGGTGTTGTGTGTCTGATAGAACATTTAGTTATTTATTAAATTATCGAGCGAAATACAATATTAAATATAAAAAGTAGACGTAGCACAGTGTACGGAAGAACCTTGACATCGGAAATTTTCAAATAACTTCACTTTTGAATAGGCCTTAGCGTAATTAATGTAGGAGTAAATCTCCCGTTTTAAACTTCGCTCTAGTTTACGAGAAAATGATTACCAAAGTTTCATTATTTTGTGCGGATCCAATTGAAAAATCAAAAATTTCTTTGTAACTATTGCATTTAATACTAATTTCCTGCTTGATTTTTTTATGTGTATAGTGAACATGTAAATGTTTCTAATAAAACAAATTTTAGACACAAATATACTATATCATTAAAGAAAAAATTAAGACAATTACGGGCTATATAGCTACGGCAATTACGGGCCTATTACTATTGAGTAATGCGACAAAGCACACAGGTTGCATTTTTAAAGCGTTTTTCAATAAATTAGTCAAAAAAGTGTTAAATACAATGGTTACAAAGAAATTTTTGTTTTTTGTTTTTTGTTATTGGAACCGCAAGAAATAATTAATCTTTGGTAATAATTTTCTCGTAAGCTAGAGCGAAGATTAAAACGGGAGTTTTACTCCTACATTAAGTACGCTAAGGCCTATTCAAAAGTGAAGTTTCTTGAAAATTTCCGATGTCAAGGTTTTTCCGTACACTGCGCGTAGGAGTAAGAAACACAATTATCGAATCATTTCACACTTGAGCGCATTTAAATAAGATTTCGTGTTTAGTTATTTTATTGTTTATGTAGGAAATATTTTTGTAAGCTCGTCCATCGTCAGTGAAAATTTCGATGAGTTAATGACGATCTAACTTGTCGAGAGAACTATGAAAACTTATGGTAGACTCTCTGAGGTGGCAGGGCTAGTAGCCTGTCTTATGATAAGCGATAACCGCCGGATATGCCTGTGTTCCCTTGACTTTGCAGAAGTTAACATAAGGGAAATATAATCAAGTTGCTGAGTAGCGTTAAGAGGAAACACTAAGGGCAAGATAATTGGAAAATAGGTATTAGTAATATCTATTGCTGTCGCGCAATGCCCGCAGAGCGCGATAAAGACAACTGCAGCTTGGACCGAAAATACCTATTAAAAGTACACAAAATCAACGTTTCGTAGTCTCCTGATTCCTTCTCCAAAACTTGAACGATTTAACAAAGTTTTCCATTAAAAATTAAAGAAAGACTTTGGCCGTATTCCTATGTTATTCTTTTTTTATATAATCTAGTAAAAGTTGTTTTCTGGATGTTTGAACATAGCGGAAAATCTGGCCAATTTTTGAGGTTTTTGAAGGCTCATGCCTCTTTTAATAATTAATTTATGAAAAAAAGGAAAACATAGGAACATGCCAAAAACGATATTGATCTACTGGCATTATCCAGGAAGGAAACAAGGGACTACGTTTGTATGGGAAAACGGCCCTTGTGTTTCCTTTTAAGAAACGTATGAACGTGCTTGGGTCATCCCAATATACGCAGATCCTTGTCAGCAGTAGCATCAGTGTAATTGCCGAGCTAGGGTGTGCGAATTAGAATAACCCTCTTCAAATAATTTGGATATTCACAAAATGAGGATTAAGATAGGAAAATACGTAGTTTTAAGATATAGTTGTCAACCATAGACAAGTGGATAACTGTTATGTCTAATATTATAAAATAATATTGTAGTCTTGTTGTACATAAACAATGTTTATTATATGTTTGCCTAAAACACATAGCGTTGGGATAAAGTAGTTAGCTGAAATTCATTACATAATTAGAAAAGGATATAAAACCTTACCGAAATGTCTCTGGTGAAATTGCCTTTCACAGTCCAGAAAGGGCACGAAAATCCATCTCTTTGGCACTTTGTTACTGTTAGGCAAGTATATAGGAAGTTATATGACTTTTCGAAATTATGTGCGTATTGATTGACAATTATCGCCTGCACCGTGCCTCGGAGAGCACGTTAAGCCGTCGGTCCCGGCTGCCATGAACATCTATGGCAGTCGTTATTGGGAAGTCAGTGCCCTATAATATCCTGACATTGGTCTAGCCTTTAGGGTATCGTTAGCCTTCGGGTTGCGGAGGTCAGGTGGCAGCCGCTCCGTGTAAAAACTGATATCCAGGCAAATTCAGTTAGACTAGAAAAGCCGACCCCAAGTGACTTGGGAATAATAAAGTCTAGGGAGAAGATATAAAATCATTATTATTAAGCTATAGACCTCAATGCTATGTGTTTTATTTAAAGTAATATACATGTTTTGTTATAATGCAAAACATAAATATTTTAAGATGTTATTAAATTTTAACATGAGAGTGGGTAAGTAGCTAGAAAATTTGCTAATATAAATTTGTTAAATAAAAGTCGTGTAAATTACATAATAATAAAAACATATGATTTTATAAATGCCTGTGTTTTGGAAATAGTGTATGCAACACCGCCACATTATTGGCTGCTATTGAGAATATTTTGACAGATAAACATAACATTTTGTTGTCCTGATCCGGATCTCAAATCCGCGACCTCTGGCACAATAATCACGTTCATTACCACTATTCTAATCTATTCATCTACCGCTTCTGGAATAAACCCTGTATCGCGAGAGACTTCACAAACATTCAAACAATGGGCACAAGGAATACCTAGGCTCAGGACAACTACTAATGGATCAAACAAATTTTTGTGGCGTGTGGGGATCGAATCCATAGCACTCAGCGCAATGGCGGCGGTGAGGCAAACGCTACCACTAAGCCATCAGCGCAGTCATTACACTGCAATGCACTGTTATACACTGCCAGGCACCCGCTTGAAGGCAAAGGGAGTGCGGTAAACAAAGTGCGTTTCTCAAAAAATTTTGTTTAGTGCTGTTTGCGTATAGAAAATATTATATGCATAACTATTTACTACAAGAAATTGCTTTTCCATCGACGTATCACAAGTCATAAGTATTTGATCCCCATTGAAAAAATTTACAAGTTAAATAAAAGTCGCAAGTGTATGTATTCAGTAAACTAGTCTCAAAATGCCGTTATTTAAAGCTGTGTACACATGGATGAAAAAGCCGATTTACTTATTTGAGCAAATATAGGAAATTGAAAAATAAAAATAACCTAAAATAATCACAACTGCACGCAAACTCGGGATTCTAAACAAGGTGCGGCGTTTCTTTACTCCTGAACAGCGGTATTTGCTGTACAAGGTCCAAGTCCGTAGCAGTATGGAGTACTGTTCGCACCTTTGGAATGGTTTCGCTAAGTATCTACTCGATGCCTTAGATAAACTGCAGCGTCATGCCATACGTACCTATAATCGACAGCCAGGAGGTTACGAAGGACATCGATCCGCTACAACTTCGTAGAAACATTGCGTCCCTTAGCGTATTCTATCACCTTTATCATGGCGAATGCTCCGAAGAGTTATTTGACCTCATCCCACATTCCTCCTTCCTTTTGAGAACCGCACGTGCCGGTCTTCGTAACCACCGATGGACGGTTAGCACAATCCCGTCTCGCACCAATAGGTTCAGCAATTCCTTTTTATGCCATACCATACAACTTTGGAACAGTCTTCCGGCTCATGTGTTCCCTTTCTTTTATGACATTGGGTCCTTTAAACATAGCGTGAAGAAGCATCTGGTCAGACCGGCTTGACACTGACGACGACTAGAAGACATCTATCTTCTCCTCGTCGTCATTGTCTCTGGTCTATGTGAAAAGACACCTGCAAGAAACTCATGGCCACTCTTCTTAAATCGTTAGTGAATTACAATATCCGTAATTTACAACTTCAACACTTACATCTGTATTACTGACTATAATGTTTTTTTATACTTAGGAAGAACTGAGGCATACCTTAGGTAGGTTCACAACACATTTATTGTGTTCACAAAACTTTTGAAACCTGCTCACCCGCTTAAGAAGTGTGATACTCTCTAAAGCACCCAATCAAGCACAGATTTACGTTGCACGTATCACACTTCCAAACCGTGCAAGAGTCAATTTTTTTTATGGCACACCATTTGCATCGCGCTTTCTTTTTGTCATTTCTTGCCGGGAAGTGCCCCACAGCTGGCGGTGACTGAATTTTAGGCGGACGAAATTTTTGTAAAATTTCGTCCGCCAATTTAATGCGAAATTGCCGCTGGGCCATATTAACATTCGGTGAATTTGTGAACATAATAAATGTGTTGTGGATGGACACATTTAAAAGCCGGCGGAAAAGCTTTTTATACCAAACTTGATTACGTACTCTTTCCACGGGGAACGCCTGCAAGAGCTGGTCTTTCTTGTTGATGCCCCCCATGGAAAGATTGTAATCAAGCACTACTTTTGGTTTATATTTAAAGTAACCCAGGTTTTCCTTACCGCCGACTTCTATCTTGTGAAAAGTAGATATTAGAGACACCACATTTGTGTCCGACCACACCACGATTGTGAGGTCCTCCGTCTGGCTAAAGGCTACTTCTCCGCGCCGCATATTATTTTTATTTTTACCCCGTAAGCTATCCGGCACAAACTCCCGATTTAATCTTAATGTGCCCATTGTGTCTGTTTTTTGGGCTTTAAGAGTTCGAGATAAAAGAGGGCTGTTATAAAAATTGTCCATAACTAGCGTATGGCCTTTATTTAATAAAGGCCTCACTAAGTTATGGACAATTTTAGATGTTGTGCCTTCTGGCTCTATTTGGTCCTGCTCGGTAACTTCACGGCTCATGCCTTCATCCTTGCTGGCATAGATAATCATTTTCCACAGGTATCCCGTCCGGGACTCACACAATTCATAACTCTTTACACCCACCCGAGCAGCCTTGTTGGCTATGAGCTGTGCAAATGAGAGCCTGCCTTGCCACAGTAATAGTGACTCGTCAATGGCGATGTTTTGCTCGGGTAGGTATAAAGAGCTGAACTTGTGGTTTAAATGATCAATCACTGGTTGTATTTTCTTTAGTTTGGATGGGATACTTTGAGATGAATTATCTACGAAATGGAGGCATCTTTTCATAATTTTGAATCTGTGGAAGGACATGAGCGCCGCAAAATTACCTATTTTCAAATAAGGCAGGCTTGGATACCAGTACTCCTTTTCAACGGATATTGCCACAATGCTCTGTAACATCAAAATAGACAAAAATGTCCATAACTCCGCAACGGTTAGGGGTACCCAATTTCTAAAATTTGAAAATTTACTGATTTTGGGAATCCTGGATAATTTCGCACCGTAGTCATTTGTTCTTTGGACGATTTTGTACATAATATCGCCATCCCAAATTTGTTGAAAAATTTGGAATGGCGACATTCCTACAGTGAAAAACGTCGGCCCTGGTAGCCCAGTAAATGTCTCGCGTACCCCAGTAAAAGTGGCGGAGTCATTAGACCAATTAAAATGGAGCATATCCTCGCTGGCCAACTTTCGGAGAGCTCGATCGTCACGCCGGTTTAGCTCATCGAGAGCGTCAATCTGGTCCATTGATAGTTCATCCAAGTTATATTCAGCCACATTTCTTCGACGTGTAGCTCCACCAACGAATAGGTTATCTGAGCCATCTTCTTCGATGTCGCTACCTGGGTTAACATTGAAGCACTGCTCCAAGTCCAGGATATCCGCCTCGACCGTATCGTCGTAGATCGCCGGTGCTAAAATAAAATTATATGGTGTAAGCTCTATATAGTGTCACCTTTATCTCTTACTACATAATATGGTTATACATACACAACGCATAACAACCTAACAATAGACTAACTGCCGAATCAAACACGTGCAAGGTATTCACAACAAACAAGAGGACGAATTTCTTAGAATTTCTTAGAATCTTGAGTGCATATGATGCCGAAAGCAATAAAACAACAAACAAAAGAACGTACCTACACAGCTGCAGTTGGTTTGGTATTCATTTCGGCAATTTAAAATTACTATTTATTGCTGTATACTGACGTATTGTTGTCGTTACTTAGAGTATTTACTAAAATATGAGAAAATAGTTTATTGCAAATACAATAACAATTACCTGGTTCGGCGGATGTCGACGAAACTGGCCGAGCTGTTGATGAACATGCCATCTGGGATGGTATAGTGGACTCTGCTCCCGGTAAGCCGGGTGCTAAAAATGAGTTGTGACAAGTTAAAACCAGTTTTTTCTATACTCCTATTAATAAATAAATAATAGGCTGAAAAACTAAAATCACGCTTTATTAAAAAATCTGTGTGGGGTATCAAAATATCTTAGAAAGCATTTTTCGACTTATTTTAATAAAGCGTGATTTTTAGTTTTTTAAAGCTATTATTTATTTTTATATTTAAACTATTATATATATATTTTTTTATATTTTCTAAATTATTGTATTGTCATCGGTCCTCGATAAGTGTGCAAAGTTTCAAATCAATCCGTCGGTTTGAAAGGGGTGAAAATCACGTTCAAAGATTCCGTTACATAGATTCATAGTTATGTACATACGATACTAATAAAAGCGTGTTAAAAAGGAGGCAGTCTTACAAGGTGATAATCCTATTAATTCAATGTCGGCCTTGACGATATTTGCTTCGTCTATGTCATCGCCTTCGACGGAGATAACGCCAGTCGAAAGGGTAAATGTCATCTGTTTTAATTGCCTGTAATACAAACAAATATAAATAATAAAAAATTGCGTAATGCGTTAAATGTTAGATACTTTAATTAAATGAAAATCTTACTTCCTGGGAGGTGTACTGATATTGTATTCTATTGAATCGTCTTTAGACTCTAGGTCACAGCGAGATGGACCATTTCCACATAACGCCAATTCTAAAAAAGATAAAATCTGTTAGATGGTTGGACATGGGCAGTTACAACTTTGCGTGAATTGTGTTTATTATTATATACCTCTCCTTTTCAATTCCCACGGCTGAGGAATTCGTGGAGGAGGAACTTCCGGCGTTCCAGGCACTAATGGCCACGTAACCCAGGATGGTGACACTTTTCTGAAAAGATTTGTAAAGTATAAAAAGTTAAATAATTAAATAAAAACAACATTAATTATTTACAAAATAATTGTCTTGCCTTTTTTTTCCGGCAGGAGCTTCAGGCATTAAGAATTGTGCCATCTCCTTCCGACTACGCATCTCTAATAATTTTGTACTCTGCTCGACTGTCACGCGCTTCATGTTCTTTTTATCTTGAGGTTTCATTTTCTTCACCTTTTGTGAATCTTCAGCGAAGGTTCTAGATACAAAAAAGAACGCACTTTTAATACGCTAACAGACTAATGAAAACAATTCAATATTGTAATATTTCATAATTTACATTTACGTACCTACTGTGGTTGCGATGCTGATGTTGACGGCCGAGATTCAGGTGAACCTTCAGGTACAGTCATAACGGCTTGTAGAGGACAGCTAAAATTTACCAATTTCTTAAATTTAAAACTGTAATAGGTTGATTATATTGCACTAGCTGTGCCCGCGGTTTCAACCGCATGTATGGTTACTGCATCGCCCCGTGGGTCGTAGCGTGATGTTATATGAAGCTATAACCTCCCTCAATGAATAAGCTAAACAGTGCAAAAATTATTTTTAAAATAGGACTGGTAACTCCTGAATTTAGCGCGTTCAACCAAACAAACAAACTCTTCAGCTTTATAATATTAGTATAGATATATATTAGTATACATTTATGAAATAATAACGCATTAAATAGATACTAACGAGCAAAAATCAAGCATACGTGAATTAACAAATCCACGACCGCGGCTGCCCCGAGCACGAGCACCTACCACCACCTCGAACACGGCCTCCGGCACGACTACGACCACATTTAGGAGTGCCACCTTTTTTTTTTTGATCAGATAGAGTACATTTACTAACTGAGGTTAAAAAAATAAAGTACGTCATCTGAAAATAACGTATCATTGTTCTGCTATTTTGTTATCACTTTTATAGTTGCCTCTATCAACATTTAACGATTATATATTTTCAAGAAACGGCTTTTCCAAAATTAAAGAAAAAGCATTTATCGGCTTTTAAGTTGGTGACAAAATAACAATAACTCGCAAACTTTTTTTTTTTTTTTTTACGTGTGGGAATGCTATGACGCATATCCCTCCGCGGGGGCGGGCGGAGGGATTATGTCGGACTCGCCGGGGTAAAAGAAAGATGTTGAAAAGATAATGTACCTCCCGGAATACCGACTAAACCTACCACGGTGTTCCTCGACAAAACCACTATCGACGGGGCCGCGCGAATCGCTTTCGCATGCGGTCGCGACCCCGCCGAGGTTACGGCCCGCCGTGTGAAACGGCAGGCCACTACACAAGAGACCTACCCAAAGGACTCACTCGAAAAATTCCCTACTGTCTCCCCCCTAGAGGGGAGACGGACTCGACACAGAGGCGCGCGTGGGAACACGCACGCCGCCTCTCGGACCTGGTGCTGAACGGATGGCGGGCAGGCCCACAAAGCCCGCCACCCCCAGGTCAAAACTCGCAAACTTAAGTTAACTAAACTAACTACTTATTTTCGAACGCGCCAAAAAGTTTTTTAAGTTTGATTTTCACTCAAATTATGTTATTTATTTAATTTTGTAATTTGTTGTTTTGTTTTGAAAATTGTCATGTAATAAATATTCTCCTGAAATAAATGTCAATCATAACTATTTACGCAGAATTGTTTAACACAGTAAACTATTACATTTTGGCATTCGCAGTACCACTAGCCTCTAGAACGTCAACGCTGCGAACTGTCAAATCACAGAAACGTTACGATGCAAATCGCTCAGTACAATACAACAAATTGCATCTCTACCGCTAAAAACGTTTGTCAAAAGAAGATTATACGAGCTACATTAAAATAAAAAATACAGTAGTATGTAGTATGATTATTTAAAAATATATGCTCCAAACCTAGATCTAAAAACTTAAATAAATGGAGAACTTTAGATAGTAGACATTTTTCCCTCATATGCCGATATTATTAGTTTTATGTAAAAATACAATGCAATCTGTAACAGTTTTAACTATGGTGAAAGAAACTAGACTATATTTCTGTTAAAACGATACCAAAATATTTGTACTTGATGCAAAATTACTATTGTTAATAAATGATAAAAAAGAGGTCTGGTTTGTCCATAGCGTGAGCGCATTCTATCGACGTATTTACTTAATTTGAATCTTCATATAGCTACTGAGGATTGTATTGGAAATATATATTATACTTAAACTAGATAGAATAATTAAACTAATGGCATTAATTTAATCACAAAATAAGTACCTATGTGTTCACTTAAGTTTAATCAAAAAAATATGCAGCCATTTTGACATACGACGACATATGACAATGTAATAAAACAATTTTTCAACCATGGCGCAAACAAAACTATGATTCTTTTAAATCATGGACACGAGCAAATCTGTAGAAAATCTTGATATAATATACTATACGATTAAAGTAATAAGAAAAAAGAACTTATGACATAATTGCGGACAATCCTCAGCTTAACGGACACACAAAATCACTCAACTTCAAACTGATGTATGAAAACAGATTAAAAAGAAATGTAAAGTTTGTAAGTTTAAGCGCCATCTACGTTTAGTTCCGCGTCTTAAATACCAGAGGTATTGCAAAAAGGTGCTTTAGTACAACCGTATAAAGCTAATTTTCATCACTGCCTATAAACGACACTCTAGTGTACCCAGACGTAAGATGACAACATTTTTTTAGACACCTAAATGTCTCCTGACGTTTCAGTGGCTAGACATGCATTGAAAAACTTACCGATATGTAAAAGAAAAAAATCATACTTTAGAACTGAGTCTTGTCTCACAATTTTCACTAATGATAGTTTACTTACACACTCAACACACAATTCACATAGAAACTTAAAAACACATATAAAAACAGAAGATATTAATACCGAACATGGGGAGAGCGCGGCGCTGACCAGTATTGTAATCTATGGCGCTGACTGAGTTCTGAGGTAAGTGGTAACAATACAATGAGGTTCAACATTAAAATTTTAAAAGTAAAAATGTTTTTGTTCCCTGTACGGTAAAGTAGTTGCATTTTAAGCATGGTCAGGTCATATAAGGGTGTGTCAGCGCCGATTTTAAACTTTAAACACGAATTTCTCAGGAACCCGCGGGGCTAGCGGGAGGGGAGTGGTAGCGCACGGTAGGTGACGACTGCGGATGTTTTAAACGCTATGTCGCAGTGGACTGGCCCGCACCGCGCGTACGCAGTAGAGGCGTACTTTTGCAATAAGTTTTCGTTGAGTGAAGCACAACGCAAGTCTTGTAATCGCTTTGAAATCCGCCGTTTAAGTGACGCCCCGAGTATTCAGTTAATTAAGTCGTGGATAGAAAAGTTCAGAGCGACAGGATGTTTACTGAATCATTCAATTCGCCCTCGAAATAGACCTGTGCGATCGATTGAAAACATCGAACGCGTCGCTGTTGCCGTCGCGGAGCATCCACGACGATCAGTTAGAAAACATGCTGCCTCTTTGAGCCTCCACCGTTCAAGTCTTCAACGAATTTTGGCCTTAGATTTAAATTACATCCTTATAAGATCCTTTAACGTGTTACCAGCCGGCGGGTAAAAGCCAGGTCCGTAGCTGGTAACCGTTAGGGTTATATTGAAACACGCAGAGTGATATAAAAAGCAGAGGGAAGCTTCGCGCGTCACCAGTTAGAAACTTGATATCGTCGCGGCTAGACGTATGATGCTCCGTTCGATCGCCTTCGCGCGTCGCTTGGTTTCGGCGCGGCTAGTTGTACGATGCTCCGTTCGATTCCAGGTTTCTCGTAAAGTTATATTATGTTGCCTGTGCGTATATATATACGCCACAATCCAAATAGTCCAAAAAATCAAACCAGAAGACTACAAAAAGCGACTAAAATAACGACAGAAGTGAGAGCCATATCAGTTGACGTTCTGCGGCGTGTCTCTGCGAATTCGCGAGTCCGCTTTGAAGAGTGCATTCGCCGTGATGGAAGACATCTTGACGGTGTAATATTCCGTACATAAAATAATACATTATAATTTACTGCAATTAAAATATTACAAATACATTTTGTTTGCTTTTTTTTATAAATATTTAAAGTTTAAAATCGGCGCTGAGACACCCTTTAGAATGATATGGAATAATAACTAGACATATGGATAGAAAGAGACAAAAGATAATATTATTTATTACAATGAATATCTCGCTGCGAGAAAAAAAGGGACAATAGCCCCTTTTCGTCTTCTACGAAAAGATGAAAAAAGGGCCTGTAGACCCTTTCTGTATGCAAAAATACCATATTTCAACAACGAAAACCAACAAACAAAAAACTTCACTTAAAAATACTATCTACAAACACACTACTAAAAGCATGTATCCGTCACACATCGTGCTCGTTTCGAACCTGTCCGTAATGACAAATTAACAAGGTCAAACATTTTAAAAAAAAAACAGTAACAAATAAATGTATATCTTTTTTGTTTTCCATGAAATACTATATTTTTTTATAAATGTACTATATTTTGTTAAAAATTATTTTAGAAATACTATATATCGTCGAAAATATGTTGGCAACCCTAGTAGTTGTTCGAATTCCAAACGGAACAAAAATTTGTGTGTCCACATTAATAAGCGAAATCATTTGTCTATGTTTGTATTTTTTTACCTACCTATCTCGTGCGTGATTTACTTTGGGTTTGCGTCCCGGATGGATCAGTGTAGTTTTAATCTTCTTTCTAAAGGGATTCTTCAGAATGAAAATAGTAGCGCTATGCCCTTACATAATATCTATTATCCAGGGAATTGTAGGTATTGTATACACTTTCTAAGATTAATTCAGAGAGGCACAGGTGTTGAGTAAGTAGGAGTGTGTTGAATATTTTATAACGAAAGTTGCTGTAGGCAAATTACGCAATTTAACATAAGTAACTAAGTACAGTCAGCTACATAGGTAGTTAGAAATTTAATAAATTTGCATGGATGGTCTAGTAGTTTAAATGGTCGCCTCGTCACTGCTACTGTGCCGAGTGTTGTGGGTTCGATTCCTACACGGGACAAAAATATGTGTGATCCACAAATGGTGGTTCCGATTCTAGGTGTTCTTTGTGTCCATTGTTTGAATGTTTGTAAAGTCCCCGTGATACAGGAATTATCCCTAGTGCGTGTTGGGTTTTTAATAAAAAGGAAGAATAATTTTAATTCTATATTTTTATTTATTTTGCACTGTGATTATATCAAGTATCTGTTAAAAACTAACATTTGTTATCGTTTTGAAAGATGGAGGCAGTCGGAATCTTATGTGTATACTTATCTACATGTTTTATTTATTACTAGGTCTTGCCCGTGGCGTGGCTCGCGTAAATGTAAGCTAGGTAAAATATACTGTTATTAATCTATTTAATAACAGTAGGATCTTTTTTGGGATGAAAGGCGTGTTTATGTCTTTTGCTGTTTCCCTGAAAATGTAAAATTTCATGATGATCACATTTTCCCCCATTCGGGGCCAGAGATGCGGGGGAAGATGGGAATAAACCTTATATACGCATAACTACGCTACATACAAAATAGAGAATTGTCGGAAAGGGACAGCGCATAGTAGCGTCGATGTAATGTAAGGATAGAGCATCGCAGCCCGTATAGCGTGAATGAGATATAACATCAAAAATATAACGCACCCTCTCGCACGATTCGCAGCGATCATATTCTAATAGTTCAAAGTCCAAACAGCCCAGGTTGATGTGTCGCTGTGTGTACAGACAGCCACATTTACCATTGTACTTCTAAAGTAATAATATTTATTCTTGTTTTTAACCCTGTCAACTCAACCAAGTTGTTTGTATCACGTTTTAAAATGTATGTTCTATAACTTAATGAAACGCTGTTTCCGAAAGGCTACTCAACGATGAGTCAAAATCAAACACATATAAAATTCAGTCAGCTGCTACAGCCAATAACAGCAGTTGAGATACCATTGGCCGTCTCTTAACAATTCGTTGTATTGATCTGGCTTTCAGGATATGAGAGTTAGTCTTAGTCATGCTCTTACTGCAGCAATACGTTTGCATTGACGTATCTAGAGTTATTTTCCAAAGAACCCGGACTCTGAACAGTGATGGTCTACATGCCGCCCTAGAATTTTGCATTGAAACCTTAAGTTCTGGGGTAGGCAGTGACAACCATCATCCAATGAATCCACCTTACATAGCAATACACGTTGAAGTGTTCAACGACCAACGTGACGTAGGAACATAGCAGTTAGTCTCTCTTTTCTCACTAATTTTGCTCCATAACCATCGCGTTAGACGGACAAGCAGTAAATGTATTTTTATCTGAAAGTAGGGTTGCCATCTCTAAAATTTGGCAACTAGGGCAAGATGCGTGAAAGCCCCGGATTTTAGAGTACAGAACCCGCACATGTCAACAGGTTTTTTTAAACATAGTCAGTCATACCATCTTAGTCTCCCCATGAACATGGCTGCTGTAAAGCAACCAAAACGTCGGGGAAAGTGTAAACCAAAAATAAATAGATTTAATAGTTTAAATAATTGTATTAGCTTATAAATTAGTAAAATAAAATCAATAGTAGTAGTAGTGTAATATTTTCAAAATTTTGTAATACAGTGCTAAATAAACAACGCGATATAATCCGTATATAGTAGTTTAATTTCAATGAAGAACATTCGCGTAAATAGAAGACAATATTATAGAAAAAATATAGCTTAAATAGTAGTAAAGTTCAATAATAGTAGTGTTAGAGTTTTCAAAATTATGTAATAACAGTGTTTAAAGTAAAATAAACAACGCGACAAAATCCGTATAAAGTGTTTAATTTCAATAGTCAGTGTAATAAAAAACAGTTAAAATGTCATAAATCACCTTTTTATTTATTTTCAGACCTTAGAATTAAATTGAGTCATCTTTTATCATCATTTTAAATGTACCTACCTAACAAAACAGATTCGTATTACAGTTTGTTACAATTTGTAGCAAACTGTAATAAGATTCTGTTTTAATAATCAGTTAGATGTTTTTATTCTTAAAATAAAACACAAATTATAAATATACTCTGATAAAAAAACAAAACCTTATTAAAATATTAAACCTAACAAAATTCAATTAAATTTTAAACAAAAATCTTAAAAGTACTAAGACCATTTTAGTATTCAGTCTTACAATTTTTGCAATCTTACTATCACGCGTCCACTTGTTCAGCCGATCGCTAGCAAAGTAAAGAATTGCGGCCACGGGGATACATGTGCTTTGTGTTCGCAGAATCGGACAAATTCACTGTTCGACGAACTCTTCCTTAAATGATGAAAACTTTGTGACATTTTGTTAACATTTTATTTTGATCTTGTTATGACAGTTCACGTTATAAAAATTAAGCACATATTAATTTGCATAATATAATTACTAAAAATATATTTATTTAAACGCGTTATTATTATTCTGATAAAAGTTATTTTGGTATTTATCATCAGATGTATCATTTCTTGCCGGGTTGGAAATTATGTTAGGTGCCTTTTTTATAAACTTTCTCGAAATACATAATGTTCCAGGATAAATAATTCATGGTGCCTTTGGCAATGATATATATAAAATCATCTGCACCCAATTAGAATAACTAAAAACAATAAATACAAACACAGTGGCAGGAAAACCTTTATTTTACACATTTAGTTTATTTACCCAGGTACACCCGCTTAACTGTAAAGACGTATACACTCATAACCGTCCTGTGACTCACTGCAAGTGTCACTGCGGAGTGCGGGCGACGAAGTCGATGTGCGCACCGTGGCAACTGCGACGGGAGGGGCGAGGGGACGGTGAATTTAGCGAGTCGGTGCGTCGATTGATCGCGGCGTGCGGGCACAGTGGGTGTGGCGCCCAGGTGGCCCAAAACTTTAAATTTTTAAACCCGGACTACAAATAAAGCCCCGCCCGGATGCTCCCCGGATTCCCTCTAAACTAGGACAAATCCGGGGAAACCCGGACGGATGGCAAACCTATCTGAAAGTGACCCGACGTTTATTAGTCCTGTCAATCTATACAAAAATACATTTAACGTAAAAATTCAATATCAAAACCTCAATAAAAATTTACGATTCAAAAATAATTTCGACATTCCCCGCAGATAGTTCCCAAAATTTCGTTTATACAAACCTATTGTCCTAACAATTACAAACACAACAAAAAAATAAACAGCATTCGAGGCGTTCCTAAGTGATGCTCCGTCATACGTGTGTCAATTAATTTTATTTATATGTAATAATAATAATAATAATTAAGAATTTTATTGAAATAAATACATATTACAATTATTTTAAACCCATCAAATAACAGTTTCTCGGCGGGATTAGCGCTCGATTATTACATACATATATGTAACCAGTTTTACGCTCTCGGTTAATACAATGATTTAATCATTAAGAGTATCTAATGGTAGAACAATTAAATAAAATTCATAATATTGACTAGCTGTTAGCCGCAACTTCGTCCGCGTAGAATTTAGCAGTTCAGTTCACAGAGTTTACGAAAACTTAATAATAATAATAAGCCCCTAAATCCCAACCATACGTCCGAGTCGAACACCTGACACACGTAGGGGGCGGACACACAAACATTTTTACTGGCGTGGCTAACATGCAATGGTAACCCATTCAATATGGAGACCCGTTCTAAAAAGAAACTGAGAGGACCGCTGCCCGGGGGCGATCGCCGGGGCTCACCTGGAGCTGACGCTGGGTGTTTCAGCATGCGAACCGTCAGCGGTGAGGGGCTGAACAGGCGGGCTCCCACCGATAAAGTTGCTACAGCCGAACCCGCAGACAATATTGACAGACTGACAGACAGGACAAGTTCCCCAATTGAACCATATAGCCCAAGTACCGTTTCTTATACACCATCAGTCTCAACATCACCTTCAATCACTAGTAATTATAACGAATAGAATAATACAGATCCACTTATTAGTAACAATAATAGAGTCGTAACCCCAGCTGAGGATGTTTCGCAGGAGGCATCAGCCACCTGTCCTGCGACCACCAAAGCTGGCAAAACCAGAGTGCGTATGCAATGAAATGACGAAATCAATACTTTTATCATGCGCACTTATCTTATCTTATGTGTGGGGGCCAGTCAGTACAGACCGGCGACACTTCGACACATTGGGATCTTTTGTGTCGGCCCCAAGATTTATCCCTTAGCTATCTCCCTATGAATGTACTGCATCAGTCGTAGCGTACACTTCAGAGGGAGAAGCCTGAAGTCCTCAGAGTTTGGATATGCCAATCCCATCAGACCCATCCTCAATCCAGCCAACGCGTCGCATTCACATAGAAGGTGCGATATGGACTCGTCCTGTTCACCACAGGCTCTGCAGATTGAATTGTGTGCGAATCTCAATCTGCACAGGAAGTCATTGGTGCCAAAATGGCCAGTGAACGCTCCTGTGAGCAGGTGTATTTGGCTCTTGTTATACCCGCAGAACTTCCGGGTGAAGCCTGTGGCTCTGGTTGCAATGAATTTCTTGGAGTGTTCCAGACCCCTAAGGGCCATCCACTCTAGCCTGTGTTTATCATTGCCATATGCATTCAAAGCTGCCTTGACGGTGCTCTCAGAGAGTCCCACGAATGGCTCGGAGCCCACAAACAGTTGCTCCGAGCCCTTTCTGGCTAATACATCAGCCTCCTCATTGCCCTGCACCCCTGCATGCCCCGGAACCCACACCAGTCTGACTGTGTTCTTCCTGCCAAGTTTGTTTAGGGCCTTAACACAGTTCAGGACCAGTCTGGAGTCCACCCTACACGAGCCCAGAGCCTTGAGAGCAGCTTGACTGTCACTGAGAATATACACAGTCCTGTCAGTGACATTACTGTTGATATTCTCCTGAGCACAGGCAATTATAGCATAGGTTTCAGCTTGGAAGACCGTTGCATATTTGCCCATGCTTTGGCTCACCTTGCAGTCGTTGGTATAGATACCAGCGCCTGATCCTGTTTCCATTTTGGAACCATCAGTGTACTAGATGAGACAACCCTTGTCAGAAGATTGTAGACCTTGTCTCCATTCGTCCCTCGTGGGGACCTTTATTTTAAAATTATTTTTGAATATGTGCAATGGTTGCATTTTGTCGCATCCCATGCTCATAATCCATTTGAGATCCTTTGAAATCTCCAATTTTGTGTGTCGAGTTACCGGCATGTTGACGCTCCACAGCCCATGCACAGATAGTCTGTGTAGCGCCTTTATCGCCTCTGACTCCACAACAATGTGTAGCGGCGTTAGATCCAGCAGGATATCTAACGCTGCCGTTGGCGTAGTCGAGAACGCCCCTGTTATAGCCATGCAGGCCAATCGCTGCACCTTCGACAGCGCGGTCCTGCATGTAGCTAGTTTAGTTCTTGGCCACCAGACAATGCTTCCATACGTGAGTATATTGCGTTTATTTTTCGAGAAAATAATAAAATGTCAGTAATCAAGTTTAAACTATGGTCGGGGTGGATGGGGTGGTACTTTGATACCCCCTTTTTTATTACGGTGAGGGAAAGTATTCCCAAACAGAAACAAAAATTACACAAAGCTAGTACATACATATTTTATGTATTTTTTCGCAAAAACGATTGAACACACATTGACAATGAAATACAATGCTGCCAGCCGTAAAGGAAAGACTGAAATAATGCGTTGAGAATTCGCACAATTTAAGTTTAAAACTAAAGCGAAGTTTTTATCAAAGTCACCCCGCGATTCAGTCTACGTCTACGGTATGTTGCTGAATATATAAACGCAGCTCATTTTACACTTACCATCTATAAAAATGTGATATTCTATTTTATAATAGGTATTTTACTATTCTCAGACTTACAAAGACATAAACTCTAGTTAATAGAGCTTGACGACCTCGATGGCGTAGTGGTTAGTGTAACCGACTGCCACGCCTAAGGTCGCGGGTTCGATTCCCGCACAAGTCAAACATTTGTGTGCATGAACATGGATGTTTGTCTTTGTCTGGGTGTTTCTATGTATAATATGTAAGTATTTACAAAAAAAAAGTATGTATGTATGTTTATTCATTGTCTAGTACCCATAGTACAAGCTTTGCTTAGTTTGGGCTGGATGGTGTTGTGTGTATGTGATTGAATATTATTATTATTATATTGTAGAATTTAATAACTAATGATACTTCCATACTTATATATTTTATTTACATTGCAGTTGTTGCCTTTGTATTTCACAAAAGACAATTTCAACATTTTTGTACTTGATTCGTGTATAAATAATTTGTTCTATTAGGTAGATATAATATATCGATGTACTCTGATATTATATTCCAAGTATAGTTAGAACCGTGTTGTATAAATATAAATAGATATAATTATATATAATGGTGCGACGTCGTACTGACGCTGCTATTATCGTCACACGTGTGGGTGGCGCGTTATTAGGTACTCTTATTACAGCAGGAACCGTGGGCGGTCGCAGCCTTTCTCCCAACAAGTTATTACGACCTCCCCCAGGGAAATTCTGTTAATATTTCTTATTTCTCGGTCGTTGCTTACAGCCATTTTCGTTTTGCTTTTGTTATTATGTACACACAGCGACACATCAACCTAGACTGTTTGGACTTTGAACTATTAGAAGTTGAACGCTGCGAATCGTGCGAGAGTGCGTTAATTTTTTTTTACGCTCTATCCTTACCATTACATCACTGTGCACTGTCCCTTTCCGACAATTCTCTAATTTGTATGTAGCGTAGTTATGCGTATATAGGGTGTCTAACTTGATGTGTAGCAGTGTCTATTGGACTGCCAAGCAGAGGTCTCGAGTTCGATTCCAAGGTGCGCATTGCTAACTTTTCCAAGTAATATGCGAATTAAATAGTTAATATAATTAACGATCGCTTTAAAGGTTGATTCACACACATCAGTGACGACACAGTTCCGTATCCGTGTCCGCTCAGTTCAGTATCAGTGCTTCAGTGTTGCGTCAGTGATTTGATTCACACATGTCAGTGCATGCTCAGTTCACGGAGCTTCAGTGAAAACTTGTCCGTCATCAGGTAATAACGTTTGTACCAAACCATGACTATGTTCAATACTACGGAGCTAGCAATTTTAGCTATTGCGTTAGACGAAGAAGAAGAGCAGCATCAAGATAAAAAGAAAAATGGGTGCATGAAGTATGGCAATTAAGAGAAACAGAAGGAGAATTTATGACATTATACAAAGAATTAGTTAAAGATGAGAGGAAATATTTTGAATATTTTAAAATGTCAGAGAGTTGTTTCAATATTCTTCTGCAGAAACTAGGAAGTAAGTTATTGAAGAAATACACTCATTGGAGAAAGGCTATATCTCCAAGAGAGAGACCTGTTTGGTTATGGTTTTATGCGAAACGAATAGCGTATTTATAACCTCTTACTTAAGGTCTATTTTGTCGTTCATAAATTATTTTAATCGTCTCTGGGTTTTTTTTGGGCATCCTTCTTTGTAAAGATTGATCTGTCGAGTTCTGTACGTTTTAGTTCTGTAGGCATGAATAAATAAATATACTTACAGCAGGGACATATTTATTTACTAGCCGTTCCCGCAAACTTTGTTTCCCGTGGGCATGAGATGTTTTTCCGCGGTAAAAAGTAGCCTATGTATTATTCTAGGACCTAAACTATCTGCCTGCAAAATTTCATCCAGAACCGTCTAGTAGAAACGTGAAGGTCAGACCAACAAAGAAATATACCTACAAAGTTTCGCATTTATAACATGATTTACCTACACACAGATCTCAGTTGCCCAAAACTAAGTAAAAATTAATGACTTGGAGCTAACCAGACGATATATATAATATGATATATATATATATATATATATATAACAAATACTATACCTACATAGATAAATAAAGTATTAAATCAAAGTAAGTAAGGTACTTACCATCTAACTTAATTTGTGCTCCTATTTTGTTCCACAAAATAGTTTTAAATTTTACATCCATGTACTTTGCATGAGATAAATCATATGAAACCCTATTTTCCCGAACCAATTCAATTAATCGCTCGTCCTCCATTTTGTTTTTGATATCCGTGTGTCCGTGATCCTTCCGTGATGCTTCCGTGATTCATCAAAATATCGGAGCCAACAAATACCGTCCGTGCTTGCCGGTGCCGGCACTGACACTGACGGCACTGTGCCGTCACTGACACTGATAGGTGTGAATGCGTTCATAGAAAATGTATGAAAGAATATTTTTCACTGTGTCGGTACTGTGTCGGCACTGTGGCTTCACTGATGTGTGTGAATCAGCCTTAAGGGTTTCATTACGAATAATGCCTGTATCGCGGGGGACTTTCCAAACATTCAAACAATGGACACAAATAACATCCAGACTCGGAATAACATTTATTGTTAGTGCTACTATCCAGATACCCAGACTCGGCACAATTATTCGTGGATCACACAGAGTTTGGCCCGTGTGGAAATCGCACGACACTGCGCAATGGCAGTGGCTGGCGAGACGACCACTTAAATTATTAACATTACTACTATACCAACTGTGCGGTGAACAAATATATTCAAATTATATTCGAGTATCTATACAGGCCTTCAGTTCTACTATAAGACATTTCAAGGTTATCCATTAATTACCGGACAACCTGTATATTAATACGTGAAGCAAAAACTTTGTACCCCTTTTTACGAAAATTGCGCGGACGGAGGAGTATGAAATTTGGCACATTTAAAGTTTATATGGAGAAGGAGTGGCGAATCCTAATATTTTTATAAAATATGCATTAGAAATACATTAAATTAATGAAAAAACACTACACGCACACAACCATGCATTTGACACAAGCAGTCGAATCGCGTTCGTAGTATTTGGGCATTGTTCGGCTGATGTCGTAGAGTAACTATCGTAACTATGGTAGCATATCGCTCACTTAATGCAAGACGCAGAACGCATAACGCAGAGATCTTCATTTTACAAGCCGGGATTTTGTAACTTTGAACATGCTTTGAACCTATTGTACTTTATAAAAAAAAATTGTTTTAAGGAGGTTTATTGAATTTTCTTTGTACATTAATACACTTTCAAACTAAATAATTATGCGTTGCTTTACATATACTGTTATCAGATAATAAAATAAAACTTTATGTAGTCCTCACTTAAGTCATTATTGTAAAACAGTTACTTCGTAGAAGTACTAGCTCGCAATACGTCATTCTTACAACAAAAACTATCAAATGTAATAAGCTATATTTTACAATATGACGTTGTTGCATAAAAGTGACAAACAAAAGATAAAATAATAAAGCTTCTAAAATCTTGTACCTATAATATATTTATAGTACTTATTTAACTATAACTTCCCAGGAACATCTTTAACAAAATCAGTAAATACTTTATAAAAAGTATAAAATCAACTTACTTTAAACTTAATAAGCGTTACAGTTGACATGTTGGACAAGTAGAAATTAACATTACAAGAAACTAAATAAAATAAATTCTTTAAGAACAAAGTTTATTTATATTAGGATACAAATACATTCCTACTATAAATTTGTTGCCCAGCACTGTTGTCACTGTAAAATACCATCTCCGTTTTCCCAGCATCTGATGCACTTTTCAAATAGTCATAAACGCAACTAGTTCGTTAACTTCTCTGTTTCCCTTGGACGCCTCCTAAACGTAATAGTCAGTTATTTTATTGATGATGTCATGAATTGTGAAATTTAGCACGTTTGTTTGCTTAGTTATTTTATTTGATACGTCAGCATTTTCAAAAACGTCGCTGTTTTCGCACAAATCCTTTTTAGGCACAAAAGATGAAATATTAACGTCCTTAGTAATTTTTTTATAAAACATGCATATTTATCAAAAGGTTTTCCATTTGCTTTGCAATGCTCTTGATAATCTTGATGAATGTCAATTATTGTTTTGCCACCATCAATGTAAAGAGGTATTTGTGTGCGCCGACGGATCGCACGCCCGCCATCTGCGGGAGCTTGCGCCTTACCATTGGCGACCGCCGGACAGGATGGCCTTGCCGCGAGACCTCGTCTCCGTGGCAACCCCCATCGGACTTATATCAACGCTCCCCTGACGCTGGCTGACGGGCGCTCCCCAGGAAACTCTTTCCGAGGAGCTGAGCGGACTTGTGTGGGCAATTAGTTGAGCATTAACTTCTAGAGTTTCGTCGGTTAGTAATTTACCGCTCAATTCGCTCATCTTACGTAGTAACTGGCTAGGTTTCGTGTCGCCGAGTTTTAGACCGCTGAGTAATTTTTGTAGCTGACGATGGTCTAATTCTTAATACGTCGATATCAGCATATTCTTTAGCATAGTAATATAGTTGTTGGTCGATGGCGGGTTCAATATGATGTCGCCGATTTGTTTGAGGTCGCTACAGCCTAGCTACGGGACGACGACGTTGAATTTCTGTTCTTCTCCCATTTTGCTGGCGGCGACGGCGCGGCAGCGGCTTCAAACTGTGCGAACCACCGTCGTGGGTTCTGACGCCAGAATGGTGGTAGACGTGCAGGCAGTGAGATTTTAGCGACATCATCGTGGAGAGGGGTCGTTACTTGCTTATGGATGAATTCTTCAGGTTTTTCTTGTGCTATGACGATAAGGTAGCATATTGTGATGCTCCGTTCGATTCCAGGTTCCTCATAAACTTATATGTTGCTTGTGCGTATATACATACGCCACAGACTCTATGAAGTCAGAGATCCGCTTTTTAATGTCATCATCGACTCTCTTTTGTTGGCCATATCTCCCACGTCTATCAGTTTCCAATGTTGTTCATGATATCTTATTTGGTTTTTCTAGGACAGTACGAATTGTTCGACCGTTTATATATAAAGCGTTCTAAAAAAAAGTTTTACAGACACAAATATTAATAACATCCTCCTTAAAATGAAATGCGCGATTTTGATCTCTGGGCTTTCATGTGCCTCCAACACGGATATAACGATATCAAGGCTGAATAGTTTCTGTACCGTTACAAATGAATCGCACCGATGCAGCTATGTCACCTAAGGCCCAATAAAAATTAAATATAAACAATGGAATATTTTCGTTAAACACCTGGGTACATCGTAATTTGCATTTATCTGAGCAAACTGGTTTTATTTTTCTCTGTGGTCTCATTTTCTTTGTTGCTGTGTGAGATTCGTAAGTTTAACCTGTGTTTCGTCCTTTCTTTAAAACGTTTCTTCTCCAATTTTCTTTCCTTCTAGGATGTTTTCTGCCTTTCTTTTGAGGAGTGCTGGATCAACATCCAGCCAACACTATGTTTTTCGATGTAACTGTACGCTGAGAAGTTGCTTTTTTTCCACTAGAACTACTTTCTTCATCCGGTAGATAATTTCGATCTCTTTCCGAATCATCGCAATCTTTTTCGGGATCAAAAAGTAGTTGAGCGCTAGTTACAATCGAAGAATAGTTTTAAGTACCTACTTATCTGAAATAAAAAGTATAGATTAAGTAAATTAATGTAATATGATAAATCTTATGATCGATTTTCTATTAAAGGTAAACACACCTAGTGAAGATGTATTGTTGATGAGTCTTGTTGTGTTATTATAATCATCGACATTCGACGTCTCATATTCACTGGATGAACTGGATCAACTAGATGAAGAAGACGATCTGGATTTATTTCGCGTATTAATAGAATCCCTAACAATTTTCGTTGTTTTAATAGTTACGCCATCCTCTTCTATAAATCGTTGTCGTCAATATTATTGACGAGGTTTACTAATAACCGCCCATGGGTCGCCTGAAAAGAAAATGTAATTTTAAATTAACAAAAAAGTCATGCCCTGTACCTATTAATCGTAATATAGTCATAACCTAAAATAATACATTCAGTTCACGATATTTTTCTGCATAAATGACGTAATCCTAAATGCTACGAGTAACATTGAACGTTGAGGTACAGTGATTATGGTGCAATAAAGTCATAATGTTAAATAATACTAATACAAGAGAATTGTTTTTCTATAATAACGACTTATTGCTGAATATTATAAATAGAAATACCCTAATTCTTCTTGCAATAGCGACATAGGTAACAAAATAATCCTATATTGTAACAATATATATTTAAAAAAAGTAGTATAATATCTGTGTTTTATTATGCTAGAAAAATATTAAAATCAAGACGGACGTGACGTCACATCGTGCGATAAGTGTAAAAACGAAACGATAACGGCCGGCAGTCACTGTTGCTCCTGACTTCGTCGAGACAACACGGTTAAACGGTTGATGTTGAAGTGTTCCAATTTAATTGTGCAGTGTAATTTAATATAAAAAAAAATAATAATAAAGGGTAACAATAATCATATTGTGAGAGTGGAGCATCTATGGTGTATAACGGTGTTTGCAATATTAATTGAGGAATTTAATTTGATTAATGTATTTACAACTGATTCATACAAATATAAGGCTTGTATCTAATATTGTGTTTGTTTTATCAGAAGTGGGATTGTACTCGCACTAAGGACGATGCAACGTAGCCCCAGACGGAGAAGGAGGTGGGGACTTTCAACCAGCTCGAGCTCCTCTACGTCAAGTAGCAGTTCCAGTGGTAGTAACGAGCGCAACCTACGACGTAAGAAATGCAAACAACGTCGTAAGAAAAGCAAACGACGTCGTAAGGGAGCGCCAACCGTGAGTCAATATGTGATATTATCATCGGTGATGCCCGAATTCTACCCGCTTCTCGATAATATAGATATGTGGCTTAATGTAATAGAAGCTAACTCTCGTGCGTTCAGTTGGTCTGATAGTATGATTAAATATCAGGCACTTCAGAAATTGCGTAATACGGCCAAAGCGTGGTAAGATTCTTTAAACAAAAATGAGACTATGTGGACTGCATGGAAGTGGAAGCAATGGCGTGATATGTTATCGGATACTTTTCAAGTAAAACGTAATATGTTTAGCAGTCTTAAAGAATTAATTAAACCGTCGGTTAATCAATCATTGTACGATTTTATTTCTAACAAAAAGCAAAAATAGACCGTTTGCAGTTAAGTTTCCGGGAACAAGATATTATGTCTGTAATAGTAACATCTATCGGCGATGTAAATATTTGTGTCGCTGCTGAAGCAGGTAGTTTCCGGTCCGGTACTGTGAGGATTTAGCTGTGTTTTTACACGGTAAAATTTACTCTTCTAACGAAAAGGATAGTAATTCAAAGCAATAATTACAACTGAAAACTTCTCGTTAATCGCATTCTAGTCAGTCAAATACAGTAAATAAACAGGATAGCAGATTGGAACCTTCTACTAGCGCTAATAATAATTTAACGAATACGACTGTTATATGTTATCGTTGCGGCGATGTACTGACTGCACTGTCAAGGATAATGTCAGATGTTCCTCGTGCAATAAGTTGGGTCATTTAGAAGCAGCTGGTAAGTCTAAACCAAAACTTAAAACCGAGAAGGAGGCAGAAGTAAAAATGATTTCTGATGCTAAAACCAAACAAAAGTTTTTTATATCTGTGTTACTGAACGATATTAAATGTAATGCGTTTTTCGACATGGGTAGTGAGTGCTCATTAATAAAGGCCGATTTAGTGAAGAGATATAGCTTGCAACCTTTTGTTTTGAATAATCCTATTAATCTGATTGGTTTTACAAATAAATTATCTGCTCAAGCAACCGAGGCTATAGCAGCTAAAATTAAAGTCGATTCCGTAGAATTGGTTGTGACCCTGTATATCATTGAAGTATTATCTGACTGCGACATTCTGATCGGAAGAAATTTTACTGATGGACTGAAGATGGAAGTATTATGTATGAAAGATAGTTTAGTATTTCAGTCGGCTCAGAGTTTAAATGTGTGTACTATTGTTGAAGTTAAGAATGTACCTTGTCAGTATAAAGATGCATTGAATAATCTTTTAGTGAAATTTCCACAATCTTTTTCAGAAGACATGTCATGTTTGGGGAATACCTCGTGCGTAGAATTAGAAATACAATTAACATCAAATAAACCGATTTTTTAACGGCCATATAAAATGTCGGAAGCAGAAAAGGCGATCACACGTGAAATAATAGATGATCTTTTAAAGAATGGAATTATTCGAAACAGTAATTCTGCTTATGCAAGCCCGGCGTTGTTAGTTGATAAAACTTGCAGCACTTCGAATATTTGAGAATGCCATTCGGAATATGTAAAGGTCCAGCGGTATTTGAAAGATTAATGAATACAGTTTTGGGAAGTCTTCGTTTTGGGAGAGTAGTATGCTATATGGATGATTTGTTTTAAAAACCACGAAATCTTTTAAAGAAAATATAATTTGCTTAGAAAGGCTGTTAGACGTTTTTGTCAAAAATAGCTTAACAATTAATTTGGATAAATGTAATTTCTAAAGATCGAATTACATTTTTGGGCTATGATATTTCCGAACAAGGAATACGCCCGAGCCAACGTAAACTTGACGCAATTTCAAAATATTCAATTCCAGAAACAGTGCACCAATTGAGACAGTTTTTGGGTTTGATTAATTACTTTACAAAATTCATACGTAATTGTGCACGTATTTGTAAACCATTGTTTAGTTTATTGAAAAAGGGAGCAGTCTGGCAGTGGGGTTCTCAACAAGAACAAGCAGACAATAACTTGAAAAATACATTAACAATGCAGTACTTAATGTCTTTGACCCAAAATTGCCCATAAATTTATATACGGATGCCAGTCGCGTTGGCATAGGAAGTATTCTAACACAGTTGAGTGAGAACACTGAAAAGCCTGTATACTTTTACAGTCGCCAAAAAAATAATGATGAAAAGAAATAAAATCGAGCTTCTGGCAATTGTTGCCGGGTTACAGAAATTTCGCTATTATTTATTAGGTACAAATTTTAAAATAACCACTTATTGCAATGCTGTACGTTACGCTTTAAATAAAAAGGAGATCATACCTTGAATTAGTAGATGGGTTCTGTATGCTCAGGATTTTACTTTTGAAATAGTTCATAGAGCAGGCTCTCAAATGCAGCATGTGGATGTATTAAGCAGAAATCCAGTATATAACAGCAATAACTTGTCACAAGTCAATGAGACTGTCAACACAATTTCTGAGGGTGATTGGTTGTTATTAGTCCAATTGCAGGATCCTGGGATATGTAGCATTAGAGATATATTGCAGTCAGGTGAGGCCGAGACGAATAAACAGATATGAGAGATTTTAATAACTTTTTTATTGACCAAATTGATAATTAATAGTGAACAACACAAGAGCCAATACTTATTCCTTACGAACTTAAATCTGTATTTTTAAAACCATGCATCTCACAAGATATATTAAAACTATTCAAAATCTAAAAAACACTAGCAGTGCAGGTTATGATAATATAACAACGAAAGTTCTCAAATATGTATGTCTATTAAGCTATCACATGTATTATGTCACATAATAAACCTGTGCATAGCACAAGGTATTTTTCCAAACAAACTAAAACTAACAATCATCAAGCCACTATTTAAGGAAAATAATAAAAGTGACATGAGTTGCTATCGTCCAATTGCTCTTGTAAGAGTTCTTTAAAAAAAATTGAGAAAATTATTCATGACAATATTTATAACTACTTTGAAATGAACCATTTATTTTGTGAAGAACAAGTTGGCTTCAGAAAGAGGAAATCAATTGATATGGCTTTTTATAAATTTCTAAGCACAATCTTAACTGAAATGGATAAAGGCAAGCAGGCAAGCGCGCTATTCATGGACCTATCAAAAGCCTTTGATTGTGTCGAACGTAGATTACTATTAAAAAAGCTCTATGCATACGGCGTAAGAGGAAATGTCTATGATTTAGTTAAATCTTACTTAGCTGATAGATCACAAATTACACAAATAACTAGGATATGTCCTATTACTAAAAAAGCTACAGTATATACTTCAGCAAGTAGAAAAGTCAAGTTGGATGTGCCGCAAGGTAGTGTGTTCGGCCCTCTGCTTTTTAATATATATATTAATGATCTCCCAAAAATGACAAATTATAACACAATAACTATTTGCTGACGATAGTACAATTATATTTACTGGAAAAGACAAGCTGTATCTAGAGCAAGAAATAAATTTGACATTAAACAGTATTATTCATTGGTTGACATTAAATAATTTGAATATTAATTTAGGTAAAACCCAATTTATGACATACAGAAAAAGACTAAGTAAATTGACGAACATGGATATTCGGTACTTGGACCAAACAATTGAGGAAGTAGAGGTTACAAAGTTTTTAGGCTTAAGTATCGACAATAACTTAAACTGGTTAACAGCATATTGAAACATTGTGTTTCAAACTAAATACATATGCATATGCACTTCATAGGTTAAAGTAAACAGCGAGTATCACAGCTGTTTTAACAGCGTATTATGGGTATGTTTACTCTCTTCTAAGATATGGTGTTATGTTCTGGGGCAATTCCACTGATAAAGAAACTGCATTTAAAGCTCAAAAGAAATGCATACGGGCAATATTCAGTATTAAAACTACAAATAGTCGAAAATCATATTTTATAAATTTTAAAATTCTAACGCAACCATGCACTTAAATATTGGAAACTGTCGTATTTGTGCGCAAAAATATTAATCTATTTAAAAACCTTAACAGTAAGAGGCGAGACTTGGAAATATGTATGCCCAAAAATAAAACAGCCTTATTAAGAGTGCATTTTGCATGGCTGTTCGATTGTACAATCGTTTACCTAAAACAGTGCTCGATATCTCAAATACCGTGGATATATTTAAAAATAAAGTTAAACAAATATTAATTAAAAAGAGTTACTATTCCGTAAACGATTATTTAATTGATAAGTAAAATAATGTAATCCTATGACATGTGCATATTTAATTAATAATAAACAATGATTAATTTAATTTATATTCTAGTGATAATTATATAAACAGCATGTATTAATGAATTTTCTGAATGTAATTCATATTATTTCTTGTGTTAATTTTGCATGCTGCTGTGACAGCAGAATATGATGAGATTAATATCATTAAAGAGCTTTTATACCTACTCATGTTGCAAAATAAAGTTTTTGATTTTGATTTTTGATTTTGATTTTAGAGACGAGTATGAGTTGTTAGGAAATACAAGTGTATCGTAGAACAGAATTTGGGAGACGTTGGTTGGTACCAAAGCAATGTATATGGTATGTTATTAGGGCCAACCATGATGATATAGAGCATTTTGCGGTTGACAAAACGATTGAACGAATTAAATCAAAGTACTGGTTTCCTCATTTAAATAAAACTGTTAGTAAATATATTAAGAATTGTTTAAACTGTATTTATTATAAAAATATTCATGGCAAAAAACCGGGTAAACTATATCCTATTCCAAAATACGCTAGGCTGTTTCACATACTCCATGTAGACCACCTTGGTCCGTTCGTGAAAACTACTCAGCAAAATAGTTATGTTTGTATTGGTTGATTCGTTTACGAAATTCGTATTTATTTCTGCTGACAAAAATACTAAGAGCAAAGTAGTCGTTAATGAATAAAATAAAATATCCAAGGTATTTGGAAACCCGAAACGTTTGGTATGTAATGCTGGTAGCGCTTTCACATCCAAACTTTATAAGAGTTATTGCAAAGATCGAAACATTAGAGCACACGTTATTGCAACTGCTGTACCGCGCTCAAATGGACTAGTAAAGCGTTACAATCAGACAATATTAGAAGCATTGCGTAGTGTAGGTGCTGATACTGATAGCAATAAATGGTACCAGCATGTTACAAATATTCAACAAGCCATAAATAGTACTATTAATAAAACTACCTCTGCTGTGCCGAGTGAGGTCTTTTTCGGGTATAGAATTCGCATGAACAATGATATGATCGCTGATGATGATAGCACGGAAGGCTCTGTTGACGTCACTGCAATGAGAAGCATGGTTGACGCAAACATAAAAAAGATGCTTTAAAACAAAAAGCCTCTTTTGATGCCAAAAGAAAGGATGCTCCTAATTATGCTATTCGAGACCTCGTGGTACTTAAGATTCCAAGTCATGCTAACGATGGACAGAGTACTAAGTTACTGCCACTTTACAAGGGGCCATTCCAAGTGACAAAGGTCTTGGGTCATGATAGAGATCAGGTAGCTGACATGAGAGGAGCCGAAAGGTCTTCAAAACGATATGACGGTGTTGCGTGTGTGGTAAATATGAAAACCTGGATCCGCATTGCTGAGTAAGACCAGATGTTGTCCGGATGTAAGCTAGTAATGTATGGAGGTACGGTTTTACTATATTTTATTGGTATAACACTATAATTAACTAATTAAAATTAAGGTAATTCATAATTTTGTGATATAAAAAAAGAAATCTATATTGACTATAGAATCAACTGTGATTGATTACTGATATACTACATAACCATAGCAACGGTGTCTAATGTATGCGCTTAAAACATTTGGATGTTCCTAGGGTGTTTGACAAAACATTGCAACAGGAATCTGTGTGAACGCAGTTGTGGTGGAAGTGGCAATATACAACTAGATTGATTCTTAATGAACATCAACTAGTTTAAGCTACGTAAGGACTACGTAATGTCGGCCGACGAAGGGATGGCAATGCTCTGCCTTGATGCGAGCACCCTATGGACAGCCATGATTGAGACCGTTGTTGTGGTTGGGTTGTCAACAGTTATTAATAAAATATAGTGTTGTTGTTAATTTTGGTTTGTATATTTTCAGCTCCTACATTAGACTGAACGCTGTTCAAGGACGAACGCGTCAGCAGGACGGCCGGATGTTGTCGCACTCGTTTTATTACGCTAGTAAAATATTAAAATCAAGACGGATGTGACGTCACATCGTGCGATAAGTGTTTTATAAAAACGAAACGATAACCGTCGGCAGTCACTTTTGCTCCTGACTTCGTCGAGACAACAAGGTTAAACGATTGATGTTGAAGTGTTCCAATTTGACTGTGCAGTGTAATTTAATATAAAAAAAATAATAATAAAGGGTAACAATAATCATATTGTGAGAGTGGAGCATCTATGATGTATAACGGTGTTTGCAATATTAATTGAGGAATTTAATTTGATTAATGTATTTACAACTGATTCATACAAATATAAGGCTTGTATCTAATATTGTTTTTTTACAAAATATGATGTCCTTGAGCAGTGACATACGTACGTCTTCGTTGAACACCTTAGAGTAACCGAGATAGCACGATGTCGAAATAATATAAGATGCGCATCGACAGCGTGCAATTTAGACACTTACCGCCCCCTGACGGATTTGAGTTGAATGGGTGTGTCGTTATTACACCGAAAAATACATTACCTTGCTGCTATGCTTTATCGATATATATCGATAAAGCTTTGCTTTCTCATAATTATCTCAAAAGTCTATGATTTTGAGATATGTCGTTCTTGCAATAAGTGAGCGATATGTATGTGGAGTAGGTGACTAAATGAAATGTGATCATAAAGGTATAGTTATAGACGATAAAACCATAATAATGATTTAATGAACAAACTTAAAATTTAAATCAATTAAATCAAATTAATCAATCAGTATTATGACTTGAGTTACACGTAAGTATGTATTTGCGTTGCGTGTTTGACCATGCAATGTCAGTACCGCGTTGTGAACAACTACCTATTCGAATGCGCCTAATCGCATTCGAATAGACGATGAGTCGCATCATTAGATTGAATGCTAGCTAGCGATATGTGAATCATAAACAGTAATAATAATAATAATTTGTTTATTTTCTTCTCTCACACAGTACATAATATTTAACAACATAAACAAACAGTCCATACAAGAAAGCAGTGAATGTATAGTCTGTGTGGGAGACTGGTCTCTGTACTAGGAGGTCCTGTGTTACAGATTACCAGCCTCTCCGTGCTCTGAATAGGTGGAATATGTATGAGTAGGGCTAGTATGTTCGGATGTTACAGTCTAGATACTTATATATAAAATACCACTTTATTTCTGTAGGTACCAATATGGTAAAACGAAACTACTGTAATATGACTTTGTGTGTCTTTCTAATACCGTGCTTTACCTGCGAAATTTGTGGTAAGTAGTTCAATAGAATAAATTAACCGACGTTTCTAATAAGAAAACGATGACATATTTATTTAATCAGTTAAATACCTTTAAAATAAAAATACCTGTCGCATTAATATCTACATAGGTAATTGGCATTCAAACAGAACTTAAGTTTTTAGGTTCAAGCACGTCATAAACTCATTTGAAGTTGATTCTGTCTGCCGAATTTAACTATATTAATAATTTTTACTCTTGATTTCATGGTGCAAAGCCTCCGTTTGGAAGTCCAATTTGTAGCAGACTGGATCATTTACTTACTTAATTTTCAATCATACAATTAATACAACTAAAATTTGTTACAAATATACTATTTGCGGTAATTGATACCTACCTAATTTTATTTCATAAACCTATGTTCAAAATTAAATAAAAGAAAAGTATGATCAAGTTGATGCGTCCCGTATTCTAAAAGTGAAAATACCTATCTAAGAAACTCGTGTAGGTACTGTTAACTTTATCTATACTTACAGTGCATTGCTAGATATTTTTAGTGTAGGTACCTACAAACACATCTGCCTTTGATTAGACTGACTGTTAGTTTGACGTCACTAAAGATCTGGTGACGTCATTTGGAATTAAGCATACGTCAAAGATTAAATAATATACGCAGACGGTAAATCGTTTTAATTGTTACATTATAATTTTTAATATTTAACTGGCACCAACAAAAACTTATTTGTTCCGGCTAATCACTGAAACGACTGGATTGATTTTAACGGGACTTTCACTGGCAGATAGCTGATGGTATATGGAGTAACTTAAGCTACTTTTATTTTAGAACTAAATTAGGGTCAGTACAAAAAAATATTAATACCTTTTTGTTAAATTCCACGTGGACGAAGTCGCAAATTACATCTAGTATGATAATATCAGATTATAAAGGTAATACATTTTGCAATATGTAAATAAATAGGTAAATACCTATGTGATATCACTAGGTACCTATGTAATGTTACGCATACTTGCTTATCATACGTTACATTGGTTATCGATCGTATACAATAACAACGTTAGATTAAATACCGTCTTATGTAAAACGAATAGTGAAAGTGTATTAGTCAACTCATGACTGTCATTAGCAGTATTTGCACGTCGCGACCTTCTGTTTATCCGTTACTTACTCTTTGTCCACCAGTGATGCTAGGTTCAAAATTTTACCCCGATAATAAGCTAAATCACCTTGCCGATATGCTTCTTCAAGGAATCTATTAAAGATGTTAGAGGTCAATAAGCCTGAAATAGTTATTTTTCACGCACACTGATATTCAGGGCAAATAAATAAATCATTATTTCATAGTTGTTCTTATTTAAGCGTAAAGTGCTAAAATGCTCCACGTCGAACTGATCGAACACGCTTCGTAACTATCTTGGGAAAATATATTTATATAGCAACACATAGCAAGGCTTGTCAAAATCAGTTGTGAACGTGAGGTGAAAGGTTGCTCAAACAAGTTTTTATTAAAATTGTTTTTATCAGTTATAGTGAGCAGTACCGCTACTGCACACGACTGTTACTTTATAAATGTGTTAATAAGTATTTAAAGTGGTTTATATACATTTTGTGACTACGTTCTTAAATAAAAACTGAAAATGTCTAAGTCGATGTTATATTTTGCGATCGCTGTGTTGTGTTTTACAACAGTAAATACAAAAAGGAAACTTAAATTCTACGAGGAGAAGGTCAGTGAGACTATCAAATCTATTTTTATGACTATTGTAACTCATAATACTGTTATCCTAACTTTCTTAGAAGTTTTATCGCTGTCAAAACTTTAATTACTTTTAAAAATATCTTTATCTTTTTATCATAAAAGTGATTTATTAAACTATAATAATTATTATATTTACATTGAAATGAACTGTAGCAGTTAAGAAATTGCTCCTTGCTAATAAAATAGGTATAATTTGGTTGCTATATTTATGTATGTGTATTAAATAGTTTGATTTATATATGTACGTACCTAGTTATTTTCCTATGTTTATGAACATATGGCATGCATCTGACGATTGCAGATACAGTTTTCCTGTTATTTGAATTATAATGAATAATAACTCTACTTTAATTCAACTTATGCCAATCATAGTTATGTTATAATAATTTTTTAGACTTAAAAGAAATACTTGTCTGATATATTGATTTGAATCATCTCAGACCATAGCCAATGTTAGCCATAGGGCTCCTATGCAATGATTATCCTACTTCAGAACCTTTTTAACCCTTCAACTGCATCATTCCTTTATTATAGGCATCCAAAACAGAGCCTTTTTCTAGACTTACCAAATCCATCAATAAATAAAGATATTATTGATATCTACATGATTAGAATTAATTTAAAGAAAAAATATACTATTTATTAAATAATGCTATTTCATTATCATGTATTGATAAGCAATTTTGTTAAATACTTTGTAATGTTTAATTTATGTGTAATAGAGAGATGTACACATGTTTATGGATTACATAAAATGAATAGGAAATTACATTGCAGTATGATTACTTAATTCCTGTCATTATGCTAGGTGCTATGGGTTCTAGGTGTGCATAGAACATATTATGAGTGTATAATCCTTAGATAGCTATTATGGGTCTTTTAATTATATATAAATCATTTGGGTGGTTGTAGAAACAGAGATTGTAACAACTAATATTCTAAATGATAAAAGATTTTTACTCGTCACTAACTATAACAGCAGCAATAGCCTTCTGGGAAACCGTTGGACTGCCACGTTGAGGTCTTGAGTTCGATCCCAAGGTGTTCATCTCTGATTTTACGAAGTTATGTGTGTATTAAAAAGTTAATTATTGCTCGCTTTAGCAGTAAAGGAAAACATTGTGAGGAATCCTGCATGTTTAAAACTTCTTAATAATGTTCTCAAAGATATGTGAAGTCTACCAACCCGCTCTGGGCCAGTGTGATGGGCCTAGCCCTTCTCACAGTGAGAAGAGGTCTGTGCCCAGCAGTGGAACAGTTTAATACAGGGCTGATATTATTATCCTAACTATGTATATTTCATTTTTAATAAATTATTAGCTTTTGCCTACAGCTTCACTCTCCTAAAAGTAGTATAGGTTTAGTATCAATCCTTTTCTTTTAAATAATGTGTTGCCTATGTTATTTGTATATAATATAGCTTTCAAATGGTGAAATAATTTTTAAATAATTTGTGTAGTTTTAGAGTTACATCTTTACAAACAAACAAACAAAAATTTCTTCCTCTCTATAATAATATTAGTATAGACTAACAAATTACTGTTATTCTTGTAGCTGGTAAACTAAGCAAGAATGCTTGTGCTAGGAGTGGTAGTGCAATGAGTGGAATTCATAATAATAACTGATCACAGGTCCAATACCTTACCCACTAATCTACGTACCAATAGACAGTTTAAAAAGAAAATTGGAAATCTAATCAAACATTGATTGATAATTAACAGTGCTATAAAAAAAATTAAAAGGCCATCAGACTAAACAGTATCGAAAAGAAGTTGAATTTTAAAAATAATTTAAATGCTTAAGCTTCACTGCCGGCATATCATATGAAATAAATACTTTTTCTACTATTTATTGTTACGTTTGGATGTATTCAAAAGTGATATTTCAAGAGGTACAGCAAAATCGTCTTCTATACATACAATGTAGAATTGTAGAACAACTTTTATACAGGCAGTCCCTAAAAATAGAACCAAGCGGAGTGCCAGATGTGTGACCATTATAATATCAACCCTGTTTGTAAACGTTCCACTACAGGGAGAGTTGCCGGTACAGTGTGGGTTGGCACACTTTACCCATATTCGAGAACACTTAGTCGAACTCTCAGACGTGCAGGTTTAAGGTTAAGGCAAACGAACATAAACTTCGAAAAGTCAGAAACCTTGGGATCAGTCTCGAGACTTCAGCGTGCCAGTCCAACTGTTTCTCACTAGGCTATCGCTGTGCTCAAAAATTCACCATAAAATTATATAACGCGATTTTTGTAGAACGCCAGTTTTCTTTCATATTTTCAATCGATCTTTGATTTGGTGGTTTGGTTATAGAGATACGATTTAATGAGATACACTTGATTGCTGCTATGCTTAATTGATTGGATGCAACTGAGCGAAGAAAAGGTGTAATAGTTCGTTAGTCATACGCACGCTCTTGTGTATGTATACAACTATCCTGTTCGTTTTCTATGGTATTCTACCATATGGACCCTAACGTGCGAGTGATACTCCTAGTATTAGGCCTATAGGCTATGGTAACCATTATAGTTTCACGTCTATATCTCTAAAGGAATAGGCAGAGGTGTATTACACCTACATTTCGCCAGGTATGGTTTTAAGCCCTACGTAATAGGGGGCGAGCTTGTGTACGTTTACCGTTCATAGTTCGAGACTGTGGTGTTCCTGAAATTTTCTTGACAGATAACACTGTGCTTGAAATCGAAACCGAGAACTGAAGTAGGTACAGGAGTCGCATACATCACAGCTACGCCACATAAACAGTAAAAAATTAGTGCCGCGTGTTTTTACAGAGAAGTAAGCATTGATTACGGCGGTCCATTTGCTATGATGTTGGCATTTCTTTCTTACTTCATGTACGCTTGTCGATTTAGGCCTACTGCCCCGGAGGCGTAGCTAAAGAGATGCTTCCAAATACGTCGTGCACCTTGTGCAGACTGGAGTACTTATATCCAGGAAGCGTATTGCTAGCGTATATTTTCTGTTATTTGAGTTAATATCTAGGAATAAATAAATATAAAATAGACTCGATATAGACAGGCGTATAACCTGATGAACGGCAGGCGTTATGAAGCCTGCATGAACGGACGTGAGAGCGACGACGTTGCCGTTCCGTTGACAGTTTCATAGTTTTGTATGTAGGCAGTAAGCAGGTATATAATGACGAATACGTGTCTATGAAGATATCCCTTCGTCGAAAGAAATCTTTAGGATACTCTTACGAATCACGGAAACGAAATAACGCTAGGTAACTACCGCGACAGACAGTAATAGTAGACGCACGTGCTGGGTACAATGAGATTTTTTGCCTAGTGTGTCTCCGATCTGCTCAGAGAACGCTACAGCTAGATCAGACTGTTGTAGATAATGTATGCAAGTTACTTGCAGACCTACCATCTTCTCATAGGCTCATTGCCTGAAACTAACGACTAACATACGTAAATTCAATAGTTTCATTAACCAAAACAGTTTTGACTCTTCTTCTTTTCTTCTAAACCAATGTCTAAACGAAATATTTGTGAATGTTTTTTTAATTTGACTATGTAGCATATATTATATCGGACAACCCACCGAGCGTCGTTCGGAGGGTCGCCCAAGATACCGCTGGAAAGACGAAATAGCTAAAGACCTGAAAGAAATGAATGTGTCCGATTGGTTTGGCTTTGCACAAAATAGGAAGGAATTAAGTATTTTTATGACGGAGGCTAAGAACCACCTTGGGTAGCTGAGCCGGCGAAGTAATTAAGTAACATTATGTTTTGTTACAGAATTTCCACGAAGCACAAGAACTGACAGATCAAGATATCACAGCTTTAGCACAAATGACTGACATGACTCATTTCAAATCTGTATTAAACGAGATTCTTATACCAAGAGTAGTTGGTACACCTAACCACTTGAAGGTTGGCAACTATATCGTCAACCAGATGAAAGGGCTAGGGTGGGATGTCACTGAAAATGTATTCCCGGATCAGACGCCAGTGTTTGGGACTTTGAACTTTAGGAATATAATAGCGAAGTTGAATCCAAATGCAGACAGATACTTGGTGCTAGCGTGTCATTATGACAGTAAATATATGAGAGAACATGTCTTTGTGGGTAAGTGTATTTGTTTTGCAAATTATTAATATATGTATATATTTAAGTCAATAAGCCCTGCTAGGAGTAATTCTTGCATCGTGAAGGTCTTTGTAACAATTCTAATAATGGACATAAAGAATACAGACTCTGTATCCCATCAAAAATTTTTGTCCCGTATATGGAACGAGCTTGGAGTTCAGAGCTAGCAGTGTACAGATGTACATATATTTTATTGCGCCATCCCTTATCTATGCCTCGTATACTGGCAAAACAGTAACTCGAATTTAAGAGTCAACAATGATCGAGTGTTTCTGGTGTTGCAAGCGTCCATAGGCATTAGCCGTTTCCTATCAGGCGATTCGAATGCTTATTTACCATCTTGGCAGTATATCTATTTTCTGGGTGAAACAGGCATGTAAACATGTATCTTTATACAACAACGGCCGTATATTTACGAAGAGGTAAGTTGAGGTGCATTACACCTTCCTTTCGCCAGCTAATGCGTATAGATCTACGTAATAGGCAACGGCACATTTCCAAACTGTGAAATCTTTAACCAAAAAACATATAAATTTTTGCCCGACCCAGTATTGGAAACCGGACCTAATGAAAACGAGGCAGTCTATCTATAAACAAAACGTTTTCCTGTTTGTCAGGTGCGACAGACTCGGCAGTACCATGCGCCATGATGATGAACCTGGCGAAGGTGATGTCCAGTAAGTTGGAGCCTCTAAAGAGCGGCCAGCTGAGCCTCATGTTCTTGTTCTTCGACGGAGAGGAGGCCTTCCGACAGTGGGGTCCCACAGACTCTATATACGGAGCCAGGTACCTAGCGAACGATTGGGAGCAGACCGAGTACAAAGATGGTGCCAATCAACTGAAGAGAATGGTAAGTTTATTGTTTAGTATTTTTTTAACAACGCCTGATCTATTCCAGAGTCGCGAGGGTCATTGCAAAAATTTAAAAAAAACTTATACTAGGAACACCTAGTTTCGGAACTTGTAGATCGCACAAATTATTGTCCCATATGGCAGTCGAAACCTTGACCACTTAAAACCACTACGTCATCCATGCAGTAACTTTATTTTAACTTTATAATTAATACTAGGAAAGGGTCTTACTCGCGTTAGTATTCGTTTGAATATTATTTACTCTTGCTTTAAAAAATAACCGATACAATCTAACATATTTATTGCTAATTGGTGCCGCAACAAGCAGTTCCAAAGGAATTTTCTCCCGCGGACGCTCAGGTTGTGAAATGAACTTCCTGCCGAGGTTTTCCCACATGATTACAGTGTGGGGTTTTTCAAAAAGGGCGTGATAAGGTTATTACAATGTCGGCAACGCGCAAGTGATACCTCTGGTGTTGCAGGCATCTATAGGCTACGGTGACCACTTACCATCAGGTGGGTGGTATGATTGTTTGCCACTTTAGAAGTATAAAAAATAATATTGCTATGTATATTCTATTACTCTTTGTGTTCTCCTGTTCTCCATAAAATGGTAATATGTGATACAGAACGGTATTTATTAGGCTTCATGCCTCGCAAATTAGTTTATTGTCGTGATGTCGTATAGAGCTCGACTTTTTAGCAAACCACTTATTCGGGCTGATTTATGCTTAAACCACTAGAGTGTTGAGATCTAAGAAATTTCTTAGCTACCTCCGAACAGATTATCTTCAAAATCAGTTTACTGATCAGAGATAAGAGCTAGTATCGCATTCTCTTCTCTCTTTTCGCGTTTATATAGCAGTTCAAAAATGCAGAGCCTCCTAGCTTCAATAAAATATTTAGTAAGTATGAACATCAAATCAAATCAATCAAATCACTAAGAAATAACAGTATTGTTAGCTATGGTTGCGATCCTACTCGCGTTGCAATATTCCTAAATCAATTCCAACTTCAATTTACTTCCATAATTTTTTTTTATTCAAATCGTTTTATTGATTTATGAGCATCAAATAGATTTACAATACATAAGTAGGTAAATATATGTACTATTGATAGCAATCAATACTACATATATTTACCTACTTATGTATTGTAAATTTGCCGCCTCGTTGATACGAAGTCGAGCGAGTGAAAAATCTATGGTTATACTGATATTATAATTAGCATGGTTATACTGATATTATAATTAGCAAATTATAATATCAGTATAACCATAGATTTTTCACTCGCTCGACTTCGTATCAACGAGGCGGCAAATTTCAACAAATAACAAATATGACTCTTACCTAAACTGTGTAAATGTTTACGAAGTGGAACTGAATACCGCTAAAATTAAAAATTCAAACACCGTCATTATACGGTGCGATTTAGCATAGAGCTGTAGTTGAATGACCGCCAAAGTATAACAAACAGTGTCGTTTTAAATGGTTACATCAAGTCGAGGCAGTCGCCATATTTAACTTATTGTCTATGCCGCTATTTGTCTATAGTCATCAGGCTGATCTGCCAAGCGTGATGCTCTTAATGTGCAGTGTGCCGAAAAACAACATAAATATGTCAATAGTATAATATTATGATGAGTTAGGAATTGGGAAAAGCTGTATTTAATTTAAAGCAGCGGGATGGATAAGGCATTGGACTTGCGATTGGAGGGTCGTGGATTCGAATTTCGGATGCCACACATTGCACTATCGATATGAATCCACTTTTAAATTAAGCATATTGGCTTAGCCGGAGGGGCTAACACAAATACCTATGCAAATATTGCAAGTTATATAAAAATCCTTGTATCCAGTTTGTCGAAGAACACAGTTGTTAAAGGGACGGTGTAGTATATCGAACTCGCTGCTTGAAGTCCTGTTACATAGTAGATAATATGTTGCCAATAATATGCAGTTTATATATTTGCTAGAAAATGCTTTAATTTTTATGAACTTGAAATTGGAAACTATTTTTTATTAACACGAGAAATCATAGACAACATTTTAAAAAAGGAACAGTTATTTAACAGAAATCTATTATTCAACGATTTTGCATATTTATTATCATTAAGTCACTGTTTGATTGAGCCTTATGTTTGCCATCAAACTCGTATAAAAAAAGTTCTTCGTATAAGATGGTTTTTTTAACAAATAAAACTACTAATTAAACTATTTATGTAAATAAATACACTAGTACAACAAGTACGTATGATTCATATCGCTGTCAAATTGAGATGTTTTACACGATCTATTGAACGTGAACATGTGGTTTTTATATTGTTTGGTATTTTCTTTGTGTAGGTGTTTACACAGAATATGATAATTTTATTTTATTATGAATCTACTATTGTTTTATTTTCATGTACCAGACTTGAACTTATTGCGAGTATAATTAAATGTGTTAAAACAAAAGTTAAAATAGCCTCCACATGACTGAACTGATGAATAATTGCTTGGATCAACTGATCCATATCAGCTATCGTTGCTACCTTATCTGCCAGCTGGCAGATAAGGTAGCAACGATAGCTCGTTCGCGAGTTCAATCCTAAGGCTATCTTAGGCATCTATGAATTTTCGAAGTCTTTTTCTTTTCGTGTGGTTAGTGGCCATCCTGATGTCAAGAGTTGTTCAAGCCCGTAGGCCTCTGACGTGGCTTAACGACTGCTGTCAATTTGGCAACAACCGGGACCGACTTTTTACGTGCCCTCCGAAGCACGGAGACGCTCAGATGAAATACCACTAAGCGGTCACCCATCTATAGACTGACCGCACCCAACGTTGCTTAACCTCGCTAATTGTTTACCGATCAGTGAGTGCAACTGGCTGTGATCGAAGTTATGCGCGTATTGAATAGTTAAATGTCGCTCGCTTTAACGGTGAAGGCAAACATCGTGAGGAAACCTGCATCTCTGAGAGTTCTCCATAATGTTCTCGAAGATTTGTAAAGTTTGCCAACCCTATAATTGTTTCGAGTCTGGGTGATCTTTGTGTCTGTAATTTGTATGTTTATAAAGGCCGTCGCGATACAGAATTTACTACTAGTGCAAGAGTAGTTTAAACGAGATGGGTGTAAAAAGGATTCAACCTCTTCGTCTTCATGTGACCTTTTCTTTTCCATCAGCTTTTTGTAATGTCTCACTTCTGGGCAAAAGCCTCTCCCTTGGACTTCCAAATCACTCTGTTGATGGATATCCCTTGACCGTACGACCTTGTGACCCGTATATCTCGGGGTCTTTTAATCTACTGGGCCCATATTCAAACTCGACCGAGGGAAGACCCCAAGGTGTATGTACACCAAGTTACAAGTCAATCGGTTCAGTGGTGCCGGAGCTATGCCTGTCACTAACAAACTGTCACTAACAGATAGACACACAGACCCACATAGTGTTTTCATTAACCTCTTCGAAGAAGACTCAGAGGTTAATAAATAAGAACCTGCCCGTGAATCTGTCTTTTAACGTTGCCATAGAATGGATTCCGTTGAGGCCCTCAGGCTCCTTAAGCAAGTGCTGAACTGACAGCGGGGTCAAAAGTGACCGTGCCCTTGGTGTTGTGATATTTTTGCGCTAACACGATCGACCGCGTGATTCTGGGTTCATTTTTCAAAGTGTCACTTTTATAAAAAGCTAGATTTTTTCCGCGGCTTCGCGAATGTAAATTTTGTCAATAAATTTCTATCCCTCGGGAACACTACATTTTCTTGATAAATTATCCTTTAATTGTCCTTTTCTGTACCGCTTACAACGTGTATGCGAAATTTCAAGATGATCGATCAAGTATCCTTATCAATTTCGATGACAGCGACCTCAAAAGTCAAACATCTTTTCTTTTATGAGCTCTTATATCATAGCTTGCCCGAACTTGGTCTTAAATGTCTTACGGCACGTGTAGCAGTAGAGGGTTTAGGTCTTTCTTTTAGCATTTGACGTTTTATATCAATCATTTGCAGTTTTCGGTCGAGTAGTTAAGGCACAGTACATAAATATACAGTATTGTAACTCGGCCGTATCTTTGAAATGAATGCCTACAGCCGCGCGGTACGTAAACATGCGATAGGGCTGCCCACCTACAGCATTTTAATTAAATCTGCCTACTTTGAGTTTCTATCTATTTTTGTGATTGTAAATATTTTTTATTTTATTTAAACAAATAAAATACTTTGTGATTGGAATAGGAAGTGTTCCATAAAAATGCATGTCGTTTTTTGATTGGTAGATTTAATTTAAAAAAACATGTTTATGTTAGATTTAAGACTTAATAACAAATCGGTCTTATAAATTTGCTACTGCGCCACGACTGAGACGTACGGAATGCTATATTATTATATTTTAAAGTATAAAAAATCCGCATTCGTATATAAACATTAATTAAAAATTGTTTTGGGAAGCATGGACAAGGAGGAGAAAAAGGAATATCTTTTACTTGGTTATTCAACAATTTTGCTATAAAATTGATGTAATTTCCTGGAGCTACTTTACAATTTATATGTTTAGTTTTAAAAGAAGTTCGAGCGGTTACTGTTTAAAAAACAACACACCGTCCGTTCGTCACTGCGGCGCATTCGCGACTGGTTGCGTGCCGAGCGCATGCCGACGCCGAGGCGCGTAGGTATGACTCGAGTTCCGATCGTTTGTATGAAGATAGGTTACTGTATATTTATGTGCTGTGGTTAAGGCATGAAAGCTTAACAAACAAACTTAAATTCGCATTAATTATATTAGGTAAGAAATAAAGAGTGACAATGAAATCAAAGGTAATACTGTTGGGGTCAATAGGCGGCAAAGGACTCGCTCACAATATTAAACACTAGCCGACCCGCGCAACTTCGTCTACTTCACATAAGAGAATGTTCCCCGTTTCTGCAACATTTTTCATTGACGCTCCACTCCTATTGGTCGTAGCGTGATGTTGTAATAACCTATAGCGTTCCTCGATAAATGGGTTATCCAAAACTAAAAGAATTTTCAATTTGAACCAGTAGTTCTTGAGATTAGCGCATTCAACCAAACAAACTCTTCAGCTTTATAATATTAGTATGTATTATAATATTAGTATAGACCCTTAGTTCCCAAAGTGGCCCAGGTGGACCGCCAGGGGTCCACGGGGGACTAGACGAGGGTCTACGTTGGCGTAACAAAAAAATGGGGGTTCATAATTCGTAAGCGGGGTCCACGAAACTTTATTTGCTGTCGATAGTGAAGAACTAAAATGTTGGCTTGACTTCACCTATCAATGTAGGCAGATAATATTTTAAGAAGCTCAGCGACTGTTACTTGTTTAAACGTCGGTCGACTGATATTTTGAGGAATACCACTCGCTGAAGACCCAAGAAATTCTGCAAAAAATAAAAAAGCGTTCGATCCGTAGAGATTTGAACAAATTTTTTAATCTTCACGCTAATTCTGGGAACCTCTGGTATAGACTAAAACGCAGCTAGCTAAACATGGGTGTAATCACTTCTGCCTTCACCTCACTAATATACAAGCGTGATGCTAAGTTTAGAAGCTAACGTCCGCGTCGTCGTCCTATGGGACATGTCAATATTACTAAGCTAATTTTAGAACGAGTTTTCAACGCCGATTTCCCAGAATCTAACTAGAACGTGTAAATAGGCAGTAATAGTTTATTTATATACTGCAACTCGTGTAAATCCGACCAACCAACGTTTCATGAAAAGGTCTGACCTTTTATGAAATGTAAATGTTGAAGTTTCGTACTATTCATTCCGAAATTCGTCTCTATTTCGGTACGTAACATTTTATCCTAACTAATATTATAAATGCGAGTGTGAGTTTGTTTGTTTGTAACACTTTCACGCCTCAATTACTTGACCGATCATCATGAAATTTCTCATACATGTTGTCAGGGGAACAGAAATGGACGTAATGTATAATGGTACCTTACATCCAGAAAAAACTACTAACCTAACCTACATTACAATACAGCGGTCAAAACCTAGTTAATAAAATAATTGTGAACATAGGAACCCACCAGATTGAAAATACAGAACTCATCTGATAAGGGACAGCCGCGACGTGGGATTTGGGCGTACCTACCACAAATTTCGTGAGGCGACCGGCTTTTGTCCTCTCTTTTAAATTAAATTATTTCCTACTATGGATTTTTGCCAAGTCGTTTTCATGGTAGATGGATCTAAGGTTTCATTTATTCCATTTTGAGCGGATCCACGATATGAAATCGTCGATGATCTAACTATGGTTTATTTTTGACTGCACTTGTGGTTAAAGTGCTCGCCGTGTGTTGTGTGTTCGATCCGAATTTGTGTGATATTTGATTTTGAGTCTTGTGGTGTTCTTTGTGTCCGTTGATTGAATGTTTGTTAAGATACTCGCGACACAGGAATTATTCCTAAATCAGGAGTTTCAAAAGAAGGAAAGAATAATAGATTGAAAAAAGAATATGACACTATTGGCTGCCTACAAATTTAGATAGGTTGACAAAAAATGTGGTAACGTACCTACGCTAGAACAAATTCGCAAATGATACAGCTTTGCACGTATGAAAGCGCACGCGCAGTTTATATTATCTAAAAATGATTATTATGAATAGTTGTCGCCCGCAGCTTTTCTCGTGTCATCGAAATATGATATCGGAAAAACCCAGCGCTATCTACCCCACGTAATGTTATGCGATATAATGGATAATTATCATGTTATTTAGATAATTACCCGCGCTAAAAGCATTGGATAGATAATATCAATAGCGGAATCTTCATATAAACCCAAAGGCAAAACATAGTTTATTAATATTTACTAAAATAAATCATCAATCAATCTTATTATTTAAGACTGCGCCGAGCGTAAGGCACGGTTGGACTGAATGACAGAGCTCGATATTCAAATTGGCGCGCGGCCGCCGTAGTTAGGTTTGTGGGTTCAAATCCCCTAACGATACAAAAATGTGATCCACCAAATAGTTGTTCCGAGTATGGGTATCTTTGTGTCTGTTGTTTGAATGTTTGAAAATCCCCCGCGGTTCATAAATTATTCCTAGTGCGGGAGATGTCTATTATAAATTATAAGAAAGAAAGAAAAAGAAATTAGGTACGCAATTTTTTGGGAGTAATCGCGGTAGCTGGAGACCTGGATTCACACATAGGCTACTTTTTATCTCGATATTCCCACGGGAAGGGGACTTACGCGAGTGAAACCGCGGGGAAAAACTAGTTTGATATAAATTATTTGTGTTGCATGTTGGATAGTTTTAAGTTATTTAATTAGGTTATAATAAAAATATACCTTTTTTGGCCTTATTTATATTTTTTTATTATACTGTTTTAGTTGTAAATTTTCCTATTAATAATAAAATAAAATATAATTTAATAAAACTTTTTATAATATGGATGCGAACCAACTTCGTTATTATTCCTAGTGCGGGAGTAGTAAAAAAAAATATTTTCTTTCCTTAGCCTTGTGTTATGTCCCACTACTAAGCAAAAGCCTCTCCCTTGGACTTCTAAACCACTCACAGAAACTAAAAAAAGGAAATTAGGTAGGTATGTTTAGCCTTTCTGAGCTATCTAATTTCTGTCGAACGAAGTTTTATTAATCGTGTTTTTGGAAACAATACTTAATTAAATCAAGTGTTCTGTTTGTTAAAAGAGGGTCCGAATTTCAAGAACACTTAGTAAATACTTTTTATTAAGAGGAAATTTAAGGTATCTCAGCTGGATTCAGTGCCGATAGTCACTTAAACCGAAAATCGTTCTACGCAAGCTTAAAGCACCTTTGCGTTTAGGCTCGTTGTATTGAGCCGAGTATAATTAATTATATTTACATTTAATTAGTCGGTCTCTTAATCAAACCACAAAACACATAATAATACTATGCATAAAACAAGACTTAATGCGAAAATTAGGAGCAAGGCAATTTCAACTCTAATATTTTAGTTATAAACTTTAATATCATATTTGAATTTCAGTTCAAATTTACTTATTTAAAATTTTGCTGAGTAAAGTCTGTATTTTATTAATAGATTAGAATTTTAGAGTACCTGGTGGGTTTATTGCACTGAGCATTATAAGCAGCTTTTGCAATTAACAAAAATAAATGTCATTATGCTACTAAAAATAGATTTTCATACATAATAATATGGCCTCTTGCTTCGTAAACAAAAATAATTGATTTTGTTGCTATAATAAGATATTATTAGGTTTAAAAATTGCACAGCTGACTTGTGTTTGCGCACACACTTGTGCACTACAATAATCTCCTACGCAGATGGCTAGTCTCCGTTAAGATTGGTCGCCGTAACCGAAAAACATTCTGTATCCTAACTTTATAAAAATATTATAAATACGAATGTAAGTTTGTTTCTTTTAATTATTTGTTTCGCTTTCACAACATAACTACTCGACCGATTATCGTGAAAGGAGATCCCCCATTTCTCCTACATCTTTGGGCCTACTTGTTACAGTCATAAAATTGGTGGCATGTGTTAGAGAAATATAATAATTATACTTCTGCTTTATTTAATTAAAATTGGCAATTGCAATAACGAGATTTTTTTATTCGTATGTGTAACTAGGTTTGGTTAGTTAATGGATAAATTTACAAGTCGAGGCACATTAAAAATAAAAGTAATTATCCACTCAGCTGATTTGTACAGAGAAATTAAACGGGAGCCAAATAGCATCGATACTTAATACGAAAATGCGAATAACAAACACAACCGAAGGAATGTAATTTTGATTTTTTGACGTTAAACGTCATTATCAAACTTGAAGTTTGAAGTATATAAATCTGACATCCTGTCTTTTTAGCTAGATATAATTAATTCAGTGTAATTAACATAAAATGTTATTTTACCATCGTAAATTGAATATTGTTCTTTGTGATTTTGTGTATTGATTAACTAACAAACATTTTACAGTAGGTAATATTGATTGTAACACATGACTTTAACTACAAATTAAGTCGTAATTAACTAACATACAATATATTTATTTCCTATTAACCATTATAAATTCAATTTATTTTTTATGATTTTGTTTAGTGATGAAATGTCGCTGTTTTTACAGTAAAAAAATTGGCAGTAACACGTGGGCCCAGAAATGGGCATATATATTCCTTTTGCATACACTTGTCAGGGGTACAGAAAAGGACATGTACATCCAGACAGTGTACCTACTTTTTTTGAGGGATAGAAAATTATTGGATACATCTAGTATTTTGATATAATAAAGATTAAAATGTCAATAATTATATCCAACTACTTTTTGTCCGCGGCTTCGCTCGCATAAATGCAGGTTAAGTATATATTTTTTCCTGACAACGTGTATGCAAGATTTTATGATGATCGGTCGAATAAACTCGCATTCGCTTTAAAAATATAAGTTAGGATTACGATGTATGCGTAAAGAGTTTACTATAAAAATGTATTGATTACTATAGTTTGTTACTTAACAAGGAATCGCGCGTTATCACTCGTGGTTGTGACACGTGGACTAGTTTGATTATATAGATTCATGACCTATCTCTACTACGCCTTCCGAATAGACTCGGAACTCAGATAACCTATTGCACTTGTTCAGTGCATAACCAAATGTTTATGACTGAAATTTATATTATTTATTTCTACGCTTGTTTTTGTTACTACAATAATAATATACCTAAATATATTCTATCACATACACACAATACCATTTAGTCCAAACCAAGCAGTGCTTGTACTATGGGTACTAGACAATGGATAAACATAAAGTATTTATATACTTTTTCATGTTATACATAGAAGCACCCAGACCAACACAAATATCCATGTCCATGCACACAAATATTTGACTTGTGCGGGAATCGAACCTGCGACCACAGTCGTGGCAGTCGGTTACACTAACGACTACGCCATCAAGGCCGAATACAGCTTGTGACCACCGCGTGCGGTGTAACCTGGTCGAAACGTGAAGTATTGAAAGGTAAACATTATCCTGATCATGCTCGCGTTAATAGTGTTAATACCCATTATGTATTATAAATATGCCATGCGACGTGAAAGTTCGAAAATTAATTAATAGCGTAATTGTTTCGTTGTCGGCTTGTCACTGCCGCCGCGCCTAATGTTGTGGATTGGAAACTGCATACAAAACAATTATTTTTGTGATCAATAGGCTGCCTAGTGCGAGATGTTTTTACGTTAACGCGATCCAAACGATTACCGTGTTTGGCTCTCTGATTGGTTAAAAGCTTGCAGCGGGCCAATTGGAGCGCGCAACGATCGCGTTTTAACGTAAAACAAACTCGCATTAGGCACTCAGATTATAGTTCTAAATTCAGTCTGGTGAGTCCGTTAACTGTATGTTAATAAAGTTCACCACGGCGCACTGCCATAACCATAGCGCACAGGTTTTCATTAAAATGAAGGTAAATATTACCGGAAAAGAAAAGTACAATTTATTTTTACCTATACCTAGTGTTTCCACGGTGTTTTCATTATAAGTAATACCACGTAGAGTTTAATGTTGACATAACTCGTATTAAATAATTGCTTGGATTTCCATTGCAGCGTAATATTTGTTTGACCTCTGAACAGTTCAGGGTCTGATTCTTAGAGTATATAAATAAGGTCTGATTGGTTTGACGTTTGGATAGTCCCCGTGGCCCCGCATCCGGAGATACAGGGATTTCCCTGGCGTACAATTTTATTTTCACAAGCTTAATGGGTAACGCTGTTTTAATACATAAAACATTTGCACTCTCGCGACGTTTACAGAGGTAATTAAGTGTTATGTGTCTTGCACGTATCTTCTCATAGGCTCCTTGTCTGGACCTAGCAACTAACCTAAATGTAGCTTCAGTAAGTTAGTAAACTCACTACTAGGTAACCTAGTATATATTTTGACGTTCATAAGTGTTACTTTGTGACCGAAATGAATAAATGATTTTTGACTTTGGCTATAATGCGTATTTTGAACATGAAGCAGTGAAAACACATGCATTAAAAATATTTATATTTACCTTTAAAAGACAACTCCCATACTAGGAATATTGTGTGAGTTGTTGTAGGAATACTGTGTGTGTCCGTGGGACTTTACAAGTAACGGACACAACGAACACCCAGACTATCTTATCTTATCTTGTGTGGGGGCCAGTCAGTATGGTCTATACTGACACTTCGACCCAGTGGGATCTTTTGTATCGACTTCCCCAATAACGACTGCCATACATCGAGATATAAGTACCTACTTATATCTCGATGCTGCCATAGATGTTCATGGCAGCCGGGATCGACGGCTTAACGTGCTCTCCGAGTCACGGAGCAGGCGATAATTGTCAATTAATACGCACATAATTTCGAAAAGTCATATAACTTCCGAAAGTTAGAGGTGCGAGACGTGGGTTCGAACCCGTGACCTCTGCATTGCAGTCTGTTGGTCTCCCCACTGAGCTATCGATGCTCTTAAAAAAACACCCAGACTATATTTTTCGTTACATATAGTAACAGATAAAAATCAGACATAATTTATTTACTTTTATATATAATACCTTTATTTCAATTAATGATTTTAAAAAACTAAAAAACACGCTTTACATATTAAAAAAAGTAGAATATAATTTAATAATTTTAATGCAAAAAAGCGTGGGGTGGGTTATCAAAATATCTTAGAAAGCACCCCACGCTTTTTTACATTAAAATTAATTATTAAATTATTTTCTACTTTTTTTAATAAAGCATCTTTTTATATTATTATGAACATATTTTTTTATTTTTTCTAAATTATTGTATTGTCATCGGTCCTCAATAAGTGTGCAAAATTTCAAATCGTTAGGTTAGTTGTTTTATTCCCAAAACCAACATTGGTGATATTTTTTTTAGTACCATATTACACCAGTTTAAACACTCGATGTATTGAGTGTACGATATATTAAATATTCGATTTATTATCGATTCGATATTATGAACGTTCGAGTATTTAGACGTTCGACTTATGGTGGTTGATCAATTGACATTCGATTATTTGTCATTCGATTTGGCATAGTACACCCCTCCGTCGGGTGTACTATGCCAAATCGAATGACAAATAATCGAATATCAATTGATCGACCACTATAAATCGAACGTCTAAATACTCGAACGTTCATAGTATCGAATGGTTATTAAATCGAACATTCAATACATCACACACTCAATACGTGGAACAGTACAGAACAGAACGGAAGCGGAGCTCCCGCCTTACCTTCTGCCGTCTCCGCTTAGGTTAGGTTAGTTGTTTTATTCCCAAAACCAACATTGGTGATATTTTTTTTAGTACCATATTACACCAGTTTAAACACTCGATGTATTGAGTGTACGATATATTAAATATTCGATTTATTATCGATTCGATATTATGAACGTTCGAGTATTTAGACGTTCGACTTATGGTGGTTGATCAATTGACATTCGATTATTTGTCATTCGATTTGGCATAGTACACCCCTCCGTCGGGTGTACTATGCCAAATCGAATGACAAATAATCGAATATCAATTGATCGACCACTATAAATCGAACGTCTAAATACTCGAACGTTCATAGTATCGAATGGTTATTAAATCGAACATTCAATACATCACACACTCAATACGTGGAACAGTACAGAACAGAACGGAAGCGGAGCTCCCGCCTTACCTTCTGCCGTCTCCGCTTAGGTTAGGTTAGTTGTTTTATTCCCAAAACCAACATTGGTGATATTTTTTTTAGTACCATATTACACCAGTTTAAACACTCGATGTATTGAGTGTACGATATATTAAATATTCGATTTATTATCGATTCGATATTATGAACGTTCGAGTATTTAGACGTTCGACTTATGGTGGTTGATCAATTGACATTCGATTATTTGTCATTCGATTTGGCATAGTACACCCCTCCGTCGGGTGTACTATGCCAAATCGAATGACAAATAATCGAATATCAATTGATCGACCACTATAAATCGAACGTCTAAATACTCGAACGTTCATAGTATCGAATGGTTATTAAATCGAACATTCAATACATCACACACTCAATACGTGGAACAGTACAGAACAGAACGGAAGCGGAGCTCCCGCCTTACCTTCTGCCGTCTCCGCTTAGGTTAGGTTAGTTGTTTTATTCCCAAAACCAACATTGGTGATATTTTTTTTAGTACCATATTACACCAGTTTAAACACTCGATGTATTGAGTGTACGATATATTAAATATTCGATTTATTATCGATTCGATATTATGAACGTTCGAGTATTTAGACGTTCGACTTATGGTGGTTGATCAATTGACATTCGATTATTTGTCATTCGATTTGGCATAGTACACCCCGATCCGTCGGTTTGAAAAGGGTGAAAGTCACGTTCAAAGATTCCGTTACATAGATTCATAGATACATAGACATACCAAGCTAATAAAAGCCTGTTAAAAACACAACCCCTAATAACGTTACTTTTAAAAAGGCATAGACATACATCCTTCGCACTAGGATTTATGCCTATATTGCGAGGGAAAAGAAAAAAGCCAAGATTAATTTATAGAATAAATTAATAATCATATTTATCGCTTTTGTTACAAACTCTACTATATAACGCAAGTAGAGCACTTGTATTTATATTAATAGTATTCAGCATAGCAGCTCAAACAAATTATTTCATGTCACCTCTAATGAACCTCCCTTCAGTACCCGCAACAAACAATGTTCTACAGTCTACTTCGATGGAGCTAAAAATAAACTCCGTAACTAGAAAGCTTGTTAACAACCGTCCTTTTTTCAGCAAAAAGTATTGAAAAATATCCCCACTACCACAAATTACATAGATGCAGAATGCCGGCCCGCGAAAACAGACGTATTGACAAGTAGATATAAATGTTTGGGATTGAACTATTCTCACCTACAGATTATTTTTAAACATAATTAATTGGCAATTGAAAAGAGTGGACATGTGTTTTCTACCAGCTTTTTGCAGAGTGCTCTAATCCTTGAACGGGTCTTTTTTCAATGCAACATTTACTTTTTATTATATTGTAAATAATATTTAAAACTTACGTATCCAAGAAATGTTAAGTAATTTTATGTAAAATAGAAATTTTTGTCTTAGAGTTTGATATTCAGTCGACTTGATCTGAACGCCTTCGCTGGCAAAATACTATGTGAAGGTTTCAAATTTTATAAAACCGACCATCTCTTTATATTAAATAATGTATAATAATTAAACCGATCACGTTAAAATACCCTATTGGGTCGATGTGATACAAAATAGACTATAGCATATACCTGTGTGTGCGTCTAATAACATTTCCAGTCATCTTGTGACCATGGCCGGTATAACCTGGTCGAAACATCAAGCATAAAAAAGGTAAACATTATGCATAATCGCGTTAATACCCGTCACCTATTATATACAGGATGTCCGGTAATTAATGGATAACCTGGAAATGTCTTATAGTGGAACTGATGGCCGTTCAGAAAAAAATATGAAAAAATCTATCCTAACTACTGCCTGAGATATGTGTTATTTTTTTAATTACCATGTATAACTTTCTTGTATACTACGACCATAAGTGAATGAAATCCATCGGTTTTTGTTGTTTTATTATTAAACACTAATTATGCTAATAGATAGACAGTCAAAAGTATGCCATGCTATAATAGCTTGCACTTTTTAATATATATATATATATATATATATATATATATATATATATATATATATATATATATATATATATATATATATATATGTATATATATATATATATATATATATGTATATATATATGTATATATATTTTTTTCATTTTTTCTGATCGGCCTTCAATTCTACTATAAGACATTTCAAGGTTATCCATTAATTACCGGACACCCTGTATATGTGTGTGCGTCTTTTTATACGTTTTGTGTTAAGCGGTTCTTCTATACTTTTGTGTTCTACCGTACTACGGGGGTGAGTTAAAATACAAGTGACTTGATATTTAACACGCGCACCGTACTTACTAGAGCAACATACTAACAGAAGTGACTCGATTTAAAGGAAAGCGCTCTGATCAAATAAGAGGGAAGCTTTTTCTTGTGTAGTATTTGTCGATTATTGCCTTGGTTACTTAACGAAGAAGAAAAGTAGTTGAGAAGGTCAGTGGGAAGACCGACAGACTGCAATGCAGAGGGTCTCGGGTTCGAACCCACGTCGCGAACCTCTGACTTTCGGAAGTTATATGACTTTTCGAAATTATCTGCGTGTTGATTGACAATTATCGCCTGCTCCGTGCCTCGGAGAGTACGTTAAGCCGTCGGTCCCGGCTGCCATAAATATCTATGGCAGTCGTTATTGGGCAGTCATTGCACTATAATATCCTGACACTGATCTAGTCTTAGGGTATCGTTAGACTTCGGGTTGCGGAGGTCAGGTGGCAGCCGCTCCGTGTAAAACTGATATCCAGTCAAATCCGGTTAGACTAGAAAAGGCGACCCAAGTGAATGGGAATAATAAAGGCTAGGAAGAAGACTTAACGAAAGAGTGAATAAATGCGAAAGTTTGTTTTATTATCTTTCACAAAACAATAGATCACGGTTTTTTGCTGTACAAAGTTTTAGACATTTTGTAGCGGGAAAATAGTGATTTTTGTGGGATAGGTCTTATACTCAGATAGAAATAAGTATACTCCATACTAAAGCTATATTATAGCATTCATCCGATACTTCGGCCTATTATACTTGTGGCCAATCTTAACAGAGACTGACTATGTGCGCAGGAGATATTATAGTGCACAAGTGCGAGCTCATGATCCGATGGGACGGTAGTTCAGCACGACCGGAGAGAGATGCGCCTGGCAGGACCAACGGCTTTACGTGCTTTTCCGAGGCACGGGGGTATCTAACACCGCCAACTTCTTAACTCGGGGTTGCTATTGAGATTTCTTATCAGAAGAACATAATAACTTTTTGTTGGCCCGACCCGGGACTCTAACCCGAGACCTCATGCAAAGCAGTCACATTCACTGCCACTGCGTCATGGAGGCAGTATTATATACTCATATTATAAAGCTAAAGAGTTTGTTTGTTTATATGGTTTTTTTGGTTGAACGTGCCAATCTCAGGAACTACTAGTTCGAATTGAAATAAATTTTCAGTGTTGGATAGCCCATTTATTGAGGAAGGTCGATAGTCTATAACATCACGCTACGACCCACGGGAGCGTCGCAGTAACTATAAACGCGAGTGAAACCGCGGGCACATCTAGTATTTAATAACTTACAAGACCTCTATTCATAGTTTATCGTAATACATGATTAAAATTATATATGATTTTCCTAAAAACCATTCCACATTGCGTATAATCGACAGGACGTGCTACGCTTTCCACATCCATTAGACTTGTAGCTCTGCGTGTCCCAGTTAATTAACAAGGAAAAGTGTAGTATTACGATGAAATAGGGTCTTTCCTATAATTAAACGGTTCACGTCGCACATACGTACTTTCCAATACATACTAAAGATAAATAAATACGTTACAGAAATATGTCTGGTTTGTATAAATTTTCCTGTTTTATACCTAACACGTAATCTCGGTATTCGGCGAACATGTGACGTCAAATTTTAACTTCACAGAATATAAAGTTATTTACGCATGTGGTATTAAAAAGGTTTTCACGTGGAGTTATTTTTGTTATTTTATCCGTATTTTTAATCTACGCGGAAGGTTAGACTGATATGTATTTTATCTATATTTTGCCAGACATGTTTTTAACTTTTATGTAATAGAAGGCAAGCTTATTCTCGTTTACCGAGCAAGGCTGAAACACGAATAATGCTTTTTTGTATTACCAATACTAAAGATTTTAACCATCGATGTGCTACCAACAAGTTTGGGTCCTCAAACCTCTGCCGAACGATCAAGGCATGGAATTCTCTGCCAAGGCACGTGTTTCGTTCTTCCTTCAATCCTGGGTCCTTTAAGCGGGGCGTGAAAAAGCACCTTCTCAGGCGGTCAAAGTCAGTGGCCTCAACATCGCCTCGGCTGCTATGAGGACGATGTGGAGGCCACTGCTCTTAGACCACACGACTGCTTACCATCAGGCGGAGTGTGGTCATTTTGATGAGCAAAAAAAAAATCGATGTGCTCTCAGCGTACTTAAAGTGTAAATAGACGATCGAGCATGGTGATGCTGAACCACGAACGCGGACCGCTGTCAGACCATATTTCATCGTGTGTGCCGAACATTATTATTATTATTAATACTGGATGATTCGACATCGCACTTGGTCGGGTACCGAAAATATATGACGGTCCGTGGTGCGGTGGTCTGGTGTGAAGAACGCACCCTGGCATCGTACTGTGCGTTGGTTCGGCCGCTCTATGTTCGATTGTCTATTTGCATTTTTAAGTTTTATATTTAACTAATATGTAATCAAAATTATTATAATACAACCATTGAGTAATAGAAAGCTACGTTAATCTGTCGAGTTTTTGAATACCAGGCATAATTAAAATCTATTGGGCCTGGCCACCGATGTGCCGCCGCGGTTCGAAAGAATAATTCCCCTTTTAGGGGCTATTAAAACATTAAAATTGACTAGTCTCGATGACTAGAATCTCGGAGTTTTAACCGAGAATAAACATTCGAGTTATAAACATTTTTATCAAGAACAAGCACTTGAGTTATTCAGCGGGATATTGAGCCGAGACATTGCCGTGCCCTAGAGGGTCCATATTGTATCTCCTGTGATATTGTGTAACACCTTTATATAACATATAGATATTGAGTATTGAGTGTTGAGAACAGTCTACCTAGACAGAGTTCTCGGCCGGAACATATTGTTCATATTATGATGCAACACATATGAATAAAACATACGAATCTGTATTTCTATTAAAAATTAACACATTGATGTACTCATGTTCTCAATGGATGTTTATCCATCCTAACTTATAATATTATAAATGCGAATGTCATTATGTTTGTTACGCTTTTACGCCAAAACTACTCGATCGATTATCACGCAACTTCGTATACACGTTACAGGGATACAGAAAATGACATAGGGTATCTTTCATCCAGAAAAGAGTATTGTTAGCAATGTACATAACCTACATTTATGCGAGCGAAGGTGCAGGCGAAATCTAGTCTTATATTTTTAAGACATGTTTATAAAGTTATTGATTCTTTTCTTATATTATTCTCGCGTTTTTATTAACCTCTGAGTCTTCTTCGAAGATGTTAATGAAAACACTATGTGGGTCTGTGTGTCTGTCTGTTAGTGACAGGCATAGCGTCGGAACCACTGGACCGATTGACGTGTATCTTATCTTATCTTGATCCGGGGGCCAGTCATAGCAGACCGGCGACCTTCGACCCAGTGGGATCTTTTGTGTCGGCCCCGAGGTTTATCCTTGAGCTATCTCCCTATGAATGTACTGCATCAGTCGCAGCGTACACTTCAGAGGGAGACGCCTGAAGTCTTCAGGGTTCGGATATGCCAATCCCATCAGACCCATCCTTAGTCCGGCCAACGCGTCACATTCACACAGTAGGTGTGACATGGACTCGTCCTGTTCACCACAGGCTCTGCAGATCGAATTGCTTGACAATCTCAATCTGCACAGGAAGTCGTTGGTGCCAAAATGACCAGTAAACGCTCCTGTGAGTAGGCGTATTTGGCCCTTGTTGTACCCGCAGAAGTTCCGGGTAAAGCCCGTGGCTCTGTTTGCAATGAATTTCTTGGAGTGTTCCAGACCCCTAAGGGCCATCCACTCCAGCCTGTGTTTATCATTGCCATGTGCATTCAAAGCTGCCTTGACGGTACTCTCAGAGAGACCTACTAATGGCTTGGGGCCCACAAATTGTTGCTCTGAGCCCTTTTTGGCTAATACATCAGCCTACTCATTACCCTGCACCCCTGCATGCCCCGGAACCCACACCAGCCTGACTGTGTTTTTCCTGCCAAGTTTGTTGAGGGCTTTAATACAGTTCAGGACCAGTGCTGAGTCCACCCTACAGGAGTTTAGAGCCTTAAGAGCAGCTTGACTGTCACTGAGAATATAAACAATCTTGTCAGTGACATTGTTGTTAATATTCTCCTGCGCACAGGCAATTATAGCATAGGTTTCCGCCTGGAAGACCGTTGCATATTTGCCCATGCTTTGGTTCACCTTGCAGTCGTTGGCATATATACCAGCGCCTGATCCTGTTTTCATTTTGGAACCATCGGTGTACCAGATGAGACAACTCTTGTCAGGGGATCGTAGACCTCGTCTCCATTCGTCCTTTGTGGGTACCTTTATTTTAAAATTCTTTTTGAATATGTGCATTGGTTGCATTTTGTCACATCCCATGCTCATAATCTCTTTAAGATCCTTCGAGATCTCCAGTTTTGTGTGTCGAGTTACTGGCATGTTGACGCTCCACAGCCCATGTATAGATAGTCTATGTAGCGCCTTCTTCGCCTCTAACTCCACAACAATGTGTAGCGGCGTTAGGTCCAGCAGGATCTCTAACGCAGCCGTTGGCGTAGTAGGGAACGCCCCTGTTATAGCCATGCAGGCTAATCGCTGCACCTTCGACAGCGCTTTCCTGCATGTTGCTAGTTTAGTTCTTGGCCACCAGACAACGCTTCCATATGTGATTATGGGTCTTATCATCATCGTGTATAGCCACTTGATGACCTTGGGCTTCAGGCCCCAGGTCTTCCCATAAGTAGAACGTATCATACCGAAGACCCGCTGGGCCTTCACTATGGCTTTGTCTACATGAGGTTTCCACGTTAGCTTGTTATCTAAGGTCATGCCTAGATACTTCACCTCCGTGGACCATTGTAGCTGTGTACCATACATGGATAGAGTTCCCAAGCCAGTCGGATCTCTCATCCTAGTAAACGGCACGACAGTAGTTTTCCCTGGGTTGATCGATAAATGGTTACTACTGCACCATTTTTCTACCATACTCAGGGCCCTCTGCATGAGACTGGATACTGTGCTCGGAAATTTTCCATTGACAAGTATCACCAAGTCATCCGCATATCCGACCGTTAAGTACGGACCTTTGTTGAGTTGTTCTAAGAGTGAATTAACCACCAAGCACCATAAGAGCGGTGAGAGTACTCCACCCTGAGGGCAGCCTTTGGTAGTCATTGCAGTCATTTCATCCCCTAACAACTCAGACCTAATAATTCTTCCTCTGAGCATACAATCGATTGACGTGTAACTTGGTGTGCCTCGGTCGAATTTGAATATTGGTCCTGTGGGTCAAAAGATCCACGAGATATAGGGGTCACAAGGTCATAAGGTCAGGGGATATCCACCAACAGAGTGATTTGTAAGTCCAAGGAAGAGGCTTTTGACCAGCAATGCGACATTACAAAAAGCTGGTGAAAAAAAAGGTCACATGAAGACGAAGAGGTTGTATCCTGGGTTTTTACACCCATCTCGTTTTAATTCAACTTGACCATAATATGCTTGATGTTATAAGCCCTTAGTTTAATTTATTGTATCTTTTCAAGTGCAATAGATGCTGTGTACAATTGTACATTGAGCTAAGTACATAAACCGACATTGTTTTACTGCAATATGTGCCGAACAACGAAGTCTACAATAACACTATGATAACATTGATAACTCATATACCTACTGTGCAATGCAAGGCAATGTTTTGCGCATAGCCCAGCTATATAGAAAAAGTTATGTTTGCCATGGCAGACGCATTAAAAGGGCTATAGAGATTGCCGGACTATAGTTGAAAATAAATTGCTGTAAAAATGTTGGCCATTTAGAAGCCTCTTTACTGATCGTATTAGACTAAGGCGCTCATAGCCAATTGCACTCACTAATCGGTAAACGATTAGCGAGGTTAAGCAACGTTGGGTGCGGTCAGTCTATAGATGGGTGACCGCTTAGTGGTATTTCATCTGAGCGTCTCCGTGCTTCGGAGGGCACATAAAAAGTCGGTCCCGGTTGTTGCTAAATTGACAGCAGTCGTTAAGCCATGACAGAGGCCTACGGGTGGCTTGAACAACTCTTGACAACAGGTTGGCCACTAACCACACGAAAAGAAGAAGAAGCAGACTATTAGAACACTGCATGGATACCGCTGCGCCGAGAGTTGTGGATTCGATCCCCACACGGGACAAAGATTTGTGTGATCTGCAAATGGTTGGTCTGGGTGCTTTTTGTGTCCGTTGCTTGGATGATTGCTAAGTCAGGAACACACACAAGTTGCACACAGTAATTATTCCTAGAACGGGAGTTGTAATTAGTTTACAAAAAAAAAACATAAATATTGCCAGAGATTAACGTGTGCAAGCAAAGAATCACCAACTCTTCAGCTTTATTATTAGTATTTTTTTCTATACTTATGTATGTCAGTGAACTCTCCCTAAACGGGTGGACCGATTTTGATGGAATTTAGATTCACAATTAGACCGGTGGCGCCGCAATCGGTCTGATCGGGCAGAACGTGTATTGACTCTGCTATTATACATATTTATAGATTGTAAATGTAAATTTGAATACATAGTCAATACCAGTTAGCTACTAAATACTGATGATAACATTTTCTAGAAATAACGAATGTTCCGCCATATTTATAGTCACGGATTACCAGGGTCGTGAGTTCGAATATAGTTTCACGGTAATTATTTCCGCTTATTATGTGCACAATCAAATATTCTAACATGTTAACTCGCTTGTTATAAACAAATACTTGTTTTTAAACAGAGTTTGTAGACTCGTGTTATGTTGAATTGATTTTATGTTGGACTGCATGTTTGGTGTGGTGGTAAGTGGTTTGCTTGAACTGCCGTCCGCGTCCGCGCCGCACCGAGTTTTAAGGATTCGATCCACAGAATGGTTGTTCCGTGTGTGGATGTTCTGTGTCTGTTGTTCGAATGTTTGTAAAATCGCGCGTCACAGCCATTATTCCTAATGCTGGAGTTGTCCTTTTGTCTGCCACTGCTTTGTTCCTACGAAGTTCCTTTGATGATACGGAACCATTAAAGTCACATGATTTTCTCGGGTATACTGACACCTGTTCCATTATCCGTGTCGTGTCTGTATCAAACATCTCACAAACAAATTTAACGTAACTAATAAAATAAATAAAGACTCAGGTAGGTACAGACATAGCCAAATGCCTTTTAATAAAGTTTATAAAAAAAACGGTTTTATTATAGACGAAAAAACAGGGAAATACAAGATGATGATTTCAGAGGTATAATCAATCCGAACTGTAGTTATCTGTTTTGGTCTTTGGTATTTCGTTCAGACCCAGCGCGACCCTCGCTGATTTCAGCATGCATGGGCCGGCTCGACCAGGGAAGGACTACCCTCTCACAGAATATCGACGTGAAATAGCAGTATTCCGACTGTTGTGTTTCGTTCGGTGAGTGAGAGTGCTACAGGCCCAATAACCCTCTTTCCCCCTTCCTGTTCCTTCTCCTTCCCACTTCCTTTCCTAAAGGGTCAGCAACCCGCAAGTGATGCCTCTGGTGTTGCAGGCGTCCATAGGTTACGGTGACCACTTACCATCAGGTATGCTTGTTTGCCACATTAGTCGAATAAAAAAAAATCATGCATATGCGACAGTTATGCTAGGCAGGTACCGAGTTCTGCTATCGTGATAAATATTAAACAGCGCTTTAAACACCTCAGGCACGAACTGTCCTAGTTTTAGTATACCGACTGTATAAGTATGTAGCTGTAATATCTTATGTGTATTATTAATTTATTACTCATAGGAGCTAGGGATGCACCATAATATTGGATATCCGCCTAAACCAGAGACCCCAGACATTTTTTGTCATAGATCACTTTCAAAATTAAGCTGGTTCCGGTGGACCCCCTGCAGCTAGAAATTTAATCCGCCATGTAAAATCGGTATATTCGTACCAAAAAGTTAAATTGGGTTAAAACTAAAATTAGAAATTCTCGGGTCTTTAGCAAGTGGTATTCCTCAAAATATCCGTCGACCGACGTTTAAACAAGTAACAGTCGCTGAGCTTCTTAAAATATTATCTGCCTACATTGATAGGTGAAATCAAGCCAACATTTTAGTTCTTCACTATTGAAAGCAAATCAATTTTCGTGGACCCTCGCTTACGAATTGTAAATCACAATTTTTTTGTCACGCCTTCGTAGACGCCCGTCGAGTCTCCCGTGGACCCCTGGGGGTCCACCTGGACCACTTTGGGAACTAAGGGTCTAAACTGATATAAAACTATGACTGGGTCAGAATAAATTAGTCAGTCACGATCATCGATCAAATATACCATAGATGCACGTTCTTGTACTAAATCGTACCCAAATAATGACTCCGAATCGATGTGTACTTATAGTTATGTTTACTCGTTTGACTATTTAAAAATAGTCCTAAAGTGAATATAAATTTAACTTAATATAAACCTTAATACTTAGTGATAGTATCGTAATACCTATGACAAAGTATCATAAATGTTTTCTTCATTCTCTCGATACGGTAGAAATATTATATTATGTAAACAAAACATTCTGAAATGAACCTTATAGTAATTACAATTAAGTGTAAACTCATCGCAACAATTATGCGAGCGTTATTATTTTGACTATAGGCATATGATATTCTTACCGCTCAGAACATAGAAAGAAGGAATGATAGAGTCATTATTCATTTTAATATATTTTTTAAATCTTTGATTAGACGTGTAACTAAATTTACGTTATTGAATGACAATAATTTGATAATAAGCTATTGTTATATTCTTTAATTTTAATAATTAAATTATAGTAGGTAACTGTAAGGAAGACGTTATATAACTTTAAAAAAAGCAAGCATATAATATATTTATATTAAAGAAGGCCAATCATTTACAGTACTAATAATTATGCTCACCTTCGTACATTGTATTACATGCTATTTTAAATATTTGTATGTGTGTTTTCTACGTAGTTTCAATAAATAATAATAAAACTATATACTCGTAGATGGTCGAATTAGCTAACAAAACTAGATATATTTTACCAGGATACTTTTGTTGATGTAGATGCTAAAAATATAGTATATTTGATCGATGGTCACGATAAATAAAAACAGACGGGTGTCTGTTTGTGTGTGGGTACACATACGAGTGCACTCTCTATTCTCTAACTTTCATAGTCCGATGAGATGTCAATCAGATATGACCAGAGAGAGATCAGGCCTGGGACCAGCGACTTTATGTGCTTTTCATGACACGGGAGTGTGCAACACTGTCTACTTTCGAGAACACTGCACTATTGTTAAGAAGTTAGTGACAGATAAACTGAATTTTTTCATTGGTTCATCGTGGTATTTATCTTATGCATGACAGTCCCTTTTACTACCGTTGTATTACCGATATTAGCCTATCTAGCATTATTATCTAGAAGTGGCTTAAAACACAAAAACACTAAACCTTACAGTCTGGGATGGATACCCATCAGACAATCCTGGAGTGGGCAGAGCCCATTTGCATACCCTCATATATTCGCCAATGGCCACCGAGGCAGTTCCTAATGTACCCAGAAAAGTAGAAGGCTACACAAACGCTAGTAATGAGTTCCGGGTTCCAAATATAGGGTGTCAATGATACTTGGTGACGAATCGTTTTGTTCACGGCCTTATAGAGTAAACATAAGTATAGCCTTAATCTTACTTGTCTCATTTAATAAGCAAATATTGTGTAGGTATTAGTAGCTAAAGACAAACAAGCAGCGATAGCTCAGTGTGGAGACTAACATACTGAAATGCAGAGGGTCTCGGGTTCAAACCCACGTTGCGCACCTCTGACTTTCGGAAGTTATATGACTTTGCGAAATTATGTGCGTATTGATTGACAATTATCGCCTGCTCCCTGCCTCGGAGAGCACGTTAAGCTGTCGGTCCCGGCTGCCATTAACATCTATGGCAGTCGTTATTGGAAAGTCAGTGCCCTCTAATATCCTGACACTGGTCTAGCACCAGGGTATCGTTAGCCTTCGGGTTGCGGCGGTCAGGTGGCAGCCGCTCCGTGTAAAAACTGATATCCAGTCAAATCCGGTTAGACTAGAAAAGCCGACCCCAAGTGACTTGGGAATAATAAAGGCTAGGGAGAAGAAGATTAGTAGCCAAAGACAAAACATAGAAAAGCATATCTATATATTGGTGCCAATTCTGTTGTCACAAAATTCTCTTATCTTAGCTAAAAATCTTTAAAATTTATTTTAGTCCTGTCACTTTTAGCGATTTCAGAATACGAAATGTCGTTTGACAGGACTAAACTAAATTTTAGAGAATTTTAGCTAAGATAAGAGAATTTTGTGACTACAGAATTGGCACCATTGTCGTCTCTAATGATTAGATCCCGAATATGGTCTGAAAGTTACTGCACGATATTTATAATGTGTATTTTTACCTCATTGGACTAGTAAAAAATGGTCTCTAATAAAGCGCGTACATAGCTGAAGCTGAAGAGTTTGTTTGTTTGGTTGAACGCGCTAATCTCAGGAACTACTGGTTCGAATTGAAAAATTCTTTTAGTGTTTGATAGCCTATTTATCGAGGAAGGCTATAGGCATATAGATATAACATCACACTACGACCCACGGGGGCGGCGCAGTAACGATAAACGCGGATGAAATCGCGGGCCTATCTCGTACATTGTAAACTCTAATTACATACAGTCAATAACTCTATTTATATGAACTTCTGCCTATTGAACAGGTTGTTTTATAGAAATGTATGTAATGCAGTAAGTAAAGTGAATCTAATGTAACCTTAAAAAAAAAACTATGATTGTTTCTGGTGTACAATTGCAGTCGATCACGGTCAGTGACGATCGAGCTCTATGTTTATGTATATAAATACTCTTACGATTGTATATAAAACTCGTAACGGTAATTAACCCGATTATGCACGATGTATATAAACGTTAACAACATACATGTTGAGTATACAATGTTAAGAAAGTTCATATGCATAAATCCAAACTATTTTTGTAAATGCGAAAGTACCTTTGTCTTTTTTAAGCTTAGGTACACGGCTGAACATAAACGAAATCGTAGTTGCAAACGACTTAATTTAGACTTTTTAATTTTGAGATTTTATGCACTAAAGTCGATGTTACGGACTATATCAACATTTCCAAAAGTAAAATAGTTCTAAAAATAAATCATCATATAACAAAAAAATAAGAGAAAGTTAGTAATTTTTTTTGGGAATTAATTGAATTGACAATTATTGTATAATAAGTTATGTCAGCCCTGTTGACAAACTGTCCCACTGGGCACCAGCCTCTTTTGAATGTGTCAAGGGTGAGGCCATAGTCCACCACGCTGGTCTGATGTGGACTGGCAGACTTCTAATATCTACGTAAACATTATGAATTCTCAGACATGCAGATTTTCTTACAATGTTTTCTTCACCATGAAAGCGGGCGATAATTAACTATTTAATACGCACATAACTTCGAAAAGCCTTGATATCGAATTCGAGAACTCTGTCAGTCCAACGGGCTCCTAGCCTTATAAATAAGTACAATAAATTGTCTTTTACACGAGTTGACTATTAATAATTTTGTTTTAGGATGTGATGGTTCTCCTGGATCTTCTTGGTACTCCAGACCCAGTATTCTTCAGCTACTTCCAGTCCACTGAGAAGTGGTACGTAAGGCTAGCGGTGGCAGAACAGAGGCTTTCTGAACTGGAGCAGTTCCAGGGATACTCCAAAGGGAAGGCCGACCAGACGTACTTTAGGTTGAGGAGTTCTGGAGCGGTTATAGAAGATGATCATATACCATTTATGAGGAGAAGTAAGTATAGAAATATATATATAAATATATATATATAATATCAGCTCTGTTTGTTGACTGTTCTAGTGCGTGACCTTTTCTTAGTATGTTAGGGGTGAGGATAAAGCCCATCACGCTAACCCAGCGTGGATTGAATAGTTCACACATCTTTGAGAACATTATGTAGAACTCTAAGACATGCAGGTTTTCTCACGATGTCTTCGCTCACCGTTGAAGCAAGTGATATATTTATCCATATAATAACTCATAACTTTGAAAAGTCAGCAGAGCGTATTTCTAACTTTAACTTTAACACTAATATAGGTCGAGCCTTTTGTCATCTACCCGAAAAATACGAAACTCGGTATTGCTAATGAAAATTTGCTAAACTAAAAACACAATAATACTTTTTCAAAGCGTCAAGGTAACCATACTAGACACAATGAAATAAGCGTAGTGTCTGAGCCACGGAGGAAAAATGCACAATTAAAAAAAATCTTTATAGGCACTCGCGCACTAATCTTCCTGTTGCTGACTTTACAAACGCTGAAACAATATTCACAAAGAACACCCAATTCGGAACATTTATTTGTAAACCTTAATTTTTTTTGTCCCTTTTGGATATCGAACCCACAGCACTTGCCACAGTGGTGACTACTTTAACTGCGTTACCCGTGCACTCAAAGAAATAAAGTTTTTTTTTTAGCATAAAATTGGAGAACATTAGCATGTTCTCCAATTTTATGCTCAATTGTCGTAACTCATAACTAATGTTCACAAGTTTTAGTACTGTGACTTATTTGATTTTCCGCCATTTTGTTTACCTATATTACCTATTCACCTAACTTAATATTATAAATGCGAATGTGAGTTTGTTAGTTTGTCTGTTACGCTTTCACGCCTTAACTATTCGACCGATCATGATGAAATTTCACATACAGCATATATCAGGGGAACAAAAAAGGACATGAGGTAGCGGCTGGAATTAGATTATTTCTTTCTAATGCCTCGGAAAGCAGGTAAATCCGTTGGTTCTGTGCCTGATCTTTCTTCGGTCGTGTCCGATTACAGGCACCCGGGACTACTTAAGTGAGGGAATAGAGAGTGCACTTGTATTTACACACACTTGTGCACTATCCTAACTAATATAATAAATGCGAATATTAATTTATTTGTTCTCCGTGCCTCGGAGAGCTCGTTAAGCCGTCGGTCCCGGCTACCATGAACATCTATGGCAGTCGTTACTGGGAAGTCAGTGCCCTATAATATTCTGACACTGGTATAGCCTTAGGGTATCGTTAGCCTTTGGGTTGCGGAGGTCAGGTGGCAGCCGCTCCGTGTAAAAACTGATATCCAGTCAAATCCGGTTAGACTAGAAAAGCCGACCCCAAGTGACTTGGGAATAATAAAGGCTAGGGAGAAGAAGAAGATGAGTTACATCCGAACTATCTCTTGAAATACGTGTGAAAATACAACCTTTTCATGAACAAGGGTAATCCCAAGTTGAGATATCCAGAACTGTTAAGTGGTCGCGCCAAGCGGTGCAATTTACCATTGAGCGATTCGCCGCTACCGGTACGCACAGCGATATGCCCAGAACTGGGCGAAAAGGTATTACCAGTGACCGTGAAGATCGAAAATTTGTGAGAGAGTCTTTGAAAAACAGGACAAAAATGTCTTCTGAGTTCGCTGCTGAGTTCTCAGTGGCGAGTAACAACACAATTTCTGCCAAAACGACTCGTCAAATACTTTAGGAAGCTGGTCTTAAACGGTGTAAAACCAGGAAGAAGCCATTGATCTCAGACAATAATAAAAAGGCTTGCTATGCATGGGCCTTAAAGTACCAACGTTACACTAAAAAAGACTGGTCAAATATTGTGTGGTCAGACGAATCAAACTTTGAAGTAAGTTAGATAATATGAATGTCCAAATGGATAAATAAGTATTGTTGAAATATAAAAAGCTATACTGTTGTCTTTTCATGATTAGTTAATCTCTATTTATTTTGTTTTTGTTTGGTCTTTGGAACCCCTGGTGCTACCTTCGTGCGTCGCCGTGGGGGAGAAGAATTTATGCCAGAGTGTGTGGTCCCGACTGTAGAGCACGGCGCAGGTACCGTGATGACCTGGGTCTGCATGTCTGATACAGGAGTCAGCGAAATGTTTGTGTATGAGGGCCGAAGGGTCTCTACAAAATACATGAATGTGTTTGGAATCAGCTTTATTGCCTTCGTTTTTACACTTTTTGGTGACATTAATATGGATGGAGTTAAATTCCAGAAGATAACGCAACAAGCCATTTTTTTTATTTTTTTTACTTGAGGGAATGCAATGACGCATATCCCTCCGCGGGGGCGGGCGGAGGAATTATGTCGGACTCGCCGGGGTAAAATAAAGATGTTAAAAAAGATAATGTACCTCCCGGAATACCGACTAAACCTACCACGGTGTTCCTCGACACAATCACTATCTACGGGGCCGCGCGAATCGCTTTCGCATGCGGTCGCGATCCCGCCGAGGTTACGGCCCGCCGTATGAAACGGCAGGCCACTACACGAAAGACCTACCCAAAATAGGCACTACTTCACATAAAACCCTACTGTCTCCCCCTAAAGGGGAGACGGACTCGATACAGAGGCGCGCGTGGAAACACGCACGCCGCCTCTCGGACCTGGTGCTGAACGGATGGCGGGCAGGCCCACAAAGCCCGCCACCCCCAGGTCAAACCTCAGGGTTGCTGGAGGTCATCGCGCGCCCTCCGGCGCCCGGTTCTGCGGTTGGGGAGAGGGTTTAAACGCTCCCTCTCCCGCTCCGCCGCCTCCTTGATGGAAATTACTTCCTCACAGAAGGAGGCGACGGCATTCCACGACCTCTCACTCCGGACCATAGACTGAACTACGGCCGGGAGCGAGAGGGCAACCGATCCGACTGCCGCGATCAATTTACGGCGCTGCGATGCCCAGGCGGGGTAAACCGCCAAAGTGTGCAGCGCCGTGTCCTCTATAACGTCGCGGCAGTCGCCGCAGTGGTGACAACCGGGCGTCTCTTGCCGGCAACCATGCCATAAATCAGCTCGCACAATGTCATAGTTTCGTGAAAATTCCATTGAGGTCCTGGAATGGCCTGCACAGTCGCCGGACCTTAATCCTATAGAACATTTATGGGGAATCCTAAAGCGTAAGGTCCGGCGCCACACAATAACAACAAAAGAAGAACTAAAAATACGCCTCCGCCAAGAATGGAATACCATAACTGAGGAACAATGTAAAAATCTTGTAGGCTCTATGCCAAGATGAATAGCTACTGTGTTAGCGGCTAAAGGTGGCCGACGAATATTGATTTCATATCAAAGTAAAGATCATTTAAAATGTACACAAGTTGTTTCGTTTCATTCTATACAAAACTTTTTACAAAATGCAGTTCTTATAGGGTTGCTCCATACTTTTAGCCAAGGCTGTATGAAGCAGATGAAAATGCGCGGGCCAGCTAGTAAATTATATTCTTCCGTTAGCTTCCGTCAATATTGACCTTCGTAATGTAAGCTCAGGTTGGAAGACAGGACTGGCTAGGAATCGAATACACGACTTCCCGATCGCAAGGCCTCCGGTTCCTGAATTAAGAATTACATGTTGAGAACGACTCAAACTCTACTTAAGTATTACATAAACAATTCTTTGTTTATACAGGGTGTCCGGTAATTAATGGATAACCTTGAAATGTCTTATAGTAGAACAGAAGGCCGTTCAGAAAAAAATAATATAATATAAAAAATATAAAAAAATATAGGTATATATTAAAAAGTGCAAGATATATTAGCATAGCATACTTTTGACTGTCTATCTATTAGTATAATTAGTGTTTAATAATAAAACAACAAAAAACCGATGGATTTCATTCATTTATGGTCGTAGCATAAAAGAAAGTAAGATGTGGTAATTAAAAAAAAATCTCATCTCGGGTAGTTAGGATAGATTTCTTTTCATATTTTTTCTGAAAGGCCATCAGTTCCAATATAAGACATTTCCAGGTTATCCATTAATTACCGGACACCCTGTATATCAAGTTTCCTGAAATTTTAATAATATTTGAGTAGGTGTTTGAACATTATATACTTAAGTAAATGCTCAGTTAATATCTGTTTGATGAAATTCGATTCTGTAAAAAATATTTAAGAATAATCAGTTGAGATATGAATATTATACTTATAAAGAAAAGTAGCAATATTTTATAAATTTAGAATCCAGGGTTTAACCATTAGGAACCGAAACTAGCAATAAATTAAACTGAACAAAATAAATCTATTTGAATCCAATACACGTATTAATTAGCATTACAATTTCGATGAACTAAGCTGTTTATTTGTCAAGGCTTTATATAAATAGCTGCAGCCGTTTTGCATGATCGTTTCTGTATAAATTAAATGCGTATTGGTTTGTAACTTTGTACTTTGTATTAATGCCAATCCAAAGTATGCCAGCGTGGGTTACTATGGCCAGCAAAAGGACAGTTTAATATAGACCTGATATTATTATTTATTGTATGGATAAAGTAATACCGATAACGCATAAGCTCTCGATTGTTAAAAAGATAAGGTGTGTAGTTTACGGATTTTATCACTTATCCATAATAATTTTATCTCAACGATTAAATCTGCAGTATCTTAAAGCGATAATAACGGTTAACTTTATAGTCAAAGTCAAAAATCTTTATCTTTATTTCCATATTGCATACATAGATTCATACCTGTTTCCCAGAGGGGTAGGCATAGACTACGGATTTCCATTTGCTACGCTACTAACCCTGACACTTCTCTGGCTTCATTCACTTTCATCACATTTCTCATACACGCTCGCCGGTTAAAGGTGCTCTTAACCTGGCCTTTGTCCAGAACTTCATCGATCTGATCGTAAAACGTTCGCCTAGTTCTTCTACTTGCGACTGTTCCGTTCACACTTTCTTGGTCAGTCTTTTCTCGTCCATTCTTTCTACATGCCCAAAACAGCTTAACATACCCTTTTCTATTCTTGTCACTATATCCACTTTCATGCCGCATCTCTCTCTTATCACTATTCCTTACTCTCACACTTCACACCGCATATATTTCTCAGCGCTCTCATTTCTACATCATTTATTCTGCTCTCATGCTTCTTTCGCTATACCCAACTTTCACGTCAACGCGTCAACTAACTATATAAATTATATAATATAATAATATCAGCCCTCTTAATACATGGAATGAGAAGAGGCCCGTGCCCATCAGTGGGACAGTTTAATAACTGTCTCACTGCTGGGCACGGCCCCTTCTCATTGTAAGAAGGGTTAGGCCATAGTCCACCACGCTGGCCTAGTGCGGGTTGGCAGCCTTCACATATCTTCGAGAACATTATGGAGAACTCTCAGTCATGCAGGCTTCCTCACGATGTTTTCCTTCACCGTTAAAGCGAGCGATAATTGACTATTTAATACGCATATAACTTCGAAAAGTCAGAGATGCGCGCCTCATACCTCTGCCGAACGATCAAGGCATGGAATTCTCTGCCAAGGCACGTGTTTCCTTCTTCCATCAATCCTGGGTCCTTTAAGCGGGGCGTGAAAAAGCACCTTCTCAGGCCGTCAAAGTAGAGACCTCAACATCGCCTCGGCTGCTATGAGGACGATGTGGAGGCCATTGCTCTTAGACCACACGACTGCTTACCATCAGGCAAAGTGTGGTCATTTCGACGAGCAAAATAAGAAAAAAAGATCGTGCTCGAGACCTCCGCGTGGCAGTTCAACGGTTTCCCACTAGACAATAAATATAAATAAAAAAGAAATAATTTAGCATTGAAGAGCTTGTAAATAAGTATCAGTACATCAACATCATATTGTATTGTTTCTAGTAATATAAGAAAGGGTAGTTAAGAGGTGTATAATACTCACTTTTCGCACGTTTTAGTTTAGGTCTGACGTAAAGGTGGTGAGCCTATTGTTGTTTGTCGTGCTGCTACTGAGAATTTCTTGAAAACTAAATAACATTTTACCCGATCCGGGAATCGAACTCGAGACCATGCAAAGCAGTCGTATCACTATCGCTGCGCCACCGTGTACTATGAGAGATATATTTGAAAAAGTACCTAATGTGAGAGATATATTAAAAATACTAGATTTTGATCGCGACTTAGTTTAAATGTTTTTCTGCATGAAACGTATAGATACCATGTCCTTTTCTGTATCTCTGACGGGTATGCGAAATTTCCTGATGATCGGTCGAGTATTTAATGCTTGAAAGCGTAACAAACCAACTCACATTCGCATTTAAAATATTAGTTAGGACTAACATTTTGCCCGCGTTTTCGCTCGCTTAAAATTTGCTTAGGTTAGGACATGTTAGAAACAGTACTTTTCCGTATAAAATATAGCCTATGTTCCTCGGTAATAATATAGCTTTCCAAAGGTGCAAGAACTTTTTAAATCAGTTGAGTAGTTTTTGAGTTAAATTCTAACAAACAAACAAAAAAAATGTGTTCGCATTTATAATTTTCGTTAGGATAAAAACGTCTGACCTTTTAATGGCTCCGCCTTTCTGATATACTGTTTAAGTTCTTAGTTCCTAGGTCAATATGAAAGTACGACCTGACATTGAAAGTACATTGTATGCTTGTAGTACTTCGCTTCGATATTAATAGCTTTGTTCGGAAGGTTATACAGGGTGATTTTGAAATCGTGTAATTCCTTTTAACCACGCATTCTACTGGTGATATAGAATAACCCTGACCATATTTTTATTTAATTAGATTTATTTATTTTGAAAAATTATTATTCCGTTTTTTTCGTGAAATGGTGTCAGATAGTCATATGTTAACCAACCGAGGCAATTTTATTTTTTTACTAATTAAAATAAAAATTCATATTAATAATTAATGTCGTAACTAATAACGGGCGGTCCTTTTTATTGCCCCTTATTATTTACGACATCAGTTATTGTTATGTTATTATTTTTAAATTAAAAAAATATTAAGATTGTGTCAGGTGGTTAAAATATGACTATATGAAATCATTTCATGAAAAAAATCTGTACTCTAATTTTGCCGAAACCATTATTCTAATTAAGAAAAAATATGGTTAGGGTTATTCTATATCACCAGTAGAATACGTGGTTAAAAGGAATTACACGATTTCAAAATCACCCTGTATATTATGATTTAACCTTCAGTAGAGATTCGAGGCTTTTTAAAATATACTAGCGGTCGCCTAGTGGTCAAAATTCGACCAAAATTCCTAATCTTGCTACTATATTTTCTGTTTTCTGTATTTCTATATTAATACGTGAAGCTTAAAGTAATTCTTTGTAACTACGGTTACCTATACCTTATTTATTAAGGTATAGGTAACCATAGTTACAAAGAATTGTACGACGTCAGACGAACAATGTCGAAATACTCCGAACGCGATTCGACTGCGTGTGTCAAATGCATGGTTGTGTGCGTGTAGTGTTTTTTTACTAATTTAATGTATTTCTAATGCATATTTTATAAAATGCCACTCCTTCTCTAAGTAAACTTTAACTGTGCCAAATTTCATAATCCTCCGTCCGCGCAATTTTCGTAAAAAAGGGTTCAAAGATTTTGCTTCACGTATATACGTATATATATATATATAGATAATACTAGATTTTTAAAATCTAGTATTATCTATATATTATAGTAGTAGTAGTATTATATACTAGATTTTAAGGTCGCGGGTTCGATTCCCGCACAAGTCAAACATTTGTGTGCATGGACATGGATGTTTGTCTTGGTCTGTGTGTTTTTTATGTTTAATATGTAAATATATATATGTATGTTTATCCATTTTCTAGTACCCATAGTACCTACAACCTCTCCTTAGTTTGGGCTAGATGGTGTTGTGTGTATGTGTGTATATAATTCCAACTCGAAAATCAAGCCTGGGACCTCACTTTCGTATACAAACGTAAGCTCAAACTAAACCACAGAACCCCCACTGAATAAAATTATATTTATTTATGTACCAAATTGGTTGATCTCACTTACATGAGATGCGGTTTGAGTAAAATAGATTACTACAGTAGATTTCGAGATGTACTGTCATAGTAATCTCTGGTACCCAAAGTAAGACTGAACTTGTGGTATGGGTATCAGCGCTCTTACAAATGCATTTTACATGCGAAAGAACAACAATATTTTTTGGACCTATTAGATCTTTAAGATGTTTGAGCGGTCTCCGCAAATAATACATTTTCTATCGTGTCTACTGCATAGCATTTAAATTGCCAAAACAACCACGTATTTTTGTTACACACTTTATATACGTGACAACCCTTCATATGACAGATTATGACAATCATTATTATGTACAGGGTGTCACTAAGTAATCGCGTAAGCGACTTTTCCAGCGGTTTCCAACTTTTTGTAGGTACTAGAAATAAAGTATATCTATCTATTAAGATCGGGTAAATGAAAATAATAATAATAATTCTTTATTTGTTCAAAACATGTGTGTTGTTACATACAAAAGCATGCACGTTGTAGTTATATTTAATGAATTAATATGTCCAGTCATGTTTAGCCTCATGCTGTGGCGTACAAATATTTGACATTAAATAAAAAGTAAAGTATTATTTCTTATTATTATAGAATATAAGTAAAGTCAAAAGTAAATTATCGTATTTCAATTATATCACATACATGTCAATGAAAATAAATTAAGTAATGTCAAAGGTATTTAGAAATTATAAGATAATAAATTAAATATGTCAATTAAATAGTGAATAAAAATAAATTATTTGGCAAAGAATATAAATAGACAATGAGCAAAATTATTTAAATATATGTAACATTAATAAAAGTATTTAGTTTCTTTAGGTAGTCTTAGTAACAGTCCTTTTTTAACAATAGCCTATGTTACTCATTGATAATATAGCTTTGTAATGGTGTTGGCTGGAGAGGCAGAATGGCGCCCTCACCTTCCGGCTGACACAGGTAATGACTGGCCACGGTTGATTTGGCCAGTTCCTGTGTCGTATACTCCGGCAAGAGACGCCCGGTTGTCACCACTGCGGCGACTGCCGCGACGTTGTTGAGGACACGACGCTGCACACTTTGGCGGTTTGCCTGGCCTGGGCATCGCAGCGCCGTGAGTTGATCGCGGCAGTCGGATCGGTTGCCCTCTCGCTCCCGGCCGTAGTTCAGTCTATGGTCCGGAGTGAGAGGTCGTGGAATGCCGTCGCCTCCTTCTGTGAGGAAGTGATTTCCATCAATAGGCGGCGGAGCGGGAGAGGGAGCGTTTAAACCCTCTCCCCAACCGCAGAGCCGGGCGCCGGAGGGCGCGAGATGACCTCCAGCCACCCTGAGGTTTGACCTGGGGGTGGTGGACTTTGTTAGCCTGCCCGCCATCCGTTCAGGACCAGGTCCGAGAAGCGGCGTGCGTGTTCCCACGCGCGCCTCTGTGTTGAGTCCGTCTCCCCTCTAGGGGAATAGAGAGTGAGTTCTTTGGGTAGGTCTCTTCGCGTAGTTGCCTGCCGTTTCATACGGCGGGCCGAAACCTCGGCGGGGTCGCGACCGCATGCGAAAGTGATTCGCGCGGCCCCGTCGATAGTGGTTTTGTCGAGGAACACCGTGGTAGGTTTAGTCGGTAGGTATTCCGGGCGTTACATTATTCTTCTTATTCCATCTTTTCTTTTACCCCGGCGAGTCCGACATAATCCCTTCGCCCGCCCCCGCGGAAGGGTATGCGTCAATGCATTCCAATACGCAAAAAAATGTGAATTGATTTTTAACATCGGTTAAGTAGTTTTTGAGTTAATCCTTACAAACAAACAAAGAATCAAATATTTTCTCTTTATATTATTAGTATAGAGATAAATATAATATTTTCTTAGGTTAAATTATAGCTCATTTCATTATATGTCATGAAAACAGTATTTTCTATTCTTTTTAAATAGAACTTTATAAAGTATTAACGTGCTGGTTGGAAACCCTGCATACCACTTACAACTAAATTTGTTACATTTGATAAATTTGCCGGATGTTGGTCGATGGTACACTTATAATATCGTGTAATTGGATTCAACAAGTTTTGTTCGCTGCCAATTTGTGTCGTTTATGTCAATTTCTCGGCATAAATCACATAGGTAGGTACGCGAGAATTGTGTGTAAAATGCGCTGTAAACACTTCTAAAATAAGTCATACATAACATAGCTCGCTTCAACATATATATAAAATATCTAAACTAATGGCATAAAGCGTAAGCTTAAGCGGCGGTAGCCCAATGGATAAGGCATTGGACTTGCGATCGAGAGGTCGCGGGTTCTAATCCCACCCATTGCACAACCGACGTGAACCCATTCCTAATACAAGCATTCTAGCTTAGGAAAGAAAATCTAAAGCATCAAGTCTGCCTGTACAATTTTGAACAGATTTTACATAAATAATTTTTAACCAGAATACCAGTCACTGGAATCGCGAACAACTAATCAAAAACTTTCTTCATTATATAACACATCACTTTGTTACAGACGTCGACATTCTCCACGTGATCCCGTCACCTTTCCCGTCCGTCTGGCATACCCCTGCCGACGACATGTCGGCCCTAGACTTCAAGACTATCGAGAACCTCAACAAGATCATGCGGGTCTTCGTCGCAGAGTACCTCCACATCAAGCCTTAGTATCAGGCGAGCGTTCTACTCAAACTGTTGTACAAAAATATATTTATTGAGGGATGACACATTGACCAAAGATACGAAAACTTATAGGACTTCTTAAATTAACCTATACAGGATTATACTTATAGGACTTCTTAAATTAACCTATATATGATTTTGAAATCGTGTAATTTCTTTTAACCACGCATTCTACTGGTGGTATAGAACAACTCTGACCATATATTTTTTTATGAGAATTATGTTTTTGGAAAAATTAATGTACCGATTTTGGTCGTGAAATGGTTTCAGTTTGTCATATTATTATGTTAACCATTCGAAGCAATTTCAATGTTTTACTAATTAAACAAAAAATAAATATCAATAATTAATGTCGTAAATAATACGGGCGGTTTTTTTATGGTAATTTTACTAAATTAGTATATTATTAGGATTGAGTTGGGTGATTAACATATGACTATCTGAAACAATTTCACAAAAAAAATCGGTACATTGATTTTCCAAAAAGATAATTCTAATAAAAAAAATATATGGTCAGGGTTATCCTATATCACTATAGAATGCGTGGTGAAAAGGAATTACATGATTTCAAAATCACCTTGTATATTAGAAAAACAAGATTTAGGGCCGATTTTTCAATCGTCATATATCTTTTAACTAGGAATATGGTTGAGTATTTGAGATCTTTTGCGTAAATATGGCAAATCGCCATTTTATTACTCAAAAAATAAGAAAATCTATTCTAAATTAATTTATTTTCTAATATATGGTCCGACCTCATTTAGACAGAAAGGCGATACAGTAAATCCAATCTTGTCTCAAATTCAAAATAAATAAAATTTGTCACAAAGTATCATCATTATTAGGTTAGTTTTATTGATGTATTTACTTTATCTGTTGTGTTCAAGCTACAATGTTAAGTAGTATACTCTGGGACAGTCGTTATCTCATCATGAGACTAACGCGATATCGGAGGGCACAGTATACTAGCTTTAAAACTATCACCTTCGTCTTGTGATATAAACAAAAAATGTATGACCAGGTTAAATTAAAGCGCACAAACCGCAGCGCAGCTTGTGGCGGGCTGAATGTAAGTGGCGACACTGCGGTCCTGAATGCTTCAGAGAGTTGGTTAGGACCTCGACCCCGGCTTGCCGTTACTGGTTGGCCGGGGTGGAACTTCAAGAGCGCCCGTAGGACTCTCAACTCTGGCTTGCCTTGGTCGGCTGGCCAGAGGGGGGCCGCTAGAGCTATATGCTTGGGGGTGGAAGTGTCATTTTCAAGGGCATAACTACGGGGAAACCCGCTCCGGGTCTCCGTTGTCACGAGACCCGTGATGGTGAAACCGGCGCCGCACCGCTCGATAGCCACTTGCACCGGTGTTGCCCTCTGCTGCAGGCTTGTATGCCTATAGTGGCTTATAAGGGGGCCCATCTAGTGAGTTGGCGAGTCACCCTCTGCCCATTGCATTGATGCTATTAGAGTATTCAGGGCAGACGCCGTTTTTCACCCATAGTTAGCAATATACCGGTCCACCAAACACCCATACCTATAGCCTATATATTAGAATCCATACGTAGCAATAGTCCTACGCCTGCTGCGGCTAGTGCCGCTGTAGGTATTCCATCACACCTTTGATTAAAACTCTCGAAGGGCCTCTTCACGTTGGACCCATGTCTCCGTGTAAGCCTCCCAAAGGGCCAAGTATTTTCTAATATAATATGTTACAAAGTTCCTGTGATAAGAGAAACATAATAATAAAATCATTTATTCTCTCTTCACAATAGTTTCAAGACTCGAGTACAGACAACAGTGTAAATAGCACATCGTAAACTAACTTGTGAGAGACTGGTGCCTGAAGTAGGTTTAAGAAAAACCTGTATTACAGGTCACCAGGCGCCCCACCGTTAATTTTATGACATATTTATTACAAGACGGTTTTACAAAATTCAGTGGATCTGTAAAATATAAATCATGTTTGTAAAGAGATTTACAAATCCTATAGTCTCTAGCTATATCTTCGAACGTATAGTCAGAGGTGAATTACTGCCTCTGTGGCGCAGCGGTAGTGAATGCGACTGCTGTGCATGAGGTCTCGGGTTCGAATCCCGGGTCGGGCCAAGAAAAAGTTATTGAGTTTTACTGTTAAGAAATCTTAATAGCAGCCCGGAGTTAGGAAGTTGGCGGTGTTAGACATCCCTGTGCCTCGGAAAGCATGTAAAAGCCATTGGTCCTGCTCCTGATCTCACTCCGCTCTTGTCGGGTTACCGTCCCATCGGATCATGAGAGGTAAGAAACAGAGAGTGCACTTATGTTTGTACACACACTTGTGCACTATAATATCTCCTGCGCAGATGGCCGGTCTCCGTTAAGACTGGCCACCGTGACCGAAATTCGGTCTGGAGGACATTATCATTATTCATTATTATTACTCATACTTTCGTCACCTATGGTATGAGATCTAGTGAGCGAACCTATTGGGGCATACCAGTCACAGCTTCCGATTCCGTACCGTCACTCATAATTTCTTGGCAGAGAAACCTAATAACACTGTCCAGGAACAAAACCCGAGACCTCATGCACACCATTACTTTCACTGCCGTTGCATCACCGATCCCTATGTATTTAATGTTATAATTGCGAGGGTGTTTGTTAGTTTGTCCTTCTTTTACGTAGCAATGGTGTAACAGATTTACACGAGTTTTTACAAAGAGGTAGTTTATAAGCTAGAAAGCCTATTTATGTATCCAGCCTTCACAGTTTATATTCTACATACAAGTTACCTAAGCATAATATCTTGGTCAATGGATCACCTCTTAATAAATAATAATTATTTATGAAATTATCTATGGAAATTATTATAGACTATACCTTAGATTAGAGATCTGTGGACTACATTGTCTCGAAAACTATGATCATGTCACTGTATACAGGGTGTCCGGTAATTAATGGATAACCTGGAAATGACTTATAGTAGAACTGATGGCCGTTCAGAAAAAAAAATGAAAAAAAATCTATCCTAACTACGATCTGAGTTCCTTTTTTTTTTTAATTACCATGTATAACTTTCTTGTATACCGGACCATAAACGAATGAAATCCATCGGTTTTTGTTGCTTTATTATTAAACACTAATTATGCTAATAGATAGACAGTCAAAAGTATGCTATGCTAATAAAGCTTGCACTTTTTAATATATTTTTATTTCCTAATTTTTTTTTCTTTTTTCTTGAACGGCCTTCAGTTCTACTATAAGACATTTCAAGGTTATCCATTAATTACCGGACACCCTGTATACTTCTATATGAGTGTTACTCATCCTTACTAATATTATAAATGCGAATATGAGTTTGTTTGTTATACTTTCAAGCCTTAACAACTCGACCGAACATCATGAAATTTCGCATACACGTTGTATGGGACACAGAAAAGAGCATAGGGTACACACGGGTACACATCAAGTTAGACACCCTATATACGCATAACTACGCTACATACAAAATAAAGAATTGTTGGAAAGGGACTGTGCATAGTGGTGTCGATGCAATAGTAAGGATAAAGCGTAACAAAAATATAACGCACTCTCTCGTACGATTCGCAGCGTTGAACTTCTAATAGTTCAAAGTACAAACAGTCTAGGTAGATGTGTCGCTGTGTGTACCTTTCTTCCAGGAATAAATACTGTTTCCGAGGGATAGAAAATTGTCATAATCTACATTTAGGCGAGCAAACACGCGTTCAAAATCTAATCTATATTAAACGTGATATGTTACTTTTAATATTATTATATTGTATGAAATGTCTAAATTGTGTGGGCGTTGGCAAGAGCATCGTGTATCTTGCTGACAGTCAATCAAGTTGTCATAAAAATGTTATAAACATTTTTTTTTATTTTTTTGATAAAATGACTGTATAGCCACAGTACAAAGAAAAAGAACGTACGACTAATAATTGTTAAAAATAATTTTCATGCGTTTCATTTTAACACGAGCGCGACATTTCAACAGATGAAATTAAAGTTGATAAGAGCCATATAACGCTTTGTAAACGTATACTTTAAATAAATATTAAACTGAGAATATTGATTCGCGAAATAAATGACTAGTTTTACTCACGTTTTGGATCGCTTGAATCCCAGGCAACGCATACCGATATCCTATGTTTTACTCCAGGAATTGGTCTATCGGTACCTATGCCAAATTTTATCCATATCTGTATAACAGTTTAGACGTGATTAAGCAACAAATGTCTAAACATCTTCACAATATTTTACACTAATAATATTAGTAATAATTATTTTACGTCTGTTAGTCAAAATTTGATTTCTTTTAGCATATACATATATAGAAAACTTAATACAAAGCCGTTTTGGTACTGAGAGTGCTAAAAAGGCCTTTCGCTATTCCAAATATGGCCTTTCAAAAGCCTTTTGTAGGCCTTCCAGTTTTTCAACACTTTCATAAAAACTGCCAAATATGAATAGGTACAATATTGTTTATTATAAATAAAGTTTGAATATAAATAATATAATTTAATTAAGTTGTCTCGACTGTATGAAATTTATATTAATTAGTATTTTTCTTAGTAAGTTTAAGTCTCGAACTATGTCCAGAAATGGTCTGTCTCAAACATTTTTATGAAATACATTCCTTCCACTTGTTTTTATTGACTAAAAATTTTATTTACTTGCATTTAATTTGTATTGTATTATATATTTCAAGCATTCTTTATTGTTTATAAGAATTAGATAAATTGTACATTACTATTCGTGTTCGTTTTATTATCTGTTATATATAGTATTAAGGGAGGGAAATAGGTGTAAAGGTTTCAAAAAAACTATTCAAAAATATACTCTTAAAAGAAGCCAAAATTGTAATTCGTTTAAAAGTTGTAGACGATTAAGTGAGTGTCCCTCGGTACAGGGTCCGAGCGCGTGACTTGTAAAGCGGAGCGGTCGAGCGGGTAGTCATTCATAATTATACTACCAGGCATGTATTTTATCGAGAAATGATTTACTGAAGAGATGTTTAGGCGGTCATACTCAAAACGCGAATGAAATTTTCAACTCAACAATTAGGCGTTTGGCTCCGAAATACTTACATGCCGGTTTAAAATCATTGAAGTCGCAGCATATTTGGCTGCTAACTTGTTTAATGAAGAAGTGCAAGTACTTTATTAGTTATGAATGAGCTGAATATTATAGTTGGTAACCGCAGCTTCAATCACACACAACAAATCGACAATCAACGCGTAATCCGACAAAATGGACGCAGCTCCTTGGACAGTAAGGAAACTCGAAGAGCTCGAAAAGAGAAGTTGCAAGCTGGAAGCGAAACGTATGAAGCTGAAGAAGGATTGGAATATGGTGCTGGAATTGCTGATTAACTGGTAAGTTGTTTGAATTAGTTCATTACTATTGTAAAATAACTTTTTCTACCACTTTTTTTCAAACGCTTTTTCCTCGTAATTACTTTTATCGAAATTGCGTAATCTCTAGTTTAAAAAGATTTTAACTAATCGTTTTGAAATTATATACATAGTTTCTATATACAGGTGTCCGGTAATCAATGGATAACCTGGAAATGTCTTATAGTGGCACTGACGGCCGTTCAGAAAAAAATATGAAAAAAATCTATCCTAACTACTACCTAAGATGTTTTTTTTTTATTACCATGTATAACTTTCTTGTATACTACGACCATAAATGAATGAAATCCATCGGTTTTTTGTTGTTTTATTATTAAACACTAATTATGCTAATAGATAGACAGTCAAAAGTATGTTATGCTATAAAGCTTGCTCTTTTTAATATATATTTTTAATTCTTTTTTTTTAATTTTTTCTGATCGGCCTTCAGTTCTACTATAAGACATTTCAAGGTTATCTATTAATTACCGGACAACCTGTATAAATACGCTTTATTTGAATCTGAATCCTAAGCTATATCTTTGTTTAAAGTTTTTTTTTATAATAAAAACTTAAAAACATTATTTATAGCCATCTAAAAATACAAATTTCCTTTTTTTTTTCAAATGAGTTTCACATTCAAGTTTCATATATAAAAAAAGTTACTTTTCTTTTCCTATTGATTTCAGATGAAAATTGCGGCCTCCAAAAATTACGCAAACTGCTCAGTCGGATGGCAACTTCCAATGCGCGACAGCTGATATCACCGCTACTTTTTGAGTAAAAGCTTCAAAAAATTTCAGAATATGTTTTTCAATATATGTGTAAAATGACCTTATAATGTTAATAAATAATATAAATTCTTTGTGTTAAAAATAATTCTGAAAATCACGATAAAACGTCGTCTGACACCTATTTCGCCCCTTAAGCCTTGTCTGCAATATATAACTATGTTTATCAATAATGATAAAAATCTTCTTGTTTTTTTGTATACTAGGATTAATTCCTAGTGCGGCACTTGCTTATACCATGTTCCTTTTTTAAAAAAGCTTTTGCATTTAGGATATTCTCAATACTTTAAGAACAACGCACACAAAACATACTAATTCAGCATAGCTACCGGTGTGTCACAGAAATTATTGTTCCGAATGTATAACTTTTACATCGCATTGTCGACGCTAGCAAGCGCGGCGCGGGGATTATTATTATTAATAGTAATAATTTAAAAAATTAAGATTAAAAAAATATTTTAATTTGCTTTTGGCTGATTTTACTTAACATACATCATTATTCTAAACGTCAATAAGACATGTCTCTGGTTTTAATAGGAATCGGAGGTGCCGCTTACCCTTCGGCGATATAAGACTGCATAACATTACAATAGTCATAATCAATTGGCCTCAGTTAATGACCAGCGTTGAGTATCGCTCTAATTGCGAGAACTTATATAAAGCATAACTACTCTTTAATTCATTTAGTTCCATAGTCTCGATTAATTGTTATGATGAATAAAATAAATATTATATTCATATGTGAGTCATAGGATTTACCACCATATCTTAAAACATAAAACATTGTCCGTGCACGTGTGGAAAAGCGTCAAAGCTATACAGTTTGTAACGTGCTGTCTTATTCTTATGTTTAATGTTTTATGGAAAGGAAATATAATAAAAATAAAATTATTATTGAACTTTAACCTCTTTTACGCGGGACTTTGAAGATTGCACCCAAACATTCTTGTGTTGTTTTACTGCGAAAAATGGAGCACCCTGGTTCCTTAAAAAGGTGGTGCACTTTCTGCAGTGGTTCTTTGGAACTTAGAGCATTAGCAATCTTATTTGAAAAGTCAAAGCAAAGTCTGCGGTGATAGGTATGCCTAGTTATATTTGAACATAGCGCACGTACCTACGTGTTGTCAACACATTCCAATATAAATGTAATGCTTTTGTGCTTATCGCTTGTAACAAGTGACCATATGTACCGCTTAACGGTAAACCGTTTGCTTGGCTAATTATTTGTATATAAAAAAGGTGGCAAACCTACGTTGAATAAAAAACTTACGTGTACCTACGGCTGTTAAATGTTCGTTTTTTTACGGGCGTCATGTTAGGTTAAATTCAAATTGGGCATTAAGGAAGCACAAGTATCCAAAAATAAATTGGTAGGTATTTACCGCGAGTAGATTTTTTAGGTCTATGATAGTTTCCTTAACAATTTTGTTTGTTTTATTAAAGCAGTTAACATTTTGTTCGTCAAAAAATGGTAAAGCAAATGACGTAAGCGCCAATAAGGTTCATAAAACTACGTACTCTGTTGTATACCTATACCTAATATACATATAAATAAAATACCCATGTAACTAATTGTTCAAAAACATATTTTAAAACAATTACATGTTTTTATGTTATAAATATATGTATAATTTCACGCCGTATTACTGTATTATGTAATTTCACACTGTATTTTATATTATATAATTATTTAAACATTGTACTGCACCGTCAGACATAATATATAATAAGTTTAACAGTGTAGGTATACGCTTCGCTAATCTTAATTTTGGATTTTTTAATCTTATCAGCGTAGTACATACGGTGACATATTTTTAAATTGTCCACACGCGATAAGCTTACACTTACTACAAAGAAAACATAATGTTCCATAAGATTGATATTGAAACAAAATTGATAGGTTGAATTTCTTTCGTAAAAATATCTGATGAAAACCTGTATTGTTAAACAAATTTTTGAAATACTGTAACGACTTCAAACTAAATTTTTTTTTTTTTTTATGGAATATGTGGCAAACGAGCTGCTGGATCGCCTGATGGTAAGCGATTACCGCCGCCCATGGACACCCGTAACACCAGAGGAGATACAAATGCGTTACCCGCCTTTTAAATGGGAATGGAAATTCTGTCGTGTAGGACGATGGCGAAAAGAGGCGGCAGGTATCAGTCCGAACAATTCCTCGGAGCACTCCCCATAGTAAAAGCGATAGAAGATGCATAGCGAGGCCACATCTCTATGCAGCGCCAAGAGGTCTAGGCGATTTGAAACAACCCGGCAGTCGACGATTCGAGTCGCTCTCCGTTGAATGCGGTCTAGAGGGAGAAGCTGGTACTGGGGTGCCCCTGCCCAAAGATGAGAACAGTATTCCATGTGAGGCCGAATCTGCGCCTTGTAAAGTAGTAGGCGGTGGCTCGGCGTGAAATACTGTCTTGATCTGTTGAGCACGCCAAGCTCTTTCGAAACCTTACCCTCTAAATACCGTAACTGGACTTCACTCGATATGTCGACACCAAGTATTCCAACATTGGCTGAGGCAGTTATTGGGATGTGCTCAAAACAAGGAGATACGACCAACGGAAGTTTTTTAGCGGTGAACGCGCAGACTTGTGTCTTTGTGTGGTTAAATCGGACAAAATTAAGTCTGCCCCAATCTGAGACTTTCTTTAAAGAGGTCTCAATTTCAGACAAGTTTGTTTCGGCTCTCAATGACGTTTTCCCGAGAGATGTTAGCGCGGCCGGTATAGAGAGCATCGCTCGTGCTGTCGTCCGCATAACAATAAATGTTGCTTATTTGTAACATGTCATTGATATGGAGGAGGAACAGAGTAGGCGATAGCACACAACCTTGTGGGACACCAGCATTTACATGCATGGAGTTAGAGCATTCACTGTCGACAGCGACCTTAATGCTTCTGTCTGCTAAAAAGCTAGTGACCCATTCGCATAATCTCTCGGGAAGCCCATAGGAAGGGAGCTTCGAAAGAAGCGCTTTGTGCCAGACGCGATCAAAGGCCTTCGCTATGTCCAAACTAACCGCCAAGGCTTCCCCCTTTGTCTCGATCGCCTGTGCCCAACGATGTGTTAGGTATGCTAGAAGATCAGCGGCCGACCGACCGGAAACCGTACTGCTGGTCATTAAGCAGCTGATGACCCTCTAGGTACCGTAAGAGCTGACAGATGATAATGGATTCCATTATCTTCGAGAAAAGGGGGGTTATGGCTATCGGTCTGTAGTTGGACGGATTTGAGCGGTCGCCATTTTTATGGGATCGGGTGGACCAATGCTGACTTCCATGATATCGGGACTACGCCAGAAGAGTAAAAGAGCCGAAATAGTCGCGTTAAGACCGGCGCCAACTCAGGAGCGCACATCTTTATCACAATAGGAGGGATTCCATCAGGCCCACTCGACTTATGGATATCAAGGGATAGAAGTGCTAAGCGCACTGAGCGTTGGTAGAACTGGATATCCGGCATACAGCCGTCACACCGTGGTATAGTAGGCGGTTTTTTGCCCCCGTCATCTAAAGTCGAGTTGGACGCAAAAAGTTTGCCCAGAAGATCGGCTTTCTCTTTTGTGTCGTGGGCCAACGAATCATTTCCCATGTGTAGGCGTGGAAAGGATGGCTTGCAGAAATTTCCTTCGATAGCTTTGGCAAGAGACCAGAATGCACAAGTTCCCGAAGGAAGACCTCAAGCCTCTCGCCAATTCTACCAATGTGCTACGACTTCGCCCTTGCAATGTCTCTTTTGAAGGACCTGGAAGCAAAGTTATACTCCTTTTTTAATGCGCTGGTATTTACATCACATGCCGTCACCGAATCAGCCCAGGCTTGGTAAGCTTCCTGCTTCCTGCGAGAAGCGTTTTTGGAAGATGGACCAAACCAAGGCCGAAATTTGCCACCAATGGGGACCACAGAGGACGGAATAAAAAGATCCATACCCTGTAGCACCACATCAGCAACAGAGTCAGCAACGGCATTGGGATCATCCGGCGAGAAGCATATTTGTCCCCAAGGGTAGGACGCAAAGAAGGACCGCATCCCATCCCAATCTGCTGACTTGTAGTGCCACACATGGCGGCTGCGTGCGACACGCGATTGCGGCGGGCACGTGAGAGGCAATGTACTCTGGACAAGGCAGTGATCTGAGGAGCCAAGTGGGGCGCCAACAGATATGCGGTAGCCATCCGGATATGAAGTCAGCAGAAGGTCCAACAGTGAAGGATTTTGGCTCTCCACATCTGGGATTCGCGTGGGTAACCAGTTGTGTCAGGCCATATTCCAGGGCGAAGTCTTGAACAGATCTCCCCGCATGATCGGTCTTACTGGAACTGAGTCAGTCGGCGTGGTGGGCGTTAAAATCGCCAAGTAAAACGATCTCTGCGGACGGGATCTGCTGCTGCACAAAGTCTGAAGCCATCTGGATGTGCTCAATGAGTCGGTCAGTTTCGGTGTCACCGCTATGAGACTTATAGAGGCACGCATAGACGCGAGGATGGTCATCGCTGTCTACACGGAGCCATAAGATGGAGAGGTCCCTACCTTCAAGATTGCTGAGGCGACGAGAGCTGATATCGTCTCTGACATACACGCACACTCCGGCCCTAGACAGAAAGTTTGAAAATTTTGTAATATAGTGATAAATAAACAACGCGATAAAATCCGTATATAGTAGTTTGATTTATAATATTTTAAATTGTCCATAATTATATAATTTAATTATAAGTATTCTGAGCAATTTCTTGCGATGTATTTTAAAATGATTTAGTCAACGTAATAGCGTTCTTATGAGGTATTAATCATAAAATAGGTAAATATGTTCATACAAAGCTATATTAGAACCTTATTAAACGCGGCAGTGTCTAATAGGCCCTTTATGGGCCATTCAGGTACCTATTATGGCAACACTTTTTCGGATATAAAAATAAACGACAAACAAAAGTTAAACTATAATTGAATTTGCCCTGATAATATTAATTAATTACAATAACTATTATGAGACACGAATTAACTGTTCGTGATAAACTTAGTAGGCTCATGTCACGTCCAGATTGTATGAACATGTCGAAAGCTATAAAAATATTCAGATTAAAAATACAAAAGCAATTAATTTTATACGGTAGGTTCATAAAATGTCTGTGAGGTACAGCTCACACATATGCGTTGTAAGAGGGATTGCAATCGCCCAGCATCACGTATGTACGTGTACAGGGCTAAATACACAAAAATGCGAAATTTTGCGATGCGACGTCAGAAAGTTGCGAAAGCTCCGCACAAATGAAGATCCCTCAGAGATGTCAATTCGTATTGCAAGAATTAGCGTTTTCTATTTTTACCAGGTCATAAGGTCCGTCGTGAGCATAAGCAGGTTTAGACCTGCCTATCCCACCAAAACAAGTATTGAGACGAGACGAGGGTTATTAGGGACGTTTTGAAATTTTAATAATATGATTACATATATAGTTTTCAGTTAGATGTTTAAATACATACAATTCGTTCCTAAAACGGTTGTGTAAATAAATACTGCTTACACAAAAAGATCATATTTTCATATAATCATTGTATTTTATGTAAATGGGTATAAATCATAATATGTGTAAGAATAAGCGCGATAAGCGGTAGTGCCGGATAACCGGTACAGGGTAGGCTTGGAAGGCATGTAAAATCAGTTCAAGTTTAAACTGTAAAGATACACATATTTCTTATATGTAAAGTTAGAAGTTTAAACTTCCTGAACTAAAGATTATAACTGTATTTTAAACTTTTATAATAAAGTCAAACTAACCTCCATTAAATGTACTTAAGCACGTATTTATGAATGTATCTAGATGTACTTTATTACTATGTATAGTAGTTATAACTTCAATACAACAATAACGATGGTTAAAAAACAGAATGAATTATGCGGTTTTATGTTCAATAGTATATAAAATCAGAGTATTATACCTACTGATTTAAATTCATTATGTTTGCATATACCACAATACAAATGTATTTTGTTAAGGAATTGTGATAGAATTGACTACCTATTGTCATATGCGATATTCTACGACGATTCTTTAGTTATTTTTATTACTCATTCATTAGTCACCTAACTTTAAATGAATTAACTACGGCTTTAGCTCTTGCCGACGATATATTTGTCATAAAGCACAAACGATTTCTATAAATAATAAAAATCTAAATAGGTATATTTATATCTGTCCAAACTTACCTCATTTACCTACTATACTTTTGTCTATAATTATTTCAGTCCATCAGATTTTATCAAAATCTTTATTCTATTATTTTCATGAAAAATAATTGACGCTCTTTGTATACTTACTTGCAATTTAATTTGTATACCTACATGTGATTTAAAGTTTGTTGAGTTTGTACATGATATAAGGATTCAATAAGATATTTCAAATTCTCCCTTCTAACTTGAATTTTACAATATGGTTTTATCGATGGCTATAGTTAGTCTAAAATTAATAGATCATACATATATGTATCTACTAAAAATTCTGAAGTTTACCTATATTTTTATAATCATTTAGCTGAATAAGGTCTTCCATATCAACTGTAGTATAAACCGCGGGAAGATCTTAAACTTGTTGAAAAATATTTTAAACACAGTTTAATCTCTCTTCTGTGGTTTACTAAAATTGATACGACTCCTAAGGTAAATATAAAAATAAGATCTCTATTGATTGGATAGAATGGGTATTTCTACGTTTTGAGTCGCAATGTAATACCTACTCTATACAGTACAGAAATAGTATACACAGATAGTACTAATGTATAAATAATGCCGCTAGCTTGTCATAAATTATTTTAGCCGCCATCTTGATTGACTAAAAATGATTTAATTGTTATAACGTCTTCGTAAGCAAGTAAGATTAAATCTTAATCTTTATTGTTACAAACATGTTTAGATAAAGTGATGCCTACATATATGCAATTATACAGGGTGACTGGTTAAACATTGTACATACTTAAGGACATGATAATTTATGGACAGATGTGACGTATAAAAAATTAAATCTGTGTAACCTGCAAAGAAAACCTTTATGAAATATCCATAAAATGTGGACACTGCGCGCTTCGCACACAGATGTCAAGCGAGCCGCGCTACAAAAAAAAGGCTATTGACCTTTGATACTGACGAAAAGGACGGGCGGAGGTGCAAATTCGGGGTGTGGGGTGCGGTAGCGGGAGGCGGGGGCGGAGGTTTTGTTTAGTTTTGGTATATACGCAAGAGTGTTACATTAAGTTTTGTTGTGTGTTGTGTTTTACATTAAGTTTTTATTGGATAACTAGGTCAAATTTTAAATACCTATTTTTTTAGATATTCGTGTCCAGAATCGAGTACCAATCAGCCAGTCTTTAACCAATCGGCCTGTATATCACTGTGATATGATCATCCTTTAATTTCGAAGTAAATAAGCGTGCCATCGGCTCAAAGCGTGTGTTTTAACACCCTGTATCTGAAACGTAGATCAACACAACAAAATGTTAACAGATGATCAAAAGTAAGTCATCTGCTATGATTGTATGACTGAATTACCAACACCCAATCAAAGTTGAGTTTGATTTCGACATGTGCTTCTCAGAAACAGGGTGTAAATATACGTTTATGATACTTTACTGATTTATTTGGCTCGAGTATATCTTACTGTTAACAGTATATAGTCTATAATATGTATGCTAGTCGGGATTTCATTACACTGATTATTCTCTTAATTAAGACTTGTCTTTATACAATTCGACTGTAGGTTTAATTATCGCACTTTGCATACTATTGAACGGAAAAAGAAATCAAATATTATGTCAGATCTCTTGATTTTTAGGAATTATATAAAAGAATACGTTTGAGTATTTTTGCATCTAATTTGAGTAAAATATTTTATTGCGAAATTTTAATACCATTGTGATACGGTTGCATATAAATTATATTATATTGATATTAATTGATTGTGGAGAAATAAATACGTTAATGTTATTTTGTTGTTTTATTCATTACCAAGGTAGCTATTTATTTATTTATTTACATCAACTGCTCACTGCACTTACAGTTGCCCAACACGTGCAGTGAGCCATAATACATACTTAATATATTATTATAATTATTTATACTTAACTTAAAAACAGTGAACTATATTCAACAAATTTATTAATTTTATCAAAAAGTATGTTAACTTCTGGATATTGAGCAACCAGAGAGTTGAGAAGTCTTATAATCCGATTGGTCGGAGCAAACTGAGCAGTACAAGTACGCACCCTCAGCACCGCCAGCAATCGACGCGATCGCAGTCCCGTGTACTGGTTGGCACGGACAGGGCACACAACGCGGGTGAGTTGTCAACCCTATTGTGCAACAACAAATAGAAATGTACCATGAGGGCACTTTTACGTCGCAATTCAAGCGTATCTATTCCTACCATACCCGATACGAAGAAGGAAGGATATAAAACTATGACTTGGTTCCACTCGCTTGAATTTTGTTTTGTAAAAGACATCCCGCGCTGTCTCTTTGGGGACCTTACAAACATTCAAACAACGGACACGGTACAGCCAGACTTTGCTGAACTATTTATGTGAGTGTTGTGGTTTCGATCCCGAACAACAACAGAGACTACGAGACAAATGCTTCAAGAAACTTGCAATGTGGAAATAAGTCTTGATAATAAACGTTTTTAACACGATGCAGTGGTGTAAATAAATTGAACACATTTAATACAAGCTTTTAAAAACATTTATTCCATATACTCTAACGTGTATGTACTTAGGCTAGCCTCACGTTCAAAATAAATTATCTAGAATAGATCCTTTGAATTTCTTCATTGCTTTCTCTTCCATCTCTCTCATTTTGTCTTCTATACAGTTCTGCTTCGTTGACTTTGTGACCGGCTCAACTACATCATTTGTGACTAAATTACTTTTATTTATTGCTTCATTTTCATTTAATTTATTCTGTACTTCATTTAATATTACATTTTTGTCATTATCTGCTGTCAGTTCATTAGCTAGTGACATATCTTTAGTGTTATTAATTTCATTATCTTTTGATTTTATTGCATTACGTACTGAATTTAACTCTTTAGATGCTTCAAGTTCACAAATATCTGATTTAATATCATTAATATCTGATTCCATTTCATCTATATTTAATTTCGATTCCTCATCATCGTCACTATTTTCTATTTTCATTTCAAATATTGATGGCGATCCTCTATTATTATCTATATCTTCATTACCATTATTAGTTTCATTTAGATTTTGTTCATTTTCCTTAGAACTATTATACATTTTGATCGGCGTATTATTTTCAGTTACGAAATCATTTTCACTCTGTGTTTTATCGTCATCTGAATAGTTTTCTTTGCTCTCACGATTTTGTTCTGTATCTTTATGATTATCATTAGAACTTTGGTCGTTACACGTATTATTATCAAACACTAGAGTATCCATTTCATATAATCTATCACTATTATTTTCTGCCGCCGTGTCTGGTTCGTAGTACAGATCAACTTGACTAGTTGCAGTATTAGATTCTTCTTTTTCACCAAGTAAGTCCTCGTCGAATTCTTCTATGCTTTTCCTTTTAAAGTTAGCTATGCTGAAGTCGTCAGTGGTATCGTATTTAGTTGACATGGCGTTTTCATAGTCTTCGTTGGATACTGTTGTACTTTTAGATTCGTTGGGTGGAGCTGGGTCATCTGTGGTATCTTTCTTGGCTTTACTTAGTGGTGCGTCGTCTTCGTCGTCGTATATTTTTCTTTTAGATCGTTTGATTTTGGTACCGGTAGCGTCTTTGTTCTTCCTTGATATTTTCATTGGTGCCGGCGATTCATCCTTTTTTTTGTTCTGAAAACAATTATTTGTTTTGTTAACAATCATACAAACATTCATGCCTACACCCAAGAAATAGGCAGGGGTGTGACACGTACAATTAGCTAGTTGTTTGTTTTTATCTTTTTATTACTGTATACAAGACACAATGTCAGGCCGCGAAAATCAAAGAACTATAACATCGCTCAATCTAGAAATTGAACTGCTTCAGTAACACATATTTTTGTCCCAAGTGGAATTAACCCACAACTCTCTCCAAGTGGAAATGGCAATAGCGAGACTAACACTACGCTATCCGTGAATGCTAACTTTAACCTGTCAATTGTTGGAATGACAGACATGATTAAGTTACACCAATTAAGTCTTAGCCACTGTGTCACTGCGCTGCGACTTACTAAGTTAAAGATATATAAAATTAGATTTCCACTACTCCTTTACTGCTACTTAAAAGATCGACAATATCGAAGCTCCGATGTTCAAAGCGGCATACTGCAAATTGGAGAACGCCCGGTTCCCACGTCGTGGCTAGAGAGTAATAGGGACTATTCAGAGGTGTTCGGTATTTTTACTTTTTTTAATTTTTTATTTTATTAAAAAAGGAACATCAAACAGCAACATAACATAATAAAAACAACAAAATCAACTTAAAACTAGGTAGTAATGTAGCCCACGGCGATGTCCACAGATTACCATTCGATTAAAACTATAAGACGCTAGGAAAGCGAGCATACATGTACATATGACAATCTAAAAAATAGAAACATAGTAAAACAACAATCAAAAATATATAACGTTATGAAGAAAAGAGATATAATTTTAAAAAGAAAAGAAAACTGTGTCGATTCAAATAAGTAGGTACAGTTATGAGTTTAGTGTCTCATAAGCAAGTTTACGAAAACTTATCGCAGAGCATACAAATATGTCAATATGTTTAAAAGTGTCATTGTATGTATTAGCCATTCGACATATTGGTGAACGCAGGCCCGTGTTAGTTCGACAAGTACCTACTGCAAAGAGTTTTCCTGAACGCACCAGCCGTCTGTGAATAGTTCTGGGTACTGCATAGCACAAAACATTATTTAAATCAATGCAGTCAAAATAATTATTTACTATATTATACAATGTTACTGCCTCCAACTGAGAACATCTAGAACTGAGAGCCAGAATACCGTATTTACTTAGCAACTGGTCATATGACAAATAGTATCCATGGCATCTATAGTGCATCGCACGAAGAAATTTACGCTGGACGTTTTCTAACATGTCAATGTATTTGCCATAGGGTTCCAGATGGAAACTGCGTACTCCAGCTGAGAACGCACTAAAGCTTTGTACAAACAGAGGTAGGAAGAGGTCCGCTTGAAATCGGTAGTTGATCGCATTATAAATCCGTACATCTGATATGCTTTATTTACAACATGTTCAACGTGCAAATCCAGGCAGAGTTTTGAATCAAGCTGTACACCGAGGTCACGTACAGAGCTCACTTTGGTTAATTTGTTACTACGAAGAGTATAAGCAAAGCTAAAAATATTCTTATTTTTAGTAAAATTCAGATAGTGGCACTTAGATATACTTAAATGAAGTTTATTAGTGTATTATGTATTACAATAATCCGTTAGTCTGTCAAGATCCTCTGCAGAAAATAACAATCTTGTATATTCTTTATAGTTTTATACACATTAAGGTCATCTGCATATAGTAAGAACTTAGAGTGGTGAAAACATGTGCCTATATCATTAATAAACATAACAAACAAAAGAGGACCTAAGATAGAGCCTTGCGGAACACCAGAGGTGACGTGAGTGGTGTCAGATTGGAACCCATTAATAACAATCTTTTGGCTGCGATTAGTAATATAGGAGGTGAACCAACGCAATAGGTTACCACGAATTCCGTTAATGTTAGCGTGTTTCCATACAGATTGCATGATTAAAGCAGTCTTTTTCTTTTTAACCTTTTTCCACTGCAATAGTTGTGGGCAATCCGAGAGTGCGTGAAGGATTTCTCTCTGTCCAACCTTAAACAATTTTATGAACACGATAGATGAAATGTACTATAAGCCAAAAATTGCAAAAAATACCAGGAATCGGGCAAAATATTACTTCCTGAATTTAAGTCGAATTACGTTTGCGCTAAAAAAATAATAGTTTTCATATAATTGCCATTATATTCAATATGACGGTGGTTCTCGGTCATATAATTTTGTATGCGTTCATAAATCATATCGAAAACTGTACGAAAGTATAATAATGTCCTCCAGACCGATTTTCGGTCACGGCGGCCAATCTTAACGGAGATTGGCCATCTGCGCAGGAAATATTATAGTGCACAAGTATGTGCGCAAACACAAGTGCACTCTTTGTTCTCTTACCCTCATGATCCGATAGGACGTATAATGCGACACGACCGGAAAGAGATCAGGCGCAGGACCAACGGCTTTACGTGCTTTCCGAGGCACGGCTCGTATTGAGATTTCTTAACAGAAAACCCAATACCTTTATGTTGGCCCGACCCGGGATTCGAACCCGAGACCTTAGGCACAGCAGTCGCATTCACTATCGCTGCGCCACAGAGGTACGAAAGTAGGTACTATATAATAATGTAAATAATATATAAATATATATGTCAACAATAAATATGTTTAAGAGTATAATTTATTGATTTAAACTATCATGCACATCTTTTCAATAAACCATCAACATAAAAAATATGTTAATATAATATAATAATGATTATTCAGGGTTCACTCCGGAACGAAACATTTTGTTTATGTTTGACATTAACTGTCAAAGTCATATTGACTGATATTATTTAATATTCCAATGCTAAATTGGTGTTTCTTATTACACTTTCCTGAATTCATACGTTTTCCTTTCATTTTTAGAAGAATTATCAATTCTTTGGTGAATATTATTTCAGTAAGAGTTCTTTTACTTCTGAAAATTCTAGCATTCTAGATTACCTATGTATAAATGCCATCTACCAACTTGTCATAGATAGTCCGCACGACAAACGTCAAACATTTTATATTTTATTTTGCGCAAGAAAATACTAGAAATTAATAAAGAATTGTTTAACTAAATGTATTTAGGGGTACATTTCCCAGGTTTCCTGAGGATATACAAGTTATAGCCGGAATCCTATACAAAAGTGAAACATCTCCTTTCACATACACTTTTGTCAGGGGAACAGAAAAGGACATAGAATACCTATAATCCAGAAAAATTTACTGTTACTAACCTAACCTAATCTACATTTAAGCGAGCGAAGTCGTGGGCAAAATATAGTTTATTTTATAAATATACATTTTTTTTTCATTTATTATTTCTTTCGGGGTTCTTGTCAAAACTAGACATATTAACCTAACATACCTTTTAACATAAGTAAAATCATTTTAACATAAACGCTATTAAGACTGCGCCGAGCGAAAAGTGGCAAAACAGGCGGTCACAGTTAAGTTGATAAAATCAACACTTTTTGTTTAATACATATATAAAATATACATTTCACCATAACAATGAATGTATTTACAATTACTCCGTGTAAAAAAACTTAAAATAATTAATATTTTCGCCTACAAAATTACGTAAATTTGCACAAAAAATGCAAAAACGTAAGCTCGTGTTAAGTAATTTTTAGATAATAACAGTAGAAATCTATTTTACAGCTTAAGCGAAACATAAATAGTTATATTACAATTTGTCCGTCCCAAATGTTTAAGTTATTGGTTGACAATAAAGATACATATTTATCAAAAAAGCACTTCAAATCCTCCATACAATTTGACTATGGCGGCCGATTTGAATATCGAGCTCTGTCATTCAATCCAACCGCATCTTACGCTCGGCGCAGTCTTAAGAGCGTATACGCCTCGCGCGGCGGATCGAGTTTAGGTATTAGTAGAACCGCGGCAACCCGCGCACCGCCGGTTTGAAACCCAGGTGCATCATGACGATGTCGCGTGGAATAATGATCTTGATCCTTTTTGCCATTCATGAAAAGTCTTTATCTACGTATACGTCGATTATGACAATATTCAAATTAATTTTTCAATGCAAATGCATATAAATATATTAAATGAAGCTAGTTATTACTTGTTTAGTAGGAGGATGTTTCTCAGAATAACAAATTTTTTTTGCGCAGTTTTTATTATCTGATACTTCTGATAGAATTAATTTGTAATTTTCATCTAATTAATTGTCACTTTTTTAAATATACATATACTGTGCCATTATGTAAAAGGCATGAAAACCTACGAATAACACTAAATACAAAACCAAAAAAGGGAAGAAATAATTCACGATTAAAAAATATTTATTAACTTTTTTACAATTTAGTTATAGAATTTATATTTTACTGATTCTACATTTACATTTACTGCCACGTTCGCAAGAGGTAGTAGAACCATGAGAAAGAACGGGCAATTAAATAAAACTCACGGACCCTCTTTTTAATCGCCAAAATTAACAATATTTCTGATTTTATTATACATATATCAGTTAACATTGCAAGGAGCTACAAAACACCTTTTATTTACTTTACTATGATTATACCCAAGCAATTAATCTTGTTTGAAAAGAAGTGTTATTAGCCTCTAAAAGTAAATATAGTGAAACAGGAGCATCCACTTACAATGCAAGCAACTTATGATGCAAGCAACATGCGATCACGCCCAGAACTATTATGAAATTCTATGTTGTAGATAGAAAAGGATGATTGCAAGTCCATAAAACCGAGATCGACCAGTCTTTTTTATCAAATAGTATTTCTTTTGCCACTCCATTCCACTCCATCCTTTTTATTTCTACCGGGCCTTACTTACAATATTGATAAGCCGGCTTGTAAATACAATTAGATTGACGGTATTTTGCCCTCGCCGTTAAGTACTGCGCCGAGTGTTATGGGTTCGATCCTCACACAAGACAACACTTTGTGTGATCCACAAATTGTTGTTTCGAGTCTGGGTGTACTTTGTGTCCGTTAATTGAATGTCTGTAAAGTCCCCCGCGACAACATGAATAAACACTCTCAATAAACTGTGTCTCTTAGAGGCATTGACCGCGCCTTTCTGGGATCTACAATCTCAGGTAAGAGACATTTATTGTAAAAATTTATCAAATTTGCTTCCATATCAGAATATGGAAGCAAAATTGATAAAAATCTCCAAAATTCATCGTCTTTGTAAATTTTTGCTATTTTCATTTGAAAGGCTTTGCCTGTCCATACTGCAAAGAGGTAAATATGTTTTGGGTAATATGTAATTGCCCCTGAATTTGATAAAACCAATCGTGTGATTTATTCACGGAACCATCTTGGTTCCAAAATTTTATTTTTTCTGTGCAATTGCTTCATCTGCATTTATTCCAAATGCAGAACTGGGACACTTTATTCCTACAATGCCCTTTTCATACAGACCATCCGAGGCTCCCAAAAAAAACAGCTCGACAAAAAGACCACATTGCTGAATTTTTATTTTTTGTTCTTTTTCTAATTGTTCCAGTGCTATTTTTTATTTTATAATACAATACCAAATATTTACAACTAAAATCACGAAGTGGAACGCATATAAAGAAAAGCATATCAAAATTTTATCAAAAATACTTGGTTTTGTAGAATCGCATCTGTACAATTAAGTGCCTTTGAGTTTGCTAAATTAGAGAGTACTTTTCTGTAATAAAATAATTTGATGTAAGACATATCACATAATACTATTACTTAGAAAAGGTTGACTCCAACAAATAAAATTTACTTCTTTTTAGCCTCTCTTGCCAGTTTCAAATTATTCGCCAAAGTACTCATTTTTCTTTTAGTATACCCATACGTTTTGGCTTTGTTCTTTTTACCCATATTTTTTGTAATCTAAAAATAACACATAATTAGGTACGTTTTATTTCACGCGGTTTCACCCACGTTTACAGTTACTGCGCCCGCACTGTGGGTCATAGAGTAATATTTTATAGCCTATAACCTACCTCAACAAATACAAAACCACTGTACTTATGAAGAGGGCAAAAATATTTTTTGAAATCGAACTGATAGTTCCCGAGGTTATCGCATTCAACCAAACAAACTCTTCAGCGTTATAATATTACTATCTGATTTTTACAACAAGGTATTTTAGTTAATGAGAGACATGAGTTCGTGGATACTGCTTATCATGTATCCACGAACGCGTGTCTCTCTGTCTCTGAGTAGAACTGATAAATATACTTATGTTTACTTAGATTCCTTAACCCATACAAACTGTTCATCTCTACATCAGTCCTCTTTTACACAAAGATTACTAGAAATATACTTGATGAATATGAAACATACGTCGAACGTTTTCTATACAATTTTAGCGGATATCCGGTGTGAGCTACTACGCTATAAAAGAAAATGTTTTTGTTTTAAAACCATCATCTCATTACAGCCTTTCTAATGAAACCGGATTGGAGAATACGTCGGTTGGATGGTAACAAAGACTATAACAGACATACATATGTAGGATAATTTTTTGGGTTTATTATATATCGTTCAAGGTGCGATATATAGATAGTAGGTACATTACAAATCCCGTCCGGCCCGTGTTTGATCGCGCCACAATACTAATCGCTAGACTCTAGACCAACACGTCAGTCAAATACATCAAATAATAATAATAATATATTCTATCACATGTACACACATCACCATCTAGCCCAAATGGACAATGGATAAACATACATAAATACTTTTTTTTTTGTAAATACATACATATTATACATAGAAACACCCAGACCAAGACAAACATCCGTGTTCATGCACACAAATGTTAGACTTGTGCGGGAATCGAACCCGCGACCTCACGCGTGGCAGTCGGTTACACTAACCACTACGCCATCGAGGCCGACAATATGTAAATCAAGACACATCAACTTTTCATATTTATAAAAAAATAAGTTGTGAAAATCTTACGGATCAAGAAGGCTCAGCCGCGCTATTAAGGTACTAAAATTCTATTTTTACGTAATATGGCGGGCACGGTGACAAGCGTTACGTCCACCCCCTGAGAGCGCCTAGCGCGGTATGGCCGAGATGGCATCGCGCTTCGAGATTTATAGGTCGTTTTAAAAAAATCATATCAATTACAAATAAAACGTTAAGATTCCAATTTTTTGATATGACGTAGTATGAATCTTAACGTTCCTAAATATGTATATATCTATTTTATAATCACAGTAGTTTTTTAGAAATAAGAGCAGTTTTGCGAGCCAATATTGTGCTAAAAGCTCTGTTTTGACCTACTGTTTTCTTAAAAATAATGAATGAATGTACATATTTTTTTTAATACATTGTCCTGTACAACTTGTGCTTGTATAGTTCACATTTATGGATTTATAGAACGATTAGTTTTTATTGCTCTAGCGAGCAATTAACTCGCCCTATACTACAGATTTTACGAAAATGTTCAATTTAAATTCATCCGTTTTAAAATATTTATTATGAAAGCTCATATATTTCTCTTTAACATTCCATTAATAAACAATGGAACTTTCAGATTTTTAATTTCTTTTTTATTCATTGTTATTTATTTGTAACATAATAGGACAATAAAAACCCGTGAAATCGGCTCCGTCGGAATAAACGCTCTTAAGTATAACAAACTAACAGAGTACATGTTAGTAAAAAAAATACAAATTAAGTACTGCTATCACATCATGACATCAAACATCTTTTCAGCAGCCTCTGAAGACGATACAGACAGTATAGATTGCAGTAACCCCACCCCATATCTAATCTATTTAACTTGAATTCATTTAAAACTCGTTCTCGTTCAATTCTATTTCGGACACAATCCATCAGCACAAATATACATATACATATATACCTCTGTATCTCTAGAAGTGTCTTGTTGGTCGCTCTTCGCGACGATGTCTTCCATAAACGCATCCAGTAACACAGCCTTGTCTACAACATCTATAGGGTCGCTGTTGTCCGGTGTGAACTGACTCTTGTCAAACTTCTCCTTTGGATACAACCATTTGTATATTTGTGAGAATTTCTCTAGATTTTCCTGGAATCAATGCAATAGAAAATTTTGTATGTTAAGGGTCTGTTCCACAACCATATAGCATTTATCTATAAGATATAAGTCTCGCCATCTCGCTTCTTTAACCTAAAAAGAGTGAGACAGCATGCGATTTATCTTTCGGATAATTTTAACTTGATAGTGGTGAAACTGGTCGTAAGCATAATTTTTTATTATATCACTAGTTTAAAATAAACTCAAATGTTCATTATTTAGATATTTTTACATTTTAAGAAAACTTACAGCTATTAAAGTAATAAATAGAACAATATGAAAAGGAAGGTCAATTACAAGATTTTACTTATAGATAATAAGACAAAAAAATATTACATTGGTAAACAATAAACCTACTTATATGATAAATGAAAACAATCTATAGAGATTAGACATTACATTATTATTATTACTTATTTTGAATTATACGCATATACGGATCTTACCGCGTTGTTTATTATAAACACGTATAAAGAATTATATTAGAAAATTTCAATGTATAAAATTCGTGTAAACGTAACGTTTTTTTTTTTCACGAGCGTGCATGCATTATCGCATACCTCTCCGCGGGGCGACGGAGAGGTTATGTCGGACTCACCGGAGAAAAGATGGTGACATCCCGGTAATACTGAATAAACCTACCACGGTGTTACTCAACAATGTCAACTAACTAATTTAACCTTTATGCGAGCGACGCCGCCGGCAAAAACTAGCAATAATATAAAGGTACACTCACTCTCATGTTGACTGGTGTGACCCATATCTTGTAGTCAGCCTTGAAGGGGAGCCGCAACACCTGCTGCGAGCACCTGTCTCCGTCCATGACCAGCACACTCCACTCGCGACCAGAGAACGCTTCCAACTTCGACATGGTGTTGATCAGCACCAACTTCTTGATACTAGGCTTCTCTGTTTCTAATACTACATCTGAAATTATTAATGCTTATTACTGATTGGTCTTCTATCTCAGAGGTTCCTAAACTTTAAAGATAACGGAACCCCCACCAAATATATTTTATTTTATGGAACCCCATATCAAATGATTACAAATCAAAGACACTGTAATTTAAATAAAAACAAAACCTAACTTCACCTCACATATTTTGCGCTATTTCAAAATAATATTTGGTATTATTTAACTGCCAAAATAAATGATTTCGTGGAACCCTAGTGACTTTCCAAAGGAACCCCTAGGTTCTGCGGAACTCACTTTAGGAATCGCTGTTCTATCTAATGGTTACATAACCTTACCGTTTGTGAAGGCAAAGAAGTTAACGGTCGACCATTAAGTAATTTTATATGTACTAAACTTCTTCATTGAGAATAAACGCGTTGACCAATCATTTAGTAAAATAATAATTAATAAGTTATAAATTGAGACCTCGTTTTAGCAATAGTCTACGCAATGCAAACTGCGTCATACTTATGCTTCCGTACAATAAATATGTGCATTTTATTAGTGAAAATGTTTACTGTATGAAGAAAAAGCAACTAATGGAGGGCAGTCCCTTTAATAGAAGTAGCAGGACCGCTCGCACGCCGCCTCCTACGGCTGATAAGGCAACTGTGACCTCACGAAGATCCGAAGCCTCAGATCAAGAAGATGACCTTGAAAAATAACATCACCTGAAATCCAGTCATGGATGACGTCCATTGAAAAATGCCTAAATGAAGTGTGTTCTATTGTATCAGATGACAAAATGAACTCTCAGCAAAAATTAAGAATCTCTATCTAATCTCTATCTCTATGCCGTAAAGTTGGACACGGGACTTCGCAGTTGGCAGTTCAATAGCAATCACTAAAAATGAAAGCCGTACATGCATATTCCTCTGTGAAAACCCTAGAAGACCAGCTTGATGTATCACGGCGACTTCAGGACCTGAAGCAGACTGTAAAAGAATCAACAAAACACACCACAGGCCCTTCTTTCGCAGACATGGTGAAGACACAAGAACAATACTTTTATACAGCCGTCAAATGTTAGTAGTAGTTAGTAGTAGTTCAGTGGCGATCTATCCCAGCGATAAAACAAACTCCAGTGAGGAGACGAAGTCTATCGTCCAGAAGATAGTCCATCATGAACAAATAATTCGTCCAGGGTCTACGAAAGACAAGAGACGACGGTATAATTATCAGTACTGATAGTAAGGATGACATGGAGAGGCTTAAACAGCAGGTCCAGACCATTAACACGGGTCTTACAATCGACGAGCCCTTTAAACGTAAGCCTAGTCGTAGTTATAGGAGTTCCTTCGTCCATGCAGGATACCGAAGTTTACACTTGCCTCTGCAATCAAAATTTTGCCGGCAAACTTCAAGATTTCAATCTCGAGACGTTCCTTAGGTCTATTAAATTAAGCCAAAAAACAGGCAATAAGAACGTTGAGACCTGTAATTATGTCCTTGAAGTTCCTGGAGCAATACGAAAAGCTATCATCGCTAATTACAGAGTCTATATAAATTGATCATCCTGTTCTGTAAGTGATTTTACTCTGGTAACGCGCTGCTACAAGTGCCAGCAGTATGGGCACGCGGCGAAGACATGTCGCGAGAGCAGTTATACTTGCGGCCATTGTTGTGATCAAGGCTATTCTATAAAGGACTGCGCGAAGCAAGAGGGACCTAAGTGCGCAACATTCTTGCATTTTAAGAAGCCAGTAATCACATTACAGGCTCTGCTGATTGGCCGGCGAGTCATGGCCGAGAAAAGGTACATAAACTCGATCGATTATGGAGACGCCCAAAGATATATGTATTTATATCATATTGTTTTTGTTCACTTAGTGAATGATTCGAACACTATATTAAATAGAACACTATATTAAATAATAACTTATAAATTCAATACGAGTGTTACATAACAGACAATGACCCAGTGTTGCGATTTGCTGACGCGCGATTTTCTGTCGCTAACACAAAAATGCACATCTACAATTATTATTACAACATAAACAATATGTACCTATGTTTATAATTATAAATTAGATAATAACCTAGATTCTTCAGTCGCGCGCGAGACGGTGAGTCGAGCGTACGTTTGGCAAGTGACCGCGCTGTTTGAGACTAGTACTTATAATATTATTTTAAATCTACCCTACATTATCATTATGATATTTTTATTCAATAATGGATAAAGGCAGTGATAATATACAATTTTATCAGTCAAGTGATAGTGAAACAGTTGAAGCGGAAGAATTAATAAGTGAGCAACAAGTTGATAAAAAAACTATGAGGAAAGAGAGGAATAAATTTGTGGAGATGGAACAGATTGCCAGTGTGCCGGAGAAGAGAGTTAGAGAGGATAGTGAGGAACTGATAGAAGATGATGACGGGTTTGTGACAGTAAGGAAAGATCACAAGAGAATCGCGAAGAGTAATAGATCTCGTTATGTAAATAATATTCGACAGATAGAAGATGGAGTCACAGTGGAAGATGACACTAATTTTATTGTGTGTTTAACAGGCAAAGAAAAGTTGCCTAAACAGTTTGGTATAGCAAAATTACTTCAGTCTTCAAATATACAGAATGTTTTAAAAATAAAATATAAAAGTTTGCATAAAGCATTCATCTATTTTGAGAATAAAGAAAGTTGCGACAAATTAATAAATGACGAGAAGATACGCAGTTTAGATTATAAATGTCATTTGATAAGCGAAGTCAGCACATCATACGGTATCGTAAGACAAATAGATTTAAACGTAGACGATGAAGAAATCTTACAGAACTTGAAATGTGATTATGATATACTGTCAGTGAAGAGATTAAAAAGGCAAGACAATAGAGGCGAATGGGTGAATAGCGAAACTGTACGCATAGGATTCAGTGGTTCAATTTTACCACCATATATTTACGGATATGGTTGTAGGTTCAAAGTTGAACCTTATGTATTTCCTGTTAGTCATTGTTCTAATTGCTGGAAATATGGTCATTTGAGTCGTTCCTGTCCATCGAAAAATGTAATTTGCCCAAAATGTGCTGAGAACCATCCTAACTGTGACACACAAAAGTTTAAATGTATAAATTGCAAAGGTAATCACATGGCTCTAGACAAGAGTAAATGCCCTATGTTTTTGAAGGAGAAAAGGATCAGAAATATAATGAGTGAAGCGAATTGCACATATAAATTAGCTCTTGAAACTTATTTGTCGAACCAGACTAGTATGTGTACAGAAGTATTGATAGACCCAGTCCAGCAAAGCCAAATTAAGTACAATATCGTGGGTAAACCGTCATACAAAGAGGAGTTAATGACGAATACAATTGTGCATATGCAAAACACAGAAAGTGAAAATGAAGAAGAAGAGATGAACACGGACAATTATCATGAAAAGGAAGTGCAAGGAAAAACAAAAGAAATCTCTAAAAAGAAAAAACCAATAAATCACAAAAGCAGATTGCAGGGGACAGAAAACATAACAATCCCGAGTGAGAAGTTAGAAGAGCCAAAGGAAGATGGAGAACGAAAAGACCCGGAAGCGAAGCGAACTTTGTTAAGTATAATTTTAAAGAAGCTTAAAGAGATTTGCTTTTCTAAAAACAACACAGAGGTGAAAATTAAATTATTTATTAGTTCTCTAATAGAAGAGGTGATAACTTTTGTTGTAAATCTTTTGCATGATAAGAATATTTGGAATAGTATACTTTTAATGTTCAATAATGGATAACGATCAATACTTTCATACACTAAACATACTGCAGTGGAATGCACAGAGCTTGAAACCAAAAATACATGAATTTGAACTGTTGTTATTACAAGATAAAATACATATAGCATTAGTTTGTGAAACATGGCTATCACGTGACTCTAGTCTTAAAATAAATAATTATAATATCTTTCGAATAGATAGGGAAGATGGATATGGAGGAGTAGCCGCTATTATTCATAAAACAGTTAAAGCTATTCAATGTCCTATAATCTCTACAAACTTGGGTATAGAAATGTTATGCCTAAATATCATCAACTGTTCTAGTATAAGAAATGTAGTTCTGATTTATTGTCCTTCGTCTATACGTGTCACGCAACAAGATTGGGAGTTCGTCTTTAATATTTTTTCAGAAAAATGTTTAGTTGTCGGGGACTTCAATTCACATCACACAAACTGGTCCTATAGAACTGATGCAAGGGGTAGGAAGTTATATAATGCTGCTATTGAATCTGGATTTATATCTCTTAATAATAATGATTTTACTAGAATTAAATTAGTGAATAATATGGTTTACAGAACATCCCCCGATATTTCCTTTGCTTCAAGTGACATTGCCATCCAATTTGACTGGCAGGTAATAAATGAATGTTTGGGAAGTGATCATTTTTTTATTAAAATAAAACTAAATTATAGCGACATTAAAGTAGTTAATAATAAACTAAATTTTAAGTTAGCAGATTGGGATAAATATAAAAAATATCTTGAAACGCATTTGTCACCGTACATTACCTTACTGGACGCTAATTGTATTCAATATGTATACGACTGCTTTATTGCACAAATAAGGGACGCAGTTAAAGAAAGTATACCCAGCACTAAAATTTGCAATAATCCTAATAGTAGATTTAGACCAAAAAATTATTGGACGCCCGAATTATCTAAACTAGTAGCTGAACGGAGGTTGGCATTACGAAATTTTAGGAAAAATCCTACACCCGATAATTTATCTGCGTTACAAACTAAAGGTTCAGTAGCTAAACTAGCCATTAGAAAAGCAAAAGCAAAAAGCTGGCAAATATTTTGTAACGAAATTAATGAATCAACATCGGCCAGTGACATGTGGCAACGAATGCGGTGGGTAAAAGGTTACCGCAATAAAAACAATTATTGTATTAGTAAAGAAATAAGAAGTCAGTTGTTAATAAGTCTTACTCCATGCTATGTTGTAAATAATTCACCTGTCTTTGTTTCCTCAAATACAATGTTAGAATCCGACTTTGGCTTACAGGAATTAGAAAGATGTTTGAGGAAAAAAGACACCGCACCAGGAGATGATGGCATCACTTATTCGATGATTATGAACTTGCCTCACATTGGAAAACTACTTTTATTAAAATTATATAATTGTATATTTACTAGTGGGACAGTTCCAAATCAATGGCGAGATATAAGAATAATTCCTATTCCTAAGCAAGGTACCACACAAAATAGTAAAGTTAGGCCTATTTCTTTAATATCTTGCGTATGTAAAACATTTCATTTAATGATAACAAGACGGTTGGAATGGTATATTGAAAAAAATAGCATATTATCACCATACACTACTGGATTTAGGCGAGGACAGTCTTGTCAAGAAAGTTTAATTCATTTAGTATCACATGTCCAAATAGGTTTCTCAAATAACATTTCAACATTGGCTTGTTTTATAGATGTGGAAAATGCCTACAATAATATATTAATTGAAAGTATGACTAATTCACTTGACTGTTTGGGAGTAGGTAAAAGATTTTGTGCATATATATGGAACTTTCTCATCGAGCGGTGTCTTAAAATTGGTGACGAGTTTGAGAACAATATACATATGACTAGACATGCTCGAAAGGGTTGGGCACAAGGAGATCCTCTATCGCCTCTTTTATTTAATATCGCAACATTAAAGATCGGTCAGCGACTTAATCAGATAAAATTTTGTCAATATGCGGACGATTTTGTACTATTTACATCAGGTAAGACACAAGATAATGTGATAAGCATTCAAAATTCCTTAAATATTATAAATTTAACGTTACAGGAGATAGGCTTACAAATATCACAAAATAAGTCAAAACTTTGTCTTTTTACAAGAGGTCGTAAACGCGAACAATTTTTGGTAGAGGTAGACGGTCAAAAAATAGAACTAGTAGATTCATTTAAATACTTGGGATTATGGTTGGACAAATCATTGCGATGGTCTAAACATATTAACGAATTAGTCGAACATACTTGTAAAATTATAAACGTATTTAAAGTGTTAGCTGGGTCCTCGTGGGGCCTTCACCCTACTCATTTGCGTAGATTATATATATCCCTATTAAGAAGCAGAATAGATTACTCCAGTTTTTTTGTATGACAACAGTTCCAAATCGAATTTAATTAAACTAGATAGAGTTCAAAATCAGGCTCTCAGAATTATAGGTAGTTTTATTAAGAGCACCCCTATTCATACTATGGAGAGTGAGCTCTGTGTGATTCCATTGTATGTGAGAAGGCAATACTTAGCGTACAAATACTGTCTAAAAGCGAGATCCTATCAGCATAATTTTATTGTTCAAATTTTGGTACAACTTTTTAGCCTTCGTAACAGCAGGTACTGGCTAAGTAAAAGGATGCCCTTACTAGCCACAGCAATGGATGAAATTAAAAGGGAAGCTGTCGCCCATTCTCCTCAACTTCCTATGTTTGGTTTGTCGACTTGGGTAACAAATATTTGTACTGAGCATATCATTGAATCACAACTGACTAGTATCAGTTGTTCTAAGAGAACTTGTGAAATTAATAATTTAAAAAATAATGTATTGAAAGAACTATGTGATAAGTATTCAGATCGTAATGTTATATATACCGATGGTTCCAAGAGTATTCGAGGCCGTGGAGCTGCTTTTTATGATCCAAGAAACACTTCTTATTGTAATAACAATTTTAAAATATTCGGTGAGATCTCAATTATGTCGGTGGAACTATTTGCAATATTGCAAGCACTTTTGTACATTAGAACCATGAAATACAAAAAAGTAGTTATATGTACCGATAGCAAAAGTGCAGTGCAACACATAGCTCGGTGCGCCTCTGGACACAGAGGTGCTCTGATAGCTTATGATGTGCTAGCAGAAATTGAGGAACTACGTCGTATTGGGGTAGTTTTGACATTGCAATGGGTTCCATCACATATTGGGTTGCGAGGTAATGAGGAGGCTGATACATTAGCAAAGCAAGGTGCATTTCAAGGAATAGAAATAAATATCATGCCTAACTACTCGGAGTTGTTGCCAAAATACAGGCGAAGTTGTTACAATATCTGGAAAGAACATTTTAATAAAATATCATTAGAAAAGGGCATTTGGTACAAGTCGCTACAGTGTGAGCCTCCTCATATACCTTGGTTTCTTGGGATAAAATTACGTAGACAACTTCTAGTGACAGCTTTCAGACTTAGATCAGGACATATTCCACTTAGCAAATTTAAATATTTGATGAAAATTGTTGATTCCCCAAACTGTGAAACGTGTGGGAAAATAGAGGATGTATATCACATTTTAGTGGAGTGTGTTCGATATGAGTCTGAAAGACAGATACTATTAACTGAGCTGAATTTAAATCAAAAGGATATTGGTATGTTTCATCATATATTAAGTTATCCAACATCAGCGGCAGCAGGTAAACTCTTTGTGTTTGCCAGTCAATGTATTGGTTGAGGCTCTTTCTGTTTTATTAAAAAGCAGAAGGTGATTCAACTTATTTTGCGAATGTATAATATATAGAGAACACAATGGGACTCATATGTACAGTATTGTATAAATGTTCCTAAATAAAATAAAATGAAAAAAAAAAAAAAAAAACCTAGATTCTTACCTATACTTTATTTATGAATATTGTTATTTCGGCGACGTGTTTAATTTAATTTAGTATTTAAGTTTTTATTTAAGTTAAGTTTCACTATACTTAATATATCTTTTTACAGATTTATTATTAGAAAATAAAGGTTCACGGTTTATGCATAAGGTTTATGTTTATGAAATTAAATGTTTTTTTTATATTTGAGTTGATTGAATGAAAGGTAAATTGCGGTTTACGATTTATGAGGTATTAAAAAAAAACTACTTACTAAATCTCGTTCAAACCAATTTTCAGTGGAAGTTTACCTGGTAAAGTACATCATAAATTTCTTTTTGTTTTATCATTCTCTTATTTTAGAAGTTACACATTTTACCACTTTGGAAGTGTCTCGTCGCGCAAACTATTCAGTTTAGAATAAAATAATATTAGAAACCTCAATATCATTTTTGAAGACCAATCCATAGATACTATGGATAGTCTAGATATCTATAGATACAAGTAAGGGTTGGAAGAAAAAAAATTTTGTGTTTAATTTCTAAGTATTTAAATTTATTGTTCTATTTCTATTATTGTGTGAAAATCTTAATGCGGTTCACAGATTACATCTACTTATCAAGGTTCCGTTTTTTGCCATTTGGCTACGGAACTCTAAAAACAACTGCATGTGCTACCTCGATTACAAATATGCACAGCACTGGCAAGTAGACAACATGCAAATTTCAAACTAAAACTTAATAACCAAAGAATAATACCAGAAGTATACATTAGTGCGTTGACGATCTTTCAAAAAGAAATCGTTATTCTGCTAGTTTGTAAGAAACGTGAACGTGTTTGTAGAGGTTAATTGGTCGGCCCGCCATTGCCACTGCGAGGAGAATTGAGGATTCTATCCTCTTTAGGCCTCGTTTAGGGAGACGCGGGGTGCTGCGCGGCGCGGTGGACTTTGCGTCGAGCGGTTTTTCCGTTTACAGAGAAGCGGCAGTCGGGGCCCGCAGCGTTGCACGCACAAAGACAAACACCGAACACAAGGCAATGTGTAGTTGCGTTTAAGAAGACGCGGGAGGTTGTGCGGCGCGTGGGGGGTCGGGCAGAATGACGGTGTCCGCCACGGCTGCCGTAGCGGGCACCGCAGCTACCACATTTGACAGTCTTCTTTGAACTTCTCACAACGCAGACGTGTCGTTACAATTAACTACGATTTAATCGATACATTACTAGAAGATAATTGTTACTTAAAGCATGAGTGTTTTGTTTACTGCTAGAGGAGAACCAACGAACTGATTGAAAGACGAGCGATGCGATGCGGCAGGGCAAGCGGCGGGCGACGCGGCGGCGGGCGAAGCCTGAACCGCCGCGAGCAGCGCTCAATATCAAACAAAACGCGCGTGATCACGCTTGTGCCTGAACGCTCTCATATATTCCCATATGTTTGAATTGTCCGCGCGACGCGACGTCGAACGCGACGCGCAACGCCTCGCGTCTCCCTGAACGAGGCCTTAGAGACGAGATTCTTTTTCAGGCGGACCAAATTAAAGTCAAATCTCAGTTTAAATACGGATCTTCGTATGACATATGTATATCGTCATATCTGATAGCTCGTATCGATCATTGTGGGTTCGAACGTCACGCGTGACAAAACTCTGGTGGCACACGAATAAATGCGCAGTCTGAGTGTTATTTGCGTATACGTTGTATGGATGCCTGTAAATTTCCTGCTACACAGGAATTTCTCCAAGTACGGAATTGCCTTGTGACGACTCAGCACAGAAAGAAGTTTCGACAATTGACAACGGATGGCTCTGTACACTATAAGCGCTTATAATCACGCCCGCCATACAATCCTGAAGTTTATACAGCGACTAAATATATACATATACAAGTTCCCGACGTCAACAGTCGGGCCGCGGCCCGTCAGGCACGACCACCCAAGCGTGTCGAAGGATCCTCCCTTTGTGTTCGAGGGACATCACACCACGTCTCTCCACAGTGGGGATTGTATGGTAACACTAGAGCCTTTTTAATTTAAATAAATATATAAGATATGATGTTGGTCTCACCATCGCACAGATCTGTCCACGTCTGGAACTGCTCCACCCAATCATGCTCGGTGCCTTCATGACACAGCACTAGCACGGGCTTATCGAACAAGTGGCGCACCGCCTTCAGGAACAACACTATCTGCAGGTTTCTGCCATACCCTGACGTATCAGTTATTATCACGCCAGATTTTTTCTGAAAATAACATAAAGTAACTGTGAGAATAATTTTACTACATTATCTTCTCTTGTTGACCCCGTGTCTGCGATATACAAGGCGTTGTATTATCTCCATATTTACAAAGGTATTACTATACTGCATTATCGGCACATAAATTAATGAAGAAACACACACTTAAAATATATTATATTTTTCATATTAATATAGCTTGGTTTAGCCGTTGAACTGCCACATAGATGTCTCGAGCTCGATATCAAGGCGATACCTCTGACTTTTCGAAGTAATGTGTATAATTAATAGTTAATTATCGCTCACTTTATCTGTTAAGGAGAGCATCGTGTGGCAACCTCCATGTCTGCGAGTTCTATATAATGTTTTCGAAGATATGTTAGGTCAGCAAACCCGCGCTGTACCAGCGTGGTGGACTATGGGCTAACCCTTCTCACACTGAGATGTCCGTGCCCAGCAATGGGACTGTTTATAAAAAAGGCTGATATTTTTATCAATCAATCGATCAGCCCACTGCAGTCCACTGCTAGACATAGGCCTCTCACCATTTTACGCCACAACATCCAGTCTTCCGCCTTCCGCATTTAGTCCATCTGGCCGGGAGGCGTCCTACTTTCGGTTAACCAAGTCGTGGTCTCCACTCTAGGACTCGCCTGCTCCAACGGCCATCGGTCCTTCTACAGATATGGCCAACCCATTGCCACTTCAGCTTGCTTAATCTGCGAGCTATGTCGGTAACCTTGGTTCTTTGACGGATAACCTCATTTCTAAGTTTATCCCTCAAAGAAACTAGCATAGCTCGCTGCATAGCCCGCTGCGTGATTTTCAGTTTTAGACTAACCCTACCGTGAGTGTCCACGTTTCGGCACCGTAGGACATAACAGGTAGAACGCACTGGTCAAAGACTTTGGTCTTCAGGCATTTTAATATTATTAATAAATATTAACCCGTCGTGCGCCATACACATACTCAACTTGTATACAACAATTCTTTCACGTACGCCGATGCCCTACCGCGCTACTGTAGCAAGAACTGCATCGTAAAATGATTGCTGCGCACGCGCGGTAGACAATCGTCTTATTAACTATTATTACTACTATTTATTTGAAAACATGGGTATTAAATAAATGTAGATCAGTAAAATTTATTTTGTTTGGTTTACTGTCCTTTACTATATGTTCACAGAATTTGGTGTGAATGCAGATCAACATGTTAGGTATATAAGTAATACGTTTATGAGAATAAGAGATGCAGATTTAAAAAGATGTAAAACGGTGACATCCGGACTCGGTGGGGCAACGGTGGTCAGTGGCGTAGCGTAGTGGCAGGGCGGCAGTGGCGGCTAAAAAGGGAGCGGCAATACTTACAATAAATACTATTAATATCTTGTTTATTTGAACCATTTCATGACGAACGTAAGAAATGGGCTGATTTACAATACACAATAATGTTGACTGTTCTTGCCGAAAAGTTCATTAGCATTACAATATATTATAGTAGGTATTTAAATTAAAATATCTAAATATGAAGCCGGCAAAATTTTCTTCCGCCCTGGGCTGCTGACACCCACGCTATGCCACTGGCGGTAGTTTCTTTTCTTTTTTTTTCTGCTAAAGTGTGAAATGTTTAAAATACATATTATATTTTTTTTTACTCTCTCGTTTGCTTTGGCGCATACCTCTTCCGTGGGGCGACGGAGAGGTTATTTCGGGCTCACCGGGGGAAAGATACCTCGGTAATACCGACTAAACCTACCACGGAGTTCCTCGACATAACCATAGACGACGGGGCCGCGCGAATCGCTTTCACATGTAATCGCGATCCCGCCGAGGTTTCGGCCCGCCTTCCTCTACTGTCCCCTTGTTGGGGGACAAAAACACGACTCAGAAGCGCGCGTGGGAACACGCACGCTGCCTTTCGGACCTGGTGCTGATCGGGTGGCGAGCAGACCCACGCAGCCCACCCCGCCCAGGTTAAACCTCAGGCTGAAAGTTATCTCGCGCCCTCCAGCGCCCGGTTCTGCGGTTCTCCTTCTCCCGCTCCGCCGCCTCCTTGACGGACTTGACTTCCTCTCAGAAGGAGGCGACGGCGTGAGTGTAATATACCCAGGCCCAACATACACATACTAGCGATAGTATTACGTTACCTTGGGTTATCTAATTAATAAAATTTTCGTGGCCAGATATATAATTAACCTTCTTTATAGCACCGTATGTACAATTATTGTTGACAATTTAAACTACCGTAATATTTAAATCAGTAAATTAATCTAAATACAATGAAACGGAAATATAGCCATTTTAAATTCAAATAGTTTATAAATATCCGTAACTAACTGCATAAAACGGTAGTCAATTATTTGCTTACTGCTATTGTATACATTTAAAGGAATTATTCCTATGTCGCGAGGGCATTACAAGCATTTAAAAAACGGACTCAAAGACCTTAAAAACAACAATTTGTGAATGACACAATTGTTTGCCTGTGTGTGAAGTGGCATGCATACCGCGGTTCGCACTAAACCATTTCACTATTTGTGCAGTCGAGTAAAAAGTGATTTTATATACGAATTAGCTGTCCCTCGTGGTGTCCCTCACCCGTGTCTCCATGTTACGTCTGCATAAAACAGATTTCTGGTGTAAAAATTATGAAAATCGGCAGACTATTTTTAGAGTTTATTCATTACAAACAAAAATACAAATATTTTCTTTATAATATCATTTCAGACAAATGTGAACGTGAAGATTCACTTTTACTACTACTATCGGCGATAATCGCTTAAATTACGATAATCTTTTCGAAACCTTGACAAATATTCGAATGCTTTGATATTGATTATTTGATTACGTATTAGGCCTACGCTAATATAATATATTCGATATATTATTATTCATGCCGTGGAGGCCATTGGGCATGAAAGTTTGGATAAATTAAAAAATGTTTTTGTACACTGTCATAGTGCAATTACATCGTCATGAAGTAAGGTAGAGAGAACAGCATTATAATAAAGCGCCTAAAAAACAATAAGCTGTCATCTGAGACCATGCGAAACATTAGTCGACTATCGTAAAATCAATGTCCGAATATTCGATTATGATTCGATTTATAATCAGCGATTAAAAATTAATTAATGTTTTTATCACCAGCCTAAATTCTTTATTACTATGTTATTATAAATTTAAATGTTCCCTATAACTTTTATATCCAAGCATAAAGCCTATTCAATGTTAAGCGTTTACTGTAGCATATACGAGGTGCGGCTGATAAATTCGCGGCCTAGGGCATTTAGAGATGACTCATCATCTCGTCACTGATAACACTAATTGCCTAACTAATTGGTAGTATTAATAACACCCCTTTTTTATTTGGTTCATTAACACTTCATACCTGGAACAAGCAACAACACCATGTCAACGGAAACTGAAAATTCTCGCAGTTTTGAATACCGCGCAGTGATTAAATTCTTTGTAAAAAAAGGGAATACGCCAATAGATATATTTGAAGAAATGTCGTCGGTTCTTCAGGATTCTGGGCCTTCATACACGATGGTAAAAAAATGGGCTCGGCTATTTCAACAAGGAAGAGAGAGCTGTGAAGACGATCCCCGCCCGGGCTGGCCAGTGACGGTAGTGACCGAAGAAAATTTCAAAACGTTGAAAAATTAATACTGGCCGATTGTAGAATTAAATTGCGGCAGATAGCAGAAGAGCTACAAATTAGTAAATAATTAATTGGATAACTTTTGCATGAACATTTGCATATGAAAAAATTAGTGCGCGTTGGGTACCGCGAATGCTCACACCGCTCGACAAGCAGCGACGATTGGCGAGTTATAAGATTTTTTGGAGTTGTGTCAGAGTGATTTGGACGAAATTTGTAACCGCAAATTTACTGGGTCAGGCACGTGAAGCAGTCGTACAAAAAAGACGCGGTAAGTTGGCGCGCGGAGTGCTGTTTCTGCAAGACAACTCTGCAAGACCGCTCGTGTTGCGGAAGATGCCTTATAAGCCACGGGGTTCACAGAAATTGACCATCTCACCACCCTACCTGGTACCCAGTGACATTTTCCTTTTTTCAAACTTGAAAGAGGAGTTACGGGGCGAAGATTTTCGGATTTTCAAGAGAAATCTTAAGAATATTTTTCAATAGTATAAAGGCCTTATTCACTTTATTTATTTTGGTTTTATTCATGATTATATTGAAAATAAAAAATATAAAATATATTTTTTTCATTAGGTACCTTAGGCCGCAAACTTATCAGACGCCCCTCGTACATGTATACACAAATACACATATTCAAGATGAGTTTCATATGAGGAACTAGTGGTCTGAGGCAAGTTTTAGGGAGTAGTGAGATCACAGTATAGTGCTCGCCTTGCTTGTTTCTAGCATATACATTTATTTATCTTTCTTATCACCTAAGTGTCACCTAGGCAACAGAAGAATTCACTGAGTTCGTCCTCACTCAAAGCCAGCACAGAGAGGGAGCATTGAAATGGTGATGGACCATACATACCTTCTTATATTGTCTATAGAGGAACCGTATCCCATCAATATGATGCTGTGGTATTTTACAGTTTTCTATATAAATACTTTGATCTTCCTTGACTCCTTTGGAGAGATATAGCCTCTCTGTACCATCTGTGTTTCTGATCATTTTATAATACTTAGCTGAAATTAAAATACAACACATTTTCAAATAAACGCCTATAGACTCACACCCATATTTCCCAAAGGACTAGACAGACATTAATAGCACTCACATTTTGCCAGCTGTTTTTAGATCTTATTTAATAGAGGATAAGTCAATTGCCATTTCCTGGTCATATTGAAAGGCTCAGTTGTGCTACTGACTGTTTTCTAAGGGTAAAACATTCGCTTCAATACAGTCATTGCAAAGAAAGGAATTAATGATGCTGCCATAGATTGGCTATCCACACTGCTATATGCTGATAAAATGTAGAAAAAGTTTGTACATTTTATCTTTTCTATTGGTGGTCGACAGAGCCAAAACCTCATCTGCACTATGGCTATAAGGTTTTGGCATAACTTATAATATGTGCAATATCAATACACATATTGAAACATGTGTTCAATCATCACTGCTTTGTTGAATCAGCCTGTGACTTTTATATTTAGGGGAACCATAGTGCATAAGTGAATAAAAATATGCTTTAGATACATTAGCCCAATACGACTCTTGGCAATGGCAATATCATAAACCAAATACTGGGCCATGTAAAGTGTTATGCAGCTTTTCTGTCACTAAATAGTAGACATCAAGGATCACCTATTATGTGTGACGAAAACAGTGTGCAGAATGTGTATGTGTACACCTCTGCCTATCCCGCCAGAGATATACAAATGTGAGCCTAAGTGATTACATAGGCTCACATTTGTATATCTCTGCCTATGAGATTACATAAATATGATAAATAAGTTCTACTTTCAAACTACATAAAATAATCTACTTTTAAATTATATAAAAAAAAGCCAATGCATGCACCTATAATTTGAACTTAGAATCATTAAGTCATTGCAGCCTTATTTTATTGTTTATGAAACAATATCTTCAAAACAAATTTTCAATTTACACCTAATTCATTACATTGGCTTAGAATACTACAATTACTGTATAGGACAAAGTTCAAATCTAATTTGTTGCTCATGACAAGCAAATATGCTAAACTGTTGATTATATGATAGTACATTTAATTACCTGTTATGGTTTTCATGTAAGCATAAATATTAAGAATATAAATTATGTTACAACCATTTATGAATGAAAACTCTATAAGATTGCTTTATAGAGGATATACTAGCTTTGTATTGTAATAAACAACAGTACTTACAGCGAATAATTAAATATTTTTACGATGCTAAGTTCAGATTCAATAGCGGTCAGAAGTAATTCAATCTATTCAGAATAGACAACGTCATGATCAAAATATACAGCATTTCTAAATAAAATAGTGCCACAAACACTGACACGCTAGTTTTATGTATTTCTATGTCTTCGAATTCTTGCATGATGTGCCTATTACGGTATACATGATCCCAGAACATGGAAACTGCCTCCTAAATAAATACAAACACAAAACACTTCGTTACAAACCGAAACTAACCGTAGCACTAATCGAGTTCTTTTTGCATACTGAATTAGTAATTTAGAAATGTAAATTAATACAATTTAATGCAGAAAAATTCATACGTACACAAACTTGTTATCGGAATAACAAATTACATTGCTAAATCAAATGGTACGTTTACGAATCTTGTTCAACCAAAGTAGTGTTGAGTAGGACTTACAAGAGGCATGACATTTGTCCCGTACAAGACGTACTAATGTAAGAGTGGCTCAAAATGTTTTCATGTACCACTTCAAATTTTATGTCGCGTTCGACGTGTATGACATGAGCGTAGAGTGAGTGAGAGAGAACACGTCACATGCTTCACTTTAATAGTGCATCTTTTATCTTCCATAAACATCACCGAGTGAGACAACGATATACCTAACGCTTTTGTTCATTTTCTTCGACTTTGTTATGCTTAGAAAAGTTTATTTGATTACATATATTTTATGGTTTTAAAGCATTTAATTTGTATTATTAGAGTTTTGTTACAGTTGTTTATTATTTTTTATGGCTAGGTATGCATAGTAGCTACTTTTATGCCTTCGGAGGTTCGCAAATATTACTTATACAATTTAACATTATTTCATTTTTAAATAAATCGTACTTTCTTTAAAATCAACTTGTGTTATTGCCTATTTAGTAAAATAAAATATTTAATCGAATAATCAAAATGACAGGTGCTTTTATTTGCTTTGCACAAACAAGTTACATTCGACACGTTGTTTAAAATGTTACGAAAATATTATTATTATTGTCCTAAGACATTCGCTTCTTATACTTTGTGGTTAGTTTTACGTTAATCACACTTTGTAAGATTGTAGATGATATAAATACTCATAACTTCAAATGTAGCGCTGTGCTTCAAGACGCGCCTCGCCTCATTTTGTAAGGTACATATCAACACAGCAACACTAGATGACAAAATTACTCATAACTTCAAATGTACCGCTGTGCTTCAAGACGTGCCTCGCCTCATTTTGTAAGGTACAATCAACACAGCAACACTAGATGACAAAATTACTCATAACTTCAAATGTACCGCTGTGCTTCAAGACGCCTCGCCTCATTTGAAGTGGGACATTGTACTGGCTCAGTACAAAAAAGAGGCAACTCTTACAAACTCATTTCAAATTCATGTCCTACTCAACACTAAACCAAAGTATTATTTATGACACAACTGTCATTACGTGATCTATTATATTTAGTTGTGTAATAATTTGACAGCGAAGCCGTAGAGTGGTAATCCACGGGTACTAGATAACGGTACTTAGTTTAGGTACTACTCTTTGTTATGGTGACATATTATACGGTATTTATATTTATTTTATTCTGTCTAATTAGCTTACATGAGTCTTGTGTTTCTTATTTTATCTGCGTAATTGATTAAAATTGGCTGCATTGTAATATATATAGTGTAAGTCTTCATAAAGTGCACATAGAAAATGAGTGAAACTAGACATCATTTTATCGGTAGGAAAAATAATAAAAATATCTAATAAATATATTTTTTGATTTATACCTATTTACATTTTTTTAGTTGTTATAGACCTTGTACCAAGAAAACCTTATAACTTTTGAACCAGGTAGTTAATGGCGTTGAAATAAAAACAATAATAATGGTGGATGTGTAGGCAATACCGAGGCAATACTATTCCCACCCAAAAAAATGCCGGTGACATATAAATAAAGAACATTTTACTTTTACAGCACTGTACAGTGTCAGTCCGCGTAAAGTTGTCAAGGCCATCTGAGGCCAATAACTAACAAAAAAAAGAAAATAAAAAAGCATCGTACATTGTTTCATTAAACATTTTCATGTCATGTCGTGACTTGTGAACTTGAAGTGACAAACTTCTGCGTGGCGCATTTTAAAAAAAGAAGGGCTACAGGATTCTGGTCTGACGCTTGGTTGAGTGTCAGTTATTTATATTATTATTTCATGCGTATGGTTATCTTTACTTCATGCGTATTGTTTTTATTTGTGGCTGTTAACTCGTGTGTGTTGTGTTGACTCGGTGGTGGCTTAATCTTATAAGGTAATCCTCTGTTCATTCTTTTGTCATTTCGTTTGGGCGCATCCATATCTGCTTGATTCCTTTGGGCATCAAGTAGGCATGGAGGAGCCTCCGGACGGAGGCGGACGTTTGTCTCCTGATAAACCTAGATCCTCAAAAAGACCTGCTGATGTCGGTCTATCGATCGAGATTAAATCTAAAAAAGCCCGTTCACCAGCAGATTCAATCCAATCCGTATTCACAAAGCCTGGTTTTGAAATTAATAGTAAAGTCAAATTTTCGGCAAATGATAAGGGCCTATTTACTGTGTATGTTTCTAGAGCAGAACCAGACCCCTCTGCAGGGTATTCATTCAAAATTTTGAAGTTTGCCCAATTCATTCATAAAAACAATGTTTCAGGTTTAACGGGTTACCAGCCGGCGGGCGGAAGCCAGTTCCGTAGCTGGTAACCGTTAGGGTTATAATGAAACACGCAGACTGATTCAACTGAGAATATATTTACAATTTTTCACCTATCTTATTTATCAGTCATGCAAGTAACGCTAACACTAATGTGTACAATAAACATTTTCACCAATCAGCGACAAGTAAACAAAAATCTAACATTTACGAATGATTTCTTGGAAATCTGTTTGCGAGTATAAAAGTAGTGCGTATAAAAAGCAGAGGGAAGCTTCGCGCGTCACCAGTTAGAAACTTGATATCGTCGCGGCTAGACGTATGATGCTCCGTTCGATCGCCTTCGCGCGTCGCTTGGTTTCGGCGCGGCTAGTTGTACGATGCTCCGTTCGATTGCAGGTTTCTCGTAAAGTTATATGTTGCCTGTGCGTATATACAAACGCCACACAGGTATTAAAGAAAGTGGTATTAAAAAATCTTGGTGGCAACAAGATATTAAAAGAATTTAAATCAGCTGTGAGTGCCAATAAATTTCTGGAATTAAGTTTACTGGAGAACAACAATTATGAGGCATACATACCAAAATTCAAGGTTTTCCGCATGGGAGTAGTTAGGGATATCCCTACGGACTGGTCACTATCAGATCTTTTGGATGGTATTTCCACTGTTTGAAATTGTGGTGAGGTAATTAGGGCTAGAAGGCTTAACATTAAGTCTCGGAGGGATGATACCGCGAATTGGATCCCGTCCAATTCAGTGGTGTTAACTTTTTTGGGACAATCCTTACCTGATCCTTACCTGTATATTACTATAATGCCTCACTGCCTGTTACAACCTACCATCTACCAACATTTCAATGTCGCAACTGCTGCAGGTTTGGACATATTGCCAAACAATGCAGGTCCCAGCCTCGCTGCTACATCTGCTCCCAAAAGCTCAGTGGAGATAGCTGCCCCTCTCAGGATTCAAATCCTACATGCTTTCTTTGCCTTGGGGGTAACCACAAGGCTATAGATTTCAAATGCCCTGAGCATGCCCGCCAGAAATCTACCAAGATGATCATGTCTGAGCAAAACATCAGTTACCTGGAAGCTTCAGCACGTTATACACTACCTCTTTTTTCGGAAATTGCAACCTCAAACCAGTCTCCCTCTACTTTCCCTCAAAAAACCCATTTGACCCCTTGTTTTACTACACCCACTACTTCTTATAGGAAGACTGTGTTTCTTCCTCCCCGATCCCAGCCTGTCTTAGGCAAGTCCTATGACAGGGCTTCTCACAATGCTATTGTGACTTCTCCTTCTTTTTCTCAGCCTAATGGCTGTGCTCTTCCTTCCCCCACTGAAACCACTCCTCTTGCTACTCCCAACGATAACCTCGTTGAACTCCTGCTCTGTTCCCTAATTAATATGTTATCCAAATTCTCAGATGCCCTACCGAACAATGTCTCTGTTCTTGTTGAACAATTACTTGCTGTCCTCTCTCGTAACAACTGATCCAATGGCTCTGCAGGTCCTTCAATGGAACTGTAGAAGCATCCGTCGTAATAAACAAGATGTTATCTATCTAGTAAATTGCTATAAACCGCCTGTCTTTGCTGTCTCGGAGACATGGCTCAGGCCTAAATCTCCTTTTAGGATATCGGGCTTCTCGTGTCTCTGCGATGGCAGGGATGACGGTAGGGCGGGTGCCGCTCTACTAATTAATAGATGCATCAAGTTTTCCCAAATACCTATACTAGATCACAATACTGGCTTTCACATTGTAGCTGCTAGGGCTGCAAATTTGTCTTTTGTGTCTGTAGACATCCCTTATCCTAATCCTAACATAATTTCCGAATTACGTTCCATCTTTTCTTCTGTCCCTGCTCCATTAATCATTCTTGGTGATTTTAATTGTCGACATACTCTTTGGGGTGCCCACTTTAATGATCCTTGTTCTTCTTCTTTATTGGACCTTTTGGATGACATCAACCTATGTATTTTGAACGATGGATCTTCCACTCGCAGAGTATCGCCATCCCAAAATATTAGTGTCCCAGACCTTTCCTTTTCCTCTCCCTCTTTAGTTTTACTTATTTCCTGGTCAGTTCTGCCAAATTCATTTGGCAGTGATCACTTCCCTATTTCTATTTCTTATTTCTGTCCTTCTACTATCCCTCCTCCCAAACCCTATCAATCTCTCCTTAACTACCGGTTAGCACAAGCTAATCGGGAACAATTCTCTACTCTTTTAGACATAGAAATTGATTCATTCCCCCAATGCAACCGATACAACTTCCTTCTCTTATATGATCAGTTTATATCTGCCATATTGGAATCTGCACAATCCTCTATCCCAGTAAAACCCACTTCCCGCAGCTTGGTTCCCTCTCCTCCTTAGTGGGATGCTGAATGTTCTGAGAGCGTCCGGTTGCGTAAGGAGGCGGAAAACAGATTTGCAATATCTCTGGATATGTCAGATTTCATTGCCTACAAACAAACTGCTGCCCGCACTTCCAGACTTCTCTCTAGAAAGAAATCCATTGGCTGGCGTAAATTGGTTTCCCCTTGCTCTCCTCTTTCCTTGGTTTGGTTTGCCTCGATGGCGTAGTGGTTAGTGTAACCGACTGCCACGCCTGAGGTCGCGGGTTCGATTCCCGCACAAGACAAATATTTGTGTGCATGAACATGGATGTTTGTCTTGGTCTGGGTGTTTCTATGTATAATATGTATGTATTTACAAAAAAAAAAGTATATATGTATGTTTATCCATTGTCTAGTATCCATAGTACAAGCTCTGCTTAGTTTGGGCTAGATAGTGTTGTGTGTATGTGGTAGAATATTATTATTATTATTATTATTATTATATCGCAGAAGTTACCAAGATCCGAATGTCACCAAGAACGATCCCAACTCCTTTCTATATGATTTCCATTGTAGACTAGCTCCTCCCTTTGTCCCTGAACTCGACTGCCGGTCTGCACCTGATCTTATTTCACCTTCTATTTCCTCTGACAGAATGAATGACCCTTTCACTTTCCATGAACTTACCCTAGCTCTTGACCATCTTCGTGATACCTCCCCTGGTGCTGGTGGTATTCCCTACTCTTTTATCTGCAAATCCTCAAACTCCAGCAAATCCTTTCTTCTTAGTATTTAAATGCGATCTTCACCTCTGGCAAAATCCTTACCTCCTGGAAAACCCAGATCATTATCCCAATCCTTAAATCGGGCAAGGACCCGGTGGATCCTCTAGCCTATCGCCCGATTGCCCTCTCCTCCATGCTAGCCAAAATAATGGAAAACCTGATTAAGAACAGACTGGAATAGATTCTGGAAAGCAGAGGCCTCTTGTCCAAAAATCAGTTTGGCTTCAGAATGGGTATGGGTACCCTAGATAACCTGAGTATCTTTACCTCTGTTTTTCGCCTCGCGTTCTCTCAGGACAAACACGTTATTGGCGTATTTCTTGACATTTCTGCAGCATATGATAGTGTTCAGCTTCCTTGACTCAGGCAGGAAATGTTCATTTTTCCATTTCAGTTCGCCATCGTGGTATTATTTTCGCCCCGTGCAACGTCTGAATAGGTCTGCCGCAAGGGTCGGTCCTAAGCCGCATTCTGTACAATATCTATACTTCTAATCTAGATCTTACTGTATCCTCTTTCTGCAAAATTTTACAATATGCCGACGATATTTTTCTCTATTCTGTATCTTCTTCGTTTGCTGATTCTTCTTCTCATCTTAACTCCGCACTGTTTTACCTAAATAATTGGCTTTTAACTCATAATCTCTCCATCTCAGTGCCCGAATGTAGTGCTGTAGTCTTTATTCGCAAAAGACACGTTCCTGACATTAATCTTTCGGTAGACGACGAAGTTATCCCCATCAAAGATCATGTCAAATTCCTAGGCCTTATCCTAGACTCCAAACTTTCAGGCATACACCACCTGAACTACATTATTCGGAAGGGCGAGAGGGGTGTGAATGTCATGCGGGCGTTATCTGATGTCAGGTGGGGTTCCCATTCCTTTAGCCAAAATCTTTTATACGACGCTGTGGTTCGCAGTCATTTTGATTATGGCTGTTTTTTACTAGAGCCATGCAATAAAATTGCGTTATCCAGTCTGGAGAAGGTCCAGTCTAGGTGCTTGCGAATTATAACGGGAGCTATGAAGTGTTCTCCGTTCAATGCTCTTCAGGTGGAGTGCTTGGATCCTCCCCTTCATCTTCGTCGACAATATCTTGCGGACAGATTCTTTACCTTGGCACCTCTTATCTACTCCTCTGCCTATTGGAAGCATAAAACTCCTCCTCCCCTTGTCAATTCCTTTAAGAAATTCAAGGACCTTCCTGCTCCTATTTTACAATCTACTATCAATCCTCTCTTCGTAGTGGAGTACCAGTCTCTGATTTTCCAACCAAAGATTTACCTTGACTTCGGTATAAGTAAGCTCTGTTCGGACGCTAACGTCAAGCTTCCGGCGAAATTGTCAAGGAAATGGTCTGACTGGGTGACCTTATACACTGATGCTTCCAAATCATCTAGTGAAGGTTCTGTTGGGTTTGCTGTTTGGATCCCTAAATACGGCATTATTCTTAATTTTAAGAGTCCTCCACAGAACTCTATATTTGCTGGTGAAGCCTTAGCTTTGCTAGAAGCCATGAAATTTATTGAGTCACACAAGCCAAACAAGGCGCTTATCCTCTTGGATTCTCGGAGTTGTCTAGCAGATTTACAAATAAATCAATTTCGCTGTCGTGGCAACTTTATAATTACTCTTAGGACAAAAGCATTGTTGTATAGGTGTCACCTAATGGGCATCGAGGTGGTTATGGCATGGATCCCTAGCCATTTGGGTATAGCAGGTAACGAGTTTGTAGACTCCTGTGCTAAGGTTGCGGCGGTGTCTGGTTGCTCGGACAATAATTACTGCTCCCCTTGTGAACTTCGTTCTTTGGCTCGTCCTTCTTTGATTGGTGCTTGGAATAACTTATGGCAAACGTTGAGGTTGATTAAAGAAAAATTCTACGGTTCTATTCAACCTTCTATCCCTTCCAGACCGTGGTTTTACCGACAAAAGAGTGTAAATAAATTGGCTACGTCTATAATTATCCGTCTGCGTCTGGGTTTTGTTTGCTCTCCAGTCTATTTGGCCAAAATTCGTGTCAGAGATCATTCTCTTTCCGAGTGTCGTCCCAAAGAGGTCTCCTTGGAACATCTATTTTTCTTTTGCCCTTAAAATATCGTATCCTCTTTATGATCTACTTCCTAAACAGATACCTCGTCCTGTCAATATACCCTTCCTATTAACTTTGACACACACCCCATTCATAAAAACGTTATATAAATTCGTCTACCTTAACAAAATCAAAATATAGTCCGCCGCACTTGTCCTAGTCAATCTATATCTCTATGTCTATCGTTGGTTTTGCTTGTCCTCTCTCTTCTTCTAACCTTACTAATATGTATACAGGGTGATTTTGAAATCGTGTAATTCCTTTTAACCACGCATTCTACTGGTGATATAGAATAACCCTGACCATATTTTTATTTAATTAGATTTATTTTTTCTGAAAAATTATTATTTCGTTTTTTTCGTGAAATGGTGTCAGATAGTCATATGTTAACCAACCGAGGCAATTTTAATTTTTTACTAATTAAAATAAAAAATCATATTAATAATTAATGTCGTAACTAATAACGGGCGGTCCTTTTTATTGCCCCTTATTATTTACGACATCAGTTATTGTTATGTTATTATTTTTAAATTAAAAAAATATTAAGATTGTGTCAGGTGGTTAAAATATGACTATATGAAATCATTTCATGAAAAAAATCTGTACTCTAATTTTGCCGAAACCATTATTCTAATTAAGAAAAAATATGGTCAGGGTTATTCTATATCACCAGTAGAATGCGTGGTTAAAAGGAATTACACGATTTCAAAATCACCCTGTATATTACTAATATTTGTGTTGTTTTTGTTGTAGCCCAAAGAAGAACCATTGCTCTAATGACCGGTCAATGGTCACATTACTGTCTACTGATCAAATCATTTATTAATAATTTTTTTATCTCTTTCCACCCTGACGTTGGCGGAATCATCGGTACCTATTTGATGGAGCCATTTGACACCGAGAAAAGTTGAAGTTGAAGTTGAAAGGCTACATCCCTGTCACTATCAACGAGTGCAACATTTGCATGAATGAAGGGGCTAACGCAATCCTAAGGTGTGTCATGTCCTCATGAATTTAGAGACAAACAAGAGGTAATCCAGTGTTTGCAAAAACTATTCTTTGGATGGATAAAGCCTAATTTACAAGAGATGGTATAACAAACAGCAGAAATTTATATTTTTGGAGTTCTAAAGGACTTCCACTTTTCAAGTGAAATTTTCGATAAATGTTTGTGCAGCTCTTATCGACGATATGTTTGGGATTGGTCCACAATATTCCCAAGAACATTGTCTGGAGCGAGATTTCTTCAACTTTTAAGGGATGATCTCCCATTACTTTTGGAAGATGTTCCTAGATACTCGTCGCAAAATGTTTCTGCAAATGGACGGATGCCCTGCACATTATGCAAGAATCGTACCTACGTAATTATATAAATGACAGCTATTCCAGTAGATGGATTGGTCGGCAAGGTCCTGTCGGATGGTCTGCGCGATCACCCGATCTGACACTCCTTAATTACTTTCTGTGGGGGCCAATGAAGCAGAGAATTTATTACTCTCCCATCAAAAGTAAGGCAGAACTGCAGGAGAAGATTTTAAACTGCGCCAGTTCAATGAAGGATGATCCAGCAATGATAAGACGAGCAACGCAACAGATTTTGCTGTGAATTACTATGTGTTTGCAACAACACGGTAGTCATTTTGAAAACTTGTTAGGGTTGCTAGACACATAAGCGCGGCCCGCTTATGTGTCTAGCAACCCTAACGTTAATTGGCACAGCCGGGCGGTAAAATCGAATATATGTACCTAGATGAATGTTCGGGAATCACAAACCACTCGGCTTAGCAACTGCCGACTTATTCCGCTTGGCTGCTGGTACCGAATGATGTGTCGACCCGAATAAAAAAAATAACCGATCGGCACAAGCCGATTGAAACCAAACAAGTGCAGTAATTGTTTCGGGTTGGCTTTGTAGTTCGAGAAATACTGCCGAACCGACAATGCCGGTCCGCTTATGTGTGTAGCAATCCTTACATTAACAGTTTTTTGTAAGTCGATGAAACTAAATAAATGTGCTGATTTATTTACTTTTTCTGTACTTATTTCTTTCGAACCTTTAGAGAAAAATAAGTGGCACTTCTAGCCCAAATGTATGTTTAGTAGTTTATGACAAAGAGTTAGGACCTATATATACCTACTCCATTTGATTAGGTACTTAACTAAATCTTGATGCCTTTTAATCTAAAACTCAGTTTAAAAATAAAATGCTGCTAAAGATCAATGTAAATACAACAATAACGATTTATTGAAACAATTGAACCTTTAGTTTAAGCAGTAGTTTATTTGTTTAATATGTTTGTGTAAAAAGTCAAATCAAGATTGTTTACTTTTTAGTTAAGACTGCGCCGAAATGTGCCAAAACAGATGGTCACAGTTAAGTTGATAAAATCAACACTTTTTGTTTAATGCAAATATAAAATATAAATTTCCCATAACAATGAATGTGTTTACTATTACTCCGTGTAAAAAACTTAAAATAATTAATATTTTCGCCTACAAAATTACGTAAATGCATGAAAAATGCAAAAACTTAAGCTCGTGTTACGTGATTTTTAGATTATAACAGTAGAAATCTATCCTATTTTACAGCTTAAACGAAACATAAATAGTTACATATATTACAATTTGTCCATCCCAAATATTTAAGTTACTGGTTGACAATAAAGATGCATATTTATCAAAAAAGCACTTCAAAGTTCAAATCCTCCATACAATTTACTATGGCGGCCGCGCGCCGATTTGAATATCCAGCTCTGTCATTCAGTCAGACCGCGTCTTACGCTCGGCGCAGGCTTAAGTAAAATGATGTCTAGTTTCACTCATTTTCATATGTGCACTTTATGAAAACTCACACTGTATATAAAATAATAATAACAAGCTTAGGAATAACGTAATATAGTAGTGGTCTTGTGGGTTAGACATACAGACATATTAGAAAATCAAAAAATCCTTAATTAATTTAGGTCACAAAGTAACAGTTATGAAAGCCAAGATTACACTAACTAATTAATAATATAAATTTACATTTATTTGTTGCTGCGTTCAGTAAAGTAAGGGCGTAGATTTCTGTACCTATGCTTTTGAATCCCGCACAGGACAAATTTATGTGTTCCACTTCTTTATGTCAGTTTGAATGTTTGAAATGTGCCCCGCGATATAGAAATTGTTCTCAGGGCAATGGTAAAATAAAAGTTTTTTATTGCTCGAGGGTTTAATTACTTTTTCATGCAATATTTAAAAATGGTGCTACACTAGAGATAATCCTTCTGGTAGTAGGTTTACCATAGTACAGGCACCCATATTATATTACCTATATTAAGTACTTTATGGACTGTATTCATGTTTTACCACTGTAATCAATAAATAAATAATAATTATTATTATTATTATTATAGATGTTTTAATTGGCAAAAATATTATAAGACACAGTTATAGCACACGTTACATACGTGTCCAACCAAAGGCATGGAATTGATCAGTGCCTACTTATTTAAAATAGTACTCAATGATTCCATGCTTAAAATGAGCATTAGATCTTAGCTCCTCATAAACTGAAATATTTCCACTGCGGCAGTATAATATATCATCATTTCGCCAGCTATCAATTTTCATCCCATAATATATACTTTATTCGGCACTATAAAATAAAACAATATTTTTCAAAAAATATATTCGTTTATTGTAAATATATACAAATTGGATAACAATAGTTGATTCAGTTGAAGTTGATTTTATCTACATTTGTGTATAGCACCTTCACTTAACAGGAGTTTATATTGGAGAGTTCAACATGATTGTATAAAAAAGATAACAGTATAAAATTTATTCATTCTTGAAGTTCGGTGGCCTCTTTTCTACGAACGCAGTCATGCCTTCCTTGCGGTCCTCCTGTTGAAAAAAATTAATGATTCATGTAAGTTTCTTTACTAAAACTAACTGAACACTAGTTCAAGAATAGGCCACGAATTTTAGTCTTAGTAGTCACGTCTTAATTTAATCAACATGGGATGAGTTATTAAATTGAAACAATTTCTTATTTAAAAGGCATAATATAGCATATACGAATATTTTGAAGAATAATTTATTTGCTAATGATAGCTAAGAACTTGACTATATACGTGAATTGTAAATTTATATGCATAGTACTCGTGAATACGCGTATTGTAAAACGCCTTGGCCTTAGTCTCTAAATAGATTTAAAATATTTTGGAAATAAAACTCAAATGAATAAATTACTTTTAAAAATCTCACAATATGTCTTAATTGCGACGTTGCCACTCATTACAGGCAACACGGCGTAAACGCTCTTATAAATCACACTAGATTTTACCGCGTTTTCGCTCGTCTAGGTTATGTCGGTGATGTTATATACCCTATAGCCTTCCTCGATAAATGGGCTATCCAACGCTAAAATACCAACCAACCAATCAAACAAACTCTTCAGCTTTTTTTATAAAGCTGAAGAGTTTGTTTTATTGGTTTTATTAGTATAGATTGTGGTTGTCGTTAGTAATATCTTCATCTAATAATGTATATTTCAAACGCGAATACTTTGCTGGAAATTTTGTAAAAAACTCGGTGCCTATTGTTTTATCAAAAGAATAGAATAGAAGATTACTAGCAATTTTGTACTGGTACTTAAGAAAATATTTAGTTCTATTTAAAATGTATTTGTTCGTAGGTAAGATGGTTTTAGCTTATAATGCATAAATAGGAGTTTGATAACACGTACCGTGGCGAAAGTGCCATAGAACAGTGACTTCTCGAACAGCAGTCCTGACGTGAGGGTGGTGTTGTAGGCTTGGTTGACGGCTTGCTTGGCCATTTTGACGATCAGCGGGGAGTGCGTTCCGATCCTCTCTGCCAACTTGATCGTCTCTTCGAGAAGCTTCTCCACTGGGAACACGCGGCTCACCAGACCTGGAAAAACGAGTATCAAATCAAATAATTTATTGCCGAATAGTGGTACAGATATGGTGTTGTGGAGGAGCGTGGTCTAAAGGGATCCAACACCAACGAAAGATCCTCCAACCACCTGGCGGACCGCGGCCCAACTGTCCGAAACTTGTATATATATTTAGTCGCTGTGTAAACTTCACTTGTGTGATTCAGGATTGCATGACGAGCATGATTTTAGGCGTCTATTGTGTAGGGCGCCATCTGTTGTCTGTAGTCGGAACTTCTTCGTCCGCGCGGAGTCGCCAAGTAATCAATCCTTAACTCAATTTTATCCTCACAATTCACCAGTCCATGGCATGCAAATTTTGGAAATATATATATATATATATATATATATATATATATATATATATATATATATATATATATATATATATATATATATGTATATAAATTATATAATTGTATTCTTTATAATTTAGTTTGGTGTGTAGACTGCTTCGGGACTGTGTAAGAGGTTTTGGGTTCATTGTTGGGTCGATAAATGATATCGGCATTTTTTAAGTGAATAAATCTCAGTAGCAACACTGAATCTTAAACTGCATCCGGTAGATGGCAATAGGATCGCCCCCTATTACGTGGGACCTAAAAATGTTTGCTGACGAAATGTCGGTGTTATACTCTTGCTACCTTTTTGAGGATACACGAATGAGAACATGTATGTAGTTAAGAGTTGTAAAAAGCACCGACACTAAGTATGATTAGATTATCGGCCTCGATGGCGTAGTGGTTAGTATAACCGACTGCCACGTCTGAGGTCGCGGGTTCGATTGCCGTACAAGTCAAACATTTTTCATTTTTTGTGTGCATGAACATGGATGTTTGTCTTGGTCTGGCTGTTTCTATGTATATATTTACAAAAAAAAAAGTATATATGTATGTTTATCCATTGTCTAGTACCCATAGTACAAGCTCTGCTTAGTTTGGGCTAGACGGTGTTGTGTGTATATGGTAGAATATTATATTATTATTATTATTATGGGCCTTCGGCCGGTTACTACTTTTCAGCAACTTTCCTGGGAAACCGCAAAAGACAATTCCCTTATTAGCCATCGTCATCGACCTCGAAGCGAATTCACACGATTCGACGCATGATAAGTGGCGATTTTGATGCTTTAAGTGTAGTAAAACCGATTCGATGTCGGTTAAACAAAGAAATTGGTGAACTAGAATTGTCCCGAGTCTAAGTGGTCTTTGACACAGTTTTTTGCAAAGTTTGTAAAGTCACTCGCGACACAGGCATTACAAGTAAATCAAGCGCTGCCTGTTTCTTGAAAAAGAAAAATGTGGGTGTTCTTTGTGTCCGTTACAAACACACAATTACAAGGAGCGAATAAGCCTTTAAGACTGCGCCGTGCGAAATTTGCCAAAACAGACGGTCACAGTTAGGTAAGTTGATAAAATCAACACTTTTTGTTTAATACAAATACATATAAAATATACATTGACCATAACAATGAATGTGTTTACAATTACTCCGTGTAAAAAACTTAAAATAATTTATATTTTCGCCTACAAAATTACGTAAATTTGCACGAAAAATGCAAAAATGTAAGCTCGTGTTACGTGATTTTTAGTTTTTTTTTTTGATTTCTACATTTGCGGCCGCGCGCCGATTTGAATATCGAGCTCTGTCATTCAGTCCAAACGCGTCTTACGCGCGGCGCAGTCTTTAAAACAAGGATTATTAAATACTAACCCATCTTCTCAGCCTCATGAGCATCGATGAAGTTGCCGGTGAGTACGATCTCCATCGCCTTGCTTTTGCCGACGTATCTCGGCAGACGTTGGGTACCGCCCGCGCCGGGGATCGTACCGATGTTGATCTCGGGCTGACCGAACTTGGCCTTTTCACCAGCGTAGATGATGTCACACAGCATGGCTAGCTCGCAGCCACCGCCAAGCTAGGGGAAAAACAGTAATCAGACAATTTTAAGCTTAGCTCTTGCCCCCGGCTTTTCTCGCTTGGGAATAGTACTTATTTGGATGAAAGGTACGCTATGTCCTTTTATGTAACTTCGACTATGTGTATTCGAAATTTCATGACGATCGGTCGAGTAGTTACTGCGTGAAAGCGTAACAAACTCACATTGGCATTCATAATAGTAGTTAGGATAATCTCGAGTCTCCTTATTAGTGTGAGAAATATTGGGTCATAGTTTAACACGTTGGTCAAGAGCCGGTTGGCAGACTTCACATATATAAAAAAAAAAGGGACCCCCAGATATGGGGCCATACATAAATTAGGTGACATCACGATTTTTTGACCAGTCTCTGTCACGGGTGATCATTTGTGGAACTCCCCCCTCCCTAGTGTGACGTCATATGTTTTTAAATCTTACATCTAGAAATTATTAAACTAAAACAGCAATTCCAAAATTAGTTTTATTTCCATTTAGGATTTCCCACTTTTCATCGCTTAAAGCGGGATATTACTGTACTTCTGAGACATTAGATTTTGAAATGTGACGTCACATAATTCAGGACCTCTCCCACCACTTGTCATACAATGTCACACTTTAACGACCCCGCCCGCCCCTTAACGTGTTACGTAAATTATGGATGGCCCCTATGCAGGTATCCTCATGATGATTTCTTTCACCGTTAAAGCAAGGGATAGTTAACTATTTAATATGGATTATTCCACTTTGATCACCCAGGTGATATCACCATTCCAAATTTTTGTGTCCTAAAATCACCTACCACCAAATCACCTGGGTGATCAAATTCTACATGATTTCAATTTATTTATTATGTTTCTTCAAATCACCTGGGTGATCAAATTCCACATGATTTCAATTTATTTATTATGTTTCCTTAAATCACCTGATTTATAGTATAATATATATCTTAAACGAATGTCGAAAACAAAAATTTTACGCGTTTTATCTAAAAAATGTCCAATTGAAATAATATACCAAGGTAATATCACCTGGGTGTACCAAAGTGGAATAATCCTTTAATATGCACGTATCTTCGAGAAGTCAGAATTACGTGCCTTGCGATCGAACTCTAATACGAGGTGTATTACATTGCCTAGTCTATCTCCGAAGAGATACAGACGTGAATGTACGAGTATAAAACTATTGTGCTCTATCGCACTTTCCAACATCAACAATTCGCCTATTATTTCTTATCATCTTAAGGTCAATGAATAAGATATTGCACACAATTGTATAGCATCATTTAAAATACATGTTCATGCGTACAAACATACATATAGGTCCACTATAATATGTCCAAGCATTCATACACACATAAATACCGACCGGGACTACATATATCCCGACGTATAGACAATTCATGCACAAGACCATTTAGATAATCAAGTATTTTTGCCAGAATTGGATGCCTACAACACATAGCCATGAGTGGCGGTCACCGATTACCATCAGGTCGACCGCTGGCTTGCTTGACACCAGCAGCAATAACTTGTATGCCACTGCTAGTATATTATATTTAAAGCTAAAATTATTTTTCATCATTTATTCAGTTGCATGTTTATAATGGTACACGGCTACACATCAAGTTAGACAGCCTATATACGCATAGCTACGCAAAATACAAAATAGAGAATTGTCGGAAAGGGACAGTGCATAGTGGTGTTGATGTAATGGTAAGAATGGAGCGTCGCGTCCCGTTCAGCAAGAGTGAGACATAATAACAAAAATATAACGCACTCTCTCGCACGATTCGCAGCGTTCATCTTCTAATAGTTCAATGTCCAAACAGTCTAGATTGATGTGTTTTTGTGTGTACTAGCTTTTGCCCGCGGCTTCACTCGCATAATAGTACGTTAGGTTATGTTGGAAACAATACTTTTTAAAATAAAATATTGCCTATGTTATTGGTGATAATACAACTAGGTAACGGTGAAAGAATTTTTAAATTCTAAATCTTTCATTTTTATTTTATTAGTATGGACAACATAAAAATCTCCTCGCCACAGCTGCTTGGCGATTTACTTGAATGGTTACTTACAGCGAACCCGTTAACAGCTGCGATGATGGGTTTGCCGCAGTTGGAGACATCCTCCCAGTGCCTGAGGAAGCCCTTCTTCTGGTTGGCGCTGTATGTGTTGTTCTGCATCTCTTTGATGTCGGCACCGGCGGCGAAAGCCTTCTCATTGCCTGTAAAAAACGTCGAATAATTAACATTAAAAAATACGTTTTATTTCCTCGGTGGGGCAAGTGTCTTGAGTGCTCTGGTTCAATTGTCTGGCAAAATGGTACTGGTTATTTTACAAGGAATTTTCAGTAGCAGCACGTAATTCGGCGGCCTCGATGGCGTAGTGGTTAGCGTAACCGACTGCCACGTCTGAGATCGCGGTGTCGATTTCCACACAAGTCAAACATTTGTTCGCATGGACATGGATGTTTGTCTTGGTCTGGGTGTTTCTATGTATAATATGTATGTATTTACAAAAAAAGTATATATGTATGTTTATCCATTGTCTAGTACCCATAGTAGGTACAAGCTCCGCTTAGTTTGGGCAACATGGCGTTGTGTGTATGTGTTAGAATATTATTATAAAGAAGTAGTCGGGCAATATGTCTGGTAGAGGCCAATTGGTACGCTTTTAATTACGTGGACCATAACCAACTATAAGAATTGTCTGGTGCACATCCCACGTTGTACGGTTCCAACTCAAATTCTAGGGCGGCATGTAGATCATCGCCGTCGGAAAATAATGCTGCGCCAAAGACGACAAATTAACTTTTCTGATATCGCGACGAAGCTCGTATCCAGTATTGAACCAGTTTATAAAAAAGGCCGATAATATATTCTTATTGTAAAAAGTTTTGTGTTACTGGTCCTAAGCAATGTCTTTACAAGTGTTTATAAGAAAATTCTCAATACGCAGAGACTAGTAATGAGGGACATGGACGGTATTAGTTGTACGGATGATAATAATGTTATATGTAATGGTTCACGTGATCGCCTCGCCACTGCCGTGGCGCCGAGTGTTGCTTGTGGGTTCGAATCCCACATGAGACAAAACTTTGTGTGATTCACAAATGGTTGTTCCGAGTCTGGGTGTAATTTGCGTCCGTTGTTTAAAGCGCGCGCGACACAGAATTATTCTTAGTACGGGAGTTGCATTAATACAAAATCATTGACTACTAAAGGATGCAATTTTAACTTTACCTAAGCGTTTTCTACGTCTGTTTAATTTAAATAATAATGTTTAGTAAAGTGGGGATCTGATAACATGTAACACAGGTGTTTAAATACCTATCACAGGCACCAGTCTCTCACAAAACATTGTAAAATCCTTGTATTATGTAATGTGTATGTACCTTTTTTAAAATAAATCAATTAATTATATCAATGCATTCTTTAGTAGTGAATTTGAATATCTATCGCAGTAGGTATTAAAAACCATTAGCCAAAAACATTAGTTTGCACACGAAAATGCGAAATTATATCAAATTGTTATCAAAAATTATGTAATAGTAACGTAATTATTTTATGTTCAGATAAGAATGATTACAACAAGATACAATACTAATATAATACAAGATAATAATTGTGATAGGTAGTAGGACGTGGGGTAAAATCTACATTCTTATGATATAGAAACAATATATTTAAATAATCAGCAATATAAATATATTATATTTATATAGCTGTCGAAATTTTATGAGAGAAGAATAAAAACAATGCAGACTTTCACGTAACGATTTCAGATAAATTATTCAAACTCTTTAAGTCGTATACAGTTGTACATACAGCTACACATCAACCCAGACTGTTTGGACTTTGAACTATTAGAAGTTGAATGCTGCGAATTGTGCGAGAGAGTACTTTATATTTTTGTTACGCTCTATCCTTACCATTACATCGACACCAATATGCACTGTCCCTTTCCGACTATTCTCTATTTTGTATGTAGCGTAGTTATGCGTATATAGGGTGTCTAACTTGATGTGTAGCCGTGTGACCATGCAGACCACGATTATACGGCGCTTTATTTAATCTTTTAATACATATATGTAGGTATGTATAAAGATAGACTTAAGCCCGTAAGTCAACCATAAAAATGTCTCTAAAACTTAAAATAAAATTTCTTATCAATTGACTTTTTAGAGTTCGAAAAACTCTTATACAACAGCTTTGTCCGTCTGTCTGTTATACAACTTTCAACTCAAGAACCGTAAGAGCTCGGTCAACGCCATTCGTCTCAGCATAGTCAACATACCCCGAAATGACTATGACCTTTGACCTCTGACCTCAAGGTCACGTGATACAATTTCTTTTCAAACTCTAAAATTTACGCCAATTCATTGCAATTTCTCACTTGTGTCCCGTTTTTCGGGCTTCTTCATTAAAGGTTTTACGACAATCAAGAGGTTACCTACCAAAATTTAGGACAAGTTTCGGAATCAATGTGTTTCATGGTACAACAAATTGGCCCAAAACTTTATCATTTACGTTTCATGGCAGGCCTACTGTTTCTTTAGAGGGGTACGTAGAGATTACGGATTGCTACTTAAGGCGCAAGCTATACAGGATTGGCGTCTGACATTGGCGTGGTGTATAGAACGTGGATAGGTACGTCATACGAGCGCCAGTGCCATAGCATGCTATTTTACATCGCCCACATATATTTTGTTCGAAATAAGAAAAGGATAGCAAAATGCCGGCGCCACAGACATAAAGCCTTACGCCTAATATAATATATATATTTATTTTTATACAACTAATGTGGCATACAAGCATACGGCCCACCCGATGGTACGACGTAGTCACCGTAGCCTATGGCCGCGCCTAATATGATTCTGGTTTGACGCTCTTGCTTAATTCACTTACAAAAACACGATCCGGGCGATATAAATGCAACAAAAAATAATTGTAATTAATCCGTCTATCGATGGTACTACTTTATGTGAACAGGTACATGTGTAAACGATATAAACTTGGTGCTCACCAGTGATGACGATGGCGGCGATCTTTTCATTGGAGTCGAAGTCTCTGACGGCCTGGCCGAGCTCTACAAACAGAGGTCCACATAGCGCGTTCAAGGCCTTGGGCCGGTTCAACTGGATCAGGCCTACATTGGACTTGGCACCTACTACTTCTACCTTGATGTTTTCATATGCTGGAGCTACGGACAAAAGTTAAATTTGAATAAATGATTGCACGGATAGTTTAAGTAGTCGCCAAGCTACTGCTTATGCGCAGAGCGTTGTGGGTACGACTCCACAAGAGACAAAAAGTTGTGTGATTCACAAATATGCGTGCCGAGTTCCAAAAGTTCCAAAAGCAAGTTCTGATGTCTCCCCAACCTAGGGGAGACAACAAGACTGAAAAAATCCTGGTGTCTCCCCTAGGGAGGCCCTCAGGGGAGACACGAGACCGAAGGGTTCTTTGTGCCTGTTGTTTGAAAGTTTGGATTGGTCATCTTTATTTTTTGCCCTGGCAAACAAGTGTGAAGAGGGGTAGGCAGTTGATATTGTTTTACTTTATTTTCTTCCTGTGTGTATAATGTAGAACACTATAATACCGAGGGCTTCAATATGAATTTGCAGCTTTGTATGAAAAAAATTGGTAGTTATAGTTGATTGATGAATAATTTGTAGTTTTCACATTAAACTACATACTTTTCATCAATCAACTGTTTCATACTTAGGTCACTATGGTTTGTCTTAAATGAACGAAAACTTCAACTGTCGTGAAATTATAGCGATTTGAAACAACAAATATGGGCAGGTCCTTTATCTTATCTTATTCGGGGGCCAGTCAGTGTTGACCGGCGACACTTCGACTCAGTGGGATCTTTTGTGTCACCCCCTTAGCTATCTCCCTATGAATGTACTGCATCAGTCGCAGCGTACACTTCAAGAAATCTGAAGTCTTCAGGGTTCGGTTACGCCAATCCCATAAGACCCATCCTTAGACCAGCCAACGCGTCACATTCACACAGTTACCTTATATACACATTGTATAAAAGGTTATTAATAATATATAGTCTATTCTAGGCATATAAATAATTTAAAATAATGACTCTTGTACAGAAACCACAAATTTAGAACTAGGATATAAATAGCAACATCATATTTAAAAACTATTATAAAGAAAATTCTAAATGTATAAAGTAATTTAGCAAAATGTATAACTCACCGATAGCATTAAATATTGAGATAAAAATATTTTGTTAAAATAACAATGATAAGTTGTCAGATAATGACAAGGCCATATTTATCATGTAATAATTAATTATATTACTTGCAGGAATAGTAACAAAAAGTATGAATTATTAATTACTGTATTGTCTCTGATAATAACAGATAAAAATTTAATAAATATGGTATTATTCACAGGCCATGGCATTTATAAGTACATACTTTTGTATGTAAGTACTTATGAATACATTAGTATTATTTTTACTTCTCTATGAGCATGTCAACTAAGCTTCTTTGGACATATGTGCTCACATATGCATGTGTTGGAGAAGCAGTTGATCGTGGGGCAGATGCAGGGAAAAGTATTGTAGAGGCAACTGGAAAAACTGTATAACAATCTATTAAACTGTCGCAGTACAGAGGTAGATGGAGATAAATCATGTATGATCACGATCCTCATCAGTGAAGAGACAACAAAGATTACTTTTACTTGTGTTTATGCTCCATTGATTTTAAGTATATCCTACAGATAAAGTGTATTTTTTCAAGAAAAATTGGTAATGCTTATGCCAATCTTCCGCCCATAAACTATTTCTAAAATTCAAGTTGATCTATTACTGTAGGAAGAATAACAAACCAAGATACATAATTTTGTTTAATTAAAGCCAAACAATATATTTTCTACCTTTAAACATTTTTTTAATACCTAAAAAGACAATTTATATCTAATGAAACCAGCCAGTTACAATGTCAAGTAGATGAGACACAATATCCAAAAAAGGTTTGACACTATTACACAAGAAATATAAATCCTTTCATTAATTATGATTTCATTTATTCTTATTTTATGCAGATTATAATATATTTATAGTAAGATAAATTGTTTAGCTCACATGATAATAATGCATCATTATACTGTCAGCTTATGATGAATATTACAATTAAATCCAGTTTCAAGGTTTTAGTACATATTTTATGATTATATCAGGTGCAAAATAAATACAAAACATCCATGAGAATGGTATAATGTATTATGGTCAGGTTGAATAAAGTCTGGTTAAGTCACAATTCTGGGAATTAACACTCTAATAAAAAACAAAACATCTAGGTATACTGAATTTAATTAGAGATACAAAAGTACCTAACATTTGTAACATCTTCCCTGGCTAATTCTAACTTTTACTTTATAAATACAAAGTGTTATCTTGTCATATCTTTGGAGCTCAATTATTGCTGAACTGATTTTAATAAAAATTTGCATGGATATAGGTAACTTGAACTCTATGGAATGTGAAAGAAGACTTAAAAAGGTTGCTATTATGCTTAAAAATTTTAAACAATTTTTTTTTGTAATGTGCTAGCCAATTGGGATCAGAAGTTTATTCTAAAATATTTGTTTGTTTGCTTAAATACAGCAAAGAACATGATTGTAGTTTACTAATGGATAGTATGCCTTTAATTAAAACCTCATAAGTAATAAAATAAATTGAATTTAATTGCTAAGACTGTTTAAAAAATTATGCTTGTCATGGCTTGCTCAGTATCATTTATACTTTATTATAATGTATAATTGTGTCAAATAAGATCTTAAATTACATAAGGTACATAAGGCCAATGTTTGTGCCATATGGAAGTGATAACGGAGACCATCCCATTTCTCTTATCATAAACATATATCTTATAATTTGTATAGGTAGGTACGTAAAAATATGAAATATGAATAGCATAAAGCTTAAAAGTATTGTGATTAAAATGAAATTAGATACTTCATGTATGTTAGTAGTAAAATTAAATATTTAACCATGAAGTAGCGACTTCTATTAACCGTTCTTCTTATTCGAGTTTTTACTACGAGTGTGCAAGGTGAATGCGTTATAAGTCTATACGATTAGGCATGTTGAAAAATAACCCCTAGGTATTTATTGGCACGATCTTATAGATGTATAATGACTGAATACTGGTATCCTTACGTAACATAATAATGATAAAATAAAAACAAAAGTTATGGCAAAGATTTGCATACCAGTGCTGTAGAATTTGACGAAACCGGTATTAGCAGCAGCTACTTTGTTCACGGCATTCTTTCCTAATAATACACGGGTTACTACACCAATGGAGGCCATTTTACCAGTTATTTAACGACTATTAGATCGTCTATCTTATCCAATACTAAAAGATAAATCGTCCCAAAAAGTTATACCGGCGAAAATAACTTTAGTTGTAAATGAACTTTGGCACGTTGATAAGTAGACTGATAAGATTTAAAAGTAAAATTATTAGAATGAAACCAAAATAGCTATAGGAGTAGGTGCGAAGAAGAAGGAAGGTTTTCTAGTAGTAATGCAACTTGTACCGTACTACGTTTAGATACAGCGACGTCTTTACTTTTGTTATATCATTCAATGAAACATAAATTACTATTTAGTCTAATTATATGTAGTTTCATGACTCTAATTTGTTTATATTATTTTATTAATAATATCATTTGGCATAATAGGGGCACGGGAATTTTCATACGTAAAAAAGTAAAAATAATTGTAGATCAATGAATAAAACGTATTTAGACATTAGAAAATTTAGAAATCAAAATGTCAAAAGTATGTTTGTCAAACAAATAAAATACCTATTTATTTACGATTATTTATCCAGCGTGAAATAAATTAACTCGCGCCCTCGTCTAATTTGTTTACGAAAGAATTATTTTTGTCCTATCTAGTCCCTTGTTTTCTTTTAAGTAATTGATATGGCCAACAACAAGATAAAGTTTTTCATACTTACCGGTGAACCTGGTTAGGTATAAATAAATAACCTAATGGAGATTTGTAACGATTTATAACTTTTGACTTGACTTTATTTATGAATATTTTCAGGAGTAGGAAAAACGACTTTAACTAAAAAGCTTTCATCAGCTATCGCAAGCAAAGGCATTAAAGTTTCAGGGTTTTATACAGAAGAGGTTAGAAAGAATGGAATACGAGAAGGATTTGATATTGTTACTCTGGATGGCGTTAGGGGACGTTTGGCTCGTGACCAGAACTTATTAAACGGCCCTATTAAACATAGAGTTGGCAAATATGGCGTACTGGTGAACGAATTTGAAAATATCGCATTGAAACCTATGGTGAAGGTATGGTAATAGTACCTATCTATAAAAGAAAATAAGAAACATGTATGAAAATAGTGATAAATATTTTATACTGTTTCAGCCTGCTGATACCCAGACACACTTACTAGTTGTAGATGAGATAGGAAAGATGGAATTCTTTAGTGAGCCATTTAAATCTACAATTAGAACTATTTTTAGTCAAACATCAGACTTCACAGTGCTGGCTACGATCCCTGTTAGGAGAAGTGATCAACTAATTGAGGGAATAAGGAACCATAGGCAAGCCAAAGTGTGGACGGTTAGTTAATTAAATCTTATTTTAATGTAGGCTGCATATTTGCTGAATATTCTAAATAATTTAAAAATATTTCAATATCTCAGCAAAGTAATAAACATTAAAATCTCGCCTAAATGTTGGTACATTGCTATATAGATGCAGGGAGAATAACAGAAAATTTTTTGGTCTTCAGATGTCTAAAAAATACCTAGCTTAGCTATAGAGGAAAAATTAAACTGGAAATGTTTCTATATTTATATAATCTAGCAATGCTTTAACATACATAAAATAACATCACACATATTAGCCAGATGTATACCACATCCTTATTTCACATGTAGGTAGTCAGTCATACCTACACAATGTTAACCTTTTGACCGCCACAGTCATGTATACACGACAAAGCAAAATGTGTCCAGCACGCCACGGTCACGACTATATGACAAATTAAAGGATGAAATCGTAGCTTGGCGCCGAGAGCACGCTTTTACTTTTATGACGTGGCGGTCAAAGGGTTAATGTTGATGTTGAGTTGATCAAATGAAATTTGTCTGACTAAGGATTTGCCTAGTACTGTCCAGCTATGGAATGGATTTCAAGATCATGCAATAAGTTTAGCAGTATTATTGATTGATTTAAATCAATAATATCTCTTAAATCAAACAAATATTTAAAAGCTATAGGATGTAATTATTTTGTTTGCAGGTCACAAGAGAAAATAGGAATAATATCCATGAAGAAATATTAAATGAAATGAAAACAGCTTTGAGGTTCACATGATCAATTTATTTCTTGTTATATGCACATAGAAGCCTTGTAAAGCAACAACATGTATAAAAATAGCAATTTATTGTTTGTACTTATTTTATATATTTATACCTACTTGATTTCAATTTTGGGCTGCCAACACTACATAACTAATTAAGATTCCATACTCAAAGGGTACCAATGGAATCCTATTACTCAGCCTCCGCTGTCCACCTGTCCAACTGTCAGTCAGCAGGCTGACTTATGAACTGTAATAATATTTATATTGCCACTCTAGCAAAAAATAATAAAAAAATGTGTTTTATCTTGTCAATGATTTTTTTGCGATTAGCGATACTAAGTCATTACAGCCTTAGAAACTATCAACAAATGATCTTTAACATAATTATCAGACAATGAAATTAGTCATATACAAGTTCATTAATATCATTGATAATCAAATATGTTAACATTTTCTATGTAGTCAGGCAAAAATTTGGTCTGCCATCCTATGGTTGAGGTTCATTTGAACATCATGAAACAACAAGGTTGATTTCTCCTTGCATTAATATTATGACAGTGACTATTGCTCTCTTTATCATGTAATATGTTTAAGTCATACCATGTGTCAAGTTAGAAAAGTCAACCTTAGCAATAATTAACAAAACTGGTAGAGCACTTTCTTGGCCGACTGTACTAACAAAGTAGCAAAAGGTATCAACAGTACATTAAATATCCTTCTATGCATAGTCTTCATTTTTATAATATAGAAACTGTTGTCACTGTTAATTGTATGGCACTTTAGGAAGCTCTGCAGATCCTCTTAACTATAGTAAAAATGTTAAATTAGCTGCAATCTTTTGTGTGGTACACACAGCGACGCATCAACCTAGACTGTTTGGACTTTGAACTATTAGAAGTTAAACGCTGCGAATCGTGCGAGAGAGTGCGTTATATTTTTGTTACGCTCTATCCTTACCATTACATCGACACCACTATGCGCTGTCCCTTTCCGACAATTCTCTATTTTGTATGTAGCGTAGTTATGTGTATATAGGGTGTCTAACTTGAGGTGTAGCTGTGTGTACTTGCCCCACTTAACATATAAAAATAAATATTTCTCTTGTTCTAGTTATAGGGCCCTACATTGCTAAGAAGCCATGCCGACGTTGCCAGGCAGGTATCTTTCAATTCATATTGAAACGTAAGGCAGTTAATTCACTTAGCGTCGGTTTGGCATCCTCGCCAATTTGGAAACGTAGCTATGACCATCGGCATGCCGACCTACACAGCAGGTGATGGCGCTATGGCTTCTCGGTCACGTAAGGCCCTTAATTCAACTGCGTGTAATTTGAAAATTTTTATATAAATATTAAGCAAATATGGCATGTGTATCATTTAATTGACTAATCGGTGGCACTAAAAATATTCTTAGCTTCTAAACAATTTCTTTATTTTTCTTTGTTAACTACAATATCTGCTGTGAGTTTCAGATATTAATAGGGCAGTCAAATGCTAATCAGTAAAGTTTGTTAACTGTAGGTACCTGCTTAAGCATTGTCAATGTGAGTTTTCAGAAAGTACCGGGCTTATACAATGATTAGCCAGTACTTGCCTTGTCCGTCTTACACTGCACAATTATTTGAATGTTATTGTAAGTAAACTGTTTTTTTAGCTTTGACTAAACTGTGATAATATTATATAAACACCGTAATATTAAATTCTATCAGTCAGATATATTATTTGTATTATTATACAAACTTACTTCTATTAATCAGATATATTATTATACAAACATCAAATAACCAACAGGAATATTCAGATTTTACCTGTGACACAGGAACGTTAATAAATAGGAAAGTCGTCTTAAAACAAAATACAACTATTATGCTGCTGTACTAGGGATGATGAGATGGGGGACGTAAGTGATAGGTGTGCACTATTAGGATTGTTAGATTTTGAAAGATTAGCTCCAGTAACTTGTTGGAAACGGTTTTATTGAACTGATGAATAAGGGACTAGTCACACTTATTCAGCTCTGTTCAGCTTTTGTCGATGGACATATGGAGATGCGTACGCTTCCGTTCAGCTCGCCGCGTCTATTCAGCTTTTACGGCAAATAGGAATAAAATGAGGACAAGTGTGTTTTTATCATGCGAATGCTATAGATAGAGTTCAGCACTATTCTTCCGAGTTCAGCGCTGTTCCTCCGCATTCAGTGCTGTTCTGCCACGTTCAGGGCTGTACGGCACTGTACGCGGTCGCAATTTGTCGACGAAGACTTCCGCGTTCAGCGCCGAACGCGGCGGCACAGCGCTGTACACGGATGGTTCCCGATTCCTTGTCGACAAGTTGCGGCCTGCATCGTTCCTGCATAGATTTGATTTATTATTACGTAATCTTTATGCACGCAGGGACTGAGAGAGTTCGAACGTGTTTTAAAGTAATTATTGTATGTTTACGAAATGGACGAAGAGAATATTATATTGCTAATTCAAAAGTATTCTTATTACCGTCTTCGCAGCATATTCAGCGCCGTAAGCAGTAGATAGAAGCGTTTCAGCGGCGATAGCTATGACAGCTTTTCTCATTCTTACGACGCTGTACGCGCTGATAGAAGCAGAACGGTATAAGTGTGACTAAAATCGTTCAGCAAAACGCGAATGGAGCTGAATAAGTGTGAGTAGTCCATAGTCATAGATGCAAATGTTAAATTCAAATAGGTTAATTATTCGGTATTTACACTACAATGATTGCCCAAGGTTGTGTATTTTTATTGCAGATATGTATGCATATAATGCATACATAGTCTCACGATTATATTTCTAATGGCCAGTCCTACAACTAACAAGTAAAAATTATCCGAAAGATAAATCGCATGCTGTCTCACTCTTAGGTTAAAGAAAAGAGATGGCGATACTTTTATCTTATAGATAAATGCTATTTGGAGATGGTAGGACAAGCCCTAAGAGTTCGAAAAAGGTGAGTTTCAGGTATATATTAGAGGAGTCTATTGTCATTTACTGGACAAAGATTCTGACTGCAGCACTGAGCTGCTACTAACTGCCGATTTAATTGACATCAAGACGCAATAACACTCACGACCAGGGTATTGAACCCTAAACCTCAAGGCATACCCTGTGCAAAGATACACAATAAAATACATTTTACCCGCTCTACTACACCATATAATTTTAATAGCAGTAAATTAAGTTTCGTGGCTCAGACTCGCTCTTCGCCTAACTACCTCGCACTGGTGGAAGTACAACCTTATTTCTACTAAGGGTCGATTTTTCAATGGTCAGATAACTTTTATCTGGGGAATATATTTGACGTTTTGACAGCTTTTCTATAGAAAATATGTCATACCACCATATTTAATCTTCAGATATAAGTTATCTGACGATTGAAAAACCGGCCCTAAGTTAACTTAACTAAATATAGAGTGGCAAATCGCAAAACAATTTTTTTTTAGTCTGTTAAGAGATTTGCTATTTTATTTTATTTAAATAACATGAAGTTCTAAAACAGTCACACAAAAGCCATTAAGTCAAAATTACCTTAAAACTTTAAAACGTTGCATTATATAATATGTATAATACCGACGTAACGGGTACCATGTTCTTGCAATGACAGGTAATATGGATATTACCTGTGGGAGTTGCTCACATCTCTTCATCAAATAGAAAAGAGGTGATGATCTTTAAACGGTTGAACAGATTTTCTTATATCATAGCTAAGAACACACTCAATCAAAAAACCATTCAAACAAAAAAACAACATAGCTCAATATAAGTTTATCCATTTGAGAGCTAATGACACAAATATACACAAATACACATGATAGTTTTATAAAATCCTACTATACCAAAAGCGTTTAAAAAAGTGATATATGTCAGATTTCATCATCAGAATAGTCATCAAACTGACCATCAGATTCGTATTGAGGCTGTGGATTATTCAACTTCTCATGTCTGACCTTTTCAGTAATGGAGATAGTCAGGTGCATATCCATCGGACAAAAGTTGCCTTCTTCCATTTTTCTTCTTACGAAATCCAGCCACTGTCTTGCAGAAGAAGAGGAAGAAGTGCGCTTGTTGTTCTGGAGACTTGAATGGTTGCAGATGTCTACAGGAGAAGGGATCCAGAAATCATCCGAGTCCCAATCTTCGGGGCTGCTGCAGCGGCTTACATCAGCGTTTAAATCTGTAATATAAAATATTTTATTATTAAACAAGTGTATGGTTTTGACATGGATGTTGTATAATGGTAATAATGTCTCGGAACTAAATGGGCATACTGCTGCAGAGCAATTTTACAATTTTCAATGCCGCTTAATTTTTTTGTAGTCGTTTTCGTCTTTTCGTATTCACAAAAACCATACACGGCGGCTAATTATATTCTTCTGTCTGTTATACAATATCACCATGGTATTAAACTGTCTCACTGCTGGGCACGAGCCTCAGCTCAGTGATAGGCTGTAGTCCACACTGGCTTAGTGTGGGTTGGCAGACTTCACATATCTTCAAGAACATCACGGAGAACTCTTAGACATGCAGGTTTCTTCACGATGTTTTCCTTCACCATTATAGCAAGCGATAAATAACTATTAATACGCACATAACTTTGAAAAGTCAGAAACCTTAGAGTACAGATACAATGCTTTCTCTATTGTGTATGGTGTTTTAGCTAATTAACTTATTAAGTAAGGCAACTGCCGCACTGAGGATCAAGCCTTATGTCCGGAAGAACATTATAAACAATTGATATAAAGTACATCCAGACTGCCAGCAATTATAGATCGTACCCCGTGTAGGATTCAAATCTAAAACATTCAGCGCAAGGGAGCGGCGCGGCGGAGCGACCGCTTGCCTACGGTGTAAAATTTTTCAAACAGTTTGGATGTAGTATGCTGCACTAGTCTTTTTAAAGCCTGGCTTGTGGTGGCTTAAAATCTATGAGATAGATTGTGACATTTCACAAGAACGACTTTTACTCATGTCTAAGGGCTGCAGTTCTTCAGTAGATACTGTATTGATAGTATCAAATCATTTGACCAAAAACAGGCACACTCAATATCTATCCAACACGCATTTGGCTAGGATGTTGGGCTATGTCCTATATACCATAATCCACCATAATATCATTATGAGAGGATGGTAATTTTTCAGGGGGATCCTAGCCTTCTAAACACTGGCCTATGTGCCACTCCAGAATTTTGATTTGAAACCACTGGCCATGGCTGCATAACACAATTCTCGGTTGGCCACGGGCCACCTAGGCCAACTTTTAATATGCCAATGGACAACAGTGGGATAGTTTGCAAAAATAAGGGCCTGTTCCACAACCTTCAAATGGCATTTATCTATAAGATAAAAGTCTCGTCATCTTTCTTCTTTAACCTAACAAGAATGAGACAACACATAATTTATATTATGGATAACTTTTACTTAATAGTTGTGAAACTGGCCACAATTATTATTATAAAGGCACCATTACATTGACCAAGAACCTACATACAAGGCAATATGCATATCAGAATCTTGGCTATCCCAAGAAAAAATAGAGATGTTACATTTTGATGGCTATAAAGTTGCAACATCTTTCTGCCGATGCTCACGAACCGGCGGCGGCGTGTGTATTCTACTACAAGAGCATATAGAATACATAGAAAGAAGAGATATCACAAACATGTCTATAGAATATATTGTTGAACTTTGTGCAATAGAACTACTAAAAGAAAAACTGTTATTAATTACCTTATATTGGAATAGAAGGGAGGAAAATATATTCTATATCCGATTAAAAGAAATTCTTACTCTAATAAATGGAAAATATGCAAAATACAATGTAATACTAGGAGGAGATTTCAATATTAACATTTTTGACAATAATTTAAAATCAAAACAATTTTTAAACGTTATGCTAGAATACAAATTCACCCAACATATAAAGCAATCTACACGTAAAACAGAAACATCATCTTCATGCATAGACTTAATATTCACGAACTTTATAAACAACAGCCTAACTACATCGGTCGAGGAACTAGGTTTTTCGGATCATAACGCGACTATCTTGCATATGTGTTTACCGCAAGAGCCTAAAACCACTATCTGGTATACATACAAACGACAATACAATGATACTAACATTCAACTATTTAAGGAAAAATTAAGCATAGTGAAGTGGAATGAAATAATAACAAAAAGCAAAAATATTGACGAAAACTATTTGACATTCCATAATACTCTAGCAAACACTCTAAATGAATGCATACCAATACGCAAAATAAAGTTAAAATCAAAGCACAAAAAATACTGGCTTACTACAGGCATAAAATTATCCTGCACTCATAAAAGACTTTTAAAACTTCTATCTATAAAATCAAATAACCCTGTACTTACAAACTATTATAAAAAATACGAAAAAGTTTTAAAACGAGCTGTAACAACGGCAAAGAAACAACATTATATTAAAGCATTAAAAAAATCTAATAATAAAATTAAAACCATGTGGAAAATAATAAATGAAAGGACGAATAAAATAATAAAGAAAGAAAAAAATAATATTACGTTAGAAGTCAATAACGTTGAAATATCTCAGCCTAAGCAAATAGCTGAAACTTTCAATAACTTTTTTGCATCTATAGGAGAACAAACCGCACAACCAGCTAGTATTAGTTGTGACCAGAATGACGCATTCGTCTCATACCATAATACAAACTCAATGTATCTCAGTCCTGTAGAGCCTCACGAAGTAAACACATTAATTAAAAGCTTAAAAAATAAAAATAGTCACGGAGTTGACGAACTTCCGCCAACCCTAATAAGACAATGTGCAGATGAATTAACGTTACCTTTGTATAATTTAATTAATCAATCTTTCGAGGAGGGCATTTTTCCTAACATGTTAAAAACCGCCATTATAAAGCCAATTCATAAAAAAAACTTAAAAACAGATCCCAATAATTATCGTCCTATTGCTCTTTTGCCAACCGCATCTAAGATTTTTGAAAAAGCAATGTGTACTCGCGTTTATTCGTTTTGCGAAAAATTTGAAATATTTGACAAGTGCCAAAATGGTTTTAGGAAAAATCGGTCTACTACATTAGCCGTCTATAAATATATTCAAGAAGCCCTGGATATAATAAACAATAGAAAATATGGTGTTGGAATTCTGCTAGACATGACCAAAGCGTATGATAAGGTGCAATATAATATATTATTAAGCAGATTATATGCTTTAGGCGTCAGAGGTACGGCTCACGATTGGTTTAAGTCATACCTTAAGAACAGAGAGCATCAAGTCGAAATCGAATATTTTAACTACCAAACCAACGAAATTCAAAACGTTCGATCTACAAAAAAACGAATTAATGCGTCAATCCCTCAAGGTAGTGTAATAGGATGCCTTCTGTTCCTTATCTATATTAATGATCTGCCAAAAAATGTAGGAGCATCATGTGTCTTGTTTGCGGATGACGTTTCTTTGCTCTTATCATGTGAAAACAACTTAAACATTAACGCGACATTGAACACCACCCTACATCAAACTGTAAACTGGTTAAAAAAACATGGTCTTGAGATAAACTATCCTAAAACAAAAATTATTACATTCCATCCACACCAAAAAAAGCCTCTCAATATATCCTTTTCATACAATAACACCAAAATTGACACTGTACATGAATTTAATCTGCTGGGTTTAGTCATAGATACTAATGTAAACTGGAAAGCCCACGTACAAAAAGTCAGAAGTAAAATCTCAAAATTTTCGTATGCTCTTCGCGAAATTAAAAAATCAACAAACTTTAAAACAGCACTTGCCACTTATTACGCGTATGCATACTCGTGGCTTTGTTACGGAGTTACACTATGGGGAAATAGCACGGACGCACCTTCACTATTTTTACTACAAAAAAAACTTATACGTATTCTACTCAACATAGAAGTAACTGACAGCTGCAAGCCATATTTTAAAGTACATGACATCTTAACTCTTCCTTGCATATACATACTGGAATGTTGTAAATTTGTAAGGAAACACCAAGATTTTTACACAAAAAGAGAAGATAAACAATTAAAATATTCACTACGACACAAAAAGAGACTAAATCTACCAACGTCTAAACTAAATATACATTCAACAAGTCCTTATGTCATGTCTATAAAACTTTATAATAAACTACCGGAGGCAATTAAAAATGAACATAAATTGAAACAATTCATAAATAAAACAAAGTCATTCCTAATCAATAAATGTTACTATACCGTAAATGAATTCCTAAATGATAAAATTTCTCCATAATTAAAATAAATTAAATAAGTTCAAATCTAATAATTATCTCGATTAATGTAATTTGTAACAACAAAATAATAAATATTATATAAAAGCAATATAATAATAATGCTGACATACTACGAAAATAATACACTTATTAATAAAATAAATAACATAATACATATTATAAATAATATACTTGACTTTTATAACAATTTAAATAATACAATTATAATTTAATACTATAATACAATTATACTACATAGTAGAAAACAATAAATGTGATATTAGTTTAATAGATTGATGATGTAATTACAATTTTAATAATACAATTTACACACAATTTTAATATACTTATTAATAATATATGCCAATATTTATTGAAATATATCTAGGTATTTAATTTATTAATTTTTTAATCCATTTAATTTATTAAATCTCTCATTTAATTATAGTTTATTAAATAATTAAGAATAAAAATGTGCAATTCAGTGTATAACTCGGCAATTTACTAATACAAAATATACATTGATATTTATTAAGAAATTAAGTTATCTATAGAATATAATATTATTGTACCTATCTGAATAGTTTATGTTTCCTCTCTTTTACGTTGCTGTGCCCGACAGGGTCCATAATGATCTGTCATATTATTTAAGTTACCACCTAAGCCTACATTGTGGAACGCAATAAACAATTGAGTATTGAGTATTGAGTATTGAGTATTGAGTATTGAGTATTATTCATTTAGACATATTTATTGGCTACCTATTTTATTGTTATGTGGACTAGGAAACATACAGAATGTCGCGTCTTTTAAATTCTAAATAATTATTATTACTATGATCTTTCTGCATTAGTATTACCATTAAATAATTTGTTACTTTTCACTGTACAATTTGTTTGTCTATATAATCTTTTAAAGTTAGCGACCTGCCTTTTTTAATAGCATGTTCATAAATCATAAATACTAAATACTTATATTTATACTGCTCATCTATTTGTGCATGCAGTGGCTACCTTAAAAGGTTATGCAAGTGACTGGGAATTTATTGTTTTTTTTATTATTGTGAATGCATTCTTGTAATAACCACTGGCGGTCCTAAAAAAAAAAAAAATTAATAAATAAATAAATCTTCACCTGGTTCAACATTGATCTCTGAACTGAACTCTTCATGATTGGATTCTATGTCACTCTCTGGTTCAGTTTCTTCATGGGCTGGCTCTGGAGCCCTAGAATGAGACAGATATCATATGAAAGCATGGACTAGGTTGTGTGTATCAATATTCATATTGAATCTCTGTTTAAATGGAAGGATTGTAACGAAGATTCTGATCCTTTGGATGATGGATGATAATGGATCTATCTACTGCAGTAATGTAACACAAAGATATATGACTGCTATGTTATGCAGAAAACGATTAGACTCTTGGCTCAATCCTTGAGGACAGACACAACATCCTTTTCATTGTGCCAATTTCTGGCAATTACAAGATTTGTAAAAAAAAAATGTTAAATGAATATAGCATACATTGTTGAATTTTTTAATACACAACTAACACCTGTATGCCGAGTAACTATCTCTCCTATACAGAACATATTTAGTTCTCAATTAGATCAACTATGATCCTGCAATAGGATAGAACTTATGATTTTTATCTGACAGCATGGACCTCAAACTGGTTCTAAAAGGCAACATTATTAAAAAAAATTAAAATGCATATACCAAGGAGACTGCAAGTGCTAGTTCTAATATTACAAATGTAAAAGTTACAAAGATGATTTGTTGTTTGTATGATAGTTACTCTACAAACTGAATTGAATGAAGCAGTTCGTTTCCATTTTGTCACAATGACGATGATCTAGATTGATATATATAACTCTATATGACTAAATCATTCATACTTTACCAACAGTACCTTCCATTATCTCTGCCACTGAAATTTTCTCTTAATTTATTTTTCTTCTCTAAATATTCATCATTATTTTGTTCATCACCATAATTTCTTGCAAAATCATATTCTTCTAAATGGCTTATATCGCACAAACCTTCATACAAGTGATTATTATACAAATCAAGAGATTCCAAGTTTTCCAACTGACACAAAGTCTCTGGTACCATGCATAAATTATTATTATCTAAAGATAACTTTTTTAATTTCTTCAACTTGTGTATATCTTCAGGCAGATAAAGGATTTTATTAAATGATAATATACAAATTTCCATATTCACTAAATTACAGAATTCATTTGGTAAACTATTAATATTGTTTTGTGATAAATTTATTTCTATTAAATTTTTGTATATATCTATATTATGCTGAACATTATATATGTTTGTGTTACATAGATTTAGCACCTCTATATCATTACAGTCTTCTAAGCCAGCGCAAGGCACATTCTCTATATGGTTCACAGATAAATAGTTATAATCAGAATTTCCTAAACTAACAACTTTTGCATGTTTAAATGTAGATATTAACTTCATATGTTTATGTAGACTACAGTTATGTAAATCTACTGTAGTGACTAGAGTAGTGTACTGTAATAATTCTTCAAAATAATAATTTTCAAAAGACTGACATAGACTGCCATTGTCACTTAAATTTAAATAAACCAAATTCTTGGGTTGTTCCGCCCACACCCAATAAGGTGGGCCTTCTAATTTGTTTTTTGATAAATTGAGGCTTGTCAAAGTGTGACAGAAATTAGGTGTCTCATCAAATAACACTATTTTGTTAAAAGAGAGGTTCAATGTCTTCAAGCTATTTAGTTTTAATACTGTTTTTGGCACCTCTGTGAAATTGTTGTTGGATAAGTTCAATAATATTAGATTTAGCGGTAATTTAACACTTTCGTCAAAATTTGTTATTTCTCTGTTGCTCAAGTCTAGAGCGGTGATATTTTCTTGCCATTCTGTTGTGTTAAATACATTCTTTTCTATTATTTCACGTGTGTTGCTAGGTTTTTGTGTTTTGCCCATGGTGATTTTCTATTGTATATGATTTATTTGAAGAGCCGTTTCAAATTACACATAATTACTATAGAATCATAACGAATTAGAACAATAATTAAAAATAGTTATTATATATTCTGAACTTTCATATAGCACAGCTTAGAAAGATCGAAAAGGTATAGGATTTCAATTTCAAAATTTTCAAATACTTTTGTGACAAGTCAAATTGACATCATGTCAAATATGTGTTTTTTAATGCTAAAGCGGGCTACTGATTGGCGAATACAACACGCTCGACATCACCATTAGAAACTCGTCCATTGCAGCCGACATCAATCATGATAAACTCTTTCTTCGCATTTACCAGTGCCATAAGAACAATACTATAGTGACCTTTATAATTGTAATAAAGAGATCCAGAATCCAGCGGATGTTGAATTTTTATATGCTATTCATCAAGCGCGCCAAGATAGTTGTAAAAACCATGCAATGTTTCAAAGTCCTTTGCGATGTCTATCCATTTTTCTTTTGTTGTTGGCACCTGAAAAGTACGTAGATTTTAAGTAATAGCAGAACGCGTTCTCTGATTTGGATAAGTCCGAAAACGAAGAAGAACAAAGTGAGCCTTCCATTTTCGTCTATGGGTGAACCTGCTCCGTCGTTAAAAAAACTTAAGAAGATGGGCCCAGTATCAAGACAGAATGATCTTCTCGAAAAAGCTTGTAATTATTTGTCGCAATCATCGCATCAACCTGTGTCTCCAACAGTTTCATCCCCAAATATAGATCCTACTGCTCTTTATTGGACTCAGAAGCTAAATAAATTGAAGTCAACTCAAAGACTGCTCGCCGAAATCAATCAACGAAATTCTTTTTGAGGCTGAACTTGGGACACTAAACATGGACTCAGTACAAATTGACACTGGTTCTCCAGTATTTAACCGATTTGTATCGCCGACATCGAATAGTCATCCATCGCCATCACCGAATAGTGTACATCCGCCGACGCCGTTACCGATTTACTCGAATTCTGTATCTTTACAATCACCACAGTCTGTTACATCTCCGGAAAAATGTGTTGCAGCCTCTCCTCAAACAAATGATGTTACGTTATGTGTACTCAAATGTATGACAACAATGTAATCACTACTGGCGTGCCTTCTAATTTAATCATAACAAATACGAACAATGTACGTAGACACAGTGAGACAAGTTATACGTTGCATATTCCGTCTACATCAAGCATTTACTCGGATTATACTGTAGGGACGCTTTTCTCTTCTTACTAAGATGAATATGTCTAAAATTAGTTGTAGGTATTTTTTTTTACTTATTGTGATTCGTACCAATAAATATCTTTTTATCGATTTATTATTTATTTATTTTTATGATTTATTTATTTTATCGATTTTGGGGAATTAAGTACATTGGCATTGGCAATCCTTGGTAGGAATATTTCTGTTTATTAAGGCCCTACACACAGTGCCGAAGGCAGTGCCGGCGTCGGTGCTGCCGGTCAAGCCGCGATGCGCCCGGCGGCGGCGGCTTAAAAGCCGCCGGTTTTGCCGAACAAAGGAGCCGCCGGTTTTGCCGCACAAAGGAGCCGCCGGCATGGCCGCCCGAGTATCCGACTGAGTGCCGGCGTACCGCGCGGGTTGCAAGGTCATTTCGCTCCCGGTATTCACGAGGTAGTGTTGCGTGTAATTGGGATAAGAAAAAAAATTGTATGAGAATTCTAATAATAGTTTAAAAAGGGGAATAGTTTATAATATTATTAGTTTAACAAATTAACAAGTTAAAAGCCTAATAAATGATGATTATGATTTATGCATAAAATATTTATATATTTTTATGCATATATGTTAAACTATTATTATACCTTAATTTGAAGTCTTGATATAAGTACTTAACAAACTTCGGAAATCTAAGAAGAATGAAGTTGTGGTGAGATTTTAAACAATTCTCCAAGGCTGAAATAACACTGTAGCTAAAAACCTCAAGGTTACTGCTAACCTCTCTTTAGCAGGTATGGATTCTCTCCAATCAGTGTTTTTTTTGCTAATGTACGCTTCAGTAATAGTCAACAGAAATTCAAATTCTTCATAATATGTCATTCTTAGAAACCCAAATAACATACTGTTGCGCAATTGCGCGTTGTGTGTAGGAGCCTTTACATATTTACAAACGGGTGTGGGTAACTGATCTGTAATGAAATAATTGACGTAGGCCCATTAACAGTTCATTAACAGAGCCTGCATAGCTTTTGGATACATTCCAAAGATATGGAGGCAAGTTAAAGTCATCTACATACCGAAGCCGGGCAAAGAGGACTACGAAGAAGCCAAGGAATATCGACCTATCAGTCTTGAGTCGTTCTTCTTGAAAGCCCTGGAGAAGTTAGTAGATAGACATGTCAGGGAGGGAGCATTGAGGAAATTCCCCTTCCACGGGCTACAATGTGCCTACCAGTCGGAAAAATCCACTGAGACGGCACTGCATTTTGTGGTAAATAAGGCAGAACATGCATTAGATTACCGGGAAGTATGCATTGCTGCATTCCTGGATATTGAGGGAGCTTTCGATCGGACCACCTTTGATGCCATTACGGGACGAATATACAATAGGGACGAATGGAGACGAGGTCTACAATCCCCTGATAAGAGTTGTCTCATCTGGTATACCGATGGTTCCAAAATGGAAACAGGAACAGGCCCTGGTTTTTATGCCAACGACTGCAAGGTGAACCAAAGCATGGGCAAATATGCAACGGTCTTCCAGGTGGAAACCTATGCTATAATTGTGCGCAGGAGAATATTAACAATAATGTCACTGACAAGATTGTTTATATTCTCAGTGACAGTCAAGCTGCTCTTAAGGCTCTGAACTCCTGTAGGGTGGCCTCAGCACTGGTCCTGAACTGTGTTAAAGCCCTCAACAAACTTGAAAGGAAAAACACAGTCAGTCTGGTGTGAGTGCTGAGGCCCGCAGGGGTGCAGGGTAATGAGGAGGCTGATGTATTAGCCAAGAAGGGCTCGAAGCAACTATTTGTGAGCCCCGAGCCATTCGTAGGTCTCTCTGAGAGTACCGTCAAGGCAGCTTTGAATGCACATGGCAATGATAAACACAGGCTGAAGTGGATGGCTCCAACTCTGGAACACTCCAAGAAATTCATTGCAAAAAGAGCCACGGACTTCACCCGGAAGTTCTGCGGGTACAACAAGAGCTATGTGCGGAGCAGATTACTTAGATCATTGCAGACCATTATTTAAAGCATTAAACATTCTGCCACTCCCTTGCCTTTATATATTAGAAATATGCTTGTTTGTCAAAAGGTACAATTCTTTTTTCGTAATGAATCAACAGGTCAGGAGGAATTATGGTAAATTGCGTGTACCTAGCCAAAGATTGAACTTATTTAGTAGAAATATATATTGTATGGCAATTAAAATTTATAATAAATTACCAAGAGAATTTAAAATATTACCTACAAGCAAGTTCAAAAGTAAAATGATTTCGCTTCTTTTAGACAGGAGCTTCTACTCTTATGAATTTATTAATCACAAATTTTGAATTGTATTAACAAATTTTTATTGACTGCAATTTTAATTTATAATAATATATAATAATGACGATGTAACTAATATTTTGACATTACTATACCATTCCTTGACATTGTAATTTGATTGATAACATTCTGTCATTTTTTTATTGAAATATTATATTAACTTAATTAATTACACTATAAAATTAATTGTTTACTCAAGGAATAAAATCATAATTTTAATATTTCTACACCAGCAATGGTAGTATGTGTGAACCAATGATGAATATATATGATCCTAATGTACCATATACTAAGAAATAAATGCTATTCTATTCTATTCTATTCAAATACGCCTGGTTACAGGAGCGTTTACTGGTCATTTTGGCACCAACGACTTCCTGTGCAGATTGAGATTGTCAAACAATTCGATCTGCAAAGCCTGTGGTGAATAGGACGAGTCCATATCACACCTACTGTATGAATGTGACGCGTTGGCCGGACTTAGGATGGGTCTGATGGGATTGGCATATCCGAACCCTGTGAAGACTTCAGGCTCCCTCTGAAGTGTACGCTGTGACTGATGCAGTACATTCATAGGGAGATAGCTCAGGGATAGACCTCGAGGCCGACACAAAAGATCCCACTGGGTCGAAGTGTCAGCGGTCTACACTGATTGGCCCCCGAATTAAGATAAGATAAGAACGTTTCATTACTTGCATGCTTTAGCTATTTAACCACTTTTAAGAGCGGCTGTTGTCAACATAAAGTCGGAAAGGAATAAAAACATCCGAGCATCAAAGGCAACAAAGATATGCAATAATTAAAGACAATGATCCAGTTAAATATACGCTAATTAAGGAAAAGGAAAGATTACGATATGAGAAAAAAAGAAGAGGAAATATATTAAATTAATAATCGCCTAATGAAAGGAAGGAGAAATCAGGAAAAAGAAGTACAAAGAAAAAAGAATAATGCAGGATGCTATCATAGAAAAATCAAAACTTTTCTCAAATGGCTAATATTGCCAATACATAATTATGTTAACCTCATAAATGATAATTCAAAAACTGGAAGTCATTTATTATGTACACCTCAGTTATGTGCACGAACAGAAGCAACGCAGAATAAAATATTATAATATTTACAAAGTGAAGTTGGAAAGTTTTGAAAATAAATATTAATAAATTAGAGAAGAAGAATATTATGTAGAGTTAAGATTACCAGAATGAAGAAATGTAAGAAAATTACGCAGCTAAAGAAGAATAAAAAAAGGAAATAATTAATGGAACATTTTACAAATAGATAAAAGAGAAAATTGCACACTTTATCGAAGATGACGCTAAAAGTAGAGTCGGTGCAGTAACAAGAAATTTATAACGAGAAAATAGCTCAAGAAACAAAAAAACTACTTAATGGATAAACATTTATAATAATTATGCGTATTATTTATATGATTTATAAATATAATATTTTTTACATTATGTAAGCTAAGACAGACCGCTACAATTATTTGTTATCAAAATAAAATAAATATCATTGTTTTTATTTTACTTTCACTTTGTTATGATAGATTGTTATATTTTTTTCTCTATATTGTGTGTCAAGACCGATAATGGTGATTTTTTATTTACCTAAGACAAAGGATATATGCAACAAACCCATATAACTTCGGCTACGCATCGACAAAAATAAAACTATGTTTTATGAACAACTATTAGTATTCTATTGCCTTGTATAATTTTTATCACGATATCTAGTTGGGTTTCAGATATATAAGGCATCCAAAATGAATAGAATTGGTACGGCGGATACTTCGGCACAAAGCGGTTTTTCCAAAATGATTGTAATAATTATACTTGTTTCTGTCTAAAAACCTTGATTAGTTTATATAGTTGGTTTACAGAGCTCACTAGGGTAAAACTAGTTATTTTTCTGAACTCAGGTAGCAGTGCTCGCTCTACAAACCAACAACCATTAAGTTACTATTAATTTAATGTTATAGCTTCAATTCTTATAGGTCCAAAAAATAAAAGCCAAAGTTAATATTATATTATTAAGAGCCGATTTTTCAATAGTCAGATAACTTTTATCAGAAGAGTAAATATGGCGGTATGACATATTTTCTATACAAAAGCTGTCAAAACGTCAAACATATTCCCCAGATAAAAGTTATCTGACGATTGAAAAATCGGCTCTTAGCCGTATTATTGGGGTGCGGTGCAGAAGGTGCTACATTATTTTGAAACATTGCCCAACTTAAATATCATATGATGGACATTAAAGTGCACAGCAGCCTATTGTCCTTCTATGTGCTATGCAGTTACAGTAATGCTGTATAATAGCATTTCTACAGCATATAGAACAATCAAAATGAAAAAAAAAATCGGCTTTCATGCCTGGATTGTACTTTGCCTCTTAAAATCCAGACATTTGTATTTGATAACTCTCTCCTAACATTGTCACATAATGAATGATAAAGTGTTGCCATTACCACAGATTAAATAATGCCATTACATTGAATTGGTCAAACTATTGATTTGTAAAATAAATTAAAACATTGATAAATAAATACTGATAAATCCATCTTTATTCCACATATTACTTGTGTAGGGACACATTGTGTATTTAGATATAAATATTGCATAACGATTATCGACCGTACTATGGGTTGGCCTGAAGCTGTGCCGGTCCAAAATATCACAGCGGAAACCGTAGCTAGAGTAGTATTCGAATGTTGGATCTCTCGTTTTGGGTGCCCTTCTAAGCTTACAAGCGACCAGGGTAGGCAATTCGAGAGCGATCTATTTAACAACCTTATGAAGTATTTGGGTATACATAAATTACGAACAACCCCTTATCATCCACAAAGCAACGGCATGATTGAACGTTAGCATAGAGCACTAAAAGCGGCTCTTATGGCACGTTTACAATGCAAATTTACAGTATAATACCGGTATTTGATTATGTATTTTTTTTTTCTAAATCTGTTTTTTAAACAAATATAAACAAATTCAAAACAACGTATGTAAAAATCTACAGCTCTCTATGTAAGCGCTTTATATGAAAACTAGCTAATGGCCAAACGTTCGCGTAGCGGAAACTTGAATTTCTCCGAAGTTTATGCATGCACTAATTTTATTCATACATACACAATTACACACAAATACACACAAATTTTTGGACACATGTCTTGTCTTCTAAAGTCTATGGATTAAAAAAAGTTCCGCCAGGTCAACGTTCGCCCAGCGGAATCAGTTTTTGGTGAATTTCTCCACAATGGCAGCGTGCACAATTTTTTTTTTAACATACACAATTATTTGATGTCATACACTAAATATCTGAATAATTAAAATCTTTAAATTCAACAACATTCCGCTGCGCGAACGCACACAATAATAGCTTCAATCAGAAATTGAATAATGTTGTCTGGGTAGTATTAGCACTGACTGCTATGTTCTCCATTGCCATGGGATGCATGGCGTGGCGTCGCTGTAAGAAAGCGGCATGGGAAGGGCATGGGTGTGCAAGCAGCACGTAACTGGTAGGTAACCCAAATGTGGCCGCTGTGCAAGCGGTACCGCAGCAACAGGCGGCAGCCACCGGTGCATATATGTAGTGAAGTTTGTTCCGTGCAATTATGTGTTTATTGTGTTTCCTTTCATTTTTAAAAAGGGGGAATGGTGTAGGGACACATTGTGTATTTAGATATAAGTGTGCGATTGTGCAGCGTAAGCATGTGTGTGTAGAGGCGGCTGCGCCCACCGAGTAAGCGAGTCGAGAATAAAGACAGTTTACGTGAACACGTATATTCCTTTCATTTGATAATCCAAAATATAATAGGTAACCCTATATACATTCTATATATTACCTAAAACTTGTGTTAATTAATTTAATATAAATAATAATAATTTCTCATTTTATAAAAAAACCCTTTTTTAACACTGGCAATACCTAGCCAAAATGGCTTTCCGAATCAATAAAATGTTTAAATTAAATTACATCGTTTTTACTGATAGGTTCGGTTAAAAGAAAATGAGGGCGATAAATAAAATATTATAAGACAATTTTAATAATAAATTATATTCTTGTCCATTAGGGCCGTAATTTGCATGTCTCCTGCCTACATAAACGATCTGACATGTTGTTTTATTGATTTTAATATTCGTTGTAACAATGCCCTGCCCGAGCCACATTTGTGTTTACCGTTCTTTATCTTTAGCACCAAAGCATTGAGGATATTTTTTATATAGGTTTTTTTTTCTAGAAATTATATTAAAATAAATACGTAGAGCTGACTGCAAATATTATTACTTTGGTAGTAATATGTCCTTCCCGTACACAAAAACATTGTATATCTTCTAAAATAAATAAAAATGTGCGTACACTTCACACACAGATACTTAACTTTTTAATACTACCAGGTATCTGTTTTGATTTTTAGTAAAGTATAAAAGGTTATTTTTCGATACTCAACGCATTTCAAGTAAAGACTCTGCTGCACCTGCAGACATACCTATAAGTCAAATGTATATGTCTCTGGTCGCACCTAACTCTTGCATGAGGAGTATACCCGGTCTGCGTCGCAGTGGATTTTATAAACGTTAAGGCCTAGCGCGCACTGCCTTACGGTGGACCGCGGTGCGTTTATTTTACCGTGCGATAGAATAATCGCATTCACGGGGCCGCGCACTGCAGCGAAAAAACGCACGTTTTGTCATTCGAAATCTAGCTGTGGTGCATATACGTCGTAACCATTATGGACTACGAAGAGTTGCTATCTGTATATATTTATTATTGCGGTAAAAAAGGATACCCAAACAGTATTGGGTTCATCCCTTGACGGCCTTAAGGCCTATGAAGGGCTTTTTTTCCGTAAGATATAACGATCTGCGTTCGTATCTAAAAAAGTTTTTCGGATATTACAGAATGAGCGTTAAATATTTTGATAATTTGCTAAGAATTGTTGTCGCTGAAATTTATCACAGAGAAACGAAAAGAAATGCCAGGTGATGACATATCTGTGTCGCGTCCCAACAGCAACTGACTGTGAGTGTGTCAGTGCGATTTTTTTTCACCGCAGTGCGCGGCACTTCTTGAGATCTCTATGCGATACAAAAATATGTGCGGTAAATTCACCGTAAATTTGCAGCAGGAGGCCAACGATGACTTTACCCATTGCATTTAATTCACCGCAATGCGCGCACTTCTAAGACACAAAGCAAGGCAATGCGCGCTAGGCCTAAAACGACGGACACAAATCACATGTAGACTCGGAACAAATACTGGTAGATCACACAAATCGTTTTGTTCCGTGTAGGGACCGGAACAACAATAACAAGATTTGGCGTATTGGCAGTGGTAGGATGACTGCCTAAACTATTAAGCTATGTGCGCAGTCTTCAGTTCTATAGAAAATAATAATAAAACTGGCATAGGTTTTTAGTCGAACGGCGAGCTAAGGAACTGTAATGAACCGCATCAAAATCTGTACTGTACTGTGGTTTTTACGTGATGGCGGCACAAATAGATAAAATCTCGAAATCATTATTTTTTAGTTAAGACTCTTCTAAATTATATTCCATTTTTAATCATATTTTCACTATACAATCAGAGCCGCGTTACAGTTTTATAAAATAATAAAAATAGGTAAGTTCTTTTAATAAATGATAAACCTAAGTAATTAAATGGTGGGCCACACGTTACATTAGCTTCCATTCATTTATTCATAAGTTAGCCAACTTGATAGTAAGTATAAAAATATTATTTTCGTTGCGTAGACAATTATTAAGTTGAAATGGACTTTCAACCTATTAGTTGTCGTGGGAAGGCTTGGCTATAAATCCTCTGTTACTAAGACAACAGGGCTTTGGCTGCACAGATGACGTAATGGTTTAATTGGTCGATTCGCTACTGCCACTGCGTCGAGTGTCGTGGGTTCGAATCCCACACGGGGAAAAATGTGTTATCAATAAATGGTTGTTCCGAGTCTTTGTGTCTGTTGTTTGAATGTTTGTAAAGTCCCCTGCGATACAAAAATAATTCCCAGTGCGGAATTGCTTTTCAAAAATAAAAATATATCTCTATCTTCCACACTGGAATTACTCAAACAGGGTTCTTTTCGTTGCCCAAGGCTGGAGGCCTTACTGGAATCCAGCTCATTCGAATCAGGCTCTATGACTGTATAAATTAGTATCAACTATGTACTTTTGAGGCATGCATCAGCATAGTATTAACTATTCACACATTTCCTCGACACAATGGTATTATGCTTGCAATAAAAAATATTCTAAACACGATCTGATATAATCATTTGTGTCGTTCGTACGGTTGGTCATTAAAGGCGAAAAGTTTTCCGACGTTGAAAGGATGTTTTCTAAACACACTTTACACTAAAATCACAATTTCTTGCAACTTTAGCACCGGACGCGACAAGTCGCGTTGAGTCATTTGTATACGATGATTTTGAAAAAGTATTTTGTAGTATTTTTTACGGTAGTTTTAGTTACACTTGTAAATGGCGGTAAAAACTCCGATGAATCAAATAAACCAGACATAGCTAGAATAGGAAAAACAAAAAAGGCTAAGATGGGTGAGTATCTATATTCAATTTCTAATGTTTTAAAGTTATAATAATAACAATAACACTTATTACAAGTAACATAGTAAATATACAGGTTATTGTACAGAAAAGAACATCATTATAATGTTTTGTTGGTACTTAAAATAGGATATCCTGTGCTATAAGTACCAGCAACCTTCCAATGTCACAGATAGCTGATTTAAACAGTATTAGTTAATTCTAAAACATGTACTTATAATTACATTTTGCGTAACCTAAAATGAATACTGTAATGGCAATAACAGTTGAAGAGTTTGTTGTTATGTATGTTATTTAAACATTTGGCTCAATGATTTAATTTGCGTTTCACTTACTGTGCTGGCTCAGCAATCGGAAGATCCAAAGATTTTTCATTATATTGTTTTTTTTTTTACTTTCTTCTTTCACGCCTTTGTCGTGTTAATATGAAACTGCTGTGTTTGTAGTTTGTTTTCGATTTTAACTTATTTTTAATTGTAATGTTTTCAGCGAAGAACACAGCAGTAGGAACGTTTTCGAACGTCATCAGTCAGATACAAAATTTACCTGTAATGGACCTTGGCAGGAAATTCAGGACTCCTTGTAAAACTGGTAACCGCTGTGGAAAGGTACTTTATATTTGCTTTTAATTACTTCGTTTTTGATGGCTTATGTGATTATTATTATAACGAGGCTTTAAAATTATTTTACTACAAGATTCCTTTTTTTTTGTTAGCTTTACTATATTGAGATAAAATGATAAAAGTATTGTTTTGTCTGAACTCTTCGTATGTAAACGATGGTTAGTGAGTGAAATCATGGCCCTAACTTATATCCTTCCTATAAGTGGTCTCTTCTGCACAGCTCGTTGCTGGCTGTGGACAGACGCAAAATCGTTATGAAGGAAAAGAAAAATTAAGTAAACAGTTTCGTCCTTTGTTGCATACCGCTTCCCTAATGTAACACGGAGAGATTACTCACTACAGGAATACAATATAAGTTTGTTTGGCTGCTATCCACTGTAGTCTGGGAGTACTTTCCTAACTGACTGCAATTTAAACAAATCTTAGTTTAAGAAACCTACAGCACAGTAGGTTAGAATAATATATTGTTTTTTTAGGTAATAAGAAGATTGATGGTGCCAAAACTAGCACAGTTGGAGAACACAATTATGGGGATCATGAAGGAATTGGCAAAGATGCCACCGGGCTCGCGACTCCCAGACAAGTTTACTAAAACAGAACCCATCAAGTTACTGCTGGATCAGAACTATAAGTGAGTACCTGGGCTACTACTGGGCTTAATTCTGTAGAGGATAATGTAATGATAACATCAACTCTGTATATCAAGTGTCCTAAAGCTGGAAACGTGTTTTTCCTCAGTATTTAGATCTTGTGTCATAATCATATAACTTTGTCGTCAATGTTACGGACCATCCTAGCTGTACTCTAACATATTTGACTACAAAGACAAAAGGACAAAGTTATATGCAATGGCATACCATTGCATGATTCTACTGTTCGTTTTATTTCACGTCACTTACGAAAAATCTGCTATCGTCATATCGGATCATGGTATCGGATTATTAAGCTGTTTCGTTCTAAAACACTTTTCTTATGTTTTCAGAGAGGACGTCTGCATGGATAAGCTAGAATCGTGCTTAAAAGAGGATAAGCGTCGAAAACGTATTCTGAAGAAGTTGTTCTTCAAAAAGTACAATTCGCTACGGCAAGATCTGATCGGCTACGGAGGTAGAAGATTGTGGGGAGGGGAGGGCAATTTGTTTTATAGGAAATAGATTTACTATATCTTTGAATAAATATAAAATTACAATTATGAAGTATTATTTCTAAAATACGTCTACTGAAATAATGGTTAACATCAAGTACATACGAACGTTGTTGTAAGTTTTTGCAGTTATATCATTTTGCTGCTAGGCTTTTATAAGGCGCCTAACCGAAGTCCTTTTACGCCACGCTATGGCCTCTCCGCTATAATTATGAGTTCTCAGGGTTATGTGTGAGAATACTTATCTGAAAAATTCTTAAGCGGTTTGGATATTCAGTTACGACAAAGTTTCATGGGGTTTATTACTTACGAAATTTTCGGTTGTAGTACAGAGACTGGCAGTATACCTAGAAGAACGTAAAAGTAATAATAATAATATAATATAATATTCTACCACATACACACAGCACCGTCTAGCCCAAACTAAGCAGAGCTTGTACTATGGGTACTAGACAATGGGTAAACATACATATATACTTTTTTTTTTTTTTTGTAAATACATACATATTATACATAGAAACACCCAGACCAAGACAAACATCCATATTCATGCACACAAATGTTTGACTTGTGCGGGAATCGAACCCGCGACCTCAGGCGTGGCAGTCGGTTACACTAACCACTACGCCATCGAGGCCGACGAAAAGTCTGGCCCACTCTTACCTAACAAGACCTACTCTGACCTAAAAAGATAGCTATCAAAATATATGTATAATACTACCTACCAATTCGTAGATAGGCGTGACACTAAGTCTGTACGTCTAAGTATCCATGGACAGTTTACCCGTTACCGTAAAGCTTAAAAAGATTCCCAAATGTGTCACGTTGTCGACTCGTGGCGTGCAGCCGCGCACGCGACGATGGGAGTGGTGCCTCCTCTTGTCCCCCTCAGCAGTAGCAGTGGTATATAAGCGGGTAGCGCTTAGGATGGGGTCTGCTTCTTCCCGCCGCGCTGCTTACTGAAGATAAGTGGTCCATTCTACCCGGGACCACGTAACAAGCCTTCATCTTGAACCACGCCCTGAAATACCACTAAATATCTAGGCGCATTTTAATTGTAATTCAGTTATTTCTTATACACCTGTTGTAAGTGACAATGTATGCTTGTTGATCGCGTTGTTCATCTTTAATTTCAATTACAACGCCAAGTCAACCGCGCCTCTAAAGTGGGATAGACCCAAAAACGTTAAAAATGGATAAATGATTTTATACTACTTAGTTGAGAAGTAAACATACAGTGTGCCTGGTGATAAGAGGCGTTCATTAATTACGTTAGGACGTTTATACCTATTTTACTTCCACTTTTCCCGTATAAGGACAAATAAGATTTCTTCTACTTCTCCTTCTTGCATAATATGCTTTACCCTATAATTGTTATTACATTGGTTTAGTTACGTGAAATGCGAAAAGTTTCACATAAATCAAACCATTTATGTAATTAATGAATGGTACCTAAGTGAGGCGGAAGTAGGTCCAACTCACCACTTTACTGTTTTATTTAATTAAGTGACTTAGGGATACTTCCATTCTCTGCACCTAATTCAGGAACAGAGTCTGGCAAATGGCCATAGGGGAGAGCGCAAGTCGTGTAGATCCTTAAGGCAGGGCTGGTGGTGGTCCCTCACAGAATACCGGCGTGAAGTAACGGTACCCGTACTGTTGCGTTTCGTATCGGTGAGTGAGAGAGCCTGAGGCCCAGTTACCCGGATCCTTTCCTTTGTCCTTTCCCTCCTTCATTCTTTTTAAAGGGCTGGCGACGCACTTGTAACTTCTTTGGGGTTGCGGGTGTCCATGGGCGGCGGTAATCGCTTACCATCAGGCGATCCGTCTGCTCGTTTGCCAACCTTTGGCATAAGAAAACTATCCTTCTCGAGGTTGCCGCCTGTTATTGGTCTGGTTCCATAAGAAACCGACGTAACCAAAACCTCCAGCCGTTACACACACGCACACACACACACAAACACACGCACACACATGCACACACATGCACACGCTGACACACACGCACGCACGCACATACATACATACACACAAACACATACATACACACACACACATACACACATAAACACACACAGCAGGTCAAACTCTCCTTAGAGGAGAGGATTATCGAGGCAGCACTTGCTCTACCGCCAGATAACGAGCCAGCACTCGCACGAGCATTCCGAGAGAAACCTCTGTCCCCAGAGGGAGTCCTGAAGATATGGTGCGAGAACGACAGCACTCTAACCTGGCTCAAAAACACAGTAGCCACGCTGCAATCCCCTATTTCAGGGACCAAGCTGACCGTCATTCGGCAGTAAGACATAGTGAAGCGAGTTCGCGCTTCGCTATGGCTGCCGAAGTCAATCGGTTTGGTCCTGGCGAGCCATCGCCTCCTAATTGCGCAGAATCAATGGTTCAGCGTCAAAATCTGGCAGCTGTACGGTGCGGGTATGTAGGAGAAGGGCATCTTCTTGACCTTGGGCATCCCAAAATCTGAAGAGGCCAAGATTTTGAAGAGGTCGTCGGGTCTCCTTTGTCTCCGGTAGTATCTACGTTAAGTTTCACACTGCCGGGGACGGATACGACTCGATGACTACAGGGCCCCGGGAGGAGCCGATCACCGGCAAGGCGGAGGCATCAAAACGAGCACTGCCACTTATTGAGCCAAGTATGTCAGGCACAGCCTGCTCCAAAGAGGTATCCATGGTAGATGACGCTATTCCCATACCTACCATGGAAACCAGCGACCACCACACATCTTCAGACGGGGAGTCCGTGGACAGCGATGTTCTCGGATCCTCGTCAGATTAGTGTGGTACAAACTAACCTCCAGCACAAACAAATTGCGACGGCTACCCTACGCAGACTGCTGGAGGTTGACGAAAGGACCATAGCCCTGATCCAGGAGCCGTGGATCAGAGGCGACAGCATATGCGGTTTGAAAAGCATCAGGGGTAAGTTGATGCACAATACTTTGGTTCACAAGCCAAGAACTTGCATCTATATCCCTAGATCAATATCAGCTCTGTTATTAACAAACTTCTGTTCTAGAGTCCTTAACGCAGTAGGACTCCAAACAGGGCCCAACAAACAAACGTTTGTATTAGCTTCAGTCTACATGCCCGGCGATGAGGAAATGTCATCTAAGAGACTGGTTGAACTGGTACAACACTGTGAAGACCACGGCTGGCACATTATCATCCCAGCCGATGCAAACGCTCACTAACCACTATGGGGAAGCCATACCTTCTTTCTCTTTTTTTCCAGAATATATTTTCCTATCTATAATGAACAATGGCTGCGAGTCCCCTTTTGTATTTTTTGCATCGAATGGCGCGGCAGAACTAGTATCAAACTGGCACGTTTCAGCCGAACTTTCCTTTGCAGATCACAGGCATATCTGCTATACTATACAAATGCCAGAGACGGACCAACTGCCTAAACGAAACTGCTGCAAGGCGGACGTAGCAAGGTACAGGAGCCTTCTTCGACATGAGGTAGATACAATCTGTTTTAAAGATATGTCTACCAGCACTGACAACATAGACCACAACACTAACATACTTACCAAATGCATCCAACAGAATTACCAACAAGCCAGTCCCCCCACACAACCACCAGTGGCAGGTAAGTCCCAATGGTGGAGGCCAGAGCTGGAGAAACTTAGACTTCATTTGAGGAAACTGTTTAACCGAGCTAAAAATACCAGGATTGACGAAGACTCGGAGCAATACAAACAAGCTGAATACCACTACAAGAAACGCAAAAGATACCGCAGAGGGGAATCTTGGCGGCGTTTCTGTAGGAACATTAACACCACTAATGAAGCAGCCAAGGTGAAAAAGGTCCTATCGCAAGATAACAACAGAATCCTAGGCGCCATTTTGGAAGTGTCATTTTCAAGGGCATAGCTACGGGGAAACCTGCTCCGGGTCTCCGTTGTCACGAGATCCGTCATGGCGAAACCGCCGCACCGCTTGACACACCTAGCCGCTGGCACCAGTGTTGCCCGCTGCCTGTGGTGGCTATTCAGGGAGCCCATCTAGTAAGTTGGCAAATCACCGTCTGCCCATTGCATTGATGCTATTAGAGTATTCAGGGCAGACGCCATTTTTCTAGACTGGACAGTGGCCAAATCCATGGTCACTGCTGACCGAATATCGTGGACGATAGATAGTTTCCAGTACTTCAAATCTGCGGGCTTAGACGAGATATTCCCAGCTCTCTTGAAATAGGGAAAAACAACAGTTGTGCCACACCTGCTTAACATATCTAGAGCATCGATAGCGCATAACTACATACCTCGCCAATTGAGAGAAGTCAAAGTAATCTTCCTACCCAAACCGGGTAAGTCAGATTACATACAGGCGAAATCATACAGACCGATTAGCCTAACCTCTTTTTTGCTGAAGATTCTAGAGAGACTAGCTGATTGGTATCTAAGGGAAGGTGCTCTAAGACTCAAGCCACTACACCGCCAGCAACACGCCTACAGGTAAGGAACGGAATCAGCGCTGCACTCTGTTGTAAGAACATCCCCTCTCTCTACGACTAGTCTAGTTTATGATATAGCGTTCCCCTACACCAACCGCAAGGTTATAATAAGTGGAGCCGCTGTGCTCCTCCACTCGGGCGCTGTACCTTCCAGTGCCCGAGAGCACCTTCCGGGACCAGTTATAGACAGGTCTTGACCCCAAATCTCGACTTTCTCCACCTTAACCTCAGAGATTCAGTTCTCGTAAGCGAGCTACCTCGTGCTCAAGTGACACTACCTTTTCTCCAGATAGGTACAGAAGTAATAAAGTCGCTCACCACTCGCAACTATAGGAGTTGCAAACGAAAACCTCGCTGAAGCCGGCGGAGAAGCCGCCTCCCATATCTCCAGTATGGTACCGGAGCTGTGTAAGGCACGCTCACTTCCCGACGTATATCCATACGCCTACCCAAATAGGTATACAAGCCGGATGTGGCCCGAGTCACTCCAGCTATGACTCTTACTTGCTGAGTAGTCAAGCGCCCGAGATGCGTTGCGGCAGTGAAACCACATCCGGCCACTTCGCTAAAGACAACTCCGTGCCTCGCGCGACCGACTAGTTCGCACTAGCCGCGCCTGAGTCCAACGCTCGAACGCCACATGCTTGCCGAGCAACGAACATGTCGTCCTCAGCGGCTAACCACATACCCTGTGAGTCCAACACTAATGTCAGGCACCGCGCACTCTAATCAGCGCGGTCGATGGAACACGCCTTTCTAGGCGCAGTGGGCTTCCTGACCCCGCAGTACCCTGGTCCAAAGGGGGAGACCCGTAGTTCTCTCCCCGAAACCCTATTTACTCGGATCCTGAAGATAGGCACTATTTGACAAATTAATGACCCTTCCACTAGGAGCCTTCATTGATATAGATGGAGCTTTTGATAAGACAAAATTCAACAGTCAGTCACTCAGCACATTTGGAGTTGATAGAACAACTTCTAAAGATGCGGGCCATACAATTCACGGTGAACTCTACCACGAGAGGCAAAGTAGCGAAGGGCTGTCTACAAGGAGGAGTGAGTACTCGCCGCTGTTATGGAACATCGTGGTAGATGACCTGTTAGAACGTCTTAATAGCAGATGCTACTGCACGGTTGGCTATGCGGACGACATAACCATTCTGATCAAAGGCGACTCAGAAAACATAATCTGTAATCGCATGCAATCAGCCCTCAGAATCATAGAATATAGGTGTAACCATCATGAACTGACGGTGAACCCGACTGAGACAGAACTGGTCCTTTTCACACATAAAACGAAAACTCAGTTAACTAACATGCCAAAATTATTTGGAACGGAACTTACCCTATTGCAAGAAGTCAAGTATCTGGGCGTAGTACTCGACCATAAGCTCAACTGGAGTAAGTACCTTAATACGAAAATAACCAAAGCATGTACACACACACACATTCTGGCAATGCAGAAGATTAATAGGCAGAAAATGTGGCTTCAAACCATCTATAACCTTATGGCTCTACACGGCCATAATACGCCCTATGTTAACATAATTATGGCCCCATAGTTTGGTGGCACCACACTCTTCTAAGCACAGTTATATAGAAACTACAAAGTCTACAACGACTCGCCTGCCTGGTGACGACAGGCTGTATGAGAACAACCCTCACGGCAGCGCTGGAGGCCATACTAAACCTCAGACCCCTACACCTCATCATACAGCAGGAAGCAGTCACAGCTGCCATACGGTTTGAAAGGTAAGGCTATGGAAATGAGACAATAGGATAACTCATGCACGCCTAAAGGAGTTAGTATGCTATCAATCCATCAGTCCAATGATAGCGGCGACATGTGATATCATCTCAAAAACTTTTGTTTTCGACAAAAAATACCACATCCAACTTCATGAAGAATTTAAAGATAGCTCTGGTATACATGAAATGAGAATTTACATGGATGTATCCAAAACAAAATCAGGATCAGGAGTCGGAGTCTTCTCCCACGACCTAAACATCAATTACTTAACAACCCTGGGAAACCTCATCACTATCTTCCAGGCAGAATGTGTTGAAATCACCCGGGCTGCAACAGCGGTTACATCAAGGGATATAAGCGATAAGTCGATACGCATTATCTCGGATAAGCCCGCGGTACTAAAAGCTCTGAAAAGCAACTGCTTTAACAGTGGACTCATCCTGGAGTGTCACAGTGAGCTGCAAAGGATTGCAACAAAAAATCGGGTAATGTTGCAGTGGATACGCGGCCACAGCAACTCTTCTGGCAAAGACGCTGCAGACCAACTGGCAAAGAGAGGATCGAGCATTAAAATGGTAGTACCCGAACCAATTGTCCCGATACCCTTCTGCCAACTCAAAACATGGTTATGCGACAGAACCACGAAACTATACTAAAACAGTGGGCAGAAACAAGGGAATGTAGACAGACAAAGGAATCCCTTCCATCCTTAGACATACATCTGTCACGCAAACTGCTACGTTCTTCAAGGAAAAACCTGCGCCATCTAGTGGGTATAATAACAGGCCACTGCTCACTCAACAAACACCTATTCAACATCGGCATCACTGACAGCCCCTTATGTAGAGGCTGCATGGAGACCGAGGAGACACCGACTCACGTGCTGCTACATTGCAAATGCGTGAGCAGCCAACGGGCGAAACTACTAAACAGTCCAGAAACGATGAAGGAATACTGCGCAACACCGGTTTTATTATCTTTCTGGACGGAGCTGAGATGGTATGAGTAACCGAACAACTTTTCGAGTAGGTTACTTACGCACAATGGCCCAATGGTGTGGCTAAGTGCGGATAACACACGTCCAACTAAGTAACTAAGTGGTTACAACGGTAACTATTTAGGTATGTTTCTGTGGTAAGTTAGGTTGAGAGATACCCGTGGCAAGCGTGCATAGGCTATGGATGCTTGCCAGAGGTAACTCTCTAGAGACTGCAAACAAGTAATCACTAAACCGTCTTTGATACGAGACAAAGACGATTGGTCTCACAACCTTTTGATTGCATGGATGGCACATTTATAAATTATAAGTTTATAACTCTTGAAATAAACCTAGCGCTCTTGCTGACAAGATAGCGCTTCCTTAAGTTCTACTCATCGCAGGACTATTTGGCTACAGACTATTTGGGTGGAGTTGGTCCATCAGTTAAACTACGTTAAGTTTTAATACCTTGGCGAGGCGATTTCGTTATGCCCTAACTCTTTTTTTGGTAAGTCTCTCCTAAGTTGTCGATATTCGAGATAAAGATCGTCAACTATTAAAGATTGGAATGAACTTAGAATCTAGCACTTAATTTGTTTGTGTTAGAGCAGCGATTGCTCAGTGGGGAGACCAACAGACTGCAATGCAGATGGTCTCGGGTTCGAACCCATGTCGCGCACCTCTGACTTTCGGAAGCTATATGACTTTTCGAAATGATGTGCGTATTAATTGACAATTATCGCCGGCTCCGTGCCTCGGAGAGCACGTTAAGCCGTCGGTCCCGGCTGCCATGAACATCTATGGCAGTCGTTATTGGGGCAGTCGACACAAAAGATCCCACTGGGTCGAAGTGTCGCCGGTCTGTACTGACTGGCCCCACACAAGATAAGTTAAGTTAATTTGTTTGTTTTGTCAGCGTCTGCCTGTTTGCCGGAGCGTAGGCAGAGATAGATTTTCGCCAAATATGCCAAAGTCAGCACAATACTTACTTGCAGGTTACGTGAATAAGCGTCGATATCAGATCACTTAATAGTGGTTCGAAATATACAAGTGCCCAATTTTTACTTGCTCATGTTAAAAATAATTGCTCCACAATTGAATACCATTATATGTTATATAAAACCTATTCATATGTAGGCACATTACAACTTTGTCACCTCAATATCTTAGATGTACTTACGACCTCAATTGTATAACTCAATTATGAATTGTCATTCAATATTTTACTTAGTATTAGATATTTCTGTTTACATGTGTGTATATGTATATGCTTACACATACGTATATTGTGATATAAATACATATGATTTTAATAAAGAAGCATTCTGAACACGCAATCGTAGTTTCACTACACATATAATCAAATTGGAACTGGTTCATACTAAGGTCCCTACAAAGTCCTGAAACGAGAGTACATAGGAGATATTTAAAAAATTATATATATATATACTTATAGATTAGTAAAACAAATAAAAAATAACCAGAACAATATGTTTTAGAATTACAAACATTTCAAAAAAAATTGTTCATCTGTCATTCTGTTTATTCGTACGCGCATCACGAAAAAATACTGCACGATATTTAATGCGGTTTTCACAATTGTATTGCTGGAGGTCTTACTTTAATCTGACGCAAGTTTCATCTTGTTATAAAATATAGAGAAATCCTTTCTTCCTAATTCCACGTTCGAAGTCGCGGGCAAAAGCTAGAATACGCGAGCAAAATGAACAAATAGACTACAAAGACACCTTTGAATCCTATGACCAGAACTAGACATTTTAAGGTTGTTTAATAAATAAGTAGACACGTTACATGTTGTACTTAGGCAATATGTTAACATCAGTAGCGCGTTCGAAAATAAAGGAAGCCAGCGTCGTATTAGATTTGTCTCTTCAACTGATACTGAAGTGAAATCCATTTTGGTCAGTTTCGTTTGTATTTTAGTATTAGATATCCAGCATTTTCGTCAGGCGATCGTAGCAGTTGGGGCTTGAAAAACATAGCGCTCCTTGTAAATATTATTATAGCTACATATCAAAATGATTATGGGTTCAACTGTATCCGGGCAAAGGAAAAGTAAATTATATCACGTCTTCGGGGCAAGATGTGCCCGCGACCTATTTTGGGTGTCGACCGTGTCTGTAATGATAGCCTGCAATAAGAGGTTAACGAAAAGCCTCTCGAAGGCATAGGACTGTCCAGGCAAGATTAAAGACAAGTGCATAATACAAATATATTACACCGTTTCCTCCCAATGGTGACAGATAAGACTCGATTCCCTTCCAACGATCGTGTGCAGGTATTTGCCATAGCAACCTTGCTTTATCAAAACCTGCAGCTACAGCCAGAATGAAAGACTCTTCTCCAACATTGCCTAAAGGAATTCGATGGTTTTTAAAAGCGTACTTCTAGCCACATTTTGCATGTAAAAACGTGGTTTAATGGGCCCGGTTTACCTCAGACTTTATCAATCTCAAACTAAAACTACATAGTTGTAAGCTAAGTGTCATAAGTTCGACCTTGTGAAAATTTTGGCAATTCCATACAAACATATTGCCAACATAAAATACTAGTTACACATTTATGCGGTGTTAAACATTTAAGAAGAAATTTGAATTTTGAATTGGTTTGAGTTGAGTACCATTCCGTTTTTTTGTAAATTCAGGAAGTTCATAAATTAAATAACTTACAGCACAACCTGCTTACAAATCTACTTCAAAACACACGTGCTTCAATTGAAAACTACTTCACGTGCAGGAAACAAATTGTGCAACCTATTGTTTAATAGTATATTTGACAAAACACCAAACACACTGTATGTTTTTCAAACTTCTTCGTCAAAGGAAATCGTGTGTTACATTTCAAAGTTGACTTTAAACCTTTTTCGAGAACACTGTGTCGCCATCGTGACATTAGTAAATTACTTTATAAATTATGACACGGATTTGAAAAGAGAACTAATTTGTGGCCAGTTACCATAGTTTCTGAACAATTAGATTTTTATAAATAGGCAAAGACTTTTAGTTAAAATGTGCGAAACGAGGTTAAAGTTACAAGTAGTTTTAATAGTTTTATGTATAGCGTATAAAGGTCTACAAGCAGTGGATGATTGTGAGTATCGTGTGAATAAATATTCTAGTTATTATCTTCTTTATCTATAGAAGAATATCTGTTACGATTTGAGTAGCATTCATAAAGTCCCATAATACAAGATGTCTGTATACTGAATAATAATAATAATAATAATAAACACATGATGTCACCATTCCGCATGACGGCAATATAGCGAAAGCTGAAAGAGATAAACAAATTAAATATCTCGATTTAGCTCGCGAGGTTGTCGACATGTGGGATATAGATTCGGCAATCATTGTGCCGATAGTCATATCTGTCAATGGTCTAATAGCCAAGAGTCTCGATCACCATCTAGAGGCTCGCGTTAGGTGCTTGGATCAAGGGTTTGATGCAGAAGGCAGTGCTATTAGATACGGCACGCATTGTAAAGAGGTTCCAATCTCTGGAATCCTAACCACCGGCAGCTTGGAACCTATTCCTGATGCCGGTTGGGTACCATATATTTTATATTTTAAAATGTAGGTATTTTTTATATATGTATATTTAAGAATGAAAAATATATTGTAAAGATTTAAATTAAGAGTATAATAATAATAATAATTTGTTGTTCCAAATACCCACATACAATGACATAAATACAATAAAAACAATTTTTGTATAGAACTGTTGCATTGAACTCTGGTACCCAAGATAAGATTAAACTTGTGTTGTGGGTATCAGCGCCCTCAAAAAGGCTTTCCCATTTTTGTTCATCGAACGTTGCAGACATGCAATTGGGACTACTGACATACAATAGATATGCGCGAGTGCGCGCGTGTACGTGTTTAGGTTTACGTGTGTTATGGGTGTGTGTGTTTGTATGTGTATGCTTGCGTGTATGTGTGTGTGTGTGCGTGTGTTTGTGTGTGCGCGCGCGTGCGCGTATGCTGGTGTGTGTTTGTGTGTGTGCGTATGCTAGTGTATGTGTGTGCGTATGTATGTGTGCGCGTGTATGATGTATAATAGATGGTGACCCTTTACCTACAAGATAGATAAGGTTAATAAGTCTTCGGTCTCAGTGTAGTTTTTGGTCAGAAGCCACTTTATTACAGCAGATTCACAGGAGTATTTTCATAGAGGATATATGTTACAAGCTTTGTTTATGACATTATAGAGGTGACCCCGGATAATCTGATAATGTCTCTAAGTGTGGTTCTAAATTTCTGTACTGGGCATATTTGCTTAGACCGTCATCGCTGTAGTTTGCTATGATCATAATTTAGAGGCGCGTGTCTTTTGACAACTGTATGGAAAACAAAAAGCTCCCATTCCAAGCTTACATTCCTCGTAGAGTGTAAATGTCGGTTATCTATACGGTTTACAGGTTTACCTTGAGTACATCTCTTTGTGCCCGTTCCAGTTATAGTAGAACTGAAATGTTTTAGCGGTTAGTTCTAAACGTAACGTAACAAATAGATGAAGTCTTTTTTGCTTTTTATTGGCCCAGCCATTATCTAGCTGTTTCGTTGTTGGAGTTTGTGAGCCTTGGTCGCTCATTACAGCGGTTTTGATTTTGAAATCTGGGTCTGCCATTGGCTTTAACTCTACAAAAATCTTTAGTAATAACGTGGAATCTGGGCTTGCTGGTAGAGCATAATCTTTATTAATTTTAAAATTATAATGAAGCTCGTACTTTTAAAAAGTTTTCGCAATATAAATCGATCAAAGTACGTTACTTCTAAGCGCCTGTTACTCGCGCTCTGTGCAATATGCTTACGCGCAGTTCGCTACTGCGTTTGGCAAAGGCACAATTGGATGACTGCCCAAAGTGCGCGCCACGCGTATTGAAGGGATCCCTTTAATATCCAAATCAAAATCAGGAACTGGTGATATTTGTATAACGCGAGCGTTGCAATTCATTGATAGCTAATATTTTTGTTAGTTCACCTTTCTCGCAAACAAGAAGCGCTATTAAAGTTTTATCCAGTATGCACGTAGCTCTAACGCACATATTGCTTAAAAATTATTCTGGAGAAGCGATAGCTCAGTGGGGAGACCAAAAGACTGCAATGCAGAGGGTCTCGAGTTCGAACTCACGTCACGCACCTCTGATGTTCGGAAGTTATATGACTTTTCGAAATTATGTGCGTATTGATTAACAAGTATCGCCTGCTCCGTGCTTCGGAGAGCACGTTAACCTGTCGGTCCCGGCTGGCATGAACATCTAAGGCAGTCGTTATTGGGGAAGTCAGTGTCTTATAATATCCTTACACTGGTCTAGCCTTAGGGTATCGTTAGCCTTCGGGTTGCGGAGGTCAGGTGGCAGCCGCTCCGTGTAAAAACTGATATTCAGTCAATAATAATAATAAGAAAATAATAAGAATAGAAAAGCCGACCCCAAGTGACTTGGGAATAATAAAGGCTAGGGAGAAGAAGAAGAAGAAGCCCAAGGAGTACCTCTACCCTATCGAAGATATCAGATATAAAACCTACAGAGATTAGGGTTGCCTTAAAGAAGTATGGACTGTATGAAACATAGGTAGACGCCATATATCTAGACTTTAGTAAAGCTTTCGACAAAGTAGACCATTCGCTGTTATGTCTTAAACTCGCACACTACGGTATACATGGGTGTTTGTTAAGGTGGATCACTTCGTACCTGAGTAACAGGAGCCAACTTGTAACTGTTAAGGGTTATTCTTCTGTTCCCGTACCCGTCTCTTCTGGGGTTCCACAGGGGTCACATCTTGGTCCGCTCTTTTTTATAGTCTTTATTAACGATCTTATAAATCGATTATCTTGTCCTGCATTGCTATACGCTGATGACCTAAAGATTTATAATAAGATAAACGACACCACAGATAGTCTGGCCCTTCAGCGAGATCTCAACATCGTTACGGACTGGTGCTTGTCAAACAATATGTGCCTCAATGTGGACAAGTGTTGCATTATTTCTTTTACCAGGAAAAAGCACAAACTGTTTCACCCTTACTTTATAGAAAATAGTGTGTTAAATAGAAAAGAGGTGGTAAAAGATTTGGGAGTCTTATTTGATAGGGAGTTAACATTCCGTTCACATTACGAGCATGTTGTGAAGAGAAGTAGCAAGCTTCTGGGATTTATTATAAGGTCCACTAAAGAGTTTAAGAATGCACAAAGTACCCTGTGTCTCTATTTCAGTCTGGTGAGGAGTATCTTAGAATACTGTTGCCCAATTTGGTCTCCTTATTATAAAACGCATATATATAACATAGAGAGGGTACAGAAAAGGTGCTTAAAATTCCTTTCTCGTAAATTCAGTTATGGTCGCTTGAATTATGCTGAGAGGTTAAGTAAATTTAATGTTGTCTCATTGCACACCCGACGTCAGAGATACGATTTACTCTATTTTCATAAATTGATTCATTCATCTATCGATGCTCCGGCTTTACTCTCATCTCTCAGCTTTAATATTTCACATAGATCTCGTAATCCTAACATATTTGCAATTCAGACATATAAAAATAATACATCATTTTATAATCCAATAGTAAGAATGTGCAGATCATATAATAAATTAGCACGTGTAAATGAAGAGGTCGATATCTTTGATATAAATTTTAACAGATATAAAAAGATTGTATCAGGTGTACTTAGTTCCGAAAAGTTCCAAGCCTAGCTGTTATAATGTAAAATTACAGTTATTAAGTTATTACCCGTTTAATGATTCATTTGTATCCTACGCTAGCAAATTTAAGATTATAATTAATGTTTATTTTTTGCACGAGTAATCTGCTTTAATATGTACATGTTGTGTACACTACCTTAGGATTACCGTCCGGTTTATATATTATGTTCTTTATTACTATCTACTATGTTAAGACTGTAATCTGTTTGTGTACCTATTATAAATAAATAAATAAATAAATAGGTAGATAATGGTGCCAATTCTGTTGTCACAAAATTCTCTTATCTCAGCTAAAATCTCTAAAATTTAGTTTAGTCCTGTCAAACGACATTTCGTATTCTGAAATCGCTAAAAGTGGCAGGACTAAATTCGAAGGTCGCGGGTTCGATTCCCGCACAAATCAAACATTTGTGTGCATGAACATGGATGTTTGTCTTGGTCTAGGTGTTTCTATGTATAACATATATGTATTTACAAAAAAAAGTATATATGTATGTTTATCAATTATCTAGTACCCATAATAAAAGCTCTGCTTAGTTTGGACTAGATGGTGTTGTGTGTATGTGATAGAATATTACTATTATTATACTCATTATCATTATCATCATTGTGTCTCGGAGCTAGGCTCAAATTTTTTTATTGGGTTTTGATATTGATTTATGTATATTGTATACGCCATATTATGATTATTCTTTAAATGGAACCATCCGTAAGTCATGGCCGTCCGCGTAATTTTGTAAGTTATCTGGCAAATACCCTACATACGTAGGCGTATTTAACCCAAAACTCTTTGGCCTAACGCGGTGATTTGTCGAAATATGTAAATATTTATTGTGTTTTATTACTTTTATGCATGTATGTAAGAATGTTTATGTACAGACGCATGTGTTTTTCATATACAGCTTATAAAGTGGGTCGGTTTGTTCCAGCACTACTATTCACAGTGACGCGAGCACCGAGGTACTTCGGAATTCTTCAGGACCACCGGGGACAGCCGATATCAGTTGAAGTCTCCGAGGAATATATGGACCAGGACTACATAGCCACTAATAGGTAATATTTTATTAACTTCATGTTTATAAAGGTAAAACAGAGATGTATTACTGCCGGAGTAGCACAGCCCAGCCGTAGTGAATGCGATCACTGCACAAAACATGTTATCGCCTCATATTACAAGATGTCGGCCTCGATGGCGTAGTGGTTAGTGTAACCGACTGCCACGCCTGAGGTCGCGGGTTCGATTCCCGCACAAGTCAACATTTGTGTGCATAAACATGGATGCTTGTCTTGGTCTGGGTGTTTCTATGTATAATATGCATCTATTTACAAAAAAAAAGCATATATGTATGTTTATCCATTGTCTAGTACCCATAGTAAAAGCTCTGCTTAGTTTGGGTTAGATGGTGTTGTGTGTATGTGGTAGAATATTATTATTATTACGTACGACCGAAGAGTATTGCAAGCGCATCGACGCTTAAAATAATTATAGAAGACATCTTAAAATAATATTATATCATATACTAGCGAGCTTTAAACAATACTAGGAGTAGATAAATAATTATATGACAAGTAACTATGGCGAACAACATAAATAAAAATATACATCGCCTTGTTAGGGTTTTTGTATACCTATAGGTGCCGGGTTCGAATCCCGTGCCTCAAAAAGAACGTAAATCTTTTGGCCTTGTGCCAGATCTCTTCTTGAGAGAGTTTAGGGTATAGAGAGTGCACTTGTATTTATGCACACATACATTATAATATTTTCTGCGCACACCTACGCAAATATTTTCCATTTTTATTGATGAACAATGATGATATTAACAATTTAACATGTTTCAGAAAACGACACAAGATAGATTGGAATAAGTAAGTATTTTTCGTTATTGTAGAAACTATTATGCTACATATTGAGTATCCCGTCTAAACAAGTGCTTTTCATTTGTAAACGTAGTACCAAAATTTTAATTAAAAAGTAGTAAGAATGATGATCAATCTAATAAAATCCTTTTAATCCCTGTTTTTTGTCTATATGACATTTTAAAAGGCTTGACGTTTCGGCCAGGTGTCTGTGCTTGCAAAGATATTTTTCAGTATACTTGTGTGCACACTAAAAGATATACTTTGAGTCAAACCCCAATCTCTTCCTGCGTTAATTGCTTATTTCCACGTCATTTTACCAGCTAAACATTCACTAAATATATATTTTTCCACCAGGAATCCATTGGACATGGATGATTTTGATGACGATGATACCGAGGAAATCCCGGACGACAAAGACAAGGACGTAAAAGTACCAAACAAATTTAATTTACAAGCGGGCCCTGTATAATGTACCTGTATTAATATCTTTAGATGTAATGTATTAATAGTGTAGTTTAAGCTTGTGTTAAAAAAATAAGAAAATGAAAATGAATAATGATTTTTATTTTAAGCCTTACTAGAGACCCGCCCCAGCTTCGCACGGGTAGTACAAAGCATTAACAAATTATACATCTAAACCCTCATTAATCACTCTGTGTATTGGTGAAAACCGTATGAAAATCCGTTCAGTAGTTTTTGAGTTTATCGCGAATGGACAAGCAGACGCGGCAGGGTACTTTGTTTTATAATACATAGTGATAGTGATAATGCCTGTTTATGGTGTAAATAGGCTGGCATGGGCTAATTGCGCAAGAGATAGGCATATTTGCACAATGCATACAAATTTTAACTTACGCTTGTTATTCTTCATTTACATCATCAGTTAGGAACATACTTATATAATGTTAGACAACGTGTCTTACTCGCGATAAAGTATTTAAAAGGTAATAAATACCTATTGATTGCCCGACGTTTCGACCGACTTGCATCGATCGTGGTCACGGTCAACCCGTGAGTAAGACCCGTTGTCTAGCATTATATTAAGTATGTGTACAAATCGCGATAGTCTAAAAACTTTTATCAATTAGGAACGTATTCATACTACGTGCACCAATTTTCGACAATTTTCCCTCCCTCTCCTCTCTTGGTGACCACGGCTAGTATATGCTAAGACCTCCCCACTCCCTCTCTAGTTTTCACGTAGTAATTAATAATATATTTCAATCATTTTTGCAAACAGAAAGTTAGGAAAAATATTTGGCTCATATTTGTCACCATATTTGAATATTACTTGAAAAAGCGTGAGATTTTCTTAGAAAATATTGATTACGTGACGAAAACTTAAAATCCAGACCCTGTGACCAAGCGTGATATTTTGAAGATCCTTCCGAACGGGTCTCGTAATATGAGTACGATACTAAGTCACAGATCTGAAAACTCACAAAGAAAATATAAACTTACTTACTCATAGGTACATAAAATCGTATAACGATATTGCGTCGGTCAACTAGGTAAATCGCAATTGTTGACATTAACCGAATCGTGGCGTAACGATGTTTTGATTATACCACTTCTTTATTTTACAAATACTAGATTTTGCCTGCGGCGTCGCTCGCGAACATGTAGGTTAGGTTTGATTAGTAACAGTCCTTTTTCTGGATGAAAGGTACTCTATGTCCTGTTCTGTTCCCCTGACAACGTGTACACGAAATTTCATGATGGTCGGTCGAGTAGTTAAGGCATGAAAGCGTGACAAACATACCCACATTCGCATTTATAATATTAGTTAGGATAGCAAAAGCGTTAATTTTAATGGTTTATCTGATGATAATTATAAGCAGCTACTTTAGTAGCGTAGGTAGCCTTTCAAATTATATTTAGAGACCCCGCAAACTGCAGACTGTGGATCGGCTGATAGTTTGGCCAAGTTTGGCTGCGAAGCACGCACACTGGCCCGACTAAACAATCGGGTCTGTGATAAGTGCGCATACTAGACAACAATCGGCCGACAGTTCTCGGACGATTTGCTATTTAGTTTGAAATCGGCTTTTGACGAGAGCGGTCACATAATGAAAGTTATACAATTCTCCAGAAGTGTGATTATTGCTTTCGTACAACGTAGGAGGAAGATCAAGAAGAGAAATTGAGAGTATCGGGTGCATCTCTACAGTGACAGTTTATTACAAGGAAAATTTTACACGATGCATTCCAAATTATTAGATTATCCGAAACTAAACAGCGCCATCATGAAAATTAGACATGGCCGGTGCCAAAGCTCGGAGCAAACTGAACTATAGGGCGAGTCTGGCCGACTAAACAATCGGTGGTATGCACGCGTGAAAGAGCACCGTACTGATTTAGCAGTCGGTCGATAGTTTGCCGGTTCAGTTTGAAGGCAATTGTGTAGCCCATCAAACTATTTTATCGACCGATACCGAATCGTTATAAAGTGCGCACTCCCATACATCTTCATACTGATTAAGAAACCAACCAAACTATCGGCCGATCGAAAGTCTGCAGCTTGCGGGGATTCTTAATCATCATGCAGTAAACACGTGTGTTATTCATTTACTTTAAAATACTTCATTGCGGTTTTCGCAGTAATTTGGAAATAAACCGCTGCTCAACCTAGCTATACAACTTATAATATCATAAGTGCAGGTGAAATTACTTCTCTTAACCTACTAAATAGCTAAAACACTACCATTAGAAAAAAACATTTTAATACAAAAAAGAGGTATAAATCTTTATAAAAAGTGCAACTATCCTTAATAATCCTCATACATGTTCTCCAATGAAGGTGCTACGTCTTCGTAAGCTCCTTGCAAGAACAGCGGCATTCGAGCCATCTCCAAAGATTCTTCTGAATAATCTTTAGACTCTTCTGAATATTGTTCGTCTAAGTGATCCTGGTAGATCTTTTCGCACTCACTTGGGTGTTCACTCTTCATAGTGCTTGGATGATATCCTATGGCCTCAATCGGTCCCACGGTGAGGTAAGGAACCTGAGTGGTCACTTCGAAGTGTTTATCTGAAAGAATTTTCTAATTGTCAGTACACAGCGAAATAATAAAAGAAAATTTAATTTTCACGCAGTATTCATAAAAAATAACGCGGGCGCGTAATAATACTGTCGCACTATAATTACAATTTTTTCCTTTTTTTTTTTAGCAAGCGAATGAATATTCATATGCTGTGGGAACAAATATTTGTCTTCTTATTGGATTATATAATATAAATGAATGGATTTGCATTTGTATTTGAATCTCTTACGCATAGGGCGTTATTGTTCGACTCATTCCAATAATTCGTTAGTAAATTCTGTGATTTAAGTAATTATAAAAATTATTAGTATTGGCTGACATATGTACCACCAAGACACATGAGAAGTATGATTATTATATTTCACTCCAAAGAAAAACGTCAAAGCCTATCTAAATACATACAGAATGTGTTAAGAATATTGTAAATATAAATATACAAATATTGGAACTGGTTCTCTCTAATTGCATTAAACGCGGTCGCAAAAAAACAGCAGCGTAAGGTGTCGTTGTGCGAGAATCAGTGCGTTTGCAATAATATTAAACTTGTAAAATATGTTTTTTGGCAAAAGTATTGAGTTTTGTAAGAAAAAGAGGTAAAATAATATTAGTATTTTATTTAACCCTGTATGGTTCCATACAGGGTTAAATAAAATACAAATATTAATATGTTTACTAAATGTAAGTAAGCGCGCAGTTTCCGTGCTTAGATTTTGCTTGTAATGGGTAAAGCGGTTATTATAGTGCCTTGGTAGTTTTCAAATAAATACAACTTACGGTCAATATGGTCAGGAATGACAACTGTGGCTACGGTTTTCCCGACTTTATCGTCGTAGTAATCTCCTATAATGTCGACGCGAGGACCATCGTACACAAGCTTCCCAGGGGGTCTCTGGGTGCATTCCTCAGGTAGATGTCTTCTCCCGGAGGCAATATGAGCGATATTCGGTGGAGGCAGTTCCGTCAGCGGTACGAAGCGGTTGGCTACGTTGGCACCAACTGGTTGAACTTTAGTTAGTCTGGGGACAGATTAGCTTTTGTTAAAGTCGAATCTTTGTCTGTGAATTTATCCGAGTGGAGTATGTGTACGTGGACTATGAACCTTAAGTAAGGTGATGATAATAACAAGTGGAGCACCGCCGTGAGGCCGTGACTTCATGGCGTCCAAGGACAGGAAGGAAGCGAGATGCCACTTTTTTATTTCGTCTTTTAGAAGACTACTGTTTTTAGGCACTAGGAATATTTCCTTTATTGTGGGGGACCTTACGTATGTGCATTTAAAGAACGGACATAAAGATCACTCAGAATTGGAACAACTATTTTACAGCACAATTTTTTTGTCCCGTGTGGCATGCCAATCCACAACATTCGGCGTAGTCTCAGTAGCGTCCCGACGATTTAAATCAGTACGCCATTCGAAGGTACTTTTAACTATGAATACTATTCGAATCACCACTAAAATAATTATATTATTGAAATTTACAGAAACAAAATACTCACTTGTTCACAATTAAACTGGATCGTATGCTAGAAGTGGCGTGATACACTTGCAACAGAACCATAAAACACAGATACTCCATCGCTTTCACAACTGTCTACAGCATTTTCAGTCAACAATTTGTCCGTACAAGTCTCAAATCAGTACTTTTAAAGCCTAGGCATTAAATTTCGAACAATGAGTCGTATTGTTATCTTACAAATGAACCAAAAAAGCCTTGTACCACCAGGTGGCGAAAGAATCGTCTTTTTTCCAATGGTCTTTTTGTTTGACGCATGAGCACTTTGTAATGAAGTGTTATATCAGTCTATCGTTTTTGTTTTTGAGCGTATGTTTGTGGATTATACTTAATATCCACTACTGCTGAACCTGGCTACATAGGAGTTACCGTAGAGCAGCGATAGCTCAGTGGGGCGACCAACAGACTGCAATGCAGAGGGTTTCGGGTTCGAACCCGCGTCGCGCACCTCTGACTTTCGGAATTTATATGACTTTTCGAAATTTTGTGCGTATTGATTGACAATTATCGTCTGCTCCGTGCCTCGGATAGCACGTTAAGCCGTCGGTCTCGGCTGCCATGAACATCTATGGCAGTTGTTATTGAGGAAATCGACACGAAAGATCCCACTGGGTCGAAGTGTCGCCGGTCTGTACTGACTGGCCCCCACACAAGATAAGTTAAGATAAGATAGGAGTTACCGCTTTAAGAAAACGGGTGGCGTTTGTAATAAGATAATATTAACCCTGTTTTTAGATATCTTAGTGTCAGGTACATGCCTCTTGTTAGTATGTAAAGGGGTACTGCAATGGCGATGTAGTGGTTGAATTATTCATTATGTCGGGTGCTGTGGGTTTGATCCCCACACGAGACAATTTGTGTGAACGACAAATAGTTGTTTCGAGTCTAGATGTTATTCGTGTCTGTTGTTTGATTGTTTGTAAAGTCATCCTTGGCACAGGAATTATTCTTAGAGGGGGCGTCATCTTTAAAAATCCCGTATGAAGATCATAGTGATTGAAATAACAAAAACAGTCGATTTGCAAAATTATTCTTTGCCACAATCATGCTTATACAGCTGTAACTCTAAGGTGTGGTCGAAGAAGTGATCGTAATTATATTATATTCGTTGTAGACTGCTGTGATTCAGACAGTCGTGTCGCCACTGCCTGTATTGTGGGTTCGTTTCCCACACCGGGCAAAAATTTGTAAGACAGAAAGAGCGACCAATTTTCCGACTTAGGGTATTCTAAGTGTCCGTTGTTTGAATGTTTCTAAAGTAGTAGTAGTAAGTAAGTTAGAATTCACTCCTAGTGCGAGATCTTCACCAGTCTTTTAAAAAAAGAAAAAGAACGGCAACAGTCACATTTACTACCGCTGCGTCATCAAGGCAATTCTATATTACAAAAGACAAATAAACTAAGATGGAGAATCAGTCGACTGAGATGCGAAGGAATTCTATGATGCCTATTAGACGGTTTTACTTTAAGATTACCCTTTGTTTATTTTATAAATAATACTCGATTTTTCCCACGTATTCGCTCGCGTAAATGTAGGTTAGGTTAGGTTAATAACAGTGACCTGGAGGTGGTGGGCTTCGTGGGCCTGCCCGCTATCCGATCAGTACCAGGACCGAGAGGCGGCGTGCGTGTTCCCACGCGCGCCTCTGTGTTGAGTCCGTCTCCCCTCCATGGGTGGACATCCCCTCTCTCTATGACTAGTCCAGTTTATGATATAGCGTACCCCTACACCAACCGTCAAGGTTATATTAGGTGGAGCCGCTGTACCTTCCAATGCTCGAGAGCACCTTCCGGGACCAGTTATAGACAGGTCTTGTCCCCAAATCTCGACTTTCTCCACCCTAACCTCAGAGATTCGGTTCTCGTAAGCGAGCTACCTCGTGCTCAAGTGACACTACCTATTCTCCAGATAGGTACCGAAGTAATAAAGCAGCCCACCACTAGCAACTATAGGAGTTGCTAATGAAAACCTCGCTGAAGCGGACGGAGAAGCCGCCTCCCATATCTCCAGTATGGTACCGGAGCTGTGTAAGGCACGCTCACTTCCCGATGGTACATCCATACGTCTACCCAAATAGACCTACAAGCTGGGTGTGGCCCGAGTCACTCCAGCTATGAAATTTTGCATACACGTTTTCAGGGGAATAGAAAAGGACAAAGGGTACCTTTGATCAAGAAGAAGTATTGTTACTAACCTTTTTTTTACGTGGGGGAATACATTGACGCATACCCCTCCGCGAGGGCGGGCGGAGGGGTTATATCGGAATCACCGGGGTAAAAGAAAGATGTTGAAATGATGATAATGGATCTCCCGGAATACCGACTAAACCTACTACGGTGTTCCTCAACAAAACCGCTATCGACGGGGCCGCGCGAATCACTTGCTTGCCGCAACAGTGCCCTAAAAAAGTGCCCCTGACAACGTGGGTGCGAAATTTCATGATAATCGGCCGAGTAGTTAAGTCGGGAAAGTGTAACAAATAGATAAACTCGGTTTCACATTTATAATATTACTAGTTTTCACCCGCGGCTTCGCTCGTGTAAATGTATGTAGGTTATGTTAGGTTAGGTTTGCAACAGTTCCTTTTTTTCTGGATGAAAGTTACTCTATGTCCTATTCTGTACCCCTGACAACGTGTATGCAAAATTTTATGTTGATCGATTGAGTAGTTAAGGCGTGAAAGCGTAACAAACAAACAAACAAACTCACTTTCGCATTAATAATATTAAGTTAGGAAGCAGTTAGGACTTTAGGTATAAGTTAATTCTAAGGAATTGTTCATATTGGTATTGGTCAAGTATTCAAAATAAGTAGACGTAGAGAGTATAATAAATATATTGAATGTCCTAATAGAATCTGGTCTGTTTCTTCTTGAATATGATGGGGTCCAAGTGCCAGGTCTGGTTGCCACCACATGAGATGAGAGTGTAGCACCCACCGAACACGATGGGTGGGTCCGTATCTGGTACGCAGACGTTGTCTTGGCAGAACGTTGCTGTGCCTGATAGAGGAACACATAAAATGTAGCGTCATGAATCGATGTTTCGATGCCCGGGTCGGGCAAAAGATTATTGGATTTTAATGTTAAGCTGATATAATATTGTTTTTCATTTACGCAAAGTTATACATTGAAACTAAAATACTTTATACGGATTATATTGTGGGGAGACCAACAGACTTCAATGCAGAGGGTCTCGGGTTCGAACCCATGTCGCGCACCTCTGACTTTCGGAAGTTATATGACTTTTAGAAATTATGTGCGTGTTGATTGATAATTATGGCCTGCTCCGTGCCTCGGAGAGCACGTTAATCCGTCGATCCCGGCTGCCATGAACATCTATGGCAGTCGTTATTGGGAAGTCAGTGTTCTTTAATATCCTGTCACTGGTCTAGCCTTAGGGTACCGTTAGCCTTTGGGTTGCGGAGGTCAGATGGCAGTCGCTCCGTGTAAAAACTAATACCCAGTCAAATTCGGTTAGACTAGAAAGCCGACCCCAAGTGACTTGGGAATAATAAAGGCTAGGGAGAAGAATTTTTAAAACCCTATTAATATATAATTTTGAAACTCTTAATCTATTAGTTTTAAACACTGTTACTAATAACTGTTCCTTTTATTTAAGCCATTAAAATTATTAAGACTATTTAGATTTAAGTTTACATTTTTCTCTGACAAGTTGGTTACTTTTCAGCAGCCATGTTCACATGGAAACATAGCTTAAATATAAGAAAACAGTAATTAGTACGGTATATCTGTACTCCCACCAACTCTGTATTCATGATAATCGGCCGGAGTTAAGCCGTGAAAGCGTTATAGACAAACCAACTCTCATTCGCAGTTATCTTATTATCTTATCTTGTGTGGGGGCCAGTCAGTACAGACTGGCGACACTTCGTCCTAGCGGGATCTTTTGTGTTTACTTCCTCAATAACGACTGCCCTAGATGTTCATGGCAGCCGGGACCGACGGGCTTAACGTGCTCTCTGAGGCACGGAGCAGGCGATAATCGTCAATCAATACGCACATAATTTCGAAAAGTCATATAACTTCCGAAAGTCAGTGGTGCGCGACGTGGGTTCGAACCCGAGACCCTCTGCATTGCAGTCTGTTGGTCTCCCCGCTGAGCTATCGCTGCTCTTCGCAGTTATTATATTAGTTATGACTTGCTTTTGTCCACGGCTTTTTCTAGATGAAATCTTATCTATATTCTTATCTGTATCCCTGACAACGTCTATGCGTTACAAGATGATCGATCTAGTAGTGAAGCAACCAAACTCCCATTCGCATTAATAATATTAGTCAAGATAGACGTACTCGATGGCGTAGTGGTTAGTGTAACCGACTGCCACGCCTGAGAGGTCGCGCGTTCGATTTCCGCACAAGACAAATATTTGTGTGCATGAACATGGATGTTTGTCTTGGTCTGGGTGTTTCTATGTATAATATGTATGTATTTACAAAAAAACGCATAGTATGTATGTTTGTCCATTGTCTAGTACCCATAGTACAAGCTCTGCTTAGTTTGGGCTAGATAGTGTTGTGTGTATGTGGTAGAATATTCTTCTTCTTCTTCCTAGCCTTTATTATTCCCAAGTCACTTGGGATCGGCTTTTCTGGTCTAACCGGATTTGACTGGATATCAGTTTTTACACGGAGCGGCTGCCACCTGACCTCCGCAACCCGAAGGCATGTAGTAGTATATTATTATATTACTAGCTGTCCCGGCAAACGTTGTTTTGCCATAAAAAAATGTTTTGACCAAAAGATTTAAAAAGAATTTTAGGGGTGGACAACCCTTATCACTAAGGGGTATGAAAAATAGATGTTGGCCGATTCTAAGACCTACTCAATATGCTCACAAAATTTCATGAGAATCGGTCAAGCCGTTTCGGAGGAGTACGGGAACGAACATTGTGACACGAGAATTTTATATATAAGATCATGTAATTATGGGTATACTAGTCAAATATATCAACTTACCTACATACCCAGTAGGCCTTGCTTGCCTCTTATTCTTTACATAATCGACGACAGCCTTCGACAGCGCGTAGAAGTGTTTGCTGGCCTTATACCGCATCTTGGCCAGAGCAGCATCGCAGTCGCTCTTGTCTGCTCTGCAGTGGTACACCAGGTTCCGAGTGTTGGACTTCACCATTTCTTCTCTTAAGACCTGGTACTTACTGTCGGTGAACAGTAGTTGGCCGAAGCGGACGTTTACTGCAAGTTTGTATAACCAGAAAATGATGAACCATGTTTCGGTATTCTTTATTTTATTAATAGGTACGTCTGCTCTTTGGTGGTTCTGTAGCGGTGGACTTTATAAACATATAATTAAAGACCACAAAAAGCACCCAGTCTTAAAAGAATAATGACTGAACGGATGGCGTTGTGGTTTAAGTTGGTCATCTCGCCATTGCCCTTGCGTCGGTTGTTGTGGATTCGATTTCCATGCGGGACTAAATATTGTTGGATCCAAAAATAGCTTTTCCTAATCTGGGCGTCATTTCTGTTGTTGGAATGTTTGTAAAGTGTCATGCGACACAGGAAATACTTCAAGTACTGAAGTGGACTAAAGTTCTGCGTGGCGGTTGCCTTTATAAACAAACAATTAATGTACACAAAGTATACTTCGATTTCTAACGATTATTTGATCACAAAAATAATTGTCACGTGTGAGATTCGATTCCACAATACACACCCACTGTGGTAGCGGCAAGGCAATCGCTTGGCGGCTGCGCCATCCGTGTTGTTTAGTATTGGCAGTCTTAATTTGCTTTACTTGTAAAATATAACTCTAAGTACTATGCTATATTACAAGTATCTTATCTTATCTTGTGGGGGGGCCAGTCAGTACAGACCGGCGACACTTCGACCCAGTGGGATCTTTTATGTCGACTTCCCCAATAACGACTGCCATAGATGTTCATGGCAGCCGAGACCGACGGCTTAACGTGCTCTCCGAGGCACAGAGCATGCAATAATTGTCAATAAATACGCACATAATTTCAAAAAGTCATATAACTTCCGAAAATCAAAGGTGCGCGACGTAGTTTCGAACTCGAGACCCTCTACATTGCAGTCTGTTGGTCTCCCCATTGCGCTATCACTGCTCTTTTAACTACTAGTATATAAGTACCCTGTCGCAAGGGACTTTACAAACATCAAGTCAACAAAGAATAATCAGACTCAGAATAACGATTTGTGGATCACTCAATTTTTGTATCGTAAATATAAGTGTTGCTTCGACCTCCACTTATCGCACTGATGTCGCGATTACTTAAAGAACTATGTCACAGTAATTTCTTTATACATAGATGCCTGTAGTATAAGTTGGGATGTTAAAGAGATGACCAGCAGTAGGTATACTGTTATTGGTCGAATTTTTTGGGGGTATTACTTTTCAGTCAAGTTTTTCTGACAATTTATTTTCAGTAGTAGTATGGAGTCTGGAACATTGCCTTGTAAACGACAAGTCTTGCCACTTATTTCGTCATATATGGGGCCTTACACCGCACTTGGCGAAACGTCAATCAAGTACATCTCTGCCTACCCTATATTATAGTATATAGGTATATTCTATTAACTACATACGTTTAATTGAGTGTAGATTTCATAATGACTTAAGAAACTAAGACCACGTGAGCTCATTAAAATCGAAACTCTGAATTTGAAAGCTCACTTCGGATTAGTCCGATTTAGTCAATGTTATCTACACTCGTACTGCGCTGTCTATACTAATTATATTTTTTATATTTAAGGTACTTTACGCACATGGAATAATTTCAGAATCGCGCGGAACTTTACAAACATTCAAGCAATTGATACAAAGAACACCAGACCAGCGATGCGATGTTAATTTATGAAGAATCACAAATTATTCAACTTACAACCAGCTCCAACAAAATATGCTTCCAACTCGCCAACATGGTTGGCCAAGCACGCCAACACGCTGACTAACACGACCCTCTGCATGGTACCAGTGTGGCGAACTGTGCGATATCAAAAATAGCCAATCAATTGAATTTCATGAGCCAATTTATTTAAATGACGTGAAAATTGGTTTTAAAGAAATAAAGTTTTAATTGGCACATGCAATAGTAATGCTAAGATTCCTTTTATACCAAAAAAGTGGCAAGTTAATAAGTTGATGGTAGGCAGATAAGCCTTCTTAATTTTTTTATTAAAATGAATCAAATCAAAAATATGTTTATTCATATAGATCACAAAGTAACATGTGAAATTCAAAGTTACAATTATAAATGTAAATTAATGTTTAAATTTACCTGTTGTTATGTTTAGCAAAGGAAGGACCCAGAACCAATGATAAGAACTGGCAAGAAACTCAAGTCCCATCTCATCTTTTTAAACGTCGAGCTTAAGTGAAAATTTTCATTTTCTTTTAATGTACTGGCAGTGGTACAGCCACTCTGGCTGATGCAGAATTGAGAAAACATAGAAAACCTTTTTCATAAAAATTTTGAACTTTATATGGACAAAAATTTCAAAAATTCTTTCGCTTGTGTCAGAGTCACGGCTGGCTGGAAATATATTGAACTGTTTAAAGTAACACTTAACAATAGTGACTTACTCGATTCCTACGAAATTGCCTTAATTCGTTGTTTTTTTAAATTTAGGAAATAACTAAAAATAGTAAAGTTTTCGGAACCCACCTTGAACTTCCTGTCTAATCATTGGTTGCTGAAATATTGATAATTAAAGGCAAAATGACCCTTTACCATTAAATTCCGTCTAAAAAACAAGTTATTCGTTCCTCCAAAAAAAACCTCCTCCTTAAAACAAAAAGAAAACCAAATCAAATTCAGAATATATTTTTCGGTGGTTTTCCAGAGATAACACGAAAAAAACTTAATAATAATTTTGAAGTTCCAATCCAAAAACTTGGAGATACAATTAGCTTTTTTTGAATTTGCTGTAGGTACGCCCTTTTTTGAAAAAATCCCTGCTCTTGGATGATTTTCAACAGAAAATTACCCAAAAATTGGGATTTTTGTTTTACTTCCTTAATTTTTGTGAGAAGTGTAGTTACGATATATAAGGATCTTACAAGTTTTGTTTCATCTAGAGATCAAGACCAAAACACTTAGAAGGTGACACACTCATTGGTTAAGGTATTACAGTTACCATCCGCGTAGTTGCGCAAGCGCATACACAGACAAACAAAGCTGTTACCAACTTAATTAGCCCAGGAATCATTTGGCAATATCGCTCTAATTGAATGAACTAAATAATAGAAATTCCCCGCCAATATATCATTGGTGTGTCCCGTTTGGGACAATGGGTACACGTAATTATGCGTTGTTCGGCGCCGCTGTATCGGTGACGGAGATAATACTGATACATTATTTTGTTATAAATTAGTGACTTTGTTACTGTTGTACGCAATTTGTAGCGGCTAACTGGATGATTGGGAGTTGTTTGTTGGTTTAACTACAATGCTGGGTGACTAGGTTATTTATTTAGTCTTAGTATTTTCTTAGCTCAGTGGGGAGACTAACAGTCTGCAATGCAGAGGGTCTCGGGTTCGAACCCACGTCGCGTACCTCTGACTTTAGGAAGTTATATGACTTTTCGAAATTATGTGCGTATTCATTGACAATTAACGCCTGCTCCGTGCCTCGGAGAGCACGTTAAGTCATCGTTCCCGGTTGCCATGAACATCTATGGCAGTCGTTATTGGGAAGTCAGTGCCCTATAATATCCTGACACTGGTCTGGCCTTAGGGTATCGTTAGCCTTCGAGTTGCGGAGGTCAGGTGGCAGCCGCTTCGTGTAAAAACTGATATCCATTCAAATCCGGTTAGATCAGAAAAGCCGACCCCAAATGACTTGGGAATAATAAAGGCTAAGGAGAAGAAGATTTTCTTAGCATTTTTAAAGAAGACAGCTCTCGCTCTAGGAGCCATGCCTATATCGCGGGGGCTTTACAAACATTTAGACAACGGATACAAAGAACACTCAGACTAGGAACATCTATTTGTGGATCACACAAAGTTTTGTCCCGAGTGGGGATCGAACCCACAACACTCGACGAACTGGCAGTGGCAAGGCGACTTTACTACTACGTCATTCAAGCAGTCTTTTGATATAAATGTGTGTTTAGAAGTAAAACAAAAGAAATAGCAAAAGAAATCTTCAATGTGTATGAAATTCTGCTTCAGTATGTTTGCATCTGCGTAATTCGAAAAGTGGATGATGAATTGACTTGAAATTTTTAGGCCACGTGGCAATTCTATTTAGTGATCTTTTCATATACTTTATATTTTGAAATTACCATGGCAACGAGAAGTTAGAATATCAGACTGAACCACAACGAAACGGAAAATATGGTAAAAATAAACGAAGCTAGAAAAATATGTTAGAATACAAATTTCCATTTGCTACGATAGCAAGTGCAAATTCGTATTCTCAACCTACCACTCCGAAAAATTAATGTAATTCTACGTGTGATTTTTTCGTTAAATATTGCCAGATGCGATAGACTAATGGTTAAGATAAGTATAACTTACAATCCAGACGACGTGGATTCGAATTCCGCTTATTGCAGACAGATTCCGAATCATTCTAAAAACACATTTTTTTTAGTTGGAGTGGTTTACAAGAATACAAGTTATATGAAATCCAAATTTCAAGAAATTAAAATGAGTTTGTAAAATAAGATTTTGAGAGAAAAAGAGACAAGGCCTTGATTACCACCAACTATTACTGCAGAAAAAGACTAGATTTGATATCCATAATGACATGGGATTCTGATTAACTAATGTGTGTCGCGGGGTACTTAACAGATAATCTAACAACGGACACAAAGATCATCTAGTTTCGGTACAACTATTTTCTCACTGTCTTACATTATTTTCTCTCCTCCCGAGTGGAGGTAGCCATTTAAACCGCAACAGCACTTATATCGACTGCACGAATGCAGTCGATATAATAGAAGCGTTTTTCCTGAAATAAAACGCATATTAAATACTTACCTTATTTGAAGCTTACTATTTGAGATAGGCCCTATCTGTTTTCCGGTTATTTATGTCCTTCTCCTTCACTCCTATACATCCGTCTCGCTTGCACACTTCCCACCAGGCAGGCCCGAGCGCAGTAGGGAGGCTCGAAGGCATTCACGAATCATTGAGTCGAAAATACCAGGCAGAAATTAATTGTAAGCTTCAAATAAGGTAAGTATTTAATATGCGTTTTATTTCAGGAAAAACGCTTCTATTAAATCCATGACCGTTATTTGAAGCTTACTATTTGAGACGTGTTTGTTATCGCCTGGTGGTGGGGACGCCAATGTGAAGTAAGTTTGATTGACTTCAGGAAAATAATTTATACCTATGGATTAAGCGATAAATATTCATTATTTGGAAGATAATATATTATTATATTAAACAGCTTTGGAGTGTGCAAGAAATAAATAAAACAAAAACCAATCATTACCAATTCTGTAATCACAAAGGTCACTCTATTAGTATAATCTGTGTTCCAAAAAATTAATACAGAAAATAAAAATTTAATCAGCTGGGTTGAACATTCTAGTAATGCTGTTGCTAGCAGAGGCTGGCAGTATCTCTCGTCTGTAGAAGCGTGTAAAAGTCTCTTTGGACTTCCAATTTCCTCTGGACAAAATTTCATCCAGAGGTAAGTTATCAGACCAATTTTTTGAAGATACTGCTGATCGTAGACTTCCAGGTGTAGCGTGTATACCAGCCTCTGTTAGTACAGTTTTAATCTATCCCGCAATCACAGTGCGAGAGGCCGCCTTTGCTTGTCCTCTGATATTTATAAATAAGTTTGAACAATTACCCGAATCTCTTCTATCTTTAAGCAGATCAATTAATTTTCTGACCCAAAACACAGGGTTCAGATTTTTATTACTCGTATTAGGCAGTAACTTCCATCCCGATTGCCTATGAGTGTCACTATCAGTTTTAGAGCCAAATACTGGCTTTAAAATAATGTTACTGCCGTCATCGATGCAATGCTCTGAGTCCACGAGCAGCAATGTCAGATCGTGAACTTGTCTGCCTGAGCACAGGAGGAGGAGTGTTGCTGTATGTCGAGAAGTGGCAAAAGGGTTATTTTCATTTACAGTGTTTGAACTTAAAAAGGGGGTCAGGGTATCTAAATTCCATACAGGAGGCTTATGGGTGACAGGCCTCTTTAAAGCAATAGACTTTAAGACGTGTTTTACTAATGTATGCGAACTTATTCGTCCAGCATCTTCGGCATTGCATAGAGTCGCCACCACCGATTTGTGAAGCAAAATAGTGTTATAAGAAAACTTGTCGACTAGATGTAGGTCCGCTAGGTATCTAGCAACGATGGGCCCTGTTGGGTGAAAAGGATCCAAATTATATTTTTTAGACCAAGATACCCATCGATCCCACGCGACCTTATAGGTTTTAAGAGTCGAAGTACGCCACGAGGATTTAAGTAATTGTATTTGATCTTCATTCCAACCCGTCAAACTCTTCGACCACCCCCACACTTCCAGACCTCGAGCGCCATCTCTTGAACCTTGGGGGGTGGCCGACCGGTTGTGGTGTCTATTAGATTCTCCCTGAGATTGGTGATCGACCACGGAGCTGCTACTGCTCGAGCTTTGAGATCGGCCCGCCAGAATACCCGACACCACCGGGGGACAATTAAAAGGTACAGCCCGGTCGCCGAGTTGAGGTGGGCCAGCACCTTGGGTATCAGGTATGGTGGTGGGAACACCCACGCAAGGTGGTAGTTCCACTGCCGGGAAAAGGCATTGTGGAATAACGCTTGGGTATCTGTTAAATCCAGAGACACGTAGTTGGCTACCACGTTTGCTCGACTGGACGCAAATAGATCTACTACCGGAGTGCCAAACTTGTGAAATATCTTCTCCGTGCAAGCGGGCAGAAGATGCCATTCTGGTACTAGCTTGTGCCTGGAGAGGTGATCCGCATGTCCGTTGTAAATGCCGGGTATATAATTGACTGTCAGATTTATTTGATGACAATCTAGTAAGCGGAACACTCTGTACGTTACTTCCATCAGAGGTGGCGATCTCGTGCCGCCCTCGTTCCGCAAGTGGGCCACAACTGTTCGATTGTCGCACTGGAACAGGGCAGTGGACTTTCACAGTAGAGGACCGTGGGTTTCGAGCACCTTTAAGATTGCCAGCATCTCTTTTAGGTTGCAATGTAGATGTTGTTCTTGAGCAGTCCACACACCTGACACTGCGTAACCGTCCACCTGAGCTCCCCAAGCCAGATCGGAGGCGTCTGTGGTCACAAAGTGAGTTGGTGGTGGTAGATGGATTGCAGATGTTTGGTGGCAGTTGTGAAGCCACCACTGAAGATCTTCTAGGACTTCGTCTGGTAGGTGGATCTCCTTCCTGACTGGCATATTTAGAGATGCATTTAGGAGGCTGAGCAGAGACCGGTGATGTAGTCTGCCCTGTGGCACCACAAAACTTGCAAAGTTTAGAAGGCCCACTAGGCTTTGTAATTCTTGCAGGCAAGCCTTGCCTGAGTTCAGCCTTGCAGAGACCTTGTCGATAAGATTTCTGACCTTGACTTGCGGCAGAGACTTTTTGTTGGCCCAAGGATCCCACTGAACTCCCAGATACACAAGACTCTTTTGTGGGGATACAACGGATTTCTTTAGATTTACTTGCCACCCTAGATATTCTAGACGGTTCAGGAGAGTGCGAACATGAGTTTGCAAAGTGTCCTTGTCCTGGTGAACTACCAGGAAGTCGTCTAGGTACACAATTATGCGCAGATTCTGTTCTCGCAATGTTTGAGCAACCCAGTTGCTCAGAGAAGCAAACACCTTCGGTGCTGTACTGAGGCCAAAAGGTAAGCAGGTCATTTCTAATAGCTCCCCTTGGTGAATGAGGCGCAAAAATCTTCTGTGTGCCGGAGATATTGGCAAATGAAAGTAAGCTTGCGAAAGGTCTACTTTGCAAAGCCAGTCGCCTGGCTGGAGGAACTCGGGTATACGAAATACATTTATCAGGCTGAAGGGTTCCGTGATTACATAATCGTTTAAAGCTCTTAAGTTGAATATTGGGCGGTCGGAGCCATCGCTCTTTGGCACAAGAAACATTGTTGACAGGAAGCTCGGGGAGCGTCGCACTGCTTCTAATACACCTTGGTCTTTCATCTGACTGATGAGTGCCGACATCGATTCGGACTCCTGTGTGATGTAGGGCCCTTTCCTCAAATGTGGCAATATTAGAGGTGGTTTTAGAAGAAAGGGTATGCGATACCCTGTTATTATGCGCAACAGAAAGTTTGGAGCTCCCATTTCCTCCCATCGATTGTAAAATAGTGCTAGTTGACCCGCCCTGAATTCTGTCGAGTCAGTACTTACGGTTTTTGTTCCCAGAGTTGTAGTCTGAGGAGACTCCGGGGCGTTTACGGTTTCCTTTGCCCTGACTCTGAGGCTTGTAGCTTTGGCGGCCACCCCGCGAGCGAAATGACCCTCTGTTGTTGCTTGTAGGCGCCGTGCGACGGTCACTCTGGTTGCTCTGTCGCTGAGGGCGTTCATGATAGCAGTCCTGCGAGGACTGGCGGTATTGATAATGTGGATGAGGCACAGAGGTGCAGTATCCATGGCTGGTACCCTGCGAGGGTCCATGATAGTGAGCCGACCCCTGCGGGGGGTGGCGTGCAGTCTTACTTGGTCCTGCTTGCGAAGCAGAGCCGCTTGTAGGTTTAACTAAGGGCATGAATGTCTTTTTAACCCCACCCATTTTTTCAAGGGCAGCGGTAAACGATTCGCTTTCGAATAAATGGCGGTTGGATGGTGGGATCTTACGTAGCGTTGTCTTTATTAAAGGATCACGAACGTGATTAGTTATTCCATCTCGGCGCATTTGTATAACTTCAGCCCTGTGTCCACAGATAAGCTGTAACAAATCTGAAGACGCTTTGTGGAAATCACCTTTAGAAAAAACCTCCGTTATCTTATCCTGCAAGCCATTAAAATTTAAACCCTGTTCTGCATGAGCCCAGGATAGTAGTTCTGACAAGGTAGATGATAACGCCTGTCTTTGAGCCAGCGCACAAAAAGTAAGAGCGGCGTAAGCCTTGTCAGCATAAGCCAAATGGCGTAACTGATCATACGCACGAATCTCCTCATTAGCTTCTAGGTCAATAAAACCAGGCGTATGGCAATATGATTTCTGTACTTCAGAGTACCTGACCTCACTCCATTCACTTTTATTAAAATATTGTATATCCTGAAGGGCTTTCAATAAGTTATCGGGTGCTTTAGGAACCGCAGGCTCTTTCAGTTTTGTTTCAATATCGAAATTGAACGGTAGTTGAACCTGAGTAGGCTCACTCGCGCACGCGTCACTACCATCATTGTACAAGATGCCACTAACACTGTCATCAATCAACAAGTCGTTGTCTATACCTGACGCGGGTTCCGCACCGCCACATGGCACTGATGATGATAAAGCGATTTGATTACGTAATGCACTCACCTCTCGGAATAACTTGTGCATCTGCCGATTGTCTTTCCGTGATTTGCGACTATATTTGCCCCCTCTTCTTTTGTGGTGACGGCCACGTTTCTTCTTTCGGTCGGAAGAGCTCGCGGAATCCGTGGAATCACTTGACGAAGAAGGGCTGCTACTAGATGATGAACTCCTAGCTGAGTGTGCACGTTTCCGAGAACTGGACTGAGCCAGCTTTGGCACACGATCCCGCGATAAATCATGTCGTGGTTCCTCAACACTCGCGTTTACATATGTACTATTTTTATCTAAATCATCCATCCTAAAAGTAAAACAATTTTTAAAAGGTAGGTATTTGTAAATCACAAAAATTCACAACTAAGGCCACAGTATGATTATGACACTTTATACCATAGAGAAGTATATTATATTTATACTGAGATTAGGAGAAAGGACAATAGGTAAATGTTTCTAGAAATAAAAAGAAACCAAGAAAAATAACGCTAATAATACGTTACATACCTGCGTAATCAATTTGAATTATAAACGTTAATATCAAATCGACGTGAAATACGAACGGTAGCACCGTTTTAAATATGGAATTAACTCACGCGCAGGTGATACTACTATTTACGGTTTAGTGAGGTGAAGACAACCGTACTCGCCGGAAAACAAGACGCCAATGATTCGTGAATGCCTTCGAGCCTCCCTACTGCGCTCGGGCCTGCCTGGTGGGAAGTGTGCAAGCGAGACGGATGTATAGGAGTGAAGGAGAAGGACATAAATAACCGGAAAACAGATAGGGCCTATCTCAAATAGTAAGCTTCAAATAACGGTCATGGATTTAATACAGTGTTAATGGATTGTTTGTATAATATGCCTTGCGGCTCTAATAGTCATACGCGCAATGTAACGTGTAGTTGAGTAAATATTGTCGCTCGGCTGTTAAGGTAGAGGCCGTACAATATTATAGACGATGGACAGCGGCGATAGCACACGTGGCGCATTGTCCTTACCCGGTGCCAAACACCCAGACTCGCGATATTTAGAATAGACAGAACGAAACCTTATTGTATTTTGACTGTATTAATGGCGTAGCGGTTTATGTGGACGCGTCGTCGCTGCTAATGCGTCAAATGTTGTGGATTCGAGAGAGTCTTGATGTTCTTTTTATCCGTTGGTTTAATGTCTTCGAACAGAGTGATTTGGAAGTCTAAGGGAGAAGCTTTTACTCAGCAGTGGGACATAAGGCTAAGGAAAAATAAACGACAGATACAGGTCTTGTGACATAATTCCTGTGGCACGGACTTTACGAACCGGTCATAAAGAACTCCCATTAAAAAGATGGGGTGCTTTATGTGGTATGTTATAAAATAGTATACAACTTTCACCAATACCTCTCAATAAAATATTTATAACAATTATTGACGATAAGCACCTCGCGCTTTTTTACATTAAAATGAATTATTTTGTTACTTTATTTCTATTCTAAACTTAATGAAGATAATTTTGTCACTTTTAAGTTTGGTTTTCTATTAAAGCGTGTTTTTTAGTTTTGTAACGATTATTTATTTTTGGCGATTATATTTTTTGTTACTCCAATGTTTTTAGTGGGTGAAAATTGTGTTAAAAGATTCCGTTACATAGATATATTAATAGATACAGGTCAGACTAATAATAAAAAAAGCGTGTAGAAAATGAGATGACAGCTATCTCCTTATAAAGTTCCTGTCTATTAACTTCATAAGTCGTGGAATGGTTCGTGCCACCTTAAATGGAGTGGAGATTAGTTTGAAGCGTGAAATCCGGCTATAATTCGGTGCTATCTCCAGTTCGACGTGCCGTAATGAATGCGCGACGCGAACACGATTACATAAGCTATTGTTAATTGTTTAACCTCTATCTCTGCTTATACTTGTTTAGGTACAAAATAATGACTGGTATTTATTTAATACTACTATATTATGCCCGCGGCTTCGCCCACATTAATCAAGGTTCTGTCAATAAATTTCTATCCCCGGGACAGTCCGTTTTTCTGTAAATGTAAATGTAGGCTCTATGGCTTTACAATAATTATTCAATTTTTGTTTTATATTGGGATCGAACTAGTAATACAACGAATACGAATATACTTATTCAGCGAATATCATGACGATATTTCTAAAAGATATGCTATGTCTTACATAGCTTCGAGTTACGTTGGTATTCAAACATATTATTTTGTTTTACGATTAAGCCTGATTAAAGATCCCCTTAGAAGCAATTAACATAAAACCCTTAAAAACATTCCACTGTTGTCTAAGAAAGTAATTCTTATGTCACCAATAACAACAAATGCCAAGGATCCTAAATTATATATTAATTTTATTAATGTGAATGTGAGTTTGTCTGTTTGTTACACTTTCACGCCTTAACTACTCGACCGATCATCATGAAATTTCGCATACACGTTATCAGTAGGTATACAAAATGTCATGGGGTACCTTTCATCCAGATAAAAGTACTAAGTTACATCACTTGATTGAATCTACAACACTGAGCGTGGCTCGTGACCACTGTCACGCAAATAGATGATAATAATGCTGTCAAAATTGTACACACGCATTTCCAACATTCAGTTTTTATGCCCTATTGCTACCTACCGAGACATTTTTCAGAGTCCTATCTGGTTTGAAGTGTTTGAACCCACAACTCTCAGCATGACAGCTGACCACTTAAACCACAGCTTCATGCATCAATTAACTGTAAAGCAAGTGTTCCGGTTAAAATACTGTAACTACCAGTTACGCTTGTTCAAAGTTGTACGTTACATCTTAGAGACAATTAAGTTGGTTACCTACCTCGTGGGTGTCTCTGGAAGAATTATGATGGACAGGACCTTTGCCTACAGGTGGATTTATGGTCCAGATACCCATTAAGAATGTAACTCTTGCTAACAAACTACAAACTTAATTTTGCAGTTGTTCTATTGATAGGTGATTGGAATGTAGACTTTATTAAGAGGGAATAAGATTTGGGTTACGTTTTGGTGGAGGTATGTGTATGTTTGTAATTGTTACAGCTATAGGGTGGTCAAGTCGATAGAAGGTTTTATTGGCGAATAATATTAAGGTGGCAGTTCTAATAACTGGCGTGCGTAAAATTATTGTAAAAAGCAAAGATGTTGCTTTGTTGGTAAAGTTATTGTTATTATGTTCGATTAAGTAATCGTGATCTAGACGTCACGAGTAAGATTTTCGACTTAGGTAAAATTATATTGTGATATAATAAGATTTTTGAAGGTCAAAAAGAATGGACTATAGAAAATATAACGTAGTGAAGCTTCTTCTCGTTTTAATCTACTTTTAAATTAGTAATATTCAATCGATCGTTATTTTTGATTATTGCACGCTTTATGAATTAATCCGTGTATCACGGGGGACTTTACAATCATACAAATAACGGACGCAGAGAATACCCAGACTTGGAACAGCTGATCACATTTAATTATTCCGTGTAGGATTCGAACCTACTCAGGGTGGTAACGGCAACGCGATCGCTCACTTGCTGCGTCATCCGTGCAGTTCACTTGACACAATAAATATGAACTAAAAGAAATCGTCAATCTTCTTCTTTTTCTTTGCGTATCGATGGCAAACACTTTTAAATTATATATTTGCCGCCCAGAAAGCAGTACGCTAGCTGCGTTGTCAGAGGCAGCCATTAGATCCTCCTGCGTGCAAGTTGTCTGGCATGCAGGGCACGATGTGAGGTGGGACATCGTTTGTTTTGCACCGCACACGCAAGCTAGATCGGTACCGTCTGAGAGTTTTCACCTAAACATGTTTTCGTCGCACCGACCGACCTGGGTTCGGAGTCTATTTAGCGACTTCCAGACCGACCATGGCAATTGATGTCCAGGTGGAAGGCTCTCAGTAGGTGACATGAAAAGTGTAGGTAGAGATATTTTTCTCGGAACAGGTTGCATCTCGCCTTTGATGGCTCCAGAGTTAGTGCAAGGACTCATTTAACAAAGCTGTAACGGCACTTCAGCCTTTGCTGCACTGGCCTGTGACCATACAAGGAGTGCCGTGCATCACCGTCCATCTTTGCTCTCTCTGCAGAGCTCACCATAGCCCTGCGGACATCCGGAGGTGTGATGCCAGCCAATGGGTACAGTAGCTTTGCCGGGGTCGGTTTAAGGCAACCCGTGATAATCCGGCAAGTTTCATTAAGTGCTGTATCCACAGACCTTGCATGCACCGATTGACTCCACACAGGGGACGCATATTCACCGGCAGAAAATGTTAGCGCCAGGGCAGAAGTTCGCAATACTTGCGGTTAGGCTCCCCATTTCGTAGTAGTGAGACCCTGGAGCAGGTTATTGCGAGTGTTCTATGATTGAATGTTTTAACATCGACAATATCATATTAGATCATTTGATTCGCTATATGTACTGGTCGCTTCGTCACTGCTACTGTGCCGTGTTGTAGGTTTGAATCCCACACGGGAAAAAAAATGTATTATCCACAAATGGTTGTTCCAATATGTTCTTTGTGTCCGTTTGCCGAATGTGTCAAGTCCTTCGCGATATAGGAAAATAGCCTAGTAGGCGAGTTGTCTTTAAAAAAGCTAATATAATAAAACTACCAGGAGATTGTTTTTGTTTTAACACCTTAATCTTAACCACCAGTCGAAGATGAAAATATTTTTATCCGTTCCGTAAATTTTAGGTATAGGCTATGTACATCACGCTTTGAGCCCCAGGAGCGGAACAGTAATCATTAGAAACTGCGGGGGATAGCTATACTTACCAAATCAAATTACAGTTCAGAGATATTAAACAGACAGGCCACGTTAAAAATATCCTTTAACTTAATATTAAGAAGAGTGCTTATACTCTAATAATCTTGTAGACGGTGGTAAGCAGGATTACCAGGAATAGAGGCTGTGCTGTCTGATGACCAGTCACTTTTGTCCTTTGCATGGATAACACATAAACCCGCTATTTGTTCACTCGGCAACGTGTGGTGAGCATTTATAGGGTACATGTGTTTTTTTAAAGATGCGTGGCAATCTGGCTCACTTCCCAACTTAGTCTAAAAGCTTGTGTTAAAGTATCCGTCGGTAGTGGAATGAGAAGGATTCAAACCCGCGACCTCTTGCAAGTGCAATGCCTTATCTATTGGGGTATCGCTACTCTGCTTGCTTACTATCATTACCACTTTGGTGGTTTAACATTAACGAAATACGAAATAATACAGGCTGAGGATGTCAACGATCGTTGGCAAATCATACAAAGTACCAGCTAGACAAAGGGCTAGATAATACTTCAGCACGTCACTGATACACTCATCTTGCCTTATAACTTCTCGCACGATTGCTTTGTGCGATTTTTGGGTGGACTATATGAAATTTATCTTTACCCTAACTGTGGTAACAGTTGGTAGAGTCACCCCTTTGAATGATGACATGTTAACAAGTATGGCGAACTAGTTGTGAAGTTTATCTCTTACTGACCACACGGAGCGTTATGTTAATGTTTACAGCTATCATAGTCTTGTCATGCACCGATAGCCCAGGGGTTGGGGCTCCGGGCTTGCGATCGGGAGATACAGGTTCGATCCTCATCTTAGTATCGACAGCAAGCTGCTGATGTTTACTCATAATAATATTCATAGTAATTATATCAGCCCTGTATGTTAACTGTCCGTCATGGCTTTAACGTATTAACTACTTAACCCATTATCATGAAATTTCATTGTCAGGGTTATAAAAAAGGACATAACGTACAATTTCATTCAGAAAAAGTACTATTCCCAAAGGAAAGCTAGTACAAAATATTATAATGATTATTATTTCCCAAACTACTTACTATTTTTACCTTAAAACCGAACCCTGGACTACTCCACAGCACGAACCAGACATTAATATTTCTTAATTAATTACTGCAATAACCATATACAACGCAACGCCTAAGGAAATATATTAACTAGCGTAAAATTTATTGTTTGCTCTGACTATTCTAAAGGAGAAACCAAAATGGCGATTGCCTGTGTAGAGGCCTCGGAATAAGCTAAACAATAGGGATTTGCAACAAAGTTTGTAATATATTGTATTGAATTAGCTGTTTATTAAACACAAGATCCGCCCGCGGCTTGGTTCGCTATTATTAATACGTTGATTTTAGTGTGGCTTTGTGGCGCAAAAGCAGTGAATTCGCAATGTACATCCCGATTTCCGCCTTGTGTATATTTTTATTCCTCATGTAATAGGAGCTGGGCATAATGTCGTCTACTGGGCCACAATGCCTTTCTTGTTATTGCATATTTCTTGACAGAACCTCACAATAATACTTTGAACTTATTCTGCGTAAATAGAAACACCAATAATTAAATTAAGTTCGGTTATTTTGAAATAACGACTCTTCAGAACATTGAGACAGCTGCCATCTTAGTCTCTTTGTGAACATGGCTGCTGAAAAGCAACCGAAACGTCGGGCAAAGTGTAAAGTTAAATATCAATAGTTTTAATAATATAATTAGCTTAAAAAGTATTACAGTTCATATATTGAACTGTAAAACTAGTGTAAAAGTTAAAAATGTAATAAAGTGTCAAATAAACAACGCGATAAAATACGTATAAAGTACTTTAATTTGGAAATTAGGTCTGAGACTCATGCTCTGATTCTCAGACAGCCGTATTCGTTGCCACTGCGCCATCGAGCATCACTCGTGCAAAATTTAAAGAAATGTAGTTATATGGTTGCCCAAGTAGTGAATTGGAATACATAGCTACCTTCGTACTGAGTACGGGCATCTTCTAAGAAGTGTTAGCCAATAATTCGAATGCACGGATGGCGGGGTGGCTTAAGTGCTCGCCTCGCCGCTGCCACTGAGCCAAGTGTTGCGAGTTCAAATCCCACGCGGGACAAAAATTTGTGTGACCCACAAATGGTTGTTCCGAGTCTGGATGTTCTTTGTGTCCGTTGTTTGAAGTGCCCCGCGACACAAGAATAAATCATAGAGCGGGAGTTGTCTCTTATAAATAAAAAAAAGTGTATCACGCGGGCTCGGTACCATTTGGCATAGTTCACAAAGCTTCAAAAATATCATAAAGATCTTTGGAAATTTGGGTTGCCTTAAGACCTTTGTTATTCATCGTTAAAGCGAACGATGTATTTAATACGCTTTTAATCAACTCTGCGTGTCGTGGGATGGTACTCAAGATCTCTGTCAAGAGAATGAGAAGTAGAAATGATGATTATGATGAGAAATGATGAAAGAATGATAAATAGAACTTATACGTTTAGTTAGAGGTTTTCTGTCTATTTCCAAAACCTGTCAATATAATATTGTCTTAAGTTTACGCGAATGTTATTCATAGAAATTAAACTGCTTTATACGGAATTTATCGCGTTGTTTATTTAACACTTTACTATATAATTTTGAAACTATTACACTACTATTGAACTTTAATACTTTTTAAGCCAATTAAATTAGTATAACTATGTAAACTATTTATATTCAAGTATACACTTTTCTTGACGTTTCGGTTCCTTTTCAGCAGCCATGTTCACGGGAAGACTAAGGTGGTAGCTATCTCAATGTTTTGAAATCAATATGTCACTTTTATTCTATTTCAGGATTATCTTAGTCTGTATTATTAGGATTAAATTTATGAGAGATCCTATTTACCAATTTAGTTTTGATTTTCAATTTCTAGATAATTGTACGTGTTGTATTGTACGAAAGTTGTTAAAGGTATATTATTTCTTTCATGCTAATTAGCTATTGAAAAATCGGCACATAATGTCAGTACATACAAAAATAAATTCGTATTAGAAATTTAAAAAAATCCTTTTCGTTTTACAACCCTCAATGCTACATGCTATAAGCAAAAGCATAGTAAGGCAGTTTTTAATTTGATATAATTAATTTATTCAAATTAGCGATCATATAATTTGCAATAAAAACGAGTTTTTTTAAATAAATAATACTTTATTTATTTCCAAAAATATACATCTATAATTTTTACAAGAGAAGTTGAACAAACTTAGTAGACAAAAGGTTTCGATACTCTGATACCCATGGCAAGGAGGTACTCCGCAACATCGGTCCCCTATTATCTTTCCGGATCAAGCTGAGATGGTATGAGTACCCAAACAATATTTGGCGTCAGTTACTTACGCACAATGGCCTAATTGTGGAGCTAAGTGCGGATAACACACGTCCAACTAACTAACTAACCCATGACAAGATCAAACTTGTGTTATAGGTATCCGGCCACAGCAAGTAAACAGTTAATCATATGTTCATACAATTTAATGTCCTAATGCATTATGATTATGAATTGGCATTCGAATATTAATCTGTTCGCTATCTCTGTTTATTCTACGAATCATAATGCGATATAGTACTCACGTTTTATAACTAATAATGTTAATGTTATCATATGAATATTATATTTTGTTGTGTCCCTTCCTTTGCACAGCTTAAACAATCATCGATATTTTACGAATACATTCAAATAATTTGATTGTTTAATTATAATCCAGATAAAATAGAGTTTGAAATACTGAACAAAATAAGCTATGAATTACAAGCTCATGAGTAAAAATCCATTTAGACGAGGCAAGTTAACTAAATATAGTCTCATGTTATCCCTGTTTTCTACACCTGTAGTACGATACTTGCTTCAAGAAACTATCACCCTGAAAAGGCGCCTTTGTCAAAATTCCATTAAAATTCGTCCGCCATTTTTATCAACTTCAAACACACGAAAAGAGATATCACAATTCTATGTAGAGATTACGGTAACAATACTAGAACTAAATGGTATAATAATAAATCTAACGTGAATAATAGAAATCTAAATGCTTTCAAAACTAGTCCATTATTCAGAATCCGTGCGGAATAATGGAGTTAGACGGTTATCGCATCCATTGTTGCTATTAGAGGTGATCTTATAACAGTATTGTTTCCACCCATCGCGTGGCACGAGCGCCTTACCGCGCCGGGGATGCACGAACCTAATGATATTAATGTCGAATTACTTATTTTTTTAATTATAGGAATGATTGTTGATTCGATTATTCGAATGGTCAAGTCATTCAAATGGTTTAATTGAGACAGCTGCGCTGGCGCAGCGATAGTGACAAGTAGATGGTCTATTGGGTGATAGGTATCAAGTAGATAGCATTTGTTTGTTTGTATATATTGCGTAATTTCTAGAACTGTTGGACCAATTTATAAAATATGTTGCTTATAGAATACTACTAATCCTTCATGAGATAGGAGTGTGTAGCCGTAGATCGCAGTTATTTTGTATAAGCTATCCTTCGCGGACAGTATTTAATCCTAGACGAAAAGTATATCCTTTTCTGTACCATAAACAACGTGCATGACGAGCAAATTTCATGATAATCGGTTGATGTGATAATAACAAATCAAGAAACTCACATTCGCATTTATAATGTTAGCCAGGCTTCTGTAGTTTAAATAACTAAATTAGATTAACTAATTAAATTTTTTTTATCAGAAGCAATGTTTAATTCTTGTCCGTTTGTTTATTTGTTACGGTTTAACGTACAAACCACTGAAAGAATCTTGATACAATTTCCACAGGTTAATATACAGCTTGTAGCTTAATTTAAAATGTAAGCTATGTTTCAACTAATTTCGTTCAGTGGAACTGTAGATAATGCTTCTGTTTTAATATTGCTATCAGCAGCACAGCGTTTAAACCATACTCGGCGAATTGTAGTTACATCTCTACCTGCCCTTTCGGGGACGTAAGCGCTATGCATGTAAACTTAAAGAAAACAAAATTACCAACAGTCTTCCATTTCGGGGCTGTAGGCGTAATTTCAAAGAGAATTGACAAAATGTTCAATAAAGCAGCCTAAAAAATATTCATTACCTTATCTAACAATTAAAGACAAATAAAATCTACAAGCACATTACTACACAATGTGTATTTCATTAATTCTTAACTCTAGAATAGATCGGCACGGCAATCCTTTCAGTACATCTAACAAGGCTATTGTAAACCTCGTCTAGCCAGACTCTTTGTGTTATAGACAATAAATAGTAGTCTATTGGCAGAGGGCGGTAAGGCCATATTAATTAGGATTATGCGTTGTGCTATTGGACCTATTTGTACAGTTTCTGTTATTGTTTTATTGCGACGTTTATTTATCACTGATATTGTGAGCTGATAACGGGTTTTGCTTGCTTTTGTGGACGTGAGTAAGCGGTGGAGTATGTATAGGAAAATGCCGGCAAGGAGTGGTATTTCTTGTAATTTTTTTTGTGACGGTTAAGATATTATTGTCTTTCGTTTACGTCCTTAGTTCCCAAAGTGGTCCAGGTGGACCCCTTGAGGTCCACGGGCGACTAGACGGGGGTCTACGATGACGTGACAAAAAAATGGGGTTCACAATTCGTAAGTAAAGAACTAAAACGTTGGCTTGACTTCACCTATCAATGTAGGCAGATAATATTTGAGGAATACCACTCTATGAAGACCTGAGAATTACGTCTAAAAATAAAAAAAGAGGTCAGCTCGTAGAGATTTGATCAAATTTTTTTAAACTTTTTGATCCGGCGATACCGGTTTTACTTGACGGATTAAATTTCTAGCGGGGGTCTACCGGAACCAGCTAAATTTTGATAGTGGTCTATGAGAAAGAAGTCTGGGAACCTCTGCTTTACGCGAATGTTATCCACTGAAATTAAACTACTTTACGTTGTTTATTTTAAAACACTGTTATAACATAATTTTGAAATTATTAAACTACTTTTAAGCTATTTAAAATATTATATGCTATTTAGATTTGGGTATTTACGATTTCGGTGTTTATACACGATATGGGTGTTTTTAATAACGATTGAATAAGTATCTACTGAGTATGCAGTTCCACTGTAACCAAGAAGACGTCAAACATTTAAAAAAAAAGTAGAATTTAGTGATAAAGTGGACTATAGATACTAATATTATACAAAGGAAAGATTCATTTTTTATTTTGTAATGGATAAAGTCTATATTGAAACTACTGAATCGATTATAAACATTATTATACAATAATAATAATAATAATAATATTCTACTACATACACACAACACTATCTAGCCCAAACTAAGCAGAGCTTGTACTATGGATACTAGACAATGGATAAACATACATATATACTTTTTTTTTGGTAAATACCTATATATTATACATAGAAACACCCAGACCAAGACAAACATCCATGTTCATGCACACAAATATTTGTCTTGTGCGGGAATCGAACCCGCGACCCCAGGCGTGGCAGTCGGTTACACTAACCACTACGCCATCGAGGCCAACGACAATAAGAAAGCTATTTTATTTATTCAGAAATAACATAGGCTATGTTACATCACGCTAAACGTCGGGAGAGCAAGGCAGTAATCATAAACGCGGGTGAAACCACAAGGTCAGCTAGTTAAATTTGTAAATTGAAAATCGACAAAAGCCTAAAAACATCTTAGGTTTTCGATTGTCACCAATGGCAACCAACTAGAAAAAAAAAAACGTAATGTTAACGGTTTGTTTGGACGGTTTACTGACGCACCGCGTGACGTTCAATAAGAGAGGCGTGAATTTAAGACTGCGCTGAGCGAAATGTGCTAAAACAGGCGGTCGCAGTTTAGTTGATAAAATCAACACTTTTTGTTTAATACAAATATAAAATATACATTTACCATAACAATGAATGTGTTTACAATTACTCCGTATAAAAAACTTAATATAATTAATATTTTCGCCTACAAAATTACCTAAATTTGCACGAAAAATGCAAAAACGTAAGCTGGTGTTACTTGATATTTAGATTATAACAGTAGGAATCTATCCTATTTTACAACTTAAACGAAACATAAATAGTTATATTACAATTTGTCCATCCCAAATATTTTAGTTATTGGTTGACAATAAAGATGCATATTTATCAAAAAAGCACTTCAAATCCTCCACACAATTTTACTATGGCGGCCGCTCGCTGATTTGAATATCGAGTTCTGTCATTCAGTCCAACCGCGTCTTGCGCTCGGCGCAGTCTTAATGGCAGTAGCGCAATAGATAATGCATTTGCTTAACAATCAGGCCATGACTTCGAATCTCACCTATGTTAACCCACTGCTGACACAAGCAAAAGGAAATAATCAGATGAGTTTGTGTACGAATAATTGTAATAAGTCTAATGTAATTATAAAGCCTTTTTCAATAAAAACAGTAATAATAAAAGTTTATTTTCGATACTATAAGTTGTTATTACTAGCGGCCGCCTAGTGGTCGGAATTCGACCATAATTGATTTAAATTTTAAGTTTGATCGTTATTGAGGTTTTATTGTCTAGAACCCTTATAATCACATTTCATTTAGATTTCGTTCTATACAGGTTAATTTACCTATCATTTTCAAACAAATTATTATTTACTTTAACTTATACTCTTTAATTGACGATATCCCTAAGCTTGCTATATTGTTTTCTTTTTTATTTATTATATATAAATATGTAAATATATTATAATATAAATAGTTAATATCAGTCCAATTCACCCAAAGGATGCTTGTAAGATATTGCTTATATATGTAATTATATATTGATATACATATGTAACTATAGTTACGAAAAATAATACTACATCAGCCGAACAATGCCGAAATACGAACGCGATTCGACTGTGTGTGTCATATGCATGGTTATGTGCGTGTATTGTTTCTTCATTAATTTAATGTATTTTTAATGCATATTTTATATAAATATTTCGCCACTCCTTCTCCATATAAATATTAACTGTGCCAAATTTCATACTCCTCCGTCCGCGCAATTTTCGTAAAAAGGGGTACAAAGTTTTTGCTTCACGTTATAAAGATTACAAGTTAACTTGCTTATTTCCATGATGCGGGTTTGCGTTTTTATTCTCCGATCGTGAGGTTTGATTCCCGTATGGGACAACAATTTATGTGTCATTGGGTGTACGTGATTTCTTTTCTAAATATCACATGTGGCGGGCGAGACTTTTGCCATGTACCAGGCATATTTAAACTATCCGAGTTGTTACTGAGAAAATGTACTAAAAATACTAATAATATTATGTATATTTATATAAATCCCATTACGTATTATATACATATTTTGTCTGATCCTAGAATTCGTCCACGTATCTTCTCATAAGCTCAACCTTTTGCCTAAACATTGCAACTGACCTAATTGTTAATACAGTATCTTTAGTAAACTTACTAACTTACAAACTTTGCCGTTCATAAGTGTTACTTTGTGACCTACATGAATAAGTGATCTTTGACTTTGACTTCAATCTGAGAGCGCAGAGTTCAACGTGAAGTTTTGCAAGAGGATCAAAAGAATACCAAAACATGTACTTTAACCAGGTATCGTATCTTCTTACGAACGGTACCATCCCTTAAGCTTTCGCCACTAGACCATCTTGGTAGTATATATATATAAAATATATGTTTATCAGTGTATATTATCTATCAGTAGATCTGCGACCGTCGCGCGCCGTGTACAACCGTACGGCACGCGCGTAAACATTCCATATATTTTACGTTCGTGGTCCGTTTGAGATGCAGCTTAAGTTATAGGAGCTTAATACAAGAATACATAATGTATTTGACTATATGATTAAAATAATTCTACTTCATTGTGGAGTTCTCCAAATAAGTTTTTTACGTAGGCTTTTTCTTCAGGAATCATTCTTGTTTCTTGAGACAGTACAAGCATTAAAACAGCAGAAACAAAGAACACCTAGATCGGAACAACAAATAGTGGATGTCCCCATCCCGGGGAAATGCGACAGCTTAAACGACTAAACTATCCGTGCAGTGAAAAGTATAATCCATGGTTTAGTAAACATATTATGCATATAACTGCCTCCGTGGCGCAACGGTAGTGAATGCGACTGCTGTGCATGAGGTCTCGGGTTCGACCCGGGTCGGGCCAACAAAAAAAAGTATTGGGTTTTTCTGTTAAGAAATCTCAATACGAGCCTGGAGTTAGGAAGTTGGCAGTGTTAAACACCCCCGTGCCTCGGAAAGCACGTAAAGCCGTTGGTCCTGCGCCTGATCTCTCTCCGGTCGTGTCGGATTATCCGTCCCATCGGATCATGAGGGTTAGGGAACAGAGAGTGCACTTGTGTTTGCGCACATACTTGTGCACTATAATATCTGCTCCAGTCTCCGTTAAGATTGGCCGCCGTGACCGAAATTCGGTCTGGAGGACATTATTATTATTATGTATATATAAGCTGTGGTAACCTCTTCTATTCAGACTGGCGGAACGCTGGTATGCCACATTAAGAAGATGATGCAAAACATATTTTAATGACCCAGCAATCAGTAGCTGGTAAATAAAATTAAAATAATGCGAAGAAACCGACGCATGTTTGTCGATTATCAAAAAACGCCAAGCGAAATTCCGCCACGACATAAGCCCGAGCAACGTCTCTCCTATTTTGCGTAGCATACCCTTTAAAATTAGAGAAGAAAGAAAATCTGAAGGCTTTGGTTTTAAAAGCTCGCATCCTATTTTACCAACTAAAATTATAAATGCGAATGTGACTTTGTTTGTTTGTAACGCTTTTATCCCTTAACTACTTGACTGATCATCATGTAATTTTGCAATACGTACTTTTTCCGAGCGAGCTAAGCCGTGAAAAATACCACGACGACGAGCAAGTATAACTGTGTACCATCAGGCATGCCGCAAGCAGAAAGAAGAAATAATATTAAGAGCAAGACTGTCTCCACAGTAAGTGCGACTACTGCTGGCTAAATGTTGCCAGTAGAATCAATACTAACGCTTCATCCCTCCACTTACACCATGCCCACAAAACTTCGTATAATACCGAACATCTGGGTGTTCTGACGCAACCGCCTCCATTTAATGCCTTCAATAACTTTAGTTAGACCCCTTTTATTATTAGTGGCTCATTCATCTCGCTGATTGCAATACCTGGCTAAAGTTTAACGTCGTGATCGCTACCTGTGGTGTTTTATTTATCTTTTATCTCAACAGCAATAAGCTTTTGCTTGTAACTGAAGTGGATTAAATGCTGTAATTGTACAGCCGATGTTAGGAGATTTTAGTTGCGATATACGCGGTCAATCGTGCTGGAGTTCTAGGGAGACTGCTTGGAGGGATTAATAGTGTAAGTGCGTGCTTCGCCACTGCTACTGCGAGGATTCGATGCTGACATGAGACACGTGTGTTCTACAGATGTATGTTTCGTGTCTGCGTGTTCTTAGTTGCGATATTCCCGGTAAATCAATCCCGGTACCTTATTTTCTTTCTGGACGGAGCTGAGGTGGTATGAGTAACCGATCCAAATTTTTCGCGTCGTTCACACACAGTGGTCCAATTGTGGAGGTAAGTGTGGACAGCACACGTCCAACTAACTAACTAAGCCCGGTCAATCGTGCTGGAGTTCTAAGAAGCCTGCTCGGAGAGAGTAGTAATGAAAACGGGTGCTTCGCCATTGCTACTGCGAGGATTCGATGCTGGCTTGAGGCCCGAATTTGTGTGTGCCACAGATTTATGTTCCAAGTCTGGATATTCTTTGTGTACCTGCGTTCTTTGAATGTTAGTTCAGTCGCCTATGATTTGGGATTAATCCTTATGGCTGTATGTATCTTTAAAACAAGTAAAATAACCTTCTATCTGTCCATCGCTTTATTATATACGTACGTATTCATGCTACACTACATATGCTATACATGATTTGCACGTTATGCATGCTACGTACTAGAGGAGACAATTAAACTAGATTGTTAGTAACACGTTTTAGAGTGCATGCTTTGTGACTCTCTTAGTACGAGCCATACGTCTATTGCAACGATATGCTTAATTGCAAAATTAATTAAGCAGTGCTGCAATAAACTTGGAGTAATATTTTAATTGCTAAAATATTGCACTCAATCCTTTGCTGAGAAACACAAATAATTCCTATAACACTTTGTTTAAGCCGGGAATCTGATCCAAACGTAGCCGCACACAGGTGTGCGGCTACGTTTCCAAAAAGGCAATCAAATAATTGATTACTTTATCATATTATCGCTATCAAACCGTTTTGATTATTTGAAAATATATTGACATTAGTATACAATATTTATGACAATACCAGCCAAGTGGGAATCATTTGCGCACACTGAGAATTCCGTACATTTAGCCGGATTTAATATTGTATTGTATCTACTTTCAAAAAGGTTTCACGTCGTTCTGAAGATTTCATAACTAAAACAAAAATTATTGAAGACATGTTTTTTTAATCCCTTGTTATTCCCCTTATTTTATCCCTATTACGTTTTGATTTTTCATATTACGGATTCTTTATACATTTAATGAGACAGACCGTGTAGATTAGTAATTAGTTTTCACACTACTAATCTACACGGTCTGTGTGTTATTAAGTATACGTTTATGCTATGCATGCTCTTTTCAGGTCTAGCAACGCCTTGCATGCTATGCATGCTACTTTATACATGCTAAGCATGCCGTGCATACTATACCGTATACATCTAGTGTCTGCCCACGGTTTCTATCCCTATAGAAACGTATATAAATCATAATAGGCGTAAAAATAGTCTATTTTTCCGCCAAGTATCAGCCAAATCCAATGGCTGGTCTAGGCGTGATTGAGTAACAAACATTCAAAAATCCTCACAAGCTTTTACGATTATAATATTACTAGGAGTACTGCTATAATTTTGACTACAGAGGAAGAGATAGACTAGAGAGGTATGAGAGGTCACCTCGCCACTGCCACCAATCAATGCAAACTTAACTTTTAATCTTTGGCTGCCATTGAGCCGAGAGTTGTGGGTTCGAATACCACACGAGACAAAAATTTGTGTGATCCATAAATGGTTGTTCCAAGTCTGGGTCCGCAGTCCACTGTCCCGAGTCGGATTCCGCGCGTGATAAATATTATTTGATCCGCAAATGGTTGTTCCTTGTCAGGATGTTCTATGTGTCCGTTGTTTTATATCTTTGTAAAGTTCGCCGTGATCGAGGAGACGTGTCTAATGCGAAGTTATCTTAAATAAATGTAAGATAAATAATGTTTTTAATTATGGTTATTGTGTATGGTACCCTAAATACAAGACGATGGGAGTACCTGACTTCCATCGTAGTATTGTTAGATCAGCATCCGAGATCATAAAGATTGGTATCAGACAGATCTGATAGTAAATACAATGTTTATCTCACAGATAGCAGTTAAGATGTGGCGGCGCGGGAAGATAACTGCCTGCAGAAAGCACTTGGTTTATTTTGATGTATGTATTTATAACTTTGAATATTCTTTCACTTGTTTCTTTATATTCCTTTCGTGTGCCATTCTAGTGTCAGAGATTTTGAAGATATTCGTTAGACTCTGATTTGAGCAGTGATAGCTTAGTGGGGAGACCAACAGACGGCAATGCAGAGGGTCTCGGGTTCGAACCCACGTCGCGTACCTCTGACTTTCGGAAGTTATATGACTTTTCGAAATTATGTGCGTATTGATTGACAATTATCGTCTGCTCCGTGCCTCGGAGAGCACGTTAAGTCGTCGGTCCCGGCTGCCATGAACATCTATGGCAGTCGTTATTGGGGAAGTCGACACAAAAGATCCCACTGGGTCGAAGTGTCGCCGGTCTGTACTGACTGGCTCCCACACAAGATCAGATAAGATAGACTCTGACTTAGCTTGAAGGTCTGAATTGTCATTAGGATATTGCGGAGTTGCTGATTCACATTTTCATTTGTCATTGGTTTTGATTTTGATGGGGTTTTTGAATTTCTAGGACCGTTTTTGTACAATAGAGTAAATAGAGAATTATCTAATAAATTAAATAATTTTAGATGTAAAAACTTAATTTCTGATTAAGTATTTTCAAAGATTGTCATATGACCAAACCGAGCAGTTACTTACAATCTGTAAATGAAATTTTGCTAATTTAGTTTTAATGTAATATATTAAACTTATTTTAATTATTTTAACTTGTACCTTTAGTTTATTATGAAAGTTATTATAAGGTAAATTTGTTAGTACTGATAATAGTATGTAAGAGTATTTTTGCTCGAAACACAGGCCTTTAACCTAGTTTGGGTAAATATCTATAAAGTTTTGCATTTGTAAAATTGAGAATTCTCACTAAAAATAAATAAATTATTATGTTTCTCTTATCACAGGTACTTTCTAACATATAATATTAGAAAATACCTGGCCCTTTGGGATGCATCCACGGAGACATGAGTCCAACTTGAAGAGGCTTTGAGAGTTTTAATCAAAGTTGGGATGGAACACCTACAACGGCTCTAGCCGCAGTAGCAGTGTCCAATTACTATTGTTAAGTATGGATTCTAATATATGGGCCATAGGTATGAGTGTTTGGTGGACCGGTATATTGCTAAATATGGATGAAAAACGGCATCTGCCCTGAATACTCTAATAGCATCAATGCAATGGGCAGATGGTGACTCGCCAACTCACTAGATGGGCCCTCTGAATAGCCAGGGCTAGCCGAGTGGCTAGGGGTGTCGAGCGGTGCGGCGACGGTTTCACCATCACGGGTCTCGTGACAACGAAGACCCGGAGCGGGTTTCCCCGTAGTTATGCCCTTGACAATGACACTTCCACCCCCAAGCATATAGCTCTAGCGGCCCTACTCTAACAGGCCGACCAAGGCAAGAGTCCCACGGGCGCTCTTGAAGTTCCACCCCAGCCAACCAGTAACGGCATGCCGGGGACGAGTCCCAACCGACTCTCTGAGGCATTCAGTACCGCAACGTCGCCACTCACATTCAGCTCGCCACAAGCTGCTCTACGTTTTGTGCGCTTTTATTTAACCTGGTGATACATTTTTCGTTTATATCACAAGGCGAAGGTGATAGTTTAAAAGCTAGTGTACTGTGCCCTCCGATATCGCGTTAGTCTCATGATGAGATAACAACTGTCCCAGAGGGATATAAATTACTATTATTATTAATTGGTATTTAAAACAGTCGGGATCGACGGATAACTTAATGTCTTTCTAGCTTATTTTGATGTATGTTTTCATTTATTCGTTTATTTAGTAATTAAGGTATTTAGTATTTCTAGTGGCTACTCGTCAGGTTATTTTAAAGTTACTTAGTCAACGTATCGACTGTCATCTGTGTTAAGGGCAGCTGGTACTGATGGCTTAAGAGGAAACACCACGGGCGAGAGAATTGAAAAATAGGTATTTGTAAAATCTATTGCTGTCGCGCAGTGCCCGCAGAGCGTGATAGAGACAACTGCACCTTGGACCGAAAATACCTATAAAAGTACACAAAATCAACGTTTCGTAGTCCCCTGATTCCTTCTCCAACACTTGACCGATTTAACTACTTATTTCATTAAAAATTGAAGAAAGGCTTTGGCCGTGTTTCTATGTTTTTCTTTTTTATATACTCAAATATGTTTTCTGGATGTTTGAACACAGCGGAAAATAGACCAATTTTTGAGGTTTTTGAAGGCTCATATCTCTTTTAATAATTAATTAATGAAAAAAAGGAAAACATAGGGACATGCCAATAGAGGCTATACATGTTATTTTAAAATATTATTGTTCTACTGGCATTATCCAGGGAGGAAACAGGGGACTACATTTGTATGGAAAAACGGCCCTTGTGTTTCCTCTTAAGAGGAAATGCGGGCAGTGTTTTGTCCATATCAACATATTCCCCTGTTTTCTTCCTTAAATATAATCTATATTTACTATTGTCATGTTACTAATGTTTTTATTTCTACATTTCACTATTACAAGGATACGGAACTTTGAAAAATAAAAGATTCACTTATTTGATATGCTTGGAAAGTGACAACACCTCGTGCCTAGCTCTTCTTCCAGAAGGGACTTCAAATACAGCTAGTGAATTTGGGTGTAATAAACACCCTCGGAGGTATAATTGCATGCTGTGTATACATTATTGAATCATGTTTTATTCAAGAAATACTTCGTATTTCGGAACAACTGAACTTATTCGTTGGACATATAAATCAGTAGTCTATGACTCAGAAAACTTTTATCTCCGTGTATAATAGGGAACAGAACAGGTGTTCTTTGATACCAGGTGGAGCAACCCACGCAGATTGTACAGATAAACCGAGGGGAACAAATTATTTGAGGGAGTGTAGGCGGTAGACCAGTAATCTGTAGCAATCGTAATATTTTGCTGAATTCTGGTTATATTTTATGTAGAGTCAAAATTAATTGTAATTAACTCTAATACAAAAGCGGTGAATAAACTTTACACCCACCTGATTGTAGGTATTTAAGAATAAGTTAAGATAAGTACATGTGCGTACTAAATAGTTAATTATCGCTCACTTTAACGACGGTCGCGATTGCATGTGAAATCGATTCGCGCGGACTCGCCGGCTATGGTTATGTTGAGGAACACCATGGTAGGCTTAGTCGGGTTTTCTTTTCCCCAGTGAGCCCGATATAACTATTTCGTCGCCCTGCGGAGAAGTATACGTTAAAGCAATCCCGCACGTAAAAAATATGGCTTTAACGGTTAAGGAAAACGTCGCGAGGAAACCTGCATGTCTCAAAGTTCTTCATAATGTTCTTGAAGATATGTGGAGTCTGTTAACCATGTGGACGTATGGCCTCACCCTTCTCACACTGAGAAGAGGCACGTGCTCAGCAGTGAGACAGTTTAATACAGGGCTGATATTATATAAGACTTGCTGACCCGGTAAACTTCGTACCGCCAATAAAAGTTGTCTGAACTTATCTACATATATAAATAAAACAAATTCAGATGAGTTAGTTATTTATGCAATTAGGGGTTAAATTTAAATACAACACAGTTAAATTAAGTTAATAAATTTTAATTTAACAATATTTTTGTCTTTTTTTGTGGTGCGTAAATATATAAATATGATGGTTTTCCGACGCGCGAACACGCGTCGTATAATTGTCCATGAGAGAAACAGGGCAACTCCTAGTTGATTCCACAAACTTCCAACCACTGACCATGCGATTTATTTATGGTCATCGCAAAGGCCAAACGCACGGCATTTTGTAGACGCTTAAAATCAAAAAGTAAATTCGTTGGAATCATCGGAATACGCGGGATCGAGATCTTTAAGCGGATCCTGGGTCCTTTAAGCGCGGCGTTAAAAAGCACCTTTTCAGGCCGTCAAAGTAGAGACCTCAACATCGCCTCGGCTGCTATGAGGACGGTGTGGAGGCCACTGCTCTTAGACCACACGACTGCTTACCATCAGGCGGAAAGTGGTCAATTTGACGAGAAAAAAGAAAATCCTCTTCTTTGTATTTTCCCTTGATGATTGTTGCCTTGACGAGTTTTTTCACAGAAGTCTCGTTCCATTGCATAGTCGTGGTTGGTTATTGTTACGCAGTATGATCCTACTTTTAATTTAAAATGAGTCAATTCTAATAAATTTAGATATAAATAAAATAAAGCTCTGTGGGATAGCTGACAACGTCATCCCGGTTTATAACTGTGTCAGTTGACAGAGTTATAAGGTTTAAGTATTTTTCATTCACATCAGTTGATTTGAACGAAAACTATTCCTCCGGAAGAAAATTCTGAATGGTCGCATTGAAATCATCGACATCTGTATTTTTCCCGCCAATATCGCTCGTTAGGTAGTGTACTGTTGCGTTAGCTCATGAAAAACACGCTGAATAAGCTCCTCTTTCGAGTTTGTGTAGTGACAGAAATCAGTGGGTAATGTAATTAATCCGGTCGAGATGTCAATGGCGACTTTACCATTTCCAATGTCTAACAACTGCTTCGAAAACATATTTCCAGATTGATTTTGTTGCAAAAACACTCGCATATTATTCGCTTCATTTTGCGATTTAATCCTCACCAATAATAATGAAATTAAGAACGTTTTTTCAGTGCCTCCCGGAGCATCACGGAAGTAAATTCCCCCAAATCCACTGTTCACAGCTTCTGTCAAAGTATCATACGCAATCCTTTGTTGTTAATTCACTTGTGGAACATTCTCTTTCGGCCAATGCTTCAGTGTCGTAGTTTTGTTCTCTTTGTAACTCATGGTTAAATACGTCACGCGTATTACGAATGGGTGCTGTCATGACCAAGCATGACAATACTTTATTTGCCATCAATAAACACATGTTTTCTATGATCAATATCATGATCAAGGCGTAATTGTAAATTTCTGCCGCCATTTATAGTATATGATTCAAAGTTTGACAGCGCACACGATGCAAAATATCCTCAGAATGTTATCTCTATATTTCACCCACAAATTTCTCGGATTAGAGGGGAAACATGTCGATATGATAATCGCAAATAATGTGCGAATTTGATGCGGCAATGAAGATATAACGGAATCCTTGAGCGTATTGTCTATGGCACTATCTGAGATTTGACAAACCACACATTCTCGCTAAAGAACACCGATTCCTACCAAGGATGCTCCGCGAGGCAATTGAAATAAAAAAACATTCTAATTTTAATTGAGAAGATGGTTGGAATGTTCCACCAGCTTGGGAAATTTGTTAAATTATGTTCGGGTACTTTGAAATAACTACACTGGAACATTGAGACAACTACCATCTTAGTCTCCCCGTGACCATGGCTGCTGAAAAGCAACTGAAACATCGGGAAAATGTAAACTTAAATATTAATATCTTTTATAATTTAATCATCTTAAATTTTTTTAAAGTTTAATTGTAGTAATAGTAGTGTGACAGTTTTCAAAATTATGTAATGAAGTGTTAAATAAACAACGCGATAATATCCGTATAAAATAATGTAATGTCATTGAATAACATTCGAGTAAACAGAAGACAATATTACCTATGTATACATGTTACTACTGTACAAAAACATCCGGAATTATTCATTAAGACTAAAGATGTAACTAAAAGAAATGCAGCTCCCAGAAATAAGCATAAGTTATGTTTACCACAATGCAAGCTCGAATTGTATAAAAGGAATTCGTATGTGAACGCTATAAAGGTATATAATAAATTACCCAACGTCTTTAAAGATTTACCTTTAATCAAGTTTAAAACAAAGTTGACACAGTGGCTAAAAGAAAAATGTTTTTATGATCTCAATGAATTTGATTTGATTTGATAATGAAGTTTGATCACTGACATAGGTATTTTAATGATATTAATAAAATCTTTGACATATTTATTTTTATGGACATATTTAAATTGACATTTAATTTTTTTAACAGACATATGTTATTATAACTTTGAGAATGATTAATTAATAATAATGATACTACATTTAAGGGAGTGCATTTGTCGTTTTATTGAGTGTTTTTTTTTAAATACATAATAGTTACAATATATTTTTAGTGTGAATTAAACAAATATTTGCATACCATTGTAATGGTTGAATGTAATTGGGACATTTTAGATTTAAGACCATACTCTGTACACCTACATTCTGGCAAATAAATGACTTTGACTTTGACTTTGATTAACCATTTTGAAATTGAAATGGTATCCGTCTTCCCCCTGACAGAAAATGAATGTATATCGCGCGTAAGGCGCCATTTCTCCTGTGCGTTGCATACACACGTTTCAATTCATTCCTCCGACGATGAAGCTCGATATCTCTAGATTGCAAATTTTCTCCGACATTGACAACAGCCACTTCGTCAATTGTCGGTGAATAAAAGCTCCTTGCGTGCTCACCAGCAGGTGTTTGGCCAGCTCTTATGATGATATTAGGGCTGTCAGATGACATCCGATCCAATGCTATTTTTAACATTTTGACTAAATGGTTGTTCTGGTGAAGAAGCGTTTGCAGTTTTTGGACAATGGTCCGCTTTACTGTTGGATTGCAAGCACAACGCCTATGAACTACTGCATCTGTATTGCCCATAAAATAAATTATAGTAAAAATTGATGATTTGCGTCTGGTATTGGTAACAGCGCTCCCAGTAAGTGATAAATTTGTCCTTGTATCTGCTATTGTTTAAGATTAAGATTAATTATTTGTAAAACAGAAACAAATTTTAATTTTATCCAATACCTTCTTCTTCTCTCTAGCCTTTATAATTCCCAAATCACTTGGGTCGGCTTTTCAGGTCTAACCGGATTTGACTGGATATCAGTTTTTACACGGAGCGGCTGCAACCTGACCTCCGCAACCCGAAGGCTAACGATACCCTAAGGCTAGACCAGTGTCAGGATATTATAGGGCACTGACTTCCCAATAACGACTGCCATAGATGTTCATGGCAGCCGGGACCGATGTCTTAACGTGCTCTCGGAGGCACGGAGCAGGCGATAATTGTCAATCAATACGCACATAATTTCGAAAAGTGATATAACTTCCGAAAGTCAGAGGTGCGCGACGTGGGTTCAAACAAGAGGCCCTCTGCATTGCAGTCTGTTGATCTCCCCACTGAGCTATCGCTGCTTAATTTTATCCAAAAACTATTTTAATATATTATACCTTGAAAGTAGGCATGAAATTGTTCTATTCGTTGCGCCAAGCAATATCGTTTGAAAACAACTGTTATAATAATAATAATAATAATAATAATAATAATTTGTTTTATTTTCATTAAACAGATTTACATTTTTTTGTGTAGTGATCGAAGTCACCTAGTAAGCAAACAATGCCTGTGACAGGTGACTACGCTCTTCCATAGCTATTAAAAACTAAAACATTAAAATAATAAGTAATATTACTTAAAATAATAATTATAATTTGTACTTAATACGTGAACTTAATTCTTAAGTACTGCGAACATACTTAATTACAGAATAATTCAGTATAGTAACTTAACGTTTATAATCATTCTCACTGTAATGTGTGTGTGTGTGTGTGTGTGTGTGTGTGTGTGTGTGTGTGTGTGTGTGTGTGTGTGTGTGTGTGTGTGTGTTGTGTGTGTGTTTGTGTGTGTGTATGTGTGTGTATGCGCGTGTATAAGTTAGTGTTGTTATAGAGTGTGTTGTAATAAAGACTCCGTTTCCTCATAACTTAAAGGTAGTAGAAAGTTAGTTATTGCTTCTTTATTTTCTTGAAAGGTTTTAGTGTAAATATCTACGTTATTATTAATTTTATTGTATAAAGTCTCAGAACGACTGTTATATTGTCTATTGGCAAATGATGTTTTTATTAGAGTACGAGCAATTATGTATTTTCTTCTTTTTGATCTAGTGGTTGGGGTAAAGTTAGTGGTTACATGTTTTTTCAAAACAGTATAGAGAATATAAAGCTTTCTTACTGACAGGACTTTACTGATGGAGTATAGACTGCTAGTAGAAAATCTTCTTTGTTTAAAATGCATTACTTTTAGCAAGGCACGTTGAGCACGTTCTAGCTCCAACATTTTTGTTTTACCCGCTCCTCCCCAGACAGGTAAGCAGTAGGTTAGTATGGACTGCGCCAATGCTGTATAGATTTCCTTAAGAATATTCCTTGAGGTGTTTTGAACATAGAGCTGCTCCCTTGGTACCACATGTCTTAAGGTTTTAAAAATCCAGATAAGTTTTCTTATTCTAGCAGTGACTTGATCGATATGGGAATGCCAGGACAGTCTCTGGTCAACCATGATTCCTAAATATTTTGCGTTTTCAATTTTATCTATAGCAGGACAGTCACAAGCGTCTGTGTTAGTAGTCAATCTTTTACATGAGTGTATTTTAAGTTTAAAGTCGGTATTAGGTTGTGTGTGGTTTTGGATACTGTAGCAGATAAAGTTAGTTTTTAGTGTATTCAGTGTAAGAAGATTATGATTTAACCAATTTGCAACTAAACACAGGCCATGTTCTGTATTTTCTTTTACAGCAGCCCATGTTTTACCAGTAAAGACCAGCGCAGTGTCATCAGCATAAGAAAAAGTATGTGAGTTAGTAATGTTTAGATTACAGAGGTCGTTTATATATATTAGAAACAGTGTAGGGCCCAGCACACTTCCCTGTGGAACCCCATAAGACACTGTAACATCTTCACTCGTATACTGATTCAGTCTCACAGTTTGCTTCCTTTCAGAAAGGTAACTGCTGAAGAGAGACAGCGCCATAGATCTTAAACCAATTTTTTCTAGTTTGTAGATTAGAATAGGGACAGAGACGGTATCGAAGGCTTTTTTCAGGTCTAAAAATACCGATATGCATTTTTGACCCTTATCAACTTGTTCGGTGACAATTTGAGTTAGGGCTATAACTGCGTCTTCGGTTGACTTACCACGCCTGAAGCCATATTGTGAGGGTGATAGAAGTTGGTATCTATTTAGGTAACTTATAAGTCTAGAGTTTAATAGTTTCTCTAATATTTTCGAGATGGCTGGAAGTACAGCAATTGGCCTATAATTACCGATGTCGCCTCTGTCACCACCCTTGTACACAGGGGTAATAAAAGACTTTTTTAAGGGAGCTGGGAATAATCCATGTTGAAAGCAGAGGTTAACTAGGTGCGTAATTACGGGAACAAGTTCATCCTTTGCAAACTTTAGGAAAGCCATAGGAATGTTATCCCAGCCGGGAGCACTATTAGATTTTAAATTCATAAGGGTTCTTTCGACTTCATTAGTATCTGTTTCCTGTAAAACAAAGGAGTTGGCCTGAGGCAAGTTACTGTTAGTAAGCGTATTTTTAGTTAATTTGATGTTGGTTTGTATGTGATGTTATATTTTCGAATACTGGCCAAGAAGTATTTAGAATCACTTCCCATCCCATTAACTAATGATCGTAATGGATCTGGTGGTAGGACTTATTGTTGCAATTTCACTTTTCCACCATCACAACATAATCCAGCAGATTCACCGCTGTATTTTAACGCCTTACAATATTGACAAATGATTGTCATTTCCCCAATTGTTACGGATTTCTCGATAGATTAATCTATTCTCGGATCGTAGTGGAATGCTACTCGTTATAGTGACTACTTACTTGTTTTATAGTGCGTTCAGAAATTAATTGTTTAAACTTCGAAAGGTATATTATCATGTTACATAAAAATATCAATCTTGATTACAAACGATAGAAGTTATGTAATAAAATATGGTATAGAAATATAAAAAAAAACTGTTTTGATAAAAGATTTAATAAACGCATCCTGTTTGACAGGTACGAACAGTCTGTATGGCAAAATAAAATAGTTAGGTACTACTTTTTATTACTTTCGTTGCAATTTCTTTATATTTCTCAACTTTTAAACCTACCTTGGACTTCTACAAATATATCTAAAACAAAATTAGGCAAATTGGTTTAGCCGTTCTCAAGTATTTGTGAGACTAACAAACGTCAATTAATTTTTATATATATGTATATATATAGATGAGATGAAGGAATAGAATAGGGGACGTAGGTATGTGTGCCTCCGGAGTTTTTATTCACAGGGATTAAAAAGTTGGTGTGATTCTAGTCTGAGTGAGCCTTTACCGGGCAAGTCGGTTTTTACATACTGTCACTAAATAAAGCAACAGGCTCATTTACTCTCAAAACATGTATTATTGCATTTAAAACAGTATACAATAAATAATGTCACATAATATCCTAGTTGTCTATGTTCGATTTCGTACATTGTATTAAACATAAAAGTAAATAACTATCAAAAGACTTCTTTTTAAATTGATTTGTCTCACTGCTGGGCAAACGCTTCCCTCTTGGACTCCCAAATTACTCTGTTGGTCGATATCTCCTGCCAGTCATTTTCAAAGGTATCCCAGGTGTTTAATAATTTGTGTGTGTAATAAGTGCAAGTTTGTCTCTGTCTACCCGTCTGTGGAATAGCACTGCACGGATGGCAAAGTCTTTTGAGAGGTTGCCTCGCCACTGCTATTTTACTGAGTGTAGTGGGTTCGAACCCCACACCAGACAAAACTTTGTCTTGTTATTCAAGTATTCTTAGTGTCCGTTATTTGAATGTTTGTAAAGTAAAATCGATACAGGATTTATTCTTGAATCGCTTTTGCTTTTAGTTCCTTTTTTAATAGGCGTTCGTCTGTATGTATGATACTAGCACCTTTTATCCAATTCGGACCATCACCTAACTAATGCGGTGTTTCCGAACAAGTCAAACTCGAAATATATGTTCATTCAGAAAATACACTATGATACTAACACCTTTTTTCCAATTCGGACTTTCACCTTCCTAATGCGGTGTTTCCGAACAAGTCATACTAGAAATATATGTTCACTCAGAAAATAAATATAATAATTTGACTAATTATTCGTTATTTATATATTTCGGAATAGCGATGGTTTATTGCGGTGATTTTTGGACAGCTATGCCGAGCTCTCAAGTTTATATAATAATATTCATTAATACCTCTGACTTTACGAAATTATATGCGTTTAGTTAATAACATTTTTCACGTATGCTCTGCTTCTATTGATCGCAGCGTGATGTTATAGCCTATAGCCTACCTCGATAAATGAGCTATCCAACACTGAAAGAATTTTTCAATTTTATATTCAAATTATATGTTCAAAGATAGCTGTATCTCTGCTGAATAGTAAATCTTGTAACACCAGAGATCTCAGGCTAAGCTGTAACTGAATCAACAGGATAGCGAACCATATAAATAGTGATCAAATCCGTCTCCTATTTTCTTTTATAGCATTCGCACACATGTAAGGCTGCTAAGATGCACATGAAATCAAACTAATTTAAGAAGAACTATTGCATTAAACACATACCGGGTTAAATATTTATCTATGTGTTAATCTACGACAATGACATGATCTATCTATTTACCAAGTTTCATCTAAATCTGTTCAACGATTTACGCGTGATTCAGCAACAAAGCTCGTAGCAACATCTTCACAAATATTCACATCTTAACTAATATTATAAATGCAAGTGTGAGTTTGTTTGTCACGCTTTCACGCCTTAACTACTCGACCGATCAACATGTAATTGCGCATACACGTTGTCAGAGAAACAGAAAAGGAAATAGGGTACCTTTATTAGGTTGTTGTAAATTCGTCACGAAAAAAAGTATGTTTAAATTCGTCACAATTCTAATTTATGCAATAAATTTCCAATATATTAATTTTGTTTATTGTAAATTCATCACAGGGTTTTTAACAGCACCAAGAGCAAAAAAAAGAAAAAATAGAAAGAAAGAAAGAAAGAAAAAGAAGATATTTATTTTGGCACACAAGGGCACACGCAAAACATGAAGACAGTTCACAAGTGGACGATCACAGTTCACAACATTACAATTATAAGATTAACAATAGAAAGACAATTAAATTACAGTAATAATCATTTATATTACTAAACTAAACTACATACCGAATACCGAAGCCGCGGGCAAAATCTATTTTGTCAATTAAAAGCTAACTTTAATGTTCAAGATTCGTATACACGTAAGAGTATTATGATTGATTCGACTATACAACTTATTTATGAAGAACTAGACCCAGTCAGCAATTTTAAAAGCGTGTGTACACATATCGCGATAAAAAATAGGTATCATAAGTGCTAATCCATTGCGAATCTATTTTTCCACTCTCATCCAAATCAGTTCAACGGTTCACGCGTTAACTGCGCCGACCGAAATGTGCCAAAACAGGCGGTCACAGTTAAGTTCATAAAATCAACAATTTTTGTTTAATGATAAAATATACATTTACCATAACAATGAATGTGTTTACAATTACTTCGCGTAAAAGACTTAAAATAATTTATATTTCGCCTACAAAATTACGTAAATTTGCACGAAATATGCAGAAATGTAAGCTCGTCTTACGTGTTTTTAGATTATAACTGTAGTAATCTATCCTATTTTAGAGCTTAAACGAAACATAAATAGTTATATTACAATTTGTCCGTCCCATATATTTAAGTTATTGGTTGACAATAAATATACATATTTATCAAAAAAGCACTTCAAATTCTCCGTACAATTTTACTATGGCAGCCGCGCGCCGATTAGAATATCGAGCTTTGTCATTAAGTCCAACCGCGTCTTACGCTCGGCGCAAGCAACAAACATCGAAGCAACATCTTCATAAACTTCCATATCCTAACTTATCTTATCTTATCTTGTGTGGGGGCCAGTCAGTAGAGACCGGTGACACTTCGACCCAGTGGGATCTTTTGTGTCAATTTCCCCAATAACAACTGCCATAGATGTTCATGGCAGCCGGGACCGACGGCTTAACGTGCTCTACGAGGCACGGAGCAGGCGATAATTGTTAATCAATACGCACATAATTTCGAAAAGTCATATAACTTCCGAAAGTCAGAGGTGCGCGACGTGGGTTCGAACCCGAGACCCTCTGCATTGCAGTCTGTTGGTCTCCCCACTGAGCTATCGCTGCTGTCCATATCCTAACTTTATTATTATAAATGCGAATATGAGTTTGTTTGATGGTTAACCTTATACTCCTAAACTACTCGACCGATCATCATGAAATTTCACATTCACATTGTCAAGGGAACAGAGAAGGACAAAGGGTACCTTACATCCAGAAAAAGTACTGTTACTAATTTAGCCTAACCTACATTTACGCGACCGATGTCGTAGGCTAAATCTAGTAATCTAAATGTATGTCAATTTTCATCAAAATCGGTTCACGCGCGGTTAAGCAACAAACACCACAACATCTTCATGTACTTTCACATTTATAATATTAGTAGGACTCTGTGCAAATCCAAATCTCTCAATCCTTTGCTTATCGGGTATCCCGGGCGCTATCGCGCGATCTTCGGGTCAACTCGCAGGTTCAAGCCAGACAACATCGGTACATTTAAATATCCCGGAGGCTGAATGTAAACAGCTCATATCTGATCAAACTTGCGGCATATCGTATTGTTGTATTACTGCTGATTTGTTGTAGCCTTGTTATGATATAAAAGTAAAAAAATTACTTGCATGAAGGAATATACATGGTAAAACGTATTATAATGTAGCATCATGCTCGTGTATTTTGGTAACGCAAGGTAACACCTCAGGCTTGGTTAGAATCGAGTCGTTTTAGCTGCAGACTGACAGATAAATTTTGATATATTTTTCATAGAATATCTTATATATTAAATTCTCGTGTCACAATGTTCGTTCCCGTACTCCTCCGAAACGGCTTGACCGATTCTCATGAAATTTTGTGAGCATATTGAGTAGGTCTGAGAATCGGCCAACATATATATATATATTTTTTTTTTTTAATCTTTTGGTCAAAACATTTTTTTATGGCAAAACAACGTTTGCTGGGTCAGCTAGTTTATTTATATAAAAACTTCATGCTCAAAACAATATATTAACAGACTTAATGCTAAGGACATTCTCTATCAGTCAACCGTAGCGTGAGGCAGAGATAAAAATAAGTAGGTGCATGTATTGAAACCAAAGAATAACAAAAAAGTAACGATATTTACATAATAATTATATACATACCTAAATACGAGTATATTATATAATTTAAATAAAGTATGTGTCAACTGTACCTACTGTCCATAGACAAAACGGCTCGTTTCTTGATCTAGGAGCTGGGCTTTAATTTGATATGTTTGCAGATGAAGTGGTGCAAGATGATGGTATAATAATAATTTTATCTTTAATTAATGTAGGTAATCGGTTGTTTTAAATCGTTTAAACTTTTAGGTGACAGAGCATGCTGATTGCCGATTAAACGATATAGTTCCAGACTCTGTGTTACTGTTGAAAACTTAACATCAGTTTGTCTGATTTGGACATCGTACTTTTGCTAAAGCCCTGACGTGGTATTACTCAATATAGATTGGAATATCATTGTTGTCTGTTTCTTTGACACCGACACCAAATTGATTAGACTCGATTAGAAGCTTAGTTAAGTATAAAAAATAAATGTCCTTTGTTTCTTTTTTGCACGTGGTTAATAGAATATTATCATGATGAGTTTTACTTAACGGTATTACTTAGCGTGAGTATTGCAACAAATGCTGATCTTGAGATCTTGAGTTCAACGTGTCGGGTTAAATATGTTTATTAACACATAAGGAAAGTACCACGCTGCTTTCCTCGAAGACCACGTAACTTATAACAGTCAAAGATTCAATAGCCAACATTTTCTAAACTACCAATTACATCAAGTAAATCAGAGGAACGCGTGGCTTGAAAATTCCTGACGGCTACAAATTACAAGAAGAAATAAAGAACATGTCTTTAAATGTTATTGCAATTTGCTTCATAGTTTTATTTTATTGTCAACAATGTTGCAGTTGCCAGTTCGTGAGCGAAGCCTGAGGGCGGCCATACCTCCACATTTATAACTAACAGTTCATTTATTAGTTGGTATTTTGATCAACATTTTAAAATAACCTTTCAGCTTAGTATCCTGCGGCTTTACTCCTAGAAGGCACATTATGGAGAGCTTACTAGTCGTTTTTCTATTTTAAAATGTGTTATTAATGAATTAAACTAACGCATAGTCCGGCGCCATTCATTTTATCCATAAGAACTGTATGTTAAAACTCCCCGAAGGCTAGGATAGATGTATAATTTACACCCATATTTCGTCCTGCCTGTCCTTACGTGATGCTACTGAGAATGTCTTAATAGAAATACAGCTGTCGTGTTCTAAACACTACATCAACGAGGTATCTATGTCGATATCTTTGTAGATTGTATTGAACAAGCGTATAGATGATTGAAAGATTTCTAAATGAATAAAGTAAAAAAAAAATGCGCTTAAGAAATACGTTGACAGTCATAAATAGCTCTTCCTAAGTTCAAAATAGCTCAAATTTAGTTACTACTGTGCTAAAATATATGCCATTCTGAATCTTTTTATGTATTTGGAACGTAACTAAGATAACGTAGGGTAAACTTTGACAATCGTAAAATTAAATAGGTATACTATTTTATTTTAGGATTGTCAATGTACACATATATTGGTCGAATTAAGCCAGCGATTTAGTGTAACAAAAAAGTCCTCAGAAAATTCACGGCTGTTATTTTTATGTCGCTATTGGATAATAGACAAATGATGTGTTGTTGTTATTCATGTTTTCATTGTACTACTACCATAATAATGTCAGCCCTGTATTAAACTGTCCCACTGCTGGGCATGGGCCTCTTCTCAGTGTGAGAAGCGTCAGAAAAACCACCACGCTGGCCCAGTGCGGGTTGGCAGACCTTACATATCTTCGGGAACATAATGGAGAATTCTCAGACATGCAAGTTTTAGCTATTTTCTTTCACTATTAAAGCAAGCGATAATTAAGTCTTTAATACGCACATGTACTTAACTTATTCCTAAAAGCTGGCGACGAACCTTACGAAAATTTGCGTTGCGCACCTTGGGATCGAACTCGAGACCTCTGCGTGGCAGAACAACGGTTTCCCACTAGACTATCGCTGCTATATTATAGTGAATACATCTAAATATAGCAATAATAAAGAAATAAATAAAAATAGAACAACAAATGTCTTTAGACTTTCGCGATTTGTACACATAAAATAATATAAGACAACGGATCCTAATCGCGTTGGTAATAACTTAAAAGTATAAATATCTTTTTATTTCCCGACATTTCGATTAACTGGTATCGATCACAATCACAGGTTGTCTCTATAAAATAGAACAGTTCAGATTCCAATGGTGATATTTGTTACCATCCTTTTTCTAAAACCTCAGAATTTTATTCGCTTGGCACTAGTTTGATTCGAGTTATACAGGATGTCCGGTAATTAATGGATAACCTTGAAATATCTTATAGTAGAACTGAAGGCCGTTCAGAAAAAAAGAAAAAAGAAAAAAAAATATTAAAAAGTGCAAGCTATATCGCATACCATGCTTTTGACTGTCTATCTATTAGCATAATTAGTGTTTAATAATAAAACAACAAAAAACCGATGGATTTCATTCATTTATGGTCGTAGTATAAAAGAAAGTTATACATGGTAATTTAAAAAAAAACACATTTCTCAGGTAGTAGTTAGGATAGATTTTTTTATATATTTTTTTCTGAACGGCCATCAGTTCCACTATAAGACATTTCCAGGTTATCCATTAATTACCGGACATTCTGTATATATAGTTATTTTAAAGTGACTTCTTGCGCTCGTTATAATTTCCTGTACCGCGGGGTAATTTACAAACATTCGAACAACGGACACAAAGAACATCGGATTCCAGACACGGCACAACCATTTGAGGATCGTAACATTTTTTGTCTCGTGTTGGGTTCGAACCCATAACACTCTGCGAAATAGCAGTGGTGAGGCGATCACTTAATCCATGTCATCAATGCCTCGATGGCGTAGTGGCTAGTGTAACCGACTGCCACGCCTGAGGTCAAGGATTCGATTCCCGCACAAGTCAAACATTTGTGTGCATGAACATGGATGTTTGTCTTGGTCTAGGTGTGTCTATGTATAATATGTAAATATTTACAAAAAAATATATATATGTATGTTAATCCATTATTTAGTATCCATAGTATATATTTGTGCTGGAGTTTGGGCTAGATGGTGTTGTGTGTATGTGATAGAATATTATAAAAGCAGGTGTAATCTAAGCTTCTTGCCGACGGCGACGGCGCATCTGCGTATAAAACAATTTGAGCTTCAATTCCATTGTTCCAATACCTTCAGTAACTAGGTGTTTAGCGTTAAATGTAGGCTTGTAGTGCCTCCAGTTATAGGGCCATGGAACTAATCTGTAACAACTGCTCCATATCATAGAAAATGTAAACACACGGGAACAATCTAATGCGCGGGAACGCCAATGTGTCAGTACCATTTAGCGTTAGTTTTCTTCTTTTGTATTATCTTTGAAAAGACAAATATCGCGCTAGAAAGAAATCTTGTACCGCGGGTAGGGTTACCAGTTGAAAAATCAATAGTCCGAAGAAAAGGCCTGATTTCCATTGAAAAGCCTGCGATTTTTCTACAGTTTGAGAATTTTCTCTCAAAATAATATTTTAGTTTCCATCGCACCGATTAACACAGAACACACTTTAAATAAAATTAATTTATTAAAGAGATCTTTAAAATGTAAGCTGTATTTTATTTAAAATTCTAAAAATCCTGAGATTTCATGAGATCTGGAATCCTGAGAAGAGTCCAAAAATCCTGAAATCTCAGGACAAATCCTGAGATATGGTAACCCTAACCGCGGGAGACTTTTCAAACATTCAAACAACGGACATAAAGAATACCCAGAGTAAGAATAACAGATTTTGTCCCGTGGGAAACGAAACTACGCTCTACGCCTATCATGCCTCATCTTAACAACCTAGACTTTACCTCAGACTGCAATGTAATCTCGAGTTTTTAATCAGGGTACACGTCAGTGAACGCACCAATTCTACCATAAACAATTATGAGGCTAGCTAGCTTTTGAATATTATTATAACCTGAGTGTTTCATGAAGCAGTAAGTGGTGTTATGGTTGCAGTTACAAAACTGATTTGCAGATTTTCGTTTTGTATTTTTGGCCATTATATCATTTAATATTGTCTTCTCTATTACATAATTTAGAAACTGTTACACTACTATGCTATACTATTAAACTTTACTAATTTTAAGCTAATTAAATGATTAAAACTATCAAATCTATTTGTTTTTAAGTTTACACTTTCCCCGACGTTTCGGTTGCTTTTCAGTAGCCATGGTCACGGGGAGACTAAGATGGTAGTTGTCTCAATGTTCCAGTGTAGTTATTTCAAAGTACCCGAACATAATTTAGTTATTGGTGTTTCTATTTACGCAGAATGAGCTCAAAGTATCATGAAGTCTAGCTGTGGTTTGTTTCTTCTTGGGTTTGACTATTTGAAGTACTGGATCCCAAGCTGGTGGTACATTCCAACCATCTTTTCTATTGAAATTTGGATGTTTTTTGATTTCAATAGCCTCACGAAGCATCCTTGGTAGGAATCGGTGTTCTTAAACTCATCATATCATTTGTTAGTAAATTCCTGTCAGTTTTTCTCATTGGTTCTACGCTATTGCTTTGCTGAACATGGCAACAGGTAAATGTACTTCTTCTCCCTAGCCTTTATTATTCCCAAGTCACTTGGGGTCGGCTTTTCTAGTCTAACCGGATTTGACTGGATATCAGTTTTTACACGGAGCGTCTGCCACCTGACCTCCGCAACCCGAAGGCCAACGACACCCCAAGGCTAGACCAGTGTCAGGATATTATAAGGCACTGACTTCCCAATAACAACCGCCATAGATGTTCATGGCAGCCGGGACCGACAGCTTGACGTGCTCTCCGAGGCACGGAGCAGGCGATAATTGTCAATCAATACGCACATAATTTCCAAAAGTCGTATAACTTCCGAAAGTCAGTGGTGCATTGCAGTCTTTTGGTCTCCCCACTGAGGTAAATAAATAAATGTATATTCACATTAATAAGTTTAACTTTAAGGTTCATAAGTGATACTTTGTTGCCTATGTGAATAAATATATATTTTTTTTTTCTTGATACTGTCGGTTCTTATAAATCTCACAAATAATTTAGAAAGAGAGATGTGTGATCAATGCCCATACGGGACCAAAAATACACCAATTGTTGTTACGATTCTAGGTATTCTTTATGCCCAGTGTTTGTAAAACTCTTCGCGATACAGAAACCAACAAAACCTGACGATGTGTTAAAAAAAAATTACAATATTATACAATATTCCAAAATTCACATACATTTTTGGAATATTCGGTTTCCTAGACCCTTCACTGTGGGCGATTAAAAAGCCACGTCTACAAAACATAACCGTATATTTTCAACTTAATATCTTATTTACGAATAATATGCGTGAGTTTCAATAGGCGAACGCGTCACGGTCTACGAGATTGCTGTTCCTGGCTCTGAGGACTACCAACAGTTACCTAATGGCATGCGACACTAATGAGGGAAAGCTCCTTTATACGGTAAACAATATTGTACTCACTTTGTTTATACTGATTTATTCGTCGACTTACATGATATCTTTTATTTATGAGTACCCTCTAAACATGTACTAGCTCTTTTCCCAGATATTACAGAAGCTTAAAGCTATGTTCTACATAACAATCAATGAATTCAACCAATTCTTAGTGACGAGGGTTGTGTGATACATACAGGTACAGTACAGTCGCGGTTACTTTAATATCTTGTAAAAAGACGATCTGTCTTCATTTTGTATGTGTTTTTCTATTAGAAGGAATTAAATTAAGGTGTAATAACAAATGTAATAATATTTTACTTCATGTTTACTTGTTTCAAATAGATTATAGATGTCATTGATTTATCGTTGCAAAAGTTTGATAGCTTTTATCAAAAAATAAGCTATGTCGTTTTCTTAAAAAGATTAAATTCGGAGATCAATTGCTGGATGGAATATTTTTAATAACTGGTCAACTAGTATGGGCATTTTTTTGCGGTTCAGCTTGTCATTTATGACGTCCAAATATTTCTTGATTAGGACGTTGGTCAAAAGAGCTCCACAATATAATATGGTTTCAATTTGAAGTTGTTTAAAATCGCGATTAAATAAAGCGAATTTTATACAAAAGATAATATTCTGCTATATCGTAAGTAGGAGAAGCAATTTGGCTTATGACAGGCCGCAATTATACGTTATCTATTTTGAAAACACTATTATTACCTATATAATTTTGAAACTCTAAAACTACTTTTATTAAACACTGTTGCTAGTTAATGTTTATATTTAAACTATTTAAATTATCATATATCAATATTATGTCTAAAAATAAAACATGGAACTAGCAAGTTGCTTAACCATTACTTCAAAGCACCCATAACAATACTAAGGTATTGTTCAGTAAAGTACTACTTTGATATTCAATAGCACATTTTTGTACCTAAATAATAGAGATAGCTGCCTCCAAGGCACAGCATCCCATTACCGGCAATTCTTATCAAACGCAATCCGAGTGCGGGTGGCATACAACACCAAAATAACCGATTACAAACAAAATCATCACCACGGTCTTATTTCAATAATAACAAGGTTTAATATCGTTTGAGCAAGCGTTTGTTCAGCAGCAAATGTAACGTAGTTCAACGAATAGATATTGGCCCGCAATGACTATTCGACATGTCAAACAATTGAAGTATTCGCGACAAAATAAAGTCTATATTCGCTTGAAGATTAACTGCTGTTTTGTGTGTATTTCTAAGGCGATTGTTGGAGCGTGTATAGGATTTTAGTACTTAATGGTGTTTGGAGTTGGATGTGTCGTACTAACGAAGGTGATACTCTGTAATGGACTGGCTTCACGCCACTGATGTCATCGCGGAGCAAAAATGTATAGAATAGTGAGGACATAGATATTTTGGAACTTTTTCGCAGAAATTTCAACAAGGCTTGGTTGAATACCGTGAAGCAGATATAGTGTAATAGAAATAAACTATTCGACTCCACGCAGAGACCTCTTACATAACTTTCCCTCTAGCCTTTATTATTCCCAAGTCACTTGGGGTCGGCTTTCTAGTCTAATCGGATTTGACTGGGTATCAGTTTTTACACGGAGCGACGGCCATCTAACCTCCGCAACCCGAAGGCCAACGATACGATACTAGACCAGTGTCAGGTTATTAGAGGGCACTGACTTTCCGATAACGACTGCCATAGATGTTCATGGCAGCCGGGACCGACGGCTTAACGTGCTCTCCGAGGCACGGAGCAGGCGATAATTATCAATCAATACGTACATAATTTCGAAAAGTCATATAAGTTCCGAAAGTCAGAGGTGCGCGACATGGGTTCGATGCCGAGACCCTCTGCATTGCAGTTCTGTTGGTCTCCCCACTGAGCTATCGCTGGCCTCTTACATAACTAATAATTATAATTTTGAAAGAAAGAGGTAATCGAAATCTGACAAGTTTGTGGTGATTGTGCTATTTTAAAACTTTACGAGGATGTCTGAACATCCTAACTAATATTATAAATGTAAATGTGAATTTATTTCTTACACTTTTAAACAAAAACTACTCGTCCGATCATTATGGAATTTCGCATACACTTTATCAGGTGTACAGAAAAGGACATAAGGAATCTTTCATCCAGAAAAATACTGCTCCCGAGGGATAGCTAGTTAGAGACCGCGTTGAAAAACTCATTGGACATATAGGGATCTGAACCCAAAACAGGCTTTTCCAGAGTGATTATTCTGTCTGTTCTTTTCGGCATTGCGCACAAACTAATTTGGGATTTTGATATGGTTTTATAGCTAGATATTCAATTTACAATCTATATATTTATTGTGATTTAATGTAATAACAACACAAATGTGGCGCATAGTGTTGTCGGCCTCGATGACATAGTGGTTAGTGTAACCGACTGCAACGCCTGAGGTCGCGGGTTCGATTCCCGCATAAGTCAAACATTTGTGTGCATGAACATGGATGTTTGTCTTGGTCTGGGTATTTCTATGTATAATATGTATACATGTATTTACAAAAAAAAGGTATATATGTATGTTTATCCAGTATCTAGTACCCATAGTACAAGCTCTGCTTAGTTTGGGCTAGATGGTGTTGTGTGTATGTGATAGAATATTATTATATTATTATTAGAATTAAATTAAATCTAAAATCAGAGTGGTCGCTTCGTCGCTGCCGCAGCGCAGTGTTGTAGGTTCGAATTCTATCTCTGTGTGTTCCACAAATTATTGTTCCAAGTCTGAGTCCACTTTGCGACTGTTAATTGTGTGTTTGTAAATTCCTTATAACATAGGGCTTGATGATTAGACTTATTGGCACATATATGGTTTACCATAATTGTTTAAGAGCCAAGACCCTTTTTGAAGTATCCTGAGATACGTCAATATCACTAGTAGTGGTTTCAGTGGTAGCTCGGCCATCGCCACTACACATCTGTGTTGTGGATTCAAATTCTATCTTTGCGTGTTCTTCAAATTATTGTTGCGCGTCTGAGCGTGTTGTGTTTCAGTTAACTATATGTTTGTAAAGTCTCTACAATACAGAGCTTAACCCGGGAGTTACATTTCATTAACCAAAAATAATACAAATATTATTTTGTAAAGATACTAACTTAATATTAGCAAAGATGAGGATGCCTTCCTATATCTGTAATTATAAGAGGGATGAATATACAGGATGATTTTGAAATCGTGTATTTCCTTCTAACCGCGCATTCTACTGGTGGTATAGAATAACTTATGTGGTATTTTTTTTATTAGAATTGTTTTTGTGGAAAAATGAATGTATATTTTTTTTCGTTAAATAGTGTCAGATAGTTATATGTTACCCAAATTTTTTTTTTTTTTACTTCGGTGAATGCAATGACGCATATCCCTCCGCGGGAGCGGGCGGAAGGATTATGTCGGACTCGGCGGGGTAAAAGAAAGATGTTGAAAAGATAATGTACCTCCCGGAATACCGACTAAACCTACCACGGTGTTCCTCGACAAAACCACTATCGACGAGGCCGCGCGAATCGCTTTCGCATGCGGTCGCGACCCCGCCGAGGTTTCGGCCCGCCGTGTGAAACGGCAGGCCACTACACAAGAGACCTACCCAAAGGACTCACTCGAAAAATTCTCTACTGTCTCCCCTCTAGAGGGGAGACGGACTCGACACAGAGGTGCGCGTGGGAACACGCACGCCGCCTCTCGGACCTGGTGCTGAACGGATGGCGGGCAGGCCCACAAAGCCCACCACCCCCAGGTCAAACCTCAGGGTGGCTGGAGGTCATCTCGCGCCCTACGGCGCCTGGCTCTGCGGTTGGGGAGAGGGTTTAAACGCTCCCTCTCCCGCTCCACCGCCAACTTGATGGAAATCACTTCCTCGCAGGAGGAGGCGAAGGCGTTCCACGACCTCTCACTCTGGACCATAGACTGAACTACAGCCGGGAGTGAGAGGGCAACCGATCCGACTGCCGCAATCAACTCACGGCGCTGCGATGCCCAGGCGGGGCAAACCGCCAAAGTGTGCAGCGCCGTGTCCTCAACAACGTCGCGGCAGTCGCCGCAGTGGTGACAACCGGGCGTCTCTTGCCGGCGTATACGACACAGGAACTGGCCAAAACAACCGTGGCCAGTCATTACCTGTGTCAGCCGGAAGGTGAGGGCGCCATGCCGCCTCTCCAGCCACTCCTCAAACACGGTAAGGGTTATTCTATGTCACCAGTAGAATGCGTGGTTAAAAGGAATTACACGATTTCAAAATCACTCTGTATACAAACGAATTTTGCATGTTATTTTTCGCCTCCATTGCTTCTCGTCTCCAAAACTGTTAAAGAGTGTAAGTAACGTTAATATCTGTGGCGTCGTTACGTGAGAATCTCGCATACAAATTGTTGTTTACGCCGTATCCCGTTGGTCCATCTGCGGCCCTAAGGGTCAACTAACGAGGACCTTAGCGCCCTACCTACCATTTAAAGGTACTTATCTTTTAATATAGGGTGCAGGTTGAGCACCCGTTTGCAACTTTTGTCTAATATTGACCTTAGCTTGAGATTATATATACATACATATATAATCTCATATCTCATATATTATACATATATAATCCCTCTGGTCTCGCTTCGCGTGACCTGACGCTGGTATTTTCTTTGCACAAAGAATAAGTATTGCCATTTAACGTGGCAATGCTGCCAGTCTTCTGGGCACGTTGCCAATTGACGACGATGCGGAGGAATATTATGACGCTTTTTGATTTTGCAGTTTTATTTTTGTCTTTAGTTTATATTTTTCTTGTAAATAATTTGTATATATATTATGTTAATTATGTCATTGTTTAATAGTTTAAATAAATTTGTCGTTTTTAACATACATATATTATGTAGCCTCAATCTTATTTCCTAGAAGCGAGAGGTAAGATGAAGGTGTTTAACACCCATAATTCGCAAACTATGATGTTAGATACAATATAATAGCTTTGTAGGAGTCTGTGTGACGCAAATTTTGTTTAGAAATTCTGAGTAGCAAATCAAATCAAATCATTTATTTGCTGATCATGGGTATACAGTGGTGTTAACATGACAATCAATCGTTCTCCTTGATCTACCTTACTGGCATGCAAATGGTACATATGTTTTATTTAATTCGTTAAAATTGTGCTAAGTAGATTTAAATAGGTACATGCTTCAGTATAAAATAAGTATAGATATTCATAACAATTATATAAGTAGTAGAAATTAAAATAAGTAGTACTAACGAAAAAAAAATCACAATAAAAGATCAGTACACAAACAATACAATTAAGCATTTTAGAATATAAGTAAAATTATTAAACTCATTTCATCAGGGCCATGTCAATACAGAAATAAAGATTATAATACGTCAATCATGTCTAAAATAATAAAAATGACAATCTATCGTAACATCATAGAATCTGAGAATGTGTTCGGTTTACGACATTATTAATATATTTAATAGGTAAACAGTACTTCTGTCTACTACACAGTCTACTACAGTCTACTACAGTCTTTATATATATAAATCTTCTGTGCGTGTGCTTGTAATTAAACTCCTCCTAAACGGCTGGACCGATTTTGAAGAATTTTTTTCAAGTGCATTCTAGAATAGTTTAGATTTTGATTTTTTTTTCGTTTGTTCATGACAACGTCTGTTGGGTCCGCTAGTAAATACATAAAATTATTATGTGAGATTTTATTTTACAAACTGTCTATGCAAGTCTGTCAAGAAATCTTAAATGCTATTCCACTTTAGAAAACTAAAACTGTGACTGATCCTGTATGAATTTCTGGTTTGAAACCTGGGTCAGACAAAGATTTATTGGGATTATTTTATAAGCTCTCTCTCAGTAATTAAAGCATTAGACTCGCCTCATTACCTAAAATCGTGGCAGCGAAATGTGGGTGCAACGCACTTCTGCCTACTTCTTAGTAAAAATAGGCGTGAGTACGTATGTAGTTTTACAGTTAAGTTAAACTAAGGATATGTCCTAAAGGTAGCATCTGTCCACACAACTAAGAGAAAAACCCAAGGTCCCTATTTAGATCTGATCTCGCCTAAGATTGCATGCAGCCACTTATAAAAAGGCAAGTGAAACCGCGAGTAATATTATGAACAAGTTCCGCATAGCTTGACACTATTGAGTCTTCTTTAAAATAATCAAAGGACAAGTAAAAAACTCGTTAAAAATAAAACGTTTTTCACTAAACTTGTTATCACACCTACAGATATAATATACAATAATATGCTTGAATATACTACGCTATAAATATACTGCCATCGAGAGGCCTCGTGTTCAATTCCAAGGCACACTTCTGACTTGCCGAAGCTATGTGTAATTATCCCTGTATAATTAATTATCCCTGGCTTTAATGGTGAATGAAAACGTTATGAGGAAATCTGCATGTCTGAAAGTTCTCCATAATGTTCTCGAAGATATTTGAAGTCTGCCAACCTGCGCAAAGTCAACGTGGTGGACTATGTTAGGCCATAGTCCACTGTTGCCTAATCACACTGAGAAGACGGCTGAGCTCGGCAGAGGGACAGGTTATATACGGATCAGGGTCAGGTACAGGGTTGGGTCATATTTAAGGATCGTTTAGTAAAGTCAAATTTTAACGATGCTATAAATATAATTTAGTAAACATCTGTATGCCTAAGTGACTAGCCCAGATAATGTTAACAAAACGTTATATTTTGACCGAAAGTGACTTATCTAAAATAATGATTATTGACTCATTAGAAATGGTCTAGCGATAATTTAAGCAACAGTCTTTTATCCTTACAATAATGTATAGAAAAAGATATAGTAGTCAGCTTGTCAAAATCTCTGCCACCCTTTCGGGTGATTAACACGCCTATCCCTGAAAAAGTAACGGAAGTTTATTACATCCATATTTCGCCAACTACGGTTTTAAGACACACGTAATAGAGGGTGAACTTAATGCCGTTTACAGGACAGTTCGAGTCTCAATGCGGCTCCTTAAAAAATTAATAACTGTATTTTGTTACTTTTCATGTTGTTTTATTTATAAGTGGTTAGGTTTGTTAATATAAGTTAAGTTGTAAATTATGATTGTTTGTTTGTTTATGTTATTAAAGAAATTTATATAAAAATGGTCACAGGAAAATACATCACGTTGTCGTATCACCTAGCGGTATGGAATATACCTTATAATTACTGTTTGTCTGATCCCGAAATATAAAACAAGACCTCAAGCAAACCATGGAATTAAATATCGCTGCACCATTGAGGTTAAAAAAAGAGGCCACTTATTATATAGGCTTTTGATATCATAAAAAGGACGTGAGCTGAGTTACTCACGATAGATAATATAAAATATAATATATATCTTTCGATGCGTGTGTGACGTGCTTTATACTAACAAGAAATATGTTGAAAGATTTTAAATTAATCTATTTTGTACAATTCAATAAGTTTCAATTATTTTTTTGCCGTAGTCGAGTTCACGCGAGCTCTAATTGACAGTTAGATTGTTTCATTAATTTTGTGCGAGTGGTAATGGGCCATTTCCTCTGCAATTCACTCAGTTGACGACAAGAGGCGTGGTTGGCGGAGAGAGGATTTGGTATTTTTTTTTTTTTATTTTTTTTTTATTTAATTTATAAGAAGACCAACGGCCTTATTAAATATAATAACATTGGTATATGTAGCATCTGGCCAATTAAAGGTCCTCACGGTTAGAAACAATTCGCTATACATAAACCATGTGTATTGAAAGTTACAATAAAATAAAAATAAATTAACTAACTAAACATCTACGTAGTTCATAAAAAAAATCTCTATTCAGCATCTGTCTCATCGTCGCCGGACTCGCGTCAAAGATGTCGAAGTCATGCAATTTACTCGCTGCGTTAAGTGCCTTGCCTGCGCGCCACATAAAGCTGTCCTGCCGGTAGTTTGTATGTACGAGTGGTAGGTGTAGTGGAGTATGATGACGTGACGATTTTGCTGGTACATTCAAACCTACCATAGACAACAGTTCTGAGCTATTAATTGAATTACACAAAATTTTTTGTAAGTATGTTATATCAGCAATATACCTTCGTTTATATAAAGGTAGAAGATGGAATTTGGCGCATACGTTCAAGTATTGATCTGACTTATAATTATAAAATTTAATACGATATATTGCAATACAAATACGTATATTGCAATTTGTCATATAGAGTTAAATAATCGGCCGACTTGCGTCAATACATCGATTGTTGAATATGCACCAGAGGTTCAAGTGGATTATACATCATTAGTAATATGTTAGACATTAAATTATTGGCCATTGAATGCAAGGATGGGACGGGCAAGCAGTCGCACTGTCGCTGCCGCCACCTCACTGTTGTGGGTTCACATCCCACATGGGATAATGGTTTATGTGTTCAACAAGAAAATGGTTTTGTGCCTAGGTATACTTCATGCCCTTTATGGTATTTTTGTGAAATCCCCCGCATCTCAAGACTAGATGCCGCCAAATTGAGTTAGCAAACAACGGATAGACTCAGTTGCCTGATTACTTACTTTATACGGAAGATTGCAATATACATATACATAATTATGTATTTGTTAACTAGGCCTTTACTCATCCACATTGAATATACCGTAAATAAAATAGTCTATTACCAATCGCACAATAATGAAATGAGCTAACAGTCGAAAATATTTTTCCCCTTATGGGTTTCGAATCTACAACAGTCAGCGCGACGGCAGCGGCGAGACGATAGCTTACACACACCGCAATACGTGCAGTCAGGTAATTATACAATACTTAATATAATGTTAGACAACAGGTCTTACTCGCGATAAAGTATTTAAAAGGTAATGAATACCTATTTATTCCCCGATCTTTCGACCGACTTGCATCGATCGTGGTCACGGGTTGACTGATGTGAGCTCAGCGGTGCCTTCGTGAAGTGCGGGTTTCGGCAACTACCCTCACTTGGTCACTCTTATTTATATTCGCACTGTCGGGATTTCAACACACAACACTAAGGACGTGTACACACTGGCTATCTAAGTCACTACGGCGACATTTACATTTGCTGATGACTGGATTCCAAGATGTAGACCACTATCGAAGCAAGTCGGTCGAAACGTCGGGCAATCAAAAGGTATTTAGTCTTAAAACTTTTAATTATACAATGTTCAGATAGTACACAATTCCAAGACAGTCTAGTTAAGTACAAAATCAAAATTCATATCGCCAGCTCAAAATCATACAGAACATATGCGGGAACGTGATCGCATTTGTTAGCCATTGTCATCGTTGCCGATACCAACCGAATAAAGCCGAATACGCCCGATACACATCTGAGTGCGCGCGCGCATGACACAGATAATCTAAGAATTCAACCACCCGCCGAGAAACCAACGATTTTATACAGACCAACTTAATAAATGCCCATTAAAATAAATTGTTTGCCTTTGTCATAGCTTCCGATTGGATTGGATACAATGATCCCAGTTTACATTAGCCATTCTGGCACTACTATGGAAGCTCATGAGAACTCGCTAGCGAGATTCAAAATGCCGGAAAGAAAGGAGCTACGAGACATATGTTACACTCAAAGATCTTACATAGCAGTAGTAATCAGATTACTAGTAATTTACATACAGTCTCATGATTATAATAATATAATAATAATAATATCAGCCCTATATTTAACTGTCACACTGCTGGGCACGAGTCTCTTCTCTCTGTGAGAAGGGTTAGGCCATAGTCCACCACGCTGGCCTAGAGCGGGTTGGCAGACTTCACATATCTTCGAGAACATTATGTACAACTCTCAGACATGCAGGTTTCCTCACGATGTTTTCCTTCACCGCTAAAGCGAGCGATAATTAACTATTTAATACACATATAACTTCGAAAAGACAGAGATGCGTGCCTTGGGTTCGAACTCGAGACCTTTGCGTGGCAGTCCAACGGTTTCCCGCTAGGCTATCGCCTATATTTCTGAAAATAGACAGAGGTCTATTATGCCTACATTTCGTCGCCTATAGTTTTGAGTTAGTTTATTGTAGACTACCGGGTTTTATAGTAAATGATGATATGAAGAATTTAAAAGAAATAGCAACAGTTCCTTATTTGTGGTTATACCTTGTAGGCAGATGTGTATTACTTCAACATTTGGCAGGCCATAGTTGAGTTCACAATATTAGAGAGTGACTTAATTACAGACTACCTGGTTTTAGACAATATCATGCTTAAGAATTTAGCAAGTAATAAAAATATTAAATCATCCCAATCCTATCTGTCGCTGCTATACCTTTTATTAATATACAGAGTGTCCGGTAATTAATGGATAACCTTGACATGTCTTATAGTAGAACTGAAGGCCGATAAGAAAAATATAAAAAAAATTAAAAACATATATATATTAAAAAGTGCAAGCTATATAGCATAGCATTCTTTTGACTGTCTATCTATTAGGTAGCATAATTAGTGTTTAATAATAAAATAACAAAAATCCGATGGATTTCGTTCATTTATGGTCGTAGTATACAAGAAAGTTATACATGGTAATTAAAAAAAAAATCATATCTCAGGTAGTAGTTAGGATAGATTTTTTTTCATATTTTTTTCTGATCGGCCATCAGTTCCACTATAAGACATTTCCAGGTTATCCATTAATTACCGGTCACCCTGTATATCTAACGGTGCAAGCAAACATCTATGTTTTGCCAACTATGGTTGCGGTCCTACGTATTATGGAGGGAGCTACCAAGTACACTGTGAGACTCCATGCTGCTACAAAGAATAAAAAAAAAACAATACCATTGCCCGATATAAGCACTTACCTTTCAATATACTTGAAAAAAAAAACAAGTTATTCCATTTTTAAATATTTTCTTTGAAAGCGAACAACTAAAATATAAATTATTTTAAATGTATTCGATGACAACTCATGGTAGCGCCACGGATAATATATGGTGGGTAATTTATGCCCTTAACTAAGCCCATAAAGAATAGTAATGGCTCAAGATGGCTTCCATGGATATTGAAGAGTTAATAAAGCTTTGCGTGATTGCACAGTGCGTGCTGTGAATACAAAGTACTGCGCTTTTGTTTATATTACTATTATTATATTTATATTATGTCTAGTTCAATTGCAATAACGATCTGCCATCTTACAAGCTATATTTAAATTGACATTTTAAATATGTGTGCTTTAATTATATGGAGTCTTTACTTGTTGTTATTTTTAGAGCAATTATAATTAGTAGCGGTTGCCAAGTGGTCGAAATTCGACCATAATTGATTTAAATTTTAAGTTTGATCGTTATTACCGCGAAATTGCAATAGGTGTACTTACCTAATGTATGTAACCATAGTTACGAAGAATTTTACGACATTAACCGAACCATGTCGAAATACTACGAACGCGATTCGACTGCGTGTGTCAAATGCATGGTTGTGTGCGTGTAGTGTTTTTTCATTAATTTAATGTATTTCTGATGCATATTTTATAAAAATATTATGATTCGCCACTCCTCCTCGATATAAACTATAACTGTGCCAAATTTCATACTCCTCCGTCCGCGCAATTTTCGTAAAGAGGGGTACAAAGTTTTTGCTTCACGTATTAATATGAGATTATAGATAGTAAAAAACGAGATTATGTTACCAGCGCAAGCAAAGTGAAGATTCAATGATGTTCCAATTGTAACATGTTGAAGATTATATCTCTCTCTATTTTACTTAAGCTCTTTTTATATCTTTATTGCACGTATGGTTTGGTGATTTAAGTGATCGCCTCGCCACTGTATTTGCACTGGGTTTGATACACGGGATAAAAATTGTGTGATTCAATTAAAATTGTTTCGAGTCTGGGTGTTCTTTGTACCCATTGCTTGAATCTGGGTAAAGCCCCTCGCGACATTGGTTTTATTTCTAAAGCGAGAGTTATCTCTAATGAAACTAAAAAAAAATAGCATTACGATATGGATCAGTAATTTGGTTGTGTTCAGCAAACTCAAATATTTTAATAACCTGAAATGTTCTTCTTCTTTCTTTCGCTTCTTCTTCTTTCTTCTTTTCGTGTGCTTAGTGGCCAACCTGTTGTTAAGAGTTGTTCAAGCCCGTAGGCCTCTGACATGGCTTAACGACTGCTGTCAATTTGGCAACAACCGGGATCGACTTTTTTACGTGCCCTCCGAAGCACGGAGACGCTCAGATGAAATACCATTAAGCGGTCACCCATCTATAGACTGACCGCACCCCACGTTGCTTAACCTCGATAATCGTTTACCGATCAGTGAGTGCAACTGGCTATGAATTTCTTTCACCAAATGTATAATTAACATGTTTAAAGAAGAACAATTAGCTTTCGCTAAATGCTGCTGACTAAGATGAAAAGATTCATAAAACATAGCAATGCCTACTAAGGTTTACCTTAAACTTACGAAGTTGTGGCGAAGAACAGTCACCAAGAACAGTCATAGAGAGTGTTTTGTTTGTCCGCACAAGACACCCTCTCTCTCTGGGTATCGAGTTCGAGATCTCATGTCCATGTATGAGGTAGTCATACCGAGGCACAATAATTTCTGATTTTCTATGTCAATTGTCATCCGAAATATTTATGACACGACTTGAGACGTGCAAAGCAGCACGTGCGAGCGGGAAAAGCCCAAAATGGTGACTCCTTTAAAACTACTTTTACTTTGCTATATAATGCTATTATAAAAATATTATAACTTTTTGCAGATCGCAATGTCAATAGTCTGGAGCCTTGGGGTTCCCTATACGTATTACTCTTTTAAAAACCTAATTAATGTTTAATATTAAGATGATAAATCGAATTACGTGTTACTTGTGGAACTTTTTTACGTTTACGTTATATGATATATAATTCATATTCGGTAATCCATGACATCGCCGAATCAGTCAGCTTGTGACCACGGCTGGTAAAGCCTGGTCGAATCGTCAAGCAACTAAAGGTAAAAAGCACGCATAATCGCGTGAATACCCGTTACGAATTAGTCTTCATTGACAAACAAAAAATACATGAATATTGAACCCCTTTTATGGAGAATCTTGGTAAACTCGACAGGAACGCCATTTCAAAACCTTACATTACAATATTGTTATAATTTTTCTAACGTGCTCTAGTACGGAACCAACAAGGAAACATCTAAAACTTTTTTATGCTTCTTCCAATAAATTTCGCGTAACATCGATTGTGATCGCACGTGCCCCAATAACGGCTGTCAAATTGACAGAAAGACGCCATCTTGATTTCATTGTGGCATATAAACTTTTTTGTTACTATTTTCATTTTTATTATCAGAGTTCGGTTCAGGAATTTATTGTAATAATTGTAACGGTATCTTTTTATTAAGCCACCGATGGTTAAGCGACATTTTAATATGTAGGTATTAATATACTTTTTGCTTGTAGCTCATTGGAGTAAAATTTTAATTATATATTTCTGTTTTTAATTTAAAGCGGTCTTTCCTTGTATTTGTTATACTTAATATTTTAGAAACTCGTTACACCGCTAATCATGATACTGTCTTGTAAATGCCAATAGACACAGATAACATTTTATTATCAATAAAAAAGTTATCTGCCTCTATTTTAATTTACACAGATAATATATTTTTTAATTTCTTTTTATTTTGCTGTTTGCCTGGGTCCATTAGCAAATAAACACATGTATAAATTACTATCTAATGGTATGTCACTTATGTGTCTCTATTTTCATTTAAACATATAATATATCTCTTTTTATTGTAACTGTCGTTTGTTCTAGTTCTATTAGAGAATAATGTGTTAGGAACTTTCTATCTTGGACTATTTTTTATATGATAGATATTCTTAGTATAGTAAAAACCTCTCATGATTACAGTTGTTATGAACAACTTTCGTTCTGGGATGTTGCCGAAATTGCGGGAAAAACAGCTATTCCAAACAAAATTGGACTTTGACCTCGACAAAATGAATGGAACAGGTGATTTCTTTTAACAAAAGTTGCGATTAAAGGGAATTATGAAAGAGGTAATTCTTCATAATGTTGACTCTCTAAGCGTAGTAACTGTCTTACAGTCTTACCGCTCTTATGCCGGTGGCCTGCCTATCTATTTAGGGGTAAGTAGAATAGTACTACACCCACATATAAAAGCTATGTTTTTGACGTAATTTGAAGCTGAGTCTATTGCCATCTACCGAGCATATTTACAACTGCCGTACTGAGATTAATAAAATAATCCTAATAGCAAAATTATAAGACATTTAGCGTAATTAACCTATCGAACCCGAGACATCAAGATATGCTGTAAACATAGGCACTATCTTGCGCCGGCGCGCCGAGGCAGTTAGTAGTATCTCTAATGAAAGTGTGTGCCGTCTGTCTGTGTGTCACGATCATTATCAAAAACCAATGACATAACTGACAGTTACCGCTGTCAAACTGCATAAAGGTTTTAATTGGTAGGTTTTTTTGAAAGGTTGCTCTATCAACCATTTTAAAAAGTGTCGATAATAATGTTAATTAATTTTTATCTATGTTTTTAAATGCTACTGTTTTGTTTATTATAGTGATGTCGTGTGTTGATTGCAAAGATGGTGCAATGGATTAAGTGGTCTTCTTGTCGCTGAGAGTCGTGGATTCGTTATGCTCACGGGATGAAGAGTAAACAGACACATTTAATGATAAGATTTGACAAACCACAGATTCTTGCTAAAGAACACATATTCCTACCAAGGCTATTGAAATAAAATACATTCTAATTTTAATTGAGAAGATGGTTGGAATGTACCACCAGCTTGGGATCCAGTTATTTAAATAGTCAAACCCAAGAAAAAGCAAACCACAGCTAGACTTCATGACACGTTGAGCTCATTCTGCGTAAATAGAAACACCAATGACTAATATATGTTCGGGTACTTTGAAATAACTACACTGGAACATTGAGACAACTACCACCTTAGTCTCCCCGTGACCATGGCTGCTGAAAAGCAACCGAAACGTCGGGGAAAGTGTAAACCTAAATATAAATAGTTTTAATACTTTAAATAATTTTATTAGCTTATAAATTAGTAAAATTCAATAGTAGTAGTAGTGTAACAGTTTCAAAATTATGTAATACAGTGATAAATAAGCAACGCGATAAAATCCGTATACATATAGTAGTTTAATTTTAAAAGACACATTTAATTTAAAAAGTTCGAGCATTGTCTTTAAATATATATAATATTGAATTTGATTATTATTAGCAACCGTGCAGTCACCAAAGGGATCTAGTTGAAAACCAGCGCCAGGCTTTCTAAGCCTGGCATATGCTGGACTAGGCCCCATTTGGCAAACGTTGTTCTGCCAAATAAATTCATTAGATCGGGACACCGTAATCACCGAGCTGTATGAAATATACTTTACGACCTATTCTCATATCTACCATATATATATAAAAAATTCATAAAAGTCGGTCGAGCCGTTTTGGAGGAGTGCGACTACAAACACCGTGGCACGAGATTTTTATTTATGTATATAGATAGATTTAATCTGTTAATATTTTTGTCAAATAAATAAATTTTCCTTGCTTTTGTACTATGTGGCTATGATAATAAATATTAATTTATAAACACACATGCGAGTTTCTTGATAGTACACCTAATAAAAATTCTCCTAAACGGAACTCAGAACGCACAGCGCAACACATTTCTATTTACCACCGCTATACCATAGAGCCTGTATGTCCTTAAAGTAGAACTATTCTATGTTAGGGAACAAACTCGGTAGGGATATTCTCGTAGCATCGAGGCAACTCCAAAAAGGTTTAATACGCCTTCCAATTTGATAACATCGATTATTAAATCATGTGCATCTTCTAAGAATTCTTTATAAGCCTGCCATTATACCAAGACAAACATCCATGTTCATTCACACAAATGTTTGACTTGTGCGAGAATCGAACCCGCGACCTCAGGCGTGGCAGTCGGTTACACTAACCACTACGTCATCGAGTCATTGTCATTGTGTCGACTTCCCCAATAATAACTGCCATAGATGTTCATTTTAGCCAGGGCCGACGGCTTAACGTGCTCTCCGAGGCATGGAGCAGGCGATAATTGTCAATCAATACGCACATAATTTCGAAAAGTCATATAACTTCCGAAAGTCAGAGGTGCGCGACGTGTGTTCAAACCCGAGACCCTCTGCATTGCAGTCTGTTGGTCTCCCCACTGAGCTATCGCTGCTCACACACACACACACTACATGCTACTCCCTCGCCGCGTTTGTCTGTCAAAAATTACTGAACAGGTTTTCATGCGATTTTTACCGATAGACAGAGTGATTCTACCTACCTCATGTAGGTAGGTAGTATAATTTGTTAACCTCTCAACCAATTCAGTTATCAAAAATACGAAAATCCAAAAAAGCTTTACGGTCAAAAGAAGACTATCATAACAACATTTACGTTTTAAATCGTCTTGTTAAGCTCGGATGCCGGCGTTCTAACGTTGGTTGAGAGGTTTTGTACTACCCGTGTGAAACCGGGGCGGATCGCTAGTATCATATAAAATGCGAGATCACATGACTATTTCGAAAGCATATCGGTTGATCTAGGAAATATCACGTAGGGTCTAATTACGTACTCCTTTATTTGAGTTTTCATTTTTATCGAGACATTACATCTCGTCGTATTGCATATGTAAGCAACTTACAACCCATTTACATGTAAAACAGAACATTAACTAGGGTTGTTCCTACCGTAAAACATATAAATATTTTTCCTACTCCTGACTTTTTTAACGGTAAGTACCAGTGCAGTCAGGGAAAGTCCAAAAGCTATAGATTAACAAAATTATGCCATTCTTTGAAATTAAACTACTATATACGGATTTTATCGCGTTGTTTATTTAACACTGTACCTATTACATAATTTTGAAAACTGTTACACTACTACTACTATTGAATTTTACTAATTTATAAGCTAATGAAATTATTAAAACTATTTATATTTAGGTTTATACTTTACCCAACGTGTCGGTTGCTTTTCAGCAGCCATGGTCACGAGGAGACTAAGATGGTAGTTGTCTCAATGTTCCAATGTAGTTATTTCAAAGTACCCGAACATAATTTAATCTTAGGTGATTCTATTTATGTAGAATGTGCTTAAAGCATCATGAAATCTAGCTGTGGTTTGCTTCTTCTTGGGTTTCACTATTTGAATTACTGGATTCCAAGCTGGTGGTAGATAAAATCCGTATATAGTAGTTTAATTTTAATGAATAACTTTCGCGTAAACAGAAGACAATATTATGCCATTCTCTTTATTACTAGACTTTGCCACTTATGTAAATACGAATCCTAATTATGTATAGGTTATGTAAATTTTCTATTTCTCGGGAATACTACATCTTCTGGATGAAAGGTACCCTATGCACTTTCCTGTAGCCCTGACAACGTGTATGCGAAATTTCATGATGAGTGGTCACGACGAAATGGTTAGTTAAGATTATAATTTTCTTTATTTAATCTCTAAATTTTATACACTTTTAATATAAAAACCCACCTATACCGGGTTCAGGGAGTAAGCTACCGGTGGTTACGGCTCCAGAGACAGGAACCTCTGAACATGCGCGCCGTGTCGAGTAATCTCGCCTTCTGTATGAAGGACTTAATCCAGTCATCTAACGCGAGCCTCTTCAGGTGTTGGTCGATATGCTTGTCAATCAAACCTCTGATCACAGATATTTTTCTAACATAACTATTACATTAGAAAAATACTCGACCCCTATGGTAGGCTTACACGGAGACATGGGTCCAACGTGAAGAGAGGGCCTCTTCACGTTGGACCAGAGTTTTAATCTAGAGTGGGATGGACTTACCGAGACACTAGCCGTGGCAGGCGTAGGAGACTATTGGACTTCATTTTGGAGTAGTAGGCTTTGCTGGTTTCAGATTCGGCTGGATCGGAAAAATATTACCTTGTCACAGAATATTTACGTAATGTTTCTACTCTTACGGTAATAACTTGCCATTACGTAGGCCGTACGCTTAATTGCCAGTTATGCAGTTTACCATAGGCTGCGGTTTGTTGATTGTATTTCTTTTAGAATTCTTATATCACATTTAAAAGATTAGATTATCGCAGTGGAATTGAAAACACAACCTCTCCATCCCATGGCCCAGTCAATAAAAGTACTGACGCTTTAAATTAGGAATTAATAGAATTGCTAACAAGAAACTTCGAATTCATAATTTTTACGACACCCGCACTAAGTATGCATTTTATATCTTTGTTTTCGTCTGAATCGAACATACTATGCTATTCGTGCAGTCTTTTGCCTGTGTATTTATTAACTTTTGAGTCTTCTTCGAAGAGGTGAATGAAAACGCTATGTAGGTTTGTGTGTCTGTCTGTTAGTGACAGTTTGTTATTGACAGGCATAGCTCCGGAACCACTGAACCGATTGACTTGAACTTGGTGTGCAAATACCTTAGAATTATCCCTCGGTGGTCAAGTTTGAATATGGATCAAAAGAACCTCGAGATATAGGAGTCCCAAGGTCATAAGGTCAGGGGATAGCCACCAACAGAGTAATTTGGAAGTCCAAGGGAGAGGCTTTTGCCCAGCAGAGGGACATAATAAAAAGCTGATGAAAAAAAACAGGTCACATGAAGACGAAGAGGTTGAATCCTGGTTTTTTACACCCATCTCGTTATCACTAATGTGGTCGGAAGTCGACTATAATCATTATTGTCACTTTCATATGTAAAAAGGGAAGAATGTTGTATAAACTTACGTATACTAATAAAAGGAAGAAAGTTGAAAAATAGAGGATAAACAGGAAGAACAATGTTTTGTCTGTACCTATCTATATAAAAAGGCATACAAAATACGTTTACCAATTTTTTATTGATTACACCGAAGCTCGCTCATAACCAAAAGTAATCTAAACAAAAACAAGAAAATTGAATCGGCACTAAACTGTTTTGTGTTTCTTTCCCTTTTTATATATCTATAGAAAATTGCACTATTTCTGTTTAAATTTAATGACGACGATTTTAACCACTTCGCGACTACTAGTTTCTTGTTTAATTAAATACTTCGTTTCATCTTGTATCTCAAGCCGAGGCAGCCCTAATAGTCTTGCAGTCTCGCCGGTGGTCCACACCAGCTCACGAGAACATTTACACGAGTGCCCCCTAACACGCGTCAGTTAAACCCCATGCATTATAACAATCGCACTCATAACTGTCCAGCCTTTAATCTATGCTAATTATATCAGTTTCGACATCATTCGGCACCAATTCTGTGTTTATACAAGCGGAGACGGCATACTGGTATATAATATAGATATATGCTTTTATATAATTAAGTTGACAAACAAGCATACCACCTGATGGTAAATGGTCACCGTAGTCTATGGACGCCTGCAACACTAGAGGCATCACTTGCGCGTTGCCGACTCTTTAGGAAAGGAAAAAGAGAAAAAGGAAGTTGGAAAGAGATGGAGCGGGAAGGGGGAAAGAGGGCGATTGGGCCTCCAGCACTCTCACTCACCGAACGAAACACAACAATAGGAATACTATAATTTCACGTCGATGTCCTTCCCCGGTCGAGCCGGGCAGATGCCGTTTTTTATCTATAGTTACCGTTATACCAGTCCATCAAACACCCATCCCCATAGTCCAGATATAATAAAGTCCACACCTAGCAATAGTCCTACGCCTACTGCGGCCAGTGCAGCCGTAGTTGTTAAAACTCTTGAAGGACCACTTCACGTTGGATGTATGTCTACGTATAAGCCTTCCAAAGGGCCAGATATTTATCTAATGTAATATGTATGAAAATACCTGTGATAGGAGAAACATAATATTAATATCAGCCCTGTATATAACTATCCCACTGCTGGGCACGGGCCTCTTCTCAGTATGAGAAGGGTTAGGCCATTGTCCACCACGCTGGCCCATTACAGATTGGCAGACTTCACATATCTTCGAGAACATTATGGAGAACTCTCAGGCATGCAGGTTTCCTTACGATGTTTTCCGTTACCGTTAAAGCAAGTAATAATTAATTAATTAATACACATAATTAAAAATAAATAAATAACTTAAAAAAGTCAGAGGCACGTGGCATGTGATTGATCCTTAGACCTCTTCGTGGCAGTCCAACAGTGTCTCACTAGACCAGAGGTTTCCAGACGTTTTCCTCATAGACCGCTTTTAAAATTTAGCTGATTCCGGTGGACCCTCTGCGGCTAGAAATTTAACCCACCAAGTAAAATCAGTATATTCGGATCAAAAAGATAAATTAGGCTAAAATTAAAAAAAATATCAATTCTCTATGGGCTTTTTATAGAAATTCTCGGGACTTAGCGAGTGGTATTGCTAAAAAAATATCCATCATTATCTGCACATTGATAGGATTGATAGGTGAAATCAAGGCAACATTATAGTCCTTCACTATCGAAAGCAAATAAATTTCCGTGGAACCCCGCTTACGAATTGTGAACCCCCATTTTTTTGTCACGCCAACGTAGACCCCCGTCGAGTTTCCCGTGGACTCCTGGGGGTCCACCTGGACTACTTTGGGAACTAAGGCACTAGACAATCACTGCAGTTGTAATATGCTTGTATGTATATTACGTTCTCTTTTTTTAAAGAACTCTAGAGCTAGAGTTCGGAATCATTATAAACAGACAATTAATGGCCGATTTTCAATCCTCAGTTAATTTAACAAGGTATAATTGTGACATATTTTCAATGTAAAACCTGTCAAAACACCAAATTTAATATTCCCTTATCCTTTTGAGTCACAGCAGCATACAGACTGCACATTATCGAAATCGCGAAAAATAAAACAGCTGTTCGATACAAAATTAGACTTTAACCTCGACAAAATGTATGGAACAGCAGTATTTTTTTTGCGACTTCGGCCATGTCCCAGAACAAAAGTTGTTCATAATAACAAGTATAATCACCCCCTCAGGGGTATTCACAATACTAAGAAACACCCAGTATATGTAGAGATAATATTAAAAATATTACTTCCGCACTAGGAATATTTTTTCAACATATACACACCCAGACTCAGAGCAACTATTTTCGGGTCATACAAATTCTTGTTCCGTAGGTAGCACCTACAAAACTCGACACAGTGACAATGCACAATGGCGACTATTCAAAACTAGTAGTACTAGTAAATTTACACAACATGCGTACGTACCCACGGCTACACATCAAGTTAGACGTCCTATATATGCATAACTACGCTACATACAAAATAGAGAACTGTCGGAAAGGGACAGTGCATAGTGGTGTCGATGTAATGGTAACAAAAATATAACGCACTCTCCGCACTATTCGCAGCGTTCAACTTCTAATAGTTCAAAGTCCAAACAGTCTAGGTTTCTGTTCAAATTCATGTCGGATGTATTAAAATAGTTTGATATGTGGTTTATATTATGTTTAGGTTATGATGGAACTGACATAAGACAAGAATTAAAAAAAAAAAAGAAAAACAATCTAGGTTACAATGACTTAGTTTTAAATGATACAGGAAGCAGTATTCAAACTATAATAATAATAGTTTTCCCCTGCGGTTTCACCCGCTTAAGTCCCATGAGAATATCGGGATAAAAAGTAGCCTATGTGTGAATCCATGTCTCCAGCTACATACCAAGTTTCATCGCAATCGGTCCAGTAGTTTTAGCGTGAAAGAGTAACAAACATCCATACATCCTCACAAACTTTCACATATAAATATAATATTATTATTAATATTAGTAAGGATTCCTTTAACGGTTAACTACATCTAAAATCCTATATTATAAATGCGAATGTGAGTGTGTTTGTTTCTTACACTTTCATGTCTTAACTACTCGACCGATCATCATAAAACTAGCCAGTTGCACTCACTGATCGGTAAACGATTAGCGAGGTTAAGCAACGTTGGGTGCGGTCAGACTATAGATGGGTGACCGCTTAGGGGTATTCATCTAAGCGTCTCTGTGCTTCGGAAGGCACGTAAAAAGTCGGTCCCGATTGTTGTCAAATTAACAGCAGTCGTTAAGCCATGTGAGAGGCCTACGGGCGGCTTGAACAACTCTTGACAACAGGTTGGCCACTAACCACACAAAAAGAAGAAAGAAGAAGAAGATCATAAAATTTCGCATACATGTTGTCAGGGGTACAGAAAAGAATATATGGTACGCAAAAGAATATATGGAGAATGAAAGTTACCCTATGTCCATAGGGTAACTTTTATGCAGGAAAAGTACTACCTCCGAGGGATAGAAAATTGACTTAACCTACATTTATACAAGCGAAGCCCCGCGCAATATCTAGTTATTTTAATAAGCCTTTAACGGAAATTTTCCATCGAAGCCAATAGTTGTAGGTTAGGTGCCGCTAACCAGCTGTTTCACACCTTCAATGCCCGTACCGTGTAATTTCATAACATTAAGGAAATTAACAACACTAGTAAACTAAACTAAATTGGAATTAAACTTATTACTAATAGTAAAATTATGACTTGTATTTCTAAATGCTACTTCAGCTAACAAGTTCTAAGTAAAATCATTTAAAATAGCATTTAAAATAACATAGCTATTATATTAATGGATTGGCGTAAAATTACATTTTACATTCATATTCCCACGCTTGAGGCTATCCCCAAAGAGTTAGGCAGAGGTCTATTATAACTATGCTAGATTTTGACCACGGCTTCGGCTGCTTAAATAAAAATATAATAATAATATTCCACACATACACACAACACCGTCTAGCCCAAACTAAGCAGAGCTTGTACTATGGGTACTAGACAATGGATAAACATATATATATATATACTTTTTTTTTGTAAATACATACATATTATACATAGAAAGACCCAGATCAAGACAAAATCCATGTTCATGTACACAAATCTTTGACTTTTGTGGGAATTAAACCCGCGACCTCAGGCGTTGTCAGTCGGTTACACTAACCACTACACCATCGAGTCGTAAATGTAGATAAGGTTAGGTTAGATTTCCAACAGTATTTTTTTGATGAAAGGTACTCTATGCTCTTTTTTGTTCCTCTGAAAATGTGAATGCGAAATTTCATGATGATCGATTGAGTAGTTAAGGCGTTAAAGCGTAACAAACAAACTCATATTTGCATTTATAATATTGGTTAGGATTTCGCCGACTATGATTTTTCAGGTTCCAATAAGAGTTGAATCTATTGCCGTCTCTCGGGCGCAGTTGCAAACACCGTATTGCTACTGATAATTCCTTCACACAAAAACCACATAACGTTTTGTTCTACTTGGGAATTAAAACCGATAACCAAGAGGTATCGAATTCGATTCCTAAGTAGTATCGATAGTAGATTAATACTCTAAAAATTATGCTAACGTATAGTTTTTCAAATAAACAACGCGGTAAAACCCGTAATATGTAGTTTACTTTTAATTATGCTTTATTACTTCAGCCTTGGAAAATAGCGTCACAATTTACAGGCTATCTTGCTTATAGCATATTATGCCTGTACAAATGTCAAAATGATCTGTACAGTAGTTTTTGCGATAAGCTTGGAAATACAAACAGACAAAAATGAACAAATACTTTTTTTCGAAATGCGTATTCATTTCTAATACTTATTGACATTTTTATTTAAATAACATCTAATGTATATTTTATTTAATATACAGGGTGATTTTGAAATCGTGTAATTCCTTTTAACCACGCATTCTACTGGTGATATAGAATAACCCTGACCATATTTTTATTTAATTAGAATAATTTTTTTGAAAATTATTTTTCTGTTTTTTTTCCTAAAATGGTGTCAGATAGTCATATGTTAACCAACCGAGGCAATTTTAATTTTTTACTAATTAAAATAAAAAAACATATTAATAATTAATGTCGTAAATAATAACGGGCGGTCCTTTTTATTGCCCCTTATTATTTACGACATCAGTTATTGTTATGTTATTATTTTTAAATTAGTAAAATATTAAGATTGTGTCAGGTGGTTAAAATATGACTATTTGAAATCATTTCATGAAAAAAATCTGTACTCTAATTTTGCCGAAACCATTATTCTAATTAAGAAAAAATATGGTCAGGGTTATTCTATATCACCAGTAGAATGCGTGGTTAAAAGGAATTACACGATTTCAAAATCACCCTGTATAGATATCGAATCAATAACTGTTTATTTAATTTAATATTTGTCATAAATCTTGATATGACCACAGGTAATAAATAACCGCAATCTTTGAGAAACATGAGCGATCCTTCAATTTGTCTCTAGCCAGTGAGGTGAGGATTCTCTTAACCCGATAATCGATTAAATCGATAAAAGAGAACAATCGTTATCGATATCATAAGTCATTGGCGCGTGATACATTATCTGTGGGGGAAGCCGCGGCATGCCTAATGATGTTATCGGGACTCCATTTTATGATATCTTCGTGTTATTGATAGAAAACGATACTAATTATATGGTTTAAGTTACAAGTGTTAAGCGACTAACAATATTTCTTAAGTACATTAGGCGCTCGGTAATCCGGCGCTCGCCAATCTGGCACGCTCAGTAATCCGGCACTTAGCGACTCAGGTAACCCGCTCGATAATCCGGCATTTTACACAGCCGAACGCCGGATTACAGAGCGGTTGAATTGTTTGTGTATTTTAGCTCTCGCTCGGCACCTCGATAATGCTTTAGATTGTTGATTTGGCTATATTTTCTAACTCATTAACTCGTTCATCTGTATATTAACTTATTTTGTGCATAAAAAATTATAATTAAATTAAAATAAGTAAATACATAAACCAACTAAAGATATTTGTAGTAGCGTAGTCTCTCGATCGAATCGAATAAATAAGTTTAGATAGATAGAAAATATTGCGATCGTAGTTAATTAGTACAAAAGTAAATATAAATATTAAAATTATTTATTTTGCAGAATATAACAGCAACAATAAGTTTTTGATGTTTAATTTTAACTATTTAGTTCTACCACATCCTACCATTATAGCGGCTTGCGAAATAAGTTAATAGTAAGATCGCTGTATGCTTATAACTAAAGCTACATAATTTCCAAAGTAAACGCTCCCACTATACAATGATGGATGACAACACTACGCCCCTTTTAAACTGTTGTCTTCGCAAATTAAGCGATACTTAAAACGTTGTCGGACCACAGATTAAGTCAGCTATAAGCTTTTTACTATAATTTCCCATGCCTCATCACTGACTTTGATATATCCTGACTGTGGATGTAAAATATCGGGGTGTTTTTAAATCGATGGTCATTACCGCGTTCTATTTCGAATTGATATCGATTTTTTATTTCACGTATCGATACAGAATCGAGAGGATGAGGTTATCGGTAAATCTGTTAGATTTATAGTTTATTAGATTTTGCCCGCATTTTCGATCTTCGCAGGTTATGTTAGTAACACGTCACACGTCGTTAGGGGTACAGATAACGACGTGGGCTACCTTTTATCTAGAAAATGTACTATTTTCTAGATAGCCCATTTGCTTTTCTATACTCCTAACATCGTGAATGCAAAAATTCATGACGATCGGTGAAGTAGTTAACTACTTCATGCATCATGAATTTTTGCATGCAACCTTAAAAATAAACTTACATTCCCATTTGTATTAATAATTAGGATTCTTAGACTTAACAGATTAATACTATATAATTTGCAAAACAGTCAAAATAGGAATTAATAAATTAGCAACATCGAATAAAAGGTCGCGTTAATAGTCACTCTATCCCCAAGTTACACAAATAACTTTGTCACGCTGTCCTGTCAAAACAAGCAATGTTAGCTGTCACGATAACAAATGCGACGCTGACATTTGTCTTAGCTTGTCACGCCTAAGGGCGTAGACACGCGGCGTGACAAATATGACGAGAGGAATACACATTGATTCCCAGATATAGCAAAGGTCACAATTAAAATTAAATATGTCAAATAATTAACCAGCGATTAATAAATCGTGTTTTAGGAGAATTTGTCTATCAATTTGCGGTTTCCTGTTGATTAGTATTTATGTGACAGATAAACACACTTCTGTGACAAGTTTATTATGACAAATTTGTTTAGAACATGTCACTACTGATAATATGGCAGATCCTATTGATATAATATATGTGAGCGTTTGAGTAAGTATAAATTTATGTAGAAAAGTATTGTTTTTCACAGCAGGAATTAATATTTAACTTGGGTGTTATTGACGGTATTCTGTCATTGCTTACTTCAAAAGGCGAACCAACATTAATAGTAACTGAGGAAAGTGTTAGATTTATAAAAATAATATAAACCCTGTATTAAACTGTCCTACTGCTAGGCACAGGTTTCTGCTCAGTGTGAGAAGGGTTAGGCATAGTACCTACACCACGCTGGCCCAGAAAGGATTGGCAGACTTCAATTATATTAAAAAAAAATATGGAGAATCTCATACATGCAGGTGGATGTTGTTTTATATATTTGCTAATCTATGACTAAAGTTATGTTCTTGGTGGTGGTGGTGGCTAGAGTAGCGATAGCTCAGTGGGGAGACCAACAGACTGCAATGCACAGGGTCTCAGATTCGAACCCACGTCGCGCACCTTTGACTTTCGGAAGTTATATGACTTTTCGAAATTATGTGCGTATTGATTGACAATTATCGCCTGCTCCTTGCCTCGGAGAGCACGTTAAGCCATCGGTCCCGGCTGCCATGAACATCTATGGCAGTCGTTATTGGGGAAAGTCAACACAAAAGATCCCAATAGGTCGAAGTGTCGCCGGTCTGTACTGACTGGCCCCCCCACACAAGATAAGATAAGATATGTTCTTGGTAATTACGAAGCAGCTATGATGGTACTGATATGTGCGTAATTATACAAATGTTCCTAAACTAAATCATAAATAGAAAATGAACTTTAATCTAGGATGTCATCAAATGCGCGTTTCGAATAGCAGATGTAAGTTAAACTAAGTGTTGCTTGAATACTTTAAGACAGCACATGTAAGCCCACAACGTATAGAATTAGACTAATATATTGCTATTATAAGGAAAGAAGAGGCATCTGTCAGTATTTTTATATCTATGCTAATATTATAAAGCTAAAGAGTCTGTTTGTTTATTTTCTTGTTTGGTTCAACGCACTAATCTCAGGAACTACTGGTTCTAATTGAAAAATTATTTTAGTGTTGGATAGTCTATGTATCGAGGAAGGTTATAACATCACGTTACGATCAATAGGATCGAAGCATCAATGTAAAATGTTGCAAAGACGGGAAAATTTATTTTATATGACACATACGAAGTTGCGCATCATCTTTTAAAATTCAAATAAGTGAAAATCTTAATCTTGAATTAAATATTAGATACGTAGTCATTCATTATGAAGGCAGTATAAGGGAAGTTGGAAAAGGTATGCCATTTTACCTAGCAAAACGGCATATGAAAATAATGAATATGTATAAATACCAGAAAAGATAACAACTGCGGACATTTGACACTTGACTTATTTATTGTACATTCGAAGGGAGATATTGAAGACAGTTCCCAACACTCAGTATAGAGTGTTACGGCAATAGTCCAAGAGGGAGACATGCTCATCCATCCTGCCACAATGACCATTGTTACCTTTGTATCATTCAAATGTTACTCGCTAGTTTATCGCCAGGATATGCCTGTGTTTTCAATAGTTTCATTATTTTAGTAACGTTTATTTTATTTTGAATCTCTAACAAGAAATACACATCAATTACAAAGCAGATTTACACTGAAATAGGACATGTGTTTCCCCAACAACCGGATATCGCAGCATGCAAAATAAAGTAAGTACATATATAACGACTGTACAACAATTAGAATAATGTCAATTAGAATAATGTCAATTAGAATAATTTCAGTTAGAATAATGTCAATTAGAATAATGTCAATTAGAATAATGTCAGTTAGAATAATGTCAATTAGAATAATTTCGGGTAAACATCAATTAATAGAAATATCTGTATGACTTGTAACACTGTTAAGGCTAAATATTAGTCGACAAATCTATACTAATATAATAAAGCTGAAGAATTTTGTTTGTTTGGTTGAACGCGCTAATCTCAAGAACTACTGGTTCGAATTGAAAAATTATTTAATTTAATAATTATTAAAACCTATTTATCGAGGAAGGCTATAAGCTACATAATATCACGTTATGACCAATAGGAGCGGCGCATCGATGAAAAATGTTGCAAAAACGGGGAAAATTCTCTTATGTGAAGTAGACGATGTTGCGCGGGTCAGCTAATAAATTATAAAAGCATAGGATTAGAAAATTGAAAATTGCGATAAAAATAAGATTTTAATAAAGATACTTTAAAATTGAAATCGAAATAATTAATTAAAATATTTATATATTAAATTAAATAGAAAATTAAATCAAAAGACAAAAGAAAGAAAAAAAAAAAAATATTAATTCAGGCGCCGAACCTTCTAAAATAATTATGTACACACAGCGACACATCAACCTAGACTGTTTGGACTTTGAACTACATATTAGAAGTTGAACGCTGCGAATCGTGCGAGAGAGTGCGTTATATTTTGTTACGCTCTATCCTTACCATTACATCGACACCACTATGCACTGTCCCTTTCCGACAATTCTCTATTTTGTATGTAGCGTATATAGGGTGTCTAACTTGATGTGTAGCCGTGTGTACTAGATGTTTGTAAGTAGCAAGTGAATTGCTAATGATGTCTAAGTCTGCCGAGGCACCTAATACTTCGTTATACTGATCAGCTATCCTAGCAAACCGGTGAATGTTTACCAAGATTAGTTCGGTGTCGAGGACCTCTGAACAGCGAGATAACGAAAGATAACACGAATAACGAGGGAGTCTGGAGAGTGCACTGACACATATTTTTTCCGGCAAAAGTAAATTCTATCGTGACATAGTTATGTGTAGGCTTACGGTTAATTGGGTGGGAGGAACCGTTAAATAGGTTTTGTATAAGCAATCTTACTTATATGTATAATAAGCATGAAAGTTTTGTGAAAATGTTAAGATGTTTCTTACTCATCTACGCGTAAAAATCAAAAATCAAAAAAAAAAAAAAACAAAATCAAAATCAAAATCAAAATGCGTAAAGCGTTGAATGGAATTAGATCAAACTTGGTACACATGTAGATTATATCTTGGATGCTTTTTATGCATAGTATACGTTGCTGACAGACGGTAGTCAAATATATAAAATATACGTCAAAAGTTAAAGTCAAAAACCATATAATCATTTGCGCCATAAAGATTTCTAATATTTTTTTGTTCGTCTATTTCTTTAGCCATTCGCTAAATTGCTATGAAGTTTTGATAAGGTTTAAGCGTTAACTAACAAAAGGTTTTATAGGTATATGCATGGATAGCGTAATTTTGTGATCTAAGTGGTCACTTCGTCACTGCCAGCGCGACAATTATAGGGTTCAATTAAAGAGCAAACTTTTGTGTTATATACAAATAATTGGGGTTGAATCTAGGTGATATTTGATCTTAGCTATAATGTTTGTTAAGTTCCTCTTAATATATTAACAACATCTGCTTCGGACCGTAACTTCAAATACTATAGGTACATAACAACGAATGCCGAACATTTTTGTCTCCGTGACCATGGCTGCTGAAAAGCAACCGAAACGTCGAGGAAAGTGTAAACTTAAATATAAATAGTTTCAATAATTTAATTAGCTTCACAATTAGTAAAGTTTAATAGTAGTAGTACGAGTATGTAGTGTAATAGTTTCTAAATTGTCAAATTCTAAAGTGTCAAATAAACAACGCGATAAAATCCGTATATAGCAGTTTAATTTCAAAGAAGACAATATTACATAAAACTAACTTTACACATAAATAATATGCAATATTTGTATGCCCATGGGAAAACATAGTAAAACTTTCGTATAATTTACAACACCAATCATGTACCTATGTTAAACAAATAAATTTTTATTTCAATTAACAATCCGGAATCAGACAACGCAAGCCTTAATACAAACTCCCAATGCACCAAAGAGTGAACCAATTAATATTTACTTAAGCGTAATTAGATAAATATCAGTAACAACTACTTTCCATATCTTAACCATTTAATTTAATTTATCTACAGATAAACAAACGTACGGGGCATAAGTAGATATTATAAAGGGCTCGTTCCATCGCGATAAGTTAACTTTACAGCCCTGTGAACACAATTAAACAATACTATTAGATCTGCGCGCGCGCATACAACTGCGCCGGTACGAAATACTCACTATTATGCCTGCACAAGTTGTGTAAACGTACGTATTATATAGGGTGATGCCTATACAGTATCTAACAATTAAATGTGGTATATTTTTAGAACTGATTGCAAATATAAACGTATATTGTTTTATCTGACTGAACGGATTTGTAGATGACGTCATTGCGATTTGCTCTTTTCTTGTTTGACTATAAGTCGCCATGATTATAATATTAAGTAAAAAATAATTAATTATAGATTGATTGACAGTCGTTGCGACAAATCAGACAAGACTGTTGTCTTGTCGTGTCGGTGAATGAAACATGTTTAGCTTACGTTACACTATAGGAAATAAGCTTCAAATTCTTTTATAGCATGGACTAAATATTAGATGGATTGAAGTAATAGGAGGCTTCAAATTCAAATCCATTTTACAGTTGATTGACAAGAGCCGGAGGTCGTTCGGAAGTATAACATAACATTAATATGCTACGGTCAAACATCTTATTAAATATCTGTACTGTTCATTTATGTATTCTTAATATTTATCTTATTATTTTTGATTTTTATTATTTTCGATATACTCTACGTATAAGTATTATATAAATATCAATGTTATTATTATTTAATACTTTTGCCATTTATAACCATCTTTTGCCTAATTTATATAAATTGTTGTTTTTTTAAATAAAGTTATTTTTTTTAGTTATTAATATAATATACAGGGTGATTTTGAAATCGTGTAAAAAAAAAAAAAAATCTAATTAAATAAAAATATGGTCAGGGTTATTCTATATCACCAGTAGAATGCGTGGTTAAAAGGAATTACACGATTTCAAAATCACCCTGTATATACAAATTATTTACAAGAAAATGTAAACTGAAGAGAAAAATTAGACTGCAAAATCAAAAAGCGTCATAATATTCCTCCGCATCGTCGTAAATTGGCAACGTGCCCAGAAAACTGGCAGCATTTATTTATTTATATAATCATCACTTACAACTATTATTACAGGCAAACCCAATGCAATAGTGGAAAAACCTAATAATAACAACTTATTACATATAATGTTATCCTTGTACAAGCAAAAATGTCCATCTCCTCTGTTACAAGATCAAGAGTACCTCCATGCACCGAAAACATGCAGACTCTGCAAGAATACCAGCGTTATGGTTACATTGCAACATTGTTGACGCAGGACCTTTTTTATTATTTTTATACTTATCGGTGGTGTTTCCTGTTACCTTTAAAGAGTGTGGAATAAATAAAATTATTTTTCTTTCATTCTTTCTATTTTACAGAATATAAGTGTATCACAAAGTAGATAATCTAGGATATCTATAGAGATAGGATAGGAAATATATATACTTTTATACATTAAGTTTCACCACATCCTACCGTCACAGCGCCATGCAAAAAAATGGTACACAATAATAATAATATTCTATCACATACACACAACACCATCTAGCCTAAACTAAGCAGAGCTTGTACTATGGGTATTGACAATGGATAAACATACATATATAGGTACTTTTTTTGTAAATACGTACATATTATACCCAGACCAAGACAAACATCCATGTTAATGCACACAAATGTTTGACTTGTACGAGAATCGAACCCGCGACCTCCGGCGTTGCAGTCGGTTACACTAACCACTATGCCATCGAGGCCGACAATAAAATAGATAGACAAAATATATATTAAATGAATAATTACATCAGTCGCATGCAGGAGATTTATGTTAATTCATTAGTTTCGAATACTCAAGCCCTTTGATTTCTTTCAAGACGATCACAGTGAATAACTATGTAGAGATCAATTAGAGTGCCTTCTTAACAATGCTGCAATTTACTGTCAACAAATATACGGCTGGCGAAGTGATTTAAATAATTGCCTCACCCGTGCCACAGCGCCAAATGTTGCAGGTTCGATTCCCACACGTAAAAAATAGTGTGATCTATAAATAGAAATTGTTTCAAGTCTGAGTGTTCTTTGTGACCCGTTGTTTGGATTTTTTTAAAGGCCAAAAGGTAAGCCAAAAGGTTTTAAAGGTACAAAAGACCCCTGCACACCACTTATTATGGTCCTAGTGTAGGAGTTGTCATTTAAAATAAAGTAATTAATTAGGAAGCCAATGTGCTTCGTGTTTTCTGTTCAAACTGAACATCGGTGACAGTTACAATTTAACAAACAAACACATCTAAAGTGACAAATGTGTGTATGTCTGTCATATAAATACCACTAAACACGATATCGCAATTGATGAGCAAATCAACTGTTCTTAACAACACGTATCTATAAATTGATGGTTAATTATTTGACATATTATTTAATTTTAATTGTGACCTTTATTATCTAACCATCGATGTCTTTTATATCGACATATCACGTGAAGGTTTACCAAAACAAGTAGCCGATGTGTTAATCTAGCACATGATCTATCTGTGAGCAAAGTTTCATCAAAATCCGTTTAACGGTTCACCTATTATTGAGTTACAAACAACTAAAAATATTAACATACTTTCTTATTTTTAATATTAATATGATTTCATTTCATTTTCAAGTTAGTCTGGACCGGACGAATTTGATTCCGGGCAGTGAAAATGTTTTTGGATTTTTCAATGATCTAATTCTCAGTTAGCAGCAAGCAGTTTAATGCCAAGGCACACAACTTTAACTTTTCAAAGTTATGTGCATATTAACACATTCATGGACAATACGTTGAGAGACGTGAATTATGACACTCATAATATGGCACTACGGCTGTAGGCGGCGATTTAAAATACACTAAAAGTAAAACTCCGTCCACGGTTGACTATTGCCCATAACATTTATAGGAAGGATATGACTCTGTGCCGTTTAAGACTAAAGTACAGACCGCTAGAGCTACAGCATACACTCCTGCCGTAACACAGGGTTTAGAATTCACTTGGTATGAATGTCCGCCTACAGGCGGTTACGTCTCTGACCGTTACTGCCACAACACATACTTTTAAAACCGTGTAATGTGGCAATACGTCCTCAGACGTGATGTCACTTTGTATGGAAAGTTTGTGTGCCATATCACAAATTATTGAGAGTGGTTTTGTGTCCGTGAAAGTGTTAAATAGTTATTTTTGCAAATCGCACTGGATCAGCGTGGTGGACTATGGCTTAATCCTTCTCACACTGAGAAGTAGCTAGACTGGACTGGAAACCTGAAAATACATAGCTGTTGCAGGCTAGATAGAGAAAAATATAGCTGCCAAAAAGCGGGTTTAATTCGCTGCTGCTTACCATATAGCAGACAATTATGTATGTACGCTATACAGCACAAGTACAAGTCATGAGTTTGAACCCACGATTTGGGTCGTGCGAAATGTGTTTGGAATTTTCTGTCTTTTTATTGAGGAGCTAATAAGGGAGAGACCGTTGGACCACCATATAGAATTTTCGAGTTCGATGCCAAAGTATGCACTTCTGGTTTCCTGATATCACGAAGTTATTTGTGTATAAAATAGCTCATTGTCGTTTTAACGACAAAGGAAAACGTCGTGAGGTAAATTGCATGTCTTAGAATTCTTTATAATGTTCTCGTTGCCAAGTGAAGTTTGCCAACCTGCATTAGACTGTTATGTAAGTATGTGTGTGGCCTAACCCTTCTCCTACTAAGAAAATAACCGCGCATATTTTAATAATTAGGGCTGATATTATATTATATTTATTCACCCTTTTCAATCCACATTTAAATATTCCAGTAAAAATTCGTTTTCAAAACCGAATAAATTGCGTTTGGTGTTGAGTAGGAGGTATTGGTTTCCGGTTGACATTAGGATTACAATGTAAGCTGGAATGTAATTGAATTCAATGTAATTGCTTCGACTTTTTATAATCGTAAACTAATGAGGGACTAATAAATTATCGTAAATTTGCATAGAACGGCTGTCAAATAACGACAAACACGTGTAAAATTAATTTTACACACATGCATGAATGGCGCGGTAGTTAAGAAGGTTACCTACTGCTACGCTCTGCGCTAAGTGTTGCAGGTTCAATGCCCAAATGCAACAAAATTCTGTGCGTTCCACAAATAGTTGTACGGAGTCTGGGAGTTCTTTACGTTCGTTGTTTCAATGTCTTACTAAATCCGCGTTACGCAAGTCTTGTCCCAAACGCGAGAGTTGTCTTTTAAAATAATTAATCAAAAACTGACGTACCTTTTCCAAGGGGAGAGAGACAAAGACGACAAATTTCCATTTATTTAAACGCATTTTCCCGCGGCTTCGCTTAAGTTAACCTCTTCAGTGTCGAGAGGAGATACGAAAAGAAAAACATTGTGCAAACAATACACAAACGGACAAACGTATGTCCGCTCGACACTTGACTCATTAATAATGTAAATTTTGTCTATAAATTTCATTCCCACAGGAACAGACCTTTTTCTATATGAAATGTATTCTAACTCGAGTATTGTATAACCTTTAGAAGATAAATTATAATTAGACTAAGTTATTATAGTTATATAAAAATGTAAACACCTAACTTCTCTTTAACCAGCCAATGTTATGTACACCCTAAATGCTTTATGTACTATCTAGTTCTTTATGTATCATACACATCAGACAATACTATGTAACGAAATTCAATATTGTATTAATATGTATGATGTGGTTCTGCTAATTTATATTTATTAATAAATAAATGTTCTATGTCCTTTTCTGTACCCCTGACAACGGGTATGCGAAATTTAATCATGATAGGTCGAGTAGTTAAGGTTGAATGTGTAACAAGCGAGATGGGTGTAAAAACCCAGTATTCAACCTCTTCGTCTTCATGTGTCATTTTCTTTTTCATCATCTTTTTGTAATGTTCCGCTGCTGGGCAAAAGCCTCTTCCTTGGACTTCCAAATTACTGTTGGTGGATATCCACTGACCTTATGATCTTGTGACCCCTATATCTCGGGGGTCTTTTGACCCACAGAGCCCAAACTCGACCATATTCAAACTGTGTTGCACACCAAGTTATAAGTCAATCGGTCCAGTGGTTCCGGAGCTATGCCTGTCACCAACAAACTGTCACTAACAGACAGACACACATAGTGTTTTCATTAACCTCTTCGAAGAAGACTCAGAGGTTAATAATATGATTCAAGAATGGACCCTTTAGTATTCCGCAACATATACGATCGTCTATTTGCACTTTGTCGCTTCATCTCTTAACTTACAGCACGCCCACAAAACTTCGTATAATAATAATAATAATAATATTCTACCACATACACACAACAACATCTAGCCCAAACTAAGCAGAGCTTGTACTATGGGTACTAGACAATGGATAAACATACATATATACTTTTTTTTTTTGTAAATACATACATATTATACATAGAAACACCCAGACCAAGACAAACATCCATGTTCATGCACACAAATGTTTGACTTGTGCGGGAATCGAACCCGCGACCTCAGGCGTGGCAGCCGGTTACACTAACCACTACGCTGACGCAACCGCCTCCATTTAATGCCTTTAATAACTTTAGTTAGACCCCTTTTATTATTAGTGGCTCATTCATCTCACTGATTGCAATACCTGGCTTGCATTAACCTCTTCGAAGAAGACTCAGATGTTAACAAACACATTTATAATATTACCTAGGATTAGGATCTGAATGTTAGGGAAGATGTTTGAATGTATATTTTACACCAACGAGTAAACCATCGAACGAATTTAGATGAAATTTGGCTCACAAATAGAACACCTTTTGAATTATATAATAAATAATAATACATAGAATATAATATAGTCTTCTGTTTACGCGAATGTTATTCATTGAAATTAAACTACTATATACGGATTTTATCGCGTTGTTTATTTAACACTCTATTACATAATTTAGAAACTGTTACACTACATAATACTACTAATAAATTTTACAAATTTTAAGCTAATTAAATTATTAAAACTATTTATATTTAAGTTTACACTTTTTATCCCAGTATAAAAGAATGCATGAGATTTAGGTAGACGAAGTTGGGCGGAAACTAATTGGGTTTGATAAAAAAAGAAGAACTCCCGCACTAGGAATAAATCCAGTGTCGCGGAGGGGGAGGGGGGGGGGGGGTACGAACATTCATACAAAAGAAAAAAAGAACATCCAGACTCGGAACAATCATTTGTGGATCACACAATTTTTTGTCCCGCGTGGGATTCAAACCCACAACATTCATGGACCACTTTAACACTTACTATAATAACCTGCAGATCATTTCGAAACGCACATGTTTTGGAAATGAACTTGAAAGCTCTGTGACGAGTCTAGTGTTTTTCTCACTAGACTATCGCTGTGTGTAATGCCAACCGTGTAAAAAATCGGGTGCTTGCATTAAGTTATTTTCGCGTGTTTTCGCATTATCAAACGTTGTTGGTATTTGTCACAGCTTGTCACATCTAAGGGCGATGTCACAGGGGATATGTGACAAATATGTCGATACACAACACATCAATAGTAAGATAATAAAGGTCCCAATTAAAATAATATGTCAAATAATTAACCATCAATTATTATAGATCCGTGTAGTTATGGACAGTTGATTTGTTCGTCAATTGCTGTATCGTGTTTAGTTGTATTTTTGTGATAGATATACATTTGTTGCTTTAGATGTGGTTGTTTGTTAAATAGGGTATTACACCCATTTTTGAAAAGTGTTTCAATTATATTCTATAGTGCTAATGAACCACTAAAAACTTCACAAAATTTTTATTCAATCGATAAGTGCCTTAAAAATGGATTTCAATTGTGCATTTTCAAATTTCGCACTTTATGTGTCATGGCGTCAGTTGGCTGTGTAAACAAATGCTGTGATATTTTATATGTTATGTTAATTGTTTATATTTAAAATGAATTATTATTCTATTTATCGTTGGTGTGCTGTACCTGAATGCAAAAATAAAAATAATAAAAAGCCTTTAGAGATTAAAGGTACGCTGATCAGTTGACACTGTTGACAGTTTACACTTCTTAGTTTACACAGCCGTATGACGTAATAACATGGCGACTGCTATGGGTGCGTTCCACTTAGCGTTCACGACGCCTATTATGCTCGTTTACCCGTTCCACATGACGACTACGATCGTTGTGGTCGCGCCGAAAACGTCACTCGTGACGTCATTACTCACGCTCACGCAAAACTCACGACGACCCATGTTGAGAGGTGGGTCGTCGTGAGCGTTGAGAAATATTGCGCTATTTAAAAAAATATAAAGTAACAAAGATGGCGACAATCAAAATTACATTATTTGGTGCGATTTTGATGAAACAATGAATACTTAAATAAGTAAATATTTTATAACCTACCTTCTAATCTAAATTTTTTTGAAATTAATTTTTAATTCTTTATCAGAGTAACGATTAATTACATTATCTTACGTGGTCTAAGTTTCCGTTTTTCACGATCATGATTTTGTATAATGGTATTTAACTCTTCAACTGAATTAGATGAACTAGTAGTTTCTAAAGCATCATTACGACGCACAACCAAATATTCAACTTTCGCCGTAAAATACATTTTGTATTTTCAGTAGTTCTTGCGTGAAAGAGAAACAAACATACATACATCCTCACAAACTTTCACATTTATGATATTAGTAGGATATTACATTTTTTTTTATATAAATCCATTTAACCACTAACTATAAAAGTTTATTGATTAGACTTACAAATTGTAACCCAACCTATTAATGGTTTCGCTTTTTTTTAAATAATTCGTCATTGACATCAACGCTCAAAACACCCCATAATCCATTCCACTTGAGTTTACAATTGTAACGCTCGGAAACAAGTGGAACGGGCAAAACCGTGGTCGTGAGTGTGAGTGTCGTGAGCGCTTAGTGGAACGCACGCTATATGGTGTTATAAAACAGATTAAAAGAGCTGAAAACTGTGAATTAAATTTTAAAATTAATTTTGTTATTTTTTGAACTAAAGCTAACGCTTTCCGACTGCTTTTTGCCTTTTTTTTCACGTGGGGGAATGCATTGACGCATACCCCTCCGCGGGGGCGGGCGGAGGGATTATGTCGGACTCGCCGGGATAAAAGAAAGATGTTGAAAAGATAATGTACCTCCCGGAATACCGACCAAACCTACCACGGTGTTCCTCGACAAAACCACTATCGACGGGGCCACGCGAATCACTTTCGCATGCGGTCGCGACCCCGCCGAGGTTTCGGCCCACCGTATGAAACGGCAGGCCACTACACGAAGATACCTACCCAAAGGCACTCACTTCACATATAAACCCTACTTCACATACTACCTAGAGGGAAGACGGACTCGAAACAGAGGCGCGCGTGGGAACACGTACGCCACCTCTCGGACCTGGTGCTGAACGAATGGCGGGCAGGCCCACAAAGCCCACCACCCCCAGGTCAAACCTCAGGGTGGCTGGAGGTCATCTCGCGCCCTCCAGCGTCCGGCTCTGCGGTTGGCGAGAGGGTTTAAACGCTCCCTCTACCGCTCCGCCACCTCCTAGATGGAAATCACTTCCTCGCAGAAGGAGGCGACGGCGTTCCACGACCTCTCACTCCGGACCATAGACTGAACTACGGCCGGGAGCGAGAGGGCAACCGATCCGACTGCCGCGATCAAATCACGGCGCTGCGATGCCCAGGCGGGGCAAACCGCCAAAGTGTGCAGCGCCGTGTCCTCTACAACGTCGCGGCTGTCGCCGCAGTGGTGACAACCGGACGTCTCTTGCCGGCGTATACGACACAGGAACCGGCCAAAACAACCGTGGCCAGTCAGTACCTGTGTCAGCCGGAAGGTGAGGGCGCCATGCCGCCTCTCCAGCCACTCCTCAAACACTGGACTTACCGCCACGATCGTGGCGTGCCCGGACTGCTTTTTGCCTAAGCTATCTCAATAATATATTTTTAGATTTTTCTTATGTAGAGTAAAATACCCTATTATACACTATATATCGATCCTTTAAGATTGAAATGTAGTAAAATCCAAAACCTTGTCAGGAAAGCCAAAAATCAAAATCTGCAAAGATACCATCCATTGTCCAATCCAAGCTACAAGCTCTGCTTAGATTGGGCTAGATGGTGTTGTGTGTATGTGATAGAATATTATTATTATCTGTTGCTCTTTCACGGGTATTTTCCTAATGCGTCAGGAAAAAATCCCCCCTTTGGGAGGCTTACACAGGGACATGGGTTCAACATGCCGAGGCCCTTCGAGAGTTTTAATTTAGAGTGAGATGGAACACTTACAGAGACACTAGTCGCGGCAAACGTAGGAGACTATTGCTAGATATGGAACCTAATAAATCTGGGCTATGGGTATGGGTGTTTGATGGGCTGGTATAATGAAATCTATGGATGAAAAGCGGCGTCTGTTCTGAATACTCTAATAGCATCAATCGGGTGGGCAGACGGTGACTCGCACACTCACTAGATGGGTCCCCTGAATAGCCACCATAGCCATATAAGCCTTACAGGCAGCAGTAGGCAACACCGGTGTGAGCGTGATTATTGTTATACTTTTCTCTTTTATATCTTATCTTATCTTGTGTGGGGGCCAGTCAGTACAGACCGGCGACACTTCGATCCAGTGGGATCTTTTGTATCGACTTCCCCAATAACGACTGCCATAGATGTTCATGGCAGTCGGGACCGACGGCTTAACGTGCTCTCCAAGGCACGGAGCAGGCGATAATTGTCAATCAATACGCACATAATTTTGAAAAGTCATATAACTTCCGAAAGTCAGAGGTGCGCGACGTGGGTTCGAACTCGAGACCCTCTGCATTGCAGTCTATTGGTCTCCCCACTGAGCTATCGCTGCTCTTTTATATAGTATAATTTTATATTAATTTTATATTGTATATAGTTGTTTTAAAACCATTATCTGTATCTAAACTAATATTATATACGTGGCTATGCTACCAGCCTTCTGGGTAAGTTACCAGTTACTCCGACGCTGATGAATTTTACGACAGAGGTGGTTTACCTCTGTAAATATTATCCTTTTAGAATAATTATTTTATTTTTATTTGTGTGTAGATATTTAAGTGCCTTTAGTGTATATTGAATAATGTTAATTATGTAATATCTTAATAAATATTATTAATTACTTGATGGAATAAGTTTCACATTTATCTGTATTTTAAAAGATTTTAAAATATTAAAAAGATGTATAATTTGTATTTTTGTTTGTAATGAATGAACTCAAAGACGTCTTGATTGATTTTAAAGTTCTTTCACAGATATAAAGTATCCAGAATTCATATGATACATCGCGCTACGAGTCACAGGATCATAAACGTGGGCGTAACCAGCGGGAACAAATTTAGTTCTCTGAGATTTTTATGTTCTATTACTGTTGTTCAGAAAACATGGCGTATTTCCATCCTTTTTGCGTTTTGTAAAGACCATTTTATTAAAATAATTTATATTTTAAATCAAATACATAAATAGAGCTCGGAAAACGGACAAAGATTTCATCGATAACTGATTTTGCAAAATGGCTGGCACATTATATTCTTTAAGATTCGATATAGTCTACACGCTGAATTAGTACATATGATACTGTTCTCATAGTTTATTTGCCCGTAGATTCACGCAGCCGATGCCGCGGGCACTAACTAGTAAGTAATAATTATTATTCATGCACTGAATTGGTCGACGTTGTGTAGTTAATTGGAGAATTTACATTGACTCTCTTATGGCAAAGTCATTCTGTATTCGTAGGCCCCGGGCTGGCTAATTGACAGAGGCGACGATGTGACGTTGTCGTAAGGTGTGAACTACACACCTAGGGCTGCGACAAGACCACTGTTTGGGGACGAAAATGAATGCACGGATGCCTCGCCGCTGCTGGCTTTACGCAGATTTTAAACCCGCAAGCGACAATTTTTGTGTGATATACAAACTGAGTCCAAGTGTCCTTCGTGTCCGTTAATTGTTTGTTCGTGTAGTCTCCCATGGCATAAGACTTGAAAGTTAGTGCGGAAGTCGTGTTTATAAAAAAGTTATATAAGAATTTGTAGAGTCTGTTAATGTGGCTGGGCGGTAATTGGCTCGCCCCTTTTAAGTAGAATCTAATACATAGCTAGCAACCGCGTGCATTGACTAAAATGCAGTATTTTTCTACGCATCGTTGGTATGGGTAGAAATAAGCAATGATACCTTCACGAATAAATAGGGTGACATTAATTACTCTATTTTTTGTTTAAGAGACAACGTCTAGTATTTTCTAATTAATAAATGCCAGCAGCCAAACCTTCATTAGAACATTCCTCGGCATTAGAATATGATAAATGCACTTCGTTTACCTGACTAACCCTTCTGTTCTATTATAAACACCATCTTACAGGTCACAGGTGCATATTTTATTAGGTATTTGATAAATAGTAGCCCTACGCAGACTCAGTATGGATGGCCGCATCGACAATAATAAAGGCAAGATGCTATGCACATTGTGCAAATTAAAACGTGCGTCGTAGCAAGGTTGTGGCATGCGGAATTCTTGTTTAATTGTGTTCGCTTATTTGATGAATGTTTTCATCGAATGTTAGGTGTATGTATGTGTGAGCGTGTGCGTAACTGTCGGCTATTCTCGAGCTCGATATCCTGTTAGATATTTTTTGGATTTGCCTGTCAATAAATGATTCTTTTAGTGTGACAAATGTTTATTTATTTTACTATCGAAAATGATTATCTTTTTTACATAATATTGTCTTCTGTTTACGCGAATGTTATTCATTGAAATTAAACTACTAGGGAGATCTCCCCGTGACCATGGCTGCTGGCAAAGCAACCGAAACGTCGGGTAAAGTTTAAACCTAAATATAAATAAGTAGTTTAAAACATTTTATTAGCTTGTAAATTATTAAAATTCAATAGTAGTAGTAGTGTAACAGTTTCAAAATTATGTAATACAGTGATAAATAAACAATACGATAAAATCCGTATATAGTAGTTTAATTTCAATGATTATCTTTTGTGCTGTAAGAAAGTGTTGGTGGTATTCAGAATTTCTGGAAGATAGGACATGAGATCGCTTGAGCATTGATCGTATTGAACCATTAAGTCAATAGCTTTTTAATGCATGAATATATCTGGCATTCTACGACTTGACAAATTAAATCTGTGAAGGTAAGCTCAAAGGCAAATACCTTTTATTTTATTTGTTACAACATATATACAACTATTTATATTTACAAACGTATTAAAAAAGATAACTTAATTACAAAAACACAAATAATTATAATACTAAATATTTACAAAAATGGTTTAGGCATCGTAGAATTCTTCAGCATCGCTGTCAACTGGTAACGTGCCCAGAAGACTGGCAGCATTGCCACGTTGAATGGCAATGCTGATTCTTTGGGCCAAGAAAAGACCAGCCTTCTGATCACGCGAAACGTCGATCAGGCGTTTTGCGATCTCCCTGTACAAAATACGAGCGCTCGGACCCCATGAACCTAGGGTTTTCACCCCAAACGGCACAAAAATGTAATTTGCGCCGTTTGAAGGTTTCCGTGGTTGCAGCAGCAGCGCCGGCACGTCCCGCAGTGCTTGGAAGATGTGATGGCGCAAGGGTGTCAACGCACGTTGCGTCCCACACCAAAGGCCTGCCCATCTTCCAAGGCAACAATGATATTCCGTTCGGTCTCTTCCCATCGTCGCGTACCAAGCCATTGGGTTCAAGTACAGCTGGAACGCCAGCAGTGACAAGAGCACGACGTAGTATGTCATTAAGATTAGCGTGGCGAGAAATTTGACCAGCGCTTCGGCTACAAGAGAGTCCATGGTGTCCGAGGCTATCGACAGCTTCTCCACAGTGACAGCAATGTGGAGAAACACACGGAACACCTAAACGTAGGCTAGTGGCGATGTGGAAAGTGGTATCGTCCAACATGGTACCTATATTGGACGATGGAAGCGCCTGGAGCCAAAGACCAGATTCCCATTCTCCCACAGCCAGCAATCGAGCACGCTCAGCAACATTGGAATATGTAGTAAAAAGCTTTTCTCTTACAGAGTTGCTAAGCGGCCCGTTCCACTGCCGCTGGGAGAATAGTTTGGTTGGCAAATAAATCTGTGAATACATTAAAACATCTCCATCGGGTAGATACCTCTACTCCACATTAGACCTAGGTCAAATAACCTTGTTTTGTTTTATGATCAGTAAGAGATCTAAAATCCATAAGACAAGGAATCAGCGCTAATTCTTTTAAGCTGGCTGTGAGAGGTCAGTGAAGTAAGAGTGCTATCTCTGGTGTCACCGGATGCGATAAGCTATGGTAACTAAGTACTTATCATTAAGCGACCATGTATCCTTGTTGGTCATTAGTATAAAATAAATATTAATTACAACTTCTGCTTACGACTTCGTTGGCGTGTAAAATAGTTTATGATAGCGATACTGTGAAATATTGGTTGTTTTGAATTAATATACTATGTTTACAATAGTCATTATAGGTATCATGATGCACTATATGTATTCAAAATTTGGTTCTTCTCTTGGTATCGGTGATTCATTCCTATATTTACTAATATTATAAAGCTGAAGATTTTGTTTGTTTGGTTGGTTGAACTCGCTAATCTGAGGAACTATTGGTTCGATTTGAAAACTCTTTTAGTGTTGGATAGCTCATTTATCGAGGGAGGCTATAGGCTACATAACATCACGCTACAACCAATATGAGCGGAGTAGACAAACCCTGCTCTAATGCGAACGGAGCCGCGGATAAATTTTGTTAATATTATAAATGATATCTGTATGTTTGTCATTTAATTACGCGTAAACTGTAAAAGGTAATGATCGTTATAGATGAAGTTTGACCATGTTGTGGATTAGGTTATGGGTATTATGAGTGATGTGGGTTCGGTGAATGGACAAAAAATTGTGTAATCTGCAATATTTGTTTCAAGTTTAGGTGTTCTTTTATTTATAAAGACGACCGTGAAACAAAAGAAAAAAAAAGCAAGCGTCGTCTTAAAAAAATACTTGGGATTTTTTTATGCTGCTATGCTCTCTTTATGCGGGCAAAAAAAACCGTAGAAACTAGTTAAATATATCTTAATTGACTCATTTTTATTGAATTTGTATGTTACTCCTTTATATTAAAGGTAAAAGAAAACCTTCCAAGTTCCATTAAAGCTGGTATGCAAAAAATATTGTAATGATAAACTTGGCTTTTTACGGAGCCTCATGCTAATTAATAGTTATTAAGTTATATCGCTAAATCGACTAATTACATTTTGATAATGCATCTAAGGTATGTGTTGATCCAGAAAATAAGTTATTAATGTAACAAGTTTCATTAAAATATGTGCAACAGTTTCTTGTGATTCACATTAAGATAGGAAGACAAAATGATAAAGCCTCTCCCCAACCGCTGAATCGGGCGCCAGAGAGCGCGAGATGACCTTCAGCCACTCTGAGGTTTGACCTGGGGTTGGTGGTTGGTGGGCTTCATGGACCCGCCTGCCTCTGGGTTGTGTGTCCGTCCCCCTCACAAGGGGGGAAAGTAGGGCTTAAATCTAGTGGTGACCAAAGCCTAGTCTTTTGTGTCGTGGCCTGCCGTTTCATACGGCGGGCCGAAGCCCCGGCGGGTTCGCGACCGCATGTGAAAGTGATTCGCGCGGCCCCGCCAATTGCGGTTTTGTCGAGGAACACCATGGTAGGTTTAGTCGGTATTCCGGGAGGTCCATTATTATCATCATTACCATCTTTTTACCCCGGTGAGTCCGACATAATCCCTCCCCCGAGGAGACCAAAAGGTAAAAAATAGCAGACAGAATGATCGAAAAAGCTAATATGGTGTCGATATTTATAGACATATTAATTTTAAATATTCGTTGTTGAAACTGACGCCGTTGCAATTTTATAAATTACTAGCGGATCCTACAGACGTTGTTTTGTATACACGAAAAAAATAACAAAAAACCAAATCTAAACCAGTCTCGAATCCACTTAAACACACAAAAATTTCATCAAAGTCGGTCCAGCCGTTTAGGAGGAGTTTAATTACAAACACACACACAGAAGATTTATATATCATATAAAGACTAGACTAGATTTTGCTCGCGGGTTCACTCGCATAAATATAGGTTTAATTAAGGTTAGGTTAGTAAGTGTATTTTTTTCTAGATGAAAGTAACCCTATATCTTTTTCTGTTTCAAAGTTTCATAAAGATTGGTTGAATAGTTAAGGCGTGAAAGCGCAACAAATAAACAAATTTACATTCGCATTTATAATATTAGTTAGGACTAGCCGTCCTTCTCGATTTCTCTCACGTTTGCGTGATGATATTTGGTTTCTTTTTTATTAATAGGCACAACAACATCCTTACTAATATTATAAACGCGAAAGTTTGTATGGATGTATAGATGTATTGATATTTGTTACTCTTTTACACAAAAACTACTAGACCGATTGCGATGAAACTTGGTATGTAGATAGCTGGAGACCTGGGTTCACACATAGGTTACTTTCTACCCCGATATTCCCACGGGAATGATACTTACGAGGGTGAAACCGCGGGGAAAAAGTAGTCATACATACAGAATATTAATTTTCACGTAAAATTTTGTCTGATATGTATCACATTTATGGTGTCCATAACATTGACTGATCACCGAGAAGTTAGGTGTTTACATTTTTACATAACTTTATAACTTAACTAGACGTGTCCGCGGTTTCAACCGCGTTTATGATTGCTCCGCCGCCCACATGGACCGTAGCGTGATGTTAAATAGCCTTTAACCTACCTTGATAAACAAGCTATCCAATAAAAAATATATTTTTCAATACGAACCAGTAGTTCCTGATATTAGCGCGATCAACCAAACAAACAAATAAATAAACAAACTAACTCTTCAGTTTTATAATATTAGTTTAAATGTCATTTTAATTGTATGTGCAACGAATATACATATGTATATTGAATCGAATTAGGTGTTACTTGGCATAAATCCATTGTTATAAAATTATTGAGAAAAGAGGAAGTCGCCTCGTACCCTCGGATTGGCCACTCTGACTATTGCAATATAATGCCAAACGGTCTTGAAGATGCCTCGCGCTGAAGCAAAATACGTGTCGACGCATATTTTATGTTCGAAGCGGAATATTTATATATATTGCAATATTTATTTATTTCTATTAATAATAATAATAATAATAATAATAATGGGTTTATAGAACTTGGGAACGACCAGATCAATGTGTGGGCGATGTGGGGCTACCAGATGCTGATGCTACAAATACGTTTTGGAGGAACATCTGGTCGGTACCCGTCGGCCACACTGAGGGGGAATGGATGCGGGAGGTCAAGCGAGCAAGTGAGCTAATTCCAGAAATGGAAAACGTGGTCATTGATAGCCAGGATGTAATTAGTGCGGTCCGATCCTTATCAAATTGGAAATCGCCAGGACCGGACGGACTGCACAATTTCTGGCTGAAATGGCTGCGTAGCTCACATGCTTGTTTGGCTGCTCAATTTCAATCTGCCCTAGAATCTGGATCGTTACCAGATTTTATGACCACGGGAATAACCCACCTACTCCATAAACAGGTAGTACCAACGAGCCCGGCAATTATAGACCGATAACATGTTTGCCATCGATCTATAAGCTTCTTACATCTATTTTGAGAGTCAAGGTATCTAAACATATTGATACAAATTCAATAATGTCAGCTTCTCAGAATGGATGTAAGAGGGGGGCTCGTGGTACTAAGGAGCTCCTCCTCATTGATATGGGCATTAGCCAACAGGTTCGCCGTAAACAAAGGGATATGGCGGCATGTTGGATAGATTATAAGAAAGCGTATGATTCGGTGCCTCATGCATGGCTTTTGAGGGTGTTAGAGTTGTATAAAGTAAATGCAACTCTGCGCACCTTTTTGAAGTCATGCATGGGGCAATGGAAAACGGTTCTTAGTTATCCAGGATGTCGACAGATCCCTGGGAATGGCGAATTGATAAAAATTGAGCGGGGTATATTTCAGGGCGACAGCCTGAGTCCTCTTTGGTTCTGCCTAGCATTGAATCCTCTTAGTACATTACTAGAGGGTTCAGGGCTAGGTTACAGGTTACATAGAGGTGGTGGAGTGATATCCCACTTGTTTTATATGAATGACTTAAAGTTGTTTGCCCACACTAAATTACAGTTGATGGATTTACTTAAAGTAACTGAAACTTTTAGTAAGTCTATCAGTATGGATTTTGGTGTGGACAAATGTGCTGTCATCCATGTAAAGCAAGGCAGGATAGTGGAATCCGAAGGAACACAACTTTCGGATTCCATTAACCTACGATCACTTCTTGTAACCGATACTTACAAGTACTTGGGTATGTCACAGGCGTTAAGTATCAATGAGGCTGACATGAAGCAATCGTTGCAGGAGCGTTTCTTTGGTCGCCTGAAAAAAGTTTTAAATAGTATTTTATCAGGTGGCAACAAGGTGCGCGCTTGTAACGGTTGGGTCATGCCGGTGCTCATGTACTCCTTTGGCATACTTAAGTGGACTCAGACTGAACTGGATGCCCTGGACCGGCGGGTCCGTACACTCTTGACGGCATACCGTATGCATCACCCACGTTCGTCTGTGATGAGACTGTATATCCCGCGGAAATGTGGAGGCCGAGGCTTTCTGAATGCCAAGGCCCTTCATAACCGCGAGGTATGCAACCTCAGAGAATACTTTCTTCAGGCAGACGTGGGTATGCATCGGGATGTAGTTGCTGTAGACATCGGACTCACCCCGCTCAGTTTGGCTAAAGAGAACTGGCGCAAGCCTGTAGTACTTAGCACTAACGATCGCAGGGATGTATGGCAGAGCAAGGAGCTTCACGGTAGGTTCTACAAGGCTCTATATGGAGCTGATGTAGACCTGTTAGCCTCCGTGAACTGGCTACGTTTCGGTGACCTCTTTGGGGAAACCGAAGGGTTTGTCTGTGCTATTGCGGACGAAGTTATCAAGACGAATAACTACCGGAGATATATCTTGAGGGATGGTACGGTTGACATTTGTCGGGCGTGCCACCTACCTGGTGAGTCCCTCAGGCATATAGTTTGCGGTTGTTCTCGTCTTGCTAACGGCGAGTACTTGCACAGACATAACCAAGTAGCCAGGATTATTCACCAGCAACTTGCTCTGAAATACAAACTTGTAGATGTTGAAGTGCCGTACTACAGGTATGTAGCTGAATCAGTTCTCGAAAATGGTTATGTCACGTTGTACTGGGATCGAACTATCATCACAGACAGGACTGTTGTGGCCAACATACCTGACATTGTAGTGATAGATCGATCAGAGCGCCGCGCATTGATTATCGATGTCACCATTCCGCATGACGGCAATCTCGCGAAAGCTGAAAAAGATAAGCAAATTAAATATCTCGATTTGGCTCGCGAGGTTGTCGACATGTGGGATGTTGATTCGGCAATCATTGTGCCGATAATCATATCTGTCAATGGTCTAATAGCCAAGAGCCTCGATCACCATCTAAAGAGGCTCGCGTTGGGTGCTTGGATCAAGGGTTTGATGCAGAAGGCAGTGCTTTTAGATACAGCACGCATTGTGAGGAGGTTCCTATCTCTGGAATCCTAACCACCGGCAGCTTGGACCCTGTTCCCGATGCCGGTGGGGTACCATATATTTTATATTTTAAATGTATTTTTATCGATATATGTATGTATATTTAAAAATGAAAATTATATTGAAAATATTTAAATAAAGAGAATAATAATAATATCAGCCCTGTATTAAACTGTCCCACTGCTGGGCACGGGCCTCTTCTCAGTGTGAGAAGGGTTAGGAATTAGGCCGTAGTCCATCACGCTGGCCTAGTGCAGGTTGGCAGACTTCACATATCTTCGAGAATATTAGGGAGAACTCTCAGACATGCAGGTTTCCTCACGATGTTTTCCTTCACCGTTAAAGCAAGCGATAATTAACTATGTAATACGCACGTAACTTCGAAAAGTCAGAGATGCGCGCCATGGGTTCGAACTCGAGACCTCTGAGTGGCAATTCAACGGTTTTCCATTAGGTTAATTAATATATCAATTAATTGATGTGTCCAAGAATTATTTATAATTTTTATGGAAATTAAGATTTTTGGGTTTGACTTTGAATACGCCCGGGTCCTACGACGGGGCTGACCTGAACTAGAGGCGCTCATACATACATACATACATACATACCTAAATAACAATTTCATTAACAATTGAGTTTCTTTTTAATATTTGCTAAGCGTAGCAAAGATGTCAATATCTGGACATGTTTGGATAAAACTGTACTGATTAAGAACTCTATGTATGTACAGGCGATCGCCAAACCAAATTAGTTCTATAAAATCGTTTGGTAATAGAAATTAAAGGTTATGCCTAGGGTAAGTGAGAGCAATAACCAAAAAAAAAATGTATCTTATAGACAACTGATTGAAGCTTGTTAATTAATTTTTGAAGTAAACTTAAGTCATATATAAAGGCTGGTCATGGGCATGTTTTTTCTTTTCTTTTTCTTTTTTCTAATTCTCTGCAAGAGAATGCAATATTAATAATAATAATAATAATATAATATTCTACCACATATACACCACACCATCTAGCCCAAACTAAGCAGAGCTTGTACTATGGGTACTAGACAATGGATAAACATACATATATACTTTTTTTTTGTAAATACATACATATTATACATAGAAACACCCAGACCAAGACAAACATCCATGTTCATGCACACAAATATTTGTCTTATGCGGGAATCGAACCCGCGACCTCAGGCGTGACACTCGGTTACACTAACCACTACGCCATCGAGGCCGACCGAATATTTCTGGTAAAAAGCTCTTTGAATGATTTCACGTCTAAAACATTCTTTAAGAATTTTGTTATAAATTGCAAATATAGTCAAAGTTAAAGTCAAAAATCATTTATTCATTTAGGTCACAAAGTAACACTTATGAACGTTAAAATATATAGGTTAGTGAGTTTACTAAGTTACTGAAGCTACATTTAGGTTAGTTGCTAGGTTCAGGCAAAGGGTTGAGCCTATGAGAAGAAACCTGCAAGAAATTCATGGCACTCTTTTAAATATTTTTTTAAATCCGACATTTAGATCCAGATATTAGCGCGTTAAAACAAAAAAAGAGCAAAGTCTTCAGCTTCATTATACGATATGTCTGTTTACCAATGTCGGAGACTTAAGGGTGGTGAAATATAGTATTTTTTATCGACAAATCTCGATCTCAATTTTCTCTTGCCCCCTCCATGATCAAATGGCAGCCATTTTGTTTTTTTTACCTCGAAGGTCGGGCGCCTGTACTGTTTTAATCATTGCTATCGATGTAGACGTCCTAGGAAGACGAAAGATATTATATTTTAAAGCTAACAGTGTCGATAATCAACTAATTATACATTTTATTCAATATCTATTTCATAAAATAACAAAAAAGGATTAAAAAACATAAATCATTATTTTTTTATTTTCTTTACATTTTTTTCTTTTCCCTGAAAACTAACAAGTCAAGGTACATTTTTTTGGTTATCTTCTCATAATACAGGATATCTCCTTAATAATAAATTTTACATCAGAGCCCTAAGTAAGATAGTTTAGAAGTTGTGACGGTTTGAATATGGACCTTAAAAACTTAAATAAATATCACATGTAAAACAATAGACTCCAGATTTCGGGCAATACCATGGGCGTGTCTTAAGACAGCTATTCTTTGTGATAACATGTTAGTAAGGAACGTGTATAGGGTTGAGTGAGACAAAATACCCGTTCTACTCAGATTAGGACGCACCGACCACTAACAGGTAGTCCATAGATTACAATACTATATAGATAGGCAACTCGAGCCTCGCTAGAGGTGTGCGTAAGTGCTGCCGCCAAGTAGCAGTATCATGAACTAAACTGAAGTCGTCAAAGCAACCTATACATACATACGTGCAGTATATACGTATATAGACACCTGCATTATTTATTTAAAAATTTTATAATTTTATTGTAATTAATATGCTGCCTATATTTGTATGCATACAAAAATAGGCAGCATATAATCAAGTTACAAAATGGAATATATGGGGAACATGAAAAAATAAACAAAAAATAATATGTATGTTTTTTTATTTCTCTTGTGAGTCATATAATAATTATGCGCTGCGACTTTAACAGCATCATCACAGTGCGTTTACCGTCTCCAAGCTTCACCAAACATCCTGGTACACAACATGATCTATAAGTCATGATGACAAAATTGATCAAATTCACCACAAAATAGAAGTCTTTAGCATTTTTAGGTATTCTCAATGCCTGGCCGGAGGAACTAAGTTTATCTCAACGTACTAGGTTGTAGAAAAATCACAAATACACAGCAAAACAAGAAATTAACTTTGAGCAAACGCATAAATCGAAAATTTTCTTGTTAGAAATCGTCGAGCAAGACGTGTCAAAAACAGTGTTGCTAGATGATTTTAATATTTCCACTAAATCTTATTCAGTTAAATATTTTAATCTGCATTGATATTACCTGTTTAGCTCTATTGTACTTTTATATGGCATTATTGCTGAAATTTTAGATATTATTTATACAAATTATCATCTTCATTGATTTAAGTTGTTGTAGACTAAAACAAAATATCCCACTGAATTTTTACTTTGCAACACTAAAGTAGACGCTACCGTATTGTAATCTATGGCTACCGCAGCAAAATTTTGTAATATCGCCATCTATTGAAAACTATATAGTAACACAATTATAACACAATTCATTCATGATACTGCTAATAGAGGCGCTCTTGTCGTAAAACGTACCCGTAAATATGTTCGTAGTTACCATAGCATGAGGTAGTCGTCCCTCGCCTGGCGTTGTGATTACATTTTTTTCTGCTGAAGTACTGTGCGTTGTTATTTTTTAATCTTTCGTTGTGTTTTTTTAATTCAAGTTTTGTTATTTTAGTTAACTTTCGTTAACTAAAATGTAAAACCATCGTTATTCAAGCCACGACTTGGTGGGTGAAATGAGGGCGGACAAAGCCATAATAAAAAGAGCTACACAACATGTGTCAATTAGGGCTACTGGTTGTCTGCAGCATAATAGAGGACATTTTGAATCGTGGCTGTAATAGTTTTAATGATATTAGAATAATAGACGATAATTAGAATCGATTTACTTTGTTTTATTTATCTTTTTCCACTCTAGGGTTAGAAACACTACCTTGTTTTAATCACCAAAACTTCTAAACTATCTTACTTAGGGCTTAGATGTACGATTTATTTTAAAGAAGATAACCTATATTATAAGAAGACAACAAAAAAAAGTAGTTTGGCAGGTTAGTTTTCAGGAAAAAGATAAAAAACTAAAAAAATTCTTCGATGAAAAAGATATTAAATAAAATGTATCACGAGTTAATTGTCTACATTGTAAGCTTTTAAATGAGTCATCTTTCGTCTTCCTAGGACGTCTACATCAATAGCAATGATTAAAACAGTACAGGCGCCCGAGCTTCGAGGTAAAAAAACAAAATAGCTGCCATTTTATCATGGCGGGGGCAAGAGAAAATTGAGATAATGATTTGTCGATAAAGCATACCATATTTCACCCCCCAAGTCTCCGACATTGGTAAACAGACATATTGTATATGTCGGAGCGGTTTGTTTAGGAACGTCAAGCGTAAGCTTGAGCGAGGTCGCCATAGAGCCAATGTGTCAGTTGGAGTGACAGTTATAACTGTCAATGTCATATTGACGTTATATAAGCGCCGGAGACTCGTGCGCGGACACATTCGGGCGACGAACTCGCTGCGTTACGGATCAACCCCGAGATAATCACAGTCAACCATTATTGTTTTATTTCTCTTGTATTTGTCTATCATTAGTATACGTACGAAGTATAATACCACGCCTATATTTTGTTGCTTCATCATGTCAAAAGCGAGTTGCCGTCCTACTCTCCGACATATACATTAGTATAGATATTATGGATTTTGATATACTGGACTACGCAGTAGGTAAGAGTTTATGTCGCTGCAACTGCCTACTGTTGTAGGTTCGAATCTCACACAGAAAAATATTGTATGATAATTAAGTCCTCCGTGACAAGGCTTGATCCCGAGTGCGGGCGTTGTCTATAATAGACAGAAAACATGTTATAAGTTCTAAATTAAACCTTAAACCCCTACCATCAGTCTGTCTTTTCATGTATTCATAACATGAATATTTAATAAACACGAACAGCAATTATGAGCCGGTAGCCCTGCCGTCGTAATCCCTATAATTATGTCTAAAATAGTAACATGTTTTAACAGAATTAGATCGCTTATATAATGCTAAAACACAGCAGGTGATAAAAACACTATTAATTCGCAATAAAATGTATAAAAAGCATGTTCATTCGTTATATGGAAGGTAATTGGATGTGAAACCTCCCAGACACCGTATAAATAAGTAGTTATGATAAAAGTACACAAAATCCTTTTCTATACAATGATGGTGTCAGTGTAGCCCAGTGGACTTACAATCTAGAGGCCATGGGTTCGAATCCCAATTATTACACTATTGACGTGAACCAAGAAAGGCCATCGATTTAATAAAATACATACTTGGAGGGACTTAAGCTATTACTTCGCAGTGGCACACGGGCGATGAAAGGTTTTTTAATTATGTCTGAAATTACAACAATAATTGTCAGGTTAAACCTAACTTAATATTTTAAATGCATATGTAAGTTTGTTTGTATATTTGTTAAGCTTTCACGCTTTAACTGTTTGACAGATTATCCTAATATTTCGCATACACGTTGTCAGAGGTACAAAAAAAGGATCCAGTACTTTTCATCCAGAAAAAGTACTGTTCCCGAGTGAACAAAGCCGCGGAGTAAAGCTAGTATAAAATATAATTGGTAAGGTAACCATAACATACCATGGAGAATAATGGTTCCTACATCATACATAAATAAACTACTACAAATCTAAAGCAACTCTAGAGTTGACAAGAATACTAGTAATTTGTAACGGAAATCGAAAGAAGGAACGAAAGGAACATTTATTCCCACATTGAGACATAACAAAATTATATAAAGAAAATATATTTAAAAAATAATGTGTGTTTCATAACAAAATAATTATAATAATAATTTTATTTATTTTTCTCTCACACAAATGGTTTATAAAAGATCAGTCCTTAATCTATGAGTAGTTATAAAATTGTAATTGTAAGTTGTGTATGTATTTGTGTGTGTGTTTGCGTATGTGTGTGTGTGTGTGTGTGATACTGATGAAAGTCATACATTAATAACTTAATTATTTAAGAGAGAACATGGAGCAGATGTTCAGTTTCCTCATAATGCGATTTCAGTCATGGGGTGAGTATCATTTTATATTTGTATCTTGGCAGTGAATATATATGCAATTTCTCATTAATTTTGTTATGGATATATCGTCCCAAAAAGCCGGAAAACTTGCCAGAGAAAGATGTGGATCATTGATTTTCAATTGAGGAACAGACTTTATACTTCAATCTTTTGTTACTAAAATCAGGGACATAAGAGAATAACGAATGCTGTTTTAAAATAAGGTTCTGGGTATAGAGCTGACGTACCGTTGGTACATCTGCCATTTTGTAGAGATTCCTGGTAGGATATAGGAATGGTAATGAAAGACTAACTTTAAGTACCGCCCTTTGAGCTCTTTCCACCTTTATCAAACCTGTTTTGCAGACACCGCCCCATACAGAGATACTGTATGACAATATAGGCTGGCATAATGACAAGTAAACCATTTTAATCGTATTTTTATCTGTAATATGACGTAGATTCTTAAAGATAAATATCAATTTGCGAGTTCTACATGCAATAAGGTCTTAATGATATTTAAAATTCAAATTACTGTCAATAATAACACCAAGATATTATTTATTTGCAGATTACATAGATCGTTGATGAAGGTCAGAAAAAGAGTAGGGCCCACCACGCTACCCCGCGGCACGCCAAAAACAACTGGTAGATCAGAACTGGTGATATCACCGAGCCCCACTCTTTGATTTCTGTTCGTGACTATTTATTTATTTATTTATTTATTTAGCACAACCACATCATATGTATTTATACATTTATAGGAAACATTACACAGTATTGCATCTGATACATATGACAGTTACGGTATGCATAACATTGGCTATAATAAGGTAGTTACTTATTTTCTAACTTATATCTACTAGTCATTCAAATAACAACAAATAAATTCGAAATGTGTGGAGAATTAATCTAAGGAGAATAATTTAAACAATTTAGTCTTATAATTATTGTAGGAATCGTTGAAGATGTCAATTTCGGTGTCGCGACTTTGTATACTATTGTACTGATCAAGAAGTCTATGTATTGGTGATTGCCGACCCAAGTTGGTTCTACAAAAAGACGTGTGAAAAATTTTTGAGATTTTACGCCGGGGATAAGAGTGAGGAATGGCTAAAGACACTTTATTTAATAGAAAGCTGCACTGTATATGATTATTGATCAATTTATGGAGGAAGCAAAGGTCAATGATACGTCTACGATTGTTTAGAGTGGTCATATTAAATTTACATAGTCGTTGATCGTATGGGTTTCTATGGGAAAACCCACTGCAAGAGTATGCAAGACTTCTGGTGAAGGCTCTCTGAATGCTTTCAATCCGTTGCGAACTAACAGCATAGTATGGTGACCAGACAATACTGGCGTATTCAAGATTGCTGCGGACTAGTGTGTTATACAGAAGCAATTTAGTATCAAGTTTCTTAAAGCCTACTGTATTTCTTCTCAGAAAGCCGAGCATTTGCGCAGCCTTTGTGGCAGTTTGGTCAATATGTGTTTTAAAGGTCAGTTTTGTATCAATGATAACGCCCAAATCACGAATTTCAGTGACTTCTTTTACATAAGTGCCGCCAATCAGGTACTTTGAGGCAAGTGGTTTTTTTTTGCGGGTATATTTAATGTAAAAACATTTATTGACGTTAAGCGTCATATAATTAGCGCTGCACCAACACAGAATTTCATTCAGGTCATCTTGGACTAGTTTGGAATCACTGGTTGTTTTAATTGAACGATACATTTTTAGGTCATCCGCGAATAGGGATATTTTGCAGTGTTTGATGCGAGAACTTATATCGTTAATAAATATAAGGAACAGCACTGGTCCTAAATGAGATCCCTGAGGCACGCCAGATACAGCAAGGTAAACTTGTGATTCAAATCCATTGATGGCTACTTTTTGAGATCTATCTTGCAAATAGGATTTAAACCAGCTGAGTAACGATCCGCCTACACCGTGAGCATTTAATTTTTTTAATAAAATTTCGTGATTCACCCTATCGAAAGCACTACTAAAATCTGTGTATATTGCATCTATCTGAGATCCGGCATCAACTTCCTGGGATAAATCAGAAACAAAGTCAACTAAGTTCGTTAAAACTGATCGACCACCTCTAAATCCATGCTGATGTTCAGTGAGACTATTATTGACTAATGCTACTATTGAAGGATAAAGTATGGATTCAAATAGTTTAGAAAAACACGAAAGTATGGATATGGGCCGGTAATTTTTAACATTAGCATGGTCCCCTTTCTTGAAGATGGGTAAAATACGTGCCTTTTTCCACTCGTTAGGAAATGTTCCCTCTGATAAGGAAGTGTTATAAATTAACATAAGGGGTAACGCAAGTGATCGTCCACACCGTTTAATGAAAATAGGAGGGATCATATCAGGTCCTGCACCTTTTAAGCCATCAAGTCTTTTTATGGCACACTGAATATTGGTTTCAGTAAATTGTAGTTTCGACATATGTTTGTTAGTGGAGGAAGTTACTGAATCTGACGAGGTAATGTTAGAAATGTTGGAGTACACGGAACGAAAATGAGTCGCAAATAGATTCGCTATGTCGTTTCCGTCCTGCGCTACTATATTGTCCATAAACATTTTAGCTGGTAGTGTTGAATGTCCACCGCGCTTGCTTTTAATGTAACTCCAAAAAGCTCTGGGGTTTGAAGATATATTAGACTCTAATGTATTTTTATAATTATTGTAACAATAATCATACAGTTTATGGCAGCGATTACGTAGTAAGTGGAATTCAATTTTATCTCGGGGATTACCATATATTCTAAATTTTTTACGAACTTTATTCTTCTCGTTTAAAAGTTTGATCAGTGCATTACTAAACCATGGAGGATAACGCGCCTTCTTAGCCTTCTTGAGTGGCACATGTGTGGAAATAATTTGTCTTAAAATTATGTAAAACTCGCTCACCATTTCATTAACGTCTTTACATTGATAGAAAACACTATGCCAGTCAATCCTATTTAAATCTTTAACAACAATCTTATAATCAGTCCCATAAAAGTTGCATCTATCCATAGGATTAGGAACTAAATACTTAATATTGCCATCACAAGGTAAATTTACTAATAGACTAGGATGTATTTGGTAACTTTTACTTAAGGAACATAATGGCCTAGTTACATATGTATTTGATATATTGCTAATAACTAAATCCAAGAGACGATCGTCACTATTCTTAATACAATTAAATTGAGCTAAGTTGTTTGACAACATAAAATCTATGAGAGAGTATCCTAAATTTACATTATAATTAAATGGGGTTAGGTGTGTATAATTACTATCCGCGCGCCAATCAATAAAACCTAGATTGAAGTCCCCAATAATGACGACGTCGTTACTGCTGTTATTGCTCATTACATTATCAATGGAATTTAATATTGTTAATAGTTGATTTAATTTTACCGGTGGTGGCAAGTAAACTGCACAAATAGTAAATTTTTTCATACTGTGATTTATAGGAACCTCAATTGATACCCACAAGTCCTCGATATCGTTAGTCTCCCAGTTTTGTACTCTTGCAGAGAAAAGGTCACGCGACACTGCAATCATAACCCCTCCGCCATCTTTTTTAGCGGTTTGTGAACAAATTCGATCCCTACGGTAAACAGTATATCTATTATCTATCAACTCAGAACTGCATATACTATCGTTCAACCATGTTTCTGTGAATACAATAATCTTATAGTTTGAGCTTAAAATATTCTTATATAAATCGTTAGTTTTAGTCCTTAGTCCTTGTACATTCTGATAATAAATATCAAGCATTTTTATAACAAAATTCTAATACATTTACAATGAAACATCTAAGATAAGAGTTAATTAATAAGATTAAGACTATCTTCGCTTCTTATGTATATAGCCTGATGATTTACATCCTTACGCACATAAACGCGACCATTACGGACCCACACAAACTTGTATGAAAGTTCTTTAGCCTTTTGCCGTGCAGCAGCGTGTAAATACTTGTTGCTTGGGGTCAGATGTTCCGTAACGAAGACAGGGGATCGAGTGCCGCCAATGCCTAAGTGGTGTGTGCTAAGTTTGTGCTGAGGATGCTTCTTGTTGAAACTGGTTACAGCTGCCAATAGTGTATCGCGGACACGGGGGTTTCGCAGTTTGGCAACTATAGCGCGAGGTCTATCATTGTCTCTGGACAATTTAGCGACCCTGGTTACAAGGTGTATATCATCAGAAGTTAACGGATTTTCTACCGCTTTTGTTAGTTGGACTATAGTAGTGATAAGGTTTTCTGACCTGTTTTCTGGGACACCGTTGATTTCAATGTTGCATTGCCTCATATGCAGTTCGACCGAACAAAGCCGCCCTGTTAAGTCGTTGACAATTGTCTTGAGTTTTTCGTTGTCCTTCTTCAGTTCATTCATACAGGTATTTGTATCATCCAATCGATTCTTCATATCTTCATACTGTCTATTTAAAAATGCCATAGATTCCTGATAATCGGTAATCTTTTCATTAATATTTTTTAGCTCAGAAGTAACTAATTGCTTGATAGTCAATTTAATCGCTGTGGAGATTTCATCTTGCAGTATCGCGCGGAGTCTTTCTTCAGTGACGAAACTGGGTAAGTTTTGGGGTGCCGGCAACGATGACTGCACCGATTCCGCCCGCGGAATGATGTTGGCGCGGTCAATACTCAACATGGTAACTTCCGAATGAGAGCTTGAACCAGTGCCTGCGGTATTGTTTGGGCAATCAGAGTGAACTTGGCGAATTGGCGTGTTGACATTATCGGTTTTAGGCATTCGATTACAACATTCAGGGCATTTCCAATTACCTTTCCATTCAACACTCATTGAACGAAAACGCCTTTCAGTTATGTTGGCACATAATAAATCAAATGATGCACTGCAAGTGAGACATCGCAGACGATCCTTGCCTTTAATCGGCACTAAACACCCAGCGCAATTTATTATTGGCATTCTTTCGTCGAACGTTAGGATTATTATTTAAAAATATTATTATTTATCTTGCACTACGTTAATGGATATGAATTCTCTCAAGCTAAATTGGTATGTATGCGACAGTAATAAGGTGGACTTTCCAGTATAATTGCGGGCTCCGGTACACGCTCGCTCGCCGCGCTTGCGGGGATGTCGTGCCCAAAAGGACGTAAGCGCCGTGGAAATCGCGGTGTTTACGCGTTGTAGCAAACACAAATGATTTAACACTTTTTTCACTTTAGCAGATAATGATAAATGTTGTTTATTGGATTATTGTCTATTTTAACACTGTATATTATATGTAATAAGTATATATAGTCTATTATAATTAAGGTACACTTGTTTGTTTTGATATAAACGTACTACAAACTCACTAAATGAATTTATTTTACAGAGCGGAACAAAAACACTTCTTACTACCGACATGTAATGATAAAAGTGACTACCTCACGTCAGTGAATAATTTGTGTTGACTACCACGTATACCAATTTTTTTTTTTGGTTTGCAGTACCTGAAGTATTTCTACACGTTCTACTTAGTCACCTAGCTAGGACTTCAGTGATAAATATTGTAACAGACTGTATTATAATTTTTGGAATTTAATTTTATTATTAATAATACCTGAAGTATCACTGTTCGTAAGTAGTATCGTGGTATGATATTCTCAATTCTAGATAAAAGAATTAAAGATGGGATGAAAGGAATAGAATATTAGATTTTTGAACAAAGTCTAATACACTGTTTGTCCTGGCAATTTAATTCAGGACCTTACGATTGGTTGCGAATTTAAGCGCGTACTTATGTCGTAGGAATAAAGCAAATTATGATAAAAATACAATGCAAAGAAGGGAAGAGAGGCGCCTGTGTTGCAGTAGCGACAGCGCAGATCGATCGATGTACAAGGTTAAGAAACTTTGCCTTCGTCGTGCTCATAGATGGATGACCATTTACAAATATTCACTTCAGTACTTCGGAGTGCTTAAACGCTTTTATTTTAGCTGACGATATACACGTGGATATGAGAAAGACCATCAAATAAAACAGCCATGTGAAACATAACATATTTAATTAATATATTTCTTTATGTATTTTATGATTTTGACCTTGACTTGACTTATGATTTAAAATCCAATCTCAACCATTCGAGCCCCAGGTTACTAAGAGACGATCCGACAAGCAAAACCGCGGCCAACAGCTGGCAATAACAGTATTGATAGATGCAGATCACTAGCGTAGTGATTTTAATTCATTGCTCGCCTCATGATTAACCGGCTACGATAAATTGGCTCGTGTTCGCGATAAATTGCGTACAAGCATCGTAAACCATCAACTATGATGCCTACCATTCATATTCGGCCGGTTAATTGGGAGTATCAACACTGGAATACTTACGAAAGAGTTAGTATTTTTGAAGGGTAGTATGTAAAAGTGTGTGATTGTATGTACAGCTACTGTTTGTAATGTTTAGGATTTGATGCTAGAGTTGGGTAAAATGTGCTTTTATAATACAAGTTATTTCATTATTATTATCACCGGGCTTAACTGAGTATATCCTAATCAAAAATTGAACAGCCTAAATGAATAAAATAAAAAAGACTGTTTTGGATCAGATCTTGGAGTCGATGCTCGGGTCGGACAAAGTATAAATGAGATTTCCTGACATGAAATTCACAGTGCTCGTTTTGACAGTAATAGACTTGCATTCTGATACAATAGAACTTGGAGCTGAAATATAAAATCCTGGGGAGTTTCTCCGTTAATCCGTTCATAGTCCTCCGGCCCTTACATTATATACAACATCGAACGATCTTGGAGTGTCACTCAGAGATCTCGAGTTCGATCTAAACGAATCTGAGATTATTTAAAGTATGTGCGTATTGAATTATTAATTATCCTTATGTTATCACTCTCTACTCCAAAAATCGTAAATAAATCTGTATATCTAAGAGCTGTGCCAAAATATTTTATAGATTTATGAACTCCGTCAAACCGCACCGGGATAGTGTGGTGGACTAGAGCATCGTCTAACATTTTTCATACGAAAAGGATAGAGAGAGACTATTATGAGACTGGTTATAAAAAAAAATAGCTGACCCGCGCAACTTCGTCTGCTTCACATAATTTTTTTATTGATGCTCCTCTCCTATTGGTCGTGGCGTGATATTATATGTCAAGTGTTGGATAGCCCATTTATCACACACTTATTTATATATATATACAGGGTAATTTTGAAATCGTGTAATTCCTTTTAACCACGTATTCTATTGGTGATAACCCTGAGCATATATTTTTTTAATAAGAATTATGTATTTAGAAAAATTAATGTACCGATTTTTTATGAAATGGTTTCAGATAGTCATATGTTAACCACCCGACACAATCTTAATATTTTACTAATTTAAAAATAATAACATAACAATAACTGATGTCATAAATAATATGGGGCAATGAAAAGGACCGCCCTTTATTATTTACAACATTAATTATTGATATGTTATTTGTTTTAACGGCAACTCGCTTTTGTCCTGATGAAGCAACAAAATATAGGCGTGCTATTATACTTCGTACATATACTAATGATCAATATGACACTGACAGTTATATCTGTCACTCTAACTGACACATTGGCTCTGTGGCGACCTCACTCAAGCTTACACTTGACGTTCCGAAACAAACCAATAGATGGCGCTTTATTCAACTTCAATTACAGAAATAAATTACATTCCAATTATTATTTTCTTGACGCACTGACATTATATATGTATATATATATACATACATATATATATATATATATATATATATATATATATATATATATATATATATATATATATATATATATATATATAAATATATACTTGATAAATGGGCTATCCAACACTCACATTTCAATTCGAACCAGTAGTTGCTGAGATTAGCGCTTTCAACCAAACAAACAAACTCTTTAGCTTTATAATATTAGAATAGATTAATCAAGGTGGTCAAATATTACTAGCACTGTGTAGTTGAATAAGTAACTCCACAACTATATGTTGAGCGCAAATCATTTTTGGGAAACACTATTTACTATTATTTCCAACGCATTTTACTATGCCACTAATATCTATTATCAATATAAACATTTGTTATGATGTTTGAATATTTGTGAGCTGCTGAACGGGTTTTAATCAAATTTGACACACAGTTAGACCATGTCTTTTTTTAACACATATACATACATTCCCGTGGGATTAAATGTATTTTCTTTGTAGTTTTGTGCGCAATGTCCATGTCGAACAAATAAACGCCGTCCGCCTTTCTTATTCTGTTAGTATTGTTATTGTTTTTTAACCAGTATTTAAGATATAGCTAATTAGCTACATCTTACCTTAGTTAATATTTAGGTATTAACAAGAGATTTATTAGGATAAAATCACGTATAAACATTACGCATCGTTTAGAGTTGGTTGTATAATATTTAAGTATCAGCGGCGGCGGGCTGTTGATCAAAGGTCAAGGGTTATTGATCAAGGACTTGAGAAGTAGCTAAGTATTATTTAGCTACATTTTAATAAGTAACGCTGTTACTTTCTCACAAAGACATTCTCACAAAGACATTACACACCGTTCGAATCCTTACGAATGTTTTGAAATCATTGAGTAAACTAGGGTCCATAAAACTAAAGGTCTTATAGAGTAAACTAAGCGTGCAATCACTGTGCATTTACTTGTGGATATAAATTAGGGTCTAAGTGCACAATTCTGCACCCTGTCTAATTACGAAGTTAATGAGACCGTTAACCGACGGAAACATATACCTATAACTTGTTGCTTTAATGGCTCTGGTGTATTGCTTTTTTAATGGCTGCCTGGATTTATGGAGTGTGAAGTACAAGCACATGACCTTCTTGGGCCAATAACAATATTTTTGCAGAAGTTGAACCTATTTTTGTGCTTTCTTGATAATGTAATTATTACCTAACTATTTACACAAAACCTCAGCAAAATATACGCCTACACCTTTCTTATGAATCACTATCTATTGGTGTAAATCGCATGAAAATCTGTTTAGTAGTTTTTGACTTTGTTTTATAATATGTAGTGATAGTGAAGCTTGCGTTGGCGCGTACACACACACCGTAAATATTGGCACACATGGAGACACGCGCATACACACGGTATGTGTGTGTGCGCGTGTCCCCGCACCGCCCTACGCATCTATCATAACCAATTAAAAACAACTTTTTTATTAGTTCCTATTTCGGTTTTCTTGGATTCGATCCCCAGGTTAGGTCAACAAAAGACTCATAATGAGTTTACCCAAAAAGAATACTGAGTGAGGAAGTTGTCAGTGTTGCACATTCTGTGTCTCTGAACGTATAACACGTATGTCTCCACTAGTATCAAATTGCCTTCCCATCAGATTATGAGAGTGTGGGAATATAAAGTCCATTCATATATTTGTGCACCTTAAAATACCATGCATAAATGGCTAGTCTCTGTTAGATTGGCCGTTGTGACCGAAATCCAGACTAATACAAAGATTCAATTAATTTACTTAAAAGAAAGGAATCTGTACCTCTGACAACATGTATGCGAAATTTTATGATGATCGGTTCAGTAGTTAAGGCGTGAAAGCGTAACAAACAAATCGCATTTATAATATAAGTTAGGATAATTAGATCGCATGAAAAAGCTTTCTACTAAGAAGAGTGACTTCTTATAAGTAAGTAAGATTGTAAGATTTCTGAATAAATAAAAAAAAAAATTACATTTAAGTGACCGATATTCTCTATCACGTAAATGTCACGTGTAAGTACAATTTTCGATATAATTAAGCGTGATAATCGGTGATAATACTAAAGTTATAAATCAAATGTCATGTTAACATTGTAAGTCAGATGACAACTTAACGATCCAGAAAGGTGACCATATTTTAAAGTAGTATCTATGATTTAAATCTTTGAGACATTAGTCACTCATTTTTGAGACAGAAATCAATAAATAAAATTCTTTAAATATGTCATAAGCTAACCTAGTGGAGATCCGCTGGACTGCCGTGCAGAGGTTTCGTGTTCGATTCCCAGGCTCTCCGACTTTTCGAAGTTATGTACGTATTAAATAGTTAATTATCGCTTGATATAACGATGAAGGATAGTGTAGTGGTTAGTGTAACCGACTGCCACGCCTGAGATCGCGGGTTTGATTCCCGCACAAGTCAAACATTTGTATGCATGGACATGGATGTTTGTCTTGGTCTGGGTGTTTCTATGTTTAATATGTACGTATTAAAAAAAAAGGATAAATGTATATTTATCTATTATCTAGTACCCATAGTACAAGCTCTGCTTAGTTTGGGCTAGATGGTGTTGTGTGTGTGTGATAGAATATTATCAAGAGGAATTCTGCTTGTCTAAGAGTTCTCCGTAATGTTCTCGAAGACATGTGAAGTCTGCCAACCCGCATTAGCCAACGTGGTGAACTATGGCCTAACTGTTCTCACACTGAGAAGAGGCCCGTGCCTAATAGTAGGACAGTTTAATACAGGGCTGTTATATATTATATATTAGCTGACCGACAGTCGTTGTCCTGTCAAACTATACAAAAATGTATTTCATGTAATTAAATTCAATATCAAAACGTCAATAATTTTTTTCATTTTAAAATACCTTTTAAATTTTCGATATACCCCGCAGATTTTTCGTAAATTTTCGTTAATACCAACCTTGTCCTGAAATTTACAAACACAACAAGATAAAACAGCCATATCGGTCAAGCCGTTCGTAAGTGATGCTCCGTTATAAATGTGATTTTTATTTATATAGATTATATTAAAAGAAAGTACTTTAATGAATTACAGTAATGTTCGGAGCACGAGCTTATTAATTGTATCTAATAATTGCGATCGTTCTAAGGTAGCGAGGACTTCGTGTTTAAACTTTCATCTATAATTGTAAATGATTGTTATTGTTCTAATTAGTAGGCCGGCCATTTGTACGCGTCGTGCTTTTATGGGTGCAGGTCTCATTGTGATAAGTACATTAAATTACGCCTGTTTATTTTTTAAGACATATTAAAGAACCTATTGTATACCCGCCGGTGTGCCGCTGCAACTCAATAAGTTAAAAAGGTTGAGATACACATTCTGCTAGCTATAGTGGGTGAGCCTATTACTGCTTGCCGCGCACATATCTTTCTTTTTATGGTGTAAGAGGCAAACGAGCGGTCGGATCGCCTGATGGTAAGCGATTACCGACACCTGCAACACTGGAGGCGTCTCGAATGCGTAGCCAACCTTTTAAATTTGCCACCTCTCTCCCTCAGGAGGAGAGGGGAGGTTGGGCCTCCGGTACCCTCACTCGCTCCACACTAGGTATAATTCCTGGTATACATAGGTACTTTAAAGAAGACATACATGCACACACATAAACGCGCGCATACACACACACACACACACACACACACATCCACACACACGCACACACACACACACACACATCCACACACACACACGCACACACACATTCACACACACATTCACACACACAAACAAACACACATACTTACACACACACACACACACACACACACACACACACACACACTAAGTTTAAGTAAGTTAACTTTTTAAGTCATTGTATTTTTCTTCCTATATTTAATTTTAACCTAATTTTAATTTTACCTTATTTTTTGTAAACATTAGTCTCAATATTGTTAATAATCAAGGGAAAGAGCGAGATAGCCCCAACACAAGTATTATCAATTACTAACTGGGGATGTCTCATTTATAATTATTGTAACAGTTTTGAGACAAATAAAGATTTTTCATTTTCATTTGTATCGCGGGGGACTTTACAAATACTCAAACAATGGACACACAGAACATCCTGCTGCTCGGGTCTCTAATTGCAATCTCGCTATCGTACGCAAGAATAAGCGCCAGCTAATGACACTTTGTCGTTACATAGACTAAATGAGTCATACTCCTTGGCAATCAAATACATTAATTTTAAATACAAAGGGTTGTCAGCGGTAACTGATATTTATCAAGGTGATAGGGACTACAATTAGCTATCCGCAATAATCGATTAACAAAAAATTATCGATCGCATTTTTATGTCAATAAAATATTTCGAGAACTTTATAATAAACCTGTTAAAGGGGAGTTGACTCGCATATTTAATTACTAGTCAAATAGTTATATTATTCGAATTCTAAAATACACTTTAAAATCTACCCTATAATAAATGCAACAAGCGTTTTAAATCTGGTAGTAAAGGTAATTGCTACATGACAAAAACGGGATGCATGATACAAACTGTGACGTAACCGCTATTTAAAAGCAGCTGTTCGAGGGAGATAGAGTGAGATCGCTGCCACACTCCCACTTTTTCTTGTATCAGAATTAAAAATATTAATTACTTTCTTATTATGCAACCAATTTTAATATTGTAAGCACAAAAAGATTTATTTTATTGTTTGTTTTGTGTGAAAAAAATGTCGGGACGTGAAGCACTTTAAGATAACCAACTATAGAGTTATTATGTGATTCAAATTCAATATAAAATCTTTAATAAAAATGTATAAACACTTCATGGATACGTCGGTTAACATATTATGTATATGATATGTTAAATTATGATAATAAAATTAAAAGAAAAAATACTTAGCATTAAGAGAAGCCTGTCATAGAAGTAGAGCCGTCATGAGAAGAGACAGGCAAGAAATTCATGGCCACTCTTTTCAATCGCCAAATGTTCATTATAATTAGTATTTGCCATACAAATCAATTATCTTCTTTTTTACATTAATTGCTTAGTGGGATTAACTAATTAGTAGATTATAAGATTTAAAATATAAATGTTTAGATAAATCGGAGAAACATTATTAATACATACATACATTCATCATCATATCACGTAGTCATCACGGTCAACCAACCTTCGCAACGGCCAATCGTATTCGATTCGATTATAAATCGAATAATATCTTGGACAAAATTCAAATCTAATTTCTCACGAGTTCATTTATTGCAGCGGTAGTAAATGCGATTGCTGTCAATCAGGAATCTATGTCTGATAGATATGAATAACCAATATGTGGGAAATGCAATCAAAACTGGCAAATAATAATGTATTAAACTGTCCCACTATTGGGCACGGGTCTTTTCTCAATGTGACAAGATTTAGGCCATATTCCACCACGCTGGCCCTGGCTTGAGACTATTATTTATGTAATCGTAACATGCAAAGAATAGTTACAAATCATATATTTGCTATTCGTAACTAAAACCATCCATTTTGTTTCATACTACGCATCAAACAGTAGCCAGCCCCTACATTCATCAACCGTCATTTCGATGTCCATAAAAAACTCGCACAGTGTCAATCCAGTCATACTTCGTATGACACAGAACGCTTTGTGTTGTACCAGTTGGAATACGAGCCTCTGTAATAATAGTAAAGCTGCAATAGTGATTTAATGTTGAGCTATGGCTGCTAATAGCTCGTTTGGTTAGGCGTGTCTTTTTAAAATGGACGATCTCGTTGTTAAAGCATAGGTGAAAGCGAGAAAAAGATATTCTAAATACTATAAAGTATTAGACTTTGCGCGGGCAATGTCTAGTGGCGATAGCCTAGTGGAAAAATAGCGATAGCCTAGTGGAAAAACAGCGATAGCCTAGTGGGAAAACATCGATAGCTTAATGGAAAAACAACGATAGCCTAGTGGAAAAACAGCGATAGCTTAGTGGAAAAATAGCGATAGCCTAGGCGAAAAACAGCGAAAGCCTAATGGAAAACCGTTGGAAAGTTTCGACTTCGATCCCAAAGCGCGCATCTCTGACTTTAAGAAGCTATGGGCGTATTTAATAGTTAATTATCAGTGAAGAGAAATATCGTGAGGAAACCCGCATGACTGAGAGTTCTCCATATTGTTCTCCAAGATATGTGAAATCTGCCAACCCGCACTGGGCCAACGTGGTCGATTATAGCCTAACCCTCCTCGCTTTTCCTCCAGCAGTGGGATAGTTTAAAACAAGGCCGATATCAATAATAATCTATACTAATATTATAAAGCTGTAGAGTTTGTTTGTTTGGTTAAACGCGCTAATAACAGGAATTACTGGTTCGAATTAAACTATTCTTTTAGTATTGGATAGCCCATTTATCGAGGAAGGCTATGGGCTATATAACATCACGCTATAATCAAGCGGGTCAGCTAGTTATTATATAAATAAAAATAAATTTGTTGACTTTTCTAGTCTATATTTGAACTCTTGCCTCTAACACTTGTACCACACAAAACTAACAGCAATTTAGAGGCGATAGTTCGCGTAAGTCTGTTTGAGCGAGTGCTAACTCATCTCGCAGCTATAACGGCGCATAACTTAGGGACACAAAGCTTTGAGTGATAAACGCTCGAGTTTGAACCGCTGCAGGCTTTGTGTGTTCCTAGTAAGCTTTGTTGGATATTGATTTTTAATGGAATATTCTCGAAAATCTGATACGGGCTATGTTCTTATTAAGCTTTCTGTTGTGTGTTTTAATTGTTGTAAAAGTTTGTTTGAGGTATTGGAGAAGTTGTTGATTATTAACTATGGTTTGCTTTGTGTTTTTGAAGTTTTGTAAATTCTAGTGTAAATCAAATGTGTTGATAATGTAATGAAGAAGTTTATAAAGCAGTTTTCCATGTATTTATATTAAGTCTCTTTTGTTAGTTTCTGATTATTTATAATGATTTAAAATTTGATATCATTATTTTAAATAATGTTGTATTAAGCAGCTGTGGCAGATAGTCAACTAATTGTGTGCCAAATGTTTTTCTGTAGTGAATCAAACCCATAACCATTGCAACGATAAATTAACTACTGTACCAACCATGTGGAAAATTTCCATGATTAAAAAGTTCGAAAGTTGTTTGAGCAATTAATGGTATCTACATCTCAAAAACAGGTATACAACCAATATTACAATGTGTTCATTTGTTTTAGGTCGCTAAGCCGTTTTCAATTAAATATTGTTTCGGTATAGCTTGAAAGACGCAGCTGTTAGGAATGCAGACGATTTTACGGCCTTTAACTAATGTTATTTAAATAGCTTTATAAGGTAAGTAACCACAAAGCGACCGCTAGCTCTATTGCTATAATATAAGGAACCATGTAAACATGGTATAATTTGCTCGCGTGTTGCAGTACAACTAATAGGCTAAACCACAGACCACGGCATATTGCGCGCTTCTACTAGACATGGAAGTAATAAGACGGCGCTAAACGCAGTTAATACGCGGAATTTATACAGGTTGTCCGGTAATTAATGGATAACCTGGAAATGTCTTATAGTGGAACTGATGGCCGTTCAGAAATAAAATATAAAAAAGAATCTATCCTAACTACTACCTGAGATAATGTGTTTTTTTTTTAATTACCATGTAAAACTTTCTTGTATACTACGACCATAAATGAATGAAATCCACCGGTTTTTGTTGTTTTATTATTAAACACTAATTATGCTAATAGATAGACAGTCAAAAGGATGCTATACTTATATAGCTTGCACTTTTTAATATATATATATTTTTTTTTTTTTTCATTTTTTCTTAACGTCCTTCAGTTCTACTATAAGACATTTCAAGGTTATCCATTAATTACCGGACACTCTGTATATAAATACAAAACAGCACAGTTCTAATTAGTAACAGTTATGTTTTGTATACTTAGGTAAAGGTAGAACAGCTCTCATTTTCTCCTCTGTTTGTCAACCGATTATCTTTTTTTTGCTTATTTGTCTCTGACGAAAGAATGTACAAGAGTAGAAAAAAGAAATATCGGATAATGCTTCATAGGCTTTGGTAAAATTTTGAATAATGATTGTGGTCGAAATTCGACCACTGGGCGAACACTAGTAATAACTAAAGGAATAAAACACCATGTTAAAATGAAAACATTTATTAATACTAGCGGTCGTCAAGTGGTCGAAATTCGTCCATAATTTATTTAAATTTTGAATTTGATCGGTTTTAAAGTATTATTGCCTATATCTAAATACCCTTATAATCACATTTAATTTAGTCACCTACTTCACGTACATTTGTATGTAACTATAGTTACGAAGCATTCTACGAAGTCGACCGAACAATACCCGAAATACTACGAACGCGCTTCGACTGCGTGTGTAAAATGCATGGTTGTGTGCGTGTAGTGTTTTTCCATTAATTTAATGTATTTCTAATGCATATTTTATATAAATATTAGGATTCACCCCTCCTTCTCCATATAAAATTTAACTGTGCCAAATTTCATACTCCTCCGACCGCGCAATTTTCGTAAAACGTGGTACAAAGTTTTTGCTTCACGTGTTAATATATAGATAGCTTAAAGAAAAATGTGAAACAACAGTACTTCGCAGTTATAGTGTATTATTTGAAGCGAATCACTAGTTAATATGGTCAGTAATATTTTAAAAGGAATTTTCTGCTCTATGAATATATACTGTGTGATTGCGGCGGGAAGGAGGTTTACATACATTTAAACAAACATCATAAAGAACAACCAAAAAGGTAACAACTATGTGTGAAACACTAAATTTTTTAAACAGGAATTTAAATAATTGCGTTTTTGAATTTATTCGTCACAAACAATATTAATATTTTACCATTTATTATTTTAGTATAGATTCTGTGGTTAGCACCGTCACTTCGACAATTTAAATGTCATATTCTTGGGTGTAGTTGTCATAAATTTGGAGTGTACTCAATATGACAAGCGGGGCGTCTAGAGTAGGCAGCGTGTTCCTTACTCTATGGGTGAAACACACGTAGCGTAATAGCTAATAATTCCTTTGTAGTTAACTTATGACAGGTAGTGTGCATATGTATAATGTGTGAATAACTGTATCCTAGTGAATAAATAGTCGACTATTTATCTCGTTGCTATTACTAAGGGTCGAATTTTCAATCGTCAGATAACTTTTATCTGACGTTTTGACAGCTTTTGTATAGAAAATGTGCCATACCGCCATATTTATTCTTCAGATAAAAGTTATCTGACGATTGAAAAACCGGCCCTAAGTCAAAGATTATGTGCACGTATTCATTACAGGCTAGAATTCATAACTTATACCAACACCTTGTTGATATGAATTGTAAAATGTTGAACTTCTATTAAACCTCTTAGATGGTATTAACTACCTTCACAGTGTCTCCGTGAACATAACTGCTGTAAAGCAATCGAAACGTCGGAGAAAATGTAAACTTAAATATCAATAGTTTTCATTAATTTAAATAGCTTAAATTATTAAGTTTATATTTGTGTTACACTTCAAAATTATGTAATAAAAGTGTATTAAAATAAACAACGTGACAAAATCCGTATTAAGTAGTTTAATTTCAATATATAAAAATAATAATATTCTTCCACATACACACAACACCATCTAGCCCAAACTATATATTATTATTGTACTATGGGTACTAGACAATGGATAAACATACAAATATACTTTTTTTTTGTAAATACATACATATTATACATAGAAACACCCAGACCAAGACAAACATCCATGTCCATGCACACAAATGTTTGACTTGTGCGGGAATCAAAACTGCGACCTCAGACGTGGCAGTTGGTTACACTAACCACTACGCCATTGAGGCGCATTCGCGTAAACATAAGACAATATTAAATTATTTACATTGTATCATTTTTTCAGCCTTATGAAGCTATGAATGTAATGAAACCGTTCAATGTAATTGTTATTGATTTAAGGCTTGTCATTTTAGTTTTTTAACCATACCATTTTTGGAGCATATATATTAATTTATAATTCAGTAATAACTAGATCTTTGGGACCATTTAAAATAGGCCTGTGACTTATAATATAAAATCAGTCATGGTGCCCACTGCTGGACACGAACCTCTTCTAAGTATAAGAAGAGATAGGCCATAGTCCACCTCGTTGTCCCAATTTCGAGTTCAAATTCACATATCACGTTTCCTCATAATGCTTTTCTTTACTTTAGAGAGTGATAATTAACTATTTAATACGTACATATATAACTTTGGAAAGCCAGCTTCCTATGGGATTGAACTGAAGGTCTTAGCGTGGGTCACTCGCGCATCTCTATTGTTAGACAATATTTATATACACAAGTTATAAGAAAGTCTTATAAGAATCTTACCCGCTGTAACACAGTAATGATAAGCACAGAAGGTAAAGAACTATTTCTCTGTACCGGTAGAAGGGGGTGACTTTGATAATCAAAAGCTGGAATCGGGATTAAAACTACATTTTTCTTAAAATATGCGAGCGAAAAAATATATATAAATATAAAAATATCGGTTTTGTATGTACTGTTGATTTTTTTAATAAAAATATTTATATTTTGATTATTTCTCGAGAAAAATAATAAAATGTCAGTGATCAACTTTAAACTATGGTCGGGGTTACTTTGATACCCCCTTTTTTTATACGGTGATCGAAAGTATCCCCAAACAGGAACAAAAATTACACAAAACTAGTACTTACATGTTTTATGTATTTTTTCGCGAATTGGCATGGATCCATCCACAACGATTGAACACACAATGACAATGATATACAATGCTGCCAGCCGTAAGTAAAAACTGAAAGGATGCGTTGAGAATTCGCACAATTTAAGTTTAAAACTAAAGCGAAGTTTTTGTCAAAGTCACCCCGCGATTCAAAGTAACCCCATTCTACGGTACATTTGTCATTTATCATATTGTATTTCAAGTGGTTTAATGTGCATTTCTACGATGTATGAATATATTTATTTTGTTCATTTTTGATGCTGCTCTAAGTGAACTTGTTCATTTCAAAACTTGTTATATGTCCTTGAAAAAGACAACTCCCGCATTAGGAACAATTCCTGTGTCGCGGGGGACTTTACAAACATTCAAATAACGGACACAAAGTACACCTAGACTCGGAACAACCATTTGTGGATCACATAAAGTTTTGTTCCGTTTGGGATTCGAACCCACAATTCTCGATGCAGGGGTAGTGGCAAACACTTACACTATTAAGTCATCCGGCTATAATCGCGTAAATGTAAGTTAGGTTACATTAGTAAGTGTTTTTCTGTGTCCTTTTCTATTTCCCTGGCAACGTATATGCGAAATTTCACATTCGCATTTATAATATTAAGATTTTAGATGATTATATAGATAAATTTATTAACAAAGTACATTATTGTTAACTACCTACTACTTCAAGTTGGTCTATTTACTGTATCTTCGTTGTGTAAATTGTATAAATTGAAATTATATGTTGAAATTTTTTTATTGTATGTTTAAATGTATTAAAAATTAATAGTGTGTGAACTCGTCTTATGAATTTGTCCTGTATGTGTGATGGTTGTGTGGGACCCACCACGTCCATCGGCGGGTCGAACCTTCGGCGTGGTCACGATTTGAATGCGAGAGCAATCCGCGCGGCCCCGCCATAAAGGTGTGAGGAACACCGCGGTGGTTTTAGTCGGTTCAGCCCAAATCCATCTTAGAGACTGGATCCCAACATATCTCCATCGATCGCCCCAAAACCGGCGACATTCACCGTGTCAATAAAACCTACTATATCTTAAACCTATGAAAATAAATATTATTATTAAAAAATATACCTGCTTGAATTGACGCACTGACAATGACGAGGCTACTAAAACCAACTTGCGATTAGATCATAATTCTGCGAGTCCGCAACAATAGATGTAACTTTCAAAACTTTCTTAACAGTGAACATTGCTTTCTTCGTGTTAACTGTAGCTGTATGTATCATTTACCCATTGATATAGCACAGGGCGGCTAGACGGAATGAAATCCACGTTGGCTCTTGAGCACAAGCTCAGTATAATTTATGTGTTAGGTAATGCGGCTCGGCGGACGCCGCCGCGGGCGCTGCGCCGATTTTACGCGTTCTCAGACTGTTCTCATCGCAATCTTATTGTTTTATATAAGATTATGAGTCATTTGTTGTTCAATAATATATTAAGAAACAATATGTTGAAGTAAAATTTGTGTGAATGTTAGTTTTGAAAGTGCAGAGGCATGGGTAAGCCGGGGTTGTGCCATTGTAACAAGAAATATAATTTTAGAAATTATTGTTCTGTTTACAAGGTTTTTTTTGCAATACTAATATCTAGTACTACCAGGCGAAGAATATTTTAATATTCCATTCCCATGGAAAAGCAACATGGCATAAAAATTATAAGTCTATCCATCGATTATATTTCGAGTTTAGCGGTCCCAAATATACAGAAAATATTTTTTATAAATCTTACTAGTAATGGTTTTTTATTGACTTTAAATTAAAAGTGTTGTTCTGGGTAAAGCTTAAATAACTAGGTACCGAAAAAGGGTGGTCAGTGTTAAAGTAGGGATTATCTTCCATCTATCAATTAAGTGAGTAGTTAATTTCATATTTAGTATATACATATATTTATGGACATAAGCCGGTATGTGCTCGAAATAATACTGTTAATTTTTTAAATAATTGTTTTGTATTATTTGTTACATAAACCGCATTGGAATCCAGAAAAATATTGTTTTTTTTTGTTGTTGTATTATATACAGTTGTATTTTATTTATTTTTTCAAATCAAAATCAAATCAAAATCATTTATTGCTGAACATAGGTACAAATTTTTTTTTATACATTGCAGGTTGTTGAGTGAATGCGCAGTTCACTATGTTCTACCACTATAGGCATGCAAAATTTTTAATAAAATTAAATTAATAAAATTAAAATTGATCTATCTGTGGTACATAAAATAAGAATTCACCAAAAATTAAAATTATTTAATACTTGATGCCCAAAATTATTGTACAATGGCGGCCCTAATGCCACTGGCGTTATCGACCAGTCAACTTAAGGTTGATGCAGAGATAAGAAGTATTTATACCAGCTATTTCTAGGTCCTACGTAATACGTGTTTTTATCACCATCTACCGGGCTCATTTCCAGACTCCGTACCGTCACTGAAATGTTCAGACAAAATAATGTAAATTTGGTTTAGTATTGGTGCAATATATTTTAATTGCTCTTGTAAATCAGTTTTATTAAAGGCTAATAATATGTTAAAGTGATTCTCCTATTAATTGACAGACGTCAAACAACTACCACATCAATAAACTGCGAACAACCAAAGAAGCAAACAGCATTTTTAAGGTTACCAGCAATTTGGGTTACAGACTGCTAGTATTCTTGTCAGCTTATTGCAGTCCACTGCTGGACACAAGCCTCCATTTTACGCTACGACGACGTCCGGTATTCCACCAGCCACCTTATCAAGGTCATCAGTCCACCTGCCCGGGGGGTATCCTACCTTGCGCTTATCATTTCGCGGTCTCTTCTTTTAGACTCAATTATCCCAACGGCCAGCGGCTCTCAGCATATTGACATAGTCTCACGCCTTAATTGCCCCGAAGGAGTAGAAACAGGCTTGTCATACAAAAATATAATAATAATATTCTATCATATACACACAACACCATCTAGCCCAAACTAAGCAGAGCTTGTACTATGGGTACTAGACAATGGATAAACATACAAATATACTTTTTTTTTGTAAATGTACATACATATTATACATAGAAACACCCAGACCAAGACAAACATCCATGTTCATGCACACAAATGTTTGACTTGTGCGGGAATCAAAACTGCGACCTCAGGCGTGGCAGTCGGTTACACTAACCACTACGCCATCGAGGCCGACAATATGGATGACGTCTTTAAATAAAAAATCATTTTGCCTACTATTGTTTCGAAGCGAGCCTATTAAACAGTTTTAGACCCCTAGGTAGCGTTGAGGTTTATTGCTTAACAAAAAAAAAAAAATGTGCGATCGACAAATCGTTGTTATTACGGCTCTGGATATTCTATGTATCAATTGTTTGAATGTTTCTAAAGTTCACCGCGAGACAAAATATACCTAGTAAGAAAGTTGCCTTTTTAAAGTAAGAAAATCGTTAAATCGGGCAGCCAAGACCTCGTGCACAGCATTCGCATTTACTACCATATGCCAACGAAGCAGATAAGACCAGCCTATTGCCAGACTTTATGAGCCATATATTTGAGGCTGCACTAACGTCCATGGCTCCACGGTCGAGCCCCCAGCGGTACTACACTTTACCACCTAATCGAGAACGTACGATGATCAATAAAGAACAATTATGCGCTGTAATGAATGTCCCTCAGATGACATTAGTCGTGTCAGTCGGACGCACTAATACAATAAGTAATATTATGTTTGAGATGAACAGAACGGACGAGATACGCTTTGAGTTGCCGCGCTGTTAGGGCTGCCACACCTCAACGTTTAACCCTTCGCAGAATAATAATAAAGAGAAGATTATGTCTAAATACTAGCTCACCCGCACAATTTTGTCTGCTTTTCATAAGAAAATTTTCCCCGTTTTTGCAACATTTTTCATAGATGCTCCTTTGGTCGTAGCGAGATGTTATTATATTATAAAGCTGAAGAGTTTGTTTGTTTGTTTGGTTGAACGCGCTAATCTCAGGAACTACTAGTCTGAATTGAAAATTATTTCAGTGTTGGGTAGTCCATTTATCGAGGAAGGTTATATAAGCTACATAACATCACGCTACGACTAATAGGAACGGAGCATAAACGAAAAATGTTACAAAACCGGGGCAAATTTCCTTATGTGTAGCAGACGAAGTTGCTCGGGTCAGCAACGACTTACATGACATACATTTCCTCCCAGTTCTGAACTCTATCGAATGCGTAACACATGTCCATGGTGAGGCTGAGGTAACAACTAAACCACTGATCTATCATTGACAGATCCAAGTATATTAAGTGTTGAATTAAATAAAGTATTCCATAGACTACTGTCAGCCCTATATCGGCGAACATACGATACGGGACCCGCTTTGTTTTGTTGTAACACAGACCAACGAAGGCATTAGAGGAGTACTATTTTATTAATATGTATTGTAATGTTACATGAATATCTTATGTTACGTTATTGTTGAGTGCTCTTGGTTGTATGTTATCCGAAATTATGTTTCACTTCCTGATCTGTTAAGGTGGGTTTATCAATTTAAATGGATGAAGCATATTTTGTGTTTGAAAGTACTGCAAGTTGGAGTAATCCTGGCTACCATGACGTAGCTGTCGATCATCAGGGAAGTTCGGTACTGTCAAACTACTTCTATTGCAATAGTTGGGGTGAGCAATCCGAGAGTACGTAGCGGGTTCCTTTTTTAAAACACAAAGATCAAGCATATTCGATTTCTTTTTCGAGTGGAAGTTATCCGATTGTTTTGATAATATTGTCTTCTGTTTACGCGAATGTTATTCATTGAAATTAAACTACTATATACGGATTTTATCGCGTTGTTTATTTATCACTGTATTACAAAATTTTGAAAATATTACACTACTACTACTATTGATTTTATTTGACTAATTTATAAGCTAATGAAATTATTTAAACTATTAAATCTATTTATTTTTGGTTTACACTTTCCCCGACGTTTCGGTTGCTTTTCAGCAAATTTTGTAACACAGTGATAAATAAACAACGCGATAAAATCCGTATATAGTAGTTTAATTTCAACGATTGTTTTGATTTAATTCAAAAATATTATTACCTGCTTCACTTTAGCCAATTTAAGAAAATCCATAGCTACGGTTAATTTGAATGGTATGGTAGAACTGCCGAATGTTTTCTTGATAGAAATGTTGTTACCTTCCACACAGAAACAAAGTTAAACCTTAGCTAAACATAAATAAAAAAGAGCAAGGTAGAAGCTTCCTATCCGAGAAGGATAAAATACTATTCACTTACCGAGTATTGCGACAGGTTAATGAAAAATGCCTTAAAACCCACTGCTCAAGGAACTCAATCAATGCTGAACTCAATAAATGTATGTATAAATCCTGATATTTATTACGTCCAGGAATTATCATTATTTAGCCTGTGGCAATAACTTTAGCTACTCCGCCATTTGAGTACTGAATATAATTATATTCATTGCTTAAATGGCTGCTTATCAAAAACATATATAAGAACGTCAAAGTAACAAAAATACACCACCAACTAACTTACAATATAAAAAAGTAGGCGAAGCCATAGGGTTTGCGATCAAGAGACCCTGGGTTCGAATCTAATTTAATACTTTGCCATCATGACCCAAACCTAACACAAACATTTTAACTTAGCTGGAGTTAACAAGAACATCGATCATTTGCAAAATCTCAAAAAAATGAAAGAGCCAGAATATCCAGATTTGGCTCTCAACACCTAGGTAGGTGTTTATTATCCCACCAGTGAGCACCCGAGCATTTATGATCACAATCCGTCTCTATCTGATTGTAGCTCGTCGCGTCGCCCAGCTATAAATATATTTCGTAGTGCACGCACAACAATTAAATTATCATAGGGAAGTCACCGCACGCGACCCGAGAGTTATAGGGACGAGTCGATCTGATGGCCTAGAGGCAAAGTGTCCTAACTGAAGAATTGGAGACGTTTTTAAATGCGATAATATAAACAATTGATAGCTATTTTTTGTTCTTATCTTTAGGTTGTTAATACTGCTTGCTTACCGATATTTAAAAAAGAAAGAATATTATAATGCTTGAATTTCAATGATGTGAGTTTTTATGTTAGTTGACGTAGTGATTCAGTGAATGTCATGGTGGCATAGTAAAGGCGATTGCTGTGCATGAGGTCTTGGCTTATATTTCCTGTTTTCGAGAAAAGTTTTAGGGCTTTTCTGTTAAGAAACCTTTTAGTACCAGCACCGAATTTGTATTTGTGTCCGATGGACGCCAATAGGTTAGGCCTAGTTATGCCGGACCTAAAACCATTGCTGGAGGAATGTGCCTGTAATACACATATAGCCACTGCTTCGGGCATATTATATAATGTAGCATAATATTGATAATAAAAATATCTATCTTATTCCCTTACTAGAAATTATCTCTGTGAAACGGGCCTTACAAATATAGGCACAACGGAATAAAAAGTAACTCAGATTTCAAACAACTATTTGTTGACTAAGATACTTATCTTAGAAATCAGTAGTGGCAAGATTCATGCTTACACCATTGCACCTTCTGAGCAACCGATGATAATTACAGCATTATTTTACGATTACGCGTATTACAAATTTAAAGGACTTTATAATGATTTTATTGCCGTTTATATATCAATGTTGTACTATTATTGAATAAATATCAGCCTTTTATATGGCAGGGTGGACTATGGCCTAACGCTTTTCACACTGAGAAGAGACCTGTGCCCAAAAATGGGACTAATTATAAGAACATTTACCCCGACGTTTTAAGAGACTGAGATAAACATATGTAGATACACAACATAATTAATGAGCTCCACAAAATGCTACATATGTGAGTTATGCCACATGACGGCTGCCCCCCTGCCGGCTGGGTGGCTGACGTCAATTACTGGAGTTATTGCGGCGACTGATCGTGAGTCGTCTCCTCGCCGCGCATGTTCTGCCCTATCCGGAATGTCCCGCGAATACCTCAAACGTCTGTGCACCCTTTGATGGGATATCATATTGGCTCGTTAGCTGAACTTTAGAGTAAGTATCTGTTACCATTTTTAGGCTTTATGGGTTCTGCCTGGTTGTGTGCGCTGCATTTGTATTTCGTTTTGGGTTGTTGGATAAGTGGTGTTACATTTGCGTAAATGTTACGCGAGATCGGGGCATCGACTGTATAAATATATTGGGTAATATATTGGTTATGATATTTGTGAATGTGAACGTTAATCGTTACATATAATAAAATTGTACCTTTTCGATGTCTGAAGGAGATATAAGGAAACATAGGACAAGTTTGAGACAAAACAATGTGAGGAGTATTTACAACATATATAGAAATTGTTTTAGAAATTTTGTCTGTCTTTATGTTTGTACGCACATCACGCAATAACTACTATACGAAATTTGATGCGGTTTTTTGCAGATCAGCTTCTTCTTACCTGTAAAGAAAGAAAAGTATAGATAGGTACTTACTTCCAAATTCCACGTGTTCGAAATTGCGAGCAAAATTAAAAAAGAACATTAGAACGAAATTGGTAACCAAAATTTGTGTAAATTATGGTTACCAATTTCAAACCAATATCTTTCGGTTTACATATAATTGAAATTAACTCTATATACACACTTTGTTAAAAATAAAACGCCATTTAGATAATACATATACATATAATATAAATAATATATAATATTACTAATTAAATTTACACTTTATTCAGCACTTTAGCACTCCAAAGAGGTTGCCCGGCAGTGGTATTCACCGTATACCTTGACTGCCGTTTACACAAAATATTCGTATAGTTAATTTATAGCACGTGGGTATATGGCTTTATTAACCCTTTTCAGGTCTTGTTTGATATGGTCTTGTGCCACCTATGAGACCTTATTAGAGATTGGCAAAATGGTAGTGTTATATATATATATCTTTGCCGGAATGAGTCTATGCACTATTTGCCGCACAAAAATTGTTACTGGATGGCGTTGTAATAAGTTGATTATGTTTATAACAATAACCGACATCCTCTAAATGGAGGCTGGAGCGAGAACTAGTTATTCATAGCTGTTTGTTATTCAATCGAGTCGAAAGACGTGTCGCTTAATAAATTCATAAATATGGTTTATATGTAACATCATGTGTTATTATAGAAAGGATAATGTGTGTAATCATTCAAACTATGTATTGGATGTTTCTCGAAGATGTTGAATTAAGTTTATTAACTTTTTAATGAGTTACATACTTAAACTTACGCGAGTTATTTTCAAGGGTACCAGGTCGCATATAACACCTATATTTCATCAGTTGTGTTTTTTTAAGATAAGATAAGATAATATTTATTTGCATAAGCATGTGTGTACATAAGCAGCGATAGCTCAGTGGGGAGACCAACAGACTGCAATGCAGAGAGTCTCGGGTTCGAACCCACGTCGCGCACCTCTGACTTCTGGAAGTTATATGACTTTTCGAAATTATGTGCGTATTGATTGACAATTATCGCCTGCTCCGTGCCTCGGAGAGCACGTTAAGCCGTCGGTCCCGGCTGTCATGAACTATGGCAGTCGTTATTGGGGAAGTCGACACAAAAGATCCCACTGGGTCGAAGTGTCGCCGGTCTGTACTAACTGGCCCCCACACAAGATAAGCATGTGTGTACATACAGTTTACATCATTTAGGATGTTACATAGTAGTTAAGTGTGAAGTTTATACATGTTTGTCATATAGTGAAGTGCACTTATTGTTTAAAAAGTCAATAAGAATTATAAGGATACAAGATCAATAGCTTTTGATTATATTATATTATATTATTATATTATATTATTATATATTGATTGGTTGAACCCCGAGGTCTGAGTCAGCCAAGAGATCGGTTTTCCGTAACGAAAATGTGTAATTTGTATATTTTTTGTTTTTCAAAAAGACTACTTTTACGCTAGCAGTAAAACCAGTATCACAAAGAATACTCAGTTTCGGAATTATTATTTATGAATCACATATATATGAACCCACGATACACCATCCACCTAAACCATGGAATGTTATTCCAGGTAATTGACTATCAGTTTGTCATATTATATCAAATTTCGTTCAGCAATTGAATAATAAATAACCAAACATCAAAGTTATTAATTAAAAATGCATTGTCGTTGACAACATTAGCCAGGAGTTTAAACAAGTGAAGGAAAGAGATTATTCAATATTCAATATTGCTAGTATCTTAGGTAAAAGTTGTTCCATATATGATATAAGGAGTGATTTGTATTGCCATAATTGGGAATAGAACCCATAATCACACAAAAAATCGTCATACTAATGTTTCTGCCTCATTGGTCCTGTGGCAAAATATTGCAGCGGATCACGAGGTCGCAGGTTCAGTTCTCGGCTTATGTAGTGTTACTAAACTCTTGTCCGTGTCGCAATAGCCACCATTCCCATCACATAAATTATAGTCCTATATAGAGATTTAACATGCAACCTATAGCGCATGGATAAAGTCATGGACGACAAAATGTTTACTAAGAAAGCTTATAAGGTAAATGTGAAAGAGGCAGTTCGAAGAGGAAGACCTAGGCATTTTATTCTCTGACTAATGTTAAATAACGAATTTGGTATTTGATCTGTTGAACTCAACTGGGTAAAAATAATAGGTGTTCTAAATAAAACAACTGTATTCTGAACGGGATTGTCCTGCAGGTCGAACTTATAATTTTTTTTTTATTATTATTTTTTGGCCTCAGATGGCCTTGACAACTTTACGCGGACTGTGGGTGAGCGCAGAAGGTTCCCAACCCGTAGAATTTATTTAAAAAAAACTTGGGCTTATATAGTGTGCTCGGTAACGTAACCATAGCGCGATTCAGCGGAATGGAACAACGCCATCTATCGACGTTGACCTCAAACGTTTTATGTATACAATCAATGGTTAGTTATTTGACAACCAGATTGAAGTCGTTCTGGAAAAAGGCCAATATAATAATATTTTAAGTCCTTATTTCTCTCGCACGCAGAAAAGGTTTACAAAAGATCAGTCATTAATCTATCAGTAATTATAAAAGTAAGGCCGAGATAAAATTGTGGGATGCACAATTATTCCATGTCTTAGTATTCTCTGTGTCCGTTGTTTGAATATTTGCAAAGTCCCACGCGACATAAAAAGCACAGAAGCGCGGGGGCTATCTTTAAAAAAAATTAAATACTGCCTCGTTGGCAAAATGACAGTGTATGCGGCTGCTGCGCATGAGGTCTCTGCTTGAATTTCCGGGTCAACCATTTTGTTATTGAGTATAATAACAATGATCGATTAATTTTATTCAATTGATAAATGTAATTAAAATAATTCATTTAACTCAGAACCATAGCTGGCGAAAAATATTTTTCCTATCTACCCCTTTGGGAATATAGACGTCAGAAAATGCGTCTATACAAAGGCTTTACCATGAGCTCAAACGCTCGGCACTTGTTGCTTTCACCAAACTGGACTCACCGATAATCATTGACCAGTGATTGCGCACCGCCCCCAGATCCTGTGCCCAATAATTTGTGACCATAAAATACAAGGTCTCGAAATGGTGAATTAGGACAAAGAATATTTGCAGAATGCAGAAAATTGTATCTATAATCATCGTGATTAAATTGAATTCGATCATAATACAATGCTTAGTTTTGTTAAAAATTTTTGGCCTTTCAGGTTAGCTTAGCACAATAATAATTTAAATTGATCAGAGAGCATAAATATAGACTCCTTTTTTATATATAAAAGGTGGCTGTGTTGAACTGGAGAAGGTGATATTGGGGCGTAAAATTGAAGAGGTTTATTTAGCAGTGGGTAGCAAAATGCTGATTGATAGCCCCATGACGATCATGATGTTTACGACGTAAGGTTTGTCTTATTAAAATGCGCTATCTATAAATAATTCAAACAATTTTATATTTCTTGGACGTCAATTTAAAATATTATTTGTAATAAAATAAAGGAAATATTTTTATTTTATTAGAACTCGTGTTTTGAATGTAGTTTGGAACTTTATTGTACACATTACAATATATAAATAGTTTAGTATTTTCAATGTAGCAAGCCTTCAGTGTGCTTGAGGAGCTAATTTACAAACTACTAATGAAAAGCCTAACTATCCTAACTAATAATATAAATACAAATGTGTGTCGTTGTGTTACGCATTCACGCCTTAACTATTCAAACGAGCATCATGACATTCCGCATACATGTAGTCCATGGTACAAAAAAGGGCACAGGGTACCTTTTATCGAGAATAAATTACTTATACTATTCCCAAGCAACAGTGCAAAAAACTAGTAAAGAATAAACAGTGTGCAAGATGGATTTTATTTCATTTACTGCTCAAAACATGTCTGGCTCGTCCAGGAAAATAGTACTCTCTCACAGAGTATCGACGTAAAGTATTCTGTTCTATTATATTCAGTGAGAGAAAACACTGAAGGCCTAATCATTACCTACAGCCTCCTACTTATCTCCATCACAAGGTCACTGTAACTGCTTACCCTCTGCCAGAACTTGTACTTATTTATTACCTATGTTTCGGTAGCCTGCGTTTCGATTCCGTTTCCTTAAAATTTTCCGGTCCTTCCTTCTTTTCGCTTTCCTTTCTCCATCCACTTCATATAGGCTACACTGAGAAAAAAGGGTAGTATTTAACTGTTCCTCAATTTTTTGCCTTTGTTCCATCAAAAATACTAATTGCACAGCAAAATATGCTTACCAAAAATACTAATTGCACACTAAAATATATTTAAAGAGATTAAACTAAGTCGACGGTGCCCCGCTTCGCGGTGTTCCTATTTTTGGATTGGTTTAAAAAGGAACCTAACATAACCTAACCCTTCCAAGACGGAATGCAGTGATTTGAGACGTATAGGTGCTCGTTATGATAACGTAAGCATATTTTGCTGTACAATTAGTATTTTTGTTGGTCATTGTATTTAATCCCATAAAAAAATACTACCATTGTCCACAGTATTTTAAGAAAATATCACAAAGCGTGCTATGATATCCTGTTTGAAGTATACATAAGCAAGGCTAGTCACATAAGTACAGTGGAGGTACCGAGGCACCGCGGAGACCCGACATGAATGGCGAGCCACAATGAACGTATAAATTAGCCACGAGGTTATTGCGATGTCTCGTTGACGGAGACGACTCAATGACTGCGTGATATACAGCCTTAGGTTCCCCGCTGAGGTACACTGTGTTAAATGGGTATGTTAACTTTCTTCTAGACATCTAGCTATTTTACGTTTGTAGCAAACATGTGTTGAAATTAAACAACTGCTCTGATGTGTTTGTTTTTTTATCGTTAATAAGCCTACTCCCTCACAAGGATTCATTTCCGATGGAGAGGACTTAAAATATTGAATTAATGGACACAAAGAACATTTAGAACAACTATTTATGAATCACACAAGTTATTGCCTCGTGCGGGGAATGAGGCTTCAACAATTTGAGCGGTGTAGAGGTGAGGTGAATATTAAACTAATGTGTCATTCGTACAGCATTTTGTTGCACTATGAAAGAATATTTTAATCACAGGTAACGTGTATATGGATATAGACGACTCGATGGCGTAGTGGTTAGTGTAACCGACTGCCACGCCTGAGGTCGCAGGTTCGATTCCCGCACAAGTCAAACATTTGTGTGCATGAACATGGATGTTTGTCTCGGTCTAGGTATTTTTATGTATAATATGTACGTATTTACAAAAAGAAAGTATATATGTATGTTTATCCATTGTCTAGTACCCATAGTATAAGCTCTGCTTAGTTTGGGCTAGATGGTGTTGCGTGTTTGTGATAGAATATTATATTATTTTATATATACATATATGTATAGTATATATAAAATCTCTTTAAATAGCGTGACATATACTTATTTCCTAAGTGTACAATAAAAGTAGCCTAAATTAAATTTTGCGGCACGTTTATACCTAGCTTATAACATTTTGCTCTACCCGAGATCCAATCTTGCGCAATAGGCAGTTGTGCAAGTACACTTCAGAAATTGAATAAATTTATAATACAAGATAAAATTACGTCACTCCGGGGAATCAAACTGGCTATACAGCGAGGCTGTTAAATAGAGGTTGTAATCAGAGTTCAGGAGGGCGACAATAAATCGACGGACACTTCCCTTTTGCGGCCGATTGTCTGCCACCTACGTCACCTGTTGGTGACACTAAAAGAAGGTAGAGCAAGAGAGTTTCAAATTGGTATATGGTAAGATAACTTTTAAGTTTCGTTTTGATATGCAAATATTTAACTACGGAAGATATTTGGGCTTTGAAAAAAAAATCAGTACAATGTAAGATATAATTCTCGATATTCTTTACCTGTTAAAACGACAACTCCTGCATTAGAATCAGTTCCTGTGTCGCTGGGACCTTACAAACGTTCAAATAACAGACATTCAATACTTAAATTCAAAGTATTAATTAATATTTGGCCTTCCATATTCATATTTAAAACTAAAGACAAGATTTGGTTTTCTAATATTCTATATTTTGGGTTCAGCTTGTGTTAATATTAAATCCAAATTGGTTTTCAAATATATTTTTGTCACTACTTTTGTTGCAAATTGTTGTAATCGTCTGAATGTAACTATAACTTAAAATATAGTAACTTATAAACCATTCTTAACCAACATTACTGTACTTTTAAGGACTATACACACTATGACGTATCATACTAAGCTACAAACGAATAGACACGATAAAACACGTGAATCAGAATCTAGTAAGACCTGATAAAATATTGTTTACCCCTCCGTGTGGCAACTTGCAAGTCACCATAAAAACGGTAACTGCTTACCATCAGATAGACTGCATTCTTGTTTGCAACCTTACTAGTATAGCATACGGTGGATATGAAAGCAATCAGAACCAGTTTTGTTTATAATACAGGTATAGCGAAGACGTTTGAATTTTTGTTACTAAATTCGCATTACCATAGTGAGCAAATACCTTTAAGAAGTATATTCTCGTAAATTGAAGATAAGTTTATTCAGTGATAGGGAAGTTTGTGTAAATATATATTTTATGTATTTAATTGTCTGCACGTTAGATTTGAATGCCTAGGGAATGGTTTGATAGGAATTTATTCACTCCATATAAGTAAATGGTTTTGAAGAAGTTATATTCTCGATTTTATTTGTGATTAGTTTCTATCCACGTGAATCATAAGGAAAAGCATATCGGGATAAAAATTATCGTATCGTTATTCCGGGATATGGTATGTCACAAAATGTAAATTTTAATTTTAAAAGTTGTTCAATATTAAAGACATCAACGCGTTCAGTGCAAAATGTTGTATCTAAGTTTGTTAAATACTAGTTTCTGTCCGCAGCTTCACGCGTGTGAATTCCACGGGAAGACATGCCGGGATAATAGTATACGATGTGTTAATACATGATATGGTCTATCTATGTGACCAAATTCATTTCATGCGTTACTGAGTGTCAAACATCGAAACATCTTAATAAACTACTATATTAGTGGGTTTAAGCGTGTTTTAAAATTTTCAGAGTACTTTCATTTGGATCGGTCTGCGAGAAATGTGATTGTTATAAATCCAGGATCGGTAGTTTGCTAAAAATATTGTATCGGTAGTAGAAGGGTCAACCTCCACATAAAATAACTTACAAGATTTTGCTATTTAGCTTAGAGTCGAATTTTGAGAATCGGGTAGACTTTAATTTTATACAAGTAAGATGGCGAACAAGTATCGGTCCAGCTGATGGCATACCTGACTATAACCTATGTAGGCTTAGAAATCGCTAGCCTGCTGTCAACCCTTCAGAAAGTGAGTTAATGTGCTGATAGTGAAAGTGACAAAAATTTTTGATTGCCAGCTGACGCCACAGCGCTTCTAGGAGTCAAAAAAACTTTGTTTAGCTAAATTCTATAGGGTCAAGGTACTAGGTAGGGTTGCTCCGGTTTAAGATTGATCCTAAGCTTATGTGAGAAGGTGCTCATTCCTATTGTCACTTGTCATTAAACAATTGACAATCTCTAAGTGTAAGGAGAATAGAAAGACGTGATAATCTTACTGTGCCTATCACTATCTTAGTTAGCATTCTTATTTGTCTGGTCGAGTACTTAAAACAGCAATATTTATTGTTTTATTTGTCTTGGCTTTGATCATATGAATCCTAAGGGAATGTATTACTAGGATTATCAGGGACACAAAAAAGGATATAAGGTACTATTCATCCAGAAAAAATACTGTTCCCGAGGTATAGAAATTTCAAAATAAAGAAAGTTAAAACCTAAATTAGCCGCGGACAAAATCTAGTATAAGGTATGGCTTATTAAAATGGCAAATATTGACAAAATCCGCAATTTGCACAAACATTCAAACATCTTCACAAACTTTGTACGATTTTAATACGTAATTTCTTGCACACATTATCTTCGATGCGTATTTTGATGTGCTCATGAATTTCTAAAATCTACGAGTCTTACATATATTAAACAATGTTAGGTAAAGTTATACGAAATATTTCTAAAATAACGGCCGCTGTCACACCGAACACTGCGCGCACAATGGCACGCGTGCTCCGAACTGATTTACAGTCCGATTGAATACTTATACGGTGTGAACGCGATCTAACATTGCTCAATATTTATGTGGCTTACATTCTTTGGTTGTGCGTAAATGTTTTATACATATATGTTTACGATTATCTATTTATATGGCTTTGTAATTATATAAAAGTATTTGGATTGACTAGTAGGTTCAGCGACGTAAGGTTGCATTTACTATCGATAGTGAGGGGACAATTTTCGGGTACTGCAAAGTACTTACAGACCTTTTTGTCAAAGAAAAATTATAAATAAAGGAGTGCTAGGTGTAACTAACAGAGTATAAATGGCTGGCGTCCTGAGGGCCAACTATCGGAATAAACTGTTAAAAATAGAGTTCCATTCTGATCTCAGTATTATGAATATTTGAATGTTTTCTAATCTCAGTATTATGAATATTTTAAGCCTTCCAATTAAAATAAATGTCAAATGTCAGCATCTACTGCATTTCAAAACATATTTCACGTTTTTTAGATCAGATCTGACTACCTCAATGGCGCAGTGTATGCGACTGCGATGCACGAGTCGTGGGTTCGATTTCGAGCAAAGTGTTAGTAGGTGTTTTATTTAAAATTCTTAGTAATAGCACAAAATGTGGGTGTGTAATTCACTTCTGCCTACTCCTTCGGTGATATGACAGGCATGACACCATGTATGTATCTATGTAATCTAGATAGGATTTTTATTTTGATCAGTTTTTATAACGAAACTTGGCTCTCTGATGTAAGTGGTAATCTCGTCATTACTAAAGTGTCAAAAGGTTGTGAGTATATGATTAATATATATAACAAAAATTTGTCTTAATATAGACCTAAATTACTAACTTGTAAGAAATACACACAGGACACAGATCTAGACTGTGTGCCTGACCCTGAAATGGTATCCGAGACATCATGAGTAGACGTTGCATTTACTGCCACCACCGAGGCAGTCAACATTAATCTTGTTATTTCATTAGATGATTACCTCTAATGAAATAATACATTATGTATAGATCTCACGCTTATTTTGTTTATTTTAAACTCATCGCCCGCATTAGGAATAAAGCCTACACATTCAAACTTGGTCACAAAGAACACCCAGACACCGAACTACTAATTTCGGGTCACAAAATGTTTTGTACCATGTGGAGGTCGAACCCACAACACTTGGTGCAGTGGCAACAGCAAGACGACCACTTAAACCATTAGCATTACGCCATACCTGCAGTCTGGCGGTTTACGAGGATACATTTAATGTCTGATAGATTCAATAACTGCCCTAGCAAAGCATTCTCGCAACCTATTATAAGTCCATACGCCATATATATTCCCGAATGGATAAGCAGAAGTGTATTATACCCGCACTTCACTAACTAGGTTTTAGGTACAACGTAATTAGGGGTTAACCTATAGAAGCAAGGCGTCTACCGAGAATATTTTCAGACAATGAAACGCTACTGGGAAGTTCCTAAGAAAAATCTAATAATACTAGCCCGGAAATCTATTCGGAGATCACTCCATCAGCCGCAAACTCTTACTAGTGGATCAATGCAGTTCAAAACTACCACATATTTTTTTTACTAAATAGTAAGGAACTTTGAATTATATGTAGAATTGTTTCTGAAATATTCAAAGTAGGGATTTATTATTTCTCTGAGTAACCCTAATAAATGACCAAAAAATGACTTATGTAGTAACGGTAAGCTCGCGCTACGGCGTCAAAGGTACCGTTCGATCGACTTAGAGCCGTGTGCTAATCGCCGCCGCTACTAGAGCGCAAACGTTCTTGCGATAATTACTTGTGTAATATACTTATATTATATGTATCCATACGTCTGTTCGTAAGCTACTTTGCTTATTTATTTTGAGCTTCCACCGTAATCGTGGCTATAAAGTATCAGAAATTAATATATATAAAATATAATAATATATACCCAGGTAGCATATACATACATAATTACCCAGGATCAAAGAAACACTATAGAAAAATTATTGGTTTTCTTACAAAAATAGGAAACAGTAAAACAGTTTCCTCAAATTTATATTTATAACTGAAATTCCTAATCTATAATTTCAGATCCCAAGTTTCTAGACTATAAAATCAAACCCCAAATTTCTAGTTTATAAGTTCAAATAGCAATATCACCAAAACTATACTAAAAGCTATTCCACCATATTATATGACATCAACTTTAAAAGGACACCGGCAGAAATAGGCTTGGCATAACTTCATGTTACACCAATGACTTATTATTCAAAATTCTTTAGATATTTTTTGATGCCATGTCCTCTGATATTTTTTAGATTTACAACGGGATAGTATTTTATTAAATAAATAAAACTTCAAAGTACTTTTATTTACTGGTTTCGTTTGACTTTGGATAATTTACAGTGTTGCTATGTATGAAATAACAATTAGGTAAATCGATATTCCTTTCACTTTTTTTTTGAGTGTCTGTGTTTCCGGATATTGTTAGTATTACATACATAAATCAATTAATGCATAAAAATATAGTTTAAGTTGTAACTTACACTTTATATCAATCTATTTAAATTATTTTTCTTAGGTTAGAATCGATACTAACTGAGACTTATTTTATTTTATGGCAACTCAAAAATGATTTTGACAGTGTCAATTATTGTCAAACTACTTGACATTCGCTTGCTTGCGCGCATAAGTGTTTAGTTTTGATGATAAATATATGTTTATGTTCCAGTACATAACGCACCTCAAATAACTCCTAATTACTTGGTGATCTTAAGATCTTTGAGACTTTTAAATACATGTTTATGTGCATTTCATGTTTCTTTGAGAGTAAATATCTCGTTACTCCCATTGAGCAGCTAGATGAATATTTTCGTTTTGAAATGTTAATAATATATCTATAAAAAAAAATCAAAATAACATCTTAGTAACATCAGGCCCAAAGATATATGATAAATTGCCGGTCTCCTTTAATACTTTTTAAATATAGTAATGAAAGAGAACTTAACATTAAATTTTAGTTTATGTGTATCACTTTTGGAGTTCCAATGATTTTAGATCCCACGTAAGAAGGGCAGGTCTTACGACAGTTAAGATCGATGTGCGAGGGAGCGGAGAACGGGATACTGTTATCCTGACCTCTGCATACTTCGACCATACGGATAAGGAAATAATATCTAGACAGATAAGGGTACTTGTTGAATAGTGCACCCGGGCGAACCTGGATATGATCCTGGGGTGCGATGCCAACGCACACCACACAGTCTGGGGGAGCACGGATGTGAATATAAGAGGAGAAAAGCTACTGGAGTATGTGGTAAATACCTTTTTACAAATTCGAAATAAGGGAAACAGGCCACCGTTCGTTGACTATAGGCGAGCAGAGGTAATTGACATCACATTAGCCACCAACAGGGCTAGCACTAAGATTGTCGAGTGGCATGTGTCTGATGACATTACCTTGTCAGATCATAAATACACATGCTTTAAGTACAGGACGCTGGTTCCAGCTCCTATAACACGAAGAAGGAATTCCAGAAATACGGACTGGAACTCCTTTAGGAGTGATCTCAGAATAGATCTGGAGGATTCTAAGGGTAAGCTCAATTCTACATTAAACATAGAGTTTACAGCAGACAAATTGGTCCAGTCTGTGAATATGGCCTGGACAAGTAACTGTCCTGAAAGGGAACTTAGGCTCACGAGGTACCCTCTTGAGCCTAAGTTCCCTTTCGTGGTGTGGTGGACACCAGAGTTGGTCAAGCGGGCGTTTAATATTGCTTGTACCACCAAGGACTATAGCGGTTACGCTCTTTGTTTGACCAACTACTACAAAGCTGTGTGGCAAACCGAACGGAAGGCTTGGAGAGCTCACTGTGAAAACACAAGTACTATTGCTGAAGGAATGAGGCTCTCCAAAGCCATCTCGACTATCAGAGCGCACCCATTGACAACCATTAAGGATGGCAATTGGCAGCGAACAGGGTCTGGCAAGGAGACACTAGAAATGATGCTAAACACACACTTTCCAGACTGTAAGATAATAGCAGGAGGACTCGATCAGCCTGGTTGAACTAAGCTGCCATACAACCAAAGCAGATTGGGACACTGCAAGGAAGGTAATGAATGAAGAGAAGGTTGGCTGGGCTCTAAATGGTTTTCAACCGTTCAAGTCACCTGGTCCAGACATGGTTTATCCCATTGTCCTACAACAGGCAGCTGCACTCTTAGTTTCGCTTTTGTGCAGACTATACAGAGCCTGCATAGGTTTTGGATATATTCCAAAGATATGGAGGCGTGTTAAAGTCATCTACTTACCGAAACCGGGCAAAGCTGACTACAAAGAAGCCAAGGCATACCGACCTATCAGTCTTGAATCGTTCTTCTTGAAAGCCTTGGAAAAGTTAGTAGATAGACATATTAGGGCATCAAGGAAATTTCCCCTCCCAGGCTACAATGTACCTACCAGTCGGAAAAAAACCGCTAAGACGGTACTGCATTTTGTGGTAAATAAAGCAGAACATGCATTGGTTTAACCGGGAAATATGCATTGCTGCATTCCTGGATACTGAGGGAGCTTTCGATCGGAACACCTTTGATGCTATTAGTCTGATATCGGCAAATCACGGCATACAGCCAACCATCTGCAAGTGAATCGATTCTATGCTCAGGGGAAAAATCATTAGGTCTGAGTTGTTAGGAGATGAAATGTATGCAACGACCACCAAAGGCTGCCGCTCAGGGTGGAGTACTCTAACCACTCTTATGGTGCTATGGTGCTTGGTGGTCAATTCACTCTTAGAACAACTCAACAAAAGTCCGTACTTAACGGTCGGATATGCGGATGACTTGGTGATATTCGTCAACAGAAAATTCCCGAGGACTGTATCTAGTCTCATGCAGAAGGCCCTGATTATGATGGAAAAATGGTGCAGTAGTAACCATTTATCGATCAATTCACTCAATGTCATTTACACACATGGCCAACCAGGCATTCTAAAATAAAAAAGGTATACTTTAAATAAAATTTATTATTAAATAAACAAATTTATAACAAAACTCTACATATTATTTAAATAAATAAGACACAATTATAAATATATTATCTAAATGAAACACCGTTAGCAGCTTTGTCCAAGTACACAGGCATCGAGCAGAAGCGCTTGCAGTACTTCTTCTTCTTGCGTTTGTCTTCTGGGAGAAAGTTCCAGATGATCAGGTCTTCGCCTACTGTCGCTGTTGCTAAGGAAAGAAAAAATATGATATCTTTTAGTCATATTTTAAGACAACTTTTGCGTTAGGCAATCTTTTACATTCGTTTTTAAAGATAACCTTTCTTTATAAATAGCTCCTCTATTGCACGTTACAAACGACGGACGCTAAGGGTATAATATTTTTTTTTATTATTTTAGATTTATGACTATAACCGTTATTTTCTTAACATTAACTGCTTACAGTGAGGATCGACCCCAAAACATATTTTATTATTAGATTATATTAGTTTGTTTTTTAGATTTATATATACATATTATGTAGTCAGTAATATTATAGTTGCAGCACCTCGATATAAGATCTAAGATAATAAAATTATATTTAATTGGCGATTTGAGAAAGTAGCCGCAGCAACCGTGAAAATGAAGTGTTTCTTGCTTGCCTGCTTATCAAACGTTTGCCTGAATTTAGCAACTAACCTAAGTGGCAAATCAGTTACTTTATAAATGCACTTTAGTTACATGAATGAATAAATGATTTTTGAGCTTTCAACATTTGACGGATTAGGATTGGGCAAGTGATTAATTAACCCATTCGCTATCTGTGCAGTAAACATTAATTGTCAAATATTGTAAAAGCGAGAAACGTTGTCAGTTTGTCATTAGTTTTAACTGCGGAATCAATTTAAGAGATGTTTGAATCTTGGAGGAAGAACATAAAAAATCAAAATTTGACTCGGAACAATTACATTGCCGAATTGTAATTCTTGTATTGTAGGGAAACGTAACGGCAATCGACGATTTATTAAATTTCAAAGTGACACTCATATAGTGCAGTTGGCACTATACATTCAATTGGACTAACTAACTTGTTGAGGAGGTGAAGTTTATTTTTTATTGTAGAAACCTTACCAAGTTTAGTTCCATCCGGATTGAACACCATAGTCCGCACGCGGTCGAGCCCCGTCCGGCCCTCGCTCCACTGATCCACTACAGTGTCTGGATCGCTCATCACCACTAACTGAGAGCAAGTGTTAGAGGCTGATGGCTCTCTATCTGAGAAATTAAACATCAATAAAAGTTAGCCAACCGCAAGCCCAAAAGCAAATATCCCATAATAATAATAATAACTAGCGGTCGCCTAGTGGTCAAAATTCGACCAAAATTCCTAAGCTTGTTACTTTGTTTTCTATTTTCTCAATTACATATAAATAAGGTATAGGTAACCATAGTTACAAATAATTGTACGACGTCGGACGAACAATGTCGAAATACTACGAACGCGATTCGACTGCGTGTGTCAAATGCATGGTTGTGTGCGTGTAGTGTTTTTTCATTAATTTAATGTATTTCAATGCATATTATAAAATATTAGGATTCGCCCCTCCTTCTCCATTTAAACTTTATTTGTGCTAAATTTCATATTCCTCCGTCCTCGCAATTTTTGTAAAAAGGGGTACTAAGTTTTTGCTTCACGTATTAGTATATAGATAAGGTATAAATAACCATAGTTACAAATAACTGTACGACGTCAGACGAGCAATGTCGAAATACTACGAACGCGATTCGATGGCGTGTGTCAAATGCATGGTTGTGTGCGTGTAATGTTTTTCATTAATTTAATGTATTATAAAAATATTAGGAAATTAAATAAAAATATTAATATTTTATAAAAATATTAGGATTCGCCCTTCCTTCTCCAAATAAAGTTTATACTTTATTTATGTCAAACTTCAAACTCCTCCGCCCGCGCAAAATTCGTAAAAAGAGGTACAAAGTTTTTGCTTCACGTATTAATATATAGATATCAGCCTTGTATATAAACCATCCCACTGTTGGACACGAGCCTCTTCTTAGTGCAAGAAGGCGAAGGCTATTGTCCACCACACCCAGTGCGAGTTGGCAGACTTCACATAAATATCTTCGAGAATATTATGTAGAACTTTCAGATATGCAGGATACTTCTCGATGTTTTCATTTACCGTTAAAAAGAGGGATAATTAATTATTTAATATACACATTACTTTAAAAAGACAGAGTTGTGTGCCTTAGGATAAAACTTAAGACCATTGCGTAGCAGTCTGACAGTTTCCCGCTAGGATCTAGCTATTCGTATAAAATCTCATAGTATATTATATTTAACTAGATGTGCCCGCGGTTTCTCTCGCGTAAGTCCCGTTGCCGTAAGAACATCGGGATAAAAAGTAGCTTATGTGTGAATCCAGGTCTTCAGCTATCTACATACCAAGTTTCATCGCAATCGGTTCAGAAGATTTTGCGTGAAAAAGTAACAAACATCCATACATCCTCATAAACTTTCACATTTATAATATTAGTGAGGATTTAGCACTGGCTCTATATATGCATTGGTAAGCTCATCTACGAGATAAATAGGAAACTAGAAGAATAAAGATGATAAAATAGATTTAGCTTAATTTAGTGTCAACAATATTTATCTTTCTCCTTACTAGATTTTGTTCGCGGCATAACTCGCATGGGTACGATACTTTTTTCTGCATCAAAGGTATCCATGTCTTTTTCTGTACCACTGAAAACGCGATTTCCTGATGATCGGTCGAGTAGTTAAGGATTAAAAACGAAACAAACTCATATTCGTATTATAAGAATTCCATTTTGTAGAACAAATTTAAATAAAAATAATGTTTATGACACGTGCATATCAGTTTTTTATAAACTGCCTGGAAGTCTAAGAGAACTTCCATTTAAATATTTTAAACTTAAGTTAAGAAAATGACTAGTGGGTAAGTGTTTTTATACATAAGAAGAGTTCATCCAACATAAAACTAATGAATCTAATAAAACTATCCCTGAAATAAATAATTACCTATCATTATCTACTACTAAGCACCTTAACCGATGCGACGGCATTGTGATAATATATTATGTTAAAAATACTTATAAAGTAACTGTCAAAAAAATGATGTTTTTTTACGCGTCATGCTTACAAATAAATATGCCAAATCTCTTGGTCCTCGGTATCTATCGTTCCCATTTAAACAACAACGCTGACAGCTTCATAAACTCTTTAAATGAGTACCTGAACTCTTTAAAATCACTTCGTAATATTGTGATAACAGGCGATATAAACATAAATATTATATTTAAAGCTAACGAACAAAGTAACGAACGTTCAAATTGACTTAGTTACTTAATTATGTTGGCGATGCTTGCCTTATTACCAGGACATACATTGCCAACCAGAGGTGAAAATAGTCTTGACCACGTCATTGGAGGCATTTTTAAAATTGAGTAACATAAAAATGCCTCCAATGCCGTTCTAAATACAACGATTACTGACCATTTTATGTTTTTTTTACAGTTATCTAATGTAATAAACGAGTACAAATTGCTGAAATCCAAAAAAGTTGTAGACTATGAGAGAACAATATTTACTTTAAAAGAAAGTAATATTTCTGAACAACTAAACTTAATCAATAATCCTACTATACTGACTGTACTCTTTATAGATAAACTGAGGGATTGTCTACTGCAAAATACTATAACTACTTTAGTCCCGAGAAGCAATGGCATAATCTAACCATGGATAACTTTAGGTATATTACGTTGCATTCATAACAGAAATAACATGCAGAAAAATTACGTTTGACTCCTCAAAACAACTCTAAAATTACTTATAGAAGCCATCGTAACTATGTTAATAATCTTATTAAAAACTGACTGCTATTAATAGTATTAAAAATCGCAAACCAAAGAAATCCCAAAATTTAGAATTACTTGATACAAAATCAAACCCAGTTGATTCAGAAAACTACGTCAACCAATATTTTTCTAACGTTGGGTGAACTCTCGCTGAAGACATTATCTCTGCAAACCCACCGCAAAATTATAATTATAACTTAATAAGTTCGCATGCATCGTCTTTTGTGCTGTTAGAAACGACTCCTAGGGATGTGTATTACGTATTAATGAAGACTTAAATCTGAGAGCGCCCCAGGATGGGACAACATATCTACCAAATTCTTTAAAATTGCCTATGAGGTGGAGGTGCCTGTAATTACACAACTAGTTAACTTGTGCTTTAGGCAAGGAATCTTTCCATCAACTCTAAAACAAGCCATTATTACGCCTGTGCACAAAGGTGGAGATGGAGACGATGTGACTATAGACCCATCTCTGTTTTACCTGCAATCTCAAAAATTATGGAAAAGCTAATAAATAATCAATTAATAAGTTATTTTAACAAATATAATATAATATAACAATCTCAATTCGGTTTCAGGCAGGGTTTATCTACAGAAGATGCGGATTTAGTACTTTCTCGTGTTGTTAATCAAGTGGATTCAGGAAAAAAAGTGTCAGTTTTCCCAAATCTAAAAAAAGCCTTGATACTGTCTCTACTACCATTCTTGTGCGCCGTCTGGAGAGTATCGGTATAAGAGAAGTACCCTTAGCGTTGTTAACAGATTATGTCCAAGATCGAAAACAAGGTAAGAGTGGGCAATTACGTTAGTGAGGAGTTAAATGTGAGTTTTGGCGTGCCCCAGGGGAGTGTGTTAGGACCGACTCTTTTCTTAGTTTACATAAATAATCTTTCTGAAATGAGACTTGAAAATGAGCGTGTATTTTCATATGCAGATGACACAGCGGTAACTTTCACAGGAGATACATGGGCATCCGCATATAAATAGGCTGAAAGGGGGCTTGCCAGGATTGCTCAATGGTTAAACTCACACTTACTAACCTTAAATGCCTCCAAGATCAAATATATAGCTTTTAGTAATTATAACAGCACTCAACCTGGACCCATTAGCCATAGCCTTAACATCCACAATAACTGTAATATTTCTTCTAGCACAAATTGCTCTTGTCATGAAATTGCAAATGTAAGCGATATAAAATACCTAGGTATTATGGTTGACCAGCGACTGTCTTGGCATAAACATATAGATATGGTCATGGCTCGAAGTAGAAAACTTATTTGGACTTTCAAGACTTTAAGGCATGTTACCACAAAGACACTCCAAAATCAGATATATGTCTCATTGGCCCAATCAGTTCTAAATTACTGTATTCCTGTGTGGGGAGGTGCGACAAAAATCAAGTCCCTTGAACTGAAATGAGTATCGTATAGATTACCCACCGATAGCCTTTACACATTAAGCGATCTACTCACGGTTAAAAAATTGTATGTTCTCTATGCTGTTTTAAGACTTACCTTAACCTGTCAATTATTGAAATGCCAGGCATAAATGAAATCCTATTGTGTCTGGCGGCTGGAGTGCCGATGCAACTGAAAAGGTTACCAGTATCATACCTGTGTTCCACAAGCTGAGAACGAGCTCGCCGGTGCGCTTGCTGAAGAGCATGGCATCGAGGTTGTAATTGTTGCGGTCGAGCGTGCGCTTGCGCAGTTTTCCTGACGGCGCGTCCCACAGCGCCACGCGCGTGTGCGGCGCTGACGTCACCGCGCCCATGCCCAACAGTGCGCTGCGCCACGGGTGCCATGTCAGCGCCTGCGCAAGGTAAAACGCTATATAGTGGCGTAGTCTGTATCTCCATGGCCAGCTATTCTAGCTTAGATATTATTATTAGGGTAAAGTAAACGAATATCGAAAGGCAGGTCGTAGATGTAATATTGTCTTCTGTTTACGCGAATGTTATTCATTGAAATTAAACTCATTTATACGGATTTTATCACGTTGTTTATTTAACACTGTATTACATAATTTTGAAACTGTTACACTATTACTACTATTGAATTTTACAAATTTTTAAGCTAATAAAATTATTAAAACTATTTATATTTAAGCTCACACTTTCCCCGGCGTTTTGGTTGCGTAAATAGAAACACCAATGATTAAATTATGTTCGGGTACTTTGAAATAACTACATTGGAACATTGAGACAACTACCATCTTAGTCTCCCCGTGACCATGGCTGCTGAAAAGCAACCGAAACGTCGCGGCGTCAATCACCCTCTTTCCCCCTGCCCGCTCCATCTCCTTCCCACTTCCTTTTAATCTTCTTCCTTTTCTAAAGGATTGGCAACGCGCAAGTGATGCCTTCGGTGTTGCAGGCGTCCATAGGCTACGGTGACCACTTACCAGCAGGTGGGCCGTAAAGTTGTTTGCCACCTTAGTTGCATAAAAAAATGAACCTAACACAAGGTCAACTTGTATGCAACGATTCTTTGACGCACGCCAATAACAGCCGCCAAGAGTTCAATAGCAAGGACCATATCGTACTGCGCATGCGCAGAGTTATTCTTATTTACTAATGCTTGAAATAATTATTGGTTACACAGATTTTTATCTCCTAAGGCGACCATTAAAATCAATACCTTCCCTGCAGTCAAAATTTAAAAAATTTATTGGAATAAAACTTTTTTTTTTTTAACTAATTATAATAATTCTTTATTGGGTATCATAGGTACATGATACAGAAATTATAGTTCCCATTATTTAGTACAGCTATGTTCCGCCCATAGGGATAATTAAAATATAGGTACATGCATTAAATAATCTATATAATAATACATGAAGCGAAAACTTTGTACCCCTTTTTACGAAAATTGCGGGGACGGAGCCGTATAAAATTTGGCACAGTTAAAGTTTATATGGAGAAAGACGCGTGAATCCTAATATTTTCATAAAATATGCATTAGAAATACATTAAATTAATGAAAAAATACGACACGCACACAACCATGCATTTGACACACGCAGTCGAATCGCGTTCGTAGTATTTCGGCATTGTTCGTTTGACGTCGTACAATTCTTCGTTACTATAATTACATATATCTTATTTATATGTAATAACGAAAAAAGAAAACAACGTAGAAAGCTTAGGAATATCGTCAATGAAAGAGTATAGTTATGTTAATAATAATTTGATTGAAAGAGATAGGTAAATTAACCTGTATAGCCTTGGTGAAATCTTAATGAAATGTAATTATAAGGGTGAAGTTATGGACAATAAAACCTTAATAACGATCAAAATTTAAATTTAAATCTATTATGTTCGAATTTTTACCACTAGGCGACCGCTTGTAAAATAATTATGTCAATATGGATCACAATGTCACAGAAATTATAAACAGGAAATAATAATGTAAAAGTAGAGATTACTGAACACGTCATAATTGAGGTATAGAGTAATGAAGCAGAGATTTATCAGTCATGAAATAATTTACAGTATAATTACATTTATTTATGAACAAATCATGTAGTTTATTTTTAAATATAGTTATTTCTTTAACCATTCTAATCTCTCGGCATATTGTTAAATATGCGCAAAACTGTACAGAATATACTTTCATGCATTAAATGTGTCTTGCTAGCAACTATGTGTAATTTGTTCTCATGTCTATATGTTTGCAATAGGTAAATAACTCAGAATTATTTTTAGTAAATAATGCGACCTCCAGGGTGTATGGACTTGGCAAAGTTAAAATGCTAATATTGTCTTCTGTTTACGCGAATGTTATTCATTGAAATTAAACTACTAACTCAATTATTAAACCCATGACCATGGCTGCTGAAAAGCAACCGAAACATCGGGGAAAGTGTAAACTTAAATATAATTAGCTTTAATAATTTAATTAGCTTAACAATTAGTAAAGTTTAATAGTAGTAGTATGTAGTGTAACAGTTTCTAAATTGTCAAATTCTAAAGTGTCAAATAAACAACGCGATAAAATACGTATATAGTAGTTTAATTTCAATTAAAATGCATATTTTTAAATATGATACACACCTGTCGTTTGCCTGCAGATTGAACATAAACTTTATACAGCGTTTTTGTGCTACAAATTTAGATCAATTCAATCAATTTTGCGCAAATAAATATGCTTGTTACTACATATGTATGTTTTTAATTTTGGTTTAATATCGCAGCGTACTTTGTAATCACACAATTAACGTACACAAATTCATTGATTTTTTTGGTATAGTAAATTTTTCGTTTAAATGTATTACTTTATGACCTAAATGAATAAATGATCCTTGACTTTGACTTTCTAGAAAGGTATTGTAATTATTTTGTTAATTAATTTTCCCAAAATTTGACAAGAATGCAGATCACCACGTTGTATTTTCAGTCTTTGCTGCACAAACCTTAATCGTCCAATCAGACTTGAGGACGGAGAACAGCTGTAGCCTGGGCCATGTGAACACCAGGACATAATCGTCGTTGACGGCGGCAGCGGTGACGTAGCGCGCGTCTGGAGACACACGAGCCATGAGGATAGCACCACGACTTGTATTGCGCCAGCTGATAGTCAAGGCGTTGCGCGTGAACGAGACCAGCGTCCCACGGGAACAGCCTCTGGGAGGAACGGGAGAGATGGTGGTGAAAGGTTGTTCAGTCAAAAAAAAGTCAGCAATGATGACGTCACGATATTTTTATGTAATACTAGATTTTGCTTTAGGTTTTTTTGGTTAGGTTAGGTTACAGCAGTACTTTTTCTGGATGAAAACTGCCCCATATCCTATTCTGTAGCCCCGATAACATGTAAACAAAATTTCATGTTGATCGGTTGAGTAGTTAAGGCATGAAAGCGTAACAAAAAAACTCACATTCGTATTTATAGTATTGGTAAGAATTGTCTTACGTTTACGCGAATAAAAACATTGTGTTTCGTCGTTAAACTACTTATCTTATCTTATCTTGTGTGGGGGCCAGTCAGTACAGACCGGCGACACTTCGACCCAGTGGGATCTTTCGTGTCGACTTCCCCAATAACGACTGCCATAGATGTTCGTGGCAGCCGGGACCGACGGCTTAACGTGCTCTCCGAGGCACGGAGCAGGCGATAATTGTCAATCAATACGCAAATAATTTCGAAAAGTCATATAACTAACGAAAGTCAGAGGTGCGCGACGTGGGTTCGAACCCGAGACCCTCGGCATTGCAGTCTGTTGGTCACCCCACTGAGCTATCGCTGCTAGAAAACTACTTATATAACACAATAATAATAATATCAGCCCCTATATATATTGTCTCACTTCTGGGTACGGGCCTTTCAGTGTGAGACGAGTATGGCCATTGTGCACCATGCTGGCCATGTGTAGGTTTGCAGGCTTCACTCATATTCAGTAAAATTGTGAAAAACTCAGAAATATCTAGATTTCCACATGGTGTTTTCCTCTAAAGTTAAACCGAGCGATATTAAGCTATTTAATACGCACATAAGTTTGAAAAATCAGAGAACCATGCCTTGAAACCTTGATCAGATATTTAAAAAATAATTTAATGCCATGCCTAACTGGTAACCGTATTACGCGAATTGAATTTGAAACACACAATGCTAAGGTGGTTGTATTAACCATAACAGTACCATGTTTTTTTTTTATGGCTTAGTTTGGCAAACGAGCAGACGGATCGCCTGATGGTAAGCGATTACCGCCGTCCATGGACACTTGCAACCCCAAATGAGTTACAAGTGCATTGCCAGCCATTTAAAAAGGAATGAAGGAGGGAAAGGACAAAGGAAAGGATGGGAAAAAGATCGGGGTAACTGGGCTTTCGGCTCTTTCACTCACCGATACGAAACGCAACAGTACGGGTACTGTTACTTCACTTAATGGAGACTAGCCATCTGCGCAGGGGATATTATAGTGCATAAGTGTGTGCGCAGACACAAGTGCACTCTCTTTTTCCTAACTTTTACGATCCGATGGGACGGTAATCCGACACGACCGGAGAAAGATCAGGCGCAGGACCAACGGCTTTACGTGCTTTCCGAAGCACAGGGGTGTCTAACACCGCATACTTCTTAACTCCGGGCTGCTATTGAGATTTCTTATCAGAAAAACCCAATAACTTTTTGTTGGCCCAATCCGGTATTCGAACCAGAGGCCTCATGTCCGCTGCGACACGGAGGTAGTGGCTTAAATATAAAGATAATGAAGCCACACGGTCTTCAGACTAAATATTTCTAGTTTACTGATTTGACGTAAAGAGATTAATGCCACACATTATTCAACTCTTGACATTACCATTTTCCCTTATGACTTACCTCTTGAGAGAATGAGACAGTCCTATACACAATGTATATCTGTCCCGTTCTTTCGCAATTTATGACTCCTGTATTATGTTCAACTAGTGACCCGCCCTAGCTTTGCACGGGTAGTACAAAACTTTAACAAATAATACACTTAAACCATCCTCATGAATCACTCTGTTTATTGGTGAAAACCACATGATAATTGGTTTAGTAGTTTTTGTGTTTATCGCGAAAAGACAGACAGACGCGGCTGGAGACTTTTTTTATAATATGTAGTGATATGCTTACGTAATAAAAGAGTTGCCAGTAGGGCTCCAGTCCAAAGCAGTGATGGAGCAGTAGTTTGGCGGCTGCTGCTTACACGGACAGGTGTTCAGGTCCACACGTTTATTCAGCTCTGTGTTGTGGACTTCCACGGTCTTCGCGTCGGTTCCCAGCTGAGGAAAGACCAGTAAAATTACGTGACAGTGTTTGGGCTTGCGTAGAGAGCAAGCGATCGTAAGAACATTTACAGTCTTATTAATATAATCTTATTAAATGTTTGCTTATTATATCGTTACAAAAAAAAAAACATTTTTTTTCTTCTCCCTATCCTTTTATTATTCTAGTCTTTTCTAGTCTAACCGGCTTTGACTGGATATCAATTTTTACACGGAGCGGCTGCCACCTGACCTCCGCATCGCGAAGGCTAACGATACCCTAAGGCTTTCCCAATAACGACTGCCATAGATGTTTATGGCAGCCGGGACCGATGACTTAACGTGCTCTCCAAGGCACGGAGCAAGCGATAATTGTCAATCAATACGCACATAATTTCGAAAAGTCATATAACTTCCGAAAGTCAGAGGTGCGCGACGTGGGTTCGAACCCGAGACCCTCTGCATAGCAGTCTGTTGGTCTCCCCACTGAGCTATTGCTACTACACAAAATATACAAGAAAAACTAATAGGTATTATGAATAACATAACATAACATAACATAGACCATATTATCTACTCTACAAATAATACTTTTAATAAACTTGGATAATGAAGGTTTACAGAAACTTATTATATACTGTGTATTTTACTTTTAAATGTATTAAGACTGCGTCGAGCGTAAGACGCGGTTGGACTGAATGACAGAGCTCGATATTCAAATCGGCGCGCGGCCGCCATAGTAAAATTGTATGAAGGATTTGAAGTGCTTTTTTGATAAATATTTATCTTTATTGTCAACCTAGAACTTAAGTATTTGGGACGGACAAAATGTAATATAAATATTTATGTTTGGTTTAAGCTGTAAAATAGCATAGATTTCTACTGTTATAATCTAAAAATCACGTAACACGAGCTTACGTTTCTGCATTTTTCGTGCAAATTTACGTAATTTTGTAGGCAAAAATATTAATTATTTTAAGTTTTTTACACGGAGTAATTGTAAACACATTCATTGTTATGGTAAATGTATATTTTATATTTGTATTAAACAAAAAGTGTTGATTTTATCAACTTAACTGTGACCACCTGTTTTGGCATATTTCGCTCGGCGCAGTCTTAAGCATTTATTACTTTTTTACTGGCTACAATAGCTTAGTGTTGTCGAGCAGAATGTGGGAAAAATAATCGGACTAGTTTATTTATCCAGTTTAAAAGTGTAAAGTTGCTTTTTATTTTAAGTCATAAATATTAATAGTCTTTAAAGTTAAGTAATAATAAATAATAATTTAATTTTAAGTAGGTAATAATAGTACCCAATAACAGTAATTAGAGATTATCGATATGTCGTGGCAGAAAAATAATTAAAATCTTAAGGTTCATGCAAAAGGAACGCGAGTTAATCTATAGACTATAATTATATCAAAAAGAGAAAATATTTGTATTCTTGTTTGTAATAAATAAACTCGAAAATTAGTAAACTGGTTTTAAAATTCTTTTACCATTAGAAAGCTACTTTTCCAGAAATAATATCGGCTTAATATAGCCATCAAGTTATTCTGCAACACTTGTCAACAAACTGTAAAATACTCATGAGACAGTTCAATATACATGTCTTAGATGTGGGTATCATGCAATGTGCTTTGTTTAAGTCTGGTTCCAAACTAGCATTGGCCATATATAAAATGGTTGCAGCAGCTCATGAATAAAGCTCTAAAATCGCTGAGATATCTTGTGTAATTTTGTAATAGGTTACGATGGAATTGACATAGCCGTTTGGATAAAAAGTACTAATATCTATAAAGAATTAAAAATAACATCAAGTTCAAGCCATGGCAGCGGAGCAGTAATCATAACCGTGGGAGAAACTGTGGGGGACAGCTAGAATGAAATAATATATTAAGCTTACGATGAGAAGTTTCCCTTTGGGATCGAACTTGCAGCACTGTATGTCAAAGTCAGTGAACCCCTGGCTGATCTGACTCTGAGTGCGCCAGCTCCACTTGTGGTAGTTTCTACCCAGCGCAGCCACCAGGATGTTGTCTGTCGACCAGTCGAGCAGTTCTGGAACTATCATGACATTGATTTGAAAGAAAGAAAGAAAAATTGTTTATTTAACACATACTACAAAAACATAAGAACAAATATAACATAAAAAATAGGTACAATAATAAAAATAAATTTAAGTGATAAACCAAAACGAAAAAACAAAAACCTCATAAAGTGAGTATCGAATAGCAGTGTCAAAATAGTCAGTTAGCTTCAGTTCAGCATGTGTTAGACGAAATCCTGACGCTGGTTTTTAACAGAGCCCTATTTTTTATTCATGTGGTGTCAAATGGGCGAGCAGCTATGGTTTGCAATAGGCTGATTTTTTCATTGTTTATCACCAAAGAGGTGTATATGTTGATATACTCAGAATTGCTACTGAGGATTTCTCCACAGAAAAGCTTAAGAACACTGCGTGATTTAGGGTTACAACTTGGGCAGTCAAAATCTGAAGTTCTATCGTCGCTGGACCAGATCAGTACGGTGATAGTAATCCTAACCTATAATATAAATACGATTGAGAGCATTTGTTAGTTACCCTTTTATGCCTTAAGTAACTACTTGAGCAATAATCATACAATTTTACAGAAACGTTATCGGGGGTGTAGAAAAGGATACAGGATACCTCTCAACCAGAAAAACATTCTGTTCTCGGGGGATAGAAATTTATTAATAAAATCTATATTAACGCGAGCAAAGCCGTAGGCCAAATGAAGTACTTTTTATTTTTTTTTTATTTTTATTTTGCTCGTCAAAATGACCACACTCCGCCTGATGGTAAGCAGTCGTGTGGTCTAAGAGCAGTGGCCTCCACATCGTCCTCATAGCAGCCGAGGCGATGTTGAGGTCTCTACTTTGACGGCCTGAGAAGGTGCTTTTTCACGCCCCGCTTAAAGGACCCAGGATTGAAGAAAGAAGGAAACACGTGCCTTGGCAAAGAATTCCATGCCTTGATCGTTCGGCAGAGGTATGAGGACCCAAACTTGTTGGTACGCACTCTAGTCGACTCCACCGTGTAAGGATGGCATCTGAGCCCAGCACGCGTTGTTCTGGATAGGAAAGGGGAGGGCGGGATAAGGTGGAATAACTCTTCAGAGCACTCCCCGTGGTATATTCTGTAGAAACATGCCAAAGAGGCAATATCCCTACGGAGTTGCAGAGGTTCCAGTGAACTCGTGACCTCTGGATCTCCGATGATACGGACAGCCCGCCGCTGTAACCTGTCAAGAGCGTCTAGCAAGTACTGCGCGGAGCCATCCCAAAGATGAGAACAGTACTCCACGCAAGGGCGCACTTGTGCCTTATACAATAGGCACAGCTGCCCAGGCGCGAAGAACCGCCTCACCCTGTTCAGAACTCCGAGTTTTCGCGAAGCTTGCCTAATGACGCTCTCGATGTAGGTTTTGGGATTAAGGGAGCGGCAAAGATCCATACCTAAGATGGAGAGGCTGCCACGTATCACCAGTGGAGTGTTCTTCAGAGAAGGGAGGGAAAGGAACGGAGACTTTTTTGTTGAGAACGCGCATGCCTGGGTCTTCTTGGCGTTGAACTGGACCAAGTTCTTGGCACCCCATTCAGAGATGCGGTTCAAGGTCTGGTCAAGTTCAACGACAAGATCCTGCCTTTTCCCCACAACCTCAGCCTGTTTGGCTCCAGGACGTCCGAGATATCGCCCATGCACGGTACTGTCGTCCGCATAACAATGTATGTTGCCGAGATTCAACATATCATTGATATGCAGAAGAAAGAGCGTAGGGGATAAGACGGACCGCTGAGGCACTCCTGCATTGACCTGCATAAATTTGGAAGCGCGACCGTCGCAAAGGACCCGAATACGACGCTTCTGCAGGAAATTTGCAATCCAGGTGCACAGTTGAGGGGGCAAGCCATAGGCCGGAAGCTTGGAAAGAAGAGACCGGTGCCAGACTCTATCGAAAGCTTTGGCTATGTCTAGGCTGACAGCCAAAGACTCGCCGTGCTTGTCCATAGCCTCACCCCAGAGGTGCGTGACGAACGCTAAAAGATCACCCGTTGATCGTTTAGCCCGAAAGCCGTATTGGCGATCATTGATCAACGAGTGATCCTCCAGGTAGCGGACAATTTGGGTGTTAATAATCCGCTCGAACACCTTGGAGAGCACTGAGGTGATAGCTATGGGTCGATAGTTGCCTGGCTCGGAACGGTCCCCCTTTTTGGGAATCGGTTGAACGTTCGCCTCCTTCCAAGCCTCAGGCACAATGCCTGCGGCGTAAGACGTCCGGTATAGGCGCGTAAGTGTGGGAGACAACTCCGCTGCACATTTTTTGAGGACCACAGCTGGGATGCCGTCAGGTCCACTGGCTTTCCGAACATCGAGAGACTGCAGTATCGCACGAACGTCACGTTGCCTGATACGTATATCAGGCATGGTGTAGCCGCAGTTGGCAATGTTAGGCGGCTGCGAACCGCAGTCATCGATTCGGGAGTTGGCCGCAAAGAGATTTGCAAGCAGATCTGCTTTCTCTTGCGGCCGATGAGCCAGTGATCCATTCGGATATCTCAGAGGGGGCAGCGAGGCCTGGCAGAAGTTGGACTGCACGGCTTTGGCCAGGCGCCAATAGTTACGACTGCCCGTAGGATGGGCCATGAGCTCCTGGCCGAACCGTGCGACGCGCTGGGCATCCGCTCTTAAGTATGCCCTCTTGCAGACCTTTGTGGCTTGGTTGAACGCTGCCTTCAGGTGATCCACGTTAGAGTCGTGGAGAGTGCGAGCCCTGGTCCAAGCGCGGTACGCTGTCTGTTTGCGTTCAACAGCATCAGCGCATTCACGACCGAACCAGGGCCTTTTCCTGCCACCGCTCGTGACATCACTGTATGGAATATAATATTCCATACCCAGGATGATTTCACCAGCGACAGCAGTAGCGCTCTCTGAAGGATCCCTGTTCTCCAAGCAAAAGTGTCTGTCATAAAACTAGTGTCTTTAAAATGCAATTTCTTTGTTTTGTTAAATATCCCAAAATATTAAATTGTCGTTTAAATCTAAATAATTGAATCACGCATTATCAGTCTACCAAGAAATTTAAACCCAGGTAGTCGTAGTATATTACAAATGCCATTTCAACAAAAAATAATAATCCATAATTTATCCATAAACAGCTTTGAAACGTATAGTTAATTAACGAAATAATTAACATTAATAAGTTGTTTAAGTTTTTACATGACAAGGTGACAAATAAGCATACGTGTCGCCCACCATTCAGAAGCAATAGTAATTGTGTTGTCAACACAAGGAAAGCTGCAGCGCACTGTGACCTCAAAAAATCTCAATTTAAACCACACTAGTAAAAAAGTTTTGGAGATCAGAAAGGGGAGGTGAGGAGACAACAGGACTTTTCAATATGCGTCGGTATGTCGGAAAATGAGCGCGTCTTACAGCTTCGGTACCATACCGAAGATATGGAAGACGGCTTTTCCGTTGACTCCAGCAAGACTATCATTAGTATCTTGTATAGTTGCGGTTGGTAAACATCACTGCACAGATGGTGTAGCTTAAGTTGTCACCTCGCTACCTTTATGCCAAGTGTTGTGAGTTCGAATCCCAAACGGGACAAAAATTTGTGTGCACCAGAAATGGTTCTTCTGAGTCTGGGTGTTTTATGTGTCCGTTGTTTGAAAGTTTGTAAAGTCCCACGTGACAGAGGATTTAGTACTACGAGAGTTGTTTTTTTATAAAGAAAAATAAGAAAAGACTTCTTCGCTCCGGTACCTATCTGGAGAATAGGTAGTGCCGCCAAACTTGAGTTAGCCGACATCAATAAGAACAGAATTCATAGATTTATGTCTGTCTATAATTGCCGTTGATCCTTAAGGGCACTTTTCTATAACCGTGAGACTGGTTGGGAGTAGACCTAAATTTTGGTAGACTGTCGAAAACAGAACACAGGCTTCTATAGCTGCGATCTTCTGTAGGGTGGACTCGAGGTATTTGTGACGTAAGTCCATCATTGATATCAAATAGTTTGATAAGAATCTCAATTTTAATTTCAGATTCCTCCAAATCTTTATACGGATTTTATCTCCTCCATCTTAGTCTCCCAGTAAGGATGGCTGCTGAAAAGCTACCAAAACTTTGGGAAAAGTATAAACATAAACTTAAATAGAAGAATTTTAATAACTTGAATTGTAGTAAAGTTAAAAGTTGTAGTTTAGTAGTTTAATTTTTTTAAATAATAGTGTTTAAACTAGACCACGCGATACAATTCGTTTAAAGTAGTTTAATTTCAATGTATAACATTCGCGTAAGAAGATACTATGGAGATTCCTTGTTATTTGCGTACCCTGCGTCTTATATCTTATAGTTATCATTATAGTAGTGTAGAAGTTACTGTTTATAAAACAGTAATACGTCTTTCTTAATATGTCCATTGGCGGACGGACGCAGTCGTCCACACACAATACTTTTATCATCATGTTTTGATATGGTTAAGAAAATTTATTTATTTGAAAATTTTACGATGGCAATTAATATTCTCTGGATATATGACTTAAAAAATTGTCATAAAACCAATATATCTTATGTAATCTAAAGATTTTATTATTTATTAGTGAGGACATCTTTGTTTGAAATGCAGGATATAGAAATTTAAATGAAGCTTGTAGCGTCATTACTGACGCTTTAGTTTTATATAGGGTATCCGGTAATTAATAGATAACCTGGAAATGTCTTATAGTGGAACTGATGGCAGTTCAGAAATAAAATATGAAAGAAAATCTATCCTAACTCTACTACCTGAGATATGTGTTTCTTTTTTAATTAACATGTATAACTTTCCTGTATACTACGACCATAAATGAATGAAATCCATCGGTTTTTATGTTTTATTATTAAACACTAATTATGCTAATAGATAGACAGTCAAAAGTATGCTATGCTTAAATAGCTTTAAATTTATAATTTTTTTTTTCTTTTTTTCTGAACAGCCTTCATTTATTAATTACCGGACATCCCCTGTATAGTCATGTGCAAGTATGCAGTAGCGCTGCACGGCAGTCGTCTTCCCGCTACTACACAGTTAGGTCGTAGTTATATGTACTCATATTATTTATAATTGGTACCAGTAAATATACATACATCCATGTCTACAATGAAACATTTTATTTGACCAACCACAACAATATTTCTGGTTACCCCTACATCGGTTACTCGCTACAAGCTCCACGATAGTTATTCAATCAAAGATCAAAGAATCAAAAGATAAATACACACATACATCATATCTGACCCATACCCCCCAAAGGGCTAATAAGACGAGAATCACAATCACATTTCGTCAACAAAGATTTTATACATCTTAGGAGGCGTGTCAATTGTCGTCTTGCGAACACGAGCGAAATGTGCTTGCAGTGCAACTTTGCCTTCTCTTTGGAATATACAGACATATAGTACTGCCACGCAGACGTCTCGAGATCGATCCCAAGGCACGCATCTCTAACTTGTCGAAGCTATGTGCATATTAAAAACTTCATTATCGATTGCTTTAACGGTGAAGAAAAACGTCGTAAAGAAACATGCATGTCTGAGAGTACTTCATGTGCTCGAAGATATGTGAAGTCTGCCAACCCGTAGTAGGTCAGCGTGGTGGACTATGGCCTAACCCTTCTCACACTGAGAAGACGCTCGTACCCTACAGTGGGACAGTTTAATACAGGGCTGATATTATATACTTACAGGCAGCATTACTATAGGTCGGTAGATCCAGGACGCTGTCGGCCGAGGATAAGAAGGCCTTCTTCCTGGGCGCGCAGGGCCACAACTGCACGTACTCTTCTCCGTCAGACGTCGAGCTGGTGTCCTGTCTAAATGGCTCCAGGCCGAAGGCAGTGTCCAAGTAGTTCGCATACTTTTTTTGCTGTAGATACTTTGTACACTGGGAAATATAACATTAAATTAATATCACTTCAAATGACTTCACCAGTCAGTACAGACCGGCGACACTTCGACCCAGTGGGATCTTTAGTGTCGACTTCCCCAAAAACGACTGCCATAGATGTTCATGGCAGCCGGGACCGACGGCTTAACGTGCTCTCCGAGACACGGAGCAGGCGATAATTGTCAATCAATACGCACATAATTTCGAAAAGTCATATACCTTGCGAAAGTCAGAGGTGCGCGACATGGGTTCGAACCCGAGACCCTCTGCATTGCAGTCTGTTCGTCTCCCCACTGAGCAATAGTTGAAAGTAAAAATTTTTTGTTAAAGTGTAGGTATATCCGGCATTATGTAACTCGTATAAGTAAACCTGGGTCAAGAGGGACATTGCAAATATATAATTAAAGAAATCATAATTACATATTGGGTTTAGAATTATTTTGTTGTTCATATATTCGGTTGGTTTTTATGATTAGTATCGTGTACTACTGCAGCGACAGTCTAGTGGGAGATCATTGGCCTGCCATACAAAGATCTCAAGTTAGTGCCCAAGGCATGCAGCTCCGACCTTTTAAACTTATGTGCGTATTTAATAGAAGTTATTAATCGCATGCTTTACTGGTGAAACATTGTGAGGGTTTTTTTCATATTTTTATTTCGTACCTAACTGCCTCCGTGGCGCAGCGGTAGTGAATGCGACTGCTGTGCATGAGGTCTCGGATTCGAATCCCAGGTCAGGCCAACAAAAAAGATATTGGGTTTCTCTGTTTAGAAATCTCAATACGAGCCCGGAGTTAGGAAGTTGGCGGTATTAGAGTACATACCCCCATGCCTCGGAAAGCACGTAAAGCCGTTGGTCCTGCGCCTGATCTCTCTCCGGTCGTGTCGGATCACCGTCCCATCGGATCATAAGGGTTAGGGAACAGAGAGTGCACTTGTGTTTGCGCACATACTTGTGCACTATAATATCTCCTACAGAAGGCCAGTCTCTGTTAATATTGGCCGCCGTGGCCGAAATTCGGTATGGAGGACATTATTATTTCGTACCTACAACATTCGGCGCATTGCACTGGCCTTTTAAGCCACTGGGCCTTCAATGCATACGTTTTGAAATTAAATAACATGCTTCTATATGTTCTGTGACCATACCTCTCGAAGGCTTAGTAACAAATCAGTGTTTGTCTTCAGAATTAGTTCTAACTTTAAACAGCATGTCAGACGCAGTGCTATACGTGGTCACTTTAACAAAAAAAATGCCCGACTGATGTTGGTTTGATGACGTATTGGTTTAAACGATCACCTCACCGTTGCCTTCGTGTCAAGTGATGTGAGTTCGAACCTCACACGGGACAAAATATTAGAGAATATTATGGGAAAGTCTTTGTGTCCGTTATTCGAATATTTGTAAATTCCTCTGTGATACGGGAATTATTTCTAGTGGGAAGTCTTGTCTTAACATGCGTAAAGAATATTTGTGCCAAAATACACAGTAATATAACATAGATAAGGTGAATTTGAGTATAGTTTATATATGTCCGTTATTTCATTGTATTGTTGTACGTATGTATGAGACTACATAGTTTTACGCCTACATGCTCAAAAGAGACGGCAGAGTTGTATTTTGTTAGATATGTTGTTGCGCCCATATATTTAAGGTCAAGGTTATCGCCATCTATCAGGGATAACTCCAAACTCCGCGTTGCTACTAAGAATTTCGTGACAAGCACACCTAATAACATTGCTTCATGTACAGCAGTTGTATTCACTGCTATTGCCCCAACGAGTTACTGCAGTGTACAATATTACGCGAGATATATTATACATTACTTAATCTTTATTCTCGTAGGGTAGGTTACTTACATTACGTCAGGTATTTCTTTTAATTCCAATGTTATAGGAGGCAATGCAAGCTTGTTTTTTTCTACTGTAAACATTTTATAACAGATATGTTTCAATACCCAATATTATGCTTGACCAGTTATCGAAATGGGTCTACATAATCGGCTTTAAAGCTTTTTAAACAAATTCCAAATGTAATAAGTAGTTAATAACTATGCAAGCAATTTGGAAATTTCGGGATATTAGAAAGATAAACGCTAAAAAAGAAAAACACACGTAAAATGTAAAATTGTCCACTTTCCCATAAAATTACCCACAAAATCGGGAGATCAACACCGATCACAAGTTGTCAGTGAAACTCACCCACACGTCGTCCGAGCCCTTATCCCGGGTACCCCAATGTAGCTTCCTGCACAAATCCGGCAGTTGTTCCCTCGGGGCCACGAACCGATCCACTCGGGGTCGTTGTTTGTTCAACTGTAAACAATTTCTTTTTATTATAAACACCACGGGAGCGCTACTGCGAAACATAACTAGTTTTCTTCGTACATTAGTCGAAATACTAAGAAATGGCGTTAAACGTACGGGGAATTGTTAATGTGGTTTCCGCGGACGATCGCACGTTTTCTGCGAATGTGCAGTGAATGAGTGGCTTCTCAGAAAATGGCCAGTCATGTGCACAGAATGTTTCCTATGGTACGTTATTACATTATTATTTATCAACTTTTGTGTTTTGTTGGTTTGCTGAATGGGTTAAGTTCGAGTCTTTGCTGAGGTAAGGGTTCCCTGATAGGAAATATTTTTTGAATTATTTTGATATTTCTAAAATTTTGGTTATTTTTTTCGGATATGTAATGGTAGTTTTATATCTATAGCATTTATCAATCTGTGGAATAATAAAATAAATTTATTTAATAATTATGACAATTACTAAAAACTAACAAAAAACATTAACTTCAAAAGTTTTTTTTTTTTTTTTTTCTGTAATGTGTAAAAGTGAAATGAGATGAAGTGATAATATGATATTTTGATGCAATGTTAATTATATATTTCTTTAATTTTACTTTTAATTTCAGACATTACTATTTTACTGTCATTTTCTTTATAAATAATAAAATATTATAAATAATAATAATATATTATAATGACATTTAAATATCGAGCGAATTAATTTCATTTAAAATCTATTATAATGTTTGAATTTAATTTTACTCTGTCTCGACTGTAACACATTTTATGTAAATTTGCATGCTGAAAATCAAATTATGGTGTTACCTTTGTACTTACATTATAAGACCTTATGAAAACCATATTATTAATAATTGCAATTAATAAACAAGGCAGTCGACTATCTATTTAAAATACTTAAATTTTCATAACATGTTTTTACATATATTTTAATATTCAACACAGAAATAGCACCTTCATCAGATCACATTCAATATCAGAGCGTACTTCAAAGCTAACTAGAATATTTATGGTTAAATAAACATATACGTATGTATGGTTACGAATAGGTAAGCTAGAAACCACTTTTTAATTTCACACACATACAATTATTCATTGACTAATATGTATATACCTAAGTCATAACATATAAATAAAATCCGAAGAATGTCAGTCAACACACTCGGCTGAAAAGCTTTGAAATCGCTTTAAATCTATGCGTATGCGCATATATTTTCGCATGTCGTATAAAACCGAATTGCAGTACGAAATACATATTTTGCGGTAAAATACGATGTTTTTGTGAGAAAGCATATTGTTTGTATCGGTATCGAAAATGTGTATTTAAAGTTTTTTCATACTCTGAGGTCAAAATATATTATATTAGTCTATCTATCGAGATAGAAAGTTTGAAATAGATATGTGGACCATCAATTGAAAATAGCGAGGTTTAAAATCATGCTTATCTTAAGAAAATAAACTTATACATATTCGTGGTATCTCCTTCTAATTGTGTTTCTAACGGGAAATAGTGGTATCATCCAAAGTGCATTCAGCTAACGTAGTAGAAAAAACATCTCTGAATTTAAAAAGAAAATCGCAACAAGCTGTAATTTTCAGCAGTGATTTCATGGGAAATTTATGTAATTAGTAATAATATAAGTTGTTTTTTTTATCTATATACCTAAGTTTATTCATTTGTGACCTTAATCAATGAAAGTATCTCATAAGAATTCACAATGATTCACTTACTGAGAAACAATTTTTCACAACACAAGCTTGAAAGAGTGTACAGAAACATTTAATTATTACTAACTTAAAAGTAAACAACAAAAGAACGTAACATGAAAGTTAATAACTAAATGCTACAAAGTGGGTATATTGCAAACAAATTATATCTGAACGCTCGAACGTTATCAACGCTTGTAAATAATATTCAGCAATGAAAATGTAGCACACATGCATTGTAAGTACAATTGCAGATTAATGAAGGTTTCCTCTGTACCTAATGGTATATCTATATCAGTACAAGAAATTATATTTCAAAAATGATTTTGTAAATGAAATCTTTTAATGAAATGAATTGCAGATAATTAAAAAAATAACACATAGCAATTGATTTTTAAGTTTGAATATCTTCCTATTACATTTACACGTGGTTTTTTCAAAGCTAATCAGCGACGTGTCAAAATCAAATTCATTTCAAATGATTGCATTGGTTGTTGCTAATTTATATATGTAATATTAATTATTTATTTTATATTCTTTACCCAATCACAGCAGTTGACAAATTTCTGTGGTAATCTAAATTATAAGGTATTTTTATCGTTTTATAATTATTTATAATAAATGCATCTGAGATTGTTATGGCGTTAATACACAACGCAAGTAGCTTAACGAAATCTACATAAGCAAGCGTTCGCGCGGGTTACATGCACGAGACATACATACGGGTTACTTTACAATCTGCGCAAGCGCATAGACGTGCGCATGGCTCCTACATCGTGTACGGGAAGCAATGGAAGTTTCCAATACCAATACTATTATATATACAGTGTACCTGCGGGTGGTATTGGTTGGTGGTTTTTATCACCTTAATAGCACTTATTTATTTACTGAAAAGATTCAATTAAAATGGACGGCACGTGGGTAAAGCAGTTATATTCCAGATTAATATTTATAATCATAACTTAGTCTTAAAAAAATTGTATTAACCATTAATTGGTGTTACTGGTCTGAGTGATGTTTGTAGCCATTATTTGAATGTTGTTTGTAGAACTTTTCGCTACACGGAGGTCATGCTTAGTGTGGAAGCTGTCTATGATTTATATTTTTAATTTTGATTTTATGCCAGGTCAGTCCGTGCTAGGTCTGTTTTTGGGTTGTGTGGTATGAATTCGATATTTAATTGATGTGCGAGTTTTGATTATTAGGTTTTGAAGTGTGTTTTTGGCTTTGTGTCAAAATGCTTAGCAAGTATCGAGTTTCGAACGATGTTTTTGACTTGTATAGTTTTTTAAATACCAACTGAGTTTAATTTATTGATTTTAAATCATAAAATCGATGGCTCTGATTGCGAATCGCGACTTATTACGACAATAATTTGACTGAAGACTGTAATACAAAAACTTAAGATATCTATTGATAAAAATTATGATGTACTAACACTTAATAGTTACTAAACTGAATTTGATGATCATGATAGTCGGCATATTATTGGTGAGACGACTGCTATAGATAGTTATGTATTTCTCTCTGATACTTTACAAGCATACATTAAATAAAAATTAGAAGAACACCTAGGCTTAGTAGAATATCGTGATCACATAGATTGATTATATGAAAATAGCATAAAATTTTAGGGTAGAAAATAAATTTAGAAGCTTATACTATTTCTAAATTATTCAGCCGCTCATTCACATATTCTAATATTATAAGATTGTAATTGCTGTCAAAACTTAATTTCTTACTGTAACCAAAAATTAAATTACTGAACTAATCATCCCCTTTTATGTACTTTAACGCTACCTGTTCCAAATTGAAAATACAAAAGACAATTTTAGGGCGTAGGGATCTCTAAAATTAGAATCAGTAGTTATTCAACATTTATTGCCAATCATTTTTAACTGCGTTCATACCTAATCGGTCATTATTATATCCAGTAGAAACTGCATTAATCATCCACCTTTTTCTTACCTTTGACTGATATTCCTAGAAAAGACTTTTCATATTAATGTTCATCCAATAAAAAGTCAAAGCGTGTTTGTAACAGAAAAATTAAATATGATAAAAGCATGGATTTTTAATTGAACTATACCTATTACGCTGTGTAAGAATTTTGACGAGTGTATTATACATTGTATTTATTTATGGTCAGCTTTTTCTACCATTCTGAACAATAATTACTAATTATGTCCATGTTAGTAGTAAATTATAGTTCCTATGTTAATCACTGAGCCGTCAAACTGTTGTAGGGGATCACAATTGATAATTAGGTGAAGGGAAAAAGTAAATAGACCTGGAGTCACGGCATATTGTCGTATGACCCCACGTTGGTCTCACAGGCGGTTCTGCTTGGATTGAGTAAAGAAAAGTCAACAAATCAATATGTATTGATACTTAAATCTTAATTACAGACTTAATTAGAAGGAACTTGTTGGTAATGTGTAACAATAATTATGATGTGCTCATATTAGGATCGTAACGTATTGGTATCGTAAATTATTTGGTGATAAATAGCATGAGACAAAAATGATTTCTTGGGTCTTCTTTCAAATAGTATTTATGTTCATGTATATTCAATTTATTTTTATTATATTTTGTTATATTATTCAGAATTCAATGATCTCAAATTGTATATTTATATTATTCCAGTTGTAATTTTCATTTATTATTCTTAATGTGTTTATATTTTTGTATCAGTTATTATGTGAAATCTTTATTGATTATATAAATATATATGTTTATTTTGTTAATATGCCTAATATATAAATAAAATAAAAAATAAGTATATACGCAGTTCTTAATGTAGTTTATTATATTTGAATGTCAATATCAGTAATTAAGGTTCATATTTTTAGTAGGTTTTTTAGAACAAATTAATTAAAAACAACACTAGTTCCATTACAACTACGGTTACTTAGAGTTAATTCAAGTAAGGCATGTATTGCGGCGACTGCCGCGACGTTGTTGAGGACACGGCGCTGCACAATTTGGCGGTTTGCCCCGCCTGGGCATCGCAGCGCCGTGATTTGATCGCGGCAGTCGGATCGGTTGCCCTCTCGCTCCCGGCCGTAGTTCAGTCTATGGTCCGGAGTGAGAGGTCGTGGAACGCCGTCGCCTCCTTCTGTGAGGAAGTTATTTCCATCAAGGAGGCGGCGGAGCGGGAGAGGGAGCGTTTAAACCCTCTCCCCAACCGCAGAGCCGGGCGCTGGAGGGCGCGAGACGACCTCCAGCCACCCTGAGGTTTGACCTGGGGGTGGCGGGCTTTGTGGGCCTGCCCGCCATCCGTTCAGCACCAGGTCCGAGAGGCGGCGTGCGTGTTCCCACGCGCGCCTCTGTGTCGAGTCCGTCTCCCCTCTAGGGGAGACAGTAGGGTTTTATGCGACGTAGTGCCTATTTTGGGTAGGTCTTTCGTGTAGTGGCCTGCCGTTTCATACGGCGGGCCGTAACCGCGGCGGGGTCGCGACCGCATGCGAAAGCGATTCGCGCGGCCCCGTCGATAGTGGTTTTGTCGAGGAACACCGTGGTAGGTTTAGTCGGTATTCCGGGAGGTACTTTACTATTATTTCCATCTTTCTTTTACCCCGGCGAGTCCGACATAATCCCTCCGCCCGCCCCCGCGGAGGGATATGCGTCATAGCATTCCCCCACGTAAAAAAAAAAAAAAAAAAAGTAAGGCAGGTATGTCGCGACCGCATGCGAAAGCGATTCGCGCGGTCCCGCCGATAGTGGTTTTGTTGAGGAACACCGTGGTAGGTTTAGTCGGTATTCCGGGAGGTACATTATTTCTTTTCCGTCTTCTTTTACCCCGGCGAGTCCGACATAATCCCTCCGCCCGCCCCTGCGGAGGGATATGCGTCATTGCATTCCCCCACGTAAAAAAAAAAAAAAAAAAAAAAGTAAGGCAGGTATTTGATGACAGATTTGCTGTTTCAGCATTTTAAGTACATATTCTGATTTTATAAATATTTTTCTGTGACAACATATTTAAATAATTATTTTATGTTTCAATGGGTCTTTTATACGACCATCAGTCTGTGACATGCTGTATAATTTTAAATTCACTTGTTATGTTTAAAGGAGGTAGTGTATAGCGTTGAAATATAATATATATAATATGTTATATTATAAGCAAGTAAGCTTGCGCTTTGTTTCAGTAGGAACTTTTAGAAGGATATAACAACTTACCTATAATCTATACTAATTTTATAAAGCTGAAGAGTTTGTTTGGTTGAACGCGCTAACCTCAGGAACTACTGGTTCTTATTGAAAAATTATTTTAGTATTGGATAGTCTATATATAGAGGAAGGCTATAGGCTATATAACATCTCGCTACGACCCACGGTGGCCGCGCAGTAACCATAAACGCGAGTGAAACCGCGGGCACATCTAGTCTATAATAATATTATAAAGCTGAAGAGTTTGTTTGTTTGGTTGAACGCTCTAATCTCAGGAACTACTAGTTCGCATTGAACAATTATTTTAGTGTTGGGTAGCCTATTTATCGAGGAACGCTATAGGCTACATAACATCACGCTACGACCAATTGGAGCGGAGCAGCAATGAAAAATGTTGAAAAATCGGGGAAAATTATCTTATGTGGAGCAGATGAAGTTGCGGGGGTCATCTAGTTATCACAATACACGAGTGATCAACAAGCAAGCATCTAAGGTGCAGTGATGCTTACCATCAGTCGTGTTATATGTTTGTATGGCTCGATGGCGTAGTGGTTAGTGTAACCGACTGCCACGCCTGAGGTCGCGGGTTTGATTCCCGCACAACTCAAACATTTGTGTGCATGAACATGGATGTTTGTCTTGGTCTGGGTGCTTCTATGTATAATATGTATATATTTACAAAAATAAAAACTATATATGTATGTTTATCCATTGTCTAGTACCCATACTACAAGCTCTGCTTAGTTTGGGCTAGATGGTGTTGAGTGTATGTGGTAGAATATTATATAAAAAAAGTATATATGTATGTTTATCCATTGTCTAGTACCCACAGTACAAGCTCTGCTTAGTTTGGGCTAGATGGTGTTGAGTGTATGTGGTAGAATATTATATAAAAAAAGTATATATGTATGTTTATCCATTGGCTAGTACCCGTAGTACAAGCTCTGCTTAGTTTGGGCTAGATGGTGTTGTGTGTATGTGGTAGAATATTATATATATTATATATGTTATCTTTATATATATAATTCTTCTGTACGGGTGTTGACAGTGAACTCCTCCTCAACGGCTAGACAGATTTGAATGAATTTTTTTGTGTGTGTTCAAGTGTATTCGAGGATGGTTTAGATTGTTTTTTTTTACGCCTGTACAGGGCAACGTCTGTCGGGACAGCTAGTATAATATATACCTAAATGTTTCCGGTGAAATGTGACTGCATGGTACTTAATACCTTAAATTCTTTAAAGTGTCATAAAATATATTTTGAATCTGCGAATCTTTTATTGTATTAGTTTAAATAGAAGCAATTATAATAATTTGTGCCGTAGTGTATTATGTATGAAAATATTAATGAAACATAATATTAGAAGTTTTAACTCTACATCAATTAGGTGTATGCTGTGCCTAATAAATAAATATATGAGTATGTGTGAATTATAACGTAGGCCAGGTTAAGAGCACCTTAAACCGGTGAGCGTGTATGAGGAATGTTATGAAAGTGAATGAAGTCAGAGAAGTGTGTCGGGATCGTAGCAAATGGAAATTCGTAGTCTCTGCCTACCCCTCTGGGAAACAGGCGTGAATCTATGTACCTATGTATGTATATATAATGTTATATAGTAACTATTTATTAATATCTATAAAGATGTTACAAAAGATGAAATTGTTGAATGTTTGTTGTTAAAAATAAACAAGATCTACTAGACCGATTGTATATAAAAATCTTTCACCATCAGAAAGCTGATTTATCCAGGAATAATGTAGGCTACATAACATCACGCTAGGGGCTATGAGAGTGATACAGTAATCATAAACGTAGAAGAAATCGCGAGCGACAGCTAGTATTGAAGGTAATTATTATTACTGTATACACCGTTTATTTTAAAATTTAAAATTATATTATCACGTGGGACCTTATTAAGTGCGACATATCGCATGCTTAACGAAACAGCGACTTAACTCGAAATTTGGGAGTATGGCAATTCGAACTCTAATCTTGTGACTATAAATTCTAATAATATATTCGTGTTAAATTATTGCAACAGAGTTCAAATTAGTTTGATCCAAAATACTCAGATAGGTCTCTGTTTTATTAAGAATGCAATATGTAAAGTGATAATTGTTATAACCCACTCAGGACTAAATGCAGGCGACTATGTATTTAAATTATAATAAAAATTCATGTGTCATATTTATATTTTATTTTAATTGGAACGAATTTCCTTATGGCGCGTTGCGAAAGGGGGCTAGACGGAAAAAATTAAGACTAAAAGTTGTAACGACACTTTTTGCTATAATTGCTATAGTTGTAAGCCGTGCGGCGTGCGCGTGTTTCTCTGTCTGTCTCTCTCTCTGTCTCTCATAGAAAGCAAGCCAGTTATTTTCTCATAGGAATATTTATATATATATATATATAAATATATTTTCTCATAGAAAGGAACTTCGTTCCATCCGGGTCTCCCTTGACACCTCTCAATTTTTTTTTATGTCTTTAGCAAAGTTACTATCGATTTAAGCTACTAATTTTAGTATTCTTATGAACTGATTAGCTAAGCCAGGTATTAGAATGCTTGTATTAAAAGTCTTTTCACGGCAGTAGTGCAATATTTTTAACTTTTGTGGCGTTTCGGCCATATTGCACTAGTTATGTTCTGCTTATGACAACCGCCAATGCAACCTAGCCTAATGTCAAGCCTTTCCAAAGGGTATGGAAAAATAGAGCGCCATTTTCAGTGGAAAAAAAAAATGTGCCGCGAAATTATATAACAATAAAGAAAACCGCCTTCAACTAGACAACTACAAAACAAGTAATAAACCTCCCTATTAACCTGAGAACCTCCTTATTTGTTTTAAGTCAGTTATAAAGTGATTATAATAGTGCGATAATTGAGAATAGAACTCGTCGACATCGACCTCTCAATCGCAAGTCCAAATTAATTAATTGCTCTTAACTAACATAAATTAAAAATTGTAAGTTCACATTGTATGTATGCCACGTATCGTGCTTTGTAAACGGTGACTTTTTATAATGAGGGACGTCTTTATTACTGGTGTATATATAATTCGAATGTTAATAAATGTTCAGCGGTCATTGCAGGTGTCTAGAATGTTCTAGAAGAACGGCTGTCCTCTATTAGCGTCTGTTTTATAGAGCTTATGTTTTGATTTATTGGTTATTTGTAGGCTAGATGACGTTAGGTTAGTAACAATACTTCTTCTTGATAAAAGGTACCATATATCCTATCCTGTACCCTCAACTACGTGTATGTGAAATTTCATGATGATTGGTCGAGTAGTTAAATCATGGAAGCGTAGCAAACTCACATTCGCATTTAAAATATATAATTGTACTTACATTTTACAGTCGTAGTCCTTTGTGGTGACCAGCATCTTAGCTAAGTTATTGTAAATAACTTGTATTAAAGACGCTGGCCCCATCTCTGGATATTAAGAGATGTGTGACACCTATATTTCACCAGCTTTAGGTGCCGCGTAATAGAATGTGAGTTCATTGTTTTCTACCGACTGGCTAAAACGTTTTTTTTAATACATTGCCTGCGCTGTTACTCTTTTCTGTATCACGGAGGACTTAAATATTTAAACAACAAACACAGAGAAAACACAGACTCAGAACAACTATTTGCTGACAACACCAATTTTTTGTATGGGGATCGAATTACTCAGCGCAATGACGCCCTACATAAGTGGGCTCTTGATAACAAAATGGAATTCAATTCCTCCAAGTGCCTAGCGATGACTTTTGGACGTGTCAGAAGTCCAATCCATTTTGACTATCAGCTAAACGGTGTCGCCATTTCCAGATGCAGCCGTATCAAATATTTGGGTGTAGTATTTGATCCTGGCCTCACTTTTCACGACCATATCGTTGCAACGGCGAAGGACTCTTTCAATTGACTTGGATTCATTTTGAGAAATGACTTCAGTAATAACGATGTAGTCCGGATTATCTATAATTCACTTGTACGCAGCAAAATCGAGACATGTGCTTGTGTATGTAATCCTCATAAAAAACATATACGTTGCTATTAGAAAAGGTTCAAAAGGTTTTCTTGAGATTCCTTTACAAGCACTTATATGGCTATTATCCATTTCTGTATCCGACAAAGTTCCTGTTGGGTAACCTAGGATAATTCTCTGGAGATTAGAAGGCAGTTAGATCAGATCGGCACTATGTGCAAAAATTTTCGTGGCATAATTGAGGCACCAGAAGTCTATGACGTGCTATTCAGGATATTTGTTCCTAATAATTACCTCCGCGGCAGAAAGCACAGACTGTTTACCTTACCAGCTTGTCGCACAGTAGCCCGTGTTAATTCGCCTATACCTCGGTCTCTCGCCACACTCAACGCTCTCCTTGTGGACAACACTCAGTGTGATATGTTTGGGGATGAATGGAAGAAGATACTGTCAGTGTGTAAGAAATATTTTGAAAAGGTAGTACTTTTTATGGCTTGTGGGGGCAAATGAGCATACGGGTCGCCTGATGGTAAGCGATTACCGCCGCCCATGGACACCCGCAACTCTAAAGGAGTTACAAGTGCGTTGCCAGCCATTTAAAAGGAATGAAGGAGGGAAAGGACAAAGGAAAGGATAGGAAAAGGATCGGGGTATATGGGCCTCCGGCACTCACCGATACGAAACGCAACAGTACGGGTATCGTTACTTCACGCCGGTATTTTGTGAGAGGGTAGTACTACCCCGGTCAATCCGGCCCATTCTTGCTGCAACCAGCGAGGATCTACTAGCTACGAGTTGCGTCCTTAATTAGTATCCTGCGGCCGTTCTAAGTAAATACATAAATGGCATTGACGATGCTGATGTGATGACTTAAACGACTACGTCAAAATAAATCAAAATAAATTTATTCAAATTAGGTTACAAGGTAACACATATGAATGTCAAAGGTACACGTAATTTTTTTTCTGTGAATTTACATTTACTGCCACGTTCAGCAAAGCAAGGGTGTGTAGGGCTCATGAGAAGAACGGGCAAGAAACTCATAGCCACTCTTTCGCGTTTTCCTCTTCTTTCACGTCATCTATGTATTCAATTAAATACAAAGTTTGGTAAGGTAAGTGACTCGACTAAGGTCTCGAATACAATACCACAGGCCGAGGCCGAGACACACACCTCGCATTTTAAACTTGTATATGTCAGGTAAGTACGTTTTACTTACGGCAATAAGTCTATTCTATCATCTTTTAAAGCATTATCATTGCATGTGCAAAATTGAGACTGTGCATTTTACCGTTTACCTATAATACAAGATTTTATTCGTAGCTTAGTTAAGACTAAAATGATAATTTTAATTACTTATTTTTGTATTGGTGCCGGTTTATATACTTTTTAAATCTATATATTAATACGTGAAGAAAAACTTTGTACCCCTTTTTACGAAAATTGCGCGGACGGCGAAGTATGAAATTTGGCACAGTTAAAGTTCATATGGAGAAGGAGGGGCGAATCCTAATATTTTTATGAAATATGCATTAGAAATACATTAAATTAATGAAAAACACTACACGCACACAACCATGCATTTGACACACGCAGTCGAATTGCGTTCATAGTATTTCGACATTGTTCGTCTGACGTCGTACAATAAAAGTCTTTGTAACTATGGTTACCTATACCTCATTTATAATTATGTAATAGAGAAAAGCAGAAAACAAAGTAGCAAGCTTAAGAATTTTGGTCGAATTTTGACCACTGGGCGACCGCTATTAAAGTATTATTTTACAATTTCCAGTGATGTTTAACACGTGTAAAATCCAGATGGGTCACCTAATGGTAGTTAAAGTTAACTAGTGCTTGTGGTATTCATTAAAAAGAATTTCCTAATAAGTATATCCTCGAAGTCCAAGGTTGAATATCGATAAATCTTATACCTTAATACTATACCTAACGCAAAAATATATCAATTGCACAATTTGACGACTCCATGGCGTAAATGAAAATGATGCCAGTTGCTAAACACCACTTATATCATTGTTACACCAATTTATGTACTAAGTGTACATATATATATATTAACAATACATTATTTGATTTGACATTGTGATTTTTGCCTATTTTGTCATTGGGTTTATGTAGTCACTAGCTGCCTGTCGGCTATGGTGGTGCAGTGGTTAGTGTTACCGACTGCCACACCTGAGGTCACGGGTTCAATTACCGCACAAGTCAAACATTTGTGTGCATGAACATGTTTGTCTTGGTCTGGGTGTTTCTATGTATAATATGTATGTATTTACAAAAAAATTGTCTAGTACCCATAGTACTTACAAGCTCTGCTTAATTTGGGCTCGATGGTGTTGTGTGAATGTGACATAAAAAAAACATAACCAGACAAGTTATAAAATTAAAAAAAAAATATACCGTCCGAAAATATATAAAAAATATACCGTCTCCTTTTCTTAAACTCGGTTAAATAAGGAAACCATTACAAATAGATGACATCACACCAGTATTCCTTAAAATAAAATGCTAATTTTAGTTGATATAAGTTGTACTATATAAAATACTTCAACGAGTTGCTGCGCTCATAGCCAGTTGCACTCACTGATCGGTAAACGATTAGCGAGGTTAAGCAACGTTGGATGCGGTCAGTCTATAGATGGGTGACCGCTTAGTAGTATTTCATCTGAGCGTCTACGTGCTTCGGAGGGCACGTAAAACGTCGGTTCAGGATGTTGCCAAATTGACAGCAGTCGTTAAGCCATGTCAGAGGCCTATGGGCGGCTTGAACAACTCTTGACAACAGGTTGTCCACTAACCACACGAAAAGAAAGAAAGAAATGCAAAATGTTGTTTCTAAGTCTAAGTTAGTTAGATACTAGTTTCTTGCAGCTTAGCCCGTGTGGATCCCACAGGAACGTGTGCCGAGAAAAAAGATAACCTACATAATTAAATTCAAGATTTTATAAATACGAATGTGGTTTTGTTTGTTTGATACAATTTAACGCCTTAACTACTCGATCGATCATCATGAAATTCCGTATAGACATATTTCACCCAGAAAATGGATTGTTACTAACCTAACCCACATTAAAGAGTGAAAGTCGCGGGTAAATATAGCGTTTAAATAAATAAATGTGCACAATATGGTTCAGCCTGTTAGCTTCACCTAATTAAGACATTATGATAAAAGTATTATGTGTGGACGACGGCATCAGTTCAGCAATAGAACTATTAAGACACATATTATAACGACGTACTTATTAATATTTTTATATTGCTTCTTGTGGTCTACTTGTGTACCGAGCTTGAACATAATACGTTGAACAGTTCACGCGTGATGGAGTATCTATATATTAATACGTGAAGCGAAAACTTTGTACCCCTTTTTACGAAAATTGCGCGGTCGAAGGTGTATGAAATTTGGCATATTTAAAGTTTATATGGAGTGGCAAGGAGTGGCGAATCCTAATATTTACGGATTAGAAATACATTAAATTAATGAAACACACAACCATGCATTTGACACACGCAGTCGAATCGGTTTTCGTAGTATTTCGGCAGTGTCCGTCTGACGTCGTACAATTCTTCGTAACTATGGTTACATATACCTTATTTATATGTAATAAAGAAAAAACAAAATAGCAAGCTTAGGAATATCGTCAATGCAAGAGTATAGTTACGTAAATAATCATTTCTTTGAAAAAGATACGCGAAATCTAAATGAAATGTGATTATAAGGGTAAAGTTATAGACAATAAAATCTTAATAACAATCAAATTTAAAATTTAATTCGTTTATGGTCGAATTTTGACCACTAGGCGACCGCTAGTCAAATATTAAAACGTCTTCACTAACTTTTACGTTTATAAGTTTGAAGATACACAGTATATGGGCTGACTGATCGTAAGCCGTTAACGTTGACTACAAACACTTAATCGTAAGCGGTTATCGTTGCTTTTGTACTTACTAACCAATATTATTGACAACACGTTCATTTTCATTGTGCTTTGAAATGGTTATACTGTTTAGCAATTATATCTCTCAATCACCGCTGTAATACAATACAAGGTTATTTTGAGAGACGTTAAAGGTTGAAGGAAATGCTTTCTTATTGAGGCGGTGCCGTGTATAAATCCAATTCAAGGAATAACCAGGAATCCTACAATGCCATTCTTCACTTATATTCGACGCGTATTACAATCACATTTCGTAATCTATTTTGTTTCTACATAATTACAAACACATTAAAGAGTACTCACGGTTTTCTTTCCAAATGTGGTTCTGTTCATCATGTTTACACTGCTTTTAAGGATATCACCCTTTTTTCGTTTTTGAATAAATTTAGATAAATGAACATCTGTTAAATAATGTCTTGTATTGTAACTGCCTGTTACGTCGAAAGTTTTTTATACCACCCACATTTGTGTTCAGTGAAAATTAATACCAGCCAAGACATTATTCTAAAATGGCAATAAATGTAAATTGAGGTTATGCTGTGTACCTTTGACGGTAATGATATAGATTGCAGTTTTTTTTAACAGGTACCCGTTTAACGTTTGAAAATAAATTTCAAATGAAGTAATTATATTTTTAAATTTGCCAAAGAGAATAAATTTTATACAATGTAGTATTTGTATTGACATAACGTGAAATAGTACGTGTATATACATAGAAACAAAGATAATGAATAGGCTAAAGAGGTCATTACGGAGACAAAAAAATACATTGTGTTCTAGTTATCTTGATGTACTGAATTTGTTGATCGCAATATTTTATGGACATCTATATTAAAAAAAGATTGTACGATACGTTTTTCTTAACGGCATATTACATCCAAAACAATATTGAAATTGCTTAATTTAAAATACGCGAGTACGTATTCGTTATTTATTTACCCACATATTATACATTAACAAAGAAGTTGTTCGTTGATTAAATGTTATAGGTCTGGCGGCTTTAGAATCTCAGTTAAACATGTCGTCAGATGGCAGTATGATTGCTTATTGACAAATATATACAGGTGTCCGGTAATTAATGGATAACCTGGAAATGTCTTATAGTGGAACTGATGGCCGTTTAGAAAAAACTATGAAATAAAATCTATCCTAACTACTACCTGAGATATGTGTTTTTTTTTTTAATTACCATGTATAACTTTCTTGTATACTACGACCATAAATGAATGAAATCCATCGGTTTTTCGTTGTTTTATTATTAAACACTAATTATGCTAATAGATAGACATTATATTTATATTTAATATATTTATTTTTTAATTTTCTTTTTAATTTTTTCTGAACGGCCTTCAGTTCTACTACAAAACATTTCAATGTTATCCATTAATTACCGGACACTCTGTATATGGCCTTACCTTTGATAAAATTCATCAAATAGGTTAAATTTATGTTATATATTGTATGGTATGGTCTGTTTATTGGTATTATAACATGTTCCTGTTAAAAAGAATAATCTTATGTATTGAATGTATCATAGGAAATAAACGATTATTTTATATTATTTCTGTGATCAACTTTTAAACAAAGCTACGCTCCATCTTGTTTCGTTAAAAATCTATGCGTTACGCGCATGGATTATTTATAGACATATTTATAAATATAAAATATTCATTATCTTTTCACGAATAGAAATAGTATTTACTACGTGATACTTATATCCAATTCAATACAAGTACGTTCCTATCAAATTAAAAGAATATGTGAGGAGATGTTGTCTAAAATCTTATCCTCAAAAAGAGGATTGGTTTATGAGTAATACTGATATCCAAATACTAATGCTAAATATATAAAAACAGTACAGTTTATTGTTTTAAAAGATATCACAGGTGTATATCAGGTGGGTTGTAAGTGTCTAGAATTCCTATTCACCGGGCGGAACTCAATAACACTCCTACGCCGGTTGATAGGGGACTATAGATACTTTGCTAGGGGATTCAATTATTTAGCAGTTCAAAAATTAATATTTTTTTTAACAGCTATTAGCTAATAATATCAAAAAATCTACACAAAGTAATATTCTTTTCCAATGTGCATTTTAAATGCTAATTACTGGTTATATCATGTGTGGCGACGGACTATATGTACAACTAATAGATACAAAATAAACTCAAACTCGTCATAATTATTTGTACATAGCACAAATTATTGTCCTGTGTGGAATTCGTACTCACAACAATAACGCGACCGTTTGCCAAATATCAATCCGCAAAAAAAAAAATTATAATTAAATACAAATACATTTATTTTACAGATTCAAACCCAACACTCGCTTAACTATACGGATGGCTTAGTGATTTAAGTGTTTAAATACTTTACAACACAGGAATTTTTGCTACTGCGGAGGCAGCTTTTTTTTAAAACTTCAACTTCATACAATAACTCTTACATCATGTCATGTTCCCTATACTCAATTGAATTATAAAACCAGTACAGTATAACCAGTTATAACTAAATAAACAGTAATAAGTCAATATTTGTTGTTTCTTCGCGTGTCCAGGGCTAGTAAATCTTCCGTCACTGACACCGGCCCGGGCAACTGATAAGGCATTAATCTCTGTGCCCTGTATCACCTGGTATCACTCACAGCCTTATTAATTGATGCTGGGCTGTGGTGAGTATCGGGTGAACTGCATTGATATGATGATTTAATGATCGCACTGTAATGGTCTTGATTTTATCAATTATTATTTAATGTTTGATTGGTGGTGCAGTGGTGAATGTGATGGCTGTACATGAGGATTCGATTTCAGGGTGGAGAAAAGTAATGTTGGGTGTTTCTGTTGAGGATTTCAGAGAAACAGTACGAAGTCTGGAAATATGTTCAATCGCTGGCAATAGATTCTGGCCTTATTACGTGGGAGTTGAAATAATAACAGTCGAATTATCGCACTTTTGGGGGTATTGTATTTTATGGCACATGATCCTTTTCTTTAGTAATGATCCAAAGATCAGGATACATAAAAAAATTATAGAAACAGTTGAAATGATTAACTACTTTCTGCCTTAGATATAACATGCAAAAAAAGTGCTATTAAATCGTGCAAATTGTATCATAACCAGTTCAGTGGTTTTTGGCAATGCACGAACAGACTGGCAGACGAAAACTTTTAAATTATGATTGATAAGCTTCTAACAAATATCTCCCGCTAGATATTGCTCGCGGCTTCGCTTGCATTATTGTTAATTTGTCAATCAATTTCTGTCCTTCGGGAACAGTACTGTTTTTTGGATGAAACGTACTCTATGCGTGCAACGTGTATGCGAAATTGTATGATGATCGGTCGAGTAGTTTAGGCGTGATAGCGTAACAAACAAACTGACATTAGCATTTATAATATTAAAGCAAAGATGTACTTACAGTTTAAATTTTATAGTTCTTAACATATTCTTTTTAGTAGCCTGAATAAGGTATAGAGATACTAAGGAGGTTATGTATACATATAGTACTAGACGAGTTTTAATTGCGTTGGCAAAACATCTATAAGTATATATATAAATATATGTATTCTACGGCTGACGCATCGGTCGGGTATGAACAGCCGCTAATCGCATCGCGTGCCGTACAAAAGTAAATCAGAACCGCTGGAGATAAAGTGCCATTATAATAATGACTGCAATTCTAGTGACAACTTCGGTGACAATGCCACTTGTAGACATTATAGAGATATTTATGGTCAGTTTTTGAAGACGGATAAAGAGGTCTGTTTAGGTGAGTTGTAAATAATCTTTGTAAATATCTTCTAGATAGAATTTCGGTCATGGCGGCCAATGTTAACAAGAATGGCTTAGTGGTTTAAGTGGATGCCTCGCCGCTTCCACTGCGCCGAGTGTTGTGGGTTCGATTCCCACAAGGGACAAAAATTTTTGGGATCCACAAATGATTGTACTGAGTCTGGGTGTTGTCTGCATCCGTTTTTTGAATGTTTGTAAAATCCCTCGCGGTACAGGAATTAGGATATTAGGCGCGGGTGGTGTAAAAATAATAGATACTATAGTGTAAAAGTGTGTGCGCAAAAAAACTGCATTGGTTAGCACTCACACTGGTAATCGATGAGAGCTCTTGCGCAAAAAAAACGGCTTGATTTACATGTTATATTGCACCGCCAACTTACTAACTCTAAGCTACTATTGAACATTTCCATTTGTTAGCCCGTATCGGGATTCGTACCCGACACCTCATTCACAATAGTCGCATTCAATTTAAACTTCATCGTACACAAATCTTCTTTACAAAAAATATCAATACCATTATTCATCCTAGAACCAAACCCAACACTATACAAAAGTTTGCAAAATAATCGCAAATTTATGCCACTACACCGCCGAGGCAGTCAACAATGTATTTAACAAGTTTCTCATTATATTAGTTAACATCTGTATACTTTAAAATAATGAAAGTCATCGCGTGACAAAGATCGACATTTAATTAACAGTCTATCATTGCAATCTATACCTCACAACGACATTATATTTGCAGCTGTCGGTATTATAGAATAGTGATTAATAAATCCGTTGGGCAAGCAATGGCGTACAATTTAATTGAAACATGAATCAGTGGCGCCAAAATACCTTATGATAAAGTAAAATCCGAGTAAGTAATTTTTATTGTACTTAGTCGAATCATAAGTTAAGTTTAGTTTAGTATAATTTCGAGTACTGGCCAGAAATTTCGAATTTGCATCTGAACTTTAAAAGATAGTATTGCTACTATTTACTATTTATTTACTATTTACTATTTATCGCATACTCGTTGTCGGGGAAACAGAAAAGGACATATGGTACGTTTCATATAGAAAAAATACTGTTATTAATGTAATCTAAACTACATTTATGCGAGCGATGCCGTGGGCAAAAGCTAGTATATTGTAAGACGTAAGTATGTACTGTAAAACAAATAGTATATGAGACATAGAATTATAGATTTTATATAAATAAACACATATATTAGGTAGTATGTTTAGGCATTAAAGATAACTAGCGGTCGTCAAGTAGCAGAAATTTGACCATAATTGATTTAAAAGGGCATGCCAAGACGCCATAGTAATTCCGGCCCACAGTGCACACCTATAAAGTCTTGTGATAATAATAGTAAGCAATGCCAATAATTAATTAGCATAAGAAGTGATTTACAAAAACTTGGCATTTACAGTTATCAAATCTTTTTATATCTCATCAATACAATTTATATTAAATGTGTGTTATATTATTTTACACATTGTTTTTATTTATTTATAAGTACAATCTATAAGGAATTAAATAAAACAAAATACATTGCAGGTAAAAGTCGTCGATATTAAACGTAATAAATAAACACTAACCGTCACAATGGAGTTGCAAAACAAGCAACGATATTGACATTTACGTTTTCCGGCGTCATACAAGTTAGGGATGGTGCTGCCATAATAAACGCAACACCTCGATAAAACTGAAAGACGACTTAAAGTAATGTCTATTATCGATGATAATAGACATTAAGTTAATCAAAGCAATCTTGCAAAGATAAAACTAATAATTATTATTAGCTTTTGTATTACATTTGTATAAAATATGAAATGAACTATTAAAATAATAAATATATAATATAGCAATGGTAAATTACCTGTCAACATATTTTGTGTAATGGCAACATTTTCATATTAATGTACTTGCTTCCAAGTTCTATTACATAGTTTAGTCGTTTTCTTGTCTAATGTTTATAGAAAATATTACCTACTTGTACAGAATAATAAATACAAGGAAAAACTAGGATAAATTTTAGTATATTTTTTTAGTATAGCCAATTTCTTGTGCACCTTTGGGCCTAATACTGGCATGCCCCTTTTAAGTTTGTTCATTAATAAGGTTTTATTGTCTATAACTATACCCTTATACTCATATTTAATTTATTCACCTAGTCCACATACACATTATGTAACCGTAATTACGAAGATTTTTACGACATCAGCCGAACAATGCCGAAATACTACGAACGCGATACGTCTGTTTGTGTCAAATGCATGGTTGGGTGCGTATAGTGTTTCTTCATTAATTAAATGTATTACAAATTCATATTTTATAAAAATATTAGGATTCGCCACTCCTTATCCATATAAACGTTAACTGCGCCAAATTCCATACTTCTCCGTCCGCGCAATTTTTGTAAAAAGGGGTACAAAGTTTTTGCTTTATTAATGTATGGATACCTTGTTTAAGAAAACTAGTAGGTATGTTTTTACAAATTTCTAAACATATTATAGGAAATAAGTGCACAAAAACATGCTTGCTAGACTTGTGGGAAACCGTTGCACTGCCACACAGAGGTCTCGAGTTCGATCCTAAGGTCTCTGACTTGTCGAAGTTAAATGAGTATTAAATAGTTAATTATCGCTTGCTTTAACGGTGAAGGAAAACATCGTGAGATTACCGACATGTCTGAGAGTTCTTCATAATGTTCTCGAAGATATGGGAAGTCTGCCAACCCGCACTAGGCCAGCGTGGTGGACTATGGCCTAACCCTTCTCACACTGAGAAGAAGCCCGTGCCCCGCAGTGATACAGTTTAATACAGGGCTGATATTAGTATATTGTACTAGCTGACCCGGCAAACGTTGTTCTGCCATAAAAAAAATGTTCTGGCCAAAAGATTTAAAAAATGTTAGGGTTGGACAACCCTTATCACTAAGGGGTATAAAAAATAGATGTTGGCCGATTCTCAGACCTACTCAATATGCTCACAAAATTTCATGAGAATCGGTCAAGCCGTTTCGGAGGAGAGCGGGAACGAACATTGTGACACGAGAATTTTATATATAAGATTAAATTATGATATAAGATAGATTTTTACAAGTTATAACTTATATCTAACATTATATTAGATTTATATTAATATTGCCAGACATAATATACTAGATATATATATATAAACTATTATAACATCTGCTTAAATGACTACAATAAAAGATTCGTAACATACCTAAATAATTAACTAAACATCCATCATCTCGCAAAATCTCAATCAACTCAAGAATACTTGGGTCTCCAAAGGAAATATCCTGGAAGCTGCTTCGCAAACGGCCAATCTTCAAACAATATATCTCTGATCTGATAGGTGAATTACGTGAGATCTTTAACTAACTGGCGAAATGTAATACTACTAATCTCTGTTTACTGTAATAGTGTTATTAGATTATTTATGTATGATTATGATTTATGCATAAACGTGGATCGCGTGCAACAACGATTTGCTATGCTCTTCATTATTCCGTGATACAGTTGCAGAAGTAGTTCAAGCTTCAATTGTTAGATGGCGCTGTACTCAATGTATATTTTCAATCATTCGCAAAGCTTAATTGTCTATGGAGTTAGTTTAGCACACGGCTTACGATTTAATATTAATTAGTAGGTATAATCTTAAGTCATACACACGAATGTAACAGGGGTCAACCTATTGAATAGGTCAATTTAATATATACACCTAAACACATACAGACAAAACTCAATCCAGTTTCTATGGGGATCTATCTATCTATATGCGATTTTTTTTAAATGTTTATATTATCAAATCTTTGTCAAATATTCAAGTGTATTAAACATTGATATTTTCCCTGTAAAGATAATTTCTACACTAGAATTAATTCCCATGTTGCAGTGGACTTTTATAAACATTCAAATAATATCCCGTAAAGGTATCGAATTCATAACATTACGAAATGCCAGTAACGAGGCGATCTATTAAACTAGTGAGTAGTTTAATAGATCGCCTCGCTATCCGTGTACGACCACGGTTGTTTCGGTCGGTACCTGTGTTGAATAGGCAAACAGGAGACGCCCGGTTGTCATCACTGCGGCGACTGCCGCGTCGTTGTCGAAGACACGGCGTTGCACACATTGGTAGACTGCCCTGCTTGGGCCACGCAACGCCGTGTCATGCACGCGGCAGTCGGTAGGGTCGTCCTCTCGCTCGAGGCTATGGTTCTGTCTATGGTTTCGAGCTAGAGGTCTTGGAATGCCGTCGCCTCCTTCTGTGAGGAGGTGATGTTAGTGAAGGAGGCGGCGGAGAGGGAGAGGGAACGTTCGATCCCTCTCCCTAACCACAGAGTCGGGCGCAGGAGAGCGCGAGAGCCACCTTGAGTTGAAGCCTGCAGGCGGTGGATCCATTAAGGCCGTCCACCGCGCGATCAGCGCAGGTCCGAGTAGGCAACGTTCGTGTTCCGCGCACTCTCGATGTCGGAAGGGGGACTAAGTCCTCCGCTTTGTCGTCGGGGACCAGGTTCCCCAATTGTGTGTCAATTTTTATATTTTTATGATTGTGTAAATATTATGTGTTTGTAAATTCTTGTGAATTTGTCCTGTATGTGTGATGGTTGTGTGGGACCCGCCAGGTCCATCGGTGGGTCGAACCATTGGCGGGGTCGCGATTTGAATGCGAGAGCAATCCGCGCGGCCCCGCCATAAAGGTGTGAGGAACACCGCGGTGCTTTTAGTCGGTTCAGCCCATATCCATCTGAGGTGCTGGGTCCCGACATATCCACATCGCCCGCCCCAAAACCGGCGATGGGGAAAGTGATTTGCACATTTCAATGCGACAAAAAAAAAGGGCTGTAACAGTACTTTTTCCTGGATGAAATGTCCTATTCCGTAACAACGAGATTGCAAAATTTCATGTTGATCAATCGAGTAATTAAGAAAAAGCGTAACAAACTCACATTCGCATTTATAATATTAGTTAGGATGTACAGGGTGTCCGGTAATTAATGGATAACTTTGAAATGTCTTATAGTAGAACTGAAGGCCGTTCAGCAAAAAATAATAAAAAAATTAAAATAAAACCATTAAATAAGTGCAATACCTAGTCATATTTTTGACTATCTATCTATTAGCATAATTAGTGTTTAATAATAAAACAACATAGAACCGATGGAATTCATTAATTTATGGTCGTATTGTACAAGAAAGTTAAATAAGGTAATTAAAAAAAAAATCATATCTCAGGTTAGGCTAGTTTCTATAATTTTTTTTCTGAACGGCCATTACTTTTACTATAAGACATTTTAAGGTTATCTGTTAATTACTGGACACCCTGTATATTAAAGCAAATTATTTTAATTGTCACTTAGCTCCCAGAGTTCTTAATGGTCTAATTTGTTCATATAAATGCCTCTGTATAACATTATGGAATGCAAAAACATATAGAATATTGAGAAAAGAAAGGTCGGCCTTTCTTAAGAATGTCTCCGATCTGGTGGTCCGAACAGGTGATAACAATTTGTAATTAGTCTAGACTCTAGAACATTATACATTGTATCATAATGATGGTGTAGCAATCAGATGGAATGTATACTTAATGTCATTATAATTAAAGTAGTAATAATATAATCAGAATATAATATATTGTCATTTTCCAAATATAACGAAGAAAGACTTGATATTTTGTATGTTTGTTTGTAATGATTTAACTCAAAAACGACTTTACCGATTTTAACAATTATTTCTCCATTAGAACATTAACACTAACTTTTTTTTTTCTTGGTCTAATGTATTGATGCATGCCTCTCCGCGGCGGCGGGCGCAGGGGTTATATCGGACTCTCCGGGACTAATTTAATCCCTACTGTCCCCCTGAGGAGAGGGAATACGCACGCCGTCTCTCGGACCTGGTGCTAATTGGGTGGCGAGCAGGCGAACCTAAGCTTACAATCTTTTACACGAGCAAAGCCGCGAGCAAAAGCTGGTATTAATATAACAAGAACACGATATGGTGAAAATATGACATAATTAGACAAATAATCATAAAAATATTTGTGACGCAACAGTAGTATGTGACTATTGTGTATGAAGTGCCGGGTTCCATTTACGGTTCGGGCATTATTATTAAGATTTTTTTAAATATCAAGAAATTGACTGCCTCCGGTATGCAGCAATAAATTTGCCCCCTATTATGAGGTACGTAAAATCATTGGTATGAGGGTTTAATTCAAATTATAATCAAACGAATTGTAATAATAATAAACTTTTGCGGTCGTATGATAGGTATATTAAATATTTACATTTGTTTGAAAGATTTAAAAGATTGTGAATGGGGATTAAGAATAAATGAGTTACTTGTCAAATGTCTACTTTATGCCGACGACCAAGTAATACTTGCGTCATCGGCGGAAGAGTTACAGGCGATGGTAACTATTATGCATGATGCTTGTGAGAGTAAAGGAATGCAAATGAATGTAAACAAGACGAAAGTAATGGTATTTGAAAAGGAGGAGTGCATGACGATGTGCAATATTATGATTGATGGAGAACAAGTGGAGCAAGTGAAAGAGTTTGTATATTTGGGTACTTTGTTTACAAGGGATGGTACACATGAGGGAGATATTGAAAGGAGAACGATTGCTGGCAATAAAGTGAATGGCATTCTACGCGCTTTCATGAACAGTCGAAATGTATCAGAAAAGGCACGTTTGGCTGTTCATAGAGGACTATTAGTGCCTATACTTATGCAAGGAAGTGAAAGTTAGGTATGGCAAAAGAAGCATGAGAACAGAATAAATGCTGTAGAAATGAGAGCGCTAAGAAATATATGGGGTGTGACTCTGAAAGAGAATAACGAATAGTGTGATTAGAGAGAGAGGCGGCATAAAAATGAATATAGTGACGAGAATAGAAAAGGGTGTCTAAGAAAGTTTATATAGTGTGAATGGAACAGTCGCAAGGGGAAGACCTAGGCGAACGTTTCTTGATCAGATCGGAGACGTTCTGGATAAAGGCCAGGTTAAGAGCACCTTAAACGGGCGAGCGTATATGAGGAATGTTATGAAAGTGAATGAAGCCAGAGAAGTGTGTCAGGATCGTAGCAAATGAAAATCCGTAGTCACTGCTTACCCCTCTGGGAAACAGGCGTGAATCTCGTGAATCAGGCGTGAATATGTATGTATGTATATATTTATATGCTTAAAAGAAGGCCTCAACAACATTTGTGTTAATAACCTGTTGATAACGAAATAAAGATTTTTTATTATTATCTGGCTAAATAGTAGGTATAGTGGTACAACCCGGGCGACGTCGCCGACAATAATGAACTTCATTATTATCGGCGGCTAATATTCTGACAGCCGGTGGCGGGGGGATGGACGTTAGTTCCATCCCCAGGCTGGAGACCCTATTATTGGATTGGGACCGGCTCTCAAGGGACCGCTCTATTTTAGAGTGGACATGGGAGGTCCCCTTTTGACAGGTTCGGCGTGCTCTCACCCTGACAACGAGCAAACAACGCGGTCTCTTCTCGTCCCCTGACGACCCTCCCTTTCTTTGTCCCTTTGTTTGGTCCCCCCTTTTGTTCTGGCCTCGCTTTTTCTTGTCCCCCCTTTCCTTTTGTCCCCTCCTTTAGCAGCAGATCGCCAAAACTGAAGAGCTGAGAAGAAGAAGAAGCGTTGCTGCCATCGCGAGCTTTTATATGGCAATCAGATTTTACTAACTTAAAAGTTACTAACTTTTGTCTGCAGCCTTGCTCGCGTAGAAGCAAGTTAGGCTATGATAGCAACAGTACTTCTTCAAATAAAATATAGCCTATGTTACTCGGTGACACTAAAGCTTTCTAATGGTGAAAGAATTTTTAAAATCGGTTGCGTTGTTTTTGTGTTAAATTATTACAAAAAAAACAACCAAACGTCGAATCTTTTCTGTTTATAATATTAGTATAGAATAACGATTAATTAAAACGTCAAGTTTAGTACTAGGTCCAGGGGCAATACTGCTGTACCTGTAAACAAATAAAATCCAAAAATAAATTCATTTCAAAGGGTATTTTTACACAATAAATAATAGAGAGTAAAAAAACGTAAATGAGTAGTATTAGTAGAGAGAAATGAGTGACGGTTTAGTATAATTTCAGTTACTAATTTGTAATGTCAATAATAAAGACATTGCTGTTGATATTGAATAATTACTAAATATTAATGATATTTATGTATGTCATTAATTGGCAGCGATAACCTAGAGAGAGACCGTTGGACTGCCATGCAGCAAATAACTTTTTGTTTATTTATTTATTAAGGATCTCCAACAAAGAATATACATAAAATTGCACAGACAAATGAACATTAGTTTTGTATTTATTTATTTGGTTAACCAACAACTGTTTATACTTATACAATATAAAATAAAACCCATGGAAACATTAGTTAGTGTAACAATTAATTAGAGGTTAACACCACATGCACAGAGACAAACTTAAAAATAAATTGTATTATATAATTAATTATGTGTATAGTATATTGTACTTGTACTAACTTAAACATAAATTGTATTATATAATTAATTATGTGTATAGTGTGTAATTGTATAGTGTACTCCTTTAGTTATAGGAGACCACAGCATGCACATATATACATATAACAACAAAGCATAAAATAGAAAATTTAAAATTAATTCATTAAAATAAACTGATTGTTATCGGATGTTGTCCACTAACACTTGAAATCGTTGCTTAACAAAAAGTAACAGCAGTGTGGATGCACCTTTTAACTTTTTCAAAAGACAACATTTGTATTGCGGGGGAATTTACATTCAAATAAAGGACACTAATAATACCTACACTTGAAATAACTCTATTTGTGAATCACAAAAATGTTTGCACCGTGTGGGGATTGGACCCTCAATACTGAGCGCTGTGGCTATATCAATCACTTTTATGTTGATTATATAAGTTGATATAGCCACAGCGCTCAGTATTGAGGATCCAGTCCCCACACGGTACAAATATTTTTGTGATCCATATATAGTTGTGATCCACGCAGTCTTACCTATTATAAAGCTGAAGAGTTTCTTTGCTTGTTTGCTTGAACGTGCTAATCTCAGGAACTACTGTTTCGAATTGAAAAATTCTTTTAGTGTTAGTTAGCACATTTATCGAGAAAGGCTATAGGCTATATAACATCACGCTACGATCAATAGGAGCGGACCAGTAATGAAAAATGTTGCAAGAACGGGAAAATTCTCTTATGTGAAGCAGACGAAGTTGCGCGAGTCAGCTAGTGTTCTTATATAGCTTAAAGGCATTCAAAATAATAATATTAGTGTTCTCCAGATCGAATCTCGGTCACGGTAGACAGTCTTAACGGAGACTGGCCATCTACGCAGGAGATGTTGTACTGCACAAGTATGTACGCAATCACAAGTTCACTCTCTATTATCTAACTCTAATGATCCGATGGGACGGCAATCCGACAGGATCGGAGAGAGATCAGGCGCAGGAACAACGACTTTACACGCTTTCCGAAGCACGGGTGTCTAACACTGCCAACTTCGTAATTCCAGGTTGGTATTGAGATTTCTTAACAAAGAGCACATCTAACAAGACCACAATGACAACAGCAACAAGACCACATGCACAGCAGTTACTACCGCTGTGATACACAAAATTATTAGTCAGCATCAGCTTCAGTTCACTACATATATCGAGAGTCGAGACATATAACAAGAACTGAAGTAATAATAATATAATGTCAGCCCTGTATTAAACTGTCCCACTACTGGGCACGGGCCTCTTCTCAGTGTGAGAAGGGTTAGGCCATAGTCCACCACGCTGGCCCAGTGCGGGTTGGCAGACTTCACATATCTTCGAGAACATTATGGAGAACTCTCAGTCATGCAGGTTACCTCACGATGTTTTCCTTCACCGTTAAAGCAAGCGATAATCAACTATTTAATACGCACATAACTTCGAAAAGTCAGAGATGCGTACCTTGGGATCGAACTTGAAACCTTTGTGTGGCAGTCTAACGGTTTACCACTAGGCTATCGCTGCATACAATATAGTAATAATAGTTAAATATAATAGTAACATTATATTAATTTATTTATTAACTAGGACATCCAGTGACAGATAAATTCTCAAGAGCATCAGCACAGAGTCTGGAACATAAATTTATATTATATAGTATCAATAGGCATGACTGCATGTAAGTAATTTGTTTACAATTATTCCAACATTCAATTTACGATACCTAAATTAAGACCGCGTATTTTTTACTCATTAACTGTACGACAGTTAAGTTAACAGGACCAAGCAGAAGTCTCCACCTACGTATTTACGCCAACTTTTTTGCGGTTACCAATCCGTCTTGTACCGTTATGTAGATGTTTTAATGACTCCCTCTGTGACAAACTTTACTTATTACGAACTACCACTTCAGAATTAAATGGTAAGCTTAAGACATTAATAATCGACCACAAGAATACGAAATATTGGATAATCATTGCCTATTTTCTGGTCCATTACATGTGTCAGTCGTAGGGTAGTTCGAAAAAGGGAAATGTACGAATATTCTAATATAGTATTGAAAATATACTATACCTCTCGGGGCTGTTTCGTTATTGAAACATAACCAATGGTACACAGAAATTGTACCTTTACATAAGTGAAATATTTTTTAAATCGGTTAAGTAGCTTTAGAGATTACTCCTTATATACAAACAAATAATTTCACTTCTTAATAATATAACAAGCAGAGGTGTATTACACCCAAATTTCGTCATCTGTTATATCACACGTTATAGAATGCGAGCCGTTAGCTCGATTCGAGAACAGAACCTCAGAACCAGCTACATATGTATTATGCTCTATAATATTATTCAATCTAAAATAATACCATTTTAGTACAATAAAACAATTATTAAATTACACTTTTTATTGTCATTTCATATAAAATATACTAAAATATTAATAGCATAATCGTGATTAAGAGTTATTCTATTTCGTTTTGTGGACCATGACAATAATATAATAATATTCTATTCTATTCTATCACATACACACAACACTATCTAGCCCAAACTAAGCAGAGCTTGTACTATGGGTACTAGATAATGGATAAACATACATATATATCCTTTTTTTTTGTAAATACTTACGTATTATACATAGAAACACCCAGACCAAGTCAAACATCCATGATCATGCACACAAATGTTTGACTTGAGTAGGAATCGAACCCGCGACCTTAGGCGTGGCAGTCGGTTACACAAACCACTACGCCAAGCCAACTTTTAAATCGAATTATACTAAAACAACAAGAAACTGGTAAAATATTATACATTTTATTGGAATAGATTATTTCTAGAATGATCACAAAGTATCTTAAGGCCTAGTTTCCCTACGACATGTCAACTGCCTGTGACATTTTTTAATTACAGTTTTCACAACTTCGGAAAAACGATGTCAAGCCTGTATCATTAGAGATGGGAGGAGAACCACAGCTGTTGAATGGGCAGCGTTGAGCCCACACTGCCCTGTAATAGTTGCTTATTATGTCTTTGCTCGTTTAAGTGGTTTTATGCAATTATCAGCTAGCTTGTATTGTTAACTGACTTGATGGCATAGAGGTAGTGGATGAATCTAACATGAAGTCTCGGGTTCGGGTCGAGCAAATTATTTTCAGGTATCCTCGCACTGTTACTAAAACATAGAAATGTTCGTGTAATACAACTCTGCGTATTGCTTTGGGAATATAGACATGATAATATGTATGTTGTAAATGTAATGTTGATCGCGGGTTCGAATCCCGCACAAGTCAAATATTTGTGTGCATGAACATGGATGTTTGTCTTGGTCTGGGTGTTTCTATGTATAATATGTATGTAATTACAAAAAAAATAGTATATATGTATGTTTATCCATTGTCTAGTACACATAGTACAAGCTCTGCTTAGTTTGGGCTAGATGGTGTTGTGTGTATGTAGTAGAATATTATATTATTATTATATATATTATTATATTAATGTTAAGTAAGATAAGAACAACAAAACATCCCTGTCACGGTGGGTTTATAAAATTTGAAATAATGTCCTTGGTAGATGGTAATATAGAGAGATCTATTTAGTATCATCTCTTGATTCGTTTGATTCTCAATTAATATTTCCTTGTTGAATTTGTGTGATGCTATGGTGTTACACAGATTAAATTAATACAGTCCTCTATATTTTACTAAGGGGCTACACACATTTGCAATGTTTGTAGAAATAGAGTGATATCGTAAATAAAAAGATAACGTTAAATTAAATTTAAAATATTGTCTTCTGTTTACGCGAATGTTATTCAATGAAATTAAACTCATTTATATGGATTTTATCGCGTTGTTTATTTAACACTGTGTTACATAATTTTGAAACTGTTACACTACTACTATTGAACTTTACTAATTTTTAAGCTAATAAAATTATTAAAACTATAAGAATTTGGGTTTACACTTTCCCCGACGTTTCGGTTGCTTTTCAATAGCCATGGTCATGGGGAGGCAGTCTTCCCGTGACCATGGCGTGACAATAATAATAATAATAAAATAATAAAGTAGTTTATTTCTTTATCAACAGGTTAAAATACAAACGTTGTGGAGGCCTTCTTTTAAGTATATGAATACTTGTGACAGGAGACCCCACACTTTCCATCTTTAAAAATTTAGACATAGTCTGTGACTAAAGTAAAAATAACAATCTTAATGTTTTAGTAACAATATGAAAAAAATTTATTTAAAAAGGGAAAACATAAAGAAAATCAAGAATATTAAAAAGAGATAATATAAAAGCGTGTGTGTGTATGCGTGTATGCGTGTGTGTGGCTGTTGTGTGGATGTGGTCTGTGTGTGAATGTAATCAATCAATAAAAATCAAATAAAAATGAATTTTACTCATAAACTACTGCCTATTTTAAAGGTTGAAGAAGTGCTGCCGTTTCTGTGTAGGTGAGTTCCTTTAAGTAAAAAATAAGGATAGTCTTGCATTCATAATATGGTTTTCTATAAATAGCATAAATTTTATTGACTGCGTTATAAAGAAAGGAAGCCTGGTTGACAAATTGGTATCTAGCAAATTAAGTTCTCACAATAGTTTTAATAATTTTATTAGCTTAAAAATTAGTAAAGTTCTATAGTAGTAGTGGTGTAACAGTTTCAAAATTATGGGATTTGCTATAATTTTTGAGACAATTAATCTAAAAACATCGCCAACGATATGTCAGTGTCTGCTTATCGCTTCACCGCTACATACATAAATCTATCGACGGTGATCGGTAGTAACCCATGCTGAGATAATATATTGATGCTTGTATATATCCTAAGGACCTAGCCGAAATATGAGGGAAAACTGGCTTTTTAGGGCGTACTTTGGCGAGTTTATTGTCGTCTATCGGATACTTGCCTAGACGTTGTGCTGTTACAGGCCACGTATGGATGCCTACTAGAAGTAATATTGTTTGCGATCATATTTTTAATTACCAGATTTGTATTTGATACTAAATAAATTAAAATTGAGAACATACCTTAGAGACAATATTTTGTATGAAACCGATGTGTTTTATGTTGCATTACTTATATTAACTATAAATAACATTCTGTGACCATAAGTAGTTTAATTTATTAGATCCTACAAATATGAACGATAAAACGTGTGTTTGTAAAAATATTTGTTCAATGTCAATCAGACGTAAAATGATGAACTGATTTGATACATACACTACATAGAGATGAAACATGTCCTGGATTAACTCATAGAGTTTAATTTAGCATCATTGTCGTGGGATTTACAACGGCGAAGCTGCAAACAGAAGCCAGTAGAGAATATAGGTTAGAGACCACACTTTGCAGTGATCCCGTTGATGTCTTTTATATGGACCAACGGTATAAAAAATGTGTATTTTAACTAAAATTCTCACTCCGTAAATAAGATCCAGTTATTTTAACTTTCCAATCACTACATATTATAAAACAAAGTCCCCCGCCGCGTCTGTCTGTCTGTTCGCGATAAACTCAAAAACTACTGAACGGATTTTCACGCGGCTTTCATCAATAGACAGAGTGATTCATGAGAAAAGTTTAAGTGTATAATTTGTTAAATTTTTGTACTACTCATGCCAAGCTGGGGCGGGTCGCTAGTAATGAATAATAATAATTACGTCCCCCTCGTTAGTTCACTGGCTAAAGTTTGTTCGTATGTTTACATGCAATCGTTTGGTCCAGGTTTCGATTATAGGGTCTGGCAAAGAATTTGAAGAAATTTTTGTTGGTAAATTTTCAGTAGTTACACGGTTTATTTCATTTATATCAATACTTGATTTATACCGACTAACGCTTTAAATTCTGAAAGGGGAAAAAGGTGTATTACACCCACATCTCGTCAGTTATGGTTTAAGAAACCGGTATAAAAGGTTGGGCTTATTCTTATCACAGTTCTAGACTTCTTACGGCTGACCTGGATATGAAACTCGAGACCTCATGTAGCATGGCACAAATGATTCAATTAATTATAAATAAAATACGGGTAGATTTAGATATAATAAACACTTTCTCACAAAGGGTGCCGCGGCAAGTTACTAGTTACAGGTATTCACAGACCACAATGACTATTATGCCTCCTATTATTAAAACCTTCGTTTAAATGACTTAATCCTTAAAGACCGCCTTCACGCCATTATTATTTCCGATTCTAATTTACTTCTAATGTATTCCACAGTTAGATAAAAACAGCTGCTAAAAAGCAGTATTCTTGGTTTTAGCTACTCATCTTTTTCAATTATATTATCAGTGGTCTGAGTTCCTCCGATTATATATATACTTATATCAAGTAAGATATACTAATATTATAAAGCTGAAGAGTTTCGTTGTTTGGTTGAACGCGCTAATATCAGGAATTACTGGTACTGGTGGAGGAATTAAAATAATCTTCTATTGTTGGATAGCCCATATTCATTGAGGAAGGCTATAAGCTGTATAATATCACGCTACAAACAATAGGAGCGGAGCATCAATGGAAAATGTTGCAAAAACGGGAAATATCTCTTATGTGAAGCAGACGAAGTTGCGTGGGTCAGCTAATTATTCAATACAAGAATCAATGGCTAAATGAATAATAGTGCAATTTAGCTGACAAATATTTTTTTTTCTATTCTTATGAAAAACACAGCGATATCAACCTTTAATGATATCTCATACTTGTAAAAATCTATAAATAGCATATTGCCTATCCAATACTAAAAAAGCTTTTCAATTCGAACCAGTAGTTCCTGAGATTAGCGCGTTCAACTAAACAAACAAGCAAATTCTTCAGCTTTATAATATTAGTATAGATTTACAAAATTATATCATTAATATGTCATATAATATTTATCTGTCTGTACGCTCTGGATACTTATCTATAATATTTTTGCTATTTTCATTAGAAAGTTTATTTTATACTATTTGCTGTTGCATTTAAACATCGTACCAAATCGAAGAACTCCCGGCAGATATGTTATAGTTAGCGAGCGTAAAGTGCGTAATATATTTGTAATGGCATTTTGAAAATAAGCTCATTATACAAATATTTTCATACAAAACCATTTGTTTAAAGTTCACACCGAAACAGGAATTTAATTTTCTTTAAAAGGTAACATCTGCTCTAGGAAGACTTCCTGTGTGGCGTAGGGCTTTATTAAAATTTGACCTTTTGAGCGCCAACCTATGCCAAACGCGGGTTTGTTCCGCATTCGCCCCCGATGTTTTGTCCCAAGCATAGAAATACGCATTCGACCCAAAAATTGTTCCTTATATGACCCTATATTTAAATAAATATAAATTTTTCAATGTAATTCCTCTTTCGTCCCAGATTATGTTCCTTTTTTGTCCCTCCCTTTTTTGTATGGAGTTTTTGTTGTGTCGTCAGCCGAAAAATATTTTAAAATACCTCGTTGATCTCTCAGTTAAATTTTGGGCTTATGATTGCATGACATCACGAACCTGACAACAAAAGATTTAAAATAATTTTAAACCATGTTTTGTTTTGTTAACCATATGTACAAAAATGTAGGGCGAAAAGGAATAATTTAAAAACAGGGGGCGTATGAGGAACAATTTGGAATGTGGGACGCAATGTAGGGGCAAATGTGGAACAAATCCAAATGCGATGTGTCCTCCAGCACCAAGCTATAAATCCATAACAGTTGAGATAAAAATGTTAGAGTAGGGTTTTAGCCAATAGTAAAATTACACACTAAATAAAACAATCAATTTCTTTATGTATATTTTTAATAAATGCTACGATTAGACATTGCTTTCTAATAAAGTCGTGGCGTGGAGAGCACGGAAACGTTTGTCTTCTATACAAGACCGTGGTACTCGAGAGGTCAATGGATGCAAAGAACACACAGTCTCGCAATAACTATTTTTGAATCTCTCAAGTATTGTCACATAAGGGAATGGAACCCACAGTGACAGCGTCAGTTCAACCACTACGACATTATTTCAATATCGGCTACCAACTTAAGTATACTTATAGCAAGGAACTGGTCTAGTTTAATAATATTATAAATGGTCCATAACAAATTAGAAGCTGTATACCTCAGAAGCGTCTCCCGTGTGGTCTTAGTTATTAAAAGCAAAGCCTTATAAGTAAAATACAATAACCAATATTGATTAACGGTTGCAGTAATTACCGCCTTTGACCAAAACATTAATTAAACATTTAAATTTATTAATATTAGTAGAGAAGAAATTTAGAAGTATTCTCATACTTCGGTAACGTATTGGTAGTGACTGCGTCTACTGTACATGAAGTCGTAGGATCGATTACTGGGTCAAAGAGTTACTGGCTTTTACTGATAAAAAAATCTCCATAGCAGGACGTGAAAATATGTCCTCTATTACGTTGCACCTATAATCGTAACTGCCTTCGTGGGGGAGCGGCAGTGAATGCGAGTGCTGTGTATGAGGTCTCAGGTTCGAATCCCGGGTCGGGCCAACATAAAGTTATTGCCTTTTTCAGTTAAGAAATCTCAATAGCAGCCCGGAGTTAGGGAGTTGGCGGTGTAAGACACTCTCGTGCCTCGGAAAGCACGTAAAGCCGGTGGTCCTGCGGCTAAACTTTCTCCGGTCGTGACGGATTAACGTCTCATCGGATCATGAGAGTTAAGGAACAGACAGTGCACTTGTGTTTGCGCACACACTTGTACACTATAATATCTCCTGCGTATTTGGCCAGTCTCTGTTAAGACTGGCTGCCGTGGCTGAAATTCGGTCTGGAGGATATTATTAACCGTAATTATTGAGATGTGGGTGTAACCTCTGCATACTTCTTCAGAGATATTGGCTTGCAAATATATTATTATCTGTATGTATGTATCTATTATTAATTTAATATATTATATTCTATCCACCATCTAGCCCTAACTAAGCAGAGCTTATATTATGGGTACTATCAGTACTAGACAATGGATAAACATACAAATACTTTAATTTTTTAAATATATACATTTTATACATAGAAACACCCAGACCAAGACAAACATCCATGTTCATGCACACAAATTTTTGACTTGTGCGGGAATCGAACCCGCGACCTCAGGCGTGGCAGTCGGTTACACTAACCACTACGCCATCGAGGCCGGCGAATTAATGATTTCCGTTTACAAACGTTTTTACTACTACTCAAGTTATTGCTACTAGCCGTCATGTTGAGATGAATTGATAAATGAGGAAACGAGCGGTTTATCGGAATAAAGTAGCCATTGTCACTCTCTGGCTCATAAACTATCTTAATGCAAAAACGTCCATCTGTTGCTGCGTTAAAGAAGGACAAACCAACAAACACTTTACCTTTACTAGCTGTGCCCTGTAGTTTCACTCGGTTTAATTGGTATTTAGCAATGTTCACTGCCCCTATCTTCTGGCTCGTAGCGTAATGTTATGTAGAATAAAACCTTAATAAACAAAATTCTACCGTGAATCGTGATTTTTGTGCTATACCATACCATAAAATAGGCACATAAAACATCTCGTCTACGTAAACGTTTTGATCGACCCAAATCCCACCATGACGTGCTTTGAAAAACGGAATATTGTCACTTAGAATAAATAAATCAGAGAATGTTTATGGTAGGTATTTCCTTAATATTTTGTTTGACACGAAGTTTCAGATCAAAATTTTTATGGTACAGGCCACTGAACGCAAAAAGGTTTTTTTAGATTAGATTGGTCGGTGGTTACTACATTACATTACATTACACACAAACAAAATTTTCAGTTTTGTAATATTAGTAGGTATGAATTAAAATTTAATAGACACCGGTGGACTATGGCATCCTGAATTTGATACTTGAGCCTGGCTTTCTGTTTTTCCGTTTGTAAGAGAAATAAAAAATAAATGGACAGTATTTTACTACTATATGTGGCTGCAATGTTATCAATCATAATCCAACCAGCTCAATAACATTTGTATGCAACGGCCATACGAAACATCATTCTTTGGATGATGTTTAGTACAGGTTTATATATTTAAGTATATATAATCTGGCTGTTATTATCAGCCAATATATTGCAGCTACACATTACAATAAAAAACATGGTCATTTAGAAACCCCTTTGGAAAAATTTCCGCTAATTCTTGCATTCCATAATGTACAAAAGATCTTATAGTTAAGTTTGATTACAATTATGGACTCTGGTAACAAGTCTGGACATATGTTTGGTAAGTCAAAGCCAATAAAAAAATTAAGTTTATGAAACTATAACCAGACTACGTAAAAAAAGGGGTCTAGAAAGGATGAAACAAGAAAATAATTCAGATAGAAATCCCGAAATACATAGGTACAAATATGGTCAAGGTAGAGCCGTGGTCGCACCCACTGTATACCTACCCTGTCTGTTTCATGGAAGTGTTCCTGGCACCCACATAATCATAGTAGTTCTACAGTAGTGACCACGGCTCTACCTTGACCATTTTTGTACCTATATATTTCTGGATTCCTATCTGAATTATTTTCTTGTATCGTCCTTTCTAAACCCCTTTTTTACGTAGTCGGGTTATAGTTCTTGTAACAAAAATTTTTAATCTGGTACTTTTCCATTTCCCAAAATAATTATTATTTTGGGAAATGGAATAATTAAAATATACTTTATTTAATCAATTTCTTCATGCATTAACATTTATTCATTTAAAAAGTAACACATATAAACGTACGTATGAACGTAACACGGCAATAAGAAAGAACGCCTATCATTTTAGAACGCGGGTACGCGTATACAAACGGTATTAATAACTAATTAACATTTAACTAGCTGTGCTCTTAATAGTAGCTCCTAGCGCCATCTAGTATATCACGCTTGAACTAATAAAAAAATAACTATGTATAAATCTCAAGTGTTTTAATAAAATTTACTGCTTTGGTAGTGTAGCGTTAGTGAATGCGATTGCTATGCAATAGGGCTGGGGTTCGATGCGTGGGTCAGGTAAACTGTTATTGAGTTTTTATGTCATGAAAAGTTTACCGAAAGTGAAGGAAGAGCTATGGATTTTAGTTACACATAACGAAAATTTTTCAAACGAAATTATTGGCATCACGTAAGTCGTCACAAATCTAATAACAATTTACCTGAAATTGAGACCTCATATACAGCAGAAGACCTCAGTAACGCTGCGCTACAAAAAGTAGGCAAATGTCCTTACCAATAGGGAAACATCCAATTCTGCAGTTATCCGTAATTGCCAGCAAAATACTGGTCAGTATAACAGCCATATTATAGAATTCATGTCCACATTTTCATCGTACTTACCTTACCTTAACTCTTGATAAATCCTAGTTCATAATAATTGTTAACATGTAGACGGATTGGATGTCCCCCTTAACACAGGATCTTCCTAGCTCGGGGGCCATTGATCATTGTGTTTTCTTGTTAATTCATGTATCTAGTTTATTAAGTAAATTATATTGTAAAATACCACATTGTACTTTTTTTTGCCAATAAATTATTATTATTAATTTTGCTTATCGCTATCAAAAGAGTTAGTTTGGGTATAGCCGATGCATTCAAAGATTTATGAATTGAAATACATGCAAAACAATATGAGTTGGCAGACCGCTAAGATCATTGAGTATATGCCGTAGTACTCTCAGCCATGCAAGTTTCCTCACGATGTTCTTTACTGTTAAAGCGAGTGAGAATTAAACAGTCCAATACGCATATAATTTTGAAAAGTCAGAGGTGTCGTGGTTCGAACTTGAGGTGTCTGCGTAGCAATCCAGCGGTCTGTCACCAGGTTATCCCTGCTTCTATTATTATTGTTATTAGATCCTAATCCAGATATTTCTACTATTATTTTTTTTTTGCTCGTCAGAATGACCACACTCCGCCTGATGGTAAGCAGTCGTGTGGTCTAAGAGCAGTGGCCTACACATCGTCCTCATAACAGGCGAGGCGATGTTGAGTTCTCTACTTTGAAGGCCTGAGAAGATGCTTTTTCACGCCTCGCTTAAAAGACCCAGGATTGAAGGAAGAAGGAAACACGTGCCTTGGCAGAGAATTCCATGTCTTGATTGTTTGGCAGAGGTATGAGGACCCAAACTTGTTGGTACGCACTCTAGTCGACTCCACCGTGTAAGGATGGCATCTGAGCCCAGCACCCGTTGTTCTGGATAGGAAAGTGGAGGGCGGGATAAGATGGAATAACTCTTCAGAGCACTCCCCGTGGTACGAGTATATTTTGTAGAAACATGCCAATGAGGCAATGTCCCTACGGAGTTGCAGAGGTTCCAGTGAACTCGTGACCTCTGGATCTCCGATGATACGGACAGTCCGCCGCTGTAACCTGTCAAGAGCGTCTAGCAAGTTTTGTTTTCCTGTGTAACTTATATTACACAGGAAAACAAAAAGTAAATTTTTCTGCGGTATTAATTTTTTACTTGTTTTAATAAACACCTTCATCAGTCATACCCGAAATGTATTTAATTTGTATGGATTGACTCTGGTTCTTGAGATAATCAACTGAAACGGAGGAGAAACGGTTCCATCAGGACATTAGAGCAATCGGGCACGCCACGATCGTGGCGGTAAGTCCCGTGTTAGAGGAGTGGCTGGAGAGGCGGCATGGCGCCCTCACCTTCCGGCTGACACAGGTACTGACTGGCCACGGTTGTTTTGGCCGGTTCCTGTGTCGTATACGCCGGCAAGAGACGCCCGGTTGTCACCACTGCGGCGACTGCCGTGACTTTGTAGAGGACACGGCGCTGCACCCTTTGGCGGTTTGCCCCGCCTGGGCATCGCAGCGCCGTGAGCTGATCGCGGCAGTCGGATCGATTGCCCTCTCGCTCCCGGCCGTAGTTCAGTCTATGGTCCGGAGTGAGAGGTCGTGGAACGCCGTCGCCTCTTTCTGCGAGGAAGTGATTTCCATCAAGGAGGTGGCGGAGCGGGAGAGGGAACGTTAAAACCCTCTCCCCAACCGCAGAGCCGTGCGCCGGAGGGCGCGCGATGACCTCCAGCCACCCTGAGGTTTGACCTGGGGGTGGCGGGCTTTGTGGGCCTGCCCGCCATCCGTTCAGCACCAGGACCGAGAGGCGGCGTGCGTGTTCCCACGCGCGCCTCTGTGTCGAGTCCGTCTCCCCTCTAAGGGGAAGACAGTAGGGTATTTATAGCAGTGAATCCTTTGGGTAGGTCTCTTCACGTAGTGGCCTGCCATTTCATACGGTGGGCCGTAACCTCGGCGGGGTCGCGACCGCATTCGAAAGCGATTCGTGTGGCCCCGTCGATAGTGGTTTTATCGAGGAACACCGTGGTAGGTTTAGTCGGTATTCCGGGAGGTCCGACATAATCCCGCCGCCCGCCCCCGCGGAAGGATATGCGTCATTGCATTCCCCGAAGTAAAAAAAAAAACAATAAAAAAAAGAAAAAGGACCTTAGAACAATGAAAGAAAAATACCAAGGCCTATGGAACAGCCATATGATGGCATACTATTGCTTGAGTTTAATAAGGGATTATTCTGAGCATAAACACAATAGAAAAGCTTACAGATATAGTTATTTCTGATAGTATTTTTGTTATGATTTTTTGTTTATAGCATATATATATTAAGTTTTCTTGTCGTTATTATATAGTCGCTTCTAAAATATATATTTAATATGTAATTGTATTTTTATTTCGATCTTCTTTCAGTCAAATAGTTATAAAGTCTTATCTCATAAACTAGAGGCAATTTAATAAATGATATTTTTCTCGTATTCTGCATATTAAACATACACAAAATTGACGTACGTTGGTACGGCCCGGGATTCGAATCTGACACATCAGGAGCCACAGCCGTATACACTAATCACTAGACCAATAAGACAATAAAACTGCTAACACGATTTATATATTAGTAATATTGGTATAATACCCCAGGATTGCATTTCCCGAGAAACTATCATTTTGAATTGAATTAATTCCACCGTTGTAAAGTAGATGGCGTTGTCGGTTACGTAGTTGTATAATGTATATTTTCTTTTGACTGCTCCCGTTTCTCGTATACGACTGTAGGGTGCGAATTCTCTAGCCGAACTGCATTAGCCTCAACAAAATCACATATTTAAGGACAAGGGAAAGGAGAATACATGATAAACGAGGGATCTATGCAAATTTTCTGTAGAAAATATAGCATTTGGAGCTTTGTAATTAATATACGATTATGACTACGATAATCTTTACTAATATTATAAACACGAAAAGTTTTATGGATGTATGGATGTTTGTTACTCTTTTACGCAAGAACTACTGGACCGATTGCGATGAAACTTGGTATGTAGATAGCTGGAGACTTAGATTGATACATAGGCTACTTTTAATCTCGATATTCTTACGGGAACGGGACTTACGTGGGTGAAATCGCAGGGAAAAACTAGTAACTTATATACATATTTGAAATCAGAAAAGTTGTTGATTTAAAATTATGCATATAAGTCAATAGACTTTGCAACTTTTTATCCCGATATTCCCATGGAAACGGAACTTACTTCGGTTAAACCGCGGGGGCAAACCAGTAAATTATATACAAATTTGAAATCAGAATAGTTGTTGATTTCAATTTGTGTATATAAGTCACTTGATTTTGCGTGTGGCCTCGCTTGCGTAAATGTAGGTTAGGTTGGTAAGAGATTTTTTTCCTGGATGAAAGGTGCCCCAGGTCTATTTTAGCATCCCTGAGTACAAAGTGTATATAAAACTGCATGATGATTTGCTGAGTAGGTAAGGTGTAGAAGAGTAACAAACCAACAAACTTACATTTATAATGTTAGTTAGGTTTATCGCAAAAAATGCGCTTAAGTCAAATAGCCTTTTAACCGTCGATATCTTGATGTAATACCTGTAGGTTTAAATAATTACTGTTAATTATAGTTTTGTTCACAAAGTTACTTTAATTTACTATCAGGTGGGATGCTGGTTTGTCTGCTACCACCAGCATCAAAAACAACATCCTAAGCCTGCAGCATCCAAAGTTATCTTAGTGGTTCATTAATTGTTTTTTCATTGTTATTGGTTTGAAATTGAAATTTTTTATACGGATTTTATCGCGTTGTTTATTTTAAAACACGGTCATTACATAATTTTGTTACCATTTAAATACTACTGTTAAACTAATAATAAATAAAATAAAAAATCTTTACTACTATTTAATCTATATTAAATCTAAATAGCTTAAATAGTAGTAATGTTAATAAGATTAATAGTTTCAAAATAATTGGTTTTTATATTAACTGCCATATAAGCCTAATTAAGTAGTTTTATATCAATATATAACATTTGCATAAACGTAAGACGTTATTGTTTTGTTTGTATTTTCCCCAGTCCAATTTTTTTAAAATAATTAGTTAATATTATTATGTAAACATATTCTAAAAATATTCTATCACATACACACAACACCATCTAGCCCAAACTAAGCAGAGCCTGTACTATGGGTACTAGACAATGGATAAACATACATACATTTTTTTCCCGTAAATACATACATATTATACATAGAAACAAATAGAAATAGAATATAATTACTAGCAAATTAGCCTATATATTATAGAGTGTATGTGATATACATGTATATATATGTACATAGACGTGTACGACATTATTATCATGTACTTTAGACTAAATATTATCGGGTAGTATTTAACTGTTCCTTAATTTTTTGCCTTTGTTCCACCAAAAATACTAATTGCACACCAAAATATATTTAAAGAGATTAAACTAAGTCGACTGAGCCTGAACCTAACATAACCTAACCCTTTCGAGACGGAATGCAGTGATTTGAGGCGTATATGTGCTGGTTATAATATATTTTAGTAAGCATATTTTGTTGTGCAATTAGTATTTTTGATGGTCATTATATTTAATCCCAATATTATCCACACTTGTGTAGTGATAAATTAGAATGTATGTTAAATATGGTTTTATCCTAACTAATATCATGAATGCGAATGTGAGTAAATTGGTTAAGCTTTCACGCCTTAACTACTCGACTGATTAACATAATTTCTCATACACGTTGTCAGGACTACAGAAAAGGATACAGTTACTTTCATTAGTACTTTCATCTAGGAGAAATACCAATTGTCCCCAAGCAAGTGAAGCCACAGTCAAAAGCTAGATTTAATAAACAAATGACAATATAAATCTTTATTTTTTTATCTGTTATTTGGTTTAACAGATAAATTATATCTAATATAGTTCGTATATATTTTTGCTAATTTATAGCTAATGTTTAATTCATGTGGGTTATTCAAGAGATAGTTGGAATTACGGCAAATTTTAAAGTCAATTCATTAAAAAAATAACAGTTTATTTTTAATATACTTTGTCTTTATAAATGATTTTTATTTCCTGTTTATGGAAGTCAATGCCCGCTGTCAATACCTGTGTCGCATGGTAGCATATTAAAAAATCAAATCAAATTCAAAACTTCTTTATTCATTCAGGTCACAAAGTAACACTTATGGACTTTAGGATTACACTAACTAAACTATGCTATGAATTTACATTACCATTTTCCTGTTGATACACTCAGCAAAGTAAAGACGTAAGAGAGGAAATGACAAGAAATTTATGGTCACATCGGTCACTCTTTTCAATCGGCAATTTTACAATGCTGCTTATTTTACAAATTATACATATATCTAAGGAGCTGTAATCATAATACCATACACTTACTGTAGTCAGAGTACTGTCTGTACAGAGCAGCGATAGCTCAGTGGGGAGACTAACAGACTGCAATGCAAAGGGTCTCGGGTTCGAACCCACGTCGCCCACCTCTGACTTTCGGAAGTTATATGACTTTACAGAATTATGTGCGTATTGATTGACAATTACCGCCTGCTCCGTGCCTCGGAGAGCACGTTAAGCCGTCGGTCCCGACTGCCATGAACATCTATGGCAGTCGTTATTGAGGAAGTCGACACAAAAGATCCCACTGGGTCGAAGTGTCACCGGTCTGTACTGACTGTCCCCCACACATGATAAGATACTGTAGTCAGTAGTAGCACGAAATGTGTGTTTGTGTCTGAAATGGGTTCGGTAGACGGTATTAGATTTATCCAGTGTACTTGAGACCTAAAATGTACCTTGGGAACACCTACTTCTGCTTTATTTAATTTAATTATATTTAATTGTAATTTGATCGCGTTAATGTCCAAACATGTAATGGGATAATTTTCGACCCTGTTGCTACACTTTGAATATCTTATTACCGCGGAAACCCTCAAACGTGATAGTATAGTAGATATAGTGATTTGGTCGGAAATTACATTTTTGCGCCGTTTGGGGTGGTAGCCCTGGGTTCATGGAGTCCGAGCGCCCGTATTTTGTACAGGGAGATCGCAATACGCCTGATCGACGTTTCACGTGATCAGAAGGCTGGTCATTTCTTGGCTCAAAGAATCAGCTCTGCCATTCAACGTGGCAATGCTGCCAGTCTTCTGAGCACGTTACCAGTTGACAGCGATGCTGAAGAATTCTACGATGCCTAAACCATTTCTGTAAATATTTAGTATTGTAATTATTTGCGTTTTTGTAATTATGTTATCTTTTTTTAAACGTTTGTAAATATATATTAGATTAATTCGTTTTAAAATTATTTAAGAAAAATAAATCCAAAATGTTGAATAAATAAATGAATTAAAATCCTCTCTTATTGTAAATATAAAAAATTAAAAAAATGTAAAGACCTCCATAGGTGCCACTCGATTGCTACCGCCTAGGTTCGATTATAAAGCCATTTATTTGAATTACTAAAACAACCAAAAAATATTCCGGTTGATGAACAACTCTATCACTACATATAATAAAACAAAGTCCTCCGCTGCATCTGTCTGTGTGTCTATTCACGATAAACTCAAAAACTATTGAACAGATTTTCATGCGGTTTTCACTAATAGACAGAATGATTCGTGAGGAAGGTTTGAGTGTACAATTTGTAAAGGTTTGTACTGCACATGCGAAGCCGATACGGGTCACTGGAGTTTTCATAATATGCCCGAATCTAGTATCAAACAAATGTAAATGCATTAACTTCAGTTAATAAACCCTTCATTTGGATTACAAAGTTATAACTCAGGCACCAAATTATTTTTGAGGTTTCCTTTTGTAGCTTAATTAATACATCGAATAATTTAAATATCCCGTTCATTGCATCGCTATTGCCGATTATTATGATCGACAATAACAGCAGATAATGAATGTAAGTTAATATTCTGATGGTAAGTCAGTTCGTGACGCCCGCCATTAAGATGTTAGTCATCGGTATACTTAGGCACTATAAACGATTGTACCGAACGAGCTCACTATTCTCTCACTTAAGAAACGCTCTTTGTGTATGTTCAGTTGGCTTGGTAGTCGTTTCGCACGAATTTTTTCGCACATATCGTGCGAATAGACACTTTTTTAAATATATTTTTTTGTTGTCGTTTCGCACACTGGAATACATTTTCGTCTGAATCGTGCCCGTCTGAAAACGCAGGTGTCTATTTGCACGTTTTTTTTTATGCTAGTAAATGTAGAAGTATTGTACATTCGCGCACGAAGGTGATAGTTTTAAATAAAACAAGGTATACCAATAAATCAAAAATATATTTTTTTTAATAGCAATTTTCTTACAAGACTGTTCGTAAAATAAATATACATATTACTTATATAAAACTGAGCTTTTATTGAGAGAACATATAAATATTACTTGTATGCAATTGAAAGTAGTGTGTGCACGGCTGTATTTTAATATATTTTTTATTAAAATACAAAACGTGCGGAGCGACAACTGCATTTTCAGACGGGAACGATTCGCATGAAAATATATTCCATGTGTGTGAAACGATAACAAAAATTATATTATTTAAAAAAAGTTTCTTGTCGCAAGATTTCTGGGAACAAATTCGTGCGAAACGACTACTAAGCCGTTCAGTTCAGTTGTAGGTAAATGGTATAATGCTTGCAGCTCCATACAGATATAATTTGTAAAATAAGCAGCATTGTAAAATTAGCGATTAACCTGCTAATGCTTGGAATGTCAGATATAATCGAAAACCTATTGTGTCAGGTCGCCAGTGTGCCGCTGTGAATCAATAGATTGAAAAGAGTGGCCGTGGGTTTCTTGCCCGTTCTTCTAATTGGCTCTACGCCCTTGCTTTGCTTTGAACGTGACAACAGGTACATGTAAACTCATATTACAGTTTTGTTAGTGTGACCTTAACGTTCTTATGTGATACTTTGTTACCTAAATTAATTAAGATATTTGATTTTGAACTTACGAACATATTTTGAGTAAAAGACACACAAAGGATAATTATCTATGTGATCTATAAATTATTGGTCTAATTGTGGGTTTAATTAGTATCCTTTAATTATTGTATAATTATGTTTCCCCGCGATACAACACTTGATCATTATTGCTACAGTAGCAGTCTAAGTTCCCCCCTAGGGGGGAGACAGTAGGGTTTAATTAGTAGTGAGTGCCTTTGGGTAGGTCTCTTTGTGTAGTGGCCTGCCGTTTCATACGGTGGGCCGTAACCTCGGCGGGGTCGCGACCGCATGCGAAAGCGATTCGCGCGGCCCCGTCGATAGTGGTTTTGTCGAGGAACACCGTGGTAGGTTTAGTCGGTATTCCGGGAGGTACTTTACTATTATTCCATCTTTCTTTCACCCCAGCGAGTCCGACATAATCCCTCCGCCCGCCCCCGCGGAGGGATATGCGTAATTGCATTCCTGCAAGTAAAAAAAAAAAAAAGAAGTAGCAGTCTAAGTGAGTTCTAGATGTCTTCTTAAGTACGTAGTACATATTGTCTCAATGTATTATATAACTAGCTTTAGCCCGCAGCTTTGTCCGCGTAAAAGTAGGTTTAGGTTAGTGTATGTTAATGACAGTGCGTTTTCTAAAATAAAATTTAATATAGTCTATGTTACTCGATGATAATTTACCTTTCTAATGCTAAAAGAATTTATAAATCAGTTGAATAGTTTTTGATTTAAATTGTTACAAACAAACGAACATACAAACGAACAAAAAATCTAATCGTTCCTCTCTATTAGTATAGACTTATTTATTGACACAATGTATATATAGTCGCATTTACTACAGCTGCACTGTCGAGGTTAATCCGATTTAATTAAAAATCTTTATAATTACTACCTACAAAATAATAGAGGCTAAAGTATAAAGTTGCCGTTCTATAGTAATAGATACTTTGAATTGACATAAAACCTTCATGGTGTGGGATTTTCGAGTGAAACTTTTCAAACTATAGTTATAAGATTCTTCTTTTAAAAAATATGCAACACGTTTAATAGTAAATAAGTCCCATTTATATTAATATTTAGCTATTTTTTAATACCCCCTTGTGAATCAAAAGTATACAAAAACATTCTTATATAGAAATGCAACATTATATTAAAACATTAACTTAAACTATTGGCTACATTTCTAGTATTGTATAAATAAATTAAGTTTCATATTATATCACATTTTATAATTATAATATTATAAATAATGTATATTTCTGATAAATTTTACTTAAACAATTAAAATTAGTAATAACAAATTAACAGCCTTTGAAATTAAGATTATACAATTTAATAAAATTGTTAGCTTTTCTGAAACGCTAAATACATTTTATTTATTTAAATTAATTAGAGTGAATTCAATTGAGGTGTTGCTTCGGCAATCTGTAAACACATTCATACATACATAGTTTCATGCAAATATTATATCCGAAAGAAAAGGCAGATGTATATTTTGGCGGTCTCGATGGCGTTGTAGATAGTGTAACCGACCGCTACGCCTGAGGTCGCGGGTTCGATGCCCGCACAAGTCAAACATTTGTGTGCATCAATCAAAAAAAGTGCTACCTATTTTCCTAACTATTATTATACATACGAACGTAAGTTTGTTTGTTACGATTTTACGCCTTAATTGCTCAATCGATCATCATGAAATTTCACATACACGTTGTAAGGGGAACACCAAAAAACATAGTGTACGTTTCATCCAGTAAAAGCACTTTTACTAACATAACTCTACATTTACGCGAGCGAAGCCGCGGAAATATTTAATAACTTATATTATATATTACTTTTTCATTTGCAAAGTTAGGGAAGTCGCAGGATTGGGACACATCGGCTAACATACGTAACAGGGATATCGTGTGTGACAGTACATGGCCAAATAAAAACATGAAAAGTAAGGGTAGATGAAGATTCTTTTGCCTCACAAATGAAGTCATTACATTGCCGAACCAGTTAGCTTGTAACCACGGCCGGTATAATGTGGTCGAAACGTCAAGCATTAAAAAGATAAACAATCTGCATGATCGTGTTATAACCCGTTATGGCTTACATATATATTATGCAACGCGAAGTTTTAAAAGTTATTATAATTTACAAAATTTTGCTCGCGATTCCTCCCACATGGATTATTTTGTACTTTTAATTTTTGAGTGGTAGGGCCACGCTGGTTACAGCATGAATGGGCCGGCTCGACCGAGGAAGTACCACCCTCCCTCAGAAGATCGACGTAAAATAACAGTATATGTTATGTTTCGTTCGGTGAGTAAGAGCGCCGGAGGCCTAATCACCATTCCCTTCGCAAACCCCATCCTGTTCCATTTCCCTTTTCCTTCCGGTAAGCAGCGACTTGGTTGTGTTTTTTTGACATTGCTTCTATAACGCTAAGAAAACACAGCCATATGTATGAGCCACGGTTCTCGCTTACTATCAGGTGGGCCCCATGGGCCGCTGGCTCGTCTATCACCGAAGAACGCAATAAAAAACAAACATCGTACCCTGAAAGAATTATGAAACCCTGATAAATATAATAAATGCGAATGTGAGTCAGTTTGTCACGCTTTCACACCTTAACTTCTCGACCGATCATTGTAAAATTTCGCATACATGTTGTCAGTGGTACAGAAATGAGATAGGTTACATTCAGAAAAAGTAATGTTCCCGAGCAAAACCGCGGGCAAATGCTAGAAGCCTATAAATAGATATTTGTGATTAGTATCTACCTATATGCCAAAATCGAAGCTTCTAGTAATTAAGAATAACATGATACAGACAAGGCAACTTTGAGGCGAAAACGTACATGTTTCCAACAATATTATCTCCATCCCCATCATATTTACAGCGGTAACTATACAAACTATCACTACTAATAAAGCTTATTCTGAACACAAAATCTGAGTCGCGGTAATGTTATCTAACAGTATTCTATCTTCATACAAACGGTCGGAACGCGAGTCATACCTACGCGCCTCGAGGTCGGTATGCACTTGGTTCGCAACCAGTAGCGAATGCGCCGCAGTGATAAACGGACGGTGTGATGGTTTTATAAGTAGTAAGCGTGCGATTTGTTAATATTTGATTGAAATAAGTACAAGTACTTACATAATAATTATGGCAAAGTACAATTGTAAACAAAAATATTTTTAATTAAAGTTTTTATCCGAATGCTGACATGTTTATACTATTAAATTTAACAATAAAGGTGTTCTTACATCTCAGTCGAGGCGCAAATATTTTTCAGCCTCATATAGATAAGGTAGTTTTTTTATTAAATTTACTATTCAAAAAACATAACATGATTTTTATTGAACATATCCTATCTCATTCGCAATAAATTACATTTTTCAAATAAAATGTATAATATTTACAATAATTAAACTAGAAATAAATTCAAGTAGTTAGGTGAAATGTAAATGAGCAGCCCTCTCGCGTATACGCGGATCGCTCGGCTGTAGGTAATTATTTCAAGGACAGAGCCGAGTTACAATACTGTTAGATAACATTACCGTGTCTAAGTCAATAAAAAAACACATAACAGAAAAATATATTCTATTCTTGTGAAAAAATTCACATAATCCATTAAGTAACTAGTTTTCGAGTTCGGCAGACAAAAATACTTTACAAACATTCAAACAACGGACACAAAGAACATCCAGACTCGGAACAACCGTTTGTGGATCACACATATTTTTGTCTCGTGTGGGATTCGAACCCACAACACTCGGCGCAATGGCATTGGCGAGTCGACCCCTTTAACCACTACGACATCCGTACAGTCATATTGTTAATTGATTATAACGAGATGGGTGTAAAAACCCAGGATTCAACCTCTTCGTCTTCAAGTGACATTTTTCCCATCAGCTTTTTGTAATGTCCCACGGCTGGGCAAAAGCCTCTCCCTTGGATTTCCAAATCTCTCTGTTGGTGGATATCTCCTGACCTTATGACCTTGTGACCCCTATATCTCGGAGTTCTATTAACCCACAGGGCCCATATTCAAACTCGACTGAGGGATGACATGACAAAAAACACAATATTTTCATTAACCTCTTTGAAGAAGACTTTGAGGTTAATAAACGAGAATAGCAATACAATTAACGGAATATTTGAATTATTCTAAAGGATGATGTTTTGTAAAATAAGCAGCATTGTTCAATTGGCGATTAAGCTGTCAATACTTGGCATGCTAGATATAATTGAAAACCTATTGCGTCTGGCCGCCAGTGTGCCGCTGCGACCCAATAGCTTAAAAAGAGCGGCGCTGTTATTTTGACATTACAAACTGACACTTCAATTTTGTTTATTTGTATAGCAAACGAAATGTCGGTAAACTGTAAATACATACATACATAGTTTCATGCATATATTATACCCGAAGGAAAAGGCAGGTGTATATTTTGGCGGTCTCGATGGCGTAGTGGATAGTGTAACCGACCGCTACGCCTGAGGTCGCGGGTTCGATGCCCGCACAAGTCAAACATTTGTGTGCATGAACATGGATGTTTGTCTTAGTCTGAGTGTTTCTATGTATAATATGTAGGTATTTACAAAAAAAGTATGTTTATCCATTACTTATTATACATAGAATGTATAATAAGTATGTATATACAAAAAAAGTATAATTATGTATGTTTATCCATTGTCTAGTACTCATAGTACGATGTGATAGAATATTATTATTATTATATTATATTATATTACACCCACATTCAGCCAGCTAAGGTTGAGGTCTTACGTAATAGAGGGCGTGTTTATTACCGTATACTGAAAAAAGATTCAAACTCAATACTGCTACTGGAAAAATATCGGTTTGCTACACTTGGTATTCGACCTCAAGATATCATGCATAGCAGCCGCATACACATCCGATGTGTGACAAAGCAAACTGTAAATATAAATTTGGGCGGCCTCGATGGCGTAGTAGTTAGTGTAACCGACTGCCACGCCTGATATCGCAGGTTCGATTCCCACACAATTCAAACATTTGTGTGCATGAACATGGATGTTTGTCTTGGTCTTTCTATGTATAATATGTATGTATTTACAAAAAAAAAGTATATAATATGAATGTTTATCCATTGTCTAGTACCCATAGTACAAACTCTACTTAGTTTGGGCTAGATGGTGTTGTGTGTATGTGGTAGAATATTATATTATATTAAATAGTTTATTTATACTATTATTATAAAGCTGAAGAGTTTGTTTGTTTGGTTGAACACGCTAATCTCAGGAACTATTGGTTTGAATTGGAAAATAAGTGTCCTAAGTGTCAAAATGGGTCGGTACCCATTGGTCCCCTGAAATTTGCACCCTGTGCCCATTCGTCTCCTCAAATATTTGAGGTGCCCACTCGTCCCCTGATATATTATTTATTTAAAAATCATTTGTATTTCTCATTCACTCTACTATGGCTTGTTTTATATCAGGGAACTACCTGAGCGGGTGCCGAGTCTATATCTTTCATTCCAGGGGTCTAGTGGATACCTTAAAAATAAATTAATATTGGTTGGTCTCCTACCAGGGGACCAATGGGCACCTATATAGGTGCCAAGTCTACAACTTTTATTCTGGGGGACAAATATTAGGGGACCGACGGATCCCGACCTGTAAAATTAAAGTCTCAACTAAATACCTATAACACGATATATGTAAGCTAAACTATAAAATAACAATGCTCTTTATTCTCTTTTCCGTGGAAATTTTATATACACCTGTTTAATTCCATGCTACATTACAGAGGAAATCTCTGTGCATAATGTCAGTTTTCCAGATGCAAGAGTTGGGCTGAGCGTTAAAGAATGGTCAGCCAGTGAGTCAGAACCTCTCTTTTTAATGTAATTTTGATTATTTAAATTAGTCAATGATATAATATACTAAATATTTTTTATATTAATTCCACTTCAGTACAAACGACATCAACGCGGTACTTTATAAATCTGTTCTCTGTGGTTCACTATATTTTTTATTTGACAACCTATTATTACATACATATAATGAATGTAAATTAAATTTACATACATAGCAACATGCTTGTCAATCAATCAAATCTTCGAGAGGTATCACATACACGTTTTGCCAACGTTTTAAGGTTCCTCGTTCTAGCGGGTCAACCTATTGCTGTGTACCGTGCTCGGTTACCAGACTCCGTGTACCAAGAATATCCTATAGGAAAACCAAGTGGATTTCTGCCCAAAAACAGGCTCAAACCTATTCGACGGTGGCCACTAAATAGTTCATTTTATTATTTCAGCCACTTTAAACTAAATTAATCTTTGTCACGGAAAGTTATTTTTAGTTGATAAAGTAAAGCAATACAAAAGACATCAACGAGTTCATTTTAAAATGGTGTCTCTAAGTTATGTTCTCTATTTGTATTTCCGTACTAGCAAGTACAATTATCTAGTAATAATATAGTCACAAAAAGTAATTAATTCATTTTTAGTAGTTATAATATAGTAATAACATGACACTTGTAAAGAAGCGCAAGCAAAGAGAAATATAATACGAAGCCATTATTAAAAAATAACTATTTCATTTTGATAAAATCTAGAATGCGAAAAAGCAACTGAAGTACTTATATATATAGCTCTGATATAAGTTAAAATCATTAATAAATATGAAAGTAGTCCTAGCTCTCTTTGAATAAATTAGTTATAAACATTGTGATGTTAATTGTGAACGACATTAATCGATTGGCGACGCATCACAAATGTGTTAGAAAATTATTGAATTAATTAAATAAATATAAATCTCGTGTCGAACACGACAGCCCCACTTCCGTTGTTAGCACACAAGTGCACTTGTTACATACAGCACACTTGCGCACGAGCAGAAAAGGATTAGAGAAAAGATGTTTGAAATAGTTCTTCGGCTCCTCATTCGTTGCGGAGACCGCGGGCAGAGCGCGCGCGTTCGGCCTTATAGTAAAAAAATAAAAAACAAAAATACGATATACCAGTTCATTCACGGTTCGCCGGCTGTGAGCTTTTCGGGTGCAACGACCTCCAGTTATATCATACCGCTGTCATTTTTTTAAACCGAACGTCCTTGCGGATGGCGCGAACAGCTGACGATCAAAATCCCGTCGCGCCATCGCCAAAATTGAAAAGTTAAGTGTTCAAGTTTCAAACATAGAATCAGTGTTCGAAAAAGTTTTTAAAAATCAGTGCAGTGCGCGTTTGTTTTTTTTTCGAGTGCTTGTGTATTAGTGTCAGTGTTAACTGTGACAAGATGTACTAAAGAGGTAAGTTATAAAGTTAACAAAGTATGGTCTAATGAACGGTTCGCGTTTAGCAGTTCGTTATTTAATAGTATTTCTTGTATCAAACAACGTTTGTGTACAATTATTTTCAGTCTTTAAGTACTGGTTAGTGAAACTTGGTTATTTTTTACATTGCTGATTAAGACATTATTATTTTTTACTCGGTCCGATGTTTCTAGCGCTGATCGCTTTGTAATGAGAGTGCGATTCTAAGAATTTCACTTAGAAATTTTGCAATGATATTTGACATCTTAATACTTACATGTCTTTTTATTTAAAAACCTGATATTTTATTTTTATTTCCGTATCAATATAATATTTTATCATTTCTATTTTAATGTAAACAAGAAACAAAAACTTAACCTTACTTAGTATAACCCTAACTTAGACAACTTACTACTACTACTACTAATTCTCAATGAAATGTCCACTTCGATTTAAAATATCATTTAGCAAATTATTATAATACTGCTACTGTTTTTATGACCGTTTTTCTATAGGTTCGTTTCTTTAAACGCTCTTTTAAGCCTACAGTCTTCAAGTTATTTGTGGGCTTTATCTACTTACTTTATTTCTTTTATAATTGGAATAATATTTTATTTTATTCTTTATTTATAAATAGTAAGTACTCGTATCTATTAGTACAGTAATTAGTAAAATTGTTTTTATATTTATTTTAAGGTTGCATATAAGAAATTACTCCTACCGATAAAGCCGCCCTTTACGAATACCTTTATAAAACAGCTCCATCTTAGATAAATTGTAATTGGTATACAATAAAGAGTATTGTATCGATCTGGCGATCTTGTTTATAATTTTAATACACATAAATTATCAGTGAGCCAGCTGCATGTATTTTTTTTATGTTTGACAATTATATGTGGTGATGTCTTATTTGACTTGGAGATTATGTTGTCGAGGACAATCTTTGTTGTTTAATTATGAGGTATAGCATTCTTATTTAAGAGGGTTTTAACAAGCTTAATGACTTTAAAAAATTAACAACTTTTTATAACTGTGAAATATATCTTTTAATTTAATGAAAACTTGCTTTACACTTGAGCCAAAGGCATCATTGTATTTTTTGCAGTTTAAAATTACATTATCTCTAATTTAAAGTAATTGGCTCAACTAAAAGATTTATCAAGCCATAGTCTTGCATGATAAATCTTTTTTGAAAAGAAATTCGTTATTTGTATTTGACTATAGAGATATGTATATCAACAATTTTATATTGTTTAATAAAATGTAAATATGTTGAAATTTGAGCTCCTAGCAGATAGAAAATGATTTTTGCAGCCTAATTACACGTGTGAGTTGCGGAAAACATAGTCAAATGTGAAAAAAAGAACTATGGCTTATAACTTAAAATCCTTATAAGTCATTCAGATTTGTTAAAATAAATAATATTGTAAGCAATTGTGCTCCGTTTCTTAATTAAACATATTTTTGAAATAGCTAAGGTATTAATATTACATTTTAATATTTGCATATGATTCCTTCAGTATAGATTCAGCCTTTTATTTAATCATGGACCAATAGAGAATTAGAATCAAATAATTGCCTAAAATGTTTTATTACTTCAAAGATGGATTAGTTAGTAACAAGTATTGCCACATACCTACAATTTATCGTTTTACGATATGCAACATATTTAAATTGAATAAAGTTATCTGGAGAATATACTTAACGCATGCAGGTTTACATGCTTCTAGTTATTCTAATAATGTCTTTATCGAGTATAAGGATTTGTTCACTACCTACATTTTAAGTGCCTTTTTATTATATAAATGCTAATTTGAAGCTGTAATAGTATCTTAGTGACTTACTTCGCTGGCTCAGCGACCCATTGGATTTTGGCCTCCAACAATTTGTTTTCAGAATACATCCACACTGAGGATTATAATCTTTAACACGCAGTTGTTTTTGATATATTTTTATCAAACCAATACTGTTTTATTTTCTAAATATTTCAGTTATTAATTATAATATATTCTTTTCATTATATTTAACAAAGCAACAATTATAATTTACATCATAACTAATATTAACAAACCTAACCACTTATAAATAAAACATGAAAGTAACAAAATATATATTTATTTAATATATTTTATTTTCTTGTGTTTCTGGACAAGAAAACTTAATTGTTTTGTATAAATTAGAATTTACTTCGAATCTTTATTGTTTCTAGAATAACCAGATATAAACTTTAAAACGTAGCTGCTTACGAGATGTATTATGTTAATGGTTTAATCATCAAAGTACAATCCGTTATATAAAGTGTGCAAAAAGTAACGTTTCTTTGCTAAAACAGTTTTGATATATAATATTGCCTATGTTTACGGGAATGTTAAACATTGAAATTAAACACTTTATACGGATTTTGTCGCGTTGTTTATTTTACTTGAAAACAATTTTATTACATAATTTAAAAAAGCTCTAACACTACTTTTATTGACCTTTACTACTATTTAAGCTATTTAATTTAATTAAAACTATTTATATTTAAGTTTACACTTTGCCCCGACGTTTCGGTTGCTTTACAGAAGCCATGTTCACGGGGAGACTAAGATGGTAGTTGTCCCAATGTTCTGAAGTGTAGCTAGTTATTTCAAAGTAAAAATAATAGTAGTGTTAAATTTTTTAAAATTATGTTATAAATGTGTTTAAACGCGACAAAATCCGTATAAAGTGTTTAATTTCAAAGTTTTGACATATCCCTTTATTCCAGGTCTATTATTTGGAAACTTAATAGAGCTGGCCTTATAGTCTATCCAAATTCGGCTAAATAATAGCTTTAGTACTGAGCATTACCGATTCTCTGAGTTAGTCATTTAGACTAGAAGTTAGAATATTTTGAAGTACCGCTCTCGTCTGAAGTATTATTGATGTTTATGACAGCCGGGACCGACGGCTTTACGTGGTTGCTGAGGTACAGATTGATGTAGCTTTTTATAAATTCACACCAATCTTAGTATTATAGTACTAATGATAAAGCCAATTTCTCGCATCATACGATGAGAGGAACAAAACGAAGGAAACATTTTACGTAATAAATTTGGATGGATAGCAAACATAGGCCTAATTGGATGGTTCGCAGTGACAGTTACCGTAGTCTATGATCAGTTGCAATACCAAGGGTATTACCCAATCGTCGTCATCACTAGAAAAAAGGATTAAAGATGGGATAGTTAGTATTAAATAGTTAATTATCGCTCGTTTTAACGGCGAAGGAAAACATCGTGAGAGAACCAACATTTCTGAGAGTTCTTCTTCATAATGTTCCCGAGGATATGTGAAATTTACCAGCGTGCTGCAATATGGTCGAACCGTTCTCATACTGAGAAGAGGCCTGTGCCCAGCCCAGTTTAATACAGGGCTGATATTACATTTACCAAGCAAAGCGAAGTAACTGTTTGTTAAGCGAATAAGCTGTCTCCATCGCCACCAAATAATTGACAACAGTAGACTCTGCCACCAGAAATATCGCCTTTCTGGTCGAACCTACAAGAAAAAGTTTAAGTTATACTCCTAAGACTGTAAGAGTCCGTCGATTGCGGTCAATGGCTATCATCAGACGATGTCAGGCTCACTCAAATGTCATTATTTCCGTTGGCATCATGGACTGGATCATCTCCTTCCCTGTAATATGGTGAAGGAAACAATCATGCGTCATACTCGGGCATTTTTTCCGAAGCGAACTCAAATGCCCGAAACCAAGGTCAAACAGTCATCTCAAATCTTGGATGTAGGAATATCGATAATTATTACTTATAATAAGTCTTAGTAATCCATAATCCGAGGTGGACTACAATATGAGTTCGCGTTAATTTATTGTTATATGTGCATTAAGTGAACATTTTACCATGCCTGTTCTTGAAGGATAATATGAACTTCTTTACCGTTATTAGATACATAGTGTTTTCTTTTATTTATTTATTTGGACATCCGGTAGATGTTAAATTATTTCTCTATAACTTAATAAGACCATAAATATAAACTAAATGCAAAACATTTTAAGGTGTACATACAAATAAAACTGGTAATGGTTGCAGCTTTCTAAGGTTAGTAAAAAAGAAGTATTGTAAAGAAAGCGATTAAAAAAAGTGGCCGTGAATTTCCTGCTCGTTTTTCTCATTGATTCTACGCCTTTGTTTTGTTAGACGTGGCAATAGATAAATGTAAATTCATAATATAACTTAGTTAGTGTAAATTTGACGTATGTGCGTGTTACTTTGTAACGTAAATTAGTTAATTTATTTTAACTTTTAAGGTCCGTACAAGTATTGGTCATGTTATTAGCTAGTCTATATTTATATTATAAAGACGAAAGTTTTTTTTGTTTATTTGTTTGTAAGGACTAACTCAAAAACTACTCAACCGATTTAAAAATTCTTTTACTTCTAGATAGCTATATTATCACCGAGTAATATAGACTATATTTTATTTTAATTAAAGTACTGTTACTTGCAAAGAGTCCTATGCCGCCTCCAAAAGCTAGAATTTTATATGATTTCAATATACATAAGCCTGTCGTTGTTGTGTCTGAATAATTAAAATGTCTCTTTTAAGACACTGTTTAGTGCCAATGCAAAGGTTAAACAAAGTAATATAAACTTAATTAACTACCTACTTTAATAGATAATAAGAATAATAAATGCTTCAAATGTTAACTAATTCAATTGTTCAGGAATGTAAAGGATCTGCTCGAAATAATTGTATTAGTTATTAATGTATATAGAATAGTAGTTAGGATATTATGTGTGTTTGTATGTCTTTTTACACTACAGTGAAGCCAAAAGGAAGGGTAATGATTTCGGTAGTTTGTCTATGTATGTTTGTATGTTCCACCGTAGCGCCTAAACTACTGAACCGATTTTAATGAATGAGGTGTCAATAGATTCGTAATAATGGCCCGAGTGACATAGACTTTATAAATTTTACAAAACGGTATTCAATAAAAAAATAAAGATTAAAAAGCTATACCCGACTACGTAAAAAGGGAGTCTAAAAAGGACGAAGCAAATAAATAATTCAGATAGAAATCCAGAAATGCATAGGAAAAAGAATGGTCAAGGTAGAGCCGTGGTCGCACCTACTGTATACCTACTATGATCATGTGGGTGCCAGGAACACCTCCATTAAACAGACAGGGTAGGTATGCAGTGGGTATACACGGCTCTACCTTGACCATTTTTAATCCTATGCATTTCTGAATTTCTACCTGAATTATTTTCTTGTTTCGTCCTTTTTAGACCCTTTTTTTATTTACCTAGTAGGGATATGGCTTTTTAAACTTTATTTTTTTATTGTCTTACCGATTGTAAGGTTTGAGGTTCTGTTCCCAATCCAGGTATCATCATGGTACTTCTGAGTAGCAGCACGAAATCTGAAATAGAACTAGATAGAAGTTCCTTTTTAAAGTGGGATCTAAAACCATGATTGGAGAAATGTGGATAGTATGCCAAACTCTTCGATGATACGAATACAATAGCTTAAGGAAAATAATAATATTTTCTTGCAACTGGTTTCCAGATTGAAATTAGACTACTATATACGGATTTTATCGCGTTGTTTATTTATCACTGTATTACATAATTTTGAAAACTGTTACACTACTACTACCATCGAATTTTACTAATTTACATACATACATACATACATAAATTCACGCCTGTTTCCCAGAGGGGTAGGCAGAGACTACGGATTTCCTGACACATGAATATGAATTTTACTAATTTATAAGCTAATAAAATTATTTAAACTATTAAAACTATTTATATTTAGATTTACACTTTCCCCGACGTTTCGATTGCTTTTCAGCAGCCATGGTCACGGTGAGACTCCCCGTTATTATTTGTCCCCGTTATTACCCGTATTTTAATAGTTTAAATAATTTTATTAGGTTATAAATTAGTAAAATTCAATAGTAGTAGTAGTGTAACAAATTTCAAAATTATGTAATACAGTGATAAATAAACAACGCGATAAAATCCGTATATAGTAGTTTAATTTCAATGAATAACATTCGCGTAAACAGAAGACTATATTATGGTTTCTAGATTATCAAAGAATTTTATGTTTTTTCCTTAGTAGTTATTGTTATTGTTTTTTCGTGCAACTCAACCCAGTAGTATGTTTCACAAAGATCAAGTAAAATTATTCGAAATATGAAAACCTTGTTTGCCTTGTCCCGTTAGTTAAAAAGAAAGTGACGGCGTGACATTTATCTTATAGATAATACTCCTTGGAGTTTGAAACAGGACCTAAGAATTTCGTAATTGAAAAGAGAGGGATGATCGTTTATCGCGCTCGTTTTTATAGATCATCGATTTCTATGCACCCTCTATAAGTTTTATTGCGGTAACCACTTACCAACAGGTGAATAAGGTGGTATGCTTGTGTCTCACTTTAGTTGTAGAAAAATACGTCATAAAAGTTGTAGAAACATAGACGGCGGGCTTTTTTATTACTGGACGCAGCTATGACTTCTTATTGTCACTCATAATTCCTGAATAATAAGTATCATAATTAAGGTCCTCTAGGCCTAATTTCCGTCGGCGGCCAATCTTGACGGAAACTAGTCATCTACGCAGGAGATATTAGAGTACAGAAGTCTGTGCGCAAACACAAGTACACTCTCTGTTACCTAACTCTCAAAATCCGACATGATCCGAGGGAGAACAGGCACCGGGAGCGTGTAACACCGTCAACTGCCTATCTCCGAACTGCTACGGAGAACTGCTTATCAGAAAAACCGAATTGAATTAATTAATTTATTTATTGAAAGAGGGCCTGGGAACTTATTTTATACAAAAGCGATTTAGTTATCGCCGTTTTTGGGCCGAAGGAGATTCTGTTACATTCTTTTATTTAACTTCATCCGAAATTAAATATAAAAAAGAAAATAAGCTTAATTATAATACATTATTTAATTTGCGTGTACGCATCTTCGTACCACCCTAGCATCTAGCGAATGTATTTTAAAAATAACTACTTTTAAATATTACTACAGAACCTGAATTGTTTCATTCCATTACAATGATTAAATACGTTTTATATTTTTTTGTTGTATAGTTTGTAATATATGGTATTATGGCAGCAACACCTTGTTGACATGAGTTGTAAAATACCAAAATTGTAATTCAATGGAAGTATAGAAATTATGGTCGTGAATTTATTGCAGATCTTCTTTTAATGGCCTCAATCCTTTTTTATTAGCGACTGACCTAAATATAACTTCAGTTACTTTTGTAAGTTACTACCCACTAAATGTTGATATTTATCAGTGTTATTTTGAGAACTAAATAAGTATTATTTTTTGACAGTTTATAGCCGCGTTTTTTTATTGGGTTTAATCATTGCACGCGGCTTCGCCAGATAAATTCCTACGGGAATGCATAACGTGTAAACTTGTGTATTAATTCAAAACATAGTCTAACTGTCAAGTTTCATCCAAATCTGTCCAACGGCTTAAGCGTGATTCAGTAACAATCTTCCAAACATCTTCCTACATATTAATAATATAATGATTCAATAAATATAACGTAAGTCGACCAACGTTTATAAAGAATAATAGAACAGTGAAATAACGTAATAGAATTACGCTAGGATTCTTGCAATATTTTGGTTTCCCTTTTGCAAAATAGGCGTGTATATATTATAGGTATTAATATATCTATTCTATTATATAAACGAGGCTGTGTTTGCATAATGAAGAAGGTTTTGACAAAGGGTATTCATATTGAATATTTAAAGTGCTCTGGGACCCAAAATAATATTATTGTATGTTCATTCGTTATACCACTGAATGGATTTTGGTCGTTTTGGTATTCTATATTAATCCTGAAGAATTTAACTGCAGGGTCAACTTTAAATCTAAACTACGTTTCATCGAATTCTATTCAGTGGCAATAATAGTCCATAGTTAGAAATAAACTACTTTATAAGAATTTAATCGCATTGCTTATTTTAAAAAAACACTTTTCTTACATAATTTTGTAACTATTAAACTTTTATTAAAACTATTTTAATTAATAAATATATTTAGATTTAAGTTTATGCTATCCCTGACGTTTGAGTTGATTTCCAGTAGCCATGGTTACGGTGAGACTAAGATGGTGGTTTGTTTCAATGTCTTAAAGCAGCGATCGGCAATGCGTGGCCCGTGGGCCTCATGCGGCCCGCGTGTCTTCTCTTTGTGGCCCCCAACTTCTTCTTCTTTTTGTGGTGTCGATGGCAACAGTATTTAAATCATTTTAGCCCAGTGCTCGGCAACGCAAATCGCATTAGGCATTGCTTGGTATATTTCATCAAGCGTGCACAATTCTGGGCTAGTAAGGCGTGTCAGCAAATGACCCGCAACTGTTTTGTAAATAAGATCTTATTATTTGGAATTATTTTAATATCGCGACAAAACTGAAATCAACTCCATCCGCGAAAGCCAGCACCATTACTACTACCGGCCCACTAAACTACTTCTCGACATTTGTGGTTGTTTTATTTTTTGTGGTTGTTTAATATACAGGGTGTCCGGTAATTAATGGATAACCTTGAAATGTCTTATAGTAGAAATGAAGGCCGTTCAGAAAAATGAAAAAAAATATTAATGGTAAAAAAATAAAAATATATTAAAAAGTGCCAGCTATATTAGCATAGCATACTTTTGACTGTCTATCTATTACCTTAGTTAGTGTTTAATAATAAAACAACAAAACACTGATGGATTTTATTCATTTATGGTCGTAGTATACAAGAAAGTTATACATGGTAATTAAAAAAAAACACATCTCAGGTAGTAGTTAGGATATATTTTTTTCATATTTTTCTCGGCACGGCCATCAGTTTCACTATAAGACATTTCCAGGTTATCCATTAATTACCGGACACCCTGTATATACACACAGAATTATGATCATAGGCCGCCTTTATTTCATTTTGTCACTATGAGGCCCGTGCCTGCTAAAAGGCAGATCACTGTCTTAAAGCATAGTTATTTTTTAAAGTACTCAAATATAATTTAATTACTGGTGTTCCTATTTACGCAAAATAAGCGGAATGTATCATGAAGTCAGGCTATGTTCTGTTTCTTCTTGGGTTTGGCTATTTTTATATTTATATAGTTTTAATAATTTAACTAGCTTATATAATCAAGTTTAACAGTAGAAGTTTAATAGTTTCAAACTTATGTATTAAAAATTATGTTTCCATGTATAATAGGTACGTATTTACAAAAATATATATATATATGTTCATCCATTGTCTATTACTCATAGTACAAGCTTTGCTTAGTTTGGGCTAGATGGTGTTGTGTGTATGTGATAGAATATTATTATTATTATTAAAAGTATTTTTTAATAAACGGAATAGGTTTAAGCCCTATCTGAAGAGAAGAAGAAAAGAGAAGGCTTAGGTTAGGTTAGTCCACCGCGCTGGCCCAGTGCGGCTTGTCAGACTTAATATATCTTCGAGAATACTATGGAGAACTCTTAGACATGCAGGTTTCCTCCCAAAATGTCACAATCGCATTAACATTACAAGAAAACACTATGCAAATTGTCCGTAGTGTCACAGAAATCCTTTTGCGACCAAATTGTAGTTGGCAAGGACAAAATCGCGGGCAATGGTCATATCACCCGTTTTATATATCGGATAATCATATGCACATCGTTCATGGTTTTATAAGTATTCAGTGTATAAAGGGTTGCATAATTATATAATTTATCTAGCCGTTATAAGCGACTCAGTACATTGGGATTAAAAAAAATACTCCTTATAACATTAGCTATCTGACAGTGAAAGTCCTGTCAAAATCGGTTTAGTCGTCTAAGAGATTAGCCGGAACAAACTGACAGACTGAGATACAGACAAAAATTGAACATAGTTTTTTTTATAGAAGTGCCTTTTTTTTTCTTTTGCTTTTATTAAAAAAACCTGTTATTTTGACATTACAAACAGACACTTCACATTTCAGCAGATTTTATTTTATTTATTTGTACTTAATGTAATGTATATATTGAAAGCAGTTGTTTTCTTATATAGGTAGTTTACAAATTCACTAAACCAATCCGCACCATTAACGTTAAAAAGCCTTGCCCAAAGCCCAGCCTTGGATTAATAAGCTAGAAGAATTAATTGTACCGAATAATAGATTCGGTGAGAGTTTTACCGAACATTAATATTACTGTTGTAGTAAGTTATGTGAATGAAGACTTATGATGTTTCAAGTTACTGATAGATGGCGTTACTGGGGGCGTAAACCTTATAAACTCGTATCATAGCGGGATTTTGTTGAACTAATGGTTTATTACTAGGCCTAGGTCTAGATTAGTGCAGGAAGTTTTTGGCAAAACTAAACACTATATTCTTTAGTAATATATATATATTGTATCTAAGAATGTGTATTACTTTATTCGGCAAATAAATATATTAGTTTTATACTGGTTTCCGACTTGACATGACTTCGATTGCGTGAATTCCACGGGAGCATGTACCGTGATATATAAAAGTAATCTTTGTATCTAGGACGTGATCCTCTTGTGTTCCAATTTTTATCTAAATATGTATACCGGCTTATGTGTGGCTTAGGGACACTCATCTAAACAGCATCACGCACTTCTCGTTGGTATTTATTTAATACCATAAAGACAACTTCTGTATTAGGAATAATTCCCGCGTTGCAGGGGACTTTAAGACATTCAAACAATTAATACAAAATGTTCTCGAACTCGTAACAAGTATTTCTGGATTATACAAATATTTGTCCGATGTATTATGAGGTATTCCGATACATAACAGACGACATGTGTTTTTTCTCTTACAGTTTGTATCAATTAACGTATGATTTTAAAATCTATAGGCTTTGGACAAAAAGTAAAATAAAATCACACATTCTTACTAATATTATAAACGCGAAAGTTTGTATGGATGTATGGATGTTTGTTACTCTTTCACGCAACAACTACTGGACCGATTGCGATGAACCTTGGTATGTAAATAGTTGGAGACTTGGATTCACACATAGGCTACTTTTTATCCCGATATTCTCACGGGAACGGGACTTAAGTGGGTAAAACCGCGGGAAAAACTAGAATGAATTAAAAAAATATGTTGATTACAATGTAAATTTAAAGTGTTTTGTTTAAATTATAATGTTTTAATTTAACACCTTTTGACTGTACATATGGCGTAGTGGTTTATATGGTCGCCTCTTCACTGCTATTGCGCCAAGTGTTATTTATTCCACACGGGTTCGATTCCCACTCGGGACAAAAATTTGTGAGATCCACAAATGGTTGTTCCGAGTCTGGATGTTCTTTGTGTCCGTTATTTGAATGTTTGTGAACAGCCTCGTTGGTCCCGTGGTAGTGTGTACGACTGTGGATCATGAGGACTCGGGTTCGATTCTCGGGTCGGGCTTGAAAAACGTTGCTAAGATTTTCCGTCAAGAATTTCTTAGTAGCAATTTATTAAGAATTTCTATCAAGAAGCTCTTAAGTTAGGAAGTTGACGGTGTTTTACCCCCGTGCGTCGGAAACCACGTTAAACAGTGGGTCCCGGCTGTTATGAACATCTATGGCAGTCGTTATTGGGAAGTCAGCGCCCTCAAATATGGTCTAACCATAGAATGATGTTATCCTACTGGGTTACGGAGGTCAGATGGCAGTCGCTCTGTGTAAAAACTGATATTCAGCTAAATCTCGTTAGACCAGAAATAAGCGGACCCTGGCATAAGCTGGAATTAATAATCGCTACGATGAAGAAGTTCATTGAATGTTTGTGTGAAGTCCCCCGCAATACAGGAATTACTCACAGTACGGGAGAGGTCTTTAAAAACAAGGAACGTTTCGTTACATATGAACATGATAAAGTGACAAGGTGTTTGAGTACGCGCCGTCATACTATGCTTTTGTCTGTATATTTAATTTCTATATGTAAATGGGTAGTATTTAACTACCCCTTAATTTTTGCCTTTGTTCCACAAAAAATACTAACTGCACAGCAAAATATCCTTGCTAAAATATTTTAAAGAGATTAAACTAAGTCGATGGCTCCTATATTTAGGTGGGTTTAAGAAGGAACCTAACATAACCTAACTCTTCTGAGACGGAATGCAGTGATTAGAGGCGTATGGGTGCTCGTTATGATATATTTTAGTAAGCATATTTTGCTGCACAATTAATATTTTTGGTAGTCATTATATTTAATCTCTATTTAAATATATTACTACAGAATGAAACTAAAATTAAACATTTTAAAACCTAACTAATATTATAAATGCGAATGTCAGTTTGTTTGTTACGATTTCACGCGTAACTACTTGACTAATTTTCAACAAATATTGCATACACGTTGTCAGGTATAGAAAAGGACGTAGGGTACCTTGTTTTCAGGAAAAAACTGTTCACGAGATTTAGTTAGTATAAAATGAAGTTTATATACCAATATACCCAAGCAAATATCCAGCACTGTATAATGGTTTTTCTCTTTTATTTAAATTGTATTATATATATAATGCGATAGCTCAGTGGAGAGACCAACAGGCTGTAATGCAGAGGGTCTCAGGTTCGAACCCACATCGCGTACCTCTGACTTTCGGAAGTTATATGACTTTTCGAAATTATGTGCGTATTGATTGACAATTATCGCCTGCTCCGTGCCTCGGAGACCACGTTAAGCCGTCGGTCCCGGCTGCCATGAACATCTATGGCAGTCGTTATTGGGAAGTCAGTGCCCTATAATATCCTGACACTGGTCTAGCCTTAGGGAATCGTTAGCCTTCGGGTTGCGGAGGTCAGGTGGCAGCCTCTCTGTGTTAAAACTGATATCCAGTCAAATCCGGTTAGACTAGAAAAGCTGACCCCAAGTGACTTGGGAATAATAAAGGCTAGGGAGAAGATTATAACTTTAACGGTAAATGAAAACAACGTGAGGAAACGTGTATGTCTGAGAGTTCTCTATATAAGTTCTCGAAGGTATGTGAAGTCTGCTAACCCGCATCGGTGGACTATGGCTTAAACCTTCTCACATTGAGAAGAGGCTTATGCCTAGCAATGGGACAGTTAACTACAGGGCCAATATTATATTTATATATAATGTTACCTACCAGATGACTTTGTTATCTACTAATAATTTGTAATATGTCTTTTAAGTTAAATCATGTATTTTAATATTACCTATATATGTAATGAAACTTCATTATATCTATTAATTCGTCTCCGTAGGCCTTAGCTAAAAATCCTGGCATCGACAACATCATCAGCTCAGACTCTTTTGGGCACACTATATCAGTGAATATTTCTTAGTCTTTATTAAGAATGTCCTGTAATATATTACTTATAATTGCAATATGTAATTTATATTATTTATTATTTATAATTGTGTGTACAATAAATCTGTGATTTATTCATTCATTCAAACTTGAAAAGTTTCATTCGAATCAATATCATTAAAGAATGAAACGATAAATACTTACTGTTTCTTGTTTAGACTTATATAATATGTTATGATCGAGGCCATTATTATTATAGATGTCATTTGCCTTATCTATACTTAATTAAACAATAAAAAATAGAATATTTATAAAGTCTATCTAGCTTACGACATCTACATTCGACCATACCTTTCAGTCACACGTAATCTAAAACAACAAAAGTATTTCTCATTCGTAGTACCACATTATAATATTCAAAGCTTCTAACATTGTTTTCCTTTAAATTCCGTCGAGTTTAGTTTTTATGTGCTCGATGCGTTTAAATTAAAAACGATGCATAACCAATTGATCGCAGGCAAAAAAGAGCCACAAGGAAAAGTTAAAGAATATTTAATCATGGAGGTTTTATCTAAAGTAAAAATATCCTCCGAATTTCGGTTATGGCGGACAATCTTAATGAAGACTGGCTATCTGCGTAGAATATATTAAAGTGCACAAGTGTGTGCGTAAACACAAGAGCACTCTCTTTTCTCCAACTCTCATAACCCGATTGGACGGTAATCCGACACGGTTTTTACGTGCTTGCCGGGTGTGTTTCACACCAACAACTTCCTAACTCTGGGCTGCTATTGAGATTTCTTGCCATAAAAAACTGTCGCAGTCACTACCAAGACAGTCATCAGAAGTAGAATGAAAGAACATTCTTATTTACTGTTTAGAAGACCATGGCGGTTACATTCTATAGCGGTTATATTACATATATTTATATCAAAATTGGAACGGACCTTTTTTTTATAAGTGCTATAGAAGCCCCAACAATCGTTATTAGAAATCTGCATGTTTATATGTTTATACGCAATACACACATAAATTACTGCACAAAATTAAATGCTGTTTTCACAGTTGTATTGCTGAAGGTCTACCCCAAAATCTAGTCATGTTTCACACCGCCTATCGAGTATTATCTGTCAAGATTTTTTTTGAAAATGACTCGACAACTTTCATATTCCATACGAAGCATTCGCATATGAAGTCACGGGCAAAACCTAGAACAAAATATAATAAACAAAAGTAAGTAATTAAAGAAATGTATTGAATAATTTATCGAGAAAGATTGGCTTATAGAGAGGCCCCCTGTAGCGAGATTACCGTTTACAGATATAAATCTTTCTATGAATAAAGAAGAAAGAAAGATCTTTTTATCTAAACTATAGTATTTTAGAATTCCTATTTGGTACGTGGATATACATAAATAATACTGTTACTTAGAAATTGAATTATTTAACATTTAAAGTATTTATTGCCGACATTGCAATGTAATTAACGAGAATTGCGTTACTTGTTTATTTTTTATACAACAAAGGTACGTCGGCATAGCGGTAGTAAATGTGACTGTTGTGCATTATGTTGAATTTCCTGAGTCTGAAAAACATTTATTGGCACGTGAACCTCCGTGGCGCAGTGGTAGTGAATGCGTCTGCTGTACATGAGGTCTCGGGTTCGAATCCCAGGTCAGGCCAACAAAAATTTATTGGGTTTTTCAGTTAATAAATCTAAATAGCAGCCCGGAGTTTGGAAGTTGGCGGTGTTAGACATCCCCGTGTTTTGGAAAACACGTAAAGCCGGTGGTCCTGCGCCTGATCTCTCTGCAGTCGTGTCGGATTACCGTTCCATCGGATCATGAGAGTTAGGGAACAGAGAGTGCCCTTGTGTTTGCGCACACACTTGTGCACTATAATATCTCCTGCGTGTTTGGCCAGTCTCCGTTAAGATTGGCCGCCGTGGCCGAAATTCGGTCTGGAGGATATTATTATTATTATTATTGGCATTTCTATCAAAAGAACCACAGTAGCTGCACTAGGCCTTAAACTGTGCCTCAGACTATTTGTTTCCTATTATGTATGATTTTAAACAATAGGTGGTGAAATGATAATGTAACAGACATGTTTAAGTGCAAAAGTTTAATATTTAAAACGTGCCATCATGAGTATTATATGCTATCGCCTAATTAATATTGCAATCAAACGTGTCGTTCCGGCGTTTCAAAAAAGATTCCTGTATTAGTAATAAGTTCAGGCTGTCGTATGGGACTTACAAATATTTAAACAACGAAAGCGATGAACACCCAAACTTGGAACAACTGTATATGTGGACCACACTATTTTTTGTTTCCTGTGGTGATCGAACCCAAGTATCGTGCTTCCCATTTCAATTATTATTAAATTAAACATATGAATGCACAATCGCATTTAGTCACGGACTGCCTTTGCATTGTCACAAAGTGTACATGCCATCCTTTTCTTTTTTTTTTTTTTTTACGTGGCATGCTTTGACTCGTATCCCTCCGCGGGGGCGGGCGGAGGGATTATGTCGGACTCGCCGGGGAAAAAAGAAAGATATTGTAAAGATAATGCACCTCCCGGAATACCGACTAAACCTACCACGGTGTTCCTCGACAAAACCACTATCGACGGGGCCGCGCGAATCGCTTTCGCATGCAGTTGCGACCCCGCCGAGGTTACGGCCCGCCGTGGGAAACGGCAGGCCACTACGCGAAGAGACCTACCCAAAGGACTTATACCTACATAGGGTTTCGGGGGGAGAACTACGGGTCTCTCCCTTTGGACCAGGGTACTGCGGGGTCAGGAAGCCCACTGCGCCTCGAAAGGCGTGTTCTATCGACCGCTGACTAGAGTGCGTGGTGCCTGACATTGGTGTTGGACTCGCAGGGGTATGTGGTTGGCCGCTGAGGACGACATGTTCGTTTGCTCGCCAAACACGTTGCGTTCGAGCGTCGGACTCAGACGCGGCCAGTGCAAACCAGTCGGTCGCATGAGGCACGGAGTTGCCTTTAGCGAAGTGGCAGTGTGGTTTCACTGCCGCAACGCATCTCGGGAGCTTGCCTGCTCAGCAAGTAAGAGTCATAGCTGGAGTGACTCGGGCCACACCCGGCTTGTAGGCCTATTTGGGTAGGCATACGGATGTATGTCGGGAAGTGAGCGTGCCTTACACAGCTCCGGTACCATACTGGAGATATGGGATGCGGCTTCTCCGTCGGCTTCAGCGAGGTTATCGTTAGCAACTCCTTGAGTTGCGAGTAGTGAGCGGCTTTATTGCTCCGGTACCTATCTGGAGAATAGGTAGTGTCACTTGGGCACGAGGTAGCTCGCTTACGAGAACCGGATCTCTGAGGTTAGGGTGGAGAGTCGGGATTTGGGGACAAGACCTGTCTATAACTGGTCCCGGAAGGTGCTCTCGGGCACTGGAAGGTACAGCGGCTCCTCTATTATAACCTAACGGTTGGTGTAGGGGAACGCTATATCATAAACTGGGATAGTCGTAGAGGAAGGGGATGTCCCCCCCCTCCCCCTAGAGGGGAGACGGACTCGAAACAGAGGACTATTGCTACGTATGGATTCTAATATATGGGCTATAGGTATGGGTGTTTGGTGGACTGGTATATTGCTAACTATGGATGAAAAACGGCGTCTGCCCTGAATACTCTTATAGCATCAATGCAATGGGCAGACGGTGACTCGCCAACTCACTAGATGGGCCCCCTGAATAGCCACTATAGGCATACAAGCCAGTAGCAGAGGGCAACACCAGTGCGAGTGGCTAGGGGTGTCGAGCGGTGCGGCGCCGGTTTCACCATCACGGGTCTCGTGACAACGGAGACCCGGAGCGGGTTTCCCCGTGGTTATGCCCTTGAAAATGACACTTCCACCCCCAAGCATTATATATATTTATATTATATTATTATTATTATATTATAATATTAATATCATGCTACCTAGAATATTAACAGATTATTGTATTCAATTTACACGAGCATGCCTTCAGGGTTTTGTCTAGAACAAACAAGTGAAATTGAAGAATATTAAAGGAATAAGATTGATTTGATTTGTTCTGCTTGCGCTTTGGGCAATATTGCGTGAGGCTCGTATTCATAAGAAAGAAATCGTGTGTAACAGCAATTCCTACATACGTAATATACTTACGCTTGTATCTTCGAAAAGTGGAGCAGAAGCGTATCACACGTATATGTATTTCGTCAGCTAGCTTTAGGTCCAACGTAACGAAGGTGAACGTTATTGCCAAATAAAAATATAAATATTGTAGAATTTTCCAGCCTTCCTCTTTCATCTCTCTATCTGACTGTTTACAAGAAAATATATATTTCATTAACAGTATTTAAAAATTCTCTCTTGCGCGTGGAATTTGGAAAAAGATACCTTTCTTTATTTTTCGCCTAATTGACTTCTAGGCGACGTCAAAAATTTCTTATTATTAATACTGAACTTCTAGGTAGCTTATCAAGATGAAACATGCACCAGATTTTAAGTTAGACCTCCAGCAACAGAATCATGAAAACCGCATTCAATTTCGTTAAATAATATTTCCGTGATACGCGTAAAACATACAGACAGACAGATAAACAAATATTCTAAAGTAATTGTTTTAGCTTTTATAGCTTTTCGAAAGTCTCCATTCACCTTTTCCTTAAATATTTGCTAAGTACAGACATCGACTAGTTATATTGCTGCTGAAAAGCAACCAAAACGGAGAAGAAAGTGTAAATTAAATTTAAATAGTTTTAATAATTTTAAATACCTTAATTAATAATAAATAATAAAGTAGTAAAGGTTCAGTTGTAGACTAATATTTTTGAAATTATGTTATTAAAGTCTTAAAAAACAACGCAATAATATGTTTATTAAGTAGTTTAATTTCAATGTGGATATATATGTATTTTGCATGTTATATGTGTTTGCTCGTTTTAACTCGAATTTAACAGTAAATGAAGTGAAATTCATGATGTCCATTTTTATTCTTAAATTTCTCTTGCATGTCGTAAATGAGCTCACCGAAGCACATTGAAGATTACATGTTTTGCTTGATTGAGTATCGTAAACTATTATATATTCTGGTTCGAGAATTTTAGTCGATCAAGCGGGGTTCTTGGCATTGGTATATCTTTCATTCCAAATTTAAAAGCTAAAATTGTGGGTCACCTCAGACAGTTTTGGGGTACTCTCGTCTGATACCCTCGCCAGAATTGTCTGGCGAGGGTCAGACATCAGACAATTCTGGACTGGGCACCAGACAGTTCTGGAGTGGGCAAAAGCAGATTCTGGGGTAGGTACCAGATAATACTGGAGTGGGTATTGGATAATTCTGGGACGGACACGTGCAACCTCTTCCTTAATTACCTTAAAAGGAAACACAAGGGCCGTTTTCCCATACAAACGCAGTCCCCTGTTTCCTTCCTGGATAATGCCAGTAGAGCGATAATATTTTTCCAAAAAATGTATGGCCTCTATTGGCATGTGTCTATGATTTCCTTTTTTTCATAAATTAATTATTAAAAGAGACATGAGCCTTCAAAAATCTCAAAAATTGGCCAGATCTGCCGCTCTGTTCAAACATCCAGAAAACAAATTTGACTAGATTATATAAAAAAAGGAAAACAGGAACATGGCCAAAGCCTTTTTTTAATTTTTAATGGAATAAGTAGTTATATCCGTCAAGTTTTGGAGAAAGATTCAGGGGACTACGAAACGTTGATTTTGTGTACTTTTAATAGGTATTTTCGGTTCAAGATGCAGTTGTCTCTATCGCGCTCTACGAGCACTGCGCGACAGCAATAGGTTTTACAAATACCTATTTTTCAATTCTCTCGCCCTTAGTGTTTCCTCTTAATAGCTTTTGAAGTGATATGAAGCCACCGCTACTGGTTAACAGCTAATCAATCTATAAATAGTTTTATTCTATCTTATTTTAAAGTCACTGTCGAAACGTACGACATTTTCGACAGCTTTATACTTAGACATAGTAGTCACAAACTATGTAGATACAGCTCGCCGGCGGTTATTATTATTATGATCCTTAGGTAAATATATTGTTGTTTTAAATATAATATATAATAACAATAAAATATTAAAATTTGGAATTAAAAATATTAGTTTTATAATTTTAATACTTGATTTTTACAAACACTTCATATTTATATTTTTTTAAATATTTGTTTACCAAACGTGTACATACATGTCAATTCGTATATTAAAAACTAACATTGCTCGCAGCTCCACTCCTCCGCGTAGTACCGAAAAAGTAGTTTATGTCCTTCCAGGATTTAAACTATTTACCAAATTTTATCCAAATAGGTAACAGACAGACAAAGTTACTTTCGAATTTATGATATTAGTAAGGATTAGAAATGAAAATGGGTTGTATTATATAATTATATACGGGCAAAACAAATAACGGGCATGCATCTTAGAATTTGCTGACAATAAAAACCCAATTCCGCTTTCCTTGACCCTGGTATCGAACCCAAAATCTCATGCATAGTAGTCGCATGTATAGCCGTTGCGGCAACAGAAGCAATATAGAATAATATAGAAGCAAATAAATTTTATTGAATTTTGACATACGATCGATATAGGCTATATCGATATATGGGTGCGCGCAGTACTTTCTGGACGCACTCGACAGGTTACAGAGGTGGGCTGTCCGTATCATCGGCGATCCAGAGGTCACGAGATCCCTAGAACCTCTGCAACTCCACATCGCCTCTTTGGAATGTTTCTACAGAATATACCACGGCGAGTGCTCTGAAGAATTATTCCACCTTATCCCGCCCTCTCCTTTCCTATCCAGAACAACACGTGCTGGGCTCAGATGCCATCTTTACACGATAGAGTCGATAAGAGCGCGCACCAACAAGTTTGGGTCCTCATACCTCTGCCGAACGATCAAGGCATGGAATTCTTTGCCAAGGCAAGAGTTTCCTTCTTCCTTCAATCCTGGGTCCTTTAAGCGGGGCGTGAAAAACACCTTTTTAGGCCGTCAAGGTAGAGACCTCAACATTGCCTCAGCTGCTATGAGGATGGTGTGGAGGCCACTGCTCTTGGACCACATGATCGCTTATCATCAGACGGAGTGTGAACATTTTGAAGAGCAAAATAAAAATATAAACTATAAGTATAACTGTAATAGGCCTTACAAATAATGTACATTTTTAATTATATGGAGTATTTCATAATATAAATACATGAATATGACGCTGATTAATTAACTCTGAAATCGCTTGCTCTGACAAAAGTGCGTACAGTCATCAAATGACGTAGCACGTATGTTAATTATGTTGGACAGTAAGCAATGACGGAAAACGTTTATAAACGTGTAACGTTAAAATAAATGTAGCCAATCAATACCGTTTATGATTACGTGGTTCCAACTAGAAATAAATGAAGTATATTTAATTTAAATTTTATTTTATTATTTATAGGAAAACTTGCAGCTAAAACAGTATGATAGAAAAACTTATAACATAAATAAGGCGAATTACAAGTTTTCACTTATAACCTAATTAAATAACTTAAAAACTAACTAACATGCAACACAAATAAATATTAAATAAAATGGTCAACCGCGATTACTCCCAAAAAGCTGCTTACAACATATTTGTTTTAATTTGAAACAGAAGTGGTAAAAAGGTCTACATCAGCATTCCGGCACGCCACATTGTACATTCAGCTCGCTCTAATTAAGTATGAATTCTGTCTATAATTTGTACTCACCTCAGGAATGTATACGAGATTCGATCTGCGTAGAAAAGCAGATGGTACGCGTAGACCAATTTTGCTCATAAACTCTGTTACATCAATACATCCATTTATAATATTTATTTATTTTTAATTTTTTACAGCGACTTCAATAATTGGGTACATAGAAATTTGAGCGATATTGTATGTATCTTGCGAATTGTCTTTGTACGTTCTCAAGTCGATTTATGTACGTATTGAGGATAATTGGGTGAGAATAATAATAAAAAATGAGGATGATTTTTAGTATGTTCATGAAAACAATAAATATTTTTTATATATCATTTCAATTTGCTTTTAATCCGTAATCTACGCGAATAGCAAATATTAATCGTATTATATATTTTTGTACTGTCAAATAGCTTATTTTCTGCTTCTGGGCATCTGAGTCTATCTATTCTGTGACATCGGCATCTCGGCGCGTGGAGCGTTGTGAATGCTGTCAGGAGACAATGAATCATCGCGCGATGTCAAAGACACGAGTCGACGTCGAACGCGCTCCATTCGTGCGTGACACGACTGCCCACAGTTTTTTGTCTAGATTTTTCGAGTATTTGGGTTCCTTGTCGATCGAGTCGAGTAGTTGGGCTCGGTGTAAGCAGCCATACTTGTGTTCTATACTAATATTAACTAAAACTAAAAAGGAAAGATTTGAGTATTTGTATGTTTGTTTGTATGCATTTAATTCAAAACCTACTTAACTAATTTTATAATTCTTTCAGCATTAGAAAGCAATATTATGACCGAGTAATATCAAAACTAATATTTTAAATGTGAATGTGAGTTGTTTGTTTGTTGTGCTTTCACGCCTTAAATACTCGACCGATCATCATAAAATTTCGCATATACGTTGTCAGGGTAACCGAAAAGGACATATCATAAGGACATAAGGGGATACCCTTATGTCCTTATGATATTTACTTTTTACTTTTTCCAGATGAAAGATATTTCATCTGGAAAAAGTACTATTACTAACATAACCTAACCAACCTTACGCGAGTGAAGCCGCAGGCAAAAGTTAGTATAGTATAAAATATAGAAGCTAGCTCAGTGGCGCTGCGTTAGTAAATACTTTTGTGTCATGAGGTCTTAAGTAGAGTACCGAGTTGGTCAGTGTTATAATTGAGTTTTCTTGTTATGAAATTTTCAGTCGCAGCACGGCGCGGCGTTAAGAACTCTGTAAAAGGCTCGCCACCCTTTTTTGTTTTGTGAAAAAGACATCCTGCACTAGGAATAATCCTTGTATCGCGGGGGAATTTACAAACATTCAAACAACGGACGCAAAAACCATCCAGATTTGGAACAACCATTTGTCCTGTGCGGGATTCAATTATACGACACTAGGCGCAGTGGCACTGAAGAGGACAACTTTTAAACCACTACGGTTATAATGCTTGTTAGACACTTTTGCTTTGCTCCTTCGGGAATATAGTAGGACTATGTATGCATGAACATATATAAAACACTGTTGTTTTACATATTGTCGTCTTACGTTCACGCGAATGTTATACATAGAAATTAAAATACTATATACGGATTTTATTGCGGCTTAATTAAAAAACACAACTTTTAGATAATTTTGCAAGTAATAAATTACGGTTTAAATATTAATTTTCTCAAAAGATTTACAATCACTTACAGAGAAAATACAATAGAGAATTACTATATATTTTCTTATATTATATTATATACTTAAATAATAATAGTAAATTAATAATTAAAATTTTTAGATTTTCAATTTTCCAACGTTTCGGTTGCTTTTTAGCAGACATGATTACTTTCATTTTAAAATTAGTGTGTTTCAAATAAACACGGTTAAAATGTGTATAGAGTAGTTTTATTTCACAGTTGTTTTAGCTGTTCTGCAATTACTTTTCGTTCATTACAAACATGTATTTATTAATAGGATGTATTTAGGGATTATATAAAGAGCTTTGAGCATCCTACTTCGGCAATAACGTCAGTATTTTACCGGCTAATACCGCGGACTCAGCACCGACTGCCTCAAAGTATAATTTTAGGATAAGTACATGGTAGTTCAAAATACATTTAGTCTTAGTTTAAATTTTATACTTAAGAACTAATTGATTAGTTCAGGTTTTTTAATGTTAGAATATGCTTTAAATGTGATTAAAAAATAAAAGAAATCCTCAAATAAAATTAAATATTAAATGTATTCATTTTTCTTAGGACGTCAACGTGCGAGTGATACCCGTGATATTGCAAGTGATTATGGGCTATTGTTATCGCTTACCATCAGGCAGATCATAAGTTTATTGCCACTATATATTTGCCACCATTGCACATTGTAGTTTAAAAATACGTTTCTCCGTCTGTCTTTTTCAGCGTTTTATAACTTGAGAAACTGGTTTGTTCCGCATTTGCCCCTAAATTACGACCCACATTCCAAAATGTTCCTCATTCCTTTTTCCTTCTACATTTTTGAGCATATGGTTAGCAAAACAAAACATGTTTAATAATTATTTTAAGTCTTTTCAATGTCGGGCTCGTGATATCATGCAATCATAAGGCCAAAGTTTCGCCGAGAGATCAAGGAGGTATTTTAAAATATATTTCGGCTGACGGTACATCAAAATCTACTATACAAAAAAAACCGGCTCAAAAAAGGAACATCATTCGGGACGAAATAGGAATTACGTTAAGAAATTAATATTTATCTAAATTTCGGAGCATATGATGAACAATTTTTGTGGCGAATGTGTATTTTTGCATTCGGGATGAAACATGAGGGGCGAATGCGGAATAAATCGAGAAACTATTCGTGGAGATATTACGGCATAACGACGGTCAACGCGAACAAAGTCGCGAGCACTGCTAGTATATTCTAAATGTGAAAGTCAATTAATCAGCTTGTAACGTTTTTATGAATAATTGTCAAACCGATTTTCATAAAAAGACATTATTCAACTTGTGTGCATCGTTAACTTAAAAACTAACTATGTATCACACATACACGACATATTAATTTTAAAGAGACATTCTAAATAAACTATTCTGAATTTAATTAAGTACTTTTATAATAATATAATTAATTATGCATACAGGCGATGGTAAATGTTATGTACAGAAATGTGATATATATAAATATATTATATTCATTTTTGATAAAGACAACTCCTGCCGCGGCTTAAATCCTGTGCCGCGAGGGTCTTTACAAACATTCAAACAACGGACATAATGGACATCCGGACATGGAATAATTATTTCTGGATCACACAAATTTGTGTCCCGAGTGGGATTCGAACCCACAATACTCGGCGCAATAGCAGTGGTCAGGCGACCACGGCGGCAACTTTATATTTGAACAACTATTTTTATTTTAAATTAGTCAACACTAGAGGTTTTCTTTTTATTCTTCTAAAGTGGCAAACTAACATACCTGATGGTAAGTGGTCACCGTAGCCTATGGACGCCTGCAGCACCAGAGGCATCACTTGCGCGTTGCCGACCCTTTAGGAAAGGAAGCGGGAAGGAGAAGGAGCGGGAAGGGGGAATAGGGTGATTGGGCCTTAGGCACTCTCACTCACCGAACGAAACACAACAGTAGAAATACTGCTATTTCACGTCGATATTTTGTGAGAGGGTAGTCCTTCCCCGGTCAAGCCGGCCCATTCATGCTGAAATCAGCGAGGCTCTACTACTCAATAATTCGGTATCCTTTCGGTGTAGCGGGAGACTTTAAAATATTTAAAGAATGGAGATTCAGACTCACAACAATCATTTGTGGATCTCACAAATTATAGTCCTTTGCCGTGCAATCAAAGTTATCACTTTCACTAAATATTATAAAACAAAGGCCCCCGCCGTGTCTGTCTGTCCGCGATAAGCTCAAAAACTACTGAACAGATTTTCATGCGGATTTCACCAATAGGCGTAGTGATTCAGAGAAAGGTTTAAGTGCATAATTTATTAACGTTTTGTTCTACCAGTGCGAAGCCGGGGCGGGTCGCTAGTTAAATATATTTTATTTAAAGCACTAGAAATAAATCCAGCAAATTTATAACCTTTAAAACTATGGATGCAAAGAATACCCACATAACTTTTGGCTTATATGGGAATCAAACACACGGGACGACGTATTGGCCAATTAACCATTTAAACCATTTCACCGTCCGTGGAATATATTCGCAAAAAAGTCAATTACGGAACTACTACTCCAAAAACGTTCGGACATACCTCATACATCGTCCGCCATTTTTTGTGCCCATCTCATTCGGTTCTATAAATTTTAATTATAGATAGATCTCACTCTAAGAACATGATAGTGCAGCACGTCAATAAAAAATATCGGTTAAGTGTGATGCCGATCCGCGTACCGACAATTCCGTACCATTACACGTTACTTATAAAATGCAGGTATTTTCTCTGCTCAACTCTTTGCCTGAACAATTACCTAAATGTAGCTTATGTAACTTAGTAAACGCTCTAATCTATATAGTTTCACGTTCATAAGTGTTACTTTGTGACCTAAATGAAGAAATACATTTTTATTTTGACTTTATACAGGTTCATCAATTTGAAAGGGTGATTTGCATGTTATTAAAGCGCTGTTCGTTTGCTAAGGATAGATCATCATCATATTAGTATAATATTATTGAAAACGGATTAGTAGTTCCATAAATTAATTTATGTAGAATTAATTTTACCTGTATATAACACTAATTATATAACATGAAAGCATTTATATCCTAGTGCCTACTAAAACGACAACACACTACACTTGCGTGTGTGCGAATCCAAGACGGTACGCTTTCAGCAATCATTTCTCCCACGTACGTGCTAGCTGCGATAGCCTAGTGGGAAACCGTTGGACTGCCACGCAGAGGTCTCGAGTTCGAACCCAAGGCGCGCATCTCTGACTTTTCGAAGTAATATGCGTATTAAATAGTTAATTATCTGTTGCTTTAACGGTGAAGTAATACATCGTGAGGAAACCTGCATGTTTAAGAGTTCTCCATAATGTTCTCGAATATATGTGAAGTCTACCAACCCGCATTAGGCCAGCGTGGTTGACTATGGCCAAACCCTTCTCACACAGAGAAGAGGCCCGTGCCCAGCAGTGGGACAGTTTAATACAGGGCTGATATTATTATTATTCACATTTATTCACTATTTATCAATAAAAGTACATTTTTCAATATATAATTATAAAAAAACACATTTAAAAACATAAAAATTATGGATGCCCACCGACATCGAGACAAGGTCCAAGCTCTTATTATTATTATTATTACGTGCTAGCTCTGGAATGAACTGCCTGCTTCGGTGTTTTCCGAGCGCTATGATATGTCCTTCTAACGAGGTTTAAAGAGAGTTCTTCTTTCACGGTAGGCAGCGGCTTTGCTGTGTCCTAACATTGCTGAAGTCCATGGGCAGCGGTTACCACTTTCTATCAGGTGGGCCACTTGCTCGTATGCCAACAAAGGTAATAAAAAAAATACCCATACACTGATGCAAGCGTGGTACTACTGTGGACCAATTAGAGTTACATTTAAGCCGTGATAACTTATTGGGAGACCATTAGACTGTTACGCAGAGGTCTTGATTTCTATCGCCAGGCGCATACCTCTAACTTTTAGAAGTTAATTACAATTAAATAGTTAATTGTCACTCGTTTAAATGGCTCAGGTAAACATCGTTAGGAAACCTGCATGTCTGAGAGTTCTCCATAATGTTCTTAAAGATATTTGAAGCCTGTCAACCCGCACTGAGCCAGCGTGATGGTTTCTAGCCTGAACCTTTTTACATTGGGAAGAGATGCGTCTCCAGCAGTGGTACAGTTATTATTATATAAAAATATTAGCCCTGTATTAAACTGTCCCACTGCTGGGCACGGGTCTCTTCTCAGTGTGAGAAGGGTTAGGCCATACTCCACCACGCTGGCCCAGTGCGGGTTGGCAGACTTCACATATCTTCGATAATATTATAGAGAACTCTCAGACATGCAGGTTTCCTCACGATGTTTTCCTTCACCGTTAAAGCGAGCGATAATTTACTGTTTATTATGCACACAACTTCGAAAAGTCAGATATGCGAGCCTTGGGATCGAACTCGTGACTTCTGTGTAGCAGTGTAATGTTTTCCCACTAGGCTATTATTATTTATTATAATATTAATGTACTATAAAAGAAACAATGTTACTTATACAAATTTAGGAAAACGGGTACATGACCATGCTTAGTACTTAAATAATTTTTTGAAAGGCTTGTTTTCTCCATGTACTTATTTTCCATTATTTAAATCATGCAACGTGAAAGTATAAAGTGATTATGCACACAAATATTTTGCACCCCTGCAATGCAATTACGTTGGGAAACTAAGTTATAACAGTGGATAACTAAGTTCGGAACATGCCATCTTTCCCCGCACAAATGCGGTATGCATGCGGTATTGTGAAAAAAAAGGGTTACTAACTTGATTTGTAAATGATAATAGGGTAGTTAACTCACTTTTTTATTATTTATGTCAAAGTTACATTATCTAAATTATAAAATACAAAGAATTATTGAAATCTCTAAAATAAATCAGACACAAGCTTTTCAAATTCGGCATTATCACCGTATCTACATAGGGGTAGTTGTCAAATGATAGAATAAGGATGCACGATACAAACTGTGACGTAACCGCTAGTTAAATGTAGCTGTCCGAGAGAGATAGCTAGATATCCCCAACAAGCCTCCACTTTTACTTTTACCCAAACTTAAAATCTATATATTAATACGTGAAGAAAAAACTTTGTACCCCTTTTTACGATAATTACACGGACGGAGGAGTATGACATTTGGCACAGTTAAAATTTATATGGAGACGAAGTGGCGAATCCTAGTATTTTACTAAAATATACATCAGAAATACATTAAATTAATGAAAAAGCACTACACGCACACAACCATGAATTTGACACAAGCAGTCGAATCGCGTTCGTAGTATTTCGACTCGTATTTCTTCGTAACTATGGTTACATATGTAAATATGTGGAGTAGGTGACTAAATGAAATGTAATTATAAGGGTATAATTATAGACGATAAAACCGAATAATGATCAAAGTTAAAATTTAAATCAATTATGGGCGAATTTCGACCATTTGGCGACCGCTAGTATTAATTACTCCTTTATTTTGCAACCAATTTTGATACTGTTTGCACAGAGATTTTCTTTGTGTGTAAAATAATGTACTAAATTACACATAACTGCACGGATGGTGTAGTGGTTTCAGTGGTCACCTCGCCACTGCTGCCGCGCCGAGTGATGCGGGTTCGATTCCCACACGGGACAAAAATTTGTGTGATCCACAAATATTTGTTTCGTGTCTGCGTATTCTTTGTGTCTGTTGTTTGAATGTTTGTAAAGTCCCCCGCGACACCGGAATTATTAATAGAGCAGGAGTAGTATTTAAAAAAAAAAGACATCTGTCTTATTGCTGATTTATCAAACCTCGTTTAAGCTGTATATAGACATTATTTTAGGTTTGTAATTAACGTAGCACTTATAATCAACTTAATTAAACTATCGAAGATAAGAGGAGATGGTAATTGTAGAGAAGGTAATTGTATTTCTTATCGATAGTTATATGACAAAAAATATACTTTGTAAATGTGCTGTTTTACACAATGTTTCATTTGACATTTTTAAATTGAATTACTAGGTCATCTCACTTAAATTGCTGATAACAGTTTCGTTTTAAAATTTATATATTAGAAAAATATCTATACATGTGAAATAAAATTGTGACTGGTCGATGTCTTTATATTATAGGCGATATTTCAGAAAAATTATGTGAAGGTTTTTCATAAGAGCTATATATATTTTTGGCTGTGTGTTTGTTTGTAAAAGCATTATGCAAAAACTACTGCTCAAAATTAAATGCGGTTTTTACAGATGTATTACTAATAGATCTGGTACAGATTTTAAGTAGATATCTATTTAAAATCTGTACCAGATCTATTTTGAATTTTTGTCTGTTTGCATGTTTGTAGGCGGATCACACAAAAGCTACTGCACGAAATTAATTGCGGTTTTTACAGTTATATTGTTTGAGTTCTAACTTAAAATCTGGTTTAGATATTAAATCTTAGAAGACAATAATAACTGTGTATAAATCAGCTACTTATATGCAATAAAAGAAACATAAATATATGTACCTACATCCAAAAACCACGTGTACGAAAATGCGGGCAATAATTAGGTTTCAATAAAGAGGAAAATCATTCTTAAAAACTATTTTAAATTTGATGTTGATATTATAGATTAGTTGCTTACATAAGCAACTGTCTGAACTGTCTGACGGACTGACGCACAAAAAGAAACCAATTTTACTACATATAATATATAACGTTACGTTTATGCGAATATTGAAATTATACAAAATTTATTATAAATTTGTATATTTTGGTACTTTGTTTACAAAGGATGGTAAACATGAGGAAAATATTGAAAGGAGAACGATTGCTGGCAATAAAGTGAATGGAGCTCTACGTGCTTTTATGAACAGTCGAAATGAATCAGAAAAGGCACGTTTGGCTGTTTATAGAGGACTATTAGTGCCTACACTTATGCATGGAAGTGAAAGTTGGGTATGGCAAAAGAAGCATGACAGCAGAATACATGCTGTAGAAATGAGAGCGCTGAGAGACATATGTAGTGTGACTCTGTAAGATAGCGAAAGGAACAGTATGATTAGAGAGAGATGCGGCATGAAAGTGGATATAGTGGCAAGAATAGAAAAGGGTATGTTAAGCTGGTTTGGGTATATAGACAGAATGAACGAGAAAAGACCGACTAAGAAAGTTTAAGAGGCTAGTGTGAATGGAAAAGTCGCAAGAGGCAGATCTAGGTGAACGTATCTTGATCAGATCGGAGACGTTCTGGACAAAGGCCAGGTTAAGATCACCTTAAACCGGCGAGCGTGTATGAGGAATGTGATGAAAGTGAATGAAGCTTGAAGATGTGTCAGGATCGTAGCAAATGGAAATCCTTAGTCTCTGCCTTCCCCTCTGCGAAACAGGCGTAAATCTATGTATATATTATAAATACACAATTATTTTGAAACTTACTGGTAGGATTTACAACTATTTAATTTAAAGCTATTTAAATTATGAAACTATTTAACTTTACTCTTTTCTTAACGGTCGGTTGGTTTTCAGCAGCCATATATGAAGAGACTTGGGTAGTGGTTTTCTTAAAGTCTTGAAGTGTAATTATTTCAAAGTATCTGAACATAATTATTGCTGTTCCTATTTATGCAGAATGAGTGCAAACCACTAACCATTTAAATATGGCATCCTAGATATGCATAGTACACGGCGATAAAAATTAAATCATGTTATAATTTATTGATGTATTTACTATAATATAACTACACTTCATTGAAATTAAACTACTATATACGGATTTTATCGCGTTGTTTATTTAACACTCTATTACATAATTTAGAAACTGTTACACTACTATACTATACTATTAAACTTTACTAATTGACTCCCCGTGACCATGGCTGCTGAAAAGCAACCGAAACGTCGGGGAAAGTGTAAACTTAAAAACAAATAGATTTGATAGTTTTAATAATTTAAGTAGCTTAAAATTAGTAAACTTTAATAGTATAGTATAGTAGTGTAACAGTTTCTAAATTATGTAATAGAGTGTTAAATAAACAACGCGATAAAATCCGTATATAGTAGTTTAATTTCAATGAATAACATTCGCGTAAACAGAAGACAATATTATATAACTACACTTCATTAGTCCAGATATTAAGGCGCAACACATGTTAAGTCAAACAACTGTTAAGTCCCAGCTTAAGAGCAGCGATAGCTCAGTGGGGAGACCAACAGACTGCAATGCAAAGGGTCTCGGGTTCGAACCCACGTCGCGCACTTCTGACTTTCGGAAGTTATATGACTTTTCGAAATTATGTGCGTATTGATTGACAATTATCGCCTGCTCCGTGCCTCGAAGAGCACGTTAAGCCGTCGGACCATGAACCGACCAACCTCTGTTGCCTCCAGTCGTTATTGGGAAATTCGACACAAAACATCCCACTGGGTCGAAGTCTCGCCGGTCTGTACTGACTGGCTCCCACACAAGATAAGATAAGATAAGAAGATAAAGATAAGTCCCAGCTTCGATGTTTTGTAGGCGAAAAATAAAACGATTTACAAATAAACTTTCCGTAGCGATATTATGTCGTAACACCGAACTGTTAATGCAAAAGAAGACATATTTGAATTTTTTGTTTAATGATCTGCATTTTATTGCTAAGAATGTGTGGATGCGCAATTCCATGATACTGTCTATTATAAATGGCGACAATTAAATAGGTTTTACTGCACCTATACAACCTAAATAGTTTCATCCTATTTAAACATTTAAGTTCCGTCAGTAATATATGGCATAATGACTGCAACACCTTGTTTGTACATAATGAGTTGTAAAATACTGACATTATATTTTAATGGTGACTAAAAGAGCGGCCGTGAGTTTCTTGCATCTTTAACTTTTGCTTAAACCTATTAACCAACATGAATGAAACTTCAGTAAACTCGCTAAATAATAAAAATTTCAGTAGCTTGCTTAGTGACTTAAATTAATAAATGCTTTTTCACCATTAGAAGCCCAATTCTCGTAATAATACAGCAGAAAATGGAGTTGAGATAAGCTTTTTTTTTAAATGAATACTGCGACGCACACTGAACAGTAAGAACACCATGTATAAAAGTGTGTTCTATATTATGTATAATGTAGTAATGTATTTTATATAATAATGTATATAATTTTTATTATTATCAATTTATAAATACATTTTTTACTGAAATTAAACTACTATATACGGATTTTATCGCGTTGTTTATTTAACACTTTATTACATAATTTAGAAACTGTTACATTACTATATAATACTACCATTAAACTTTACTAAATTTAAGATAATTAAATTATTAAAACTATTAAAGCTAGTTATATTTAAGTTTTCACTCGCCCCGACGTTTCGGTTGCTTTTCAGCAGCCATGGTCACGGGGAGACTAAGATGGTAGTTGTCCATTGAGACAACAAATAGTTTTAATAATTTTATTAGCTTAAAATTAGTAAAGTTTAATAGTAATATTATATAGTAGTGTAACAGTTTCTAAATTATGTAATAAAGTGTTAAATAAACAACGCAATAAAATCCGTATATAGTAGTTTAATTTCAATGAAAAACATTCGCGTAAACAGAAGACAATATTATACATTTATCACTGTTACACACTTATTTTGTATTATAATAGTTTTGATTGTGTGTTGCAATGCTTCATTAAAATAAAATATTTCTTTCTTTCCTTAGTGCTACAAATATCACACATAGTATTCTCTTATATAAGGTAGTTGCCTATGTTTGACGTTGTACATAGCCAGCGATAGCCAAGTGGGAAACCGTTGGACTGCCATGCAGAGGTGTCGAGTTCGAGCCCAAGGCGCGCATCTCTGATTTTTCGAAGTTATATGCATATTAAATACTTAATTATCGCTTGCTTTAACGGTGAAGAAAAACATCGTGAGGAAACCTGCATGTCTGAGAGTTCTCCATATTTTTTTCGAAGATATGTGAAGTCTGCCAACCCGCACTAGGCCAGCGTGGTGGACTATAGCACTATCTCACAGTGAGAAGAGGCTCGTGCTCAGCAGTGGGAAAGTTTAATACAGGGTTGATACTAAAACTGGGTGTTTCTATTGGGAAAATCTCTCAGGGGGTGATTATACTTCTTATTATGAACAACTTTTGTTCCGGGACATTGACAAAATCGCGAAAAAGAATACCGGTTGTTCCATACATTTTACCGAGGTCAAAGTCCAATTTTGTCGCTAACGCGTCTAATACCGCCTAACCGGCTCAGTGTCTGACTTCGAACTGTTACTGAGATATTTCTCCGAGTATAAAATAGACTAGCATCATTATTCTAGTCTATTCTATTCTATATTCAGTTAATTTAAAATATTTTCCAGTAAGTCTCAGTAGAATTACTGGCAAATACGATAACACTTCCTCCAAAGCATTCGGCACCTATAAAATAAGGCAACAATAACACTCAACTTGTGCATCGTACTTCCACAAATAGTCGTATACATAACTGCAACCTTTTCCTCAACTACTCAGACCTAAAACGTTCTATATATCAATAATAAGCATTGAATTGCCCCCTCTCCTTGTATGAAAGCCATGGGTAGGGAGTTTTGTTCCGCCCGACCGCGTTTGTTTAAAGCCGCCCAACCTGGCGGGCCGGCTGTGTATTAACTCGGTTTTTATATAACCCCACCCACGACGTCTTGAATGCATAGCAACGCGTCTCTGTTTACAGTGAGGGTTACCAGAGGTGTAACACTGCCACACGCTCCAGTAATTTCTACGTAATAGACGAGTTTGTCTAACTGCCTTAGCAAAAGTGTAAATGCGCACATTTATGTGTAAGTAGATTTTGCTCGCGGCTGTTGGCGTAATAGTAGGTTAGTATAATATCTTCGTGACAGTCCTGTTTATTACATAATATATAGCTTATGTTACTCGGTGATAATATAGTTTACTAATGGTTAAAGAATTTTTGAAATCGGTTTAGTAGTTTTTGGGTTAAATCTTACAAATATACAAAAAAAATCTTACCTCTTTATAATATTAGTAGAGACTAGGTTTTGCCCGCAGCTCGCTCGCGTTGATGAAGGTCATGTCAATTTCTTATCCCTTGAGAAAGGTACTTTTTCCTGGATTAAAGGTGTCCTATGTCCTTTTCTGTTCCTCTTATAACGTGAATGCGTTATTTCATGATGATCGGTCGGATCTAATCAATCTATACTAATACTAGATATGCCCGCGGTTTTACCCGCTTTTATCGTTACTGCGCCGCCCCCGTGGGTCGTAGCGTGATGTTATATAGTCTATAGCCTTCTTCGATAAATAGGCTATGCAACATTAAAAGAATTTTTAAAGCTGAAGAGTTTGTTTGTTTGTGTGGTTGAACGCGCTAACGCAGGAACTGCTGGTTCAAATTGAAAAACTTTGTATACTCACGACTGCTCTCTGGAGAGGTAGGCTACAGATTGCAACGCTTTTTGCATATCTTTCTTGCTTTGCTCGCTTACATTACGTTTTCAATGCAGGCCCGTGGCTTCTTAACACGCTTTTATTAGCTTTTAAATTTTTATTATTCATTTATTAACCATGATTATTATGTATCTATGAATCTATGTAACGAAATCTTTGAACTTGATTTTCACCCCTTTCAAACCGACGGATTGATTTGAAACTTTGCATACCTATCGAGGACCGATGACAATACAATAATTTTGAATAAAAAAATTGTTTAATAAAACTAACAAACACGCTTGATTAAAAAAGTAGAAAATGATTTTAATGTTAAAAAGCGTGAAGTGCTTTCTAAGATATTTTGATAACCCCACGGTTTTTTATATTAAAATTATTAAAATATTTTATATTTCTTTTAATAAAGCGTGTTTTTCTGTTTTTTTAATTATACATTCGTTTTGTGTACTTTCTTGGTTAATTAATCGTGGATAAAATATAGAACGGTTACTACCGCGCTGTGTGTTATGGGTCCGAATCCATTTAGGCGATATTTGTGGTCCACAATTTGTTTTTGAGGTTGTCTAGGTATGTCTAGGTATAGTTTGTGTCCGATAATTGTACCTATGTTTAGCTTTGTAATGTCACCCACGGCACAGGGCATAAACCCAAGCGTAGGTGTCTTTTAATAATTAAATAAGTTTATTTAAGTTTTATGTATGTACATATGTTCATAGTCTCTTGTTTATGTCTCTAAATGGGTAGGCTGTAGGTAGAGGTGTTTTATTCCCATTTTTCCATAGCTATGATTTTACATTATATATTTCTTTTTTTTATTGTATAGTAGGCAAACGAGCATACGGAACGCCTGATGGTAAGCAATTACCGCCACCCATGGACACCCGCAACACTAAAGGACTCACAAATGAGTTGCCAGCCTTTTAAATTTGAGTTCCGCTCCCTCCCCCAGGGAAGGGAAGGTTGAGCCTCCGGTACCATCATCCACTCGACGAAACACAACGCAAGCGCTAATTCACGCCGGTTTTCTATGAGGCCGTGGTATCACTCCGGTCGAGCCAGCCCATTCGTGCCGAAACGTGGCTTACATTGTATCTATACTAATATTATAAAGCTGAAGAGTTTGTTTGTTCATTTGGTTGAACGCGCTAATCTCAGGAACTACTGGTTCAAATTGAATAATTCTTTTAGTGTTGGATATGGCCTATTTACCGAGGAAGGTATATATAACATCACGATACGATCCACGGGAGCGGCGCAGTAATCATAAACGCGGGTGAAACCGCGGGCACAGCTAGTCTAATATAAAGGGGAAGGCTCTTGCTGTTTATCGGGCCATGACAAGACACCATGCTGGTACTGAGAATGTCTTAACAAAAAACGTAATAACACTTAACTTAAACGGAAATCAAACCCATGAAGCACATTCGCTACCGCTGCGGAACCGACGCAAATAAAAAGATCTCTCTGACTACCTCTTGGGCGGAACAGCCGTGATTGCATACTAACACAGGACAACCAACCAATAATTGAATCATGATTTATCGTAATTGTATTAATGTATGAGGTATTAAGACTACTGAAGCGATTCTAACGATTTCTTTCCAGCATTTAAGTATTTTCTCTCGCAGAACGCCAATTATCAGATCAGTTAGTAAATAGTAGCTAAACATTGTCCGGTCGTAAAATGTTGGTGCTTTGTGAATTGTTTTTATAACATTCCTTTTGCACATTAATTACATACATATATACATAGATACGATTGAAAGAGAACGTGGTTGGCGTTAATAAAACGCGGATAAAATACCTTCTTGCAGGCTGCCGACTAAGTGATTATGTCTGTGCGTTTTGTTTGGCCAGTGAGATTACACATTGATGGAAATCCATTGTCATGTAAATAATTTGAAATATAGGATTAATGTGCGTCGTGGGTCTCTTATGCATCTGATTAGCCGCCTAAAGAAACTTCAGAGGTTGTATTCATGCATGTGTAATTGTGACTATTACGAATGTTGTATTATATATAACAATAAACAACTGCCTTCATACCTCTGCGCAACGATCAAGGCATGGAATTCTCTGTCAAGGCACGTGTTTCCTTCTTCCTTCAATCCTTGGTCCTTCAAGCGGGGCGTGAAAAAGCACCTTCTCAGGTCGTCAAAGTAGAGAACTCAACATCGCCTCGGCTGCTATGAGGACGATGTGGAGGCCACTGCTCTTAGACCACACGACTGCTTACCATCAGGCGGAGTGTGAATATTTTTACGAGCAAAATTAAAAAAAATTTAAAAGACAATTTTTATACCTGTAAATTAACTTTATTCTATCATAAATTATAAATTAGACATTATACTATTTCCATTATACGAAAAATTTTATGCTGAGATCATTTTTATTGAGGGTCATTTTACGAATTGACTTTTTTATAATATTAGTACATTTTTTGCTATATATTTATATGAGCGCTTACAATTTTATCATTAATAAATAAGATATATATATATATATATATATATATATAAATTGGGCATGAGAACTGATTATTCATCAGCAGAATTTATTTATCTAATGTTATACATTAGCTTGGCATTTGTGAGTAGAGCACATAAACCCAGCTCCTTCATTTAGAATCGAGTCGTATCAGCTACGAATAATAGGAATATAAATGAATAACCTAATTTACATTAGCGTGAGAGAAGCCGCCAGTAAAATCTAGTTTAGTTTATTTTTAATAAATTTCATGTTAAGTTGAAATACATATGTATGTGTCAAATAGGTAAAATGTTTCTGAATATAGGCAGCGAGCCAAATGCGCTGCTGTCGTGTGACCAAATAAATATGACTATAGTATAACATCCTTATCTATTGTGAAATTAGGATCCGGCCTCGATGGCGTAGTGGTTAGTGTAACCGGCTGCCACGCTTGCTCGCGGGTTCGATTCCCGCACAAGTCAAACATTTGTGTGCATGGACATGGATGTTTGTCTTGGTCTGGGTGTTTCTATGTATAATATGTATGTGTTTACAAAAAAGTACCTATATATGTATGTTTATTCATTGTCTAGTACCCACAGTACAAGCTCTGCTTAGTTTGGGCTAGATGGTAATATAATAATATAATAATAACGTTTATTTCATAACAGACGAAGGACATGATATAAACAATGTAGGTAAAAAAAAAATAATTAAACTATACTACTTAATAATAAATGTACACGCCCGTCGTCCGTACAAAAATAGGAGGCCAGTTCAGCAATATTGCCGGGCATATGTGCCCGACGCTGGTTTTCAACTGGCTCCTTAATAGACACGGACGTCAAGACCCTGAGAGCAATACTTATACCATTATAACATTGAACATTCACACACAGACATTACAGTAACCGAATATCCAAAGATATATTTTTTCTTTTTATATCAAAGCTACATTTATGAACGCACCTTCTTTCTGACATTGACACTAATGACATGACACTTACGCTACATAAAATGACAGATGCACGATCACGTTACATAATCGATATATGATAAAGTTGCATAATCGTAAACAATCTAGGATAATAAACACAAAGAAGAAATGTTTCAACCAATTAAGCATACCGGTAAGTGGGGACACTGTATTCGGGTCCGGCTCATAACAATAAGTAAGAGTCCCGCTCCAAATAAATTTCACCGTGGTTAATAATTGTGAAAAGCAATACTTAACAATGTTGAAATGAGACAAACGACAATGCCTTAGAGCGAGATGTACATAGACGCCAACAGCGGTTACATTACATATACTACCTTCCGCACGCCAAACAATCAGAGTTTATATTATGTAATTATTTTGTAATCTGTAATATTTCAATCCGAATACTATGTCATAATCATGACTCAATTGGTACAAACATCACCAATTATCGGACAGCATCGATTGCCTCAATCGCTGCCATTACCGGAAACAATAAAGTACACAAAATAAATAAAATACAAATGTGTGTATACATAGGCACAAAAAGAATAGTGTTTCATCCTCATCCACAGAACGCTGTTTCATTTGATATTAAGATGGTGTTGTGTGTATGTGGTAGAATATTATTATTATTAAAAGTTGAAAATGCTGAACTGGACTTCTTTTGCTATGACCATGACACACACACACACACACACACACACACACACATGTGTATCCTGTTCCTAACTAACATTATTAATGCGAATGTGAGTTTATTTGTTTCGCCTTAACTACTCTACTGATCATCATGAAAGTTCGCATACATGTTGTCAGGGGTACAGAAAAGGCCATACGGTATCTTTCATCCAGAAGAAGGCTTGTTTCCGACAGACTGAAATTTATTGACAAAATTTACGAACAAACGCGAGCGAAGCCGACGGTACAATTTAGTTTAGTTTATTGTTAATAAATATCATTGCCGTTATTTTTTGTTTTGCTGTGTCTTACGAAGCAAGTAATGTTTTACTTTTCATATTTATTTTGTCTCCAGTTGGCAAATATTATTCCCGTCTCAAAGTGGGTCCTAGTTTTGTCTTTCAGTTCCTAGTCTTGTCTTTCACTCTATCAGACGTTTAATCTTTGGAGATAGAGCAGGAACACAAATAGTTCTTAATAACATCTGCACCTCTTATTTTTGGGTGCTTCATGTTCAGATTGGCTGCTCGCGGTCTTCTATTACATACTAATATTATAAATGCGAATGTGAATTTCACGCCTATGCCATTGAACTGATTTTATATGTGCAACCGAGTTTGATAATTAATTTTGACATATGCAGGTTTCAAAGTTTAAACAATAAAATACTATGTAAAGCGATCTGTGCGTATTCCACAATTGTTTAGTGTCCAAACGAGCAATAATAATGTACCTCCGAATAACACACTGTACAGGATGGGTGAAACCTGCATTCTATTTACTTATAGACAGACTAGATGTGCCCGCGGTTTCACTCGCGTTTATGGTTACTGCGCCACCCCCGTGGGTCGTAGTGTGATGTTGTATAGCCTATAGCCTTCCTCGATAAATAGGCTATCCAACACTAAAATATTTTTCAATTCGAACCAGTAGTTCCTGAGATTAGCGCGTTCAACCAAACAAACAAATACACTCTTTAGCTTTATAATATTAGTATAGATATCTTATGAACGAATGAATGAATGAATGAATTATTTATTTGCAGAACATGGGAACATAATTATTTCAGCGCATTTAAATGTTTTCTACTTCACTATGACAAAATGTCATTATATTAGTGTACCCAACTTTTCTTCATGTTATAGTGTCTTTTAACTGATTTTAAAGTATTGATTGAAATTAAACTACTATATACGGATTTTATCGCGTTGTTTATTTAACACTCTATTACATAATTTAGAAACTGTTACACTACTATACTATACTATTAAACTTTACTAATTTTAAGCTAATTAAATTAAAACGATCAAATCTATTTGTTTTTAAGTTTACACTTTCCCCGACGTTTCGGTTGCTTTTCAGCAGCCATGGTCACGGGGAGTATAGTAGTGTAACAGTTTCTAAATTATGTAATAGAGTGTTAAATAAACAGCGCGATAAAATCCGTATATAGTAGTTTAATTTCAATGAATAACATTCGCGTAAACAGAAGACAATATTATTTAAAGTATTGGTTTGATTCCCAAATTTAGCCTGGCTACTTGGCTTTTGCACCGAGTGCTGTAGGTTCGTTCCCCACACGGACAAATTTTTTTGTGACCCACAAATTATTGTTCCGCGTCTGGGTGTTCTTTGTGTCCGTTGTTTGAATGTTTGTAAAGTCTCTGGCAACACAGTAATTATTCCTAGTGCAGGAATTGTCTTTTTAAAAACACATGTATTTTTTCCTGAAGATTTAATACTTTTAAAATGCGAATTAAATCGCGGTTAGCTAGGTGCTAGTTTAATATAAGCGAGTGTCAAAGGTTAGAGTATCTAACAGGCGTTTATTCTGCACAATGTGTGAAATAACTCGATCACGAGTTGTCCGTCGTAATTGTGGCGATATTGGAGCGCTTCGATCTGACGCCGAGGCGCTACACTGGTTGGTATGTGGCGGGAAATTATCTTGTGTAATGGCGGATCGTCAGAAACCGTTGTTTTATTTCAAGTAAATTATTTGAAATTAGAACTGAATGTGGGAGACGTTAGACTTGCGTTTTTTTAGGCAAATGTCATGCTAGATTATTCCTGTGTCATAGGAATACAGGTTGCCTACTATGAAATGTAAATGCCGAGGTTTCTGTGCCTGGAAACATTCCGAAATGTGTCCTAAATTTCGGTACGTAACCTCAAGAGGAGTTGCCTAGACCTTTTCATGAAGTGATCCGGAAAAATTTAGTAACGGCATTTTAAAAGAAAATATGCTGAGAAATACGACTGCAAGTTATTTTCGTTCGTTTTAAGTTTTAGTTTAAATGGCAGACCAGGCAGGATGCAAAGAATATTTTGATGCTCTTTTGAGTTCGTTGTTTAAATGCTAGGTAAGCCCTGTATTCATACACAAACTATGTACAACCAAAGATTAAAATCATAAATTTGGTCTACCATACTTAGATCACGCGAGAAACACAAAGAAAAGTTAGTTCACACATTATATAAACAACTATAGTGTACAATTTTCTATATGAGTGAGCGTGGTAATAATATATCACGCCTACAATGTCATGTTGGATTGTGTGTCAGATGAAAACTCAGTGTCTATAAAACGGACTATTTAAACGTCTTGTTACACCCAGTGCCATCTCTCGACGTTGTGGGGAAGACTCGGCACTTCCGTCTAATAATTTATTACAGCACCATCTATTGAAGTCTTACGGAACTACGTAGTTCGCCGGTACGAGTAGAGTAGAGAGAACGCTGGCACATTCTCGAATCTTCGTACTGTTACGTACCGTGTATGACGTTTCTTGAAAACTCCGGAAACGCTTTTACCACGTATAAAAGGGGACGGCCAGCGCTCGCCGAGTCAGCTTACAATCGTAAGCGGTCAAGTATTCATCGAAACGAATGGAAGCGTTGTGAGGTTGTGTGCTAGAATAAAACGCTTTAGCTGGTAATATTGTTTTACATTCTTATCCCATGAACCCAACAATATTATAATCGTAACAATATTATGATTTAAATCTTTGGTACAACAAATATTGTTACGTGTTAGGGATCGTTCATTAAAAAGGACGAGTGGCCATTTCTGACATGCTTAATTTTACAATATGTCAGATGAAAACACTTAAGATTTATAAATCCCGAAAGGCGGCTCGGTCGATCTTCTAACATAAAATTTCACCTAGAGATTTCTTAGAATGCGTGAAAGAGTTCAATATTGTTAGAAAGACTATAATTCTATATCTATAATATGTTTTTATCAGTCATAAATGAAAGCCGTTCTTGAAATTGTTATTTTATGTTTTGAAATACATATTGTAACGGTGAGATTAGAAATCTTAAAATAAAGAAATATCTATGTCAATAATTGCGCACTCAGTCTTTGTTTGAAACATGCTTCCAAGCGAATATTGATTGGTACCGTTATTTAATATAACACAAGAATATCGTTTAATCACCCCGGCATTATTTAGTTGGTTCTAGTGCATAGCGTGTTCGAATTTAACTTATATTTTGCTGACTGTTGACAGCGCTCAAAGCCGTCTATTAGTCGGCACGAATATTACGAGTATATTACTAGGGTTTGCCAGCTACTTCCAACGCGTGGAATTTGGTAGTTAATATTTTGTAATAATTTATTCATTGAAATTAAATGACTTTATACGGATTCCTAGCTAGCTAGAGACCTAGCTAAGCGGCTCATCAACGCTTCGGGTGACCAGAGGGCTGGTATTATCTTTGCACAAAGAATAAGCATTGCCATTCAACATGGCAATGCTGCCAGTCTTCTGGATACGTTGCCAATTGACGACGATGCGGAGAAATATTATGACGCTTTTTGATTTTGCAGTTTTATTTTGCCCTTTAGTTTATATTTTTCTTGTAAATAATTTGTGTATATATTACGTTAATTATTTAATTATGTCAGTAAAAAAAATTGAAACTATAATTTTGTACAGCATTTAAAACTTGTTACAAGTTATTGTTTGCTTTAATTTAAGCTATGGCAATCATTAAAATTATTTAGTTTAACGTGGAAAGTTTACAGTTTCTCCAAAATATCGGTTACTTGCCAGCAGCCATGTTCCGTAAGAATTAATATTGTCTTATGCTTATGTTCTCGAAGATATATGAAGTCTGTCAACCTGCATTGGGCAAGCATGGTGGACTATCGCCTAACCCTTCTTAAACTAAGAATAGGCCAGAGCTGAGCTATGGAACAGCTTATATACTTATAGATCTTATATCATAATTTTTATTCGAATGTTTCCAAAATTGTTTATCGTGGATTTTATAACTGTTTGTATATGACCAGTTTATCAGCAGCCATGTTGGCAAGCAGTGTCAATCGGTCAGCCGTATTAATAATTTAAATACCGTGAAATATTCGTATTAAATGATTTTATTTATCTTCTCCCTAGCCTTTATTATTCCCAAGTCACTTGGGATCGGCTTTTCTGGTCTAAGCGGATTTGACTGGATATCAGTTTTTACACGGAGCGGCTGCCACCTGACCTCCTCAACCCGAAGGCTAACGATACCAATGTCAGGATATTATAGGGCACTGACTTCCCAATAACGACTGCCATTGATGTTCATGGCAGCCGGGACCGACGGATTAACGTGCTCTCCGAGGCACGGAGCAGGCGATAATTGTCAATCAATATGCACATAATTTCGAAAAGTCATACAACTTCCGAAAGTCAGAGGTGCGCGATTTGGGTTCGAACCCGAGGCTATCTGTATTGCATAAGCTAATATGCTTGTATTAAGAGTAACTTATTCGAACCCACGAGCTCAAGGTCGCAAGTCTGATGCTTTATCTATTAGGCTATAATTGCTTTCGTCTCTAGGGAAGGGCAGCACAGTAAGCCATTGTCTGTATCCAATATGGCAAAATATTGTATACAGTGTAACTAATATTATAAATGTGAAAGTGAATTTGTTTATTACGCTTTCAGGCCTTAATAATAATGTCCGCCAGACCGAATTTCGGTCACGGCGGCCAATTTTAACGGAGACTGGCCATCTACGCAGGAGATTTTATAGTGCACAAGCGTGTGCGCAAACACAAGTGCACTCTCTGTTCCCTAATTCTCATGATCCGATGTGACGGTAATCCGACACGACCGGAGAGAGATCAGGTGCAGGACTAACGGCTTTACGTGCTTTCCGAGGCTCGGGGGTGTCTAACACCGCCAACTTCCTAACTCCGGGCTGCTATTGAGATTTCTTAACAGAGAAACCCAATAACTTTATGTAGGTCCGACTCGGGATTCGAACCCGAGACCTCATGCACAGCAGTCGCATTCGCGACCGATCATCATACACGTTATGAGATGTAGAGAAAAAGACAAAGGATACATAGGGTTTTATCCAGAAAACCTGGGTTTCCGAGTTTGGGCTCAAAACAACCATTTGTGGATTACACAAAGTTTTGCCCCGAGTGGGATTCGAACCCACAACACTAGGCGGCAAGGTGACCATTGAAACCAATACGCCATCCGTGCACTTTGTGAATAAATGACATTTGATTTTAATTTTGACTTGACATTTTAATAGAACTTTGCTTTGTATATCTATATATCTTTTTGAGCCTGACTAGCGCCTTATTTCACGGAAGTTCGGTCGGCGAGCTTCGAAGTATACATGGTCTCATTACGGACCAACAAGTTTAACTGATCATTCGTTTAATGTGACATGGGATAGAACATGTTATGAAGTCAAGTGTTGTGATTTAACTGCGAATAATTAGCGAACTGCCGTTCAAAATGGCGCTAGAAAAATATGTTTGGTCTTTTCAACACTTTTTTATTATTAGCTCCATACGTATGTTAGTATTATGTAACAGACACTTTGAACATGATATTGACCCCCTTCAAAACGTTGAATTAACTCGAAATTTGGCATACTTATCAAGGACCGATGACAATACAATAATTTAGAAAACAATAGAAATAAATTATAAAAATAAAATATTGTTTGAGAAATTAAAAATCACGCTTTATTAAAATAGCAAACTAAAAAGTAGAATATAATTTAATAAGTTTTATGTAAAAATGGTGGGGTGGAGTTTATCAAAATATAGAAAGCACCCACAATTTTCTTTTGCTTTTTTAATAAAGGAGTCTGCCCACTAACCCGTCTCATACCATGACCGTGCTAGAAACGTGTCAGGCAAAAAAATATTGTTTGTAAGGCAATGTATAAGACTATGCCCACTAGACCGTTCCGTCACCGACCAGCAGTTCCTATAGGAGGGCGTATCGTGTTGCTTTTCGTGTCTGATACGTTCCTAGCACGGTCATGGTATGAGACGGTGTAGTGAGCAAACTCCAAAAGCGAGTTTTTTTAGTTTTTTTACCTATTATTTTTATGCATACATTCTATGTTATGAACTATGATCACTTGCAGCAAATAAAATATTGTGACAGAATTAAAAACTTTTTTCTTTAATGCAAGTCAGTTAAAGGCATAGTGGTTTATATGGTCGCCTTGCTACTGCCATCGCGCTGAGTATAGTGAGTTCGATTCCCAGACGCGACAAAGATTTGTATGATCGACAAATAGTTGTTCCATGTCTGGATGTTCTTTCTGTCCGTTGTTTGTATGTTTGTTAAGTTTCCCGTGAAACAGGCATTATTTATACTGATTCTGACTGAGCGGCCAAAAAAGCATGGGGTGCTTTCTAAGATATTTTGATAACCCCCAACCCACGCTTAAACGAACATTAAAATGATTTCTCTTATTAATCACTCTATCCTTATTTTTTGAATTATTAAAAAAATATTTTCTACGTTTTAGTCTGTTTTTTTTTAAATAAAGCGTGCTTTCAAACTATTTTTTTTCCTGAATTTTTGTATTATCGTCGGCTCTCGATAAATCAACAACGTTTAAATGAAATCTGACCGTTTGAAGTGGGTCAAAAACAAGACTAAAGGAGTCGGTTATAAACATATTAACAAACATACAGGTGAAGCTAATAAAGCGTGTTAAACATATTATAAACTTTGTAAGAGAATTACATGCCTTTTATTTATTTATGCTAGTTAGAGGCAGGCATATCATAAGTTCATACGTAGTCTCGTGTTTACATCCCAGAAAGGCAAAGGAGAGGTAGTTCGTAGTGGTTAGTGTAACCGACTGCCACGCCTGGGGTCGCGGGTTCGATTCTCGCACAAGTCAAACATTTGTGTGCATGAATATGGATGTTTGTCTTGGTCTGGGTGATTATACAGGGTGTCCGGTAATTAATGGATAACCTTGAAATATCTTATAGTAGAAATGAAGGACGTTCAGAAAAATGAAAAAAAAACATAAAAAATATATATATATTAAAAAGTGCAAGCTATATAGCATAGCATACTTTGACTGTCTATCTATTAACATATAATTAGTGTTTAATAATAAAAAAACAAAAAACTGATTGATTTCATTCATTTATGGTCGTAGTATACCAGAAAGTTATAGATGGTAATTAAAAAAAAACACATATCTCAGGTAGAATTACCGGACACCCTGTATGTATAATAAGTATGTATTTACAAAAAAAAGTATATGTATATGTATGTTTATCCATTGTCTAGTACCCATAGTACAAGCTCTGCTTAGTTTGGGCTAGATGGTGTTGTGTGTATGTAGTAGAACATTATTATTATTATTATAGGTGTAAAACGCCCAATTTCGCTAGCTATTGTTATAAGTCACTGAGAGGGCAAGCCTATACCTGTCTTCCAGGCATAATTCCAGACACCACCCTAATATTAAGTACTTCTTGTTACCAAAAAAATATTCAAAAAACGTGACCCGACTTGGGATTTGAACCTAACACCTCATCGCGAGTTTGTTGTATAAATATATAGCCAGCAAACCGGATTAATGTTTTCGATTTTAAACCGACGTACGCGGTATGTAAGCGGCTTAAAGAGCAGTTTAATTATCATTGAGCATCCCAAAAGTGTCTTATGTATAAGCTCTTTATATAGATTCAGGTCTCCCCAAGGGGTAGGCATACACGTTTTGTCTTCACATTTAGTCAACAATGTTTTTAAGTAATATTGTCTTCTATTTACGCGCGACCATGGCTGCTGAAAAGCAACCGAAATGTCGGGGAAAGTGTTAACTTAAATATAAATAGTTTTCATAATTTTATTAGCTTGGAAATTAGTAAAGTTCAATACTGGTAGGAATGTAACAGTTTCTAAATTATGTAATACAGTATTAAATAAACAACGCGATAAAATCCGTTTAAATGAGTTTAATATCAATGTTTTTAAGTCTAATGTAATATGGAGCGCGAAGATGCGTCCTACTCCGTTTAAATATGGCCGCCTCTCTGGACGTTAAATTGTTATCCGATATACAAGTATAATATGACGTCTGAATTATAAATATAGTATCATCGCTCACTTATATTGAAAATTATACATTATTGATCGATATATATATAACTGCCTCAGTGCCGCAGCGGTAGTGAATGCGACTGCTATGCATGAGGTCTCGGGTTCGAAGCCCAGGTCAGGCCAACAAAAACGTTTTGTGTTTTCCTGTTAAAAAATCTCAATATGAGCCCGGAGTTAGGAAGTTGGCGGTGTTAGACACCCCCGTGCCTCGGAAAGCACGTAAAGCCGTTGGTTCTGCGCATGATCTCTCTCCGGTCATTTCGGATTATCCGTCTTATCGCATCATGAGGGTTAGAGAACAGAGAGTGCACTTGTGTTTGCGCACATACTTGTGGACTATAATATCTCCTGCGCAGATGGCCAGTCTCCGTTAAGATTGGCCGCGGTGACCGAAATTCGGTCTGGAGGACATTATATTTAAAGTGTGAGCTCACTCTTCTTAGAGTGGACACGTTTTGTGCGAACTTATAACATTAGTGGTACATCTATGCAACCAGGCACATTTCAAAAATACTTAGTAACATTGAAGAAATCAAGAATCAAACTTAATTCATTATCGTTTGTAAATATTAGTGCACAATTATACCACAGGACTTATCGTCTGTAATATTAAAACAAAATTACCACTTATCAACATACCTACTTATCTTATTTATATATTTTATAAAACGAATAATATTATCTTTTAAAAATCAAGCCAGTAAGAACTATTGTTTGTTGTTTGTATGTGTAATCGTACCATCTGACATCTGTCATTGGGATTGACAGCTAAAAAAAGATGGCTGACACTTTGCTACTTTCGATGAAGCGAGCCGTTTTGGTTCCGTATAAGTAGCTGTCCAACAATTCATAAAATAATTTTTATATGTGTGTAGTATTTTATATTTGTCTGGATCTAATGTAGCTGTCCCCTGCGGTGTCATCCATGGTTATAATAATTGCTCCACTATAGTTGTTATATATATATAGCCTATGTTGCTTTGGATAAAGTAGATTTCTAATAGTGAAATTCTTTTGACATCGGTCTATCTAAATTCGTGGTTTCTGTGAAAAAGAAACATTTATATTTCGAAAATACATTAATAAAATATATCAATAACTTTAATAAATGTTATCTCGCTTAGTGTCTGTCTGTATTCGTTGTTTCAATTCGCCATGATTATATGATGGTTGACGTTTTTGCTAACCACAGTGGCCTAAACTCAATTATACACGCAAAAAAGCATTGACTCGAATTTTCCATTAAAACGTATGGATAAAATAGTTACTATAAAAAACACAATGTTATCATTGACATCCCTTTCATCCAGAAAAAGAGTACTACTGTTCTCTAGTGATAGAAAATTGACATAATCTACATTTATGCAACCGAAATCGCGGGCAAAATCTAGTTAAAATATTTAACAAAAACATATACTGTCATTTAAAGATGCGACTTATTAAACAGGAATTAGAATGCTGTGCAATTAAAAGCGTACGTTTCAATGCAAAAGAGTTTTAATATGACTAATAAAGAAGTCTAAAAACCAGTAGATTTATGGAAAATAGCATTAATTGGTGCAGAAATGCCGTACAAGGAGCGTTGACAAGACTCAATTTATGATCTTGGTTAGAGCATCCACACACATTCACGTAGCGACATCGGAAAAGTTTAATATAATACATATATATAGTCACACGTGTAAATCCTCGAAAGGGTAGGCAGAGTTCTATTGCACTTCCATTTCATCAGCTATAAGGAGCCACGTAATAGGGAGCGAGCCTATGGTTGGTCTAACGTGCATAGTTTTATACTGCATGCCGAATAACACTTTACAAGAGCCCGAAATTGAAACAGATACCCCATGCATAGCACTCGCAGTCATTAACGACACAGAGGCAGTTTATAATATAACCAACAATAAAAATATAAATGATAAGTTAATCCGTTCTTATATGCAAATGGCGATCTGCTAACTCACTTGCAAGGTCCACTATAACTCGTGTATGGTGATGAGATGGAATGGAAGGAAACGATGGGTAGGTATTTACATACCTGGAGACTTGGAGACTGACCTCTCCGGAATTATTATTCAACGGGCAAAACGTAGTAACTGTGTTCGTACTTTGGATAGCGGGTTTCCTGTTCTGTCAGCATCAAATAATATTAACGATGGGCTCTTTAATTATTAAGCGTTTGGATTATGTCTGCGACCTTTCAGTGAGGCAGTCTGATTAGGTTTTTCTTTTAGGAAATTCATTCTTATTAGAAAATATAGTTGCTAAAATATGGCTGTAATACAGCCATATTTCAGCAGCTATAATAATAATAATAATATTCTATCACATACACACAACACCATCTAGCCCAAACTAAGCAGAGCTTGTACTATGGGTACTAGGCAATGGATAAACATACCTACATATATAATTTTTTTTGTGAATACATACATATTATATATAGAAACACCCAGACCAAGACAAACATCCATGTTCATGCACACAAATGTTTGACTTATGCGGGAATCGAACCCGCGACCTCAGGCGTGGCAGTCGGTTACACTAGCCACTACGCCATCGAGGCCATATTTTCTATGTATACATGTATACTCCGTGGAGATATAGGCGTGAAACTATGTATGTATTAATAATTAAATTAAATATGGCGTATAAATGTAGAGAGTCCTTAATGACATAAAGTATGCCCCTCACGTCAACTTAAGAATAATTAAGTTAAACTTAAATGTCAATATTTTGACGTTACGCGGAGAATGTTAATATTTTACTTATTATATAAGTTTTTCGGAAGAGCCAGGTGATGTCTGTTTAACGATTTCTACTTCATTTATTACTTTTTGGTATTGAATTACTTATTATTTTGTAATAAGTATTGATATTATACAATAGACTAGCTGAACCGCAACTTCGTCTGCTTCACATAAGATAATTTTACCGTATTTGCAACATTTTTCATCGATGCTCCGCTGTTATTGGTCGTAGCGTGATGTTATATAGTTTATAGCCTTCCTCGATAAATAGGCTATCAAAAACTACAATTTTTAACGAGATAGGAGCCAAACGAGCAGACGGATCGCCTGATGATAAGCGATTACCGCCGCCCATGGACACCCGCAACACCAGAGGAGTTACAAATGCGTTGCCGGCCTTTTAAAAATGAGTACGCTCTTTTCTTGAAGGTTTGTAGGTCGTTATTTAATTAATTAAATTATTCAATTCGAACAAATACTTTCTGAGATTAGCGCGTTCAACCAAACAAACTCTTCAGCTTAATAATATTAGTATAGATTTCACTTTCATAGTAATGGACGTTAAAAAGCATGATCATGATGATCTATACATTTTTGTTAACTATAGCTGAGTTGAAAATTTGATAAATAAGTAGCGCAATAGATAACAAAAGAGCTTATGTGAAAGAAATTGCTACCATTCAAACAATTATTGGGTTTACAGTCAAAGCACAATTATTGTACCAAGTCTGTGTGTTCTTTGGGTCCATTGTTTAAAATTAAATGTTTGCTAAATCCCCCGGGATACAGGAATTATTCCTAGTGTGGTACAATATAATACTATATTATAATATATTATTATAATAATATAATAATAATTAATATTATTATTATTATATTAATATTAATATATTAATATATTATTATACTATAATATACTATATTATATACTGTATAATATAATTATTGTAATTGTATTGTAATTTTCAAGAAGAGAAGAGAGTTTATTTATTTTATTGGTTTTCATTATTTAATCCTAACTAATATTTATAAATGCGAATGTAAGTTTCACTGTTTATAACGTCTTCACGTCTTAACTACTTGATCGATCATCGTAAAATTTCGCATGAACGTCGTCAGGGGTACAGAAAAAGACATATTGTACCTCTCATTCAGAATAAAGTACTGTTACTAACTTAACTTGACCTATATTTACGTGAGCGAAACCGCGGGCAAAAACTAGCAAATAATTAAATTATTTATGCACGTTTGTTGGTTTCGTATAATCTTTACCTGGTCTTCCTCCAGAATGTCTCCAATCTGTTCAGAGTATCAAGTAACCACCGGATATATAAAACCAAAAAGCAAACGCAATCAACGCTATCTTATAAGATCTTCACATGTCTCTCACGATTGACGGGATCTTATCTTATCTTAACGATAAAACATTTGTCTCTTTTAATATATACATGACTAAAGAATTAAATAAGTGTATTTTTTGTATATTTAAGTGCCGTGAGAATGTATTATACAGTTGCGATTATGCCTGATTAATTATACATATGTAGGCTCGCACTTGTATACGAGAAAGGGTGTAGGTAGAGGTGTATGGCACCCACTTGTTTGCTAGCTATGTTTACGTCTCACGTAATACTTGACGAGTTTATTATCCACCTATCGGGCACGTTGACATTTTTTTTATGGGTTATGAAGCAAACGAGCGGACGGATCTTCTGATGGTAAGCGATTACCGCCGCCCATGGGCACCCGCAACACCAGAGGATTCACAAGTGCGTTGCCATTCTCTTAAATTTTACCCTCCTCCGTCCCCAGAAGGAGAAGGGAGAACCCTCTTCGGTTGGGCCTCCGAGCTCCGGTACCATCATTCACTCGATGAAACACAACGCAAGCGCTATTTCACGCCGATTTTCTCTGAGGCTGTGGTACTCCGGTCGAGCCGGCTCATTCGTGCCGAAGCGTGGCTCTCCCACGGTGTAAATTATAATACATTGTACTGGCTCTAAGTTTGTTGATGTAATATACACCTCATTAGGCCTTTGAGGCCTAATGAGGCCTTTGAGGCCTATATAGGCATAAGAAAGTGAGACTATGTTGAGCCCATTTTATTCTTGTTAAGTAAATGAATAAAGTTGTAACTGATCTATCCATAAAAGATATTTAACAGGTTCCCTGTCCTATAAATCACGTATGATACAATACATTTTCTATTGTGTCTATCACGGGACAGCGAAGGGATTAACAAATATTAATGTCTTCTTCTCCCTAGCCTTTATTATTCCCAAGTCACTTGGGGTCGGCTTTTCTAGTCTAACCGGATTCGACTGGATATCAGTTTTTACACGGAGCGGCTGCCCCCTGACCTCCGCAACCGGAAGGCTAACGATACCTTAAGGCTAGACCAGTCAGGATATAATAGGGCACTGACTTCCAAATAACGACTGCCATAGATGTTCATGGCAGCCGGGACCGACGGCTTAACGTGCTCTCCGAGGCACGGAGCAGGCGATAATTGTCAATCAATACGCACATAATTTCGAAAAGTCATATAACTTCCGAAAGTCAGAGGTGCGCGACGTGGGTTCGAACCCGAGACCATCTGCATTGCAGTCTGTTGGTCTCCCCACTGAGCTATCGCTGCTCATTATCATATAACAAATATTAATGTGAGGTGTCTTAATAAAAGTTATAGGAGCCAAAACAATTAGTTTAGATCTTTCGTCTGTTTGTCTATACGTTTGTAAGCACATCAAACAATAATAATAATAATAAATAATATTTTATATTTTATATTTTAAATGTATTTTTATAGATATATGTATATTTAAAAATGAAAAAAATATTGAAAATAATTAAATAAAGAGAATAATAAATAATAATAATTCTTTATTGTAACAAAAAGTTGGTAACAATTAATGAGTGAGCCCGGATTCCCAAACTAGCGTGAGCTGTGTGTTGGAAATCAGTTCCTTTCCAGAAATAATTGTTCAAAATAGTTACAATGCAGTTTGTAGGTAAGTACAAACAATATTTTAAATTATTTTAGAACTATGCTGTACATATTACTGTAATAATTATGTGTGTGTTAATGTAACGCGCATTTAGTACTGAGTCAATATCAAGTACACGAAATTAAATGCGGCTCTCACAGTTGTATTCTGAAGGTCTAACTTAAAATTTGGAGCATGTTTCATCTTGATACGCCGCCTAGAAGCCGATTATTAATAACAGGAAATTTTTGATAAGCCACATATTTAGATTTGATAGCCGTAACTACAAAAATAGTTGGAAGGTCGGACAGAGAGACATAAGCTAGTCCTAACTAATATTATAAATACAAAACTGTTTGTTTGTTTACGCTTTCACGCCTTAACTACTCGACCGATCATCGTGAAATTTCGCATACACGTCAGGGGAACAGAAGTGTACCTTTCATCCAGAAAAAATACTGTTACACAACCTTATCAAACCTAAGCAAACGAAACCGTTCGCAATATCCAGTATATTAAAAATTCATTTAGTTACTGCATTTAGACTATATTCGTTCTTTAATCTATATAATAATAATATTCTACCACATACACACAACACCATCTAGCCCAAACTAAGCAGAGCTTGTACTATGGGTACTAGATAATGGATAAACATACATATATACTTTTTTTTTTGTAAGTACTTACATATTATACATAGAAACACCCAGACCAAGACAAACATCCATGTTCATGCACACAAATGTTTGACTTGTGTGGGAATCGAACCCGCGACCTCAGGCGTGGCAGTTGGTTACACTAACCACTACGCCATCGCCACCTAAAACTTTGTACCCTTTTTTACGAAAATTGCGCGTACGGTGGAGTATGAAATTTGACACAGTTAAAGTTTATATGGAGAAAAAGTGGCGAATCCTAATATTTTTATAAAATATGCATTAATAATACATTAAATTAATGGAAAATCACGATACGCACACAACCATGCATTTGACACGCGCAATCGAATCGTAGCGTTCGTAGTATTTCGGCATTGTTTGTCTGACGTCGTACAATTCTTCGTAACTATGGTTACATAAACCTTATTAATAAAAAATAAAATTTAATCAATTATGGTCGAAATTTGACCACTAGTAAATATAGATGACAAAAAAGAAAGACAATAAGAAGAGATAAGTCTATAATTATATTGTCTCTAGTTACCAGGACGCCATATTTGTTTTATAAATAAAAGTAGAGTGTTCAATATTTTTACGTGCAAAAAACGCTTATAATACCTTAATTGAATACAACACAATTATCACTTTTTGTTCGTAATTGAGTTCAGTTTTACGACTTTAGTCTTTTTATTACAACTTTATTTATAACAGTATATAAATATATAATAAATATAATATTTCGCATACATTCGGCAATAATTAACCTGTATAAGTTTTTATTGTATAAAATAAAAAAATGTTGCACAGCTGTTTATGGCTCATAAACAAAACTTGTTATTTTTTAATTTTAGTTGTTGTGTGACATTTGTTAGTGCCATAAATAAGCAATTTAATATTTTTAAACTCAGGCCAAGTGTATCAAGTGTTAAAACAATGATTAATTATACTTTTTTTGAATATATTAGTAGTATTGAAGCTTAAGCTGAATATAACGTCGTTGCTTATGCGACATGTTTGTTGTGATTATGATGTTTTAGGTTCGATGTCTGGGCTAAGCTATTTGTTTTTGGTTTTTCTGTTAGGGTAGATTGTATCATTTTAGCATCTAACCTAAAAGAAAAACCCATTTCACTACACATAAGCCTGATGGTAAAACAGTACAATTTCATCAACTTTATTGGTGTTTGAACAAAAACGTTTATGATTATCAGAGCTTGGACACCATACCAAAGCCTCTTAATGCATTGTTATTGCATGCGCTAAAACGAGATAAAGCTATACTATGTACAATGTATGTACCTTGTTAAGCGCCGTCTCGTTCTTACAAATGTTATATGCTTACCGTTTCTAATACCAGCATTTGCATATTGTTTCTTTAAAAATGCATACCCTTCCACACTAGATATTAAAACTTAGTGTCACTGGAGACTTTAAAAAATACAGTTAACGAGCACACAGTACACTCAGTGTTCGTTAGCTGTATGTTTTCTCAGAACTATCCTAACTAATATTATAAATACAAATATGACTTTATTTGTAACGCTTTCATGACAACTACTCGACTAATCATCATGTCATTTCACACACACGTTAGAGGACAGAAAAGGACATAGATTTTCAGAAAGGACATTCATTCAGAAATAAGTAGTGTGCCCAAAGAAAATAGAAGTCGTGGGTATAAAGAGAAGTCGCGGGTATAAAGAGAAGTCGCGGGTATAAAGAGAAGTCACGGTTATAAAAGTAGAAGTCGCGGGTATAAAGGGAACTCACGGGTATAAAGGGAAGTCGCAGGTGTAAAGAGAAGTCACGGGTGTAAAGAGAAGTTGTGGGTATAAAGAGAAGTCGCGGGTATAAAAGGAAGACGCGGGTATAAAGGGAAGTCGGTATAAAGGGAGCTCACGGGTATAAAGGGCAGTCGCGAGTATAAAGAGAAGTCGCGGGTGTAAAGAGAAGTCGCGGGTATAATCTAGTTATTGATGAGTCACACAAAAATACTTGTCCCGTATAGGATTCAAACCCACAACACTTAGTACGGCGGCAGATGCGAGGTGACTGCTTCTCGGCTGTGCCATTCATACAATAATTTAACTGGCTCTATAAACGTAGTCTATGTTTAGCTGTGTATGTCAAACAATTATTATAAAACATGGAAGCTTATAAATCTAGTTTATGTAGCGAATCGTTATAATATATAATTGATTAAATTAATATTGTTATACCAAGCAGCTTAACTGTGGAATTTGATCACCTTGTTAACTAGAAATGTTTTAATCGTGAGTGAAATTATACAGTGCAGCGTCTTCTGGCTTAAATTTTATTTATGATTAGAACATTTTTCTTTATACAAGGCCATCGTTGTAATTTATTTGGAAACGTGAGTTAAAATAGCACTCTTTTGACGGGAATCGGCGGTAAGCGATAACACAGATACTGCGTTTCGCTTGTTAAGTAAGAATTTCGTAGGCTTACATATCCTTCGATCAACCCTCCTTACAAACCAGCAAGTTGGCATATCGAGGGGATTTTAGCCCGTAGGCCCGAAGTCTCGGCAGAGTCTGACATAACTCTCTCGCTGCCCGTTGCGGCGAGAAGGTATGGATAACGAGCATAACCCGACTTTTAAAAATAAGGCTTACATCACTCCTTTGAGAAAGCTAAATGTGTTATGTACGAGGAAAGGAAAAAAGAAGAGACAATATTATGTGGTACCTATAACCACTATTTAAATGCAGGTGTATGACGGAAATAGCGGTATAACACCTTCGTGTTATTATATAAATTTCATGAATTATGAAATTTACATCTCTTCATTTTGCAACCAATTCAGCCGTTAACGTTTTTGCAAAAGGTTAATTTAGGAGCGGCGGTAGCCTAATGGGTCACGTATTGGACTTGCGATCGAGAGGTCGCGGGTTCGAATCCCACCCATTGCACTACTGACGTGACCACGATCATACAGCAATCTAGCTTAGCTGGAGGGGTTCACAAGAATACTAGTAATTTGAAACCCAAATTGCTAGCATGCCTATTTAAAAAGAAAAAGAGAAAGAAAGGAAAGAATTATTAACATATAATAATATTTTTTTATTTTAATAAAAGATGCTGTTACACGTGAAATTATGTACCAAAATCAAACTGGAAAATATTCTATAGCACTATCATATAGACACATATGTACTTACAAGTTTATGTATCACCAAATAATATTCTATCACATACACACAACACTGTCTAGCCCAAACTAAGCAGAGCTTGTACTATGGGTACTAGACAATGGATAAATATACATATATACTTTTTTTTGTAAATGCATATATATTATACATAGAAACACCCAGACCAAGACAAACATCCATGTCTATGCACACAAATGTTTGACTTGAGCGGGAATCGAACCTGCGACCTCAGTCAGTTACACTAACCTCTTTACCATCGAGGCCGTCAGAATAAAATAATATCAGCCATGTATATAAACTATCTCCACTGCTGGGCACGGACCTCTCCTCTGTGTGAGAAAGGTTAGGCCATAGTAATACCACCCTGGCCCAGTGCAGGTTGGCAGACCTCACATATCTTTAAGAACTTTAAGAACAAATCGCAAACACGCAGGTTTTCTCACAATGCTTTAGTTCACCGTTAAAGCGAGCGATAATTAACTATTTTATTAGCACATAACTTCGAAAAGTCAGAGGTGTCTTGGGATCGAACTCGAGACCTCTGCGTAGCAATCTAATGATCTCCCACTAGGCTATCGTGGATTATATGTAGTTCTATTTAAACCAAAATATTTTGTTTTCTTATTAACAACTGCTGCACTAGGAGTTATGCCTGTATCGCGGGGGACTTTACAAACATTCTAACAATGGACACAAAACACCCAGACTCGGAACAATAATTTATGGATTACACAAATTTTCGCCCCGTAAATAATTCGAATCAACAGCACTTAACCCCTACGCCATCTGTGTAGATAAGAGGCGGCTTGCGTCTATGTGTGCGTTACATACACACACGCAAACGTAGTATATCGTTTCGACGTGTTGCATTAAGCGATTATACATTTTTATTTAATTTGTGCCCTCCGGTGAAGCAAACGTTAATAAGCCAACCTAACCGATTATTATCAGGCTATACGTATATTATATTAAAAATATAGTACGCGGTCGAGTAAATTAGTAAAACGGCCTAATCAGAATAGCTGCCTAATATGGGCGGTCGTTTAGGCCAATGCGCGCGCGCAGACCTATAGCAGGCGTAATTAACACGTAGTACCGCGGTCATTAGTGGCGCGTCGCTATTCTCATGAATAATGAAACGCAATTTAAATGCACGCGAAAATGAACGCGTTTAGGTGCACGGTAGTGGGAGCCAAGTTTCGTGCTTTACGTAATTATGTATTTTTTTTAAGATTTCATGTAGATTTAAATTGATGATCATGCTACTATGTTATTATAATCACATCGAAATCTTTTTTGTGGTGATGCCAACACAGACTAAGACATAATCTAATAACCATTATTTCGAGTTTATATAAAATAAATTATCGCTCCCTATTTTACTTTGATCTCTTCAAGACACAACCTAGTAACAGATTTGAAAGACATACAAATTCATCCTGTGGGAGTTGGCAGATATTTATTACACCTATATCTTGCCAGCTACGTTTTATTTTAGTCTATAATATAATAGTTTTGTAATGGGAGCAAGCCTATTATCGTCTTTCGGACACAGTTTCAGATTTTATAATACTGCTGCGACTTTATTGACCAAAAATCCTACTAGAATATTGCCCGACCCGTGTGTAGAATCTGAGAACCCATGCACAGCACCCACATTCACTAATGCTGCGCCACCGAGGCAGTCATAAAAGTCAGTTTTAAATCAGTATACAGATATGTGATAATGAAATAATGAGTACATTTATGACCACAAAAAGCCTTTTAACTAAAGATTAATAAATAGATTACATACCAAGATCGCTTTCATGATGATAGATGCAATTATTTTTTATTTGATGTACGAACATTGGACGGGATTCCTTCAACAGAATTGAAGTCTTGTTGGATGGAGTCTTTAACTTGAAATCCAATTTACGTCTAGTTTTTGTTCAAGACGAATAATTAACAATGTAATTAAATTTTGATTGCACGGTTTAAGGCATAGCTTTTCTTTTAGTGCACTAATTGTTGTAATTTCGATACCGACACGCTATAAAATTTTGTGTGATTCAAAAATGATTGTTTCGTGTGTGGATATTTTTTGTGTCTGTATAGTTGCCTGACGTAAAGGTTATTATCGGTTGTCAAAATCGAATTAAAAATCATTTATCCAATTAGGTTATAAAGTAACATTTATGAACGTCAAGCTTTAGTGTGTTTTGCCTATGTTACTGAAGGTATATTTCGAATAGTTGCTACGTCCAGGCAAATAGTTGAACCTGTGAGACCTACATAATAGTCATGGCCACATGGATAATTTTATTAGCTTAAAAATTAGTAAAGTTCAATAGTAGTAGTAGTGTAACAGTTTCAAAATTATGTAATACAGTGTTAAATAAACAACGCGATAAAATCCGTATAAATGAGTTTAATTTCAATAAATAACATTCGCGTAAATACAAGACAATATTACATCATTATTAGGTCTGGCGTGCAAATGTGCCTTGTACACAAGTACAAGGCACATTTGCATACTGAATGTGTCTGAAAATATTTCATAACAGAAAATACAATAATACCTGTTGTACGCGAATTAAGAATCGAACACTTACATGGATCGTATGATTACATGCAAACATAATTATGTATATTTATACCAAAGATGTAGTCAAAATATTTTTAAAAGATTACTATTTTATTTTAAATGTAGTTTATTATTAAAATTCATATTTGTTTTGTGTTCGTTGCTGACATAATCGACTTATATAAAACTTCACCTATCTTAGACTATCGTTGATATATGTATACAAATCCTCTGAAAACCAAGACGTCAAAAATAGTAAAAATCATAGTTCTGTATGTAACTTGGCTTTTTTATTCGTGCACCCATAACGAGATTTTATTAACATAACCAGATTCGTTTAGATGTATTTAATTAATTGGTAATGTTAATTGTATATAAATAGCTAAATTATTATCTCAAATTGTCGACTATTAATACATAGCATAGCATAAGCAGTAAATAAGATATTACAAGCACGCACGCCAAATAAATACCTACTTGTGATTACAGATCTTTTAAAGACATCATTATATGAATTTAATTTGGATTTCTTATTACCTACAGACAGTCTCACGCCTGTATTCCGGAAAGGGGTAGGCAAATGAATATTATATATACAGTTCTCGACCTATGTTTATTTTACAGAGTTGTTTATGTGGGAGTATCATTTGTATGGCGATAAACATTTGTGCATAATTAATATTTAGCGAAATAAGTATTAGGATAAGTGAAATAACGCCATGATAACTCATTATAACTCATGCCATTGAATTTTATTCAAATCCATTAACAATTTGCCTGATCCAGGATCGCAACTAAGACAGCATAGCAATCACATTCCTCACTTCTTCTTCTTCATCTTAGCGTTTGTCCCGGTTGCATCCGCGGCGTTGGCGTTGGAACCCAGGGTCCGCTTTCCCGCTAAGTCTCCTCCATTACGCACGATCTTTAGCATCCTGTGGTTTGAGGTTGTCACATTCCTCACTAACTTATTTAATACATAAAGATGATATAGATGATAGAGATGATGATAATACCTCCGTCTGTTTCTTATATTTTCACAGATAAATCGCAGAACAAATATTAAGACTGCGTCGAGCGTAAGATGCGGTTGGACTGAATGACAGAGCTCGATATTCAAATCAGCGCGCGGCCGTCATAGTAAAATTGTATGGAAGATTTGAAGTGCTTTTTTGATAAATATGTATCTTTATTGTCAACCAATAACTTAAATATTTGGGACGGACAAATTGTAACATATCTATTTATGTTTCGTTTAAGCTGTAAAATAGAATAGATTCCTACTGTTATAATCTAAAAATCACGTAACTCTTACGTTTTTGCAAATTTACGTAATTTTGTAGGCGACAATATTAATTATTTTAAGTTTTTTACACGGAGTAATTGTAAACACATTCGTTGTTATAGTAAATGTATATTTTATATTTGTATTAAACAAAAAGTGTTGATTTTATCAATTTAACTGTGACCGCCTGTTTTGCCACATTTCGCTCGGCACAGTCTTAAAGCATTTATTGATAAACATTTTTCGAACAGTGAGGAAAGAAATCTTAACTTACTTATAGGTATATGCGAAAGTAAGTCTGTTTATTTGTTTGTTACGCATTCATGCTTTAACTACTTGACCGATCATCATGCAATATTACATACACGTTGTCAGGGGTACCGAAAAGGGCGTAGGGTACCTATCATCCAGAAAAAGGACCGTTCCCGAGGAATATAAATTTATTAACATACCCTTCATTAACGCGAGCGAGCCCACAGGCAAAATCTAGTTCTAAATAAATGAAGTGCCTGAGAATACCCTGTTTCATATAAAAAATAATTAATTAGATCGACATAATATTGTCTTCTGTTTACGCGAATGTTATTCATTGAAATTAAACTACTGTATACGGATTTTATCGCGTTGTTTATTTATCACTGTATTACAAAATTTTGAAAATATTACTCTACTACTACTATTGATTTTATTTGACTAATTTATAAGCTAATAAAATTATTTAAACTATTAAATCTATTTATTTTTGGTTTACACTTTCCCCGACGTTTCGGGTGCTTTTCAGCAGCCATGGTCACGGGGATTTAATAGTTTAATAATAATAATAATAATAATTCGTTTATTGCAGACCAATTAATGTCCATAATTTGTTAGTAACAATTTATCTTAAAAACTATGTTAGTATTAATTTATAGGTAGTCCAGTTTAATAAAAATAATGAATAAATAAATAAAATAAAATTAACATTCTAAAAATATAGATATCATTCTTAAATATTTAAATTAAATAGAAATACAATAAAATAAATAAAAAGTTCAACAAATAAAAATAAAAATCATCATCAGACCACATGTAGCCCGATTAGCCGTCCCACAACTGGCGATACTGGTCGGTCTGCAATCATCCTCAGGATTCCGTTGCCACTACCTCTCATTCTGCGAATCAGTGAGGCTGACTTTTTGCGCATTATTGCATAAAAGTCATCCACCCTTGCGTCGGCAAACATGCCCGAGGCACTACAAAAGGGAGGTAGCCGCAACAGAATCCTAAAGGCGTTGTTGTATTGAACACGGAGAGCATTGTAGGCCCTTTGCGTGTAGTTGGTCCATAGGGCGCTGATGTAGAAGCTTTGGCAATAGGCTCTGAACAATGTTACTTTTACCTGTGCTGTACACCGCACAAACCTATGCACCAACATATTGGCTCGTACCGACAACGCTCTCCGCTCTCTCTCAATATCTGCGTCATCATGTAGGGTTTCAGTCACAACATGCCCTAGATACCTAAACTGAGAGACCCGACTCAACGATACTCCGTTAAGGTATACTGGCGGTATATGTTCAGGTTGCTTAATCTTACCTCTGATAAGCATATACTCACTCTTCCTATCATTGTACTTTAAGCCATGACTCTCAGCGTAAGTTTCACACATACCTAATAGCCTCCGTAGCCCGCCGACAGATGGACTCAGCAACACCATATCGTCCGCGTAGCTGATGTTATTGACGCAAACGTTATCTATGTGACATCCGACATGGCTGTTGCTGAGCTCATCGATCAGCTGATTGACATAGAGATTAAAAAGTCTTGGAGAGGTCAGTCCTCCTTGCCTCACACCACACTCAAGTTTGTATTCATCAGAATATACATTCCCCCACTTGACAACGTTTTTCTGTTGTTTATACCAGAAGGAGAATATATTAATCAGTTCAGCAGGAGCCCCAACCTCCCCAAGCTTAGACCAGAGTCTATTATAATCGACTAGGTCGAAAGCCTTCGATAGGTCAAGGAAGCAAGCATAGATGGGTGTTTTCCTGTCAACATAGTAGGCGACTGTATGCTTCAGAGTCAAAATAGCACTTTCAGTTGACAAATTCTCACGAAACCCAAACTGAAATTTATTTTTGTTTAAATAATTTTATTAGCTTATAAATTAGTCAAATAAAATCAATAGTAGTAGTAGAGTAATATTTTCAAAATTTTGTAATACAGTGATAAATAAACAACGCGATAAAATCCGTATATAGTAGTTTAATTTCAATAATTAGATCGATTCAATTACGATTCAAGTCACTTTCTTATCAGAAGACAGATGAGCTATTAATCAACTTCACTAATTATGGTGTTAATTAACTCAATCCTTACTTGTTTTATTAAAAACAATACCCTTTATAGATTAATTTATCGCATGTTTATTATAAAAGGTTATATCGCAACTATGTAAGGATCTTTCTAGATCTTAAGATAATCCTATATGAAGATTTCTTCTCGTAAAACAAGTCGGATCATGATGATAACATCTTAGAAAAAATTCAAACGTCGAATAGAACTATCAGTGAATTAACGGCGCGGCCGCCATATTTGACGCATAGATTAACAAGTTCCTTTTTTAAATAAGGCACACGACATTACCATGTTGTTCAGCTTTATATAGTCTGGATCTGTTACTGCAGTAAAAAGTTGAATAAGAGTGAGCTTTGAATAGGCTTGCTTCTGTTCCGTATAAATATTTACTTTACATTTAATTAACATTAAATGTAAATTAATCATTGAGACAATGCTTGTTTTGCGGAGTTTTTATAAACAATAAAACAATGGTCAGAATAATATCTAGACTCGGGCATTTATTATATGTGGATCACAAACATTTTTGATCCGAATACTCGTTGCAAACGCAGAGGCGAAAATGTCACTTAATCCACTGCGGCTATTATAAAGTTGAGCAGTTATTTTATTTCTACTAATATTATTCGGTAGTAGGTATCTATCAGGACTTGCCACAGCAAAATTATATTTATAGTTCAGACTTTTAGCTGACTAAGCAAATAATTGTAATTCTAGGTATTAGTGGATCACACAAATAATATTGTCTAAAGTGGGAGTGAGTGTCGAGCGCTCAACACTTTGTGCGGCGGTAACAACAAGGTGACCGCTTATTACTGCGCTATTTGTGCAGTCTGGTTTTAAAAACCTTAAGGTTTTTATAATTCCTTATTTTATTATCCCCCGCGCTATTTAGGCAACGAACATGTAGAGCACTTTCACACTTATGCCAGCGTCGACGCCGCGACAACGCTACGCACACGTCACAGTTGTCGCGATTTTGTCCCCTGTACACAGCGTTATAGCTGAGCTAGCATACGCGACGTTCTACCATCACAACCGCCATCGTAACCGCATCCCACCCTTCCTTCGTTGAAATAATTTTTGTTAACAGAGCGGTATAGCAAACGTAAGGCATCTCGACGCTTACAACTACGTTGTCGCGACGTATGCTACGCAAACGTTTATCGAACGCCTACGCTGTAGCAGCGTTAGTCTGAAGAGGCACTTATTGCAACATAGACTGTTCATTTCTGGTATAACATGTGCTAGTTTATGTACTTAAAAGCATAATTATTAACGAGCCAACAAGTACGTCCACTCTCATCTGTATCTCACACGCAACTGTCCATCCCACCCTCTAAGATCTACGCCCCGTCACATACCACTCACACGCAGACTACCCTACATTGTGGGTAATTGTCATACTTAGCATACAATACACTACAATTACCATTTTTTAGATTACCTTACGATTATACTGCGAACATGTTTTTAATATTTGTGAGACAGTATAATGTGATACGAATAAGGGTTTACCTTTAAATTAATAACAGTTTTCTGTGCTTAATAAGTACCCGATAATGGTTAAGTTGTGTTAGTAACACAATACCTAATCGTTATCTGTCAGTTACATCACGCGATCACGTTAAAGGATAGGCAGAGTTGTCTATAATGCCCACTTATCAATAGGTTAAGCAGGAATGCCGCCGGCGTGCAGGCCTTACGACTGTATTCCTTTATTTTCGGTCTAAATAATGACACTACAGCAGAAACTTTAGAATATAACCTCATATTTTAATTATTATAAGAAATAGAATAGTTTTAAAATATAAATTCCTTTCTTTACTGTTGCTCTTCCACGTTGAACATAAAAATAGCCGAACTAATAAAATTAATATTTTTTTCATCAATATCTTTATCATTTCGAGGACATGTCAATTAAGTCTTCTTCTCCCTAGCCTTTATTATTCCCAAGTCACTTGGGGTCGGCTTTTCTAGTCTAGCCGGATTTGACTGGATATCAGTTTTTACACGGAGCGGCTGCCCCCTGACCTGCGCAACCCGAAGGCTAACGATACCCTAAGGCTAGACCAGTGTCAGGATATTAAAGGGCACTGACTTCCCAATAACGATTGCCATAGATGTTCATGGCAGCCGGGACCGATGGCTTAACGTGCTCTCCGAGGCACGGAGCAGGCGATAATTGTCAATCAATACGCACATAATTTCGAAAAGTCATGTAACTTCCGGAAGTCAGAGGTGCGCGACGTGGGTTCAAACCCGAGACCCTCTGCATTGCAGTCTGTTGGTCTCCCCACTGAGCTATCGCTGCTAAGACATGTCAATTAAGTAATACATTAATACTAAAAATTGTCGACAGTAAACATTTTGCTTTAAGAAAAGCTGTTTGAAGAATAGATCTCTCATGAGACGAAGCATGCAAGAAACTCATAGCCACTCTTTTCAATCGCCCATTGTTCTACATTATAATTCTTAACTATAAAAATCAATTTTATTATCATTATCACCAATCAGCATGTTGCAGTCCACTGCTGGACATAGAACTCTTTTGTGACACACCATCAGGTATTAAAATCAATGTACTTACTGATTTTTTTTATAATCACGCAGTAGCTGATCTGCGTATTAAACAGAAGCGTAGCTTAGTCGCAAGCTTCGTCTACACATACCATGTTAAGTGCGCGCATATAATTTGTACAAATCGGTAATCACATGTGTGTGGACAACAGTTTATGCAAGCTCTTACCATCTTGTACATCTTGTATAAATATGCGCGCAAGTAAGACGGACTCGGAGCTACATATGGCTGACGACAAAGTCTGTATGTTTTGCGCGGTTCCATACATTTTGTATGAAAATACATTCCTTATTTACCACTTTTCTGTGTGGTTTAGCAATGTACTATAACTACGATAAAAACATCGGTGCCATGATACTACATCTGAATGCGTAAGAATAATCAACATTGTTTCGAATTTCAAATACATTTTATTGATTGACACATCTTTTGCTTGACTTGCGAATATCAAATAAGGCAATTAAATGCTATATGACTAGTTAGGGATTTGCTCCATATTCTGACTTACTCGAGAATCAATTTCGGTACTTCATGATGGAGAATAACCTAAAATACAACTACATTTATATGCATTCTTATAAGAAAAGAAATGTTCTCAAAATTCATTTGTCATATCCAATAGCTGGCTACTTATTTATATTTTCTTGGAAAAATATGCAATCCATTTTATGGCAATAAGTAATTTGAATTTAGAATATTCATCGATGGCTTTCCTTAGCTTGTGGAACCATAAACAAAGTGGTTTAACCATAGATTACTGATAATTAAGTCATCGTCAACTAGTCTATGCCTATTTCAGGCCATGATTAAAAGTACGCAGCAAGGAAAAAGTCAATTAGGAAGAAAATAAATTGATTTATATTTGTATGTCAGCCATTTAAAATTGGAAAGGTAGTAAACTTTATAAGCTTTTAATTAACTTAGTAAATATAAATTAATGGATTAAATTATTGATAATTGGTTGTAACTAGGCTGGCAATTACCAATATTTGTTTTCTCGTTAGAGATTGCATATAATAAACAATTGTTGCATTCGAAAAACAAGCATAATAATAGAAATAGTTCGAATGGAATTAATAAACATAGTAATTTACAAAAGACATCTCTCAAGTTAGAAATTATTATCTATCATGTCGGCCGGACCGCTTATACATACAATCGCGTCGTCTAAAAATGTGGTATATCACCCTACGGTTGAGGTTCTTTTGAACGTCATGAACAACAAGGTAGATTTTTCCTTGCAATCATTTTATGACAGTGACTATTGCCCTCTTAATCATGTATTATATTTACGTCATGCCATATATCAAGTTAGAAAAGTCAACCTCAGCTATAATTAGATCCCACAGAAACTTTTTTCAAAACTGGTACATCACTTTCTTGGCCAGCTATACACACACACTACTGCAATCGGCCGACAAGTCAATATTAAGCAGTACGACGGCATCAAATCAACATCAGTACTATTACGTGAAACATTAAATGGGGCATTCTTACGTAGTGAAGTCAGTCATTAATTGTATTTATCACGAAATACGTAATTACTAAAAAAAATGTAATTATACATTACCTATTTTCGTGATAATTACGCTATTTTTACGTCAATACTTTGTTAGTGAGATCTTGTCCGTAGATTACTTAATCAATAACCAAAGTATCTACCAAATTATTGAACAATTTATATTCTTTGCTATATGCATTTACGTTTAAACCCGGTTTCTGAAAGGCAAATTAAAAGAAATGTTTCACAGACTCTTTAACGCATGTCAACAGATTGACTGAAGTCTTCTCTCAGACCTTTATTATTCCCAAGTCATTTGGGGTCGGCTTTTCTAGTCTAACCGGATTTGACCTGGATATCAGTTTTTACACGGAGCGGCTGCCACCTGATCTCCTCAACCCCGAAGGCTTACGATATCCTAAGGCTAGACTAGTGTCAGGATATTATAGGGCAATAACGACTGTCATAGATGTTCATGGCAGCCGGGACTGACGGCGACGGCTTAACGTGCTCTCCAAGGCACGGAGCAGATAAGTGTCAATCAATACGCACATAATTTCGAAAAGTCATATAACTTCCGAAAGTCAGAGGTGCGCGACGTGGGTTTGAACCCGAGACCCTCTGCATTGCAGTCTGTTGGTCTCCCCACTGAGCTATCGCTGCTACTGAACTAATAAATCATAATAATCATTTATTTGCAATGTGAATACACATTTGTACATATTGTATAATAGGTACGTAGGTATTTACAACTTAGCGGGTTTTACGACCATAGCACCAAATTTAGCAATAGCCAATCAAAGTATTAAGAGGAAACACAAGGGCCGTTTTCCCATACAAACGTAGTCCCCTGTTTCTTTTCTGGATAATGCCAGTAGAGCAATAATATTTTTCAAAAAATGTATGGCCTCTATTGGCATGTCTCTATGATTTCCTTTTTTTCATAAATTAATTATTAAAAGAGACATGAGCCTTTAAAATCTCAAAAATTGGCTAGATCGTCCGCTGTGTTCAAACATCCAGAAAAAAAATTTGACTAGATTATATAAAAAAAGGAAATCATAGGAACACAGCCAAAGCCTTTTTTTAATTCTCAATGAAAAAGTACTTAAATTGATCAAGTTTTGAAGAAGGAATCAGGGGACTACGAAACGTTGATTTTGTGTACTTTTATAGGTATTTTCGGTTCAAGTTGCAATTATCCCTATCGCGCTCTGCGAGCAATGCGCGACAGCAATAGGTTTTAGAAATACCTATTTCTCAATTCTCTCGCCCTTAGTGTTTCCTCTTAAGGCCTGGTTTTTATATTTAAGAAGCGAGTCGTTTTACCTACGAACTTTAGACAAACGGGGACCACGTTTAGGTACGGAGTTAACTGATGTCACATAATCTATGAAAAATACTTCGACATTTAACTATCTATAGCTAAAACGACTTGACTCTTGTAATCCTAACTAATATTATAAATTAGAATGTGAGTTTGTTTGTTACACTTTTATGCCTTAAATACTCGACTAATCATTATGAAATTTCGCATACATACGTCAGGGGAACAGAAAAGGACATAGGGTACCTGTCATCCAGAAAAATTTACTGTTAGGTACTAACTAACTCTAACCTGACTTACAATTACTCGGGCGAAGCCGTGGGCAAAATCAAGTCTTGAATACAGGAACCAGGCCTATCAAGGTTTCACTTTAACTCGCCGTTGATTAGCTTTTCAAGAAACTGTGCAACGGTACAACAATTTGTGGAAACCATGTTTGTGTTCTGTGTATTGAGCACGTCACTTGGTGCACTGGCAATAGCGAGGTGACCGCTTCGAACCCGGTTCCTATATCAAGGAACGAGTCATTTTCCCAGTTGTGACAGTTAATTATTGAGACATATTTTATAAAAAATATGTAAAATTTTGGCTGTCTGTAGCTACAACAACTCGTTTGATAATATAGGAACCAGGATTTAGATTAAATACAGTCACCCGAACATTTATAGTAACAAATGTATTGCCGTCGCGCTGGATCCGAAAGAAATATCAATGTGCAAAAGAGATAACAAGTGTTCGGATTTATTAAATCACTAAAATCATCTTGTATTTTCATTTCTCCATAAGCGAAAAGATTATAATATTTTTTCTAAAAACAATATGATATTTGCTGTGATTTCTTTTATTAGATTCGTTATATTTGTAAGTTAGAGCAGCGAAAGCTCAGTGGGTAGACCAACAGACTGCAATGTCTCGAGTTCGAACCCACGTCGCGCACCTCTGACTTTCGAAAGTTATATGACTTTTCGAAATTATGTGCGTATTGATTGACTATTATCGCCTGCTCCGTGCCTCGGAGAGCACGTTAAGCCGTCGATCCTGGCTGCCATGAACATCTATGGCTGTCGTTATTGGGGAAGTCGACACAAAAGATCCCACTGGGTCGAAGTGTCGCCGGTCTGTACTGACTGGCCCCCACACAAGATAAGATAAGATATTTGTAAGTTAGTCTGAAAATAGAAGTTAAACCGTGTGGCTTTTGAAATTATTGATGCCTTATGATAATTAAATAATGACAATAAGGTAAAACATAGGAACATGGTAGTGTTAAATATAGATGATATGTTTTTTTCTTGCTGTTATGATAACATAACAGCAAGATAATATTACGATCATAAGATTACGGGAATACGTTTGTGTGGACGCTAGCCACGTTGCCTCTGAAACTATTGCGCCCTTCGTCTAAATAATTAGTCGTGATATAAGGATATCACAGTTAATGAGTACAAAGGACTGTTGCTTTGTCAGATCTGCTTCTGGCATACCTAAAGGTAGCAAGCAGGTGAACCCACCTGTAGAAAGGCTATTTTATAATCGCTCATATCCCCTTCATTATACTATGCAACTATTATAATTCAAATTAAATTGACTCGTCTTAATTATTGTAATAGTACAGAATAATTATAATTGATAAGGGCTAATTCTTCAAATACTTGTAATTATTTATTGCCTATATTCTGGTGCCAGTAATTGGATGATACACCTTTGTTTGATACATATTTTTACTTCAGCAAACATTGTAAAGATTCCTTTGTTTAATTTAATTGGTATAATTTATTATCTTCCCACTAAATAGACTGCACGAAATGGCGTTTGTTGTAAAACAAAAGGTGGACTCGTAGAGCAAAATACTTGGAATTACTGTACTCTGTAAAATGTAATGTTCTAATGAAATAACTTAAAGCTTTAGAATAGTTTTGCCAGAATGGTAACGAGTATATCTACTAGAAAACGCGACATCCAGAAATATATTTTACTATTCCTAACCAGGTACCAGTACATATGTACTTACATAGCGCCGCGCCTTTATCATCGAAGGGATAGAAGGAAAGGGCAGAAATAATATACACATTTCACCAACTATGTATTTTTGACACATGTAAAAAGGGAAACCGTTGGAATGCCACGCAGAGGTCTCGAGTTCGAACCCAAAGCGAGCATCTCTGACTTTTCGAAGTTATATGCGTATTAAATAGTTAATTATCGCTTGCTTTAACGGTGAAGGATAACATCGTGAGGAAACCTGCATGTCTGAGAGTTCTCCATAATGTTCTTGAAGATAGGTGAAGTCTGCTAACCCGCACTGAGCCAGCGTGGTGGACTACAGCATAGCCCTTCTCACACTGAGAAGAGGCCCGTGCCCAGCAGTGGGACAGTTTAATACAGGGCTGATATTATTATAATTATTTAAAAGAGGACTATTGATGGCTACCGGGCACATTGCCAGACTCCAAACTGCTATCAAAAATTTCTGTCTGGAAGTCCAGTAACACTAAGCCCGATCCAGAAGTCGATCCTGAGACCACCTGCATAGCAGTCAGCATATAATACTGCTTTGCCATTACTTCATAAAAAAACAATGTTGATAAATCTTGTTTATTAATGTAATGACTAATAATGTTGATTACTAATATTATAATTATCTGCACCAAATTAGCTAATGTCAGTAATGCAATAAATGGGATTTAAAGCCGACATTTTATTTCAGTACTTATATAAATAAATAAATAATATTCTAACACATACACACAACACCATTTAGCCCAAAATAAGCAGAGCTTGTACTATCGATGCTAGACAATGGACAAACATACATATATACAATTTTTTTTAAATACATGCATATTATTCATAGAAACACACAGACCAAGACAAACATCCACGTTCATGCACACAAATGGCGATGAATGTTTTACTTACGGTAGTAAGTCTATTCTACCATCTCTTAAAGCATTATGTCAGCCTCGATGGCGTAGTGGTTAGTGCAACCGACTGCCACGCCTGAGGTCGCGGGTTCGATTCCGGCACAAGACAAATATTTGTGTGCATGAACATGGATGTTTGTCTTGGTCTAAGTGTTTCTATGTATAATATGTACCTATGTATTTACAAAATATATATATATATATATATACATATATGTTTATCCATTGTCTAGTACTCATAGTACAAGCTCTGCTTAGTTTGGGCTAGATGGTGTTGTGTGTATGTGGTAGAATATTAGTATTATATTATTACTTGTGCGGGAATCGATCCTCAGGCGTGGCAGTCGGTTACACTAAGCACTACGCCATCGAGTAGCGGCTGTTTTAATTTACTATAATAGTTTTAATATCAAATTGAAAATGATTCTTTAACAAGACACAACACGATTGATTGCTTTTTACAATAATTAAAGAATTTTTATTTTATTTTATTACTTGATCAACAATAAATATCTGTTGGAATGTCTGAGATATTGCGTCATCAATCTGAATATTAAATATCATGGATTCGTAGGTAATCAACCTTACACAGGCAACTTACGGCTATATTATTATAAGCAATTGCTATCGATCTGGCAGTTTTAAAATAACTTTCGACTTAGGTCAGCCGGAGCAAAGAAACAGTTCAGAAATGTCAACATCACTTTATTATAGCAGAATTCGTAATTGAAACACAGGGGGCGATTTACGAAAGTTATTATCTGGATTATCTGGATTGTTTGTGCCGTGAAACCCAAACGATATCCTATACTGTGTCCTTCGAGTCCTAATACCTAAACGTAGAATTGAATTATTTTAATTGAAAAATTGAACTTGATAGCTGCCTCCGACAATGCAGTCAATGTGACCGCTTTCTAGACCGCATAAATATAATTTGTAACACTGTTTGCACTTGAAACGCTAAACCGAAGCAGTAGCTGAACTTGGCTCTCTAAGCCATTTTATAAATATACTAGATTTTTCCCGTAGCTTCGCTTGCGTTTATGTAGATATTGTCAATAACTTTCGATACATCGAGAACAGTACTCTTACTTAATGTCTCTTTCTGTACCCTACGAACGTGTATGCGAAATTTCATGAGAATCGGTGGAGTAGTTGTGGCGAGAAAGCGTAACAAAAAAATTTACATTTCATTTTAAATGCGAATGAGCCTAAGCTCTTATACGACGCACATTGCATGCATCGTGTAAACTAACGATGCAATCCACTCATGCAAGTATTGTGTATTCTTAACTCATGCATGTAGTACTTGCGTCATATACAAACACCGTGATTAAAAGTCAATATATTCATATCCAGCTTTCAATAACATTTTCAGACTACCAACAATATTTAAAATAACTCTTTGCCTGATCCAGAAGTTTAGACCTCACCAGGTTTACCACAAACTTAAGAAATTGAAACAACGGGTTATTGGAGTAAAGACATTAAAAACGTTTATTAAATTTTTAAAACCAATATGGTCAATGAGTCAATGAGGTTAATGGACGTCTTAAAACAGGTCTTACGTCCCTAAAAATTCGCGTTACCCGTTTTATGACACTACTTTACTTAAAACGAATATTGGGCTCAATATTGTTATCGCTTTTATGGTGATGGTAAGAAGTTACCACCTGCTTTTACGCCTTGGAATTGGCAAATACACGATACTTATATTTTTAGTCACAGTAGGTTAATGGCAAAACATCTTTCTTGGCTTTATTGACTTTCTTGCTATTTATATCCTAGCAGGCAAAGTAGGTATCAGATAAGCATACAATTCGCCAGGTGATAACTGTTCGTAAATACTGTTTAATTCTTATTTTGGGCTATTTATTTGTGTTACGTTTATTAGGCTCCAAGACTTTCTTTCCACATAGACCACTTTCAAAATTTAGCAGGTTGGTGGACCCCCTGCAGCTATAAATTTAATCCGCCAAGTAAAACCGGTATGTCGGACCAAAGTTAAATTGGGTTAAAATTCTTCAGCAAGTGGTATTCCTCAAAATATCCGTCGATCGACGTTTAAGCAAGTAACAGTCACTGAGCTTCTTAAAATATTATCTGCCTACATTGATAGGTGAAGTCAAGCCAACATTTTAGTTCTTCACTATCGAAAGCAAATACATTTTCATGAATCCCCGCTTACCAATTGTAAACCCCTATTTTTGTCACGCCATCGTAGACCCCCGTTGAGTCTCTCGTGGACTCCTGGGGTCCACCTGGACCACTTTGAGAACTAAGGATTTAATACATTATTAGCGAGGGGTGATACTAAATCTTAACTAATTATACACCCAATCTATCCTCATGAGTCACTCTTTCTATTGGTGAAAACCGCATGAAAATCCGTTCAGTAATTTTTAAGACTTTGTTTTATAATATTTAGTGATAGCTATTTTTGTTAATAGTAATTATTTCTATGCATAACGTTACCAAATATTTGGTAACGACTCTATCATTAGTTAATTAAGTTTGACGCCATGTTTACGCTGATATATTGTTGATATATTTCGTGCAACAACAACTTAAATTAAATTACCCCACGTCAATCTACAAGTGGCACACAATAAAAATATTTGCACGTACACAATTATATTATACGAAGCCATTTGCATCGCTACCGAATTCTTTAGGCGAGTTCAAAGAACAGATTCAATCAAGACATTTCCACCGCAGGGTGCCAAATTGGCACTTATTGATGCAATTATAGTGTTACATTGTTGTGGAATAACTGGTTTGTTGTGAATACTAGCTCTTGACCGCGGTTTTGGTCGCGTTCTTGTTTTATATTTTATATTTTGCTTGGTATCTAATGTGTTAAATATAACTCATAAATGAGTTTAATTAATTAACATTATAGTAGTTTTAAGATCTTAACAGTATTAAATATCTAAAAAATATAATCAAATTGACGCCACTATTTTAGAAATACCTATAAAAGAAAAATGTTTTGAGGTTATTTTTCTATACGAAAGTGTCTGGCTGTAAGATAATTCAAAAACATCTCTTTTCTCAATGCTCTTTTATTTAATTATGATAGGAGGTATGTTTGTAATATATTTTTATCCAGTTATACTTAATAGGGTAGGAAAAGAATACATTTGATATTTTAAACGTCTATATTCTCTTCTTTCTAATTTTTCTCTAGCCTCTTATCCAATCGTAGCCTCAGAAGGCCGTCCCGCATCCTCTTTGTAGAATACTTGTTAGCAAGAGATTATGATACGTGTGAAGAAATAATCTTTGTACACGGATAAACTAGAAGCGGCGGTAGCCCAATGGATAAAGCATTGGACTTGCGATCGAGAGGTCGCAGGTTCGAATCCCACCCATTGCACTACTGACTTGTCCCATTCCTAATACAAGCATTTTACTAGTAAATAACCCAAAATTGCTAGTAATATTTAAAAATATAATTAATTTCCGGTAAGATATTTTGTCCCACTTCGGAGTTCAAACTCAAAGGTAAACCACCGCGAATATGCCTGTAAAAATAATTTAAAATATTTAAACACAAACTCAATTATTATTACTTTCCAGTTAAAATAAACTAATGTCAATTTGGTTATTTCAATGACTTACTTACTTTTAAAATACAGTTAGTTAAATGCATTATTCAATTGAATACGCACATCGACCCAATTCGATTAGAATCGATTCGTAAACATATCTTTATTCCGAGAAGCACAGCGCGATCTTGATTTTAAAAAATAAACTTGATTGAACGAATTCTTTAATGACTTGTAGTTTGAGGAAGTTGATAAGATAAAGACAGATTTAGCTTTTGTTACGCTAATCATGGCATTATTAATACTATTTTTCCTTATACTATTAGAATGGATAATTCAATAATCTTGTAGATGGCAGCAAGCAAGCCGTACTGCTGCCGCCACACTTCGAATCCCACGAGACAAATAATTTCCACGTATAGAATTTGAACCGAAAGAATTGCTTCTACGGAATCTAAGTGCACACATTACGCCATGTTCATCAATGTTTAGCTTTAAGCGTACACCTTGTGAGGATTAATTACTTCCCCGGGACTTAAGACTTGATTCCCACCTCGGAAGCTGAAAGTTTATTTTGACGTTCATAAGTGTTACTTTGTGACCTAAATGAATAAATGATTTTTGACTTTGACTTATTAAAAAAAAGGTGAACGCAATTGCTATGTCTGTTAGTGTCATAACGGCTAAACGATTAAACTAAATTTTATGAAATTTCGTATACCATTCACACGTCCTGTATATTGCTAGAAAGATAGATCGAGATGTGATGAGATGTATGTATGTACACACAGCGACGCATCAACCTAGGCTGTTTGGACTTCGAACTATTAGAAGTTGAACGCTGCGAATCGTGCGAGAGAGTGCGTTATATTTTTGTTACGCTCTATCCTTACCGTTACATCGACACCACTATGCACTGTCCCTTTCCGACAATTCTCTATTTTGTATGTAGCGTAGTTATGCGTATATAGGGTGCCTAACTTGATGTGTAGCCGTGTGTACATTCATATTTCACCAGCTATGCTTTTAAGCTCCACATAAAAAAGAGCCCATTATCATTTACCAAATACAATACTAAGAATATTCTAAAAGAATACAACATGTGCCTGACTCGGGATCTAAACCTGATATCTCGCGATTAACTCCAAACTTACGCCATAAATCTAATGTGGCATTTTATAAATAAATACATTATGAAATATGGTTATGTATCCATAATTATTATTATAATTATTTGTATCTCCTTTCACCTTTTCCGTTGCAAGGCGGGCTTACGTAGCAACATACCGCTGACTCCAGGAAAGCCTTATTCCAAATAGGGATGAGAATGGAACACTTATTGGAGCCTCTTTAAGGCTATACAAAAGCAGTCGTGAGTTGATCCCGATAGGTGTGTAAAACCATTGTAGGATATGGAAACTAATAAAATATATTTTAATATTATTATAAATGTGAAAGATTGTGATGACTTTTGGTTGTTTGTTACTCGTAAATCACTGAACAGATGTTAATGAAAATTGGTATGTAGATAGAAGTCATCATGTATTACGACATGATACTTTTTATTCTAGGATTGCAGTGGCATTTTCGCGGGTAAAATGCGGTCTCAAATCATAAGTTTGTATGTGTTTTTGCTAACTTGAAACTTTAGTTGTTATAAGACACTGTTATCGACGTGGCAAATAAGCATTTGGCCCTGCTAGTAACCATGTGGTTACAGGGCCATGACCATACACATAGCGGCCATGGGCCACAGTATGTAGTGTGGCCCATGGCCGCTGCGTCTATCACTCGCGTGTTACAGACACTAGAAAAAGAAGTTAAAAAAGGAATGAAACGAAATGAATGGGCGATTTCGGTATGTAAAACTCGGGAATGCTTACTTATCGAGCCAAAATCAGAAATAGTATGATTTTTCTACGCAGGTTTACTTCCTTTGCGGTCAAGTAATTTGGTACGCAAAACTAAATTCTTTGACGTTTGAATTATTGCGTTAAAATTATTGTAATTAAAAAATAACAACAAAAAATAATTTATATAAATATTGATCATGATTTCAATAAGTACCTCAGCTCAGCTGTTTTGAATAAAACTAAAAACTAAGAATAATAATAAAAAAATAGGTTTAACTGTTGACAGCTACCAGCATGCCGTGGCAAAACCTAACGATGTCTTCCCACTGTATCTCAAAAGATTTGTAATTGAACGCATAATAGTAATCCAGTAAGCGAAAATTGCCGCCAATATCCTCCACTACATCATTACTTTCATATGTAGTATCACACCTGTATTAAATTGATCCTCTGCTGGGCACGGGCCTCTCCTCAGCGTGAGAAGGATTAAACCATAGTCCACCATGCTGACCCAGTGTGGGTTGGCAAACTTCACATATCTTCGAGAACATTATAGAGAACTATCAGAAATACAGGTTTCCTCACGATATTTTTCTTCACCGTTTATGCGAGCGGTAATTAATTATTTAATATGCACATAACTTCAAAAAGTGAGAAATGCGCGCTCTTGGAACCGAACTCGAGGCTTCTGTGTGGCATTTTAACGGTATCGCACTGGGCCATTACTGCTTATTCATGGCATTTTAATAAAAGCTAAATAAATTAACTTTCTATACAATAAATTAAATTTTAATACACAATACGATTTGTGAAATCAATTTGCATACGCTTTCAACGAAGTATTGAAGTTTATAAAAGGGAAAATTACAGTTTTATTTTTTCGTGTGGCAATTTGTTATTTGTGGTTGCCTTTTTTTGTTATTATGTTCTGTGGTTTCGATTCACAATGGCTGGATAGCACAGCGTGGGACAATTTAGAATGAAATGGGCAGGCGACCTTGTCTTAGTGGTAAATAGTGGTTGGGTGCTGGCACAACTTGGGAAAGTATTAGTTTTGAAACAAAATAATTAAGTAAGTAAGTAATTTTACTTTGTCAAGATACGTACTTACAAGAAATTTATTTATACGTTCTGCTGGTAGACATACATAATTAATATAAAATATACATAAAATGAAAATTAATTTTGCGTCTTTGGTAGTAGTCCGATTCCCACTTGATTAAAATAAGCATTTGAGCATTATACTGGATTTAAAAAAAACTAAAACATATTATATGAATCATATCAAAGATCCTATTAAAGGGTTTTACTTTATTTTTTAATTCTGTTATATGATATTTTAGGTATGAGTTAGTTCTAAAGAATTGTTCAAATTGACATTGGTTAGGCGTTAAAAATAAATATAATTGATGCCATATTATATTCTAATTAACTGCCTCCATGACGCAGCGGTAGTGAATGCGACTGCTGTGCACGAGGTCTCGGGTTCGAATCCCGGGTCGAGCCAACAAAAGGTTATTGGGTTTTACTGTTAAGAAATGTCAATAGCAGCCCGGAGTTAGGAAGTTGGCGGTGTAAGGCACGTGCCTCGCAAAACATGTAAAGCCGTTAGTTCTGCGCCCTATCTCTTACGGTCGTGTCGGATTACCTTTCCATCGGATCATGAGAGTTAGGGAACAGAAAGTGCTGTTGTGATCTCTTGCGCAGATGGCCAGTCTCCGTTAAGACCGGCCGCCGTGGCCGAAATTCGGTCTAGAGGACATTATTATTATTATGTTTCTCTTATCACAGGTATTTTCTAACATATTATAATATTAGAAAATACCTGGCCCTTTGGGAGGCTTACACGGAGACATAGGTCCAACGTGAAGAGGCCCTTCGAGAGTTTTAATCAAAGGTGGGATGGAACACTTTATTATTATTATTATGTTCTAGTTTAGTACATCTAGACAATTTTATTTAAAATTAAAACTTGTTTTTTAGAATTTTTGTTTGTCTGGCTATTTGTTCCGCCATCATGTTACTACTAAGCCGATTTTAATATAGCTTAATGTTATAGAAATTTAAACCTCAATTTAAAATCTAAGCCAAGTTACAACTAATTCCGTTCATAATAAACTCAGATAATTTAATTTGATCCGTGTAAACAAAATTGCAAATCACCCGTTAGCAGCCAAGTTGCCAGTATCATATAAAAAGCAAAACATTCTCCTTGCTAACTCTTTTTACAATTTCATAATTAGAAGGCGTCAAATCCATAGAGATTCGTCTATATATGGCGGATTCACATCTAATTATGTCGTAAAGCGCGCTTGACATTCTATCAAATGTGTCTGTGACCATATGTGTAGGTACGATTGAAGCTATGGTCTGGATAAAGCAAGCTGGTACAACGTATTGTGAAGGAAATATGAGTTCCCACGGGAAATGTATCAGATTGTTAGATATATGAAATATGTGTCCGGGATTGAGTTATGGTTGTCTGTTAAATATTGGTATACATAGTGTTCTGTGTTTAATTGGATAGCTGTCGTTTCGTTTGATGCCAAGGTAGGGTAAGTGATTTTGAGTTAACGAGAATTTGGATTGTCTGTGGTTATATTTGCATAATATAACGGTAGTGTCATTGCGTTTTGCACATATTTTTGTGCCGTATGGCAACCAATGACGTAATATAAATAGACGCGTCATGCATGAACATTACGGCACTCGAAAACAGCGTAAATACTATATTGGTAGCCAGACAGCTACTTAGACGCACGAAGAAGGGGAAAGAAAATTAAATGTCATCTACGGAATTCCTGTTGTTAGAGAGAGATAAATATATTTCTTTAATTACGTTGTCATTCTGTGGTGAATGCTCATTGGCCGAGCGCGAACACGTGACTTACCTCAGGCGAAATAAAATAAAATCCATTTCTCTTGATACTTACGCATGAAATGATACTTTTTTATCTTTCACAGCTGCAGTATAATTTTTACATTTCCTAAAAACACAGGACGGATTTTTTTTGTTGTTGAGGAAGTTATTCACTCAAAATATTTTAATGTCACGTACACCCGCGGCACTGGTTGGTACGTGACTATATGGACTTCTGGTAATTACCTTGCATTCATGTTGCCACTACAGAGCGCGGGCAACGTATCTATAGTTTATATATCATTGATGGCAACCCAAAACATTCAGCGTAGTGCATTGGTGACGAGACTTCATAAGCCACCACGCCCTCCGAGCTGTCAGTCAGCCTTAAAAAACTTCACGCAAACATTGAAAGAATCTGGGCGATTCCGTTTCCCTACATAGTCCATTACCATTCTGCTCAAGAAATAATCCAAAAGCTTCAAATAAAATACGCAAGGGACGCGTAAACTGCACATTCCGTTTCTGGTCTATAAAGTTGAAGTAAAAGCTACATAAAGTTCAGCACTGACTTTTTTATTTCGGTGGTACAGTGGTGGTATGCGACTGCTGTGTCTTGAGGTCTCTGCTTCGATTCTCGGATCGGGAAATGTATTACTGGGTTCTTTTATCAAAACGTTCTTAGTTGTAGTAAGGAGTCTAGAACTGTATCCGGTAATCGGCTTTAGGCTTGCCCTTTATAACGCCGGACTTATACCATAGCTGGCGACATGTGGTACAATTTACTTGAGTCTACCTACCCCTTTGGGGATAAAGGTGAGGGAGTATGTATGTAAAAATCTTGATCTATATACTAGTTGTGTACTGCGGCTTTCCCGCGTTAAATCTATACTAATAAAAAGCTGAGGAGTTTGTTTGTTTGTTTGGTTGAACGGGCTAATCTCAGGAATTACTGGTTTGAATTGAAAAAGTCTTTTAGTGTTGGATAGCTTATTTATCGAGGAAGGCTATAGGCTATATAGAATCACGCTATGATCCACGGGGGTGGTGCAGTAACCATAAACGCGAGTGAAACCGCCAGCACATTTAGTGGTAGGTATATATGTCCTGGCCAAATCACAGAATTTATAACTTCATGATGTGGTTGATCGGTTCCTGGCATAGTTGTATTGCATAAAATGGCCCGCTAAAACTAACCATATCGTAACTCTTATAAAAATAAAATATTAAAGACTCTGTCTAACATCCGTGACTCATGGCCAAAACAAAAAAAGAAAATATCCAAGTGCACTCACTCACATACACACTGATATACACACGCGCACACAACCTCATTCACCCATACACAGCACCACACACCGTCACACTGAGACACGACAACATTATGATTATCTATACTGAAGAGTTTGATTGTTTGTTTAGTTCAACGCGCTAATCTCAGGAACTACTGGTTCGAATTGAAAAATCTTTTAGTATTGGATAGCTTATTTAACAAGGAAGGCTAATAGCCTATATAAAATCACGCTTAGACCAATAGGAGCAGAGCATAAATGAAAATGTTACAAAAACGGGGAAATTTATCTTATGTGAAGCAGACGGAGTTTCGCGGGTCAGCTAGTGATATAATATATAGGCCAAAGGAATAATCTTTTAAAATTACATACAGATTAACATGTTTACTTTTGCTTGTTATAAATAGTTTTTATTGTGTTCTTCATAATTAGCGTACTGTTTTATTTATAACTAGGTGACACGCGCAACTTCGTCTGTTTCACATAAGATAAATTTCCCCGTATTTACAAAATTTTTCTTATATGCTCTGCTTCTATTGATCGCAGCGTGATGTTATATAGCATATAGCCTTCCTCGATAAATGGGCAATCCAACACTGAAATAATTTTTCATTTTGAACCATTAGTTTCTGAGATTAGCGCGTTCAACCAAACAAATAAACAAACAAACTTCAGCTTTATAATATTAGTCCGATTATATTCTATTCTATTCTATCACATACACACAACACCATCTAGCCCAAACTAAGCAGAGCTTGTACTATGGGTACTAGACAATGGATAAACATACATATATACTTTTTTTTTGTAAATACATACATATTATACATAGAAACACCCAGACCAAGACAAACATTCATGTTCATGCACACAAATGTTTGACTTGTGCGGCAATCGAACCCGCGACCTCAGGCATGGCAGTCGGTTACACTAACCACTACGCCATAATATGTATATTTGCTAGATATAAGATGCCTTTGTGGAAGAGAAATAAATGTTATCATTATTATGTTTCTCTTATCACAGGTACTTTCTAACATATTATATTAGAAAATACCTGACCCTTTGGGAGGCTTACACGGAGACATGGGTCCAACGTGAAGAGGCCGTTCGAGAGTTTTAATCAAAAGTGTGATGGAACACCTACAGCGGCACTAGCCGCAGCAGGCGTAGGACTATTGCTACGTATGGATTCTAATATATGGGCTATATGTATGGGTGTTTGGTGGACCGGTATATTGCTAACTAAGGATGAAAAACGGCGTCTGCCCTGAATACTCTTATTATTTTTATTATTAGTATAAATATTAATTAATAATTATTATCAGCTGTGAAAGACCTAAATTAAACAAATATCGTTTAAAGTTCAATGTTTCATGATATGTCAGTCCACGTTTTGCTCAATAAAGAAGGATTTTCAAAATATATTTTTTTTAAATATCCTAATAATATTAAACATAATATACTTCAAGTAGTTTTGTGTCATAACGACATTTTAATTCAATTTAATCTTTGATTGGCGAATTATTATTAGTTTTTCCATCAGAATAATTGTTCGTCGCCATGACATAACAATAAACAAGACGATAACAGCGCCTCTAACGGTGAATAATGTAATTATTTTACGATATGACTACTATAGTTTGACCATATCATGAAGTTTTAGCTGGTCATAGCGTCAAACGCTGATAATTCATTGATCTGGCTAGACCATATCATGATGTGGGCTAAGGGTATTTGACCATTTTATGAAACACAACCATTTTATGAAATGGTCGGCCACATCAACTTTCTCAATTTTATAAAGCCACTCTTTTAATTGACAACTGTTATTTTATTAATCTGTTCTGTAAGAAGCTGCAACTATTAAACTACTTTTCACTGATAAAACGCTCAAACAATAAATAGTGGTATAGCAAAGTGAAAAAATAATAAAAGATATTATTCTGGTTTTATATATACTGTATAAATATTTTATTTTTATTTTCTTTGTTTATATTATAGATGGTTTTATATCCGTGAGTCTAAAAGAGCCAGTTGAAAACCAGCGTCAGGCTTTCGTCTGACACATGCTGAACTGGGCCGTATTTGACACTACTATTAAACACTTACTTTAATATGTACTTTGTTTTTTTTTGTTGATTTGGTCTTGTTTCGCTAAGTTTATTTTTGTACCCATTTATTTTTATTTTATATTATGGCGTAGTGGTTAGTGTAACTGACTGTTACGACTGAGGTCGCGGGTTCGATTCCCGCACAAGTCAAACATTTGTGTGCATGAACATGGATGTTTGACTTGGTCTGGGTGTTTCTATGTATAATATGTATGTATTTACGAAAAAAAAATAGTATATATGTATGTTTATCCATTGTCTAGAACCCATAGCACAAGCTCTGCTTAGTTTGGGCTAGATGGTGTTGTGTATATGTGTAGAATATTATTATTATTATTATTTCTTCTTCTTTCAATAAGTAATATTTAAAAGTTAGTCTTTGATAGTACTTTATTGTAAAATAGCAGAACATCCACTTACGGGTACACAGAAAAAAAAAGCAACGCGAGACCATTCCAGTCAGATTTATTTTATTAAGTTATATTTGTAGACATCGTTGCAAAAACTACTTGGACACGCTTAAAATGTTCTTTATCACCCATATATTACATAATATATGTTTACAAATAATGGTTATTATATCCATTTAAAAACGACTCTGGAATTGTATCCTGGACTTTATTTAAGACTGCGCCTAACGTAAGACGCGGTTGGACTGAATGACAGAGCTCGATATTCAAATCAGCGCGCGGCCGCCATAGTAAAATTGTAAGGAGGATTTGAAGTGCTTTTTTGATAAATATGTATCTTTATTGTCACCAATAACTTAAATATTTGTGACGGACAAATTGTAATATAGCTATTTATGTTTCGTTTAAGCTGTAAAATAGGATAGATTTCTACTGTTATAATCTAAAAATTACGTAACACAAGCATACATTTTTGCATTTTTCGTGCAAATTTACGTAATTTTGTAGGCGAAAATATTAATTATTTAAAGTTTTTTACACGAAGTAATTGTAAACACATTCATTGTTATGGTGAATGGATATTTTATATTTGTATTAAACAAAAAGTGTTGATTTTATCAACTTAACTGTGACCGCCTGTTTTGGCACATTTCGCTCAGCGCAGTCTTAAACCACTTTCCACTGATGAAACACTCAAGCGATAAGTATTGTTTAAAAGTAAGCCTCTAATAGTAGTCTATGGCCAAGTAGGAGCATCCACTTACGTATACACAGTAAAAAAAGCAACGCGAGACCATTCCAGTCCGATTTATTTTATTAAGTTACATTTGTACACTTCGTTGCAAAAACTTACAAACACGCTCAAAATGTACTTAAACATCTATATATTACATAATATATGTTTACAAATAATAGTTATTATATCCATTTAAAAACGACTCTGGAATCGTATCCAGGACTTTATTTAAGTGCCAATTCCTACCTCAGGACAAAAAGCCAGCGATTAAATATAGTTTAGTTTTACATTAAATGTTGATCACATACCTACACTTGTTGACGTGAAATGAATTCGTTATATATTTTTTTATATAAAAGTCATAGCACGAGTTATAATATCAAGATGCCTGACGGTGCATCGGGTATTTAAAGAGTTGTCTCCTCACCGTTATTGAGACACATGGACTGATCGGATACAAGATAAAATGAATAGAGTACCTAGGTAGATTTTGCTGGCGTTAATTTAGATTTTGTCAATTTGGTATCCTAAGTCCTTTTCTGTAGCCCTGACAATGTGTATGAGAAATTTCATGATGATCGATCATGTACTTAGTTAAGACGTGAAGATAGATATGACATTTTTCCTGGATGAAAGATACCCTATGTAACATTCTATCACATACACACAACACCATCTAGCCCAGACTAAGCAGAGCTTGTACTATGGGTACTAGACAATGGATAAACATACATATATACAATTTTTTTTGTAAATACAAACATATTATACATAGAAACACCTAGACCAACTCAAACATCCATGTTCATGCATACAAATGTTTGACTTGTGCGGGAATCAAAGCAGCGACCTCAGGCGTGGTAGTCGGTTACACTAACCATTACGCTATCGAGGCCAACATTTCTTTTCTGTCCTGACAACGTGTATGCGTATAAATTTCATGATAATCGGTGGAGTAGTTAAGATATGGTATCGTAACAAACAAATAAACAATAAAACAAACTCACATTTGTATTTATAATATTAATTAGGATAAGTTTCTCGGGTTGTTTGACAAAAAATATTTTAGGAGTTTGAGTTTGGAACTGCGCCTGGTAGCCGACATAAGGTAGATATGTATATAAGACCTTAAAAAGCTGGCGAAATTTGGATGAAATATATAATACTAGTTTTTCCCCACGGTGCCACCCGCGTAAGTCCCGTTCCCGTGGGAATATCGGGATAAAAAGTATCTATGTGTGAATCCAGGTCTCCATCTATGCGCTTCGGGAGCTGCGCAGTAATCATAACCCGAGACAGTTAGTTAGAATATACAAGCGTACAATAACTTATCTTTTTATTTTTTTCTGGGGTAGGAGCCAAACGAGCCGACGGATCGCCAGATGGTAAGCGATTACCGCCGCCCATGGACACCCGCAACACCAGAGGAGTTACAAATGCGTTGCCGGCCTTTTAAAAGGAGTACGCTCTTTTCTTGAAGGTTTGTAGGTCGTATTGGTCCGGAAATAACGCAGGCAATAGTTCATTCCATAGTTTAGTTGTGCGAGGCAGAAAATTTCTGGAAAACGCACAGTTGTGGACTGCCAACCATCTAAATGATGGGAATGGAAATTCTGTCCCGTAGGACGATGGCGACAAAAGGCGGCAGGGATCAGTCCGAACAATTCCTCGGAGCACTCCCCATAGTAAAAACGATAGAAGATGCATAGCGAGGCCACATCTCTACGCAGCGCCCAGGGGTCTAGCCGATTTGAAACAACCTGGCAGTCGACGATTCGAGTCGCTTTCCGTTGAATGCCGTCCAGAGGGAGAAGCTGGTGCTGAGGTGCCCCTGCCCAAAGAATCTAAAAATAAAATATCTGCATGTTGTCTGACTTGTGCGCTAACTTGCTGGCATATATCCACGGTAGTGAGTTGTCCATTACTTTAACTTCAAGTCAGTTGACAACATAACTCAACTATAAGCATTGTCCACTTTTTATTAAGTATCTTCTCTTACCTACTTTTTATTGGTTTGACACTACATTTTCTTATTATAGAAGACAACTAGATAGTTGTCTGGTATGATTACCAGATCAGAAACTGTGATGTGACTTAACACACATACAATTAGCAATTATACAAAGTATACTTCGGCATAAAAAACATAAATATCTTTTTTTGTATGGGATTCGAACCCACAATAATTAGCGCAACGGCAGTAAGGTGACCGCTGAACCGCTGCGTTATTCGTGCAGTCATAATACTAGTCCTTCCAGGCGACTAGACATAGAGTATATTCCAAAGGGTTGGTTGGATGTATATGATTTCTTTACATGTGTGTACGTAATTAGGAGCGAGCCTAATATCGCTATTAAGATCTTTTGTCAAAAAAGAAAAATAACTCTGCTCGACACGGGACTCGAACACGAGACCTCATGCACAACAGTCGCATATACTACCGCTTAGCACTACTACAGACGCAGTATCATACAGATTTTATAAATGTAAAAATTTGTTAAGATGTTTGTATATTTGTCACCCAATCACGCGTAAACTATTAAACAGATTTAGATGAAACTTGGCCCACCGATAGACCATATCCGAGATAAATAAGATAACTCCATCCCGGTATACATTACAGTGGGATTCACACAAGGGAAGCAAAGTCGCCGGTAGAAACTAGTCCTTATAACCAGAAATAAATTTCCCTAACGTTAGTTCCCAGAAATGAAACAAACGCTATTATCTTGATGTAAATCATATGTATAATAATATAAAATTTATATGAATATTATTCAATATAATTTATTATACATTTCGAGTTCACGTAGCTTTATGCGGCTTCTGGTTATGGCATTATACACGACCACCGACCATAATAAACGCGAAATCTATAACCAATAATAGAAAACATGAGAATTGTCTCTGTGTGAATCCAAAACATAAACGGTAATGGAGGACAATTTTCTGTTATATAAAATGGATGGATGAATGTTTGTTTGTAACGTAAATTTTATAAAATTGTCTTACAATTACGCGAATGTTGTACATTGAAACTAAACTAAGGTTTACGGTTTATTTTTTGGTGTTTTTGTCTAAACCAGACATATTAACCCCATCATACCTTTTTCTATTAGTAGGTAATATTATTTTTACATGAATGCTATTAAGTATAACAAATCATTAAAGGTACATGTTAATAAAGAAAATGGACAAATGAAGTACTGTTATCATATCGCTCAATTTTTTAGCAGCTTCTGAAGACGGTACACTCACTGCAGATTGAAGTGTATTTTGTGTCGACTTCCCCAATAACGAATGCCATAGATGTTCATGGCAGTCGGGACCGACGGTTTAACGTGCTCTCCGAGGCACGGAGCAGGCGATAATTGTCAATCAATACGCACATAATTTCGAAAAGTCATATAACTTCCGAAATTCAGAGGTGCGCGACGTGGATTCGAACCCGAGACCCTCTGCATTGCAGTCTGTTGATCTCCCTACTGAGGAATCGCTGCTCTTTTTTTAACAGTTAAATTTTTATACTAAAAATTATAAAAATCTTTAAGAATATAAATGTTATATTATTATAATTGCATTTAATAAAATCTTTTAAAAATTGTTAATTATGAGACACTACTCGTATCAAGTATATACGTTAGACAGCGAGCGATATTTAATAAATTAATACGGATTTGACTTAAAAATAAATAGTGAGGTCGAGCTTGAGACCAATGAGTGACAATCCAACATTTACCCTTTCTTTTTTCACCTCGGCGAATGCATTAACGCATACCTCTCCGCGGGGCGACGGAGAAGCTATGACAGACTCACCGGGGAAAAGATACCTATCCCTGAAATACCGACTGAATCTACCAGGGTGTTCCTCTACATAACCAGAGATGGCAGAGCCGCGCGTATCACTTTGACATGCAACCGCGACCCAGCCGAAGTATCGGCCTGCCATATGAAACGTGGGGCAATCCAACAGTCATCCTACTAACTAAAAATAAATTAAAATACAAGGAAAGCCACGGCAAACAGCTAGCGATATATAAAATTGCTTTTGTCTCGATGAGTATTATCGATTCGATATTACCATTTCTACTGCGGCGATAAAGCAAATAATTTTCAATAGACCCTGTCTTGATTATTTATTTGCTATCGTGGTTATGACGCCGGGGTTCCTGGCCATTGGCCACGAGACATGTTATCGTTGGTGATAAAATATAGCTAGCTTTACATCCTGGATGATAATTATATGTGGGTAACAATAAGATGTGGTTAGGTTTTAAGGTCGCCTGACTAACGTCTAGTATGTTATCACACGGATGAAATGATCACGAATGAGATCACAGATATGAAAATGTTCTCAATACCTACTAATATTATAAAGAATTTTTGTTTCATTGTAAGGATTTAACTCAAAAACTGATCAACCGATTTTGTTTTTACCTTTATAAAGCTATCATCGAGTAATATAGGGTAAATTTTATTTTAAAAAGTTCTGTTACCAACATAACTTAACCTTCTTCTATGCAAGTGAAGCTGCGGGAGAAAGCTAAGATTATATATATGATTGATTATATATAATATTTAGAATTGTGTACCACTATGGAAAATAACAAAAGTGGACAATAGAAATATTGTTGGATGGCGAACAGAAAAACATAATTGATTCTTTCTCTTAAAATCGCTCACGATGATTGCTGACTTTACAACCACACATATGACTATATAATCATACATATATAGTCATATAAATAGCACTTAGCTTACCCCGGATATCAAACTTGAGATCTCATGCACAGTATTCTTATTATTTATTTATCGTTACATGTCTATTGTCATCAATCAGACCCAATTCCAAATCCTAAGAACATTAATTTACATATAACTTTAGTAGACACGCTCGAACGCACTACCACACGATGCCTATGGTATCTTATCTTATCTTATCTCGTGTGGGGGCCAGTCAGTACAGACCGGCGACACTTCGACCCAGTGGGATCTTTTGTGTCGACTTCCCCAATAACGACTGCCATAGATGTTCATGGCAGCCGGGTCCGACGGCTTAACGTGCTCTCCGAGGCACGGAGCAGGCGATAATTGTCAATCAATACGCACATAATTTCGAAAAGTCATATAACTTCCGAAAGTCAGAGGTGCGCGACGTGGGTTCGAACCCGCGACCCTCTGCATTGCAGTCTGTTGGTCTCTCCACCGAGCTATCGCTGCTCTTTTATGCCTATGGTAACACATGATGCAAACAGCGAGCCTAAGCGTAAACTTACAACAAAAACCGCGAAAATATCATAAGCTATTTCAACCCCAAAAAACTTCCCAAACAAACCAACCTATTCGCAACATTCAATTCCCAACTTCCCACAGTATGTCCTTTTCATCACAATCGAACTTCATCCGATAAACAACATTGATATCGACGTTAGCGACATCTGTCTACAAGAGAGCTACGATTAAGCCTCACTGAATTATAAGCTCCGGTTATAAATTATGAAGAGCATAAATATAGGGGATACGGACAATTCAATTACTATGACTTAGGGAGACGCAGTGACATTGAAATAAGCGCTCCGAACACTGTCATTTATGCTCTAAAGACGTGTCTATAATGGTGAAACAGTTTTCATAGACCAGAGATTAAAGAGAAGTGCCAATTGTTGGAATGCCACACATAGTTGCCTATATTCGATTTTATGTATAATTTTTCACGGAAGAGCAAATAACAATCAAAAGAAATATTTTTGTGCAAACGGTATCAAAATACGTTGAAAAATAATAGAGTAATTAATATTTATATTTGGATAAAAGAGAAAGTGGGAATATAGTGGGGATATCTCGCTATCTCCCTCGGACAGCTTCATTTAAATAGCTTTTACGTCACAGTTAGTATCGTACTTCCTTGTTTTGTCATTTGTCATTTGATACGCTTGTACCTTAGTTATTTTTAAGTAAAATACTTGTATTTTAGAGAATTAATGTAACTATTATTAGCCTTAGATAATAAAAAAGTGGTAATCAATTACCATATTGAAAATTTATTCAGTCTGGCCACTGGTGTAACTTTGTACGCCCTTTTTCAGTGTATTGCGCACAAGTAGGAGTGTGAGATTTGGTAAACTTAAAGTTTATATAGAGCAGGAGTGCTAAAAACTACAATTTAAAAAAAAAATCTCCTATTTGCAATACATTTGCCATGTTGATATTATATACAAATACAAGATGAAAAAATAAATAAATTATGAATAAATACATTCACGTCTTATTCTGCGATGCCTATTTCAAATTTATCAAAGTACCCACAAATACTTACCAATTTTTTGCTAACCGAACCCATAACATTCAGCAAATGAACTTACCAATCAAAACACTTCACCATCCTTAGCCAATTTAAACAAAATACTAACTACAGAAAAAGCTATATCAAGAACTATAAAATCATAGCTTGCTTTGTGGCCGAGCGCTATCGATCCTTTGCCAAGCAACTAACGTTTTTAATATAGAGACGCCGCAGGCTGCACATAGACAAGGATTTAATATATTCTTCTACTTTGTTACAAGCGGGCAGAGGCTCTATCTATCCTTATAATTGCAGGGTGGCCGGAGCCTAACTGGTCGTGTATTTCATCCTGCATACATCTTCATAGTAAGTCTAGAACGCTATATTTTTTGCTGTTCGATAAACAAGTGCCACATCTTATATATCTCGTTTGAAGTAAATATGTACATGTGCTCTTGATTTATATACATCGAAATTGAAAAAAAGAAAGAAGAAAGAAAAATATTTGTATCTCCTTTACACAATACGATGAAATAAAAATATATACAGAGCGGTATATAGCATGGAGACCAAATTAGGTACCTGTATATTATTGATATACATCATCACGGTGGCCTATGTTAACGAAGACTAGCTACCCAGGAGATATTATAGTGCATAAATGGGTGTGTCAAATACAAATAAGTGCACGCTCTGTTCACTTACTCTCATGATCCGATGGGATGACAATTCGACACGACCGCAGAGAGATCAAGTGCAGGGGCAACGGCTTATGAGCTTTTAGAGGCACGGCGGTGTTTTACACCGCCTAGTTCCTAATTCAGGGCTGCCACTGAGAATTTTTTGGCGAAAAATACTAATAACTTTTCCTGTTACGATACAGAATTCGAACCCAAGACCTCATGCACGACAGTCGCATTCACTACGCCACTGAGGCAGATAAATAGGCTATTGTAAGCATATCCTAAAAATATATATATGTGTATACCTTCTACATTTTAATAATAATAATAATTTCTTTATTGATACCAAATAGATGACAATACATATAACTTCTTAACCTATCTTATCTTGTGTGGGGGACAGTCAGTACAGACCGGCGACACTTCGACCCAGTGGGATCTTTTGTGTCGACTTCCACAATAACGACTGCCATAGATGTTCATGGCAGCTGGGACCGACGGCTTAACGTGTTCTCCGAGGCACGAGCAGGCGATAATTGTTAATTGATACGCACATAATTTCAAAAAGTCATATAACTTCCGAAAGTCAGAGGTGCGCGACGTGGGTTCGAACCCGAGATCCTCTGCATTGCAGTCTTTTGGTCTCTCCACTGAGCTATCGCTGCTCTTTTTTTCTTAACCTATCATGCAATAACTGGATAATATATAATACAATACCTATTCAATGAACCCTAACGTCTAAATTAGGCCGAGCCCGTGTCTTAGACGTTAGTTTCGTTCCATTAAATTATACATTTAACCTACATGTGTACTATTCATATTAAAACTAAAGGTACAGAATAAAAATGAGGGTAAACTTTATAATATAAAGTAAAGTTAGTAGGTAACTCAGCACTATAGCTCAGTGGGGAGACCAACAGACTGCAATGCTGAGGGTCTCGGGTTCGAACCCACGTCGCGCACCCCCGACTTTCGGAAGTTATATGACTTTTCGAAATTATGTGCGTATTGATTGACAATTATCACCTGCTCCGTGCCTCGGAGAGCACGTTAAGCCGTCGGTCTCGGCGGCCATGAACATCTATGGCAGTCGTTATTGGGGAAGTCCACACAACAGATCCGACTGGGTCGAAGTGTTGCCGGTCTGTACTGACTGGCCCCCACACGAGATAAGATAAGTAGGTAACTCAAATATTTTGAAGTAAGCTTAGAAAATATAATCATTAGTATCGTACCTACAACAACATTGATGAAATAAAATCACTGTTATAAGTGAACGAATGCATTTTATTTACATGTATTCTATGATTTTATACTGGGTAAGTATGTTTGTTTAATTGAGGTAGGTAAAGTACGTTTATAAGATAAAAATATATTTAAATTTTTGTAGGTATTTGAATGTTAAATTGACTAATGAGTGATTGAGTTTTAATTATTAATTTGACAATTTTAAATAAATAATTTTATCAGCGCTGTTTTGACTGTTCTGTGTTTGACTGCACGGATGTCGTAGTGGTTTAAGTGCTCGCCTTGCCACTGCTATTGCGCTGTGGGTTGTGGGTTCTAATCCCATACGGGACAAAACTTTGTGAGCCACATATATTTGTTCCGAGTCTGGGTATTCTTTATGCCCATTGTTTGAATGTTTGTAAAGTCCCCGCGACACAGGAATGATTCCTAGTGCGGGAGTTGTATTTTATAAGAAAATAACTGCCACGGTATAAACAAGTCACTGAGCATGGATTACTTTCCTGTTAGAGTATTATACTCGTAATATTAGCATAACAAACAAACAAACATATTAGCATTTATATGCTAATATGTTTGTTTGTTACGCTTTCACTTACGCCTTAACTACTCGACCGAGCATCATGAAATTTCGCATGCATGTAGTGGAACAGAAAAGGACATAGCGTGCCATTCATCCAGAAAAAAACACTTTTTTCGAGGAATAATCAGTATTCTGTACATTCGAAGCGAATGAGTGATGGCTACACGCAAAAAATATGACACTTGTATTGTCGAACTGATTGTGCTGGCTGCGTTCAGCGTCGTCCGACACTCAGCACAAATCTTTTTTTATTTACCGTATTTCGCGCTGTGAGGCACCTTCTTTGGGCACATTCATCCAGACTTTTTTTAAGGTAGTAGATCCGAGCTGGTTTCAGCATGAATGGGCCGGATCGACCGGGGTAGTACTACCCTCTCACAGAATACCAGCGTGAAGTAACGGTACCCGTACTGTTGCATTTCGTATCGGTGAGTGAGAGAGCCGGAGGCCCCGTTACCCCGTTCCTTTTCCTATCCTTTCCTTTGTCCTTTCCCTCCTTCATTTCTTTTTAAAGGGCTGGCAACGCACTTGTAACTCTTTTGGTGTTGCGGGTGTCCATGGGCGGCGGTAATCGCTTACCACCAGGCGATCCGTCTGCTCGTTTGCCAAGCTTTGATATAAAAAAAAAAACAAAAAAAGACTTGATGCGGCTACTGATATATTTTTAAAGAAAATTAGAAGTCTCGACTTTTAGATTGTAGTTTTAAGATTGCCTTCATGATATCGTCATATTGTGTTAAGTTTATGCCAATGTTAGAGATTAAAATCAACCTACATTTTACGGGTTTCATCACGGTTTCAATAAATTATTAACAATTTTAATTTCGAAATTATTTTTCCTATTATCCACAAAACCTAGTTCAATTTCAGAAACAATCTGCATCTTTAACCTTTTGAGTGGCAATGGCACACAGACGGCTCGACACCAAAGGTTTTCAATTATGTCTGCCATTCCATCAATTGACAGGTTAGGGCCTGGTTAATCGAAATATTTCAATTATAAAGTGTCGCAAAAACTCAGACTTAAGATCGCAAAACGTGTAATTTGGTGTTGTTCAAACCGGTATTATCGTTATCAACTGACCTAATTATAAACTGATCCATTAATGAGAACGTATGTACTTCTTCTCAGTACGTGAAAGTTTAGGTCATAGTCTATCAAGTGCGATGCCTACGCAAAAGTATTCTTGAATATTATTTTTATTTTTGAGTAGTAGACTCACTGATTTGCCGGCTCGACCGCGGAAGAATTACCCTCTCACAGAATATCGACATGAAATAGCAGTATTCCTACTCTTGTGTTTCGTTCGGTGAGTGAGAGTGCTGGAGGCCCAATCACCCTTTTTCTCCCTTCCCACTCCTTCTCCTTCCCACTTCCTTTACTAAAAGGTCAGCAACGCGCAAGTGATGCCTCTGGTGTTGCAGGCGTCTATAGGCTACGGTGACCACTTACCTTCAGATATGTATGCTTGTTTGCCTACATAGTGGTATCAAAAAAATAAACTATAAAAACGGCGATAGCCCAATGGATAAGGCATTGGATTTGCGATCGAGAGGTCGCGGGTTCGAATCCCACTCCTAACATAAGCATTCTAGCTTAGCTGGAGGGGTTAACAAGAATACTAGTAATTTAAAACCCAAATTGTAAGTAATCGTTTTAAAAAAAGAACAATATTTAAATAAATATTTCTTTTTTTGTTGTACTGTGTGTAGGTGAAAATTTTTTTTTAAGAATGTCATTTACATAATAGTTTTGCCAACCTAAAATATTATAATTTTTATTATTTACAGTTGTCAAAGTCAACGTCAGTAATTATTCATCAGGTCACAAAGTAATACTAATAAATGTCAATATATATAGGTTAGTGAGTTTATTAAGTTAAGAAGCTACATTTAGGGTAGTTGCAATGTACATATATCATCGTTATCAATATATTCATGTGTGAAGCAAAAACTTTGTACCCCTTTTTACGAAAATTGCGCGGACGGAGGAGTATGAAATTTGGCACAGTTGAAGTTTAGAGGGGCGAATCCTAATATTTTTATAAAATATGCATTAGAAATACATTAAATTAATGAAAAAGCACTACACGCACACAACCATGCATTTGACACACGCAGTCGAATCGCGTTCGTAGTATATCGGCATTGTTCGTCTGACGTCGTACAATTCTTTGTAGCTATGGTTACCTATACCTTATTTATATGTAATAAAGAAAAACAGAAAACAAAGTAGCAAGCTTAGGAATTTCGGTCGAATTTTGACCACTAAGTGACCGCTAGTAGATTTAATTAAATGAAGTAGGAGATTACAAATAATCTAGATCCTAATGAATATTATAAATGCGAATGTCAGTTTCTTTATAACGTTATTATAACTACCCGACCAATCATCATATAATTTTGCATACACCTTATCAGATGGTGCAGACAAAGACATAGTGTAGCCTCCAGTTAAAGTTTAGGTCATAATCCATCACGCAAAGAGCGTGATTCCACACTTTATACCTCTTCAAAAACGTTATATAAAATTCATAGATACCTTACAATGTTTTCCTTCATAGTAATTAAAGCGACTGGTAATTAACCACTTACTATTTAATATGCACATAACTGCAAACACTCATAGATGCGTGTTGTGATGTCTATCTCAATGCAGCTCAAAGTCATAAATAGTGACACTTAATTGAAACATTACGTATATTATTAACTGTAATTTATGCATAGGTAGGTTGACATTCCACTATGTTAACACGTTCCCTCTCCCAGAACAAAAGTTAAAAATGTATTCGTAAGTCCACCTACAATTTCTTCCTAACTTGGTAATAAAATATAAAAATGCTAAAAAGGGCTAAAAAAGTTATTCATACGTCCAGTGAAATATAATGCATCATATCTGGCGAAATCCCGTGTAATACAGCTTTGTCGGACCTCTCTCCAAGACATATCTACAGGGTATCCGATAATTAATGGATAACCTTGAAATATCTTATAGTAGAACTGAAGGCTGTTCAGAAAAATAAAAAATATATATATATATTAAAAAGTGCAAGCTATATTAGCATAGCATACTTGTCACTGTCTATCTATTAGCATAATTAGTGTTTAATAATAAAACAACAAAAAACCGATGGATTTCATTCATTTATAGTCGTAGTATACAAGAAAGTTATACATGGTAATTAAAAAAAAACACATATCTCAGGTAGTAGTTAGGATAGATTTTTTTCATATATTTTTCTGAACGGCCATCAGTTCCACTATAGGACATTTCCAGGTTATCCATTAATTACCGGACACCTACAGGTTGTATATATGTGATATTTATTATGTAAGACTTGATTTATTTTAAAGCTAATCATTGAGTGCACGATGACTGACTGACTGCGCTGATGGCGCAGTGGTTTAGGTGGTCGCCTCGCCACTATCACTGCGCCAAGGTGTGGATTCGAATCCCACACGGGACAAAAATTTGTGTGATCCGCAATTGGTTGTTACGAGTCTGGATGTTCTTTGTGTCCGTTGTTTGAATGTTCGTGAAGTCCCTCGCGATACAAGATTTATTCCTAGTGCGGAATTGTAATAAAAATTAGTGTTCTTCAGTACTACATACTAGGCTTTGATTGATAAATTACGGAGAATGCACACAAACCCGTGATACAAAAAAAAATACTTCTGAAGTATTTTATGTAGTCCATATAAACCCAATGCCTACGATATAAATTTTCGCCGTTATTCAGTGGTGACCCAAATGTATTAAGGAATTCCGCAAATTATTTCGAATAGAATTGTTATAATATATTCTCGAACTAAAATATCCTTATGAAAGAATCTTTATCCCGAGGTGTGTGAAAAACATTGAAACAACGGGCATAAAGTACATCTAGACTTGGAACAACAATTTGTGGATCACATAATTGTTGTCTCTTGTAACCTCTCGCCACTGCAAGGCTGGCCCTTAGGCCGTCCGCTGCGTTAAGTGGGTGCACGGAGCGGGCGCCTGCCGCGGAGACCCGCGCCGTGCTCCGTCACGGACTCGCGGGCGCCCGCGACGGACTCTCGCCTCTCGCAGCGCTCACTGATTTCCTAGAAACAGCTCCGCTCGCGTGCTTCGTCGCGCGGACACGTTGTCTGCGGGGCGGGCCTCGACGCCCGCGCCGCGTGCGTTGGGCGACTCGTCTCACACAGCGCTGCTCTATAGATAATAATAATAATAATAATATCAACCCTGTATTAAACTGTCCCACTGCTGGGCACGGGCCTCTTCTCACTGTGAGAAGGGTTAGGCCATAGTCCACCACGCTAGCCTAGTGCGGGTTGGCAGACTTCACATATCATCGAGAACATTATGGAGAACACTCAGACATGCAGGTTTCCTCACGATGTTTTCCTTCATCGTTAAAGCAAGCGATAATTAATTATTTAATACGCAAATAACTTCGAAAAGTCAGAGATTCGCGCCTTGGGTTTGAACTCGAGACCTCTGCGTGGCAGTCCAACGGTTTCCCACTAGGCTATCGCTAGATGAGAATAGAAAATACCCCGCCGCGCGGGCGTCCGCTCCGTGCACCCGCTTAACGCAGCGGACGGCCTTAAACCATCGTGTCATACGTGCAACCATTTTCGTGTATAATTAATCGATGGCTTCAATTACTCACTGGCGACAGGATCCTGTATTATTTGTAATTTCGCATAATGGCTGATCGGTAATTCTTTCTATTTTAGTCACCAATTTACGTACCTTCGAAAAGGTCGAATAGCCGCACATATTGCTCCTTTATTTATTTTAATTATTGCTTCTGCTATGCTAAATACTCACATATTTTTATTTGTTGACAAAAAATAAGGGTGCAAATTAATTACCATGTGTAAAAAATGGATGAAAGTCATACCAAGTCTTATACCACTGAGGCGGCAAAAGAACATGGCCTGATGGTAAGCGGTTACCTTAGTCAAATGACGTTTGTAAGAAAAAGTATCACTGGCTCATTGCCAATCTGTTTAATTAGAAGAGTCTTTGCCAGCAGCGTAACAAACAAGTATTGTTTTTTTTGCTAACAACATAACGCTCCCTGCTAGCATCCGTCTCGAATTATACATTACTATAATGTAAAAGAAATAAAAGAATGCAGTAAAAAGCATTCTTTATTTAACTGAGTTCGTTTGCAAAGCAAGTTATTAATACTTCGGACAAAAGGCTCTTGGGCTTTATTGCTGTTGAAGACAGAGCCCACGGATCTGTGTACGGCAGACAAACCTCTTCTATTATACTATTTTCGGAAGCAATACGAGTCTGGCTGATAGTCAGCAACATATAATATTATATCAGCTCTGTATTAAACTGTCCTACTGCTGGGCAAGGGCCTCTTCTCTGTGTGAGAAGGGTCAGGCCTTTATTATGTCTTTATTTAGGTTATTATCATTACTAGCAGTCGCCTAGTGGTCAAAATTCGACCAAAAATTCCTAAGCTTGCTACTTTATTTTCTTTTGTTCTTTATTACATATAAATAAGGTATATGTAACAATAGTTACAAAGAATTGTACGACGTCAGACGAACAATGCCGAAATACTACGAACGCGATTCGACTGCGTGTGTCAAATGCATGCATGTGTGCGTTTAGTATTTCTTCATTAATTTAATGTATTTCTAATGCATATTTTATAAAAATATTAGGATTCGCCCCTCCTTCTCCATATAAACTTTAACTGTGCCAAATTTCATACTCCTCCGTCCACGCAATTTTAGTAAAAAGGGGTACAAAGTTTTTGCTTCACGTATTAATATATATATATTTAAATAGTCAACTCCCACACTAGGAATAATTTCTGTGTTGCGGAGTAATTTATAAACATTCAGACAATGGACACAAAGCAGATCCACACTTGTAACAACAATTTGTGGATCACAATTTTTTTCGGGATTCGAACCCACAACGTTTTGTGCCGTGACCACTTAAACCGCTACGCCATTCGTGAAGTCAATATGAGTGCAATACATCTCTGCTTACTAATTCTGGGATATGAAGGCATGAGTCTATAGTGGTACTATGGTATGTGAATACCCAAGAAGAAATCTCTCACGCAATAATGAGTTTTTAATTGTACTTTAATTACCTCATACTTACAATCTTACACAGCGATCAGTAACATAATTTATTTCATTAAATAATTATAATGATTGGTCACACAACTTACACGGGCAGTGATTAAGATGGAGGATGCAGTATGCAACTACTCTGAGCTTGCCACAATCCTGGATAGATGACCATCATTGCAGAAAGTGATTGCCATCGACTTTATTTCGTTTTCAATAAAAGTACTATTTGCATGTAGATGCAATTTCTCTCAATTTTTCAATATTGCGGTATATATTATTTCAAAAATCAAAATGTCAAATATTCTTTATTTTCAACTATTACAAGGTAATATTGATATTGTTTGGAAGCTCTTCTTCTTAGACTATTTCTATTATTAACGTGTCTGTTTCTAAAAAATATCGTGTGGCACCCATTACGCGTAAATTGATGACTAAATATGGATAAAATTGGTAAAAAATATGGTTTTATTCAGGTTTGCGTCTCATTAGGAGTGGTGCGAGCAAATCCGTGGATGAAAATTAGTTAAATTATATATTTAATTTGATAAACGTTATAAATGTTAACCTTACCTAGAACTTATTTTATTATGTTAGCTAATATTGACTCAAAATGCTAATAATCGTTAGGATAAGAATCCGTCGTCGGTCTACCACGAAAATACCTATCTGAAACATTGGACTGAACGAAAATAATTTGTAATGAAGTTGTTTAGGACTTTTCTTTTAAAATGACATTACTGCGTTGTTCTAACCACTTTGAAAGGGTTTAGGACAATCAAGACAATCACGAGGTCACGTACTGATTCAGGACATATTTTGGCATAAATGTGTTGCACGGTTTTAACAGTCGGCCTGGAACTTCGGCATTTACGTTTCAGGGTAGCATGGTGGCCTTCTGATGTCTAATTTGGAGACGTACTACCATTCTTAAAGCATTGTCAGCCAAAAAATCTATGACTCTTTAGCGACGTACGCTCTCATACTAATAGACTAAGATGCCATTTCCATCAACATGTTTTGTCATTACGCGGTGGTTGTACATAAATCACGTGCCTATCATTAAGCTATTCATCACTGAGGAATGGCAGAGCTCAAGCATAATACACCGATCATAATCTAACAGGATCGGATGTCAACGATTATATTCAGTTATCAATCGTTTATTGGCCACTAATGATAATAATTTTAGAATGTCAATCGTTATATTTAATACATTTTTAATAATATTTTTATTATATGTTATAAGTTATATGTGTTCTTGTATATACTGTATATAGTATGTAATTAAAATGTAAAAGCATATTAAAGGATGACATTACACAATAGGTTTGCAAGCCTAAAATAATCAGTGTTTTTAAATTGACACTTGCAATGTTATTAATAACATATAATTAAGATATTTAAAACGACTACTATTAAATTAAGATCCGTTGCCGTTGCCGTTGTAGGCAATGGATACTATTTAGCTGATAAATAATAATAATAATAATAATAATTAAATATCTTGATTTGGCTCGCGAGGTTGTCGACATGTGGGATGTTGATTCGGCAATCATTGTGCCGATAGTCATATCTGTCAATGGTCTAATAGCCAAGAGCCTCGATCACCATCTAAAGAGGCTCGCGTTGGGTGCTTGGATCAAGGGTTTGATGCAGAAGGCAGTGCTTTTAGATACAGCACGCATTGTGAGGAGGTTCCTATCTCTGGAACCCTAACCACCGGCAGCTTGGACCCTGTTCCCGATGCCGGTGGGGTACCATATATTTTATATTTTTAAATGTATTTTTATAGATATATGTATATTTAAAAATGAAAAATATATTGAAAATATGTAAATAAAGAGAATAATAATAATAGTACATTAGATAATTATTAAAAGGTATAAATACTTATTTATTTCTCTACATTTCAACAGACTTGCATCAATCGTAGTCACGAGTTGACTGATGTGAGCTCAGCGGCGCTCTCGCGAAGAACGGGCTCCAGCAACTAACCTTACTTAGTAAATTTTATGAACAATTGGACTGCCGGCCGATAGCTTAACAAAATACAAACGCAACGCTCCATATATCATTCTGATGTAATAGTAGGTTGTTGTTATTCTATCCAGTGTTTTGGTTTAGACTTCAGTCAACCAGTTACTTTCAGTCCACTTAGCACGTGTGGCAATGAAAGGATTGAAATAAAAACATCGCAGTTTCAATCGGTAGGATGGATACTATTAATCAATATGTTTGAATCTAGTCATTAACAAGTGTAGAAACTTAGAACTTTGTCAGTGTGTAAACATCATAAGTGTTGTGCGACGAAGTGCGACCGATAGTGAAATGGTTTATAAACATTACCAAGTAAGGTTAGTTGCCAAAGCACCTCACGAAGTCGCCGCTGGGCTCACATCAGTCAACTCGGGACTGAACGTCGACACATCAGGTATATATTCATTTAAATACTTACCAACATACTAAGACCTTTTGTGTTAGGTATATAAAGTTAGCAACAGTAAGGCTTAGTAGTCGTTTCGCATGAATTTGTGCGCACATATCATGCGAATAGACACTTTTTTAATATATTTTTCTCTTGTTTTCGTTTCGCACACATGTAATATATATTCGTGCGAATCGTTCCCGTCTGAAAACGCAGGTGTCCATTCGCACGTTTGCTTTTTTATGCTAATAAAAGAAGAAGTATTGTACATTCGCGCACGAAGGTGATAGTTTTAAATAAAACAAGGTGTACCAATAAATAAAAAAATAATATATTTTTTTAAAAACAACATTCGTACCAAACTGTGCGTAAAATATATATACATATTACTTATATAAAATTGAGCTTTTATTGAGAGAACACATAAATATTACTTATATGCACTTGAAAGTAGTGTGTGCACGACTGTATTTTGATAGCTCCGTGGGGAGACCAACAGACTGCAATGCAGAGGGTCTCGGGTTCGAACCCACGTCGCGCACCTCTGACTTTCGGAAGTTATATGACTTTTCGAAATTATGTGCGTATTGATTAACAATTATCGCCTGCTCCGTGCCTCGGATAGCACGTTAAGCCGTCGGTCCTGGCTGCCATGAACATCTATGGCAGTCGTTATTGAGAAGTCAGTGCCCTATAATATCCTGACGCTGGTCTAGCCTTACGGTATCGTTAGCCTTCGGGTTGCGGAGGTCAGGTGGCAGCCGCTCCGTGTAAAAACTGATATCCAGTCAAATCCCGTTAGGCCAGAAAAGCCGACCCCAAGTGACTGGGGAATAATAAAGGCTAGGGAGAAGAAAAATACAAGACGTGCGAAACGACACCTGCGTTTTCAGACGGGAACTATTCGCACAAAAATATATAAAGTGTGCGAAACGACAACAAAAAAAAAATTAAAGTGTCTTTAAAACGACTACTAAGCCAAAAGTAAGATTAAACCTCAGGACTGTGAGCCTGTTTGCCACCGTAGCTGTTGATCTAAAAACGTTTCCCTTAACACGAATTTATCTTTTACTAGCTTTTGACCGTGGCTTCGCTTGCGTAAAAGTAGGTTAGTTTAGGTTATGTTAGTAACAGTTTTTTTATAAAATATAGCCTATGTTACTCTGTGATAATATAGCTTTCTAATGGTAAAATATTTTTTTAAACCGGTTGCGTAGTTTCTGAGTTAAATCCTTACAAACAAACAAAAAAACAAATCTAGGAAAGATTCGGCTTTTTGTTTTTTAAATTTTATTTTATTATAGATCCATATCTAAAGTTATCAACAGTAAGCATTTACAATTAGGTCCTTATGCCGGTTTGACACAGTTGTATAAAAAAAAATATTCTAAAATCATATCGAGATTCGTTCAAAACCCTGCTTACGTTTAATAAACCTTTAACACGAACTTATCTTTTAAAAAGGCATTAGTAATCAAGTCCTGTATCACGGGGGCTTAACAAACAATTCATTTAATTAACACAAAGTTACAACTTCACAATCCTAACATAATATTATAAATGCGAATGAGAGTTTGTTTAATACGCATTCACGCCTTAACTATTCGACTGATCATCATAAAATTTCGCATACACATTTTCAAGGATACATAAAAGGGCATAACGTACCTTTCTTCTAGAAGTAAAAGTACAGTTACTAACTTAATAATTATAATGTTAGACAACGGGTCTTACTCGCGATAAAGTATTTTAAAGGTAATAAATACCTATTGATTACCCGACGTTTCGACCGACTTGCATCGATCGTGGTCACGGTTTGACTGATGTGAGTTCAGCGGCGCCTTCGTGAAGTGCGCGTTTCGGCAACTACCCTCACTTGGTCACTATTATTTATATTCGCACTGTCGGTATTTCGACACACAACACTAACGACGTCTACACACTGGCTACCTAAGTCACTACGGCGACGTTTACATTTGCTGATGACTGGATTCCAAGATGTAGACAAACGGTATCCATCCTCCCGGTTGAAGTTACGATATTTCTTAATTTCAACCGCTTCACGTACTATCCTGGAGTAATAGTGACGATCGGTGGATAAAACCTGTGGTTTATGTAACTCGATCCAGTGGTTTGGTCCAGACTCCAGCAAATGCTCGGCTATAGCGGACTTGTTTACTACCCGGTTCTTGACAGCTGTGATATGTTCCTTGACCCTTTCAGCGATTGTACGTTTGGTCTGTCCGATGTAAGAAATCAGTTACTAACTTATTTTCTTTTTTTACGTGGGCAAATGCGCCTTACACCTACCCCTTCGCCACAAGGGGAAGCGAGAGGGTTATGTCGGGCCCACCGGGAGTTCGGGCCTACCGACCAAAACGCTACTGTATGCCAACTCATTGGCTTGAATGGTTGGGTCACCGAAACCATAATTTCATCAGCGACACTGTTACTAAACTTAATGTAACCTCATTTACGCGAGCGTAACCGTGAGCAAAATATAGTCCACAATAAAAGCAACACAAGCTTACGTCACAGACAAAATGTTGTATTAATATCTAATGATACAAGTGCGCCTACGCATCATGGCGATCAGCGAGATAGCTCCAACATCAATATATTTGTACCCGCTGTGTTTAGAGCTAATAACTTGATCATTACAGTCCAGTTTATCCTTTCGTATAATTTGTTGTAATGTCAGTGGGAACACGATAGAATTACGTCACAATATGGAAGCCATTTTGAGAAAGAAACAGTAGGCTGATAGTTGTTCTTGTTTGTCTTTGTAAAGGCAAAGAGGATTTCTCGCTGAAGTCTAGAACATATTTTAAAGACGAGTTGATGAACATATTGTGCTTACTGATTCTGCGATGTAAGTTTGCATACGACAATAACCTCTTGGATTCAATATCCGGATTGGGCACGGGTGTTATTAGGAAATTCAGTTAAGTTTCAAATTTATAAAAAGCAAACTAAAAAGTAGAAAATAATTTAATAATTTTTATGTAAGAAATCGTGGGGTATCAAAATATCTTAGAAAGCACCCCACGCTTTTTTACATAAAAATATTAAATTATTCTCTACTTTTTAGTTTGCTTTTTTGATAAAGCGTGTTTTTTAGTTTCCAAACTATTTTTTTAATACTTTTCTTTCTCATTTATTGTATTGTCATCGGTTTTTGATAAGTATGCCAAATTTTGAGTTAATCCGACGTTTTGAAGGGGGTCAAAATCATGTTCAAAGTTTCCGTTACATACATACTAATATACATATGAAGCTAATAAAAGCGCGTAAAAATAAGACAACGTTTGCACTAGGAATAAATTCTGTACCGCGGGGGACTAACATTCAAAACAACGGATACAAAACATTCAGATACGAAACAACCACTTGTGGATTACACAAATTTTTGTCCCGTGTAGGATTCGCAGCAGCACGGAGTCTGCTAGTGACACTTTCCTAACAACTAGTCTGGTCTGTCTATAGCCGTTTACCTGGTACGTGATGAAATGAGAATTTCCTAACAACACCTGTGACTGATCCGGATATCAAAGCCAACACCTCATTATCGCACACATACTGGTTTTACAGTTGTTGTAGCAAAATTTTTTTTTTTGCAAAATCTGTAATAATATTAGCCCTCTATTAAACTGCCCCACGCATGGGCCTCTTCTCCGTGTGAGAAGGTGCGGGTTGGCAGACTTCACATATCTTTGAGAACGTTATTGAGAACTTTTAGACATGCAGGTTTCCTCACGATGTTTTCCTTCGCCGTTAAAGCAAGCGATAATTAACTATTTTGTACGCATATAACTTCGAAAAGTGAGAGATGCGCGCCTTAGGATCGAACTTGAGACCTCTGTGTGGCAGTCCAATTATATTTTGGATAGTATCGCAATAAAGAATTTAGCCGTTTAAGTATTTAAAATATATTTGTGGATTATGCAAATAATTGGGGATTCAACATTTCCGTGTAGGTTTTGAAACTACAACACTCAGAGCTATGCTAGCAACTAGGCAATCGTTTACCCGCTGATTCATCCCTGCAGTCTTCATTCGATAGCTGACAGCATACCAACTGCTTTTCCAGTATTACTGAGCTGCGAATAGTATTACTAATATTGATATGCAATGGTAGTATGATACGCGACGGTAACTGTTACCATCAAGCGGTTTCTGAACTCGTTTACCACTTTAAAATATAAAAAAGAAGCATAATAAGACGTTTTGTATTCAAATATCAATCCTTTTAAGATATCATAGCAGGTGGACACATAAAATCTTATAATAAGGTATTACGTGCCATGTATGTGGGCGAGATCGCGGCAAAAACTACTGCGTACAAGTTATAAATTGTGATACTAGCTTTTGCTCGCGGCATCGCTTGTCTAAAAGTAGGTTAGTTTATGTTAGTAACAGTATTTTTTTAAATAATATATTGCCTATGTTACTCGCTAATAACACAGCTTTCAAATGGTAAAATAATTAAACAATCGGTTTAGTTGTTTTTGAGTTAAACCCTTACAAACAAACAAACAAAAAAATCAAATCTTTTTGTTTTATAATATATTAAGCATTGCCCGCGACTTCTTACGCCTGGAATTTGAAAGTACTTAACAATATTTTTTCTTTTTCTGCAGGTAAGAAGCTGATCTATACGTGTAAATATACGTATCCTCGTACATATTCCAGGATTTCCAGGTGGAGTATTAAAAATGTCTTATTATTATAACTCGACTTTTAAGCAGCGCGCGGCGTTTCAAAACGAAACATGCACCAGCTTTTAAGTTAGACTTCCAGCAATACAACTGTCAAAACTACATTTAATTTTGTGCAGTAGTTTTAGCATGATGCGTGTGCAAACATACGGACAGAAACAAATTCTAAAAATCATTGTTTTATCTTCTATAACTCTTATAAAGGGTCACCTATTTCTTTGTTCAAATATTTCTTATATACAGATATCGAACAGTTACACTTTTTATATGTATAGATGTTTAAACTCTTATTTAAATTCTGCACTACAAAGTATTTCTACTTAACATATGTATATTTGTACATTACAACGATGCTAAGAATCGTTTTGAGCTTAAATGGAAATGATGGTCATTTTGTTTGAATAACATAATATCTTTCATTGGTGTTTCTATACATATATATATAGCCTCACGCTTATATAAGTAGATAAAGGTGTATTACAATCACGTTTCCCAGCTATATTTTAAGTTCTTAGTGCCTAGTTTGAGGGTCTTTTACGTTTACGCGATCGACACTCTTATGACGTTTGGCGCTCCGATTGGCCCACTCCAAGCTCCTAACTAATCAGAGAGCCAAACGCGGTGAACATTTCAGTTTTTTTTTATTCCCAGGAAAAAATGCTTGATGCACTACCCGCCGGCTAGGGGACGGCACCGGCGGGGCGTGTGGGACTCACCAGCCTAGTGCTGGGATACCCACTAAAAAAACCTGGGGTGTTCCCTCTCCCACCCAATGGGGGAGTCTAAAAAGATTCATCCATAGCAGGCCCCCCCGTGTGGGTGCCGGCCGGGTCAATCGGACCCGACCTCCTCTCGTCCCCGGGGGAGAGCATTTCACCGCTCTCCCCTTTCGACGTTAGAAGGCGCGCGGGAACACCGCGCGCGCCCTCTGTGGGTTCTTACTCACGAGTGGCAGGGTCCCCTGAGGCCTTGCCACCCAGAACCCTTAGGTGGGGGGCAGGAGAGCGACATAAGCGCGTCTCCTGCGCCCCCTCCTCCGGCGGCGGATGTCCGGGGCGTAAGGATCTTCCTCACGCCCCCGCTCCGCCGCCTCCTTCTGCGAGATGACAGCCTCGCAGAAAGACCTCATTGCACCCCAGCACCTGTCGTCGCCGACCATCATGGATACGACGGTCGGCAACGAGAGGTCGGGGCCAATCACGGCGACCAGGGCACAGCGCTCCTCGGCCCACGCCGGACACTCCTCCAGCGTGTGCTGCGCCGTGTCCCGGTCGCACTCCTCGCAGTGGTGACACCTGGTTGTCGGCTCCCTACCGGCTATCTTGCACAGGTACTCTCCGAAACAGCCGTGTCCGGAGAGCACCTGAGTAAGCCGGTAGGTGAGCGGTCCGCGCCGTCTGTCCGTCCATTGCCTTAGCACCGGACGGACAGCCTCGACTGTCCTCACCCCGTAGCGGGGGCCACTACATGACCCTTCCTCAACTGTCCCACTTTTGGGGGAAGAAAAAAAAAAAAGAACATGACTCATAGGCGCACGTGGGAACACGCACGCTGCCTCTCGGACCTGGCGCTGATCGGGTGGCGAGCAGGCCCACGCAGCCCACCACCCCCAGGCCAATCCTCAGGTTGGCTGGAGGTCATCTCGCGCCCTCCGGCGCCCGGTTCTGCGGTTGGGGAGAGGATTTAAGCGCTCCCTCTCCCGCTCCGCCGCCTCCTTGATGGACATGACTTCCTCACAGAAGGAGGCGACGGCGTCCCACGTCCTCTCGCTCCGGACCATAGATTGAACCACGGCTGGGAGCGAGAGGGCAACCATACCGACTGCCGCGATCGTGTACAATAAACCCTGGTGTTATATAGTAGCTTATTATGAGTACGTAATTGTCATCATTTTATCAAAATCGATCAAAAAAATAACTCCTGTAAATTTAATTTATTTAAAATAATATATTAATAGATTACCCATGGCAACACCGACAACTTATTAATCATAATACCTAGGTATCAGTAAAGTTCATAACGGTTCGCCGATGCGTGCCAAGCCGTGCCTACCTAACAACGTCTTAAAAATATACCGCCAATAGTATACCACGCTCCGCGTCCTTGTGAAGTTTAGTGGAGTGTTGCTAGACTGAGCGTAGTTTTAGTAATTTAAGGGTAAAAATGCTGATCAATACTGTACTTAAAATATTATGAAGACGTTTTACGATGATATAGCTTTATTTTTTTATTTTATTAGCCTGTTTGTTAATAAAGAAACAAGCCCTTAATGGATCGGACAGGGTTTATTATACACACTCTAGGTGTATCTACACACCACTGTAGACATTATGTTATTCAAACAAAATGACCCTAAAAGAAAAGGACACACTATTGCTGACTACTCGGACTTATTACCAGACCACGTGCTACTATTAAGAATTCCTTGGTAGAATAATCCAGTAACACTTTGTTGAAGCTGGTGAATCCAGGACCACATGACAGGCTAACAGGACACATAAGTTCACTCTTAAGTCCATAGGCTTGAGGTAAGTACTTACCATCTTTCCTTCTTTCTTCAATCCTGGGTCCTTCAAGCGGTTCGTAAAAACATCTCCTTAGACCGTCAACATAGAGATCTCGGCACCAGTTCACGTTAGGATGTGGTGTGAAGGGCTCGGCGTCTCTACCATCGAGTGGTAGCCATTTTGACAGGCAGTAGTAAAAAAGGAAAGCAGTGATATTACGATTGCACGTTTGGCGTAGTTAAGTGAGTGTTGTGGGTTCGAATCCTGCACGGGACAAAACTTTGTGTCATCCACAAATGGTTGTTCCGAGTCTGAATATTCTTTGTGTCTGTTGTTTGAATATTCGTAAAATCCTCTGTGAGAGAGGATTTATTCCTAGTGCAAAAGTTGTCTTCAAACTCTAACCTTTAGTTCACTGACTTCGGCAAGTGCTTACACTCTGCTCTCACTCAGCTGTTCATAACTGCTTCTTTCAGACAATATCCTACACTCAGTGATAATACATTTGACCTTGGCTAAGTGACATAGTGCGATGGCAATGGTCAATAGCATCAAGTAATTAGTAGGCAAACGAATCGCCCTATATTACGTGGTGTTCCTAATTTGGCTCGAGAATGTAAGTGTCTTACACCTGCACCCGCGTTATGCTCAGTACATATGTATTTAACTACTTTAAAAATATCTCCGACCAGCCATAATTGTAGTGTGAACATAAAACTATGGATTTATAACGAGATGGGTGTAAAAATCCAGGATTCAACATTTTCGGCTTCATGTGACCTGTTTGTTTTTTTCTTTTTCATCAGCTTTTTGTAATGTCCCATTGCTGTGTAAAAGCTTTGGACTTCCAAACCACTCTGTTGGTGGATATCCCCTGACCTTATGACCTTGTGACCCCTATATCTCAGGGGTCTTTTGACCCACAGAGCCCATATTCAAACTCAACCGAGGGAAAATCCCAAGGTATCCGCACACCAAGTTACAAGTCAATTGGTCCAGTGGTGCCGGAGCTATGCCTGTCACTAACAAACTGTCACTAACAGACAGACACACAGACCCACATAGTGTTTTCACTAAACTCTTCGAAGAAGACTCAGAGGTTAATAAATTATAGCTTTTGCCCGCGGCTTCGCTCGCATAAAAGTAGGTTAGGTTAGGTTAGTAAAAAAGTAAAAGTAGTAATCTGTATTACCGGGATATCACCAAGGAATGCGTCAATGCATTTTCCCACGTAAAAAAAAGGTTATGTTAGAAACAGTACTTTTTTATACAACTAAGGTGGCAAACAAGCATACGGCCCGGCCCACCTGATTGTAAGTGGTCACCGTAGCCTATGGACGCCTGCAACACCAGAGCCATCACTTGCGCGTTGCCGACCCTTTAGGAATAGAAGAAAAGAAAAAGGAGGTGGGAAGGAGAAGGAGCGAGAAGGAGCAAGAGGGTGATTGGGCCTTCGGCGCTCTCACTCACAGAACAAAACACAACAGTAGGAATACTGCTATTTCACGTCGATATTCTGTGAGAGTCCTTACCCGGTCGAGCCGGACCAGTCATGCTGAAATCAGCGAGGCTCTATTCAATAATACTACTACTAATGGTACGTTAAACAAAAAATATGGCCTATGTTAGTCTTTTATAATATAGCTTTCTACTGGTGAAAGAATTTTTAAAATCGGTTGATTTGTTTTCGTGTTTAATCCTTACAAACCAACAAACAAAAAAAAATGTTTACCTCTTTATAATATTAAGTATATATATTAATATCATCCAGACCGACTTTCGGTCACGACAATGTTAACAGAGACTGGTAATCTGCGCAGAAAATATTATAGTGCAGAACTATGTTTTCAAACTCTAGTGCACCCACTTTTTTCTAACTCTCATAGCTCCATTGGAACAGCTTCCAAAGCCAGGGCTTCTATTTAGAATTGCTGATGAAAATTCCACTTGGTTTCTGGTACAACCGGGTTGAACCCGAGATCTCATGGCGGCAGTCGCCACGGAGGCAGTTAAAGCATAAAGCACCCGTATCTGTGATAAGTACGCATATGATTAAAATAAAACTCCTGCATCTATAATAATTTCTGTGTCACGGGGAACTTTACAAACATTCAAACAATGGACACAAAAACATTTAGCCACAAAACAACTATTTGTGGGTCACACAATGTTTTGTCCCGTGTGGAACGAACCTCCAACACTTGGCGCGGCAGCTGTGGCTATGGCTATGCGACCATTTAAACCACTAAGGGCCTGTACTACCCCCTCCAAATAGAATTTATCTATAAGATAAAAGACTCACCATCTCTCTTCTTTATCCTAACATGAGTGAGACAGCATCCTTTTATCTTTCGAATAACTTTTACTTTTTAGTGGTAGGAGTGGCCATTAGCCTTTCATTTAGCATTTTACCTGAGAGTAATCGGTTCCCGTAGCAATGCTAACGAGATCACATGCCAATTATTCTCTATGACTTCTATAAGATTTAGAAACTATTTCTTTTGGACTCACAGATTTTAGACAGGGTCTTCTTAAACAGTCTGCATACCCGCAGAAACACATCAAAAGGCTTTTTAGTATGGTAAAAATTATTTGTTACCGTCTCTGGATGCTATCATTTTATTAATCTAGGTTGACTGCCTCCATGGCACGTGAGTTTGACTGCTGTTCTGCAGTTCTGAGAATTGCATCTTGAGTCCGAGCAATAAAGACGGTTAGCTATTAGATTTTAGCCAATAAATCAAAAATCAGTCCGGAATTTGGAAATTGGCGATGTAAGACACCCCGTGTCTCGGAAAATACGTAAAGCCGCTCTTGCGCTTAATCTTTCTTCGGTCGCGTCGGATTAATGTCCCATCAGATCAAGAGAGTTAGGGAACAGAGAGTGCACTTGTGTTTGCGCACACACTAGTGCACTTGTGATCAGTCTCCGTTAAGATTGGCTGCTAAGATCGGAATTCGGTATTGAGGACATTATTATTATTGTTATATTTTGGTACTATAAGCCATTTTGTTTCTACTAATATACAACAAACTAGAGCATGCTATAACATTCACAATAATAATATATATTATATTATTATTGTCAATTTTATATTATATATTGTTTTGTGAACTTGTAAAGGCGTATTAATTCGACCGGTGCCGCTTAGATAGTACCTATTCATTTGTGTGCCACCCCAAGGGTACTTGTCCATTGAAGTTCGTACCTTCAGCAAACAATAACTTTCTCTCTCTTCCTTTTTGTCTCTGTCACTCTTTCTCTTGGCTTATAATTAAAGTTTACAGAGCATAAAATGTACATTTAACATGGTTAAAAAAATTACTGTCAAAAAGTGTCAGTGTACCTATATGGCAATATAAATATAAACTTTTATACGAAGAAGCCAAAAACTGTTACTATTCGATGTGAGATGTGAAAATGTACTTAACTAACATTTACGAGCGAAGCGTTGGGCAAAATCTAGACACCAAAAAAGTTCCGACAACAGCATCAAGAAAAAAAAATCTTTATTTTCAACTATTACAAGGGTAATATTATCAGGGTTTGGGAACTCTTCTGTTAAGTTAAAAACCTGTGTTAGAAGAGTCCCCTCTTGTCCATGGCATGCATTAAAACAATGTAATAGCATAGCTGTTAAGTTAAAGTAACATGAATCATAATATTTTTAATAAAAAATGAGGACTTAACAAAATAACATATTATTTGTTAATACATGGTATAGTCATGGATTGTATACAGATGGGTGGGCGTTTGTTAGTGTATGTGTGTGTGTATGTATGTGTGTATGTATGTGTGTATGTATGTGTGTGTATTTATATGTGTGTGTGCGTGTGTGTCTATGTTGTGTGTGTCTGTATGTGTGTGTATGTGTATATGTGTGTGTATGTGCCGATGTATATGTGTGTGCTTTTGTACTAAGTGCATGCGAGAGAGTGCTTAGTGTAAAGTGTGAGTGTGATGTAGGCGTATGTAGTGTACATGAATAATGTCTATCGTCATTTTAAGATTTCCTCGGTTTCTTGGTAAGTAAGCGTTTTCAAACATTCAGTTACCTTAGTTTTACATTGCAAGTGGGTCATGTGTATATATAGTTAGCTTTTTATTTATAATATTGTATAGTTTTAGGGGATTAAAATGGAATTAAAATAACATATATTATTATCCACAAGTCAAAGCTAGCGATATCTTAATATTCGCAGTCAGTAAATCAACAAAATGACGAAATCCAGCCATTACTTGCATTCCAGTATCTCTTTGACACTGGAATAGTGGAAGCCGGCCTTAAAGATATTAAATAGAGCGATATCTGCTGAATAGTTCGGCGTACTCGATGACCAGATAAGCAAGATCGTTTATTTGTAAATTACCACAAGCATTGTAAGAGGCAGTGTCGAAACATCGGTACCCGAGCCGTTGTTTACTTAACTCAGATAAGTTCCAAGATACCGGGGATAGGGTGGGTATAGACATCGGATTATCTGCGGATAAGCGAATTTAAATAAGTCGTCGGATTTGCGAACGGTTGAAGGAATTGAGTGTTTGGTCGGTGCAATAGTTGAGCGATATGGGAGTGGCGACTTCATTACTAGAGGTAGGGGTGTCGCGACGTGTAGACAGCAGAAGCAAGGTACACTCAAAAATAAAAACATAGGAATGAAATTGAAAAAACTGATACGAAAGACAAAAATTTTGTTGAGGTTCTTTAGTAAATTTCCTTTAACTATGTATATAACAAAACGCATGGAATGTGAGAGAAGAAAGCGGAGCTTTAAATGCATTTCTAGTGTTGATGGTGGAAAAATAACAGGAATTATTTTCTACATTCAAAAGTCAAATCTGGTTTGCGTCTAAAATATACTAGAATTGTATCGATCCGTTTAGTATCAGCATTTTATAGAAAAGCTCAATAGGAAAGAGGACCTTTCGATCATGTTAGGAGAGGTAGGACATAAATACAAAGGGAAGTTTAAGAAGACTTCAGTATTTTTATTGCCCACAGTGTCAGACTAGCTAGAGCCCCACCTGATGGTAAGAATCAACCGCCGCTTATAGATTTCGGGAATATCATTCCCAAGTAGGCAGCATACCTTTGGGTACGCACTTGTTCTTGGATTGGGTACTTGGGTAGCGAAATCGCTGCCCATCGTGATAGCACTTTAATTATCTTTCTTATCTTGTGTGGGGGCCAGTCAGTACAGACCGGCGACACTTCGACCTAGTGAGATCTTTTGTGTCGATTTCCCCAATAACGACTGCCATAGATGTTCATGGCAGCCGGGACCGACGGCTTAACGTCTGAGGCACGGAGCAGGCGATAATTGTCAATCAATACGCATATAATTTCGAAAAGTCATATAACTTCCGAAAGTCGCAGGTCTGTTGGTCTCCCCACTGAGTTATTTAAAGCTGCTCGCATTTTAAAGCTCATTTAAAAAAGGCCAAGCCACATCGCTTATGAAATAGCAAGATAAAATTGTACACTTACTTACCATATTGTCCTGCATTAAACTACTCTCTGAAAACCATGATATTACTCCTATACACCTCCCACAAAAGGAATCATGGGTTCCCTACTTTATAAAGCAGACTCCACGTTAACAGTAAATGTAGTAATATGCTTATCTGCATCTAATATCGTATTGTTTCGTCAACCGTTGCTATCGCACGGCGGTGTCGATAGATGATCTATTTGGAAGTGCGGGACCGTATCAACCCACCTGCCGTTACTTTATTAGTGTAAAATATAATACTTCGCTTATATTGAATCGAATTAGGCATTACTAGGCGACAAATCTATATAATTGGAAAGAGAGGAACCCGCCACGCACTCTCGGATTGCCCAACCGAAATATTATCTGTATATATAAAACTCTTCCGTTACTGAGTGACTGACAGGCAACGCACAGCCGCTGAACTAAAGGAGCTGAAATTTGGCATGTATGTTCCTTGGAGAGTGTAGGGGAGCACTAAGAGAGGATTTTTGGAAATTCCACCCCGAAGGGGGTGAAAGTATTAAAAGCCGCAATATAACCAAATTCTGATTCTGGGAAGCTAGTTTAATATAATATATCAGCCCCGTATTAAACTGTCTCACTGCTGGATACAGGAGTCTTTTCAGCATGAGAAGGGTTAGGCCATGATTGTCCACCACATTTGCCCAGTGCGGGTTGGGAGACTTCATATATCTTGAGAACACCAACCATTGTGTGTGGTTGCGTCGGGCAATCTGAGGGTGGTGGCAGGTGCCTCTCATCCCAATGATTTTATTACTTTGCTGATATGTACTGTCCCACTGTTGGACATAGGCCGCTTCTTAGTAGGAGCTGGGTTAGGCGGTCTTTCACGCTGGCTGGAGGATTGGGAGTGATATGCTACGTTTCAGAAAAAGACCAATATATTTTTATTGCTGTTCGTAACAGATGAGCTGATGAGCTTGTCATAAACAGTCTCTGTGTCTCGCTCTGTCTTCTTATATATTTTGCTGTAATACTCACATAACAATGTAAAGTTAGAGGTGCCTACCTTGAGCTTATATCGAGATCTTCAACTCGATTTGAATATTGTTTTAATATTTTGCAATATCATAGAAAATATCCTTAGGGTCTGTCACAAAACCTAAATTATTACAGTATTCGATATTAAAATGTTTGAATTATGGATTTATTTGACCTCCATGGTAGCCAAGTTCACAATAACCGTGTATTTTAAGAATAAGTAAATATTCTTTGGTAATATACAGGCTGTGACTATAAGCTGATTTTGCGGATGGTGTAGGGCTTTAAGTAGTCACTTTGACACTACTACTGCGATACCGGATGTTGTTGGTTCAATCCATGGATCTCTAAAATTTCTGTCCTATATGCATAATACAAAAATTTGAGAGCCTCACATATATCTGACCCGATTCTGGGTGTTCTGTGTTGGAATATTTGTAAACTCCATTGCGAACCTTATTGAGTAATGGCGGTAGCTCAATCGGTAAGGCTTCATCACTTGTGATCTAGAGGTCATAGGTTCAAATCCCACCCGGTGCACTACCGATGTGTCAAAGTCCTCCAGACCAAATTTCGGGCACGGTGGCATTTCAGCAAAGACTAATCATCTACGCAGGAGATATTATAGTGCAAAAGTGTATGTTCAAATACAAGTGCACTTTTTTCCTCACTCTCAAAGTCCGATGACGACAATGCGACACGACTAGACAGTTAACAATAACGATTATCCAACTGACCCTCAGTTTAAAATTGCACGCTGTATATCACATCATCTCAAAAGTCGTCAGACTGGGCCAGACGGCGCCGCATTCATATACGAAGAGTAAGGCGACCGCGCGACCGTGTGAACTGCACGCGACAGTCGTGTCTTTTTGTCGCCGGCGTCTGTCGCGCGACTGCATAGCAAATCGCAATACTTGCCATCGATCAATGTACGTCATAATTGCTATCATACCGATCGGGAGATCGTTTTTTTGAATTATGCCATTCGATTGGGATCATGGGAAATTGTGTCGATGACTACAAGGATGATGGTGTGGTTTAAGGGGATGCCTGAACAGTGCACATTTTTGTAGCGCCAGTATGCAGTATTCTAGGTTCGAATCCCGCACTAAGCAGAAATTTGTGGCATACACTATTTATTTTTCATATTATTTCAGTATTCTCAGTTAGTGGTTTCCTAGCTTCCGTTGTTTCAATGTTTGTGAAGGCGTTATCCCTTCTATCAGGTAAAACGCCAATAAGGTAACGTCGTGAAGGTCCTGGGTTAGCTTCCCGAGTCGATTAAAGTGTGGTTTTCGTGTTGGAAGATTTTGGCAGTATTAACAAAAATGTAATATTGTCTTCTGTTTACGCGAATGTTATTCATTGAAATTAAACTACTATATACGGATTTTATCGCGTTGTTTATTTATCACTGTATTACAAAATTTTGAAAATATTAGACTACTACTACTATTGATTTTAGTTTACTAATTTATAAGCTAATAAAATTATTTAAACTATTAAATCTATTTATTTTTGGTTTACACTTTCCCCGACGTTTCGGTTGCTTTTCAGCAGCCATGGTCACGGGGAGACTAAGATGGTAGTTGTCTCAATGTTCCAGTGTAGTTATTTCAAAGTACCCGAACATAATTTAATCATGGGTGTTTCTATTTACGCAGAATGAGCTCAAAGTATCATGAAGTCTAGCTGTGGTTTGTTTCTTCTTGGGTTTGACTATTTGAAGTACTGGATCCCAAGCTGGTGGTACATTCCAACCATCTTCTCTATTGAAATTGAGATGATTTTTGATTTCAATAGCCTCGCGAAACATCCTTGGTAGGAATCGGTGTTCTTTAGCGAGAAACTGTGGTTTGTCAAATCTCAGGTAGTGGTTGGTCCCCTGTTGTACATGTTCACACACAGCAGACTTCAACGATAAATAAATAAACAACGCGATAAAATCCGTATATAGTAGTTTAATTTCAATAACAAAAATGTACCAATAAGCAACAGACTTGCCCCCTTTTATGTGCACGGCATTTTAAACACACTTTCATACTGTCTACATTAAAAGATATATGAAGAGGTCTATTACACCCACATTTCACTAGTTATATTTATAGGTCTTATATAATAATAAAATAATAATATTCCACATACACACAACACCATCTAGCCCAAACTAAGCAGAGCTTGTTCTATGGGTACTAGACAATGGATAGACATACATATATAATATTTTTTTTGTAAATACATAGCTATATATTATACATATAAACACCCAGACCAAGACAAACATCCATGTTCATGCATACAAATGTTTAACTTGTGCGGGAATCGAACCCGCGACCTCAGACGTGGCAGTCGGTTACACTAACCACTACGCCATCGAGGCCGACTTCTGCCGCTTACCGTGCACTATAATAAAATTATACCCGGTAAACAGAGCTAAGACTGGATGCTGTTTCTTGTCTGCCACAGTGTTGTAGCGGTATTAAGCGCGAACACTGTGCATGAAGTATCAGGTTAAGACTGCGCCGAGCGATATATGCTAAAACAGGCGGTCAGAATTAAGTTGATAAAATCATCACTTTTTGTTTAATATAAATATAAAATATATATTTATCATAACAATGAATGTGTTTACAATTACTCCGTGTAAAAAACTTAAAATAATTAATATTTTCGCCTACAAAAATACGTAAATTTGCACGAAAAATGCAAAAACGTAAGCTCGTGTTAAGTGATTTTTAGATTATAAAATAGAAATCTATCCTATTTTACAGCTTAAACGAAACATAAATAGTTATATTACAGTTTGTCCGTCCCAAATATTTAAGTTATTGGTTGACAATAAAGATACATATTTATCAAAAAATACTTCAAATCTTCCATACAATTTGACTATAATAAATTCGATTTGAATATCGAGCTCTGTCATTCAGTCCAACCGCGTCTTACGCTCGGCGCAGTCTTAAATTCCTGGATGGGTTCAGTATTAATGGATATGCCTGTAAAAAAAAACTTATCAGCAGCACGCAGTCTGGGACTGCGCATTTGCAGTCCGCAAATTGCTCACACTCTATTACAAGGAACGAGATGGGTATAAAAACTCAGAATTCAACCTCTTCGTCTTAAATGTAAAAGTAATGAAAAGAAATGACGCCTATATCTCGAGGGTCTTTTGACCCACAGGTTTGAATATGGGATTCAACCACGACCGAGGTATGACCCCAAGGTGTCTGCACACCAAGTTACAAGTCAATCGGTCTGGTGGTTCCGGAGTTATGCCAGTCACTAACAGACAGACACACAGACCCATATAGTGTTTACATTAACCTCTTCGAAGTAGACTCAGAGGTTAATGACGCCATATCTGATTTAATGCAAATGTAATACCTTTGCCTATCCCTTCGATGATACGAGCGTGTGACAATATATATGCTAAATCTTCTTACTTTGGTTGACCCGGACATGATTACAAGAACTCATGGCAGACTTAACTTTAAACATACGCCGCGAGACCCACAAGAAAAGCTTAAGGCTTGCTAAAGAAATTTGTCAAGTAGTGTAATAAATACCTCTGGTCTGACTAATGGCGTCTAATGGATATTTCATTGTATATTTATTGAGGAAATTTGTCTCGTTGTATTGTTAAACACCTGGATTTGTAGTATTGTGTTGCCTATTATAAATAAAATAGACGTGCCCGCGGTTTCAACCGCGATTATAGTTACTGCGCCACCCCCGCGAGCCGTAGCGTGATTTTATATAGCCTATAGCCTTCTTCGATAAACAGGCTATCCAAAATTAAAATAATTTTTCAATTCGCACCAGTACTCTTGAGATTAATGCGTTTATCCAGATAAACAAACTCTTCAGCTTTATTATATTAGTAGAGACTAGCCAAATCCGACTGCGCTTAGCTGGATATAAAGAATATATGTAGTAATATTCCTGTATAGCATTCCTGCAACATTGTGTAAATATGAGTCAATCCTACTTTTCGAATTTTGCAGGTAGAATAACGGTGGCTGAAGTTTTATATTAATCAATCGTTAAACCTACGGGAATGCATACCAAGATAATAAGTTTCCTATATATTAGTCCAGAACAAGGTCCATGTGTGTCAAAATTCATCCGGCTACGTATAAAGGTTTCCAGATGATTGAGTACCAAACATGCAAAAATCTCCACAAGTTTTCAAATGCATAATATTACTAGGATTTCATTATATCAATTTGCAAAGAAAGGCAGAGACTACTAACATTTTGCTAACAAAGCCCACGTGTCAGAGCCCTTACGGACTGTCGGCTGGTCGTCGGCGACTCGGTCGATGGCGACTAGCTTACTATAGTTTAAATAGGTGTTAACGCACTTGGTCCACGGTCGCCCGGGCGACTCGACGACTTGCCCCGCAGTGGCGACGCACACGCGACTGCCCGTCGCCGGCAACCAATAGGAGCACGGCTTCAAATGGAAGCATTCACACTGCGAGCAACTTTCGTAACGACCGGACGTCGCTCACAAAAATGCCTCAGGCTTTCGATACCGAAACATTTATATCGGAAATACAATCCCGAAAAGCTATTTGGGATTGAAATTAAACTACAATATACGGATTTTATCGCGTTGTTTATTTAACACTTTTGAAATAACTACACTGTAACATTGAGACAACTACCATCTTAGTCTCCCCGTGACCATCGCTGTTGAAAAACAACCGAAATGTTGGGGAAAGTGTAAACTTAAATATAAATAGTTTTAATAATTTAATTAGCTTAAAATTAGTAAAGTTTAATAGTAGTATAATAGTTTCTAAATTATGTAATAAAATGTTATATAAACAACGCGATAAAATCCGCATATAGTAGTTTAATTTCAATGAATAACATTCGCGTAAACAGAAGACAATATTAAGCTATTTGCGATTTATCGAATGACGAATATTCTAAACGGGATTTAAGAAAAAATTGTGGGAAGTAGTAGTGGAGTTATTTGGAGGTGAAGGATTACCAGACGAAGAAAAAAAACTTAGGCAAGTTACAAATGTTAAAATGAAATATCGAGCTAATTTAAAAATAAATCGTGCTAAAAGGCCCGTAAATAGTAATAATCTCAGAATTAAAAATATCTTCGTACTTAAAAATTTTTACTTATTTTATCGCATGTACCTAAATACGAGCAGAGCTCCCAATGTATGAATGATTCCTAAAAATAACGGTTTTAAAATAATGAAGTTAATACTCGTTTCAGACCCACCGTACTCCTGGCCATACCGCTGGTGGTACGGTGGGTCTCACTTACCTTAGTGTTATAAATAGTTTTTCTTCCGGAGAAATACATGGTCGCATATTAATTGGTATCTGTGCCAGTTATATGTGGTTTAAGAAGACACAATAGCTCATTAAACGAAAGGCCAGACATTTTTGCGTAATTAAAAAAATTACGAGGTTATTTTCTAACGTCTTCATAAAATATTTTAAACGTTCCTTTCGATCTCCGTTCTTGTTTCAAAGAATGTACTCAACGCTCTTTTGATATTCTTTTATTTTTCTTTCTCTTTATAATTAGTAGCGCTACTATTGCAACTTCTTCAACGTCCATTCTGCACGAATGTACTTGGAATACTGTCGCTCGGCTTGGTCTCCTGGCCCTAGTTGCCTATGTCTTGGTCGCCGAGGGATTGAGTCGCTGACGACCAGTCGACTGCGCGTAATAACTCTTAAAGTCTACCAGTAACGGTTCTAGTCTACATGCCGTTACTTTCTTTACTAAAATTTCTTGGAAAACCAAATAACAGTTTACGTTAACGTGACCTTAGAATTAAATCTAAAAAATCTGGTGCACCCATCACAATAACAACCATTGCTTTAGTGAGGCAATACTAAACATTTATCATTACTAACATTAAAAGAGGCAAACATTTATACTAATATTATAAGGCTGAAGAGTTTGTTTGTTTGGTTGAACGTGCTAATCTCAGGAACTACTGGTTCGAAATGAAAAATTATTTTAGTGTTGGATAGCCCATTTATCGAAGAAAGCTATAGGTTATATAACATCACGCTACGCCCCATAGGAGCAGAGCATCAATGCAAAATGTTGCAAAAACGGGGAAATTCTCTTATGTGAAGCAGGCGAAGTTGCGCGGATCAACTGGTAATATATGAAAACAATTTTTGTGCACGGAGATAATTTATGAGATATATTATGTATGAGCGACACATCTGATAAAACACACATCATAAACAGGCATTTATTCTTATTTACTATTTCTACATACATAACAAAGTTCCCTATATATCAATCCAGGACATGACCTAACTGTGTGCCAAGCTACATCCAATTACACACATAATTAAATAAATCCTAACATAGTTTAGGACACGCACTGTTTCATTTTCTTTTGCAGGTAATTGTTTTAACAAAAAGCAATCTAATTATTTTTTTATACCAGCCAACCGTACATTTACTTCAAACAAAAAGAATATTTATAGCTGCTAGCTCGTCTGTCTGTCTGTGAAACTCGTTTAAGGTAATTTATTGATGCTAGTAGTGTTATAGTCACTGTTTACATTCCTTTACGTATATGCCACTCATAAAGAACAGTGTTAGGCCACGCTTTCATTAAGTTGCCACAGTTCTGAGCAAACGACGGTATGTTCACACAGTAAATGAAAACAATTAGCGCATAAACATCGTAGTTCGGAGGGTCTTTTTTTGGACCAATCCCACCCGCAGTTCCACCTTTGTAACACCTGTGTAGCCAGGTTTAGCTTGTGATAATAATAATTATGTTTATTCCTCTTCGAATAAAACAAGCCTTAAATGATTACATAGTGTTTACTTATACCTATTTACATATAGCTATGGAAATATGTAAGAAAGAAAGAAAGAAAATATATTTTTATTTCTAAAAAACACGAAAGCTTTCACATACGATATTATACATAGAAGGGAATACATATATAATAAATATTAATTAATACATGTGACAGCCCTGCTCTTCGCCACAAATGCCACGTTTTAAGAGTGCCATCAATACATATATTCTATGGTCTATACCTTACTTTTAAGTTGATTTTTATCTGTGCCTCAGACGTGGCAGACAACGTGGCGTTCACCACGTGTCAACTGTCAAATGCATCGTTTGGCAGCAGGTTATGTTCAAGACTTATTTATCCCAATATTATAAGAATAGTTACAATAATACTTAATCAAAGTTATTAGTGGAAGATGCGTCGTGTTTAGGAAATCTGGATGGACACTCAGCATACACTGAGTTGGAGCTGGTGTATGAATTAGGCATATGAATACCTGTGATGAAAAGTTAAACTGAGAACCGTAACGAATTTAATCAGAAGAATATACGGCTCTTATGGCCAGTCCCACAAGTAAAAGTTATCCGAAAGATAAATCGCATGCTGTTTCACTCTTGTTAGGTTAAAGAAGAGAGATGGTGAGACTTTTATCTTATAGATAAATGCTATTAGGAGGTGGTAGGGCAAGCCCTTAGAGTTGAGACCGCGACTTCGCAAACTTAAGGTGGTAGGGTTAGACTAGATGCGGAAGACTGGAAAACCGGATAGTGTCGCGAGAAGTAGGAGGTGCTTATTTCCAGCAGTGCACTGCAACGGGCTGGTTGATTGATATAGAGGGTGCATAGAAGAAGTAATTTACAGGCAACTCCCAAACTAGAAATGGTTCCGCCTCATGTCGGGCAAACCGCTTGTATCCACACACTCACTCTACTGCAAATGGCCGAGAAACCGGTATAACGTGACATAACGGCGTCATATCAAAGTCAATTATGTTATGTAAAATCATGAATATGAGGCATTCTTTCGTAGTAAATTCAGTTATTAATCAAAGCGCATACTACAAAATATGAAGTCTACGTTTTGATTTAAACAAAGGTTGCGTTCATGCGACTGCTGAGTATTTAAATTCTGGATCAGGAAGAATTTTATTGCATTTTTCTGTTAAGTAAATTACAGGAGTACTTGCAGTTTAAAATAGCACCAGATAAATGGTAACAGGTTCGTCTACTCTTGCGTCACATCTAAAACCATATATGGCGAAAAATTGGTGTAAATCGCCTGTCCATGACTCTTCATCGCTATGGGCCTGATATTTTATATTACTTTTGAAGTGAAAACTTCTTTAGGCGCGTTGAACACTTTTTGGGTGAACAAAAAGCATGGAACTCGCGTCATCGTCACTGAACAGTTTCCATGAGCTATATGTATACTGTGTATATATATGTACTTTTTGGGTGAACAAAGAACTTGAAACTCGCGTCATCATCACCGCACGCTTTTCATGAGCTATATGTATACTGTGTATATATGTGTACTTTTTGGGTGAACAAAAAGCGTGAAACTCGCGTCATCGTCACCGCACGCTAGTTACTTAGTTTTCACTTCTATCGGCAGTCCCCAAAGACTGCCCCGCATATATTTTTTGTTTCAAACTGTGTCTCCTGTGCTAGGAAAATGTACTGTATCGCTTGGGACTTTACAAACATTACAAACAACCACAAGAAACACCTATACTCGGCACATCCATTTGTGGATCACACAAATTATTCTTCCTTGTGGGATTTGAAAACACAACACTCGCCGTAGTGACTGTGGTAAGGCGACTAGATACTGTATATAATGAAACCAGAAAAGTTTATCTATATATTAATACGTGAAGCAAAAACTTTGTACCCTTTTTTTTTACGAAAATTGCGCGAGCGGTGGAGTATGAAATTTGACACAGTTAAAGTTTATATGGAGAAGGCATGGCGAATCCTAATATTTTTATAAAATATGCATTAGAAATACATTAAATTAATGAAAAACACTACACGCACACAACCGTGCATTTGATACACGCAGTCGAATTGCGTTCGTAGTATTTCGGCATTGTTCGTTTGACATCGTACAATTCTTCGTAACTATGGTTACATATACCTTATTTATATGTAATAAAGAAAATAGAAAACAAAGTAGCAAGCTTAGGAATATCGTCAATGAAAGAGTATAGTTATGTAAATAATAATTTGTTTGAAAAGGATAAATAAATTAACCTGTATAGCCTATATTTTGACCAATGGGCGACCGCTAATTATTATAAAGACATGATTGGTTTTGAGTAAAAGTGTTCGTCGGCAGTAAGTTTCAACATTTTCTCGCTCAGCAAGATAATGAAAACACGGCTTTAGTTTATAGTTCTAACACATTCTTATTGTTCGTGGAAAATACAAAAAAATGTAACCGTTTAGCTTTCTTGGTAACCCATTCTAACAATTATGGTCGATAAATAAATGGCCATACAACTTATCAGTATACAGCAAAAAGGAAATAAAGGAAAAAGAAAATAATTATGGTACCATTGTAATTTAATTTGTCATAGCTTATACCTATGACGAATGAATTGTGTAGGTAATAGGTAAGGAATATAAACTATAATTGAGGAAAATGATAATCCATAAAACAGAACTTCAATGTGCGATCTTCATAAGCCGTGTGGTCACATTTCAGTATATTTGCCAAGTATTATGTTGGCAAACATACTGGCAAAGTAACTTATTTAACATTTTTGTATAACAAAAACGAAATGCTTGTTATACAAAAACGCTAAATTTAATACGCAGTTAAGTTTTATCTGGTATTAAAATGGTTACTTAAAGGCGTATATTTATTTCATAATTATGTATATTGGTGGTTGCAACAGAGATAACTTAAGATCCTGGTACCTTGAGCCTGCAAACGTGATAAACCAGTAATATATGGCTTTTAAGAAAACATACGACATCCCATGTTTCTCCTTTTTGATTCAATTGAGGCAGTACCTCTATTCAATAAAAAGAAGTACCTTTTTTAATTGATAACCTCGGTGAATTCCTGTATTCATTCCTCTCCGCGGGCAAAGGGGAGCGGAAAAATTATGTTGAGCTCAACCCACTCAATAATAATAAATTAATTAATCTTTGAATTACGATTTAAAAGAGGAGCCGTCAGTTTCTTTAAGGTTTCTTTTCATAGGCTCAACCCTTTGCCAGAACAACTGACCTGATGTAGCTTCAGTTACTTGGTAAGCTCACTAACAAATAGATTACACGTTCATAAGAGCTATTAGTAAAAATTAAGAAAACCTATTTTCTTTTTTTTTTAAATGCCACCTCTGCGCTAAGAATAATTTATGTGTCACAGAGTACTTTACAAATATTCAGACAATGGACACAATGAAAACTCGGATCAACTATTTGCGGGTTACACAAATTTTTAGGCTTACGAATGGTTTAGATCGTATTTAAATAATAGAACGCAAATAACCCAAATTGAACATTTTGACAGCAATAAAAAAGAAATTAAATCGCACGGATTTAATTTCTTTTTTATTGCTGTCAAAATGTTCAATTTGGGTTATTTGCGTTCTATTATTTAAATACGATCTAAACCATTCACAAGTGAGACAGCTAACTCATTCCATCCCTCAAGGAAGTGTACTAGGGTGTGTATTATTTCTAATATATATTAACGACTTGCCAAAAATATTAGACCCAAATACCTCGCTTCCTGTACTATTTGCAGATGACGTCTCTGTTTTAATAAAATGTGACAACACACAAAATTACAATCATTTAATCCAAGAAACACTCCAAACTATTACACAGTGGCTTGCCAATCATAACCTGGAAATAAACTTAAATAAAACAAAACTCATGCAGTTCAGGTCACACAAGAAACCTCCCCTCGATATAAACATTATTCATGCAAATACAGTTTTCGAAGAAGTTAATTCGTTTAGATTATTAGGAATAAACATAGACACACATATCAACTGGAAGGCCCACATTGAACAGGTAAAATCTAAATTGTCAAGTTTTACATATGCTCTCTTCCAAATCAAACACAGCACTAACTTACAAACAGCCTTATCCGCGTACTACGCATACGCATACTCATGGCTACGATACGGCATCATGCTGTGGGGCAATAGCGTAAATGTAGACGAATTATTCATTATTCAAAAGAAATGTATTCGAATACTTGCTGAAATAGATAATACACAGAGTTGCAAACCATATTTTGTAAAACTAAATATACTAACACTCGCCTCAATATAAATACTTGATATTTGTACTTTTGTGTATAAAAATATCCATACCTTCTCTACAAAACATGATGTCCACGATGTAAACACTCGCAATAAAGATAGACTACACTTACCACCATCCCGAATAAAGATGTTAAATGAAAGCCCTTACTACATGGCAGTAAAAATATACAATAAGTTGCCTAAAACTATAAAAGATGCCATTACCCTACCTTCATTCAACAAGCAAATCAGAACCTATTTAATGAATGCCTGCTATTATTCAGTTACAGAATTCCTAGAAAATAAATAAAAATTAATAAAACACTGAACATAAACACCTAAATAAATGCGATGACGATCCGCAACCTCGACTAAGACCATATAAAAACAATATAGTAAATAAACCTTTAATAAAGAAAAACCATAATTGTGATGTTAGAAATTTATTTTATTTGTAAGCGTATGTATGTATATTGTGCAAGAATAAAATAACAGACTTTGTGTAAGCTTATAATATTATATGATTTAGATTTAAGTACTAAGTAACATTAATTATAAATTGTTAGTAGAAAATAAAATTTTAAATATTCGTTTTTTATAATAATATTGCAATGCTTGTAAAAGGCACTAAGTTTTAAGCACTATACTTTTACTAAACACCTTATGTTTCTACACTTAGTTCGCAATAAACACTTTGACTTTGACCAATGTGGGAATCGAACCCACAATACTCAGCGTGGCAGCAATGGTCAGGTTACCACTTAATCCACTACGTCATTCATGCAGTCGCGATAAATGAATCTTGACTTTGGCTTTGACAACTAGTGTCATTGTTGACGGTATAGCTTGTTATCAGGCAGGCTCTTAAGTTTATTCTCACCTTCACACTACAGATTGAAGATGGTCACCATTTTAGCAGAAAACATCTATCCTCACTAATATTATAAATTCTAAAGTAACTCTATCTGTCGGTCTGTCTGTCTGTCTGTTACCTATTCACGGCTAAATGACTCAACCAATTTGGATGAAATTTGATACAGACGTAGTTTAAAACCTGGGAAAAGATATAGGCTACTTTTTATTGACGTAGGTACCACGCGGGCGGCGCAGCACGCAAAAGCTACACTGACGAACTCATAAACTGCATTAATGTTCAAGACGCATTTGAAATAAACATTTTAACCAAGTATTCAAATTTTCTAAACAAATTTAAAATTTGGTTCGTGAACTTCATAACGGCGTAGTATCATATTCTTAAGTGTATGTATGTATAATGGAAAGGACCATTCAATTTTTTTTGAACAAAAACGGTAAATGTTTCGAAAATTGGTTTTGGTTGGTTTAAAGAAAAATAGGAGAATACAATAAAAAAAAATTGAAGCTTCGTTTTTTTCTTTTAATATGTTGTATTGCCTCCACGTGCCCTTATTACAGATTCTAATGGATTCCAAATAGATCTGATTAGGGTTATTAAACGGTCTTGCGGAATATTGTTCCATTCTTGTGAAATCGTTGTTCTTAGTGCTGCCACTGTTATGGGCACAGGATTTCTCGCATATACAGCTTTTTTAAAACCGTTCCAAGCATGCTCAATGGGATTAAGATCCGGGCTGCGTGCTGGCCAATTCTTGGTACGTATCCCAACCTCTTCGCAATATTGTCGAACTTGCGCATGAGAGTAAAATTTTCGCCTATTAAACCCATGTAAGGTACCACATGAGCTTCTTAAACCTCTGTTATATATCGTTGTGCCGTCAAACCACCTCTTCTACCGTTTTGACGAACCATGTCGATGAACACAAGTTCCGTTCGCCCGATCATCGAAATGCCACACCACACCATACACGAACCGCCTCCAAAAGAAACACGTTCCTCAATGGTACTTTGAGCATATCTCACCCCACGTCAACGATAGTCTCTTTTGCGACCGTCTGCACCATTTAAACATATGCTACACTCATCGGTGATCAAAATGGAGGCCCAATGCTCTTCAGTCCAATTAAGATGTTCATGCGTAAATCTTAAAAGAGCTTGTCTGTGAGCTGCAGACAGCTTTGGACCATTTGCTAGTCTATAAGGGGTGATTGCCGCTTCCTTAAGCCTCCTTCTTATTGTTCGTGCAGTCACGTTTACTCCATGCACTTCATTCAGCTCTGTTTTGATATTTACTGACGTGAGGAAACGATTTCGTAGGGAAGTTGAAACAATAAATCGGTCGTCACGACGGGTGGTTGATCGAGTTCTGTCGGTACCGGGTCTCCTTTTGTAAGAACCTGTCTCTACAAACCTTCGGTATACTCTAGAAATCGTAGACTGGTTTAAATTTAAATTTCTAGCAATCGTTAATTGATCCAAGCCTTCCCGCACCAATTGGCATTGATTGGCAATTTGAGCGGCTTGTTCGGACGAAATATCCATATTTATGGTTACGAAACTTTTGTTGAGTTTAAAAGACTAACAATTAATACTATTGGTAACAATAATTTAAATCATAATGAAAAAATATAGTATCTTTTACTGCAGTTCTATTTTTAAATTTTGTTTTTTTTTTCTGAATGGCTGTCAATTAATCATTAAAAAAAAAACAAAATCGAGACTGCTCGCGACATTTATTTTTCATTTAGTTTAATCTAAAAAGTTTGCTTACTCATCAAAAATATTAATTCGAAAGTAATCCTGAACTTTGATGCAGTTAATGAGTCCGCCAGTGTAGTTATTTATAAAAGACAATTCCCGCTTCAGGAATAATTCCTACCGCGGGTGACTTTCTAAACATACAAAGAACGGACAAGAAAGTACCCAGACTCGGAACAACTATTTCTGGATCCCACATAATCTTTGTCCCGTTTGGAAATAGAACCCGACACTCGGCAAAGTGGCTGTGGCGACGCAACCACTTAGACAATCCGTGCAGTTAATTTGCTTTGAAATAAAAAATAGTTATTAACTTGGCATTCTCGCGTTTCGTATTTTGCTGGTTCGGTAACGTGCTATTTCAATATAAGCAATTATGCGATCGTAAATGCGATAGCTTAACCATTATCTTTCAGGCTATCCACAATTATCTATAGGGTTCCGTAGCCCAAAATGCCAAAGCGTCTCTATTACTTAGGCAATGCCACCCGATCTATCTGCCTGTCTAACTATATCTGGCTACACAGCTTAGGATTCTAATCTTCTGAACCATAATAGTCAGATTTTCTATAGACTATATATCATGATGTTGAATATCCTAATATTTAATACGGAGACCCTTTACAAGGAACATTTTACATTATACGTTGCTTAAAATAGTAATATCAGTCCTGTATTAAACAAGTACTACTTTCTGGGCGCAGCGATAGCTCAGGGGGGAGTCCAACAGACTGCAATGCAAAGGTTCTTGGGTTCGAACCCACGTCGCGCACCTTTGACTTTCAGAAGTTATATGACTTTTCGAAAAAAATAAAAGCACATTAAGCCGTCGGTCCCAGCTGCCATGAACATCTATGGTAGTCGTTATTGGGAAGTCAGTGCCCTAAATATCCTGACACTGGTCTAGCCTTAGGGTATCGTTAGCCTTCGGGTGGCGGAGGTCAGGTGGCAGCCGCTCCGTGTAAAAACTGATATCCAGTCAAATCCGGTAAGACTAGAAAAGCCGACCCTAAGTGACTTGGGAATAATAAAGGCTAGGGAGAAGAAGACTTCCTGGGCACGGGCCTTTTTCAGTGTGAGAAGGGTTCGACCATAGTCCACCACGCTGGCTCAGTGAGAACTCGAGACCTCTGCGTGGTAGTCAACTGATCTGCCACTACGATATATATTTATAAGACTAATTTTAATGTAATTAATATTTTTCGACATCTTGTTTCTTCTTTACTTTTAAACTAGCTGTCCGCCGCAGTTTCCCTCTCGTTTATAATTACTACTCTGCTTCTGTGACTCTTATCGTGATGTTATACCATACTACCCACGTTTCCTTTGGATAAAGTAACCTTTTTTTTATACAACTAAAGAGTGGCAAACAAGCATACGGCCTACCTGATAATAAGTGGTCACCGTAGCCTATGGACGCGTGCAACATCAGAGGCATCACCTGCGCGTTGCCGATCCTTTAGGAAAAAAAGGAAGTGGGAAGAAGAAGGAGCGGGAAGGGAGAAAGAGGGTGATTGGGCCTCCGGCACTCTCACTCACCGAACGAAACACAACAGTAGGAATACTGCTATTTCACGTCGATATTCTGTGAGAGGGTAGTCCTTCCGCGGTTGAGCCGGCACATTCATGCTGAAATCAGCGAGGCTCTACTACTCACATGCAAAGCTTTCTAATAAAAAAATAATTTACGAGTTGTAAATTTTTAAGAATCACAAACATCAGTTTTGAGTTTATTTATTACAAACAAATCTATTCTTATCTTTTTATAATATTAGTGTAGATTTTATTTTTATATCGTGATTGAGGTTATGAAAGCTGAACTTACTTTAGTAGAGTAAGCCGACAACACTATCTAGCCCAAACTAAGCAGAGCTTGTACTATGGGTACTAGACGATGGATAAACATACATATATACTTTTTTGTAAATACATACATATTATACATAGAAACACCCAGACCAAGACAGACATCCATCTTCATGCACACAAATGTTTGACTTGTGCGGGAATTGAACCCGCGACCTCAGGCGTGGCAGTCGGTTACACTAACTACTACGCCATCGAGTCGTCGAATATGAAATGATTACAATGTTAACTACAGTAGAATAACAAAACATAGCACCAAAAATTAACTATGCACTATGACAGAACCCTCGACGCGCTAGCCCGTTTCACACTGTACTGATTTTTTTCTGTTACAGCGCCATCTTTACGATTAAAACAATGAGATTGGTTGAAACAAGCCGACCTACTTTACACTCTTATTATTGGTTAAAAAGAAAATGAAAGCAAAGTAAACTGCTTCATCTAGTATTGCGTTCATAGTTTTTCATTAAAACGCACACACAGATACACACGAGTGTTACACATACATACATACGTGCACACAAGCATTCTCGTTCGGTATATAAATCATTCGTTTAACTCGATACCTCTTTAATTGGTTTTAATATGGTGTTGTAAGTTGTAAAGTAGTTAATCGAAATTTTATGTAGTGTTCTTACGTAATTTATGAGTATAAAGATTTTGATTACACGGATGGCGTCGTGGATTAAATGGTTGCTTCGTCATTGCAATTACGCCTGTGCTGTGAGTTCGAATCCAAAACCAAATAAAAATTTATGAGATCTACAAATGGTCGTTTCAAGTCTGGGTGTTCTTCAAGTGTCCGTTGTTTGAATATTTGTTAAGCTCCCTGTGATATAGACATTGTGCGTAGAGTGCCAGTTAGCTTTTAAAAAGAAAATCTTTGTACTCAGTGTATCGTACCATATCTTTAATTGCAGTGATAGTCTAGTCTTCAAATTCTGGGTCAGCCTGTAAAAGGCTATTGGGTAATACAATCAAATAATTTTCAGTAACAGCTTGGAGCTGTATCGGGGTTTCATCCCTGTCACTGTGTTGATTCCGCCGGACTATGAGAAAGTGTAATAACAATAATATTCTATCACATACACACAGCACCATCTAGCCCAAACTAAGCGGTGCTTGTACTCTGGGTACTAGACAATGGATAAACATACATAAATACTTTTTTTTTGTAAATACATGCATATTTTACATAGAGTAAAATGATAGTGGGTTTATGTTACGTCAAACTCTTGTGCACTATATCACTTTACATATACTCGTACGTAACGCACGTTTAGTAAGCACATTGCATAAAAAATCTGATACAGTGAAGAGTCATATGACTTTTAGTTTGAACAGGTGGCATTTAATTCATAACCTTGCCATTGCCGACCGGGTGTTGTGGGTTCGAATTGAACACGGAACAAAAATTCCTGCGGTCGTGAGATTCACAAATGGGTTTTTCTTTGTTCGTTTTTTGAATGTTTGTAAAGCCACGTTCTAGTACGCTAGTTGCGTTTTTTTTTTCTTTGTTTATTTGGGATTTTTCTCTATAAAGATATATCAATCCCATTGTACCTTATAGCTAGATACACACATTAAAATTAAAAATACACTGCTAACAGTGTTAGATATAACTAGAGATACTAGGGATTAGAACTAAAGATAATCATTGCTGAATTATTTTATCAAATTACACAGCTTTTTGGCAGCTTCTGACTTCGGATAACTTAAAATACTTTGTGTTAGGCCTATATCTAGTAAATTTAAATTTAATTCCTTAACCAACGAATCACGTTCAATACTATTTCGTCGTTAGTTGCCTTTTTAAATTATAATAAGAAGTGAATATGTTATGAATTATGATGAACGAATACTAAATGTATATCTTGATATTTTAAATAATGTTATCTAAGGTTTTTAAACTATCATTGAGCCAGTGTGATGAACTATAATCTAACCATTCTCAAATAGAGGGAAGCACGTGCACTGCAGTATATACACAAATTTAGTAACATTATAAAAAGAGCTAATATTTTATTTCATCATCTGATATCGCCCACTTAATTGAAACGGGGATATTACTGTCTATCAGGCACATTAGATGCCGTACTGGTATTTATTTAACTACTTTCGGCCCGCGTTTAAGAATTTTTTTAGCAGGAAAGCTCAATAACATTTTATATTAATCGAGAATTGTCACCAAGACCAATTGCTAGCAATCGTATTCGCTATCGTTACATCACAAACGTAGCCATAGCAGAAAATATATTGCCTTTCATTAGATTAGTCACCGTTGCTAACTTTAATTAAGTAACACATACAACCCTCCAATCGATCGAGGACATCTACCGACATGCCATCTACACAACCCTCTAATGACATTTCTTGTCAATGACATTAGTTTCGTCTGACAGTTCTACTAATTTGACAGTTGTAAACGTCAAGCAATCGTGGTCATGTCACAATATAGATGCGTTATAGAGAAGGACACAAAACGACAAGGGATGGAATAGCATTGACAACTTTCAATTCTGTTTATGTCAGTATTAATCAAGTTTTCTTTTATGTTTTTGTATAACAACGCACTTTATACATTCTCTGTAATTTAACAAACATTAAAACAGTAGACATTAAGAACGTCCAGAACCAAAATAACTTGGATTTCCTTGTTTTTAAAAACATAACTCTGCTATAGGTATTATTTTTGTGTCGCGGGGATCTTATAATTATAGAAAGAACGGATACCCAGACTCGGAACAATTATTCCACTGTAAATTTTTGTCCTGTGAATTAGACTCACTGCATTCAGCGCGCTGGCAGTGGCGAGCCGAGTTTTTGAACAATTGTACATGCAGTCAAAAGTGATTAGCCCATGACTTCGATCGCGTGAACACAGTTCATCATATCACCGATTCTAATTATTTCGCGGTGATCTTTACAAACATTCAAACCATGGACACAAAGAACACCCATAGCTTGGGATCGAACTCGAGACTTCCACGTGGCAGTCCTTCGGCCCAACGGTATATTTTTAACGAGATAGGTGTAAAAACTCATCATTCAACCTCTTCATCTTCATGTGACCTATTTTTTTCTTTCATCAGCTTTTTGTAATGTTCCACTGCTGGTCAAAAACCTCTCCCTTGGACTTTCAAATCACTCTGGTGGTGATCCTCTGACCTTATGACCTTGTGACCCCTATATCTCGGGGGTCTTTTGACCCACAGGGCCCATATTCAAACAAGACCCGAAGGTATCTGCACATCAAGTTACAAGTCAATCGGTCCAGTGGTTCCGGAGCTATGCCTGTCACTAACAAACTGTCACTAACAGAGAGACACACAGAACCACATAGTGTTTTCATTAACCTCTTCGAAGAAGACAGAGGTTAATAAATAATGCTAACCCTTAGTTAGAACGGTGGTACTTCTGAACAGATATGTGGCGTCTGAAGGTCAGATATTATTGAAGTTCCTGGACCTTTTCTTGGCAGCATGGCTCTGTTTTTGTATTTAGCCGTATTACCTTAGTGATTCCACAGTAATGCTAGAAACACAGCCATGCCTATATCGGGTAGTTATCGCTTGTCATTCTGATGACAGTTAACAAATCTGTCACCGCTGAGAATAAAAAAGTGCATATAATTTAAATACATAATTTAACCAATTAAGTTATTACAATTAAAATTATTGTTAACTGTTTCATATTTTATTTTGGGATTATTATTATTATTGTTTTAGTATAATAATAAAATCGGTTCGATCATCACACGGGGAAAAAAATTGTGTGATCAAGGCAAGGTTGTTCCGAATACTTTATGTCCCTTGTTTGAATGTTTATAACGTACCCCGTGACACAGAATATATTTCTAGTGCGAGAGTTTTCATTATAAATAGAAAGAACTTAAACATAATCTAAATGGATTTTAACGCGATAAAAGCCGATATGTAATATTCGCGTAAGCATAAATCAATATAGAAGCCATCTTAGAAAAATTAACCGTCACAAAATCTACAAGTTATATATGTATAATGTGCAGTTGAAGGTTCCATCCTACTTACCAATATGATATACGTATAAAGTACAGCTAAAAGCCATATAAATCCTAATTTATACTATAAATGCGAATGTGAGATTGTTTGTTAAGGTGGAGACAGACTTTGCGAGGCATGCGCCGCGCACGGCGCACAACGAACGCCTCTGCTTGAGGCGTGCGTGTCGAAAAAATATACCAACATATGCTCGGATCGAGCCATCACGTGCGAAGCAAATGCCTCGTTTGTCTGTCTCTATGTTTGTGGCGAGGCATGTGCTACGCACAGGCTGCGCACGTGCGAGGCGAGCCAGCGTGTGTCGGCTCATTGCGAGCAGTGCGTTGCGTTTGAACAGTTGTGTCCGCCTCGCTGTGCAATATGGACGAGAAAGAAATTTTATGAAAAGCAGTTGAGTAGCATTATATGAAAGTTACCGTTTATATGGGGTCCAAAACATTGTTATTATTACAACAAAAACAACAGAGAATATATGGTGTTTAAGTTCGAATGAAGTGATAATGCCCGTCGTGTGGGTTGGTTCGGTCCGAGCATGCGCTGTTTGGCCCGAGCAAACGCAGCTTCATTTTCTCAGTTGTGGCATACGTGGATATATTACACGGCGCACGCCTCGTGAAGTGCATGCGCGACTACGTTCACAACTAATGTAATGCTTGCACTGAGGCGCTTTGATCTTGAAGCGTTTGCCGACATACGTTGGCTCGCCCTCGCACGTGCGTAGCACATGCCTCGCCACAAATATGAAGGTTGAACCTTGCGAGGCATTCGTTGTACGCCGCGCCGTTCGCAGTGCATGCCTCGCAAAGTCTGTCTCCACCTTTACGCTTTCACGCTGTAACTTCTCAACCGATCATCATGAATTTTCGCAAACCACGTTGTCAGCGGTAAAAAAAGGGACCTAGAGTACCATTTATCTCGCAAAATTTATAAATGTAATTTTATAAATGTGAACGATTGTCAAGATGTTTGTATGTTTCTTACCCAATTACGCGTAAACTGCTGAACGGATTTGAATGAAACTTGGCAACCAATAAGACCATAGTCTGTATTAACATATAGGAAACTTTTTATTCCGTTTATGCGTCACTATAAGGGAAGCCGCGGACAGAAACTAGAATGTTTACTCATAAATCGTTCAACTGTGAACCATTGCAAACGCATAGAAAGATCAGTCATAAAAATTAATTACATACGTATAAAGTGTTAAATTTCAATGTATAACATTCGCGTAAATATAAGACAATATTATTCATTACATAACTTTAAACATTGTATTATGAGCAATTAAACTGACTGTTTTGGATTGTTAATTATGATATCTTGACACGGTATGCGTTTAAACAAAAATGGAAACTAGTCACAGCCAAAACGCAAAAATCTGTGGTTAAGTAAATAATATTTTAATAAGAAGTGGTGGCCAAAAGTTACTCACGTCCCGGACAATCCCAAAACAAAATAGGATGAAGTTTATACGTCTTTTTTCATTCAATTCTATGCATCTAGTAAAGTACACATGCATAAATCTGTATTCTATGTGCCGAAAAAAACACCACAAAAAATACAGATCGATTTATTTCGCCACTGTTTACCTATAGCAAAATATAACGTCAAAAATTGTGTGAAAGAAATTGTTATTATTGAGTAAAGGATACCCAATTTTGATTCCCATTTGTAACGCAGGAATAAAAACATATTAACTTCGTAATATTGGTTAACTGAGCAGTATTACTTTATGTAAAGATTGTGCGTTGAATGCTTAGTTATTTACTGGGATATAATAACATATTAAAGTAGCACAAACTGTCAGTGCGCTTCGCCTGACATTAAGTAGGCATTCCTTCATGTTGTTTCAATTCCGTTTCCTTATTAAGATTGCATATACTTTACACATACTCGATCATTATTTAAAAACTTATAGGTAATGAGCTGTGTAAAACGATATGCTCCTAATTGAGTAAAGTAACGGGTAGTAAATAACCAACTGAGCTGTGGAAACTTGTTGATGTTTTAAAAGAAACTTTTTGCGTAATACAATTAATAGCGTAAAGCTTCTTAGTCGAATTAATATGTAAATTTTCCTGCTGGTCTTAGCATACCTGTCTTTTTAAGAGAAAAATAATGACTGCCAGTTATTCTAGTCATAGAATGAAATTATAAACTTATCACCATTTAACAATTGCTTTGAAGATGCTTGATACAAAAAAACCATAAATAATGCATATTCGCGGTAAACGTCCTTTACAAGTTTATTAGTGTTCAATCGTTTCGCACACCTGTTGCTGTCTTACTTGCACACGTAGCGACGAGCCACCTTGTTTCTTGTTTTATTCCCAACAGTGAAGCGAGTGCATACGTTTCACTTGCGAGAAATGAGGACGAATTCCCATTCACGCGTACTCATTCTTTAACTTTTTCCCAATCGATACGATACTTGATGTTTTGGTAAACACGAGCAGGTTTTTATGAAATAATGTTTGTTTATGTGCTTAGTTGGTCCAGAAAATATACTGGCCAATTTATTGTTAGAATTGTGTTTCGGTAATGTTTTTAAATTATCATCAATGTTTTTGGGCGCAATGAACACAATGTATAGATAATAATATGCCAAATTGATGACGTATTGAAGATACCATTTATTTTAAATATTATCGAGATTTTGGTTCTTTAAGCATACAATCATTTAGTCGTAAAATGTACGTAGAGAGTTTATATTTTTCAAGTATTGAAGATATTAAGATTCCAGTGAAAGGAAAGTCCGATTGGCTTTAAGTAAGTAGTTTAAGTATAACCGAGTGCTATGCCATTTTATTCAATGAACCGTTCATTTCTTAAACACTCAACTTTGTTGAGCGGTATTTATTTTTATTTGATGATGCCATTTAATTCAAGGGATGTTGACGATATCGTGTAGTAATTAATGGTAAACGAATTAATCTAATTAGTATTCATCTACCGACCATGGAGTTGACCGTTATATCTAAATTATGACCGTACAACGTCCGATATTGACATTATAACACACTACAACAAGTGTGTTTAAAATTGCAAACTTACAAATTGTCTTGCACTTTTTTTCCATTAGCAACATGCGGTGTGTCGAGTACTATTAAGCTATAAATTTCCATTAACTACGTGACTAATATTTTGAATTACTCGTTAGCTCGTTAATACATATAATTTTTGAGCATATTATTTTGTACGTGTCCTTGCTAATTCAGGGAGGAGCCTGCAAAGCACCACTATACGTTATTTTTCTATTTCTGTGCGTATTTGTAAGGTACTTATAAATTAATCTCGTAAAGCGAATAGTTTAGACGTGTTGAAATTAAACCACTATATACGGACTTTATCGCGTTGTTTATTTAACACTTTATTACATAATTTAGAAACTATTACACTACTATACTACTACTAAACTTTACTAATTTTAAGCTAATTAAATTATTAAAACTATTTGTATTTAAGTTTATACTTTCCCCGACGTTTCGGTTTCTTTTCAGCAGCCATGGTCACGGGGAGACTAAGATGGTAGTTGTCTCAATGTTCCTGTGTAGTTATTTCAAAGTACCATAGTACATAATGTAATCATTGGTGTTTCTATTTACGCAGAATGAGCTTCTTAATTATGTAATAGAGTGTTAAATAAACAACGCGATAAAATCCGTATATAGTAGTTTAATTTCAATGAATAACATTCGCGTAAACAGAAGACAATATTAAGTTTAGACGTGTGTTTAATTACTATTACTTATTTAGCTCTGTAGCTGATAATTTATTTATATAATGTATTCGTAGTAATATTGTTGTACAATTGGCGCGTCATCGATTCCAAACAAAGGTATTTCATTAATTGCTTAGTATGATTATCCTCCACCTGTCGAAACTAAAACTATTCACGAATCAACTAAGCACAAATGTTAATAATACAATGAAAACAAAAACATCCCCCTTCTGTGTATTGTATGTCGAAAAAATATAGCAGTTGCATTTTTTGCTATTAGCAAATACAAAATAGTTTATACTGACCAGAAAAAATAAAACTTTAATTAACCTTTACAGTTGTTTAATTCAAAAGGTCCTACGCGTCAGTGTCACTAGTTGTCGCTTATAACCGCCGTGTGCCATTTCTAAGTTACAAAGAAATATCATGCAGTGTTCGACACGCCATCTACCATTGAAAATAATTGGCAGGTGGACGTTTTTATACTTTAGGTTAACCTTTTGCAGTGTGTTCAAAATATAATTATAACAAAAGCCGGCATATCTTCAATTTTTGAATAAATGAAACGCTGCACTAATATTATGTTTTAAGACAGTTTTTAGAACATACAGGCTATAAGGTCACCTGGTTTTTACATCCGATGATACTCATCGGATCCAATAACACGGTGACTAGAATGCGCCGCAATGAGCTTGAATGGAATTAAAATCGAGTGTCCTCCCGATAATTACGTACATTTGTACATTCAATACAAAACAAGTCATTATCATTATATTCTTTCTACGAAACACACTTAATTTTTGTTATACGATTAGTAAAGATATGTCTTTATCACAGATAATTCCAAAGCCTCATTTAATCATGAAAGTGCAATTAATACACGTCAATTAATGTCGCAAAAAATGCTTTGCGTCTCCGAAGCTATAAAAGAATATAGTCATATCATGTTAGGGTCTCGGTCACCTGTTTAATCGTTAAATGATAATAACCTTATTATATAGAGTGTGAAAAGATCATTGCTATTCTTAGGAAGTGAAAATGTTAAGCTATTATTGAAGTAGACATCTGCGAAAGCTGAGTGATTCGCTCATGTGGCAAAACTGTGGGTAATCGCTGGTTAAGGCCCAACCAGCTGTCTCTTGCCTTAACTATTCATAAAACAAAAAAGGCAAATCATCGTTTAGAACTGCCCTTAAGACCTGTCATCCATTATGTACAGTATATCAGCTAGATCAGGTAATTTTATACGAAATGCCACTTAATTTTTAATACGCGTTTAATGTTAAACTATTTTTAAAGCTGCGCATCGAGTAGTCTTTGAATTCTATTTTATATTACCGTAAACAGAGCTTACCGCTTACATGAACTTTAATAAGACTGCAACAAAGTTCTGTAGCGTGTTTTCAGAAATATAATTAGTATATATATTTCTTTTTATCTATATTACTATCTTTTTTATTATCTTTAAACCATAACACTTACAAAAGTTACTATTCTCCGATCTTAATGCTATATATTCTTTATCTTTGTTTTATTTTATTTTATATCACCAACACAAAGACAACAGCAGAAGACATTTAAAAAAAATGCTTATCAAAAGCAAGCTTTGCCTGATAAAAATAGATCAGATAATAAACAACTTCGAATGTTCATCAAAGTGCTTGTCATTCATTTAAATACTTATAAAATACGCCATCAAAACTACACCTATTAAACAAAAATTCCCAATCGATACAACCGTAAATATCGAGCGGCAACAATATCTCGAACCATTTCGTTGCTGAACGTAACATTCCCAATGGCTACGTCACGCCGAACACGCAACACTTATCCGTTGGGAAAGGCTCAAATGATGGTGACATTAATCCACACAAATTTGAACAATTACAATACTACTTATCAGCAACGACATTTTTATTATGACCTTTAATTTACCGTAGCCATGTCGTCTTTTAGACTCGATATTTCCACTGAGTTACGGGAAACGTCTTCATTGGCCCGGCGGTACGACTACTTCTACGAAAACTACCCTTATATGACTATTTATTAACTTCTAGAAATTAATGATATATTCAAGAATTTACAAAAGAAAATAAAACTCAATTACATGGTATTATTTGATAGGTTAAAATAAAAACTTGTGAATACAATTATAATATTTCGTTGAAATTACAATTAGTGATGTTTTCAAACTAATTGGTTTTTGTTGTTTCGGGTTATAACATAGAATAAGTTTAGTAAAGTATTTTAATGAAAGTTTTTGCCAATAAAACAGCCCCAGCTCTGAAGTACAGTCGATAAAAATATATGTCGCGAAGTGGAAACAAGTTACGTTACGTAATATTACATTTTTGTTAAATAAAATATAATAAGATAAAACTAAATATTGTTACAAAATATAGCAATTAATTTAAAATAACATATAATGAGATTCTAATTATGTAGATTTGGATGTTTTATAAAATTATTTCTATTAAAAATATTGTCCTGTTAAAAACGATAAATTAAAAGAATACGCGACTTATATAAAAACCTTCGTTTTACTGACTATGTATCAGTCAAGAATTAAAAATACACATATCAGAATAATAGCGTGGTAATTATAAATTTCAAATTTGACAGACTTCAAAAATATTTCGAATAAATTCTCCCAACTTGTATACTCAACCAAATTTCTGATTTACTGCAAATAATTATTCATCATCACTACAAACAATGTCCTACCCGTCTGTCTGTCTATCTGTTCGCTATAAACTCAAAAAATACAAAACGGAGTTTTATGCGGCTTTCACCAATAGACAGAGTGATTTATGAGGAAGAAAGAAATTTTGGTGTATAATTTATTAAGATTTTGTAGGTACTATCCGTGTGAAACCGGGGTGGGTTGCTAGTTATATTCATAACTGGAATTAAGCGCGTCAAGTTTCACTCGATTGTACTTGACACTAGCCAATGAAAGGGCGTTACATTTGCCGCCTCTGCCCGTTGTCAGTTCTTGGCATAATTTGTAGCTCGTCGTGTGACATTTAACACATAACCGAGTTCAAGTGAACATTTAACTAAGGAGATCGATTCGCTAAAAATGAAAGGGGTTAATAAACATAATAACCTTTTCCACGGATTTCGTTTTTATTCTCACGCCCATTTTATTGAGTTGTAGGTATGTCATCGTTATAAAGCATCGTTGGTTGTAAAAAGTCGTCATTTTACAGAACTGTATCGTATAAATGCAAAGTAATATATAAAGGACTTTTTTAATGAGGTGAATCATAATATTATTAACGGTCATTCTTAATTAAGGCTATTTTAAAGACGTTATTATAATAACATCTAGTTATTAATCAGAAATTAAATGGTATAAAGAAGATACAATGTTAAGGAAGTTTGTGACTGTTGGCCCGTGACAGGAATAGTCTGAAATCTTGTCACGTGGGACTTAAAAATGGCGCTCAATATGTGTACATATAAATATGAAAGGCTTTAGGAAAGACTGAATCTACATCATTATTATATTTCTAAAATATTATCTTAAGTTCGTAAGGTCGATCTCTTGCTTCCTAAGCACGTGTCCACTGCCCAGTTACTATCGGTCAACTCTAAATTAAATTGAGATTCGACATCAGCGATAATACAACCTTAGATGTTATAGTCAAAATTTACGAAAAGCGGTAAAACTCGGTTAAGGATGTCGAAAATATACTTTAACTATTGTCTTCAACTTTAGAAAATCCAAAAAAAATTGTCACTTCTTATTTTAGTTGAACCATCTCCTAAATTTCATTATTATATTCTTGATGACTAGTGAATACAGGCACTGAAAACTTTTCAAATTTTCAGGCGGCTAGACGACTTAGTATATGAAAAAAATACATACATACATTCATAGACTCGTACTTATACGTACCCTAAACCTTTAAGGATATGAACACACTTATTCAGCCCACTATTGCCCAGACCTTTAGGAGTATAAACTCCATGTTATTTCAGTTAATTTCTTACCACAAGCCGTCTATCGGATACGTTTCCAGGCTCTATGCTGTAACTGAGAATTCCAATAGAAAAGTATAATAACGGTCTACCCAACTCAAGAGTTTAACTAAACTATCCTAACCATTATTATAAATGTGAATGTGAGATTGTTTGTCTGTTACGGTTTCACCAGTGTCGTAGCGTGGATGTCGGCCACCTGGAGCGGAAGAAAATTTTACTGCGCTCTTATTTAGATATTTTAATTTAAAATACTATACTATATAGTAATTCTAAAGAACTTTCAGCAAGAACAGTCATCATTATTGTGTATTGTACAGTTAAAATATTTAGAACATATTATTATTATTTCTTATAAAAAATTGCCGCCCCCTAAAAGTGCCGCCATGGGCGGGCCGCCCTTGCCGCCCTCAATACGCTACGCCACTGGGTTTCACGTCTTAACTACTCAACCGATCATCATGAAATTTCGCAAACACTTTATCAGGGGAACAAAAAAAATATAATTACTAATATAATATCCTATATTTTCGTGAGCGAAGTAGCGGGCATAACCTATTAGTCTATAAGAGTAAACGCAAGGCAAAATGCCACGAGAGCAACTAGACAGTCGTATAAACAACGAAGGGAATTAAAAGAATCATCAACGTTTTATGCGTTCCTGTTAGAATTACGATTCACAATTAAATGGACCAACATGCTTCGACCCTTTAAAGGTTTATTTGCTAATAAAAGACTAAGTATCCGAATAAAATTGATTGAAAATATGTTTAGATTAGGTTTCTAGTTAGCGATGTGCAATTACAACAAAAAGGAAAATAGTATAAACATTTTTAGACTGTCGCGATTTGTACACACGGCAACACATCAAGTTAGACACCCTATTTACGCATAACTACGCTGCATACAAAATAGAGAATTGTTGGAAAGGGACAGTACATAGTGGTATCGATGTAATGTTAGGGATAGAGCATAACAAAAATATAAAGCACTCTCTCGCACGATTCCCAGCGTTCAACTTCTAATAGTTCAAAGTCCAAACAAAGTCAAAGTCTAGGTTGATGCGTCGCTGTGTGTACATAAGACATTCCCACTTTTGTAATATTAGTTAGGATACTAATATTATAAAATTATGTATGTTTGTTTGTTTGTTCGATACGCTTTAACGCCTTAACTACTCAATCGATTACGAAATATTTTTCTTTGCATACACATTGCTACAGAAAAGGATATGGAGTTCCTTTCATCTAGAAAACGAACGATCATAATGAATACCCATAGAACGTGTAATGCTAAATTTCATTATGATCGGTCGAGTTAGGGGTACAGAAAAAGACATAGGGTATATTATTATCTTATATTATCTTATCTTATCTTATTACATCCAGAAAAAGTACTGTTCTCGAGGACTAAAAGATTGACGTAACGTACATTTACGGGAGCGAAGGGCAAAATCTAGTATTTAATTAATATAATATTGACACACCGCAGTGACTCAGTAAGTTATTGTGTAGACCTCGTTAGTGTTGCGTGTCCAAGTACCGACAGTGGAAACATAAATAAAAATGACCTAGTGTAGGTAAGTGCCGAAACCCGAACATCACGAAGGCGCTTTTGAGCTGACACCAGTCACAAGTTAATCGAAATGTCGGGAACTATCAACGCGATTAAGACCTGTTATTATATTAAGTAAGAAATTCGAGTATTCGAAAATAGTACGACCACGCATGCAAGTGTTGATCAATTCGTTGTCATTGACCTATAAATTGAATTATAATCGAATTTTGTCGACAATGTTTCGTATAGCTTTGGATGATAATGATGACATCTTTAAGGTCTTTCTTAATATGTCTGCAATAAAGTAACCAAATAACCAGCCAATATTTTGATATTGGTAATTTGACGCATTCGAATATTGTTTACCATTTCGATTTGTTTGATAATAGATTCGAATAATTGAAATTTTATCGATAATCGCCCATCGCTATTCTAAAGACACTTTCACGTGTATAACTATTATTGTCCATAGTCACGACATTAGTGTGACACAAATGAATTATGTCTTTTATGTTATCTTGATGTCGTCATGTAATGGAAAAATACTGTTTTTGTCTACCGTCATTATTTGTCGATACTTATAATTATAAAAAGCATGAATGTTCGCTGTCAAATTGGGAGAGTTCCACGAAAATAAATACTAGGGGTGGTTTTTGTACTGTTTGTTGTCTATGACATATTTTCGAAAGCTGTTTTTATTTGGTATTTTTTGTAAAGATTCTGCCGTTTCTAATCATTAATAATGACGGCACAAATAAAACGGCACGCATGTGACGTTCAAGGGAGTGTCACCATCAAATAGGAAACCCGCGAATGAGTGTTATATACTGTTACACAGATTCATCTGTTATAACTGTTACTGATATGTTTCCGGTATATAAGAATTCCGGAGACGCATATATTTCTCCGTTTTATTTAATTCCTATAGTTAGCAAAACGCTAGTGATACCTTTGGTATTATGAACTGCGGTACTTGCTTACCATTAGACAAGTGGTTTGCCTGCTTATCACCTTGGTAATGTAAAAAAGCAGCACAGAAACTTGAACTGTGTCTAGTAAGGCGATGCGGTGAACGCTGACGGCTTAATACGTAAAATCTGAAATAACTTCCAAAATTTGTGCGCAATACTGCTCTGATGACCCACTTAAGGATAAACAAGCGTAGAGTATTATTAAATCCTGACGCAAAAAGAGAGGTGTTATAAGTTTGACGTGTCTGTGAGTCTGTGTGTCTGTCTGTGGCATCGTAGCTTCAAAACGCATGGAATGATTATGAAGCGATTTTTGTTGTTTAAAAGTGACGTGATCGAGATGGTTCTTAGCTACAATTTATGAAGATTTGTTCAGACGTTTCAAGGAAGGGCGTTTTTTGATTCGATTGCTTCATGAAATTTTATATTTGTTTTTTTTTTTTTTTTTTTTTTTTTTTATTATCAGAATAATACCTTAAGACTAATTACATTTGAAACTCGCCAAACATATTGTTTAACGGCGAGATACGCTCTTATCATTAGTACTAATCTACATTACAAAACTATTTTAAAATATAAAGTATGTTAACTATAAGAATAAACATAAAAATAAAATTTCTAAGATAAATATCATAAAACAGGTAATTTCAAATAACTTGTCGGTCCAGTGGCATAAGTCACTTATGAAATGTAATCTAATAAAAAGATTTGGTTTTATATTAGTTTAGATTCTTAAATTTGAACCTATTTAAGGGCAGTGACATACCGCATTTGACACGATAAGTTTTTAATCATGTCTAGCATTTTAAGACTTGACATGTTAACCAAAATTTATCAAATTCCGCTTGGTAGAACTAGAAATATGTGAACGAACAAAATGACCTTACACAGACTATAGAGTCAGGCTTGTATCTACATTTATACCTAAAGGGAGTTGAAATATAACATAAATTGAGTTAGTGCTCCTACTGAAATATTCCTGAAAAATGTTTATAACACTTCACCTCTCCTCTCAGGATCTCGTCATCAACTGTAGACTTACGGCGATTGCCGATTGAAAAGAGTGGCCATGAGTTTCTTGCCTGCTTCTTCTTGTAAAAGTTCTCATTCTCAAACAGGCATTTTAATTCATTTTTTTATTTTTTTTATTAATATAATTGTTGGCGTGTCTGAGAATTGTTTACACATTTTTATGGAAATAAAGATTTTTACTTTGTCTATGATACGAACCTAAAGAAGATTCCATAGCCTACATTAAAAGTGTATGTTTTATTGTAATGATATAAAAAATGGCGTGGTATATAGCCTGTCGTTGGTAATTTACATTGTGACGGGGTTATCAGCCGTCGCGCCTGGGTAAACCCATCTTCATATAGAAAATAAACTGGCGTAGTAATAAGTAAAGTTATCCAGCACTTGTTCACCAGGATTATCCCAAGGACCACCTCTGACCTTTCAAAGTTATGTGCGTATCTATTAAATTAGTTAATTATCGCTCAATTTAACGATGAAGGAAAACATTATAAGGAAACTTGCATGTCTAAGTTTTCCATAATGTTTTCGAAGATATGTGAAGTCTGCCAAACCGCACTGGGCCAGCGTCGTGGACTATGGCCTAACCCTTTTAACACTGAGATGGGGCCCGTGCCCAGCAGTGGGACGGTTTATATACAGGGCTGCGTTATTATTATACCTGCTACTAAATTATTCAATTATTTTATAATAATATTCTATCACATACACACAACACCATCTAGCCCAAACTAAGTAGAGCTTGTACTATGGGTACTAGACAATGGATAAACATACATATATAATATTTTTTGTAAATTCATACATATTATGCATAGAAACACCCAGACCAAGACAAACATCCATGTTCATGCACACAAATGTTTGACTTGTGCGGGAATCGAACCTGTGACCTCAGGCGTGGCAGTCGATTACACTAATCACTACGCCATCGAGACCGACATTACATAATTACTTATACAATACATTTTGAAACTAATTACTTATTCCACACAGAATTTAAAGATCAAAGATCAATTATGGTACTCAGTTTATAAATATAAAGGTGCTTCATGGTTATTCAATAATGTTGAAATGTATAAATTTTTTTAACATAATTAACATTAACTAATATTTCAGTTAAATGTCAATTTAGTTTGGCCACATACTATCACACATTTTCTGGCATTTGGCAAAAAATATAGGTGTATGTGCCCGCAATATTATTCTATAAAATGTTGGACCTTTCACTACGAAATTGTGGGTTTGTATAAAGAAAGTTGGAAACGTTATGTTTTACGAACAAATCGTTTCATGATTTTTTTAATAGTTTCTGCCTGCCTCTTCGCTTGCTTAAATGTAGGTGACGTTAGGATACTTGGTTATGTCGAATATTTGAAAGGTCCATACTTAAGGAATCTCCCGTTACAATTTGATTCACATATTCTGGGACACCCTGTATAAGATATTAGGCAGTATTCATATTTAACCTGTTGATTGCATAGTTTTTATAACTATATGTTAGATGACACATAGCATCACCTTAGATGCAAAACAGGCAAATTTCATTCCCTGAAGAAGGACTATGAATAGCTCAGTTGACAGAGAGAAGACACAGTTTGTCAAAGTAACAGGTTTAAGTCCATTTACACTAATATAATTTAAGCTAAAAAGTTTGTTTGTTTAGTTAAACGCGCTGATTTTAGAAACTACTGGTTCAAATAGAACATTCTTTTAGTGTTGGATAGCCCATTTATCGAGAAAGGATATAAGCTATTTATATAGCTTATAGGCTTTTGGTCACAGCGTGATGTTATTATCACGCTGTGACCAATAGGAGCGAAATGTTGCAAAAATGGGGAAAATTCTCTTACTAATAAATCTTAATATAGGTACTAAACATTTTTAATGGCAAGTCTGAATTTGATGATATTTTATATCTTCATCTGTTTGGTTTCGGGCCAAATATTGTTTGCCTTAAAGGAGTCTCAATTATTACTCAATTACTCAATTCTTTATTGCATTCCACAATGTAGGCTTAGGTGGTAAACATTTATTTGGTAGGTAACAATCGTGGACCCTGTCGGGCACAGCAAAAGATATAATAAATAAATGTAAATGTGGAGAGGACTTATCATTTAAGTATCTTATAGCAATCCAACTTATTCTAAAAACATAGACATAACATTAACATCAGAATTTAAATTACAATAGACTTTATTTATCAAGTTTTAGAGATTTATCACTTAAATATTCGTCGACACTATAGTAGGATTTTTTTAATAATAACTTTTTTAATTTATTTACGTATAAATGGAGTTTTTTCTTTTCTTATTGTTTCTGGTAGCACATTGTATAATTTTATTGACATTACCAGAGGACTTGTAGAATGTATTTTTAAGCGGGACGATGGTAGGTTGAGTCTTGTTTTGTGTCTGAGTGTGTACCTTGTTTGTATATCTTCTCGTTTAGTGTAAAAGTCTTGGTGTTTGTGAGCAAATTTGCATATTTCAAGTATGTACATACAAGGCAGAGTTAAAATATTTTGTTCTATAAAATGGGGTTTGCATCTGTCTGTTGTATATTTACCAGGATACGGATAAGTTTCTTTTGAACGGTGAATAGCGTTGGGGTATCTGTACTGTATCCCCACATAATGATGTTGAGCTAAGCCATGCGTAAGCATAGGCGTAGTATATAACCAGAGCAGTCTGTAAATTTGTGGTTTTTTTAACTTCCCGGAAAGCATATAAAAATTTCGATAGTTTTGATTTTATGTTTTGTATGTGTAACTTCCAATTTATATTTTTGTCTATGGTTATGCCTAATAGTTTGAATTCATTAACTGATTCTATTATATGGTTATTGAAGGAAAAGAGTACATTTAGAGGAGTTTTTGGTGGGGATGGAAAGTTATGAGTTTAGTCTTTTTGAAGTTTATTTCAAGGTTATGTTCATTAATCCAGGTTATTATTTTCCCGAGAATTTCATTAAGGGCTACTGTTTAAGTTCGTATTGTCATGACATTGGTTAAGAATGGAGATGTCGTCCGCAAATAAAACGCAAGGTCCGGTTTCTGCAATAAATTTCGGGAGATCATTGATGTAAATGAGAAATAAAAGACATCCAATAATACTACCCTGTGGTATTGATGCGCTTATCGCCTTTAGGTCAGATCGAAACTTTTGAAGTTCGTTTATAGTGTTATTGAAGTATTCTATCTCTACTAGCTGTGCTCTATTTTGCAGATAAGATTTGAACCATTCGTATGCTTTACCGCGGATCCCTAATCTATATAATTTGTTTAATAAAATATCATATTGCACTTTATCATAAGCTTTGGTCATGTCAAGCATTTGTCTGTCGTTCCTAGCACGGTCATGGTATGAGACGGGGTAGTGGGCAGACTCCTTTAATTTTTAAGAAACAAAAACTTTCTTTTTAACTTGTGTGATTGCTTTTATGCATACCTCTCCGCGGGGCGACGGAGAGGTTATGTCAGACTCACCGGGGAAAGATGGTGAGTGACATCCCGGTAATACCGACTAAACCTACCACGGTGTTCCTCGACATAACCGCAATCGGCAGGGCCGCGCGAATCGCTTTCACATGCAATCGCGACCCCGCCGAGGTTTCGGCCTGCCTTATGAAACGGCAGGCCACTACACAAATAGACCTGCCAAATGTGGCCAAAGGGGCACCACTAATTTTATCCCTACTGTCCCCTAAGGGAGGGATGGACACACCATACAGAGGCACGCGTGGGAACACGCACGCCGCCTCTCAGACCTGGTGTTGATCGGGTGGCGGGCAGGCCCATCACCCCCAGGTCAAACCTCAGGGTGGCTGGAGGTCGTCTCGCGCCCTGCGGCGCCCGACTCTGCGGTTGGAGAGAGGGTTTAAGCGATCCCTCTCCCGCTCCGCCGCTTCCTTGATGGAAATCACTTCCTCACAGAAGAAGGCGAAGGCGTTCCACGACCTCAACCAATCCAATTGCCGCGATCAACTCACGGAGCTGCGATGCCCAGACGGGGCAATCCGCCAAAGTGTGCAGCGCCGTGTCCACAACAACGTCGCCGCAGTCGCCGCATTGGTGACAACCGGGCGGCTCTTGCCGGCCTATGCGACACAGGAACTGGCCAAAACAACCATGGCCAGTCATTACCTGTGTCAGCCGGAAGGTGAAGGCGCCATGCCGCCTATCTAGCCACTCTTCAAACACAGGACTTACCGCCACAATCGTGGCGTGCCCGGCACTGGAGTACACATGTCGCTCTTTCCACTACTAAGAAACAACAACCATGCTATAGCTTTAGTGAATTTAAGAACTTTAAACACAAATTGTATAAAAATACTATTTATAAATAATATCTAAATGTATTATTGTATAAAATCACTCCGTGAATTAAGAATAATTTTCTGAATAACAACCGTACGTGAAAGAGTCATGAAAATATGTCTTCTTCCTAGCCTTTATTATTACCAAGTCACTTGGGGTCGGCTTTTCTAGTCTAACCGGATTTGATTGGATATCAGTTTTTACACGAAGCGGCTGCCACCTGACCTCCACAACCCGAAGGCTAACGATACCTTAAGGTTAGACCAGTGTCAGGATATTATAGGGCACTGACTTCCCAATAACGACTACCATGGATGTTCATGGCAGCCGGGACCGACGGCTTAACGTGCTCTCCGAGGCACGGAGCAGGCGATAATTGTCAATCAATACGCACATAATTTCGAAAAGTCATATAACTTCCGAAAGTTGGAGGTGCGCGACGTGGGTTCGAACCCGAGACCCTCTGCATAGCAGTCTATTGGTCTCGCCACTGAGCTATCATGAAAATATGTATATGTACGAAAAACAAAACGGCTTATTACACGGTATAAAGTAATTATATTACTAAGAAACTTATTCGGTTCCATTAAATAGGTAATTAAGTACTTTAATCTTTTTTTAACTTTTATAGTCAGTAATATATGGTATAATGGCTTCCGCAGCTTGTAGATAACAGTTGTAAAACAGCTAAATTGTAATTTAATAGCGATAAAAGGCGTGACTTTCTTGTTCTTGTAGGTATCTTCTCATACCATTAATGTTTTACCTGATCTTAACAACTGATCTAAATGTTACTTTACCATAAATACTGGCCAATAAGCTGTGACCACTCGTAAGTGTTACTTTGAGACCTATATTCTATCTCCTTTAAAAAAAGACAACGTACGCACCAGGAATAAATTCTGGGTCGCGTTGTACTTCACTAAACTTTAAATAAAGAACATCCAGATGTATCTATACTAACTAGCGGTCGCCTAGTGCTCGAAATTCGACCAAAGTTTGCCTGTAAGATATTGCTGATATATGTCATTATAATTGATATATGTAACCATAGTTACGCGCTTCGACTGCGTGAGTCAAATGCATGGTTGTGTGCGTGTAGTGTTTTTTCATTAATTTAATGTATTTCTAATGCATATTTTATATAAATATTAGGATTCGTCACTCCTTCTCCATATAAACTTTAGCTGTGCCAAATTTCATACTCCTCCGTAAGCGCAATTTTCGTAAAAAGGGGTACAAAGTTTTTGTTTCAAGTATTAATATATGGACATTATAAAGAGGAAAATTTTATTTTTTGTAAGTATTTAACTCAAAAACTACTTAACCGAAAATTCTTACACGATTAGAAAATTATCACCGAGTAACATAGGATATTTTTTTATCTACAAAAATATTGTTACTAACATAACCCAACTTAATTTACTTTTTAGTGAGCGAAGCCGTGGGTAAAAGCTAGTGAATAATAATAATAAGAGAAACATAATAATAATATTCTATTTCTCCACACAGCACCATCTAGTCCAAACTAAGCAGAGCTTGTACTATAGGTAATAGACAATGGATAAACATACATATATATATATATTTGTAAACCCATACATACTATACATAGAAACACCCAGACCAAGACATAAATCCATGTTTATGCTACACATGTTTGACTTGTGCGGGAATCGAACCCGCGACCTCAGGCGTGGCAGTCGGTTACACTAATCACTACGCCATCGAGGCCGACATGTCCCGAGTGGGGATTGAACCCACAATACTCGGCGCAGTGTCAGTGGGGAAGCGATCACTTCAATCACTACGTCGTCCGTGCAATTAAGTTAATAAATGACTTTTGAATACGTTTCACTCGATAAGTATGAATACAAATTCTAATGCAATTTATTGCATTCCATAATGTACCTTTAGGTAAAGATGGAATACATCCCAATTTCAATAGAAAAGATGGTTGGAATGTACCACCAGCTTGGGATCCAGTACTTCAAATAGTCAAACCCGAGAAGAAACAAACCACAGCGAGACTTCATGATACTTTGAGCTCATTCTGCGTAAATAGAAACACCAATAATTAAATTATGTTCGGGTACTTTGAAATAACTACACTGGAACATTGAGACAACTACCATCTTAGTCTCCCCGTGACCATGGCTGCTGAAAAGCAACCGAAACGTCGGGGAAAGTGTAAACCAAAAATAAATAGATTTAATAGTTTAAATAATTTTATTAGCTTATAAATTAGTAAAATAAAATCAATAGTAGTAGTAGTGTAATATTTTCAAAATTTTGTAATACAATGATAAATAAACAACGCGATAAAATCCGTATATAGTAGTTTTATTTCAATACAGATGGTAGGCTTAAAAATAAGTAACGAATTATGGATCCTGTCCGGCACAGCCACAGTACATAAATATACAGTATTGTAACTCGGCCGTATCTTTGAAATAAATGCCTACAGCCGCGCGGTACGTAAACATGCGATAGGGCTGGGCTGCCCACCTACAGCATTTTAATTAAATCTGCCTACTTTGAGTTTCTATCTATTTTTGTGATTGTAAATATTTTTTATTTTATTTAAACAAATAAAATAAGCCTGACTGTATTTTTCCTGCCAAGTTTGTTAAGGGCTTTAACACAGTTCAGGACCAGTGCTGAGTCCACCCTACAGGAGTTCAGAGCCTTAAGAGCAGCTTGACTGTCACTGAGAATATAAACAATTTTGTCAGTGACATTGTTGTTAATATTCTCCTGCGCACAGGCAATTATAGCATAGGTTTCCGCCTGGAAGACCGTTGCATATTTGCCCATGCTTTGGTTCACCTTGCAGTCGTTGGCATAAATACCAGCGCCTGATCTTGTTTCCATTTTGGAACCATCAGTGTACCAGATGAGACAACCCTTGCCAGGGGATCGTAGACCTCGTCTCCATTCGTCCCTTGTGACCTTTATTTTAAAATTCTTTTTGAATATGTGCATTGGTTGCATTTTGTCACATCCCATGCTCATAATCTCTTTAAGATCCTTCGAGATCTCCAGTTTTGTGTGTCAAGTTACTGGCATGTTGACGCTCCACAGCCCATGTATAGATAGTCTATGTAGCGCCTTCATCACCTCTAACTCCACAACAATGTGTACCAGCGTTAGGTCCAGCAGGATCTCTAACGCAGCCGTTGGCGTAGTAGGGAACGCCCCTGTTATAGCCACGCAATGGTGAACTTTGTTTTATAATATATAGTGATACTCTTGGTATTGCAACTGATTCTAGGCTTATCAGGACAGCAGCATGCCTTTTGCCGCCTATGTATGTTATACAAAAAGGTCGGCAGCTAAGTTAATGATATTAGAAAAGAGGGAAATAATACAATCGGTTAGCAGTCACCAGTCAATCGGTCATATAATTCAACAGTTACTTATTAACTGCCATCACCATGACGTTTACTTCTAAGAATAAATATAACCAACGTCGCGCATACAAATGAGGAAATAAATAAACCACCTTTTCTGTTAAAATGGGGTAAAAAAGCAACACAAAACAATTAGTTAACACTCATTGACATTCATATGCACGTTTGTTTGCATAAAATACCTTTATTTTCACCGATGACAAGTAATGGCATAACGTAAATGTAAAGGAATTTTCTGTTAAAGGGTAAAAAGTCAACAAGGAATTAACTCTCATCGATATTCATATACATGTTGGTTTAATAATTCCTTTATTTTAACCGACGGGGGTAATAATATATTGTTAGGGAAATAGTAAGTTGACCTAAACGTGGGGCCATAAAACATGAATTTCGTGCACACTTATAATATAAAGAGAAATAAAATATATTTTTGTTTATAATAAATATATTCAGTATTTACTGGACCGATTTTAATAACTCTTTCACCATTACATAGGTACTTTATTAAAAAGTAACATAGGCTATATTACATAATTTCGTGCCTCGGAGAGCACCTTAAGCCGTCGGTCCCGGCTACCATGAACATCTATAGCAGTCGTTATTGGGAAGTCAGTGCCCTATAATATTCTGACACTGGTCTAGCCTTAGGGTATCGTTAGCCTTCGGGTTGCGGAGGTCAGGCGGCAGCCGCTCCATGTAAAAACTGATATCCAGTCAAATCCGGTTAGACCAGAAAAGCCGACCCCCAGTGACTTGGGAATAATAAAGGCTAGGGAGAAGAAGGCTGTATTACATCACGCTACGAACTACAGGAGCTAGTAAACAATAATGCGTAATATTACATTCGAATAATATATGTATTTAAAATGAATCCTTGTTTCCCTTGGTTACGCCATAACTTGAGAACAACTTTACTCATTAATTTTTTTTTTAAGTTTTCTTATATCTTGTAGAGGGTTCCTACGGAAAGAAAAGTTAAGAAAATTGCGCAAAATTTGAATAATTTCAGAATACTTAACGACTATTTTAGCGCTCGGGAGATTGACAGTTCGTTTAAGACAGGACAACGTTTGTCGGGTCAGCTAGTATTTAAATATAATTATCACGATATGACATGACATTTTACTTCGAATAAAAGTGCACACTATCTTTATCTTTCTTCACAAACATCACTAACACTATAAAGATACTCTGGGATTACTGATATCCTATTTTTTAACGTGGTTGAATGCATTGACACATACCTCTCCACGGAAAAAGGGGAGCGGAGAGGTTATGTCGGGCTCACCCGGGAAAAAAGGAGTACTATTATCTTAGAGTAGCTTAAGCTTAAAGTAATACTGCTGTCTGCCAACGATCACACAAAAATATAAAGACGCTAGACGGGTAAGGAAACTGTAAAAATGGCTACCTACTTAAAAAGTAATCTAATATAAAGTAAAAGAATTTCATAACGTTTTAACGGACATGTTAATGTTAAAATATACACACGGACGATACAAGAAAATTCTCGAAATATTTTTTATGACCCATTTAATTAGAGAGCTGTTGCCTATACTGGTATGAATAAGGACTAATTACAAAGACACTGAATTAAATTTCTACTTCTTTTGGTAATTGCTAATCATATTATACGCAGTAGGTGGTATGGTATATGTTAATGTGACAAAAAGTATCTTAATATGGAAGCTGGCCATAAAATTCTCATCTATTAAGCTAATTAATAAAACATAACACCAATTACACAGTAATATAAACATAAAAAGTAGTGTTAATATTGTCATTTGGGCCATTAAGATAGGTAATGAAAACGCCGCTCGCTACGCACATCTATCCGCTATTTCAAGGGCCCAGAATAATTACTAGAAAAAGGTCGGTAGAAAGCTAAGTATTTTCTTGTCAAAGGAATACTACCGTAAGTATTACTCATCTTTTGACAAGCCGCCAACACACAAAACGAACTCATTGTCAATTAATTTAGAATTGTCCTCGGTACCTTATTAGGCCGGTGACATTGCGTTCAATAATTACTCAGTCATTTAGTATCTATTAAATTAGTATTAATCTATTGACTTTTCCGTAAGGTGACATTTTTTTTGTTATAATTACAGGGAAATTATGTTTCTTTCTGAATTTGTCGTTAGCTTCTGCCGCCATTTTTTGTGACACGTGACATGAGACTTCCGAAGACCTCCGTGACATTTCTTTGACGTCAAACTCGATTGCCGCATAGATTAATTACGTTATTTTTTCCTTTTTAATTCAGCAGATACAATGATATAGATAAAGACAATGTATTTTTACATTGTTTTGGTAAGTAAACTTTAAATATTGACTTGTTGAGTTATGCCTTCATTCAGTATGTGTTTAATTGAAATCGTTCCGCAAAAATGCTATCAATGAGACATTGGAGGTGATTAAAATAGTTTTAGACATAGTGTTGCGTGTTCTTTTCTTTTCACAAGAATTCATCTTTAGGTAACGCCATAAGGCTGTGAAGGCTTGCGTGAAAAAGGCCGGAAAACCTTTGGAGAACGTTTTTTGTTAACAAAGGCAGACAAGCATAATATGCTCTGCGTGTAGTAAAGTGGTTATCATGCCGTATAGATGCTTGTAACTCCGAGGGTGTGTTAGATTTCAAGTGTTAAAAGTAAATTATTGCATTTTTTTTTGCTGAGTTAGAAAGTTAGGTGCGCGACGTTCAAAGACTGCAGTAGCTTCTTAGGCATAGACGCTCGGTTTGGTTTATTTAGTTTATAAAAAACAAACAACGCGATAAAATCCATATAAAGTTGTTTAATTTCAATATATAACATTCGCGAAAACGTAAGACCATATTATATCTATATGAAATTCAAATTCATCTATATGTAATAGTGAGCAACGTTTGTTGGGTGTTCTCGAGTTCGATCCTACGGCATGGAATCTCAGACCCGCTGAAACGTTTCGAAGTTATGTGCGTATTAATTAGTTAATTATCACTTGAGTTAACGGTAAAGAAAACCATCGTGAGAAGGCCTATATAAGGCCTAGCAAGTATGTGAGTTCTCTATAATATTCTCGAACATTTGTGACGTCGACCAATCCGCATTGGGCCTGTGTGTGAACTAGGGTATTATGCTTCTCACGCTGAGAAGAGGCCCCTGTCCAGCTCGGCACAGGCCTCTTAGTAAATGAGAGAAACATAATAATAATATCAACGCTGTAAATAAACTCTCTTATGTCTACTTTACTTGAACACTCAAATCTTTAGAACTACTATTCAAATCTATACTAATATAATAATGCTAAAAAGTTGTTCTTTTGTTTGTTTGATTGGTTGAAAGCGCTAATCTCAGGCACTTCCTCTCCCTAGCCTTTATTATTCCCAAGTCACTTGGGGTCGGATTTTCTGGTCTAACCGGATTTGACTGGATATCAGTTTTTACACGGAGCGGCTGCCACCTGAACTCCGCAACCCAAAGGCTAATGATACCGTGAGGCTAGACCAGCGTCAGGATATTATAGGGCACTGACTTCCCAATAACGACTGCCATAGATGTTCATGGCAGCCGGGACCGATGGCTTAACGTGCTTTCCGAGGTACGGAGCAGGCGATAATTGTCAATCAATACACACATAATTTCGAAAATTCATAAAACTTTCGAAAGTCAGAGGTGCGCGACGTGGGTTTTAGTGTTGGATAGCTTATTTATTGAGGATAGCTATAGGCTATATAACATCACGCTATGACCCCCAAGGGCACAGCTAGTTAATAATATGCCAACGGCTTCGCTCGGCTTTTTCTGGATGAAAGATGTATATCCCTTTTCTGTTCTCGAAACGTGTATGCGAAATTTCATGCTGATCAGTCGAGTAGTTAAGGCGTGAACGCATAACAAACAAACGATCCCAGTTTCAGGTTTATGATTAGTTCTTTCCCACAACATCGCCTGCATCATTTCTACAGGAAACTTGGGATAAATAGCAGCTTATATCCTTCTCCAAATTACAAACTATGTACCTTGCGTTTGATCAAAATCATTGAATGGTATAAACATAGAACGTTCAAGTTCAAAATGTTCAATTCCCGAAATATCCAACGGATTCAAAATATCCAATTCCCAAAATGTCCAATTCCCAAAATGTCTAATTCCTAAAACGTCCAATTCCCAAAATGTCTAGTTCCCAAAATGCCCAATTCCCAAAATGTCCAATTCCCAAAATGTCCAATTCCTAAAAAGTCCTATTTCCTAAATGTCCAATTCCCAAAATGTCCAATTCCTAAAAAGTCCGATTTCCTAAATGTCCAATTACCAAAATGTCCAATTACCAAAATGTAAAGACAGTTACTTTTGAATTCATAATATTTGTATGGATTTATTAAGGAAGGTAACATGCTGCCTCACCACACGATTCGATTCTTAGTAGCGATGTTTAATCGCTCCCAGGTGGCACACTTAATAATTTAATTAATGCTATGCACAATTGTAATTTGTGGTAATTAAAAAATATTTGATAGAACGCCTTCTTTATTAAATATTTACATTCGAAGCATAAGAGCAATTGTAAAGATATATTGTTGCTTTTAAACAAACAGGCATTCTTATTACTGTCTACAGAAAATATTCTCATTCTATTTCGTGATAAGTATTTATTTCTATGAATAAAAACATTTCAATACCTGGAAATGAATCCCACATTAATCTCAGTTAACAAGAATCCAAAGCAAATCCAAGTATTCTCCAGATAATTTGTTACACAAAAGATTTATAAGTTTGTCAATAAGGAAAAATGATCGTGCCACCGCCCGCGCCGTCAGCAAAACGAACAAAAGCCCTCCCTCGACCCTCTATCTATTAGCTGAACTATAAATATCCGCGCTCTCCCATAATTCTCCCAAGATATGTATGACTCTATCCGGGCGATCCCGGATCGGTGCGCGTACGCAGCTTACGAACCAGTCGCCATTGTTCACGACTTAGCTAACATTTTTAATATAGAAGGTACAGTTAATATGTAAATGTATTTGTTTATGTTATGTATTTGTATTACTAATTATTGAATTAAATAATATATTTCGTCCATAACTTAACATGAATACTTATATATAATAAAATAAATGTATTATTATGTCACGATAGACGTCTTTTAGTTTATTTATCATAAGTATATTTATAAGATGTTAAAATACATTTATTATCTGTTTATTGTTTTTGTAAATTACGTTAACTCTTGCACTAGTAAACGGGAAGACTTTGCGGGGTCTCCTAACACAGGTAATAAAAGGAGTATCTCAACTACTGATTATAAAATAGCATGTAAGAAAACGATAATAAACCTATTATAGGGCTTCACTCCAATTGTGTGCTTATTTAGTTAATGATCATGCATAATTGTAATTCGTGTTCATTAAAATATATATATATATATATATATATATATATATATATATATATTTGGCAGATCGCCTCTATTATTGAAGTGTATATCACTTTCTTTTACTAATCGTTTTAATATTTTAATTCATGAAGAAAACCGTTATCACTAATTACTTGATGATTTTAAAAGAACCATTAATAACTGGCACAAAGAGACCGCCAATGCATCAACACATTAGCTTTTAAAACACTTGGACGCTAAAAATAGTTAACAGTTAACCCTTAATTTAGATGCATATACTCATCAACTTAATATTATAACTGCGAATGTTTGCTTGTTTGTTTGTTACTCTTTCACGCCTCAACTACTTAACCGATAATCATAAAAGTGAACTGTCCATTATTGGCTTAGCGTGAACATAATTTATACATAAAAACAATTAACGACGATCCTACGGTCGACGGACAGTAGGTTGCTGCGTGGGCGCATATATGGGTATAATGGCAATTATTTGGTTTTTGAGTTGGGCAAGATATCGAAACAATTTAAAACCACCAGCCCAGTTCCTAGATAACATTTTAGTAACATATGTATAAGAATAATAAAAAAATAACATAAAATTATGATTTTTTATTTTAAATTCCTTTATATAAACCACCACAACAAACGAATTAGGAACACCTGGACACAAAACTTTGTTATTTTCTAATTCCTACTGGTTAATGCTTCTAAATTAATATATAATTTTTATTCTCAGTGAATGTCCATTCCAAGCCAAAAGCTCCATACAAAGGGGCAGTTCCCTTTGGCATATATAGTATATTGTCAGGGGTACAGAGAAGGGACATAGGGTACCATTCATCCAGAAAAAAAATAGTTACTAACATACAACACCTTACCTTATTGTGGCATGACAAATTCTCGATCCCTACCTTCATCCAACCGGCAGAAAAGTTACCTGCGGGATATAAACTACCATGGCCAATCTGGAAGGCACTAAATAGCTTTCGTCACCAGGTTGACAGATCTAAAGACAATATGTCAAAGTGGGGTTATATCGACCTATTTGCAAGCAAGTGCGACTTCAGTGCATCCCCACAGACAATGGGTCATTTTCTGACGTGCCCCACTAGCCCAGAATTGTGCACGCTTGATGAGATATACCAAGCAATGCCTAATGCGATTCGCTTTGTAGAGCACTGTGCCAAAATCATTTAAAAACGAAACTAACTTACATTTACGCTAGCAAAATCTAGTGCTTAATTAACTCAAAAGGGTAAGCAGAGGTTAACCTCTTAACATACTTAGTTACCGTCGGTTATTCAACCGCTTTATTCTACCCAAGATTTTGCCTTATATCTTGCGTAGTAAAGTTATATAAATTTTCTTCTCCTCGGTAATTGTACTTTTTCTGAATGAAGAAGGTACCATATGTCCTGACAACGTGTATACAAAACTTAACAATGATCGGGCAAGTGGTTAACGCGTGATAACGTACCAAATAAACTTACAAACAAATACATATTTGCATTTATAATGGTACCTTTCAAAGAACAGTGCTTAAGCGAAGCTACGGGAAAAACTAGTGAAATATAATTCTATCATTTTATAAATGGTTTGATTAGAGAGATTGCTATCATTAAATTTTATGTCTGTTTTAAAATCAAACTGATGATCAAATTATGCGGATTTTATGGCAGATTACTTTTATTAAATAAACTGAGATAAAATAAACTACAGAGGAAGTGAGTAACTTTATTTTTAATCTCAGTGGCGCCGCGGTAGTGTTCCACTGTTGTGCATGACGCTTCGGCATCGATTCTCGGGTCGGAGAACACTTTGTTAAAGAGCTACCGTGGGAGAGCCACGTTTCAGCACGAATGAGCTGGCTCGACCGGATACCACGGCCTCACAGAAAACCGGCGTGAAATAGCGCTTGCGTTGTGTTTCGTCGAGTGAGTGAGGGTACCGGAGGCCCAACCTCCTCCCCCAATTCTGGGGGAGAGGGACAAATTTAAAAGGCTGGCAACACACTTCTGACTCCTCTGGTGTTACGAGTATCCATGGGCGGCAAAAAAAGCAGCAATAGCTCAGTGGGGAGACCAACAGACTGCAATGCAGAGGGTCTTGGGTTCGAACCCACGTCGCGCACCTCTGACTTTCGGAAATTATATGACTTTTCGAAATTATGTGCGTATTGGTTGACAATTATCGCTTGCGCCGTGCCTCGTAGAGTACGTTAAGCCGTCGGTCCTGGCTGCCATGAGCATCTATGGCAGTCGTTATTGGGGAAGTCGACACAAAAGATCCCACTGGGTCGAAGGGTCGTCGGTCTTCACTGACTGGCCCCCACACAAGATAAGATAAGATAAGATCCATGGGCGGCAGTAATCGCTTACCATGAGGCGATCCGTCTGCTCTCTTTCTTCAAGTCTATCTGTCAAGAAATTGTCATTAACACGATGTTTAGAACTATGCCCAGTAGACGGCAATAGCTTTGCTGTCGGACATAAAACCATAATTGGCAAAAATGGGTGTAAAACACCTCTCCTTATCCCTCCGGGGATGTAGACGTCAGGCTGTGGATGTAAGTAAAGAAGTAGAGTCAGTAAATAAAAAAAATGTTCTTAAATAAATTACTCGCATCTACTAAAATACGATTTCTGAAATCCAATAACACTTGGCCAAGATAGGAATCGATTCCAGGACCTCATGTACAGCAGTCGTATTCCCAGACACTTCACACCTTTGCAGTTTTACTGCATTTACCACTTTAAGTGCTACTGCCACTGCGCCGAGTGTTGTGGGTTCGAATCCCAGACGGGACAAAACTTTGTGTGATCCACAAATGGTTGTTCCGAGTCCGGATGTTCCTTGTGTCCGTTTTTTGAATGTTTGCAAAGTCTCCCGCAATACAGGAATTACTCACATAGCGGGAGTTGTCTTCCAAAAAAACAAACAAAACTAATAGTTCTGAAATAATCACATAGAAATTAAGTAATCAAGTAAAAATGTTAACCATCCGCCATCACTTTATAGTTGCCATATAATTAAATTTATTTTATTTAGTTGCCATATAAATAAACGATTCCCGGAATATTAAATTCACAGAATTGAAAGCGTGAGTTAGTATGGCAATTTCCTGTATGTTGTCTTAACCTATAGATCTAACTAAATAGGAGGTCATAAAAGTGTAATGGGTTCTTACACTTTACAACGGAATAAAATCACAAGATACACACGACAGTTTGTTGGTCTTAGGCCATGAGTTGGCACTTATGTTTATGAACGAGCATCAAGGTTTGATTTCTGGACGGAGCAGTGTTAATTATGTTGGATATGATATATGACGTTGCAATTTTTTTGTAGCAGCACGAAAATTTATTTTAATGTAATAAAGCAGAGAGAAGAAGAAGCAGTTTTTTGTTTGTACAAGCTTAACTCTGGAATTGACGGAAAACAAAAAAATTTTTTTGCATTTCATAGTCCCATTTTTATAGACAGTTATAAAAATATTATTGCATTTGTTAGCTCAATTCTACACTACGAGCTACGGGAGCAGAACAATAGACATAAATAGCTGAAATAGCGAGGGACAGCTAGTGACAGAATATGTATGTTTCAATGTGCTAATCTTAGAAACTACTGGTCTAATATGACAAAACCTTCTGCGTTAGATAGTTCGTTTATTGGAAAATGTTATATATAATATTGTGTTACGTTTACGCAAATATTACACACTGAAATTGAACTACGTCATACGGATTTATTTATAAAAAGTTATATAAATTATTAAAACACTAGCTGTGTTCACGGTTTCACCCGCGTTTATGATTACTGTGGCGCCCCCGTGGGTCGTAGCGTGTTGTTATATAGCTATAGCATTCCTCGATAAAAAGGCTATCCAACACAAACATTTTAATTCAAACCAGTAGTTCCTGAGATTAGGGCGTTCAACCAAACAAACAAACTCTTCAGCTTTATAATATCAGTACAGATGGCTGCTGAAAAGCAACTGAAACATGGATGAAAGTGTATAAATAAATTTGAAATACTTTAAATACCTTAAATAGAAGTAAACGGTAAATAATAACAGTTTAAAGTTTAAAATTATGTCATAACAGTGTTTAAAAAAAATAAACAACTCAGTAAAATCCGTATAAATTAATTTAATTTCAATGTTATATAACATCATCATATACCATCACGCTACAAAGTTAAGTACCAGAGCAGAATCCGTAAATACGAGTGAAACCGCTTATTAAAACTATCGTTTTTAACCAATTTCATAAAAGGAGATAATTTTCATTTTTCTGTATGTTTATTTTTTTGTTTTTGTCACCTCATACCTGGCATTTCTAGACTTAATTGGATGATTCCTTTTTTAATTGAAAGGGCATACCTACAGTAGGTATGTGTTCGTATTAATTTGGTAAAGATCTCTTAAGCGGCTAAGCTATAATTAATGAAACTCCTTAATAAAATAGTATCCTATTTGACATTATAAATGTGAAAGTTTATTAAGTTGTTTGGACATTTGTTACTCAATCACTCGTTAACTGCTGAACGGTTTTGGATGAAACTTTGTAGATAGATAGTATATATTCAAGATTAACATGTAGGATACTATTTATTCCGTTATTTTCGTTACCATGGCCATTACGTGTTTAAAGTCCCTAGCTGATAACAATATTTTATTGAATACAACTAAACTAATAATATAAAATTATGTTCGGGTACTTTGAAATAACTACACTGGAACATTGAGACAACTACCATCTTAGTCTCCCCGTGACCATGGCTGCTGAGAAGCAACCGAAACGTCGGGGAAAGTGTAAACCTAAATACAAATAGTTTTAATAGTATTAATAATTTTAATAGCTTATAAATTAGTAAAATTCAATAGTAGTAGTAGTGTAACAGTTTTCAAAATTATGTAATAGGTACAGTGTTAACGCGATAAAATCCGTATATAGTAGTTTAATTTCAATGAATAACATTCGCGTAAACAGAAGACAATATAATATTATAAAGAGGAAATATTAAATTTTACATAATATTGTCTTCTGTTTACGCGAATTTTATTCATTAAAATTAAACTCATTTATACGGATTTTATCGCGATGTTTATTTAACACTGTATTACATAATTTTGAAACTATTACACTACTACTACTATTGTATTTTACCGGGGACCTCCCCGTGACCATGGCTGCTGAAAAGTAACCGAAACGTCGGAGAAAGTGTAAACCTAAATATAAATAGACTTAATAATTTTACTAGATTAAAAATTTGTAAAGTTCAATAGAAGTAGTAGTGTAACAGTTTCAAAATTATGTAATACAGTATTAAATAAACAACGCGATAAAATCCGTATAAATAAGTTTTATTCCAATGATTAAATTTTTGTTTGTTTGTAAGGATTTAACTCAAAAACTACTTAACCGACTTTAAAGTTTCTTTCATCATTAGAAAGCTATATTATCAACGAGTAATGTAAGTTGTATTTTATTTATAAAAATTACTGTTACTAACATAACCTAGCCTAAGCCGCAGGGAAAAGCTAATTGCCTAATAAAGTTAGTGTTATTAAGTAAATTAATCAATAAAACTAATGACATGCTAGCGGCCACCCATTAGGCTTTAACTGTATTAATATTACTGGAAAAAGTAAAATAATACAAAGAGGCAAATAAAGATACGGCGTTTTTATTGATTCACCTGAAGGGATCGCCAGGAATATAAAAAAGGATGTATTACGAAAGTACTTAAAAAAAGGGAATGAGAAAGAAGTCGGCAGCTAGTGTTGCTTGTCGTCTAACTTAGAGACCTTTTGCACAAAGACTAAGTCAAGAATAAGCACCCTGACATAGCACTAATAAATGCAGTAGATTCATTATAATAAGTAGAAATAAAAAATAGTCAGAGTTAAAACTTGTTTATAATTGTAATCTGCCTACCTATTTAAGAAACACACGTGAATTTAAGTTACCTACCTACATAATCTCAAAATTTCATGCTAGCAACCTTATAAAATTTGCGTACAATTTCAAATTTCGAATCGTCACGATCTTCAAAATTCTCCAAACAGCTAATCATCGTCGACACGTATTTAGAGATTTCTTAGAAATTCAAGTATAGAATTGGTCACGAATCACGACGAATTTTATCGAACGGCATGATATTGCCGCTCGTACGCAGTGTACATAGACAAGACTGGGTTTTTTCTTCGCTGGTAACAAGGTACGATGTAAATCAAAGTTGCTGCGATCTGCATACCGCGATGGGTGCATTCGTTAGAACAGATAGGAATACCTAAATGTATTAGAAATAATATTTACTATACGGACTCGGAAGAAATAATTGGGCTGGTTTTGCGTTTATAGTTTCTAGTTGAACAAAGAGATATATTATGGTATATCGATGTTATAATATACTTGTAAAATAAATGCATTTGCAATCATAACCCGTTAGATTATAAAAATTATATTGAGCATTAATAATAAGAGATAAACAGGCAGGTAGTGTTTATTCGATGGATAGTGTAATATTGCTTTATTCGGCGAATAACTAACTTAACTGGGGGAAAAACTTATCGGCTCGTTCGACGGGCATACAATGACTTATTCGACTGTTTATTGACGTCGACGCGTTAGTTAATTTAGATTTAACTTAAACAGAAATCAACTGGTTAAAAAAATTCTTGTACCATGAGAAAGCTATATTATCATTGAGTTACATAGGCAATATCTTATTTTCAAAAATATAGTGTTTCCTCAATAAATTACAAGAATGTAACCCAAGCTATCGAAATATAGCTTATAAAAGTAATTTTATTGAGTGCGCTACGAAAACTATTGATGATACATAAAATTGTATAACGTAGTGTTTATGTTGGCTACAGTTTTAGAACGTTGTCGACCAGGAAAGTCAAGGAAATATAAATAGTTTTATAAATTTTAGTCGCTTAAAAATTAGTAAAATTCAATATTAGTAGTAGTGTAACAGTTTCAAAATTATGTAATACAGTGTTAAATAAACAACGCGATAAAATCCGTATAAATGAGTTTAATTTCAATGAATAATATTCGCGTAAACAGAAGACAATATTATGTAAGGCAGTTTAAATATTTTATTATGGCTACTTTTGAAGTAACCTTAATTCAAGATGTTTGTTTTCCCACAATAACATGGCAGAAGTCTTACGGCCATAAAACTTACAAGAGCGTTATATAATCGTTATAAGTAAAAACTCTAAAAAGTATTGTTTATAATAATGCATAAGAATGCTAGCTTGCCTAATTATAATGCTGTATATAATAAATCTTTATAACCTACAGTAAATTAATAAATAAGGATTTATTAGACATATTAAGTATGTTAACGACCTATCGTCTTAAGCCAAGATATTTTTTTATGAACAAGGCCGATAATGTTTAGTGTAAACACTAGTTCTCATATTATTCTGTTCCCATATTCCTATTTCCATATGGGATTAACAATCAAAGAAAGAAAAGAAATATTGCAGACGATGTACAGGTATTGCAAACCCTGCCTTTTTAACACGCTTTTATTAGCTTGGTATGTATTTATCTATGAATCTATGTAACGGGATCTTTGAACGTGATTCTCACTCTTTTCAAACCGACGGATTGATTTGAAACTTTGCACACTTATCGAGGACCGATGACAATACAATAATTAAGAAAACTTCTCAAACAAAATCCCCACCCTTTTTTACATTAAAATTATTAAATTATTCTCTACTTTTAAGTTTAGTTTTTTTAATAATGCGTATTTTTGGTTTTTTTAAACTATTATTTAATAACTTACGGCTTGAGTTTGCACTTAAGTTTGGGATCGGACGTGAAATTCTGCGTTTGGATCCCGCTGTTGTTGCTATATTTATTTATGGTCTAGGCTTTGCCCACGGCTTCGCTCGCGTAAATTACTACACTATTTTTTTAATTGTTGTATTTTTTTTAAATTGTTGTTGTTCTGTATGTGTTGTGCAGTTGATGGACTTATATCAAATCTTGCAAGTGATGGTAGTTGCCGAAATCGGCACTTTACGAATGCGTCGCTTTTGCTCATACCAGTTATCCCGTGACTACGACCGATGCAAGTAAAGGGTGAAATGTGGTTATAATACAGCACTGCCTATCCCTGTGCTCTACCCTTTCGAAAAACGGCTGGTAAAATTCTATGTATTACGTATTAAATTATATAAGCTATAGAATTGCCGTTCATATCGGCATTTTGCACAGAAACAACGAAATTAGATGCCTATGTTTAAATTCTATTTAAATTATATTTCCAGAATAGATTATACATATGTAATTAATAATATTATTAATAATAAATATCTTTTATACAATTTGTATTTCAAGTTATATAGCTTATTGTCTGCCCGTATCTGTTGTTTAAATTCGCCATAATTACATGAAGTTTGACGTTTTTATTAATTTGAGATAAACAAGTCCTAAATATAAGCAACTTTACATGAAAAGAAAACATGGAATTCGGAAAGGCCATTCATAAAAAAATTATGAAAACCTTACCATTACTGATTTTCTTCATACAAAGCGTGTCTGCTTAGATGACGTAGTATTTTAAGTGGTTGCCTCGCCACTGCCTCCGCGCCGAGTGTTGTGGGTACGATCCCCCCACGGGACAAAAATTTGTGTTATCCACAAATTGTTGTTCCAAGTATAGAAAGAAAGAAAATATTTATTTTGCCACACAAGGGCACACGCAAAACACGAAGAAATCAAAAAATTAAAGAAAAGAAAACAAAACTATACAAAATAAAAATAAAAACAGAACAATAATAAAACTAGAAAATAAAACAAAGGAAATACCAACACTATAAATTAAATTTCTGCTCACTGGCAACACCACACCTTCCGCTTAACTATTCGGAAACTGCCTCCATTCAGGTCAAGGCTAGTATTGTCAATTTGTCGATACAAACAATAATAAAGTATTAAATTATATAAGTTTAACATAAATTTGAGAAATAATGTAAAAGTGCCAAAATTTGGACATCGCTCAGCGTACGTTGCGATTGTTAAATCGCAACACTGGTATTCTGCGAAATCCAATTTGGTGACGCCGTCTAAACATATAAAAATAAAATGTACTTAAATATGTAAATATACGTGTAAATAAGATATAAACAGTTTTTTTTGTGTCCGTTGTCTGAATGTTTGTAAAGTATCCCGCGACACAGTAATTTTTCCTAGTGCAGGAATTGCCCTTTGACAAAAAAAAAACAAAATAACTTTATTTTCCAACCCCTATTATTTACTTATGATCGTGTCGACGTCACGTGTCAAACAACACTTGCACTCAATCTTAATTAAATATAATAAAGTAAAAATGTTAATTGAAGACATTTCGTGATCATTGATAGTGCCGCTGAATTTTTAAATTATAATAATACGATATGTATCAGTAGAACGTGGTCATGCCTAACTAAGGTCATATAGTCCAACCTATGTTGAACGGTAAACAAATATTTATGAATAATCACAATTTTATATACAGGAATAATATATAGAACTTGAAATATTTTGGACATGAGAAGATAAACAGTATTTTTCTTCAAATAATTAGGCCGATATCACGCTCATCTCATCTGATCTCATGTGATAAGATAAGCGATGATCATTAAAATCATTAAATAATATTCAGATATCAGATAATCTATACTCTGTACTACGAGTACTAATACGTAATATTATAAAGCTGAAGAGTTTGTTTGTTTGTTTGGTTGGACGCGCTAATCTCAGGAACTACTGGTCCGAATTGAAAAATTGTTTTATTGTTGAGCTCATTTATTGAGGAAGGTTATATGACATCACGCTACGATCTACAGGGGCGGCGCAGTAATCATTAACGCGGGTGAAATCGCTACTTCAAATATCTTCAAGAACTCTCTGACATGTAGATTTCTTCACGATGTTTTCACTGTTACAACGAGCTATAATTAACTATTCAATACACACATACCTTTGAAAAGTCAGGAGTGCGTGCCTTGGGATCAAACTGAAGACCTCTGCCCGATAGTCAAATAGTTAGCCACTGTGTTCTCGTTGCTATGAACGCTATGCCAGTCATATATGACCGCAAACAATATATTTGCCACTTAGGCTGTTACATAGCATTCGATGTGTTAAGGAGCTCTAGAAAAGCTACTCATTACAGGAATACTCGCAAGATAATTCTCCTACAGTCTATTGTAGGATGGAGATACTTCTCCAATTGGACTGCTCGGAATCGGACCAGCTGTGAGCCGATTATTCTATTATGTCTTATGTCTAAAATAGTTTTAGTAATTTTAATATGTCTTTGAGACTGCAGTGTTTTTATTCTTAACTGTTTGTCTTTTACAGATTGGTGAGATTCAACACAGTTGGTGGAAGTCTACGCTCACGTCGCTTACCTAGGTAAGTGAAATATTTTTGCTCGATAAGATATGTTTATTTGTATATGTTTAACATGCAGACAATAGTTGTTGATACTGTCCATTTTAATTTTCATTTTATATAAACGGAAAAATAAGAGAGAAAATAATTTAAGGACGTAAGTATGCCCGATTACAGTACAAGACTATGAGTTGCAAAAAAGTTTGCACCACACTTCTAAGCTGATTCATTTCAATTCAATTTTCGACACAATCTTGATAAAAATAATTGTTCATTGGTAATTACAAACATTTATGTTAATTATGTAACAATTACGATATTGTCGTATGAGATATCAAGCGGCAACTGCATAAATAAATATATAGTTTATTTGAATACACCGTATGAAACACACACTATATAAAATGTATGAGTGTTCAAACACTATCCTAGTGTTGATAGACGTTTAAAAAAACCTGCACCGTTACTAAATCGGGAGACCCAACGGAAAATTGGCAATTGAAAAGCGTGCATACAAGTGTCTTGCCTGTTTCTTCTCACAAGAGACTAATTCTCCAACAGTCGTTTTCCAATGCAAATTCTGATATACTTTTTCATTTTATTGACTATATTAAGTTATTAATATTAAACTTAATTAAAGTGTTCAAAAAGTGCAAGTCCATTTTTACAGCAATAAAGATTTTTACTTGAACCTCATAATTGGTATTCAATTTTAGGTGAAATTCATACCAAGTTTGTGTTTTGGTTTATTGCCAATCGTAGGTCCAAAGTTCCATCTCCAGATCATGTAGTATTAATTATATTTTGATAAGGATATTAGAAGTAGCAACATACTTGACTGAGACTGGATCTCTGACGGGAATAGATACTATGTTTTGTGGTAAGCGACTCCTGGAACTTTAGGAAAGCCGACAGAATATACCTGCTCTTTGTAACTAACCCTCTTTGAACACAGGCGTCAATAAATATGAAATGTTCGCATACCATACACCTGATCAAAATGTAAAAAAGCACTAGTCAAAGAAAAATTGGTTTCCACATACCGTTTAACGTGTGCTAATACCATAGAAAATATAATGCTTACTTCCAAGATTTGCCGCTGGACAGTAATACCATGAAGTTCACCACAAACCATCCATTTTTTACCATCAACATTTCGTTTAAAAAGGGAGCCTAACAATTATGTTTTCTCAAAATCGATCCATCCTTTTCTAACATATTGAAGTAGAAAGAGACAATAGATAGTAGTTGTACTGCATGATTAACAAAATGGTGGCAGGTTTAGAAATAGAAAATATTCTTTTTATGATTTTAATCATTATTAACTTCACACTATGCACATTGATTCAGATTTTGCTTAAAGAAAGTTATATAAAATTTGGGTCAGATTTTAAATTGAGCTCCAAGCTATGAAATAATGAAAACTGCATTAAAATTAATTCTATTCAACTAATTAATTAGTTATACATTACCAAAGCAATCAGACAAACAAACGAAACCTGTAAACCATATTGTTCTGACTTTAGATCCATCTACCGATTAGTTTACAAAAATTTCCCAATATACAGACACAGCTTCGATAGTTTTGTAACAGTATAGGTATAAATATATAAGTTATTTATGTAGGTGTGTAATTTTGTATCTGACAAATAAGTAAGTTTCTTTAAAACCCTTCTTTACATACACACATTTTCGATTTTTTTATGTGCTACACCCAATTGTCGCCAGCTATGGTATCACTCCCCACATAAGACCCATTATTGTCTGCCGTCACAGTATTATTCCCCGTACTGCTACTGACAATTACTTGACAGAAATACCAATGACACTTCCCTCAAGAATACCACGCATAGCAATCACATTCACCGTCACTACGCCACAGAAGCAGCCAGCCAATATGGCCGATATGTGTTATTTGACAAATGAAAGTTATTGCCAACAAAAACCAAACAAATATTCGTATAGACACAAAAAATATGGCATTTTACACCTAAGTGTTAAATGTCACTAGTTTTTGTGGTAAGAATATTAATGCATTTGTTAACCCTTTTAATTAACGTTTAAGAAGAAATTGTTGACGGTAATGAGTGTTGCATACTAAAATAATACTTAATAAACTATAAGGACTTGCTATCTTTTTTAAAGACAACTCTTGAACTTGGCATAAATCATGTGTCGACTTCACAAACTTTCGAACAACGGACACAAAAAACACTTTAGACTCAGAACAACAATTTGTGAACCAAACATTTTTTTTGTCCCGTCGCCCACAGCACACCGCGCGGCGGTAAGGATGAAACAATGCAACCACATAAACCCTTTTCGATAATTGGACTGTGTTATGCAAAAATGATCCAGGGATTATTTTTTAATTTATCAAGACGAAGATCTTTTGAATAAACATCAAGTAATGCAAAAATCTATATTCAATTCTTTATAAAACTATATGCATAACATGAGGTAGTAGGATACCAGTCACAAGAAAAATGAACTTATGTTTAAAATCAGCATAACTTTTATTTATGTTTTTGTGGATTGGATCATTTCTGCACAACACGGTCCAATTATAGAGACGTAGAGGACACCCATGCCTCAGTTAGAGCTGTAATTTCGCTGAAATATAGCAGTCAGGTTAGTGAAGTATGACAAGCGACTCAATTTCCAACTTATATACCTACATGAACCCCTCCTTCCTACATTATCCACACCCAGCCTTGTTTTTAGGTGCCGCGTATTACAGGCCGACCATATTGCCGTTTACTGAAAACTTTAATAGATTCTATGCTGTTGCTAAAAGTTTCATACCATTTCTCTTTGCACGACATCGGAATTAAAATTGGAACCTCACGATCACAGGCAAACATAAGTCTTTACTTGTAACGTCAAACCCGAGATTACGATCACCGAATCAAGGAAAATGTTATCAGAGGTAGCTTACCTATACGATAAGATGATCTCAGTAGCAATACATAGTTTGAATCTAAGTATGGTAGACCGTAATAGATTCGCACACGATTGGAACCCCTTCAAAAAACACTCACACTTGAAGCCAATATTTGTCGATAACTAGTCGAGTCAAAAATTATGTATCTATTTAAAACACAAAGTAACACTTATGAGCACCAAAGGTTATCAGTTGTGAGTTTACTAAAATTACTGAATTGACATTTATCAGTTACCAGGTCATGCAAAGGATTGAACCTTTATGGAGAAATACCTGCTAGAAACTTACGACCACTTTTTTACATTGCCGTTAATATATAATGTCAGTATACAACTCATAACCAAGATGCAGCCATTATGTCATATACTGATTAAGAAAGCTGAAATATTAGAATTAATAACTTAACTAAAATTAATGGTATAAAGCAATTCTGGTATTGCAGTAATATTTAATAGAACTAATTTATAATAAGCATGGCATGATTTCTAAACACAATTTTTGTTCTGTGAACGCCTTGAACGCATATTATTCGAAGCAGTGGCAAGGACGAGATGATTACTTATACCACGGCGTTATCCATATAGTCAAATTACATAGGTAAAAACCAAAAATATAATGCATGTTTAAACTTTTTTGCATCATCCACGATTGACTATTTGATTGGTAAATAATAATGGGTGAAATAAATTAACAATTTCTCGAACAATTATGTTAGTCGAACATCTATGTATTTAAGTTGTACATTCAAATAACCTAAATATTTAAATGATTCGAATGCTTACTTTATACATAGCTTAATAACTTTAGTCAAAAATTATACTTTGTTAACCGTTTTAAACCGTATTTGTTTCCTTTTTATTTTACTACAGCAACACTTTTAATTGACGTGTATATGAGTTAAATTGTTTTAATTTCAAATATTTAATTTTCCTCAGGATAGGATAAAAAGCACTCAACAAAATCTAACATAATATTTTTTTGATTTATTGCCTACGTCACGCCCGCCTCCGCCGCTACAAGATTACATAGATACAGACCAACTATCTATCAAACGCACACTTTTTATTGTGTATTATATTTTATATGCTTCGACCACACGACCAGAACACTTTTTATCATAAACATTTCGTGTAAAAGGGTGTCTAAACAATTATTATTAATGCTTTCTCCAAACCGTTCCTTCTTTTTCTAACGTACTAACATATAACTTCTTTTAATCTGTAAAGAAAGCAATAAGTCAAGTCTGCCTATAAAAATAAAATATGTTTTAATAGATGCCTTTTATTGGTTGGTTTGGTAAGAGAATTCATCCAATCATCATTAACAAACTTTCTGAAATGACAACTCAGAAAGTTTGTTAAAGATGGTAGGTGATTTTTTTGTTTTATTATTTATTACAGTAAATACTATTAATGTTTTATCATAATATCACATAGAAGAATTTCATGATTTAAAGATCACTAGATCTTACTCACGGCTTCTTTCGGGTTAATGTAGGGTTAGGTTAGATCGACCTCTGTTTCGAATCCGTCTCCCCTCTAGGGGGAGGGGGGGACAGTAGGGTTTTATCGAGAAGTGACCATAGGGTAGGTCTTATCGTGTAGTGGCCTGCCATCTCATACGGCGAACCGATACCTCGGCGGGGTCGTGACCGCATGCCAAAGTGATTCGCGCGGCCCCGTTGATAGTGGTTTTTGTCGAGGAACACTGTGGTGGGTTTAGTCGGTATTCCGGGAGGTACATTATTCTTATTCCATCTTTCTCATTTACCCCGGCGAGTCCGACATAACCTCTCCGTCGCCCCGCGGAGAGGTATGCGTGAAAGCATTTACCCACGTAAAAAAAAAGAAAAAAAAAGATCTTCAGTCGTTTTTTTTTTCTGGATAAAAGGTACCCTATGTCCTTTTCTGTTCCCCTGACAACGTGTATACGAAATTTCAAAATGATTGGTTAAGTAATATAAATAATAAGTATATATGAAATTGTAACGAACAAACTAGAATTCGCATTTATAAAAATAATTAGGATTTGGTATAAAATGGATGTTATATTTTCTTTTTAAATACGCATATTATATTCACTTATATTCCCTAACGAGTAGGCAGAAGTGCAAACTTTACATAAATTCGCTTGGAATCAAGAACTATGGCCAGCAGATGGCGATAGGCTCACCCTATTAGGGTAAGATCGTAAACTCTAGTTGGTAAAATGTGGCTATAATATTCATTTATTTGTTTAGTTAACTGAGTTATTGGAATATAAAATCAAACGACATTTGTAAATCCTAAGGAAAGCCCTTGCCCAGCAGTCTTTCTTCTTTCTTTTCGTGTGGTTAGTGGCCAACCTGTTGTCAAGAGTTGTTTAAGCCGCCCGTAGGCCTCTGACATGGCTTAACGACTGCTGTCAATTTGGCAACAACTGGGACCGACTTTTTACGTGCCCTCCGAAGCACGGAGACGCTCAGATGAAATACCACTAAGCGGTTACCCATCTATAGACTGACCGCACCCAACGTTGCTTAACCTCACCTCGTAATCAGTGAGTGCAACTGGCTATGAGCGTCTCTGCCCAGTAGTGGAATATACCAAGCAGTAAATATATATACTAAAAAGTAACAAGCTAATGAATAAAGAAATTGAAACCAAAACAAGATTAATATTCTGTAATAGTGCGCGTAATGAAAATGTGTAAATTTATTTAAGTGTGCTATGAAATCAAAACTTACATTAGTCTTTACCAGCTAACCAAAAATTTTACATAGTAGACGAATAATGTATTAACACTTTCTGGAAAACCGTGCCTCGGAGAGGCATTCGTTATTGGGAAGTCAGTGCCTTATAATATCCTGACACTGGTCTAGCCTTAGTGTATCGTTAGACTTCGGGTTGCGGAGGTCAGGTGGCAGCCGCTCTGTGTAAAAACAGATATCGAGTCAAATCCGGTTAGACTAGAAAAGCCGACCCAAGTAACTTGGGAACAATAAAGGCTAGGGAGAAGACTTTCTGGCATTTCGCCAATGTACAGATGAATATGTTACCACTCTGAGACGCTGTTAAGTATGCATAGAGCACGTAGAAATGGGGCAAATGATAAGATATTGGTCCTAGCTACTGAGATCTCTTACTAGGCTAGTGGAAAACTGTTGGACTGACGCACAGTGGTCTTAAATTCCATCCTACAGGCACGCATATCTGACTTTTCGTAGTTATGTGCGTATTAAATAGTAAATTATCGCTCGCTTTAACAGTGAAGGAAAACATCGTGAGGAAACCTGCATATCTGAGAGTTCTCCAGACTGTTCTCGAAGATATGTGAAGTCTGCCAACCGGCACTGGGCCAGCGTGGTGGACTATGACCCAACCCTTCTGACACTGAGAAGAGGCCGTTGCCCAGCAGTGAGATAGTTTAATACAGGGCTGATATTATTATACTGTGATATAATTTTTCCCGGCGCGTGTTTTAGCCTGGTATGGAGCCAGAAACCTGGGAAATGCTGGCGCCAGTATGTCATATGCACCGAGACTAAGAAAACTTTTTAATCTCATACTTTTTTATTCTGATCGACCACACAACTCGGCCACTTTTTATCTTCACAATTTCGCGTTAAACAGTGCGCAGATATTTATTAATGTGTTCTCAAAATCAAGCCGTCCTCTTCCAACATACGAAAACAGTAAGAGATAGACAACGTTCCATTGTAATCTTAGTGAAAAGCAATATGGTGGTCTGTTAAATAAAAAGGCATATTTTTAATTGCTGTTGTTAATTACGATACATATATAAAGTGATATGTAAAAAATAACATCTTGATTTATTAAGGAAGTTTTTCTCGAATATTCTGGAAGAATCGACACGCGTTAGTTGGTACAAATTGACGATCTAAGTAATTGTTTAATGCACTTTTATGCCAAGATTATTAATGTACTTTGTTCTGTCTCTTATTGGTTGAGAAGAAATTTTCTATAACGCTATATAGGGTAAATAGGATGCATAATGATGTAGTTTTAGCACATGTTAACAAGACTCCATGTTTTTATGGAATTTAATCGAACAAAATTGTAATGTAATAGGTAAGACACATTTTAACGGCTCTATTTTTTTGAAAATTGATTTTCAATGATAATTATGCTTTAAGTGTCATTTTGACCTATAAAAACGTGTAAATAGCTTCAAAAATAACAAATTGAACAAGTTAATGATAGAACTTCAACTCCTTTTTTGTAATATTAAGAACAATGGTAAAAGCGTTACGTACCGCGTAAATATTGAACATGGAGACTATAGGAGTAAATTCATTTTATATTTTCAATATTTATTTTCTTCTTAATAGTAATTATATATATATACAATCGATCATAATAATATGGGATCTTTTCTTTTTGCATAATGTTTTCCCCATAATATATTATAATAATATTCTACCACATACACACAACACCATCTGGCCCAAACTAAGCAGAGCTTGTACTATGGGTACTAGACAATGGATAAACATACATATATACTTTTTTTTGTAAATACATACATATTATACATAGAAACACCCAGACCAAGACAAACATCCATGTTCATGCACACAAATGTTTGTCTTGTGCGGGAATCTAACCCGCGACCTCAGGCGTGGCAGTCGGTTACACTAAACACTAAGCCATCGAAGCCGACATACTTTGACATTACTAGATTGGCATATTAATACTTGGCATAGTTTATGTTGACATAATTACGAGTATCTTGTCTTATGTTTACCCGAATGTTATACATTGAAATTAAACACTTTATACGGATACCAAGGATGCTTCGCGAGGCTATTGAAATTAAAAAACATCCTAATTTCAATAGAGAAGATGGTTGAAATGTACCACCAGCTTGGGATCCAGTAATTGAAATATTCAAATCCAAGAAAAAGCAAAACACAGCTATACTTCATGATACTTTGAGCTCATTCTGCGTAAATAGACACACCAAAGATTAAATTATTTTATTTTTTTATTTTATTTATTATGGAAAACAAACAGTGTACAACATCTAGATAAGCAACAAGTGTAAAAATCTATGCACCATTTACATGTTTTCACAAATATGTGTTTAGAAAGCTTATCATGTAAGAAAATAACAAAATACAATACAAAAACAAAGCACTAGTACAGTGTCTTATAAATTCAATAAGTTAAACAGTCTGAGAATCAAACCACGATTTTGTTAATGTCTTATTAAAAACATGTGGCTTTGAGCTGAACAAATCCAGTTCTGGAAATTTTGTTAATTTGTTAATTTCCCTTGCGGCACGCACGAAAAATGCGTTCGATCGGTAAACTGATGAACAATGAGGAGTGTCTAGAAATGTTTGATGTCTCTTTAACCTGTTTGGGACTTTAATGTTGACTTTAGATAATAAATACGGTGAGTCAATAATGCTTTGTGAGATTTTAGCAAGACACGCGATATCAGAACATTTGCGTCTTTCAAACAGAGGCAAGATGTGATGTCTTTTGCATCTTGCTTCGTAAGAAGAATCAAAGGTGTTAGACTTAAATTGTAAGTGTCTTAGAAATCTTTTTTGTATAGATTCTAGTCGATTAATGTATATACAGTAACACGGATTCCAAACTTGCGAACAATACTCGAGGATACTGCGAACCAAAGCGCAGTAAAGAAGTTTGATGACTTTCAAGTTTGTAAATTGAGTACATGATCTAATCACGAAACCTAATGCTTTGTTGGCTTTTTTCGCTATGTGATCTATGTGTTTTTCGTATGTTAATTTGGAGTCGTGAATAACACCGAGGTCTCGAATGGAATCTACTTTTTGCAACACCTGTCCTTTTATATAATACTGGAAATGAAATGGTTTTATTTTGCGAGTAAATGTGATAAATTGGCATTTTTTAACGTTTAATTCTAAGTGGTTAAGATGACAGTATTGTTCAAATCTATTTAAATCATTTTGAAGAAGTTGGCAGTTATTAATACAAGTAATGTTTTTAAATAATTTCATGTCGTCTGCATAAAGTAAAAATTTTGAGTGTTTGATATATGTGCCAATATCGTTAATAAATATATTAAACAAAAGAGGCCCAAGCAACGAGCCTTGAGGAACACCGGAAGGGACGTTCCACCAGGTAGAACAGAAGCCATTCAGTGCTACAGCCTGAGATCGGTTCTCAATATATGAAACGAACCACCGGTAAAGGTTACCATGGATCCCCATCAGGATAAGCTTTTGTAATAGTATTCTGTGGTCAATTTTGTCAAATGCTTTGCTGTAGTCCGTAAAGATTGCGTCTACCTGACCACCAGCATCCATATGTGAAGTAGTATAGTCAGTGAATACGAGTAGGTTGGTCATTGTGGAACGATTCCGTAAAAAGCCATGTTGTTCCGGTATAAGAGTGGCAGAAACCGTCTGGTAAACTTGCGTATAGACAATTTTTTCTAGGACCTTAGCAAAGATACATAATTTGGATATGGGCCTATAGTTCTTAACATCGTTTTTGGCGCCATTTTTATGTATAGGTGTGATAAGTGCCTTTTTCCAGATGTTAGGTATAAGGCCTTCGGATATTGTTCTTTTATAAAGTATTACAAGGGGATCGAGTAAGCTTGTCGCGCAATTAACGATGAATGCTGGTGATATATTATCCGGACCCGCGCTTTTCGCTACGTCAAGGGACTCAAGTTGTTTTAAAAGTAAATCAGCATTGACTTCTATATCACATATACTATTCGGCGCATTATCAGCATGTACGAGATTTGGACAAGAATGCGATGGAGGAAGGAAGTTAGAGAAGAAATGCGCTGCAAAAAGGTTACATATTTCATCACCCGTCTCTGCTGACTGCCCATCGTGAGCTATGATAGAGGGAAATGCAGACGATACAGTTTTACATGACTTAATGTAGGACCAAAACAATCTGGGGTTTTTAATAATGGAATCCTCTGAATGTTTAAAGTATGTAGAATAACATTCATGCTCCATTTTTTTAGCACGAGTACGGAGCAGATTAAAAGTATGATAATCACTAAGATTGCCATATATCTTATATTTTTTTAGATACTTGTATTTTTCTTTGAGTATTTTTTTCAAAGGAGCGCAATACCAAGGCGGGAAGGAGCTGGGAGTAACCACTTTGTGTGGAACATAACGGTTTATTACATCGTGTAAATGTTTATAAAATATATCGACTGCTTCCTCAATAGTGTTATCATTTAGGCATGTTTTCCAATTTATACTATTTAAAGTTGATTTAATTTCTTCGTAATTTGCTTTATTATAAAAATATTTTAATCTTGGACTACTTTTCAACTGACATTCTTGAGTAAAATTTAATATAACAGCCAAAGATTTATGATGATTATCTTCTATTACTAGCGGATCAATGCATGATGTAACTGTTACTTTATGGTTGCATAATACATAATCTAAGATTCTGCCGTAAACGTTTTTACTAAAATTATGTTGGACAAGCCCACACTCTGCTAAAGTATCGAAAAAGGTCACTTGTGTTTCTCCAGTAACGTCACTAGGTTGCAAAGAGCTATCCTCAACTCTCCAATTTACGTTGCTTAAGTTGAAATCGCCCATTATTAGAAATAAATCATTTGGGCAAGAATTAACAATGGACAGAAGGTTAGATGTAAAATTCTGCAGTTGCGTATTAAAAGAGTGACCTAGCTTTTCTTTACACAGGTATATTGTACATATGTGACATTGCCTAGAGTAACTAGCAGTGTTATTGTTTTTTAATGTAATAGTGATCCAAATATCCTCCGCTGTAGATCGCCATTCCGGACGTTCAACCGCGGCTATATCGCGCCGAACAGCCAACAGCACCCCACCACCGTACCTTTCTCCCGTGGACGCATAGTTCCTATCCCGTCTAAAGACATTATACCTTTGATCAAACAGCTCAGCGTCATACACACCCTCTACTAACCAGGTTTCCGTTAGCGACACTATATCATAAGAGGCAAGCATGAGTTTCCGCTTAAAAATGTGCGTCTTGGTACGCAGTCCCCGAGTATTCTGGTAAAATACATTTAAGTTATGAGTAGCCATTAAATTTAACAGTATAAACACGTAGGCGAAGCGAATCAGATAAGTAAACCAATGTTTTAACTATAAACATACCCAACAATACGCGCAGCGTACTACGAGTACCTTGACATTAATACCCATATATTGTAGCAAAATAAGATCACAATAAAACAACTGCCGCAAATTAATATAGATAATACTCACTGAGATACATAATAATATAATAGCCCTCGGTGATAAAACACATTTATAACACTTTCGTATAACAGCAAAAAGAAACTCTTTCATTATAATTACAAACAAGTAACATAAATTCATTTATATTCGGGTTATTATTTATGTTCGGGTACTTTGAAATAACTAGCCACACTTCAGAACATTAGGACAACTACCATCTTAGTCTCCCCGTGAACATGGCTACTGTAAAGCAACCGAAACGTCGGGGCAAAGTGTCAACTTAAATACAAATAGTTTAAAAAAAATTAAACAACGTGACAAAATCCGTATAAAGTGTTTAATTTCAATACAAGTATTTTAGTGACAATCCGAAAAAAAGAAATATATGTAATATAAATAAATAAATAAATAAAAATAATATGCGTAAATATAATTAGGACAAGCAAAAGTATGCCTTGTTATATTATGTCTTAAAATGTTATGCAAATGGATAGGGAATAATAATATCTATATACAATCCCATATTTTTAATCATTCTATAAGATTATTGTTTTAATTGAATACGTAAAATATTGCAATATCTATATAGCCTTGTTCTATACATATGAGATATGCACTATAATTTATTTTTAAGTAAATTGGAATATATAGAAAAGGTAACTTGTAAGTCGGCTGGCTGTTAAAAATATGATTTGCTTTTATACTGTGTTATTAACATATATACATATATTGTGTGTTAGGAACATAGAACATAGGTACGTCTTAGGGTCGCCAGTCTCTCGGTTTTTCTATCGTGTACATTTCGGAGAGTGTGCAGAGGAACTGCATAATTTGATTCCTCCTTCCCCATTCTACCATCGGATGTCTAGACAAATAGACTAGCGCCACAGGTGACACGGTGGTTATACTACATTTACGCACGAAGCATTTTGCTTCCACTTTTTACTCGACTGCGTCAGAAGGAGGGTAATGTTTTTCGAGCGTATGTATGTATATATGTGTATATGTATGTCCATTTCTTTGGCACGGCCTACAGCCTAAACGGCTGGACGGTTTTTGACATATGAGGTGTCGTTGAATTCATCAGAATTTTGGTTGTGACATAGGCTATATAAATGCTCAAAATGGCGCCCGCAAATGAAATAAAAAGTGGGTGGGTTTCTTATTTTTTTCTTACCTTAGCAATAGTGAAAAGACCATTTCAAAAATATATGTATCATATCACGTTTATTTATTTATTTATTTATTACTATATTGACACACCAACAGCTTTTAGGCGATGCAATCACAATAAAATTAAATCCAGCACCACAGACTGGCCTACGAGCTAATAATAGGTGTGAGACAGCATTTTTAGATGACAAGTAATTAGTGAGAATTACAAAATAAGGTTAAAACACAAAAAAAAAATAAGAAATTGAAATGAAAAAACTCTTCAGAATTGCAAGTATAAGCTAATACAACATTGGTTTACTTAAACTGTGCTATGGTTGCAGTATTTGACGCTTCCATTGGGATAACGTGTCCTTAAAAATATCTAAATTAAATGTCTTGTGAGAAATATTGTATCTGTATTGGAGTCTTCGAATAGGAGAAAATTTACCGACATTGGTTCTGCTTCGAAGAGACCGGAATGTATCATTGCAGGATAAACGACTATTAATTTTTGGAACGTTTAAATTTATATTACTGTTTTAACACAAATTGTCAAAAAGCATACCAATTATATATCGGGACGCCTAACATTTTCTAACAAAAATTTATTCAAGTCAGAAATGACATTGCCTGTACTTAGTAATATATTAAAATAAAACATGATTAATAAAACTAAAAGTCTGAAATAAAATTGTTATTATAAAAACAAAAAACCCGACTGCTTATGTAAAAAGTAATGAACTGAAAAGAGAAAAACAAGTATCACAATATCTATATAAAATTCAACTAACTAATGCATTATTTTGTAAGTTTACTATATCAAATAATGCATTAACAACATAATTATGTACATTCAAATTAGTTAAACTAAATTCTTTATGGTGCTACAGGCGTGGACAAACAATACTTTGTTACCTACGAGCAAAGGAAAATCTACCAAAACTACGTTTGTCACCGCATGCGGCACCATAAAGTATTTAGTTTGTGTGTGAATCCAGGTCTCCAGCTATCTACATAGCAAGTTTCATCGCAATCGGTTCAGTAGATTTTACGTGAAAGAGTAACAAATATCCATACATCCTCACAAACTTTCACATTTATAATATTAGTCTCTCTCTTCCTATTTTAGTAAGTTAGAAAAGGTCGGTTCAATTTTGAGAAAATATGAATAACTGTCTTTACTTTAGACACCCTTTTTACATGAAATGTGATAAAAAGTAGGTTCTGAGAGCGATTTATATACACATTAAAAAAAGTGTGTATTTGTTAGATTGTAAGTAGTTCATAGATTCTGTGTATTTTGAATTCAAAATGTTGATAATTAATTTCGCTTTTTATTCAATGCTATATTTTTATATACTGTACTAATTGACTTCATTATGGATCCCTTTGAAATTGTAATTTAAAATGATAGCAAATTGTATAGAATAAGTTGCATTTATGCAGTATTACATATTGTAGCTATAATATAAAAAAAAAACACATTTAAGTTGAGATCTTAGTAATTAGTAGATATTGTAGTAAATATTGAGTAAATCAGTACATAGTTTATAAACAATAATAATTATTCTTTGATAAAATCTAATTTTCAAAGTAGAATAGAAATAATTAAAGAAGGTAGGTAATTCAAGGAGTATTCTAATAGCCGGCTACCGAATTATCGCATTTAACCAAGTTACAAAATTTTATTAAAAGTACAAATAAATTCGTTGCCATGTATTTTCAAACTTTTTTTGTATCCTCTCTCCGACTGTCAACTGATTCAAATTTTAAAATAATGATATCTATTCTATTTATAAAACAGACTTCCATAAAAAAGGTTAATTGTTTTTAATAAATATACTGAGCTCCTGTTTTTTTTTTTCAAATAATTCATGTCAATATCGACCACAAAGTTTTTAATTTAGATGTGTCTTTAATATGTCTGTCCAGCAAAGCTGCCTAATTTTATACAATTTGCAGTCCTGCTTATTTTTTATTTTAAAGTTCAAAGAAGGCTTACGGTTTATGAAGTCAATTACCTCATAGCATAAAAATAAAGCATTGGATAAAAAAGTTAAATCAATAATTATTACTGAAGTATCCAAGAAATGTCCATTAGTCACACATTTTTTATTTTGTGGATCAAGTACAGAACCTTACAACTTTTTGTCATAAAGATTTCGTGTAAAAGGGGTGTATAGACAATTATTCATGTTTTCTCAAAATCGAGCCGTCTTTTTCTTATATACTGAAATAGTAAGAGATGGGCAATCATGTTTTGCTGTAATGGTCGTCTGTTAATAATAATAAAAAATGGTGATACGCAATTAGCGTTGTTTATCGATGTTTGTGACGTGACGAGAAATTTGTAAAGTTTGGCAAGGAACCTTTTTCTAGAATTGTTCTAGAAAATAGTTTACATATGCTGTGTAAATAAATTGATAAATATAGTAATTAGGTTATAAATATTTTTATTAGAGCATATACTGCCTTTATTATTGATTAAAAAAAAAATATTTAGTATGAATAAATTCAATTATTTTTCAGAAATAAAATCGGTTACATACGAACAAAAATGATTTTGCAGCTTGTTTGACTTGATTAGAATACGTGAAATTTTAAAAGCAACCAATTTGGTAACAATTCATGTTAATAGCTTATCAAATAATTTAATTTAAATAAGTAAATAGGCTTTTAACTTGATAACTTAGTGACAGATCGCAATTTAAAAAGGCAGTGCATGTCTTACTCAATTATATTATTGATAGAACCAATTGTTATTAAAAGTTCTATTAAAAGTTACTGTTCCTGAGCCAGGTTATTAAAATGTCCTTATATGCTTGTAGCAGATTCCATTTTGGAAAATTAATTGGGTCTATTTCTACTTAATAATTGTCCTCTTAATTAATAATGAAATACAGTCAATGTAATATAACTGCAAAAAAACATGGACGACCTAATTAACATTATCATACGTTTATGTCGATGTGTGTCAGCCATCTTCTGGAATAATTCAAAAAAAAGGTTTCTTGATCATCTTTACATATGTTTTAATCTTTTATCAGAAATCGATAAACAACGCTAATTATATATCACCATTTTTATTACATAACTTATATAGACGATCATATTGCATTCTACTGACAATATAGTAAAGAAATTTAATTTTTTAACCAGACTTGATGCTGATTTCTTTACAGATAAAAAAAGACGTTATTATGTATCTCTTAGTATTTCAGTATGTTAGAAAAGAACACACGATTTTGAGAAAACATTGATAATTGTCTAGACACCCCTATGCATGAAATATTAATGATAAAAATGTTCGAGTTCTGTAGTTAATACAGTAGAAAAAAGTGTGTAATTAATAAATATATCCCTCTTATAGAAACTAGAAGAAATATAGGGATCCATATTTTTCTGGTTTATATTCTAGAATATGATTTGTAGCAAACATCGTTAAAAGCAACAAAAACTTGTGTAACTTACAAATAGTTGCCTCGAATTGGGTAGTTCTTTGTGTCTGTTTTTGAATCTCGATATAAACTGAATATATACATAAAATGTCAAGCTAATTAATTTTTAGAGTCTGATTAAATTAAGCCTTAAGCAAAATCTAGTCAGTTAATATTTCTAATATCTTAATACTGTATATACATATATCTCTCTTAATATTGCTTATATTTCTAACCTCTTAATATTCTTTTGTTTCATACAATAACAGCATTGATTTTCTTTGTATTTTAAGTAATGGTCTGGATGATATGTTTTAAAGAATATTTCCAATTTATAATTCAATCATTATAATTGAAATCATAATACACCGAACCTAATACCGACGATAAATTAAACATTTTTCTATCCTGGATATAGATCGAGCACAGAACCCGACAACTTTTTATTATTAAGACTTCGTGTAAAAGGAGTGTCTAGACAATTATTCATGTTTTCTTAAAATCCAGCCATTCTTTTCTTATATATTGAAATAGTAAGAGATAGGTGTAATCATTACTGAATTCAAAATACACAGAATCTTAGAACGACTATGTAACAATAAGTACACACTTTTTATTCTGTATGTGAATCGATCTCAGAACCCTACTTTTTATAACATTTAATATAAAAAGGATGGGTGTCTAGACAATTATTCGTTTTCTCAAAATCGAACCTTCCTTCACTAAGTTACGGAAAAAGGAAGAGACAGGCTATAATTTTCTTTGTAAACCGGGTGCAAAGCAATATGATCGTTTATCTTAGAAAATCAATCAACATCTATCGATCAATTACACACTTTTTATTCTATGAATCGACCACAGAACTCTTTTTACTTTAAAGTTTTCGTGTAATAGGGGAACAAGGGACGTCTAGAAAATTATACATATTTTCTTAAAATTCAGCCTTCCTTGTCTAACATACTAAAGCAGTAAGAGATGGTAATCAGTGAAACCAATATGGTCGTTTATGAAAGCCCAGGTTTTGCCGGCGGGTTCGCTCGCTTGGAAACAATACTTTATTCTGGACTAAAAGTTCCGTACCGCTGACAACGTGTGTGCGAAATTTCATGAGTATCGGTCGAGTAGTGCAGGAGAGAAAACTTAATAACATTTCATCACAGACATTCTCATTTATAATATTAGTTAGGATAATAAAAATTATGATATATATTTATTGTAGTTTATTGATTACAAAGTAGTTCAAGAAACCTTTTTTCAGAATTATTCTGAATAGATGGTTAACACGTATTTTTGATATGAAAAGATGATGGTAATAATTGAAATGAGATTACCGTATACTTCTATTGCAAGAGTATCGATGCATTTATTTGCCTTTTATTATTTATAAAGACATTGATTTCTTTAATAAATACTAGTATTTGATTTTCAGTTTAAATGAGAGAATTGAATAGCTAGTAAATTATTTATAGCCAGTTGCACTTACTGATCGGTAAACGATAAGCGAGGTTAAGCAACGGTGGTTGCGGTCACCGGGCACGCCACGACCGTGGCGGTAAGTCCCGTGTTTGAGGAGTGGCTGGAGAGGCGGCATGGCGCCCTCACCTTCCGGCTGACACAGGTACTGACTGGCCACGGTTGTTTTGGCCAATTCCTGTGTCGTATACGCCGGCAAGAGACGCCCGGTTGTCACCACTGCGGCGACTGCCGCGACGTTGTAGAAGACACGGCGCTGCACACTTTGGCGGTTTGCCCCGCCTGGGCATCGCAGCGCCGTGAGCTGATCGCGGCAGCCGGATCGATTGCCCTCTCGCTCCCGGCCGTAGTTCAGTCTATGGTCCGGAGTGAGAAGTAGTGGAACGCTGTCGCCTCCTTTTGCGAGGAAGTAATCTCCATCAAGGAGGCGGCGGAGCGGGAGAGGGAGCGTTTGAACCCTCTCCCCAACCGCAGAGCCGGGCGCCGGAGGGCGCGCGATGACCTCCAGCCACCCTGAGGTTTGACCTGGGGGTGGCGGGCTTTGTGGGCCTGCCCGCCATCCGTTCAGCACCAGGTCCGAGAGGCGGCGTGCGTGTTCCCACGCGCGCCTCTGTGTCGAGTCCGTCTCCCCCTAGGGGGGAGACAGTAGGGAATTTTTGAGCGTGAGTCCTTTGGGTAGGTCTCTTCAGGTAGTGGCCTGCCGTTTCACACGGCGGGCCGTAACCTCGGCGGAGTCGCGACCGCATGCGAAAGCGATTCGCGCGGCCCCGTCGATAGTGGTTTTGTCGAGGAACACCGTGGTAGGTTTAGTCGGTATTCCGGGAGGTACATTATCTTTTCAACATCTTTCTTTTACCCCGTCGAGTCCGACATAATCCCTCCGCCCGCCCCCGCGGAGGGATATGCGTCAATGCATACCCCCAGGTAAAAAAAAAAAAGTCTATAGATGGGTAACCGCTTAGTGGTATTTCATCTGAGCGTCTCCGTGCTTCGGAGGGCACGTTAAAAGTCGGTCCCGGTTGTTGCCAAATTGACAGCAGCTTGAACAACAATAACAGCTACGGGCGGCTTGAACAACTTTTGACAAAAGGTTTTTTTTTTTTACCACTAACTACGCGAAAAGAAAGACAGAATTTTGAGTACCTCTCTATTTATTAACTGATTCACTATTTTAAATAATTATTCCACTATAAAAATAGATTGTTTTTGAAATATACTGTATTTTAATATTTTAGAACAATGTCTACCACTAAGTTCTCAATTTAAATGTGTATTTTCTTATAAATAAATCATTTTTATAGCGCTACTAGCCAGTATTAGTAACACTTAATTTTATACAATTTGTATTTCTCTGTATTTTTTTTATTTAAGTCTCAATGATTAATGGTTTATGAAGTCGATTATTATGTAGAATAAAAATACAGCATTGTAAAAAAGCGGCAGCAATCATCATCACTGCATTCAAAATACACAGAATCTAAGAACGACTATGTAACAATTACACACTTTTTTATTCTGTATATAAATCGATCTCAGAATCCAACTTTTTATCAACATTTCGTATAAAAAGGGCGTCTAGACAATTATTCATATTTTCTCAATATGGAACCTTCCTTTTATAAGTTACGGAAATAGAAAGAGATAGGCTATAATTTTCTTTGTAATCTGGGTACAAAGCAATATGGTCGTTTATCTAGGAAAATCAATCAACACCTATCGATCAATTACACACTTTTTATTTCGTAAATCGACCACAGAACACTTTTTATGTTAAAGTGTTCGTGTAATAGAGAAAGAAGGGAAGTCTAGAAAATTATTCTCTTAAAATTCAGCCGTCCTTCTTTAACATTCTAAAGCAGTAAGAGATGGACAATAGCATTTCATTGTAATCAGTGAAACCAATATGGTCGTTTATGAAATACTAGCTTTTGCTCGCGGCTTTGTCCACTCGGGAACAATACATTATAGCGATTTTAAGGATTTTCGAACTGCTTTATATCATTTGCAAAGTAGTGCAGGAAACCTTTTTCTAGAATTATTCTATAGTTGATATGATATTTGATATGTATGATGACAATATTAATTATAATTAGGGTTTCAAATACTTTTATTGCGAGATTATATCAAAGCATTTATTTTCTTTTATTATTGATTAAGACATTTCTTCAGTAAATATTAGTTGCCGATATTTCTTCTGAAAATTAATTTTGCAATTATTGCAGTGTTCTTTTACCAAACTTGTGAATTGGTTAAAATGCGAGAATTTAATAGCAAGTAATGTTAAGAGTACCTCTCTAACTACTTACTGACTCAATATTTGAAATAATGATATCTATTCTACTTTAAAATTAGACAGCATCAAAATACAAAGATTGTTTATAAAATATATACTGTTTGTCATATTTCGAACAATATTTACCACTAAATTTTCAATTTAAATATGCCTTTATGTATAAATAAATACTTAATTAATAGTTCTTTAATACTGGGTTGCCAGCCAGTAAGTATCGCTTAATTTTATACAATTTGTATTTCTCTGTATTTTTTTTATTTCAGTCTCAACGATTTATGGTTTATGAAGTCGATTATTACGTAGAATGTAAAAACTACTATGTTACAATTATACTCTTTTTTATTCTGTATAATATATGAATCAATCTCAGAACCCTGCTTTTTATAACATTTCGTGTAAAAAGAGTGTCTAGACAATTATTTATGTTTTCTCAAAATCGTAGCAAATATGGTCGTCTATTTCAGAAAACCAATCGGATGAAACGGACAGCTGAATTTTAGGAAAACGTGAATAATTTCTAGGATCGCCTTTTACACGAAAAGTTGATTATAAGAAATGGTAGGTCCCCGGAATAAAAAGTGATTTGATTGTTTTCCTTAGAAAGACGGCCATATGTATTTCCACCCAGATTACAATGAAAAATTATAGCCTATCTCTTCCTATTTTAGTATGTTAAAAAAGGACGACTTGCTTTTAAGAAAACACGAATAATTGTCTAGACAACCCTTTTTACTCGAAATCTTGACGATAAAAAGTTGTTGAGTTCTATCTATAGTAGCTATATAAACACCACATAATTATTCATGCTTTTCTCAAAATCGAGCCATCCTTTTCTTACATATTGAAATAGAAAGAGATAGGGGATAATGCTTCCTTGTAATCTGGTTCAAAGCAATAATATTAATCTGGTCTCCAATGATTGCACTGCAAACATATATTGTTGTGTTTTATTATTGATTAAGAAGTTAGTATTTATGGTAGAAATGTTTTCTTCTTTGCCTAGTGGGGAACCGTTGGACTGCCACGCAGAGGTCTCGAGTTCGAACTCAAGGCGTGCAACTCTGACTTTACAAAGTTATATGCGTATTTAATAGTTAATTATCGCTTGCTTTAACGGTGAAGGAAAATATTGTGAGAAAACCTGTATGTCTGAGAGTTCTCCATAATGTTCTCGATGATATGTGAAGTTTGCCAACCCGCACTAGGCCAGCGTGGTGGACTATGGCCTAACCCTTCTCACAGTGAGAAGAGGACAGGGACAGTTTAATACAGGGCTGATATTATTATATTATTATTATTATTTGTAAGGACTAAACTCAAACACTACCCAACCGATTTTAAAAATTCTTTCACCATAGACAGCTATTTTATCACCGAGTGAAATAGGCACCTTATTTAAAAATAAAAGTACTTGTACTAACATAACCCGGCATAGTTTTACGCGAGCGAGCCGTGGCCAAAAGCTATACCAAGATAGAAAATGATATGTGTGAATCCAAGACTTTGTAGTAAGAATGTATATTAGTCCTTTTAATGGCCAGCCATTGTGAGTGTGCTAAGTGTTGGTTCGATACCCTTAATATTAATGTGATTCACAAATAGTCTCTCTGTCTTCCTCTGGTCATAAGGATAGGCAAAAAAATAGCCTTTGAAAAAATATACGGAACTACATTAAGTTCTAGCAAACTATAGGAGTCCATATTGGAAACAGAATTAAAAAACACTCCATAAAAGAACTCTCTATCGACCAATCACACACTTTTTTAAACTATATGTAAAGAATATTTATTTCTTTCTTGTTTTCTTTTTGTATGTGTTTATCACAGAACCCGACCATGTTTTATCATCAAGATTTCGTGAAAATGCTTGTCTAGACTTATTCATGTTTTCTCAAAATCAAGCCGTCTTACTCTAACATACTGAAGTAGTAAAGGATGGGTATGTTTCATTGTAGCCTTATAGGAAAGCAATATGGTGGAGATGTTTAAAAAAATATGCCTTCTTTTATTTATTTTCCGCATAGTTATGTTTTTAGGATCACGCACAATGAGCACGCCTGTACTATTAGGCCTGTTCATTGGCATCTACTGGACATAGTTGGGTTTAAATAATTTATTCTCAAAAAGACACATAAATCACTTACATGAGAACATATTTTAGCTTAGGACATATAAATATTTAATGAGAGTACAATAAATATATTTTAGAAACGGTTCCGGTTGTTTATGCTTAATGAGATAATGTGAACTTAAATAAGCTAAATGTGTTAACATTTCTTTTATGTGAGGGTAGACTGTTATAAAGTTGTATACTTTCAAAAGTTATATTCTTTTTCCATAACTGGTTCTTATTTTCGGTAAAACAAGTACACTTGCTCGACGAGTGCTACGTTTATTTACATCAGGTTTTTTATAAATGACACGTAAGTATGATTAATTTTATTTAGAATTTAATAATTAGTTTTATTTAGATTTTTTTTCTGATCACTAAATGTTACTGTAGATGTAAAGTTGTTTAATATTCATAATTTATTTTCACACTTTGTCCAGCTGCTAAGAATACTTTGACACAAAACCCCAATATTTTTTTGCTAGATATTAAAAATAATATCTAAATGGCAAGATTATCCAAGACATGGTCTACATAATATTGTCTTCTGTTTACGCGAATGTTATTCATTGAAATTAAACTACTATATACGGATTTTATCGCGTTGTTTATTTATCACTGTATTACAAAATTTTGAAAATATTACTCTACTACTACTATTGATTTCGGGTGCTTTTCAGCAGCCATGGTCACGGGGTCTCCCCGTGACCATGGACCAAGCACCCGAAACGTCGGGGAAAGTGTAAACCAAAAATAAATAGATTTAATAGTTTAAATACTTTTATTAGCTTATAAATTAGTCAAATAAAATCAATAGTAGTAGTAGAGTAATATTTTCAAAATTTTGTAATACAGTGATAAATAAACAACGCGATAAAATCCGTATATAGTAGTTTAATTTCAATGAACATGGTCTACATGTGTGCCAAATTTCATCCCAATCCGTTCGACGGTTTACGTCGTGATTGAGATTGATTGATATACCAAACATTAAATGAGTAATAGAGCTACGCTGATTTAAGCATGAGTAGGCCGGCTCGGCCAGGAAAGGACTACCCTCTCACAGAATATCGACGTGAAATAGCAGTATTCTTTCTGTTGTGTTTCATTCGGTGAGTGAGAGAGCCGGAGGCCCAATCATCCTCTTTCTCCCTTCCCGCTCCTTCTTCCCACTTGCTTTGAGTGAGAGAGCCGGAGGCTCATTCATCCTCTTTCCCCCTTCCCGCTCGTTCTTCCCACTTGCTTTCCTAAAGAGTCGGCAACGCGCAAGTGATGCCTCTGGTATTGCAGGCGTCCATAGGCTACGGTGACCACTTACCATCAGGTGGGCCGTATGCTTGTTTGCCACCATAGTTGTATATAAAAAAAAAACAACAAACAAATGACTTTTATACTAGAAACAGTTTCTGTATAACGGCAAACTTCACAAACTTTCTGACACAAAGAGAACATGCAGACTAGGGACAAACTTTAGTGGATCATACATATTTTTCTCTCGCGTGAAATTAAAACTCATAATTCAAAGTGTAGCTGCATTGGTGAGGACCGGCATCCGTGTAGTCTTAGTTAATAATATTAATAGAATAAAAGAAAAGAAAGCCGTTGTTCCTGCAGCGTGTCTCATCAAGCAAAATATGAAATCTTCAGATAGAGTTATAGCCGATAGCTGCGCCAGCAAACGACAGATTGACAATATTAGTTAAGACTATATTCGCAATATTGAATAAATAATACCAGAAAGCTGAATAATATATGCAACTAATACAAGCCGTCGTGGGCGGCCTAACAGACTGCTGAATGAAAAGCATATTTCATATTAATATTTATAAATAAATAAAACGGAGCATACATAAAATGATATTCACGGCGGTCGTGGTTACTCGTTGTTAGTAATTATTTATCTTGGATATTCGGGATATGTTGTTGTATAAATTATTATTCTCGTAAAAGTAATTAAACGTATAACCTTTTTTATAATTTTATTAAACACATTTAATTGTTTGCAAGAACTTGCGCTTCATGCGCAAACGAATTTGTGTATGAAGCGAAGTTAATGGTAACTCTTATTTAAGGCGCGGTTCTTATATAATATATTTAATAAAAAAATTGTCAAAATGTTATTGTCCCTAGCTAAAACATCTCATTTCCTTTAAGTAACAACCTGGCTTAAGACAATAAATTAACATCAACAAAAAATACGTAAATATATATAGAAAGTATGTATAATTATAAAGAGCAGCGATAGTTCAGTGGGGAGACCAACAGACTGCAATGCAGAGGGTCTCGGGTTCGAACCCACGTCGCGCACCTCTGACTTTCGGAAGTTATACGACTTTTCGAAATTATGTGCGTATTGATTGACAATTATTGCCCGCTCCGTGCCTTGGAGAACACGTTAAGCTGTCGGTCCCGGCTGCCATGAACAATTATGGCAGTCGTTATTGGGGAACTCGACACAAAAGATCCCACTGGATCAAAGTGTCGCCGGTCTGTACTGACTGGCCCCCACACAAGATAAGATAAGATGTATTATTATACATATATAATATGTACATCGACAAACCAGAGACTTAATATTTACACATAGCTATTGTTTCCCAACAATTGCAACACTGGCTCAAAATTTCAGCAAGTTAGTGCTAAAAATACTAAAACATTGTTGATATTCTAAGTATGATATCTTAACCAATATTATAAAAGCAAATGTGAGTTTTTTTTTTGTTTCAAGCCTTAACTGCTCAACCACTCATCATGAAATTTTGCATACACATTGTCAGGGGAACAAAAAGGGACATAGAGTACCTTTCATCTAGAAAAAATCTACTATTACTTATGTAACCTAACCTAATCTACATAAATTTACGCGAGCGGCTTCGCGAGCAAAATCTAGCGGTATATTTGTAAAGGCTGATGTAATAGGCCGGTCGCTAACTTGCACGTTTAGGTATACGTCAAAGAACTCGAAAGAAGATAGAAATTTACATTCAGCAGAATAGTACCACCGGGATAAAAGAAAGATGTTGCTCCCCCTTAAAGGGTAGATGGACATGACAAAGAAGCGCGCGTGGGAACACGCACATCGTCTCTCGGACCTGATGCTGATCGAATGGCGGGCAGGCCCACAAGGTCAAACCTCAGGGTGGCTGGAGGTCATCTCGCGCCATCTGACGCTCGGCTCTGCGGTTGGGGAGAAGGTTTAAGCGCTCCCTCTCCCGCTCCGCTGCCTCAAGAAACTAGTATCTTATGTCAAAGGGGATGAAACGCCATAAAAGAACGTAGTAGGGAGCGATTGGAATCCCAGTGCTCTCACTCACCAAACGAGTCAACAACAGTACGTATACTGATATCTAACGTCGATATAATGTGGCACTACCTACACTTCCTCGGTCGCCCTATCTATACTAAAACCAGCAAGGCTCTACTGCTACAAGCAAGTTGATGGTTATGAATATCTCAGTGCCTTAGAAAGAACGTAAAGCCGTTGATCCTGGGCCAGGTCGCTTCGAATTACCGTCATATCACACTATGCAAGTGAGGGAATAAAGTGTTCAGTTGAATTTACGCACACACTTGTGCATTATACTATCCGCCATCCCATCGGACTATAACAATAAAAAAATGGACTACTCTTTTGTTTTCGCACATACTTGAATACTAATATATTTCCTGCGCAAATGGCCAGTCTCCATTAAAATGACTGCCGTGACCGAAATTCGATCCGTAAGACATTATGCATGTTTAACAATTCATTTATGCCACACTTAACCCCACATGAACCAATACCGTTGAACAATTACACGAGTTTCACACAGTTTAATGATACAATAATGATAGCCATTCAATTTTATAACTATACCACTTGACATTTAAATTTTTCATCGTAATGCGAATAAAAAATTAAGATAGTCCAATTGTGGTAATCATGTCGGCAGTTTTTTATAAAAGAAGGAGCCCTTTGATAGAAATTTTTGTCATACCTAACCTATAGCTGGGTACACTATAAGTCATAATAATGTCCTTCAGACCCCCACTAGGTGCCGGCGCCCAGGCTTAATGGGGACTAGCCATTTGCATAGGCGCCAGCATGAAAGTGCGTAACCGATTTTGAAGAAATTTGGGTTAGATACAGCTTAAAGTTCTATGTATCTCATGTAATACCTAAGGTCGTCTTCAAATAATTTGTATTTGCTCAACCGATTTTGAGCAGATTTGGGTTTGATACAGCTTGAAGTGCGACGTATCTAATGTGACACTTGTTGTGTTCAGCTTTATTTTTGTCAGTTGTAGTGCACTCAAATGGTATGCTGAGGTCGAATACTACCATTAGGGATCTTACAACCGTCTCCACTAACATTATTATAATTTTGGATAAAGATAGCTTGAAGTTTTACGTATCTCATGGAATAACTGTTGCAGTTAGCTTCAGTTTTGTATGTTACAGTGCACTCAAAAGTTATACGGAGAGCAAATACTGCTACTTGGGGACCACCGCAAAAGCATTGTTATCGTATGCGTAAACGAGACAATGCTTGACATGATGTAATGCGTTTTGTTACTATAGCGCAGGCAATCACAATGCTTTCAGATACGGTGGTAAGTCACCGGACTCCGTAAAAAACAGAAATTAAGCAAAATTGGTTAAGCTTATCCTAATAAACCCTCAATCGATCAATTAATTGAATGATGACAGCCAAATTTGGTTAAGCTTAACCTAATAAACCCTCAATCAATCAATTAATTGAATGATGACAGCCAAATTTGGTTAAGCTTAACCTAATAAACCCTCAATCAATCAATTAATTGAATGATGACAGCCAAATTTGGTTAAGCTTAACCTAATAAACCCTCAATCAATCAATTAATTGAATGATGACAGCCAAATTTGGTTAAGCTTAACCTAATAAACCCTCAATCAATCAATTAATTGAATGATGACAGCCAAATTTGGTTAAGCTTAACCTAATAAACCCTCAATCAATCAATTAATTGAATGATGACAGCCAAATTTGGTTAAGCTTAACTTAATAAACCTTACGGAATAATAAGACTAGTACCTACCGATTATAAGTAAATATGCGCAATTTTTCTAATAACTTAATAAGAAGGACGAAATAGGTGGATGTTTCAATTACACGGGTCTACTGTGGTGTTATTATACTGCCTGCCCTATTAGTGGGCGCCGTGATAGCGTACGCCGTAATAACAGTGCGCACGCGCCACTGGGCAGACAACGCAGTAATTCCAGTTCAAGCTAATTTATAATTGCATCAAGATTCATTCGTCGCCGCAGTAAAGTTCATTCATTTTACCTGGAAATGTTTCTTAGGCATCTCGTTTTCAGCGGTCGCTAGCTCGTACTAGATACAATAAAAATATCTCACCCGGTTTCTGAAAGGCAGCTCAACAAAAATCCATTTTTCTTAGTTTTTTTTTTAAATCGTCTCTTCTCTAGGTTTTATTCCTTTACAAACATTCAAGACACAAAAATAACTATTTGTAGATTACACAAAATTTGTCGCGTTTGGGAATTGAAAACGGCGTATTAGCAACGGTAATGAAACTACATATACGCCACTACGTCATCAGCCGTCATGCAATGTTTTCAACTATAGTCCTTCCAAATCAAATCATTTAAATGCATTGGCCATTCTAAATATAATAACTTGCCTAGCCTTATACAAAATATTGATGAGTATTTAATGATATGGCTATTATTGCCAGCCAGTACATTTTTGTCAAACATTTCGGTAAAAATAAAGTCGTGATTGGCTGACTAAACTATCAACAGCCAATCAAATCATTCGACATGAGATTGATTTTGATATGGGCACGTCGTCGTTTAACCTTTTAGAATCCAACGATAACAATAACAAACAACTCTATTGATTCACCTCATTCTATTGTTTCTACAAATTATACAATCTATTGATTCACCAGAATTACTCTCTCAAATCAGTTATAATATATATGATTGTAATGAGACTATCGTCCACGTAATGCCAGGTATTATACTGCAACATAGAATTTCACCAGAAAAACTCAATAAGTCTTTGCCTGACCCATAATTAACCCCGAAGGCCAAAGAGCAGTCGCTTTCACTACCATTACGGAACCGAAACAGTTCTATTAGATATATAGATACCTCTTCTTCAAACAGAATTCCAAACCAACTTAACCTTCTACATTTTCTGTACAGGACACATTCCGGCACGCCTAATCAGGGTAAACGTTATTGAACATTAATTGAGGATGTTATCCATATGAATGATCCCAGGAACTTGCTCTTAATATCACTTCTTATAGCGCGCGCAAGGAAGTGTCCTAGCGCATTGTGAGTCGATGCTTAGGGCGCGTTCGTACTGGGCGAATAGTTTGTCAATCTGTTCATCATACTCATATTATAAACAGGTATACAATATAAGGTTTATAGCTAAATAGCATCAAATTATCACGACAATGGACAGAATCTGTATTGATAATGCAGCTAATTTGATACCTTCATTTTAATGCTGCTAACCTTCTAGGCAAGTTTTCAGTTAACAGTGACGCTGAGGAAATTTATGATGCCGCCTAAATGAGACATGTATTGTTATTTTTTTTAATATATATTCCTTTCTTTAAATATTAAGTAATGTATATAACCATAAATATAATCTGATAAAAATAAATAAAATAAACTAATTTTATTAGATATAATGTAAGTTCACATAACTGCCAAATAAATAATTTGAGTTTTAAATCTTTGTGTAGAGTCTGCATGTTTGTTACTGAAACGTGCGTAAATCATTGCACGACACTGGATGAGACTTACGATACGATAGACTATCCTAAATATTTATATAAAAAAATGTCGAAATGTTCTCATACGATTCACGTTGGAGAAGCCAACAAAAAGTAGATATACTAATACATTCTTATAGTCTCCTTAAGTAAGTCGAGAACGGCAAACAATCAGCTACAAACTGCTCATTATAAAAGCCCCCTTACGCAAACAGGTCTCGATAGATATGAAAGATGATTTCATGATCATTTTTTATTAACAAATTTCTTTTAGTTGGGTGATAAATGCCGACGCGAAAGCGCCGGGGATATTAGGCGTGCCAGCGATTTTTCTTCGAATACCGTTGAGCATAATAGTTGCTGATGCGCTGTTTTTCTATAGATTTTACTGCAACGTTAAGTACTTTGTGCTGTTAAGTATTTTAAATTATGTATTGTATTATACTTAATCGAGGATATTTTAACACCAGTTTCTTATAGGGAGCGTTGTTAAAGTATCGATTTTGAAGTAGAAATCCTAACTAATATTATAAATGCGAATGTGAGTTTTTTTGTTTGTTACGCATAACTACTCGACCGATCATCATGAAATTTCGCATAGACGTTGTCAGGGTAACAAAAAAGGACAGGGTACGCTTCATCCAGAAAAATTACCGTTCCCGAGGGATAGAAAATTGACTGACTACATTTACATGAGGAAAGTCGCGGGTAAAATCTAGTACCTAATATTGGGTAGTATTTGACTGCAAATCAAAAAATCTTCATTTTGCATTAAATATAAATCCGTATCCTGATCAAAAATACTGATTGCACAGCAAAATAGTTATCTCAAAATATTATAACCTTGACATCAATTTAAGTTCGTGACGCATTACTGTTTATTTAAAAGTGGAGCTTCAATTGTCGTAATGACGGGGTAATATCAGGAGGAAGCATGAGGTAATTTTGTTTGTTTGTTTGTGTAAATAAATTTGTTTCTGGCCGTTGTATGGTCGCTGTTCTAACCTAATCCACTATTTTCTTTTGGGTAGTATGTTGAGAAAGTTTTAAAATGCTTATTGGGAAACATGTTGCAAGAAGAAGTTATATTTTTACGGGTGTGTGTATGCCCGGGTAAATGTGATGTGCAATCAGTATATTTTATATGAGAATCATATATTTGTCTATACAAATTTTTGTCGCGCATATATTATGGGACATTTTTAAAGAATAATATAACTGGCGATAAAATATAATTGTAGTAATATTTATTCAATTAAGAACCGACGGATAAAATGTTTACAATTATAATAATTTTACTCTATTTAAAATTATTCTATATTTAAGTTGAATGAAGTATTATTATTTACTGAGAGTTATCAGAATTTATGATAATTATATCACACATTATTTCAAGGAAACCTGTGAAGACTCCAGAAGTATGTACTCTAATCGGCAACATGCTTGTTTCCTATTATGTGTAACCTAAAACATTGCTAACAAATGTAAGTTTGATATATTATATGTAATAACAGATTTTGCACGCGGCTCCGCTAGCGTTAATGCACGTTTATGTTATGACAAATTTTTAGTAGCCTGTATGTTATTCTGATGCTTAAACAATAATAGTGCAAAGTTTCATCAAAATTCGTTCAATAGTTTTTACACGAAAGAGTAACAAAACAAACATCCAACCATCCATCCATCCTCACAAAGTTTTACATTTATAATATTAGCAGGATCACACTCGCATTTTATTAGATATGTTTTATGCTTTTCTGTACTTATCTATATCTTTCGAGAGAGAATGTATGCAACAGCACTTTAATACAGTTTGTCTTTCTTGTTTCAAAATACAACTCACGCTCTCAGAATAATGCAGGAGTGGGAAAAAAAATATTGTTGTATAGTCCTCTTGTACAAACATTTAAACAACGGATATAAAAATCCCGCATAATTTTGATCCGGTGCGATTGTAAGCCATGTCACTTGGCGTAATAGCAGCGACAACTTTAACCACGAAGCCATCCATGCACTGATACAGTTCTGGTATAAAGCAATGTTGTACAACCAGCGACGTTATTGAATATCAAACATGATGTATTCCCAGGTGATTATCAGATGCCACAGATTCAATGAGCCAGTGAAAGTGGTCACCGTGGTCGGATAACGATCACCATTGTGCTACACACTCATAACTCATCACTACCGTCCGATAATGTACCATCCAGTTAATTAACTTGGGCTTCTAAAATGTTCTACACTGCCACAGTGTTCAAAAATATGTGGGTGACATTTTTCTTTATTAATTAGAGTTTTTTGTTTTCAGGTATGTCAATGTCAATTTCATCATACATAGGGTAAGATTAATTTCTACTTATCATTATTTTATTTATTTAAACATTTATATTTTGAGATATTATTTAACGTCAGCGAAATTAAAAATATTTATGAGGAGTAACCAGCATCGAAAAGAAGGTTTAAGCTGCCGGTAGTTAGAACTCCAAAATGTGGGTGTCGCACACTTTTGCTTAGCCCTTTGTAGAGATAGCCGTGAAACTGCGTATTTATTTGATACATACGTAGATTCACGCCTGTTTCCCAGAAGGATAGGCAGAGACTACGGATTTCCATTTGCTACAATCCTGACACACTTCACTTATTCACTATGGCTCACTATTCCTCATACACGCTCGCCGGTTTAAGGTGCTCCTCACCTAGCCTTTGTCCAGAACGTCTTCAATCTGATCGACAAACGTTCGCCTAGGTTTTATTTGATTTATTTTTAAACCAATTTCCTAAGTAGTGATCCTGTGAAATCAAGTGTTTTGTAAGAGACAACTACTCTAGTCCTTAAACAACACTCCAGTTAATATAATGGATGTATTATACAGCATAAACATGGCATGTTTGACAGGGTGCTGAAATATATTGTGATAAATAGCTCTAGGGTCGAGTGTGACGACCTCTGGCCGCTAACAGCCACCGTTGTAACTAGTAATAACGTCTTATATTAAGTATTAAATCTTTCTAGTGCAAAATAAATTGGTACACTGCTGGCTTAAGACCATATGACTGCACGAATCGTGTAGTGGATTAACCTCACCTCGATACTGCCACAGCGCCGTGTGTTTTGGGATTGTGTGATCCACAAATTGTTATTCCGATTTGAGTATCCTTTGTGTCCGTTATTTGAATGTTTGTGAAGTTCTCTGCGATTGCGATTTAAAACTCGAGTGGGGTAATATACGCGAAAATAGATACCTACACACAAGACGCGTGTAGCTTTAAGAACCTTAGGAAAATTACTCCATACTATTAAAGAAGTATTATCTAATAAACAAAATTATATACAATATTTAGTTTGAAATGCAAAATATTCAAACTACTACCTCAGTTGACCCTGGAACAGAGGCTGGTAAAAATGTAAAAAAATAATAAGTAAGTGAAATGGCATATAAATAAATAAACTCTATATAAATGCATAAAATTCTTATAATTAAATTAGTTTATTTTCAATGTGTAACATTCAAGAAAACATGAGAATACGTTACTTTATTCTCATGGTAATTTGAGTTAGATCGAATGTTAATTTGAGAATAGGCTTGTGGTAAATTTATAACTACAACTAACCTAATGATAAATAACAACTAAAGAAATTATGATATTTAGCTGTGACATATTAATTCAGGTTTACGTTTGAGATATCACCAAAAGCACATTTATGCCAAAAACAGACATGCATCTAAATATGTATTTATTTATAATAATATAATAAAGAGGAAAGGTTTGATATTTTGTTTCTTGTTAAGGATTTTATTCAAAAACTTCACCATTAGAAAGCTATACCATCACGGAGTAACATAGGCTATATTTCATTTTCAAAAATGGTTTTTACTAACCTAACCTAACCTTACCTAATCTTCTTTTACACGAGCGAATCCGTAAACAAAAGCTAGTTATGATATATAGCTGTGTCATATTAAATCATGTATAGGTTTGAGAAACCATAAAAATAATATATTCACACCAGAAACAGACAAGAGTAGACTCTTATCTCTTTATAATATAATATGCATGAATGTAAATAAAAATCTAAATGAACTACACACACAAATAAACACATCGCAAATATAATCAGTCACATACAACATATAAACCAACCGATACTCGAACCAATAACTTCTCATTACTCCACTGGGCCTACATAAATAAGAATCCCGCAAATTAATACAAGCCCGCCATCTTACTACTGGAAATCTATTCAAAAGCATATATCCGAGGTAAACGGTGGACCGTAAATTTAGTTCAGAAGACGTGATAATGCAACTATAAATAATGTTAAGATGAGTTATTACGACAGAACACAATAGAGATTGTTATCTGACCGAGCTACAGTACTTAGTTGAACGTGCACCAAAATTGTGGAGCGCACCGAAAATAGACGCAACACACAACGTTTGTAAACTGACCTGGGTGAATAAACAGAAGGAAAATCGGACACATGCTTGTTTATGAATGTTACATATTGAAAATGAGTTACTTTCAAAGCTTATTGTTTATAATCTTAAGAATGACCAGGAGTGAATAAACATAAGGAAAATCGGACAGCAGTGCTTGTTTGTAAATATTACATGTTGAAAATGCGTTCATTGCTGTCAGTTGCGTTTATGGGAATGTCACCGATGGAAATTCAGTTACTTTGGTGATTTTTGTTGCCGTTTATTTTGTTTAGTAACTTTATTTACACTTAAGCTACATATTCTGAGCAGAAGCGGGTATAAGATGAATTAGTATCTCTAGAGATTTCTATCCATAGAACATATTATATGGTCGAGTGTTGTCTTTGATCCTTTTTTAGTCTTGATGTAATTGTACATTCAAATCGTTTAAAAATGATCTATAGTACACTATTTAATGGCATTTGGAGACATTGATATGTTAAACAGCGTAATAGTGCAACTATTAATAATAATAAGGTGAGTTTATACGACAGTACACAATAGAGATTGTTAAGATTGGATCTGACCGCGCTACAGCTTTTAATAAAACGTAAACCAAAATAGACGCAACTCTTAATGTTTTTTAATCAAACCAAACTTAAATAAACATAATGAAAATTTAATAAAAGTGCTCATTTATAAATGTTACACGTTACAAATGAGTTACTTTCATAAGTTCCTGGTTTTATTCATTAGAGATACGGCTTTTTTATTTTACTAAGCTCCTAAGTGAATGTTACCGATTGACATAAAGTTACTTTTTTCTCTTTATTGGGTAAACTAACTATATCACAATAACAAATTTTAAAATTGTATGGTTCTAACTACTATAACTACTTGTGACATCCACATCGTTTACCACGAGTAAACTAACTTATGTAACTTTGGTAAATCATACATAATATTATTATAAAAGGCTGTAAATATTTGTATTGTACCTATTTGGCTTGCATTGTACTGGATTGTACTAGATACGGCCTTAATATGGGTTAAAGGTGACTTCTGGCATTTTGATAAATTCAAATGTTTTGAATGCCTCAATAACTCAATGTTTTGGACACACCTGTTCTGTAGATAAACAACAGGCAAGTCGTTTAGTAAATTGTTACGATGTTTATATACAATGGAATAGTCTAAAATGGCAGCCATACCTACTGAGTCCTTTTAAATACCCTTGTCATAGAATTTTGCAAACTTCCAAAAGCTGGCGTGATTTTGGTTTGAATGAAGGTTCTGGTGGAAGTGTTATCTTATTTTATCTTCTGTGGGGGGCCAGTCAGTACAGACCGGCGACACTTCGACTCAGTGGGATCTTTTGTGTCGACTTCCCCAATAACGACTGCCATAGATTTTCATGACAGCCGGGACCGACGGCTTAACGTTCTCTCCGAAGCACGGATCAGGCGATAATTGTCAATCAATACGCACATAATTTCGAAAAGTCATATAACTTCCGAAATTCAGAGGTGCGTGACATGGGTTCGAACCCGAGACCATCTGCATTGCAGTCATTTGGTCTCTCCACTGAGCTATCGCTGCTCCCGGTTAAGTGTTATTGTGAGATTGTAAAAAAAGGTGCAGGTGAATTGAGGATGTAATATACCTATGTCTTCCTCTCCATTGCAGTCTTTGTATAATTTTGAACAAAAGAACTTCGGTATATTTTCAAACATAGCTTAACCGTATCTTATCTTCAAGATCAAATTTGCTTTCATCGTCTTTACAGAATAAAACCCTGACAAGGACACCTGAACAAGCCTGATGTCGTATGGGACTTTGCAAACATTGAAACAACAGACATTTAGCATAAAGAACAATTAGACTCGGTACAGTCATTTTTGGATCGCACATAATCTTTGTTCAGTGCGGGGATCGAACCCACAGCTCTCGGCATAGGTAGGTAAACCTTAACAGTCACGTGATCCGCGCAATTATTCAGACAAAATAGAATAAAGCAAAAAAAAAAGGTACATACAATAATAATAATAATATAATATTCTACTACATATACACAACACCATCTAGCCCAAACTAAGCAGAGCTTGTACTATGGGTACTAGGCAATGGATAAATATACATATATACTTTTTTTTCGTAAATACATACATATTATACATAGAAACACCCAGACCAAGACAAACATCCATATTTATGCACACAAATTCTTGACTTGTGCGGGAATCGAACCCGCGACCTCAGGCGTGGCAGACGGTTACACTAACCACTACGCCATCGAGGCCGAATCAACGATGGCCAAGTGACCAGATCTTTGAACTTTAATTTTGCCAAAGGTGTCAATTTGATTCTCGAGAAAACACACAGATATGCATTTCTTTAAAATATTGTCTAAGATATGAATGTAAACTCTACTAACCAGTACACAGCAGCATAATAGTCTATGGCCTGTTCGTTTTATGAGGGCAGGGTAGTAAGGCAGCTTATAAACACATACATTATTATATAGCTTATCATTCATTTCTTATACCTAATAGGTACTAAAATGAAGTACTTCACGCTTATTAGCTTTTATTTATTAATCTGTTATTCACTGGAATATCATATATTACTAAAGAATAATTGTGTAATAATTTTCCTTAAAACAAAATCAATATTTTATTCTATAAACCAATCGGTCCGGAATTTGTCTGCACTGATGGTGTAGTGATCTAAATGGATGCCTCGCTATTGCCTCTGCAAAGAGTATTCTAAATTCGATCCCCACACGAAATAAATATTTGTATGATCCATGTTATTCCGAGCTTGGATGAGTTTTGTGTCCGTTTCTTGATTTTTAAAGTGTCGTTACTCCGAATTATACCTAGTGGGGGAGTTATCTTTACAAACCAAATAGATCATTGCTAGACAAACAGCTATTCTCCAAATTTAAAACCCAGTCAACACACTGTATAAAACCTAGTCAACATTTAAAATCCAGTCAACACACTGTATAAAAACTAGTCAACATTTAAAACCTAGTCAACACACTGTATAAAACCTAGTCAACACACTGGATAAAACCTAGTCAACACACTGTATAGAACCTAGTCAACATTTAAAACCTAGTCAACACACTGTATAAAACATAGTCAGCACTCTGTATAAACCTAGTCAACACACTGTATAAAACCTAGTCAACACACTGTATAAAACCTAGTCAACACACTGTATAAAACCTAGTCAACACACTGTATAAAACCTAGTCAACATTTAAAATTCAGTCAACACACTGTAGTAAACCCAGTCATTATTTAAAATCCAGTCAACACACTGTATAAAAACTAGTCAACATTTAAAACCTAGTCAACACACTATATAAAACCTAGTCAACATTTAAAATCCAGTCAACACACTATAAAACCCAGTCAACATTTAAAACCTAGTCAACACACTGTATAAAACCCAGTCATCATTTAAAATCCAGTCAACACACTGTGTTGTGGACTCAACCCTAACGGGTTAAATATTTAGATGATCCATGTTGTGCCGAGTCTGGCTGTTCTTTGTGTCTGTTGTTTTAATGTTTATAAAGTCACCCGCGATATACGAATTATTCTTAGTGGAGGAGTTGTCTGTACTAACAAAATAGTTTACCGCTAGACAAATAGCTAGACAGCTAATCTCCAAGTTTAAAACCCAGTCAACGCACTGCACAAAATTCTATACCTCAATCTCTATCGCAAAAAAACTGTCTATCTAAAATGCCAAATATCCTCACAATAGTGAGCTGCCATCGATTGCGCAACGTCACCATAACTCATAGCACGTTATTTATAGACTATTATCGTTTTAAGTTGGTCGTTATAACTAGTTATAAAACGAAACGGTAGCTGCGGGCTCGCAGCACGAGTGACGCGAAAATTGTAGGAAAAATGTTGCGAGCCAGCAATTTGTGTCACGGCCAGTGGTGAGGAGGAATTAGAGTGATTTTGTGTTAGGTGCTGGTCTTATTGTAAGCTGTATAGCGATGGGTGACGGTTTTGAAACCGTTTATTGACTGTGATTTCGATTTTGGTCGCTAGTAAGTGGTGCTTTCTTGGCTACATTTATTAGGAGCATTGTAGAGTTTAAGTTAAAGCAGCGTTTATTATTATTTATTTTAATAAAATTAAGTATTGTTTTATTTCGTTCAAACTTACTAAAATGTTTATAAAATGTCATATTTATCCCTACCGTAAATTCATAAAGTGACTGAGAAAAACTGGCAAGATATTACAAATCTGTATTCTATGTGTTGTTTAAAATCATCGTAATTCTAAGAGTACGCGATACATTTTTACCTTTGTACTAAGATTCTAACATTTTGGACATACAACTAAAATTATTTTATGACATTTCAGAACCTCAATATAATACATGATACTTTATTGTGACGTTACCACTCGTAACAGGCAACACGGTGTAAATATCCTTAACCCGTTTCTATTCTGTTTATTTTCAACAAATAGCGTTGTTAATGTAAATAGATCTAGTTGCAAATTATATTGAAAACTAGAACGTTATGATTTTTTTATTCATATATCGATTTATCTAATCAGGCAGCAATTACTTTTAATATGAGTCTTAATATTAACCTATCATACAAATATGGACAACGCCATTGTCCAAGCGACATTTTACGCAATTTAGTTCCATTATTCTCCGCTGTCGCTAGTTGTACCTTCACTATATAAATATACATATGCATAATTACGTTATTAACATATTATAACTAGACACATTACAGCTTATCATACTCTATCCTAAAGGCTGTAATATACGACTCAATTTAAGTCTAATTTATAAATCGTTTACAAAAAAAATTAGTCAACAATGTGTTAAAAACACTCACTTAAATAAAGATCTGATATGACAGTTCTTAAAATCCAATCCATCGTTTTCTTTTACTGTATTACTTAATCCTTATACGTAATACGCTTAGCGAGGAATTTTGCAACGAATTTCGAAGTAATACAGTTTAAAATGCATTGTTTCTGTGTTGAACTTGTGTTACATTGTATGGGATTATAAAGTATTGTCTGCTGTTGCCAGCAATATTGTGAAGGCTTTCAAAAATATGAGATATACAATCGGATTAAATATTTTTTTCTTAAGTTTTGTTTGTTAAATGTTATTTTATTGTGTAATTTAAAAAAGGTGCGACATAGCGCACGATGCACCTAGGTTTATAACGAGGTATTTCATGCACGTGGAGGCTTATTGGTCGTTCATCCATATAATTTTAGTGCAAAATAAACCGATCTAAAAAAGAAGGTATGTGAATTGACACATAAAAATATTATTATTAATATGTCAATTCGCACGTATTATGCCAATAAACCTTCGTAGGGTATATATGTATAGTATATGGAGCTTTAAAAATATTCGTTTTATTAGAAGACTACACAAGCTACTAGAGTTTCAGAAATGATAAGTTTTCTTGTTAATCCCTCCATCTGAGCTAGAAAGCTTGTATTAGGAGTGAATTGACGTCGGTATTGTAATGAATAGGATTGGAACCCACGACTTCTTGATTGCAGGTCCTTTGTGTTATTCATTGAGCTGCCATCGCTTCAATTGTAACAGGTTAAAATATTAGAGTAGCGATAACCTAGTGGGACACCGTTGGACTGCCACGCAGAGGTCTCGAGTTCGATCCCAAGGCGCGCATTTCTGACTTTTCGAAGTTATGTGCTTATTAAATAGTTAATTATCGCTTGCTTAAACGGTGAAGGAAAACATCGTAAGGAAACCTGCATATCTAAGAGTTCTCCAAAATGTTCTCGAAGATATGTGAAGTCTGCCAATCCGCAGTGGGCCAGAGTGGTGGCATAGCCCTTCTCATACTGAGAAGAGGCCCATGCCCTGCAGGGGGATAGTTTAATACAGGGCTGATATTATTATTATATTATATAAAATATTAATATATATAGACATATCCTTAAGTTATGCCTGTAGGTTTGTTATATCTACAAGCTTTTAAAATATATTAAGTAGCAGAATATCAAAAAAACTTTTTCAGTGTGTCATATTCGTTTAGAACGAAACTCAGCATTGTTATTTTAATAGTGATTTCTTATGTTGGTGTATTTGTTTTAAATTAAAAACGGTTTTGCGTACAATATAATTGTCGGCCTGGATGGCGTAGTGGTTAGTGTAACCGACTGTTACACCTGAGGTCGCGGGTTCGATTCCCGCACAAGTCAAACATTTGTGTGCCTGAACACGGATATTTGTCTTGGTCTGGGTGTTTCTATGTATAATATGTATGTATTTACAAAAAAAAAGTATAATATGTATGTTTATCCATTGTCTAGTAAACATAGTACAAGCTCTGCTTAGTTTGGGCTAGATGGTGTTGTGTGTACATGTAATAGAATATTATATTTACGCAACTCTTCCACAAACTTTTGCAAGACATATTTGACAGCACATCACTGGAAAAATGGCGCCCAGGCACATACGCTAAATACGTAAGTCACTTGGTATTAAAGCTGCTATCTTGAACTACTATACGAGTGCTATCACTTACGCGTTACTGACGCAGCGGTAGAGTATGTGACTGCTGTGCACGAGGTCGCGGGATCGATTCCTGGATTGAGCAAAGTGTCATTGGATATACCTTTCAATAAATTCGCAGTGGCAGCACTGAGTCTCTGCCTGGTAATAGGTTTACTTGAGACCTAAAAACAGTTTTAGTACTGAAATTATTTAATTGGTGATTTAAAAGAGTGGGCGTGATTTTCTTGCAGGTATCTTCTCATATGCTCAACTTTTTGCCTGAACCTAGGAATTAACTTAAATGTCACTTAGACTGATGAATTAGCCAGAAAGGGCTCGGAGCAACTGTTTGTGGGCCCCGAGCCATTCGTGGGACTCTCTGAGAGCACCGTCAAGGCAGCTTTGAATGCATATGTAGTAGAAGTACAAGTACAAGAGTACAAGCTTTGCTTAGTTTGGGCTAGATGGTGTTGTGTGTATGTGGTAGAATATTTATTTATTTATATGGCAATGATAAACACAGGCTAGAGTGGATGGCCTTTAGGGGTCTGCCACACTCCAAGAAATTCATTACAAACAGAGCCACAGGCTTCACCCGGAAGTTCTGCGGGTATAACAAGAGCCCCAAATACGCCTGCTCACAGGAGCGTTCACTGGCCATTTTGGCACCAATGACTTCCTGTGCAGATTGAGATTGGCAAACAATTCGATTTGCAGAGCCTGTGGTGAACAGGACGAGTCCATATCACACCTACTATGTGAATGTGACGCGTTGGCTAGATTGAGGATGGGTCTGATGGGTCTGCATATCCAAACCCTGAGGACTCAGGCTTTTCCCTCTGAAGTGTACGCTACGACTGATGCAGTACATTCATATATATATATTATGTCTGTAGATTAATGATTTATATAGCTTTTAATATCGTTTTAGGATATACTGTAAAGACATAATAATGGGGTTTTAATAAATAAATTTTGACGTTCATAAGTGCTACTTTCTTCACCTAGATGATTTTTGACTTTGACTTGTCGAAATGTGTATGTTATATATCTCTGCCTACCTATACTTAATATAATGTTAGACAACGGGTCTTACTCGCGATAAAGTATTTAAAAGGTAATAAATACCTATTGATTACCCGACGTTTCGACCGACTTGCATCGATCGTGGTCACGGGTTGACTGATGTGAGCTCAGCGGCGCCTTCGTGAAGTGCGGGTTTCGGCAACTACCCTCACTTGGCTACATTACTTGCCTACCTCTCGGAGATATACCCATGAACGGATGTATGTATGTGTATTTTAGATTACCTTTAAATTATCGGCACTACGCTTGTTAGCCGAGTGCAGTTAAAGTTGTTTTCCTCACAACAAATAATAACTGATTTCCCTTACAGTATTCTCTATAATTGAGGTATATACCGGTAGAAAGGGTAGGCAGTAATGAACTTCACACGGAATTGCGAAGATGGAGGAAATGGTAAACAAGTGTAGTATAAGTATTATATAATTATATTATTATATAATGAGCAGCGATAGCTCAGTGGGGAGACCAACAGACTGCAATGCAGAGGGTCTCGGGTTCGAACCCACGTCGCGCACCTCTGACTTTCGGAAGACTTTTCGAAATTATGTGCGTATTGATTGACAATTATCGCCTGCTCCGTGCCTCGGAGAGCACGTTAAGCCGTCGGTCCCGGCTGCAATGAACATCTATGGCAGTCGTTATTGGGGAAGTCAACACAAAAGATCCCACTGGTTCGAAGTGTCGCCGGTCTGTACTGACTGGCCCTCACACAAGATAAGATAAGATAAGATACGCATTATAACAGGGTGATTTTGAAATCGTGTAATTCTTTTTAACCACGCTTTCTACTGGTGGTATAGAATAACCCTGAACATATTTTTTTTATTAGAATTATTTTTCTTGAAAATTAATTAATATTTTTTTTCGTGAAATGGTGTCAGATAGTTATATGTTAACCACGCGAGGCAATTTTAATTATTTATTAATTAATATAAAATAACATATCAATAATTAATGTCGTAAATAATAACGGGCGGTCCTTTTTATTGCCCCTTATTATTTACGACATCAGTTATTGTTATGTAATTATTTTTAAATTAGTAAAATATTAAGATTGTGTCGGTAACATATGACTATCTGAAACCATTTCATGAAAAATCGGTACAAAAGTTTTTCCAAAAACATAATTCTAATTAAAAAAATATATGGGTTATTCTAGGCTAGAAGTGAGAAGGGAGGTCGCTCTCAGCGTCTACGTATTCAAAGTAATGCGAGGCAAAATACACAATCCGAACGTGTTGGAGGTGCTCAGGCTATACGTCCCGGACGAGTACGTGGGACGGCGGCGGCGGCCGGAGCTGCTGGTGGTGCCACGCGCACGCACCTGCCTGCTGCAGCGCGCGCCGCTCACGCGTGCGCTGCGGGCGCTCAACACGTTGGCTCACAAAATTGATCTCTTTTCGTGTACGCTGAATGAATTCACACAAGCTGCTTACTGTGCAATTTGTTTAGATTAGTTACCATTTTTGTTTTTGTTTGTTTTTTAATATAGAATTACATAGGCTATTGCATTAGGTTAAGTACCTGTAAAGATAGCATTTATGTGTGTTTTAAATAAATAAATAAAATAAATAAAATAAATACCACCAGTAGAATGCGTGGTTAAAAGGAATTACACGATTTCAAAATCACCCTGTATATATGGGTCTGATGACCATAATAGGCCACAAAGCTCTAAGTAAATCCCATCATGTTTACTAAGAGTTTTGAGGCCTAGGCGTAGATACCATAATTGACGGAGTTAAAGGTACCTATGCTAACAGTTTTGAGCCCAGGCGTAGATTCACACGTTTGATTGTTGTGATATGAGTACATTTTAATGCGTACACCAATGTTTTAGTGGTAAGTATTTTGGAACCCTACTATTCTGGAACGCCCCCGGCCGGGACGCACCCACAGTGAAAAATTAGCTACTCCGCTACGCCCTCGGCCGAGACGCTCCCATTGTAAGACAACCGGCGAAGACACTTGAGCAAATACTGTTGAAAACCAAAAGTGATTTTACTATTATGTATTAGCTAAGCTGATCTACATGCATTAAACATAAAACTAAGGATATATTTATTGATAAAAAGGTATCTAAAGCATAATCTTTATCTTCTATTTCTTTTTCTTTCTTTCAAGATTAAAAAGTGTGGCCGTGAGTTTCTTGCCCGTTCTTCTCATTAGTTTTACGCCCATGCTTTGCTGAACGTGGCAACAAGTAAATGTAAATGTTAATTCATATTATTGTTTATTTAGTAACCATGACGCTCATAAGTGTCAATTTGTGGAAAATATTTTAATTTTGGAACATGCGTCAGAATAAGTTAGATTTCCAGCAATAAAACCGTGAAAACAGCATTCAATTTCATGCAGTCATTTTCGCATGTTGCATGTACAAACTTATAGACAGACAGATTAAATACTAAAATAGTTGGTTTTGTTTCTATAACTCTTATAAAGAGTAATAATATTTTTTTGGAAATTTCCTTGACCTAGACTGTTTGGACTTTGAACTTAAGTTGAACGCTGCGAATCGTGCGAGAGAGTGTGTTATATTTTTGTTACGCTCTATCCTTACTATTACATCGACACCACTATGCACTGTCCCTTTCCGACAATTCTCTATTTTGTATGTAGCGTAGTTATGCGTATATAGGGTGTCTAACTTGAAGTGTAGCCGTGTGTACAGATGCATTTACTTTTAGTTTATTATAAAAGTTGTGTAAATTTATATACCTAACTGCAAAGCACTTTCTTAGCTGAAATTCAGGTACAACCTAGTTCGTATAAATATATATTAATAAGTGTACTTTATAATGTAACTACATATACATAAGTTAATTTGTAAATTTAATAACTTATTTCTATATAATAATTTATATGTGATAATATATTTAGAATTCATTATTATTACGAAAAATATACTAATGCGTCTATCAGAACTGCCTTGTTATATATTATATCTAGTAAACGATGGCGACGTTTATAAGGAGATTATGCTAATGTAATTAAAAATCGTTTATAATTAATTAACCTAGCAATTAATTTGAATATAATTACATAATTAATTAAACATTATTCAATTAAGGCTGGCTTGTTGCTCCTGGGGCATGCAAATGCTTGCGATCGACCTCCGATATGATTCCCGGATCTGGAAAAAGGTTTTAGATTTTAGTGTTAAGAAATTCTGACGTTTTGATGTTTTGTGCGTTTTAAATAGTAATTAGGGATCGCTTTAACGGTAAGGGAAAACATCGTGATGAAACCTGCATGTTCAGACATGCAGGTTTCCTCACGATGGTTTCCTTAAGTTCTCTATAATGTTCTCGAAGATTATGTGAAGTCTGCCAATCCGCACTGGGCCAGCTTGACGTACTATTGCCTGATCCTTCTTACACTAAGATGATGCCAGGGTACAGCAGAAGAACAGTACATAAACATGTGTAGATTGTACGTTTAGAATAAACATTTTGTCTGATTATGTCTGTCCAATTGCTCTGCATGAGATTTGAATCTCAAGTTAGGCAGTGTTTTGGAATTACCTGCCAAAAAAGGCACATTATAATCGATTAAAGACTCGTAGCCTATTATGTAGACGTATAATCTACATTATATAGCTATCGCGCACCTGCTTACTCCTCTGCGCATAAATGCATAAAACTTTATATATCTCTCTAAATACATATGTATGCATTAATCTATACGATCAGTCTTCACTACCACGTGAAGATTTGAATGCAACATTGTAACTCCACAGCTGTAGTAAGTGACCAGATTTATTGTAACCATAGCTCAGTGGACTTGACAGTGTGATTGCAGCTCTATGTATCTTGGTTTATAGCTGACACGTCGATTTGGGATGAATATTCTTGCTGGTCGCGATAAGCTTGCGTTTTTGCCTGAGGCTAAACGTGAGGTCCTGGGTTCTAATAATCATAAACGTTTTTATGGTGTAGGATTTTAAGTTAGGGTGTTGGATTAAGAGGTCGTAGGTTTGATACTTACTTATAGCAATTCTGATGTGTAGGTACCCATTTATAACTCAAGCACTTATTTTTCTTTGATAAGTTAATACAAATACTAGTAACTTTCAAGCTGATTTGCTAGGTAGGCTTTTTACTACTTGTTTGCTTGCTTTTTACTTTTTTACCTATTAGGTACATGAAGCCTAAATCTTTAGTTATCAAAATATTCTGTGCAAATAAATGTTTATTTCTTTCTTTCTATGGATGTGAAACACCTCCAACGACCCGTTTGGGAAAAATGTCGTGAAATTATGCATGTATTTTGTTGTAAGAAATTTAATTTACAATTTTAAACACTGTCACTTTCCCTAAGATCCTGTTATACGTAACAGATATTTTATTTATATTCTATTCTCGGATCGAGCAATGTGTTATCGGATTTGCCTAACATTACTCACTCCAGGAACATGTAAGGTTGTTTCCCTGTGATCTTTTATAGGACAAAAGTGCTTTCCCAGTCAGGTTAACCCAGTTCTGGTCAAAATCCTAGATTTTAACTAGGAAATATATATTACATAACTAACCAAAACTGACTGTAATACACAATTCGGCAATTAAGGTGTGACACCATATATTTCTCTGCCGAATAAAATAAATATATATGTACATCCTAACAAAGAATTAAGGCTTTTATCTTGCTTTTTTAAATAATGATGACTCCCGCATTAGTGATTCAGCTTTGTCGTAGGAGACTTTATAAACAAACAATAAAAATACACAAACTTCATCCAGACTTTGAATAATCATTTGCAGATTACACAAATAATTGTCACGTGTGGGATTCAAACTTACAACACAGCTGGGCGACCGCTTGTCGACCACGTCATTCCCGCAGACAAAATATAATGAAATACTCAAAAAAAATGTAGTTAGAGTGGGGATAGGCACGCGATGGTCGTCGAGCACGCCACGATCGTGGCGGTAAGTCCCGTTTTTGAAGAGTGGCTGGAGAGGCAGTTTGGTGCCCTCACCTGGCTGACACAGGTAAAGACTGGCCATGGTTGTTTGGGCCAGTTCCTGTGTTGCATAGGCCGACAGGAGACGCCCTGATGTCATCACTACGGCGACTGCAGCGATGTTGTTGTGGATACGGCGCTGCGCACTTTGGTGGATTACCCCGCCTGGGCATCGCAGCACCGTGAGTTAATCGCGACAGTCAGTGTGGTTGCCCTCTCGCTCCTGGCCGTGGTTCAATCTATGGTCCGAAGCGAGAGGTCTTGGAACGCTGTCGCCTCCTTCTGTGAGGAAGTCATGTCCATTAAGGAGGCGGCGGAGCGGGAGATGGAGCTCTAAAACCCTCTCCCCATTCGCAGAACCGGGCGCCGGAGAGCGCGAGATTACCTTCAGTCACCCTGGGGTTTGACCGGGGGTGGTGAGCTGCGTAGGCATGCTCGCCATCCCGCCACCCAATCAGCGCCACGTGCGAGAGGCAGCGTGCGTGTTCCCACCTCTAAGTCGTGTTTTTATCCCCCCACAAGGGAACAGTAGAAGAAGTGTTTTATGTAGTGGCCTGCCGTTTCACACGGCATGTGAAAGCGATTCGCGCGGCCACGCCGTCTATGGCTATGTCGAGAAACACCGTTGTAGGTTTAGTCGGTATTACCGGGGTATCTTGCCCCCGGTGAGCCCGACATAACTTCTCCGTCGCCCCGCGAAGACGTATACGTCAAAACATTCCCCCAGGAAAAAAAAGCTACGCGTTGGCGGTGTCGATAGATATCAATCAATTGAACTCGGTCGACATACATTAACGCTGCGCCGGGGCTGTAACTGTCGACTCGTACAACACTTATGAGTTATTGCGTCGTAAACTGACACGCGTCACTCTAGTGTTGTGAGAATTTCGATATCGATACAGGTATATTTATTTTTATCTTATATTTAGGAGTGTAACATACTTAAAAGAGTGGTTATAATATACTTACAAGTATAATCAACTGTGGGATCACTTTTATAACTTTGGTGGTTTAGTTTTTGTGGTTATAACATAGATTAAATGAACCGTGTGATTTAAATCTTACTTGAAAGATATATTAACATTGACATGAGCCTTAATTCTGATGTAAAATAAAATATCAAATACTTATCTAAAAATAAATATACCACGGAGAGTGCTCTGAAGAGTTATTCCACCTTATCCCGCCCACCCCTTTCCTATCCAGAACAACGCGTGCTGGGCTCTGATGCCATCCTTACACGGTGGAGTCGACTAGAGTGCGTACCAACAAGTTTGGGTCCTCATACCTCTGCCGAACGATCAAGGCATGGAAATCTCTGCCAAGGCACGTGTTTTCTTCTTCCTTCAATCCTGGGTCCTTTAAGCGGGGCGTGAAAAAGCACCTTCTCAGGCTGTCAAAGTAGAGACCTCAACATCGCCTCGGCTGCTATGAGAACGATGTGGAGGCCACTGCTCTTAGACCACACGACTGCTTACCATCAGGCGGAGGGTGATCATTTTGACGAGCAAAATAAAAAAAATAAAATTGCATAAAGGTCTAAAACTTTACTCTCCCATATTTTAAATGCACTAGTATCATTTATTCTTGCCACTGTTTAAAATTTTATGATTTGAAGTGTACAATTTTAAGTATAATATGTATTGTTAACATATATTCTTATAACAAATAAGCAATACATCAGACGTATTTAAATAAATACTGCTCAGCTTGTAGGTAATTAACGTACGCATTATAACGAGTAAATGTTTTCTGCAAGTATATTATTTTATTCTAAGTAGGTAACGAGGTTTACCCAGACATCATACCCGTAAATTGTATTTCTTGAAAGAAAATACCAATAACATCACCTATAAATCAAAAATTGTAACCTTACAAAGCGACAGCCAATACAAAATATCGATAAGTTGAAATAAATATGTCACTCAGTCCCATCACTATTAATCTAACACCAATAGAGGTATTGTCCGCATATTATCACTTCGTTCCTCGTACACATATAATTTATTGGGACAATACGTAGATTTAGGGGTGTCTAATAACAGAAATATTATTTTGCGATAAACTACGTCCCGTCGGATAGACATGTTAACTAATGTTGGGCCATGAAGTAAGCGGAGACACAATTGTAGGTACAATATTATTTTATTCTTACTATTTTTATATCATGCAGTATACAACAAATCTTAGGTGACACTTAAAAAAACTATATCATTACTATATTTTACCCGCGGCTTCGCCCGCGATATTTATTTTGGCAAATTATTTGTTTAACTCGGTATCATGTTTTTTGGATAAATGGCCCCCAGACAACGGGTATGCAAAATGTTATGATGATCGTTTGAGTCGTTAAGGCTTGAAAGCTTAAGCTATATAACAAAGTTTCTCCTTAAAATTATACAGAGGCAAACTAAATGCCTTACGCATTCTCTCGCAATAAAGGCTATGCCTTACATTTATGTCATGCCTTGGCTACAGATACTATTCTAGCCAGTGGCGAAGTTTACCTTAGACGGGCCCTGTATCAGAATGTGTTGGAAGACCCAAAGAAAGGTTAAAGTTTTTATAAAAACACAATAAATTCTCAAATTAAATTAATACGACAGAATTAATTTTCTGCCTTTCAGATTTTAAGCATATTTTTAAAGCAATTAATTGTTCATACTGATCAACTGATGTCTTAACTGTATTTAGCAAACAGTTTCCTTCTTTATTATTTCGTGTAAAAAAGGTAAGAGTTTCTCTGGTTGTAATACTTCGAAGGTATATTAGTCGGGTCACAGAGGCTCTGAAATCTTTGTTATGGCCCAGTAGTTATTCTCAAAAATATTATTAAATCTATAAAAGATTATGGATATCATTTCAGGATTTTTGCTTACACACTTTTAGGGCCTCTATAGCCTTGGGGCCCCCGTATCATTAATACGGCAGATATGGCGATAGCTGCGCTCCTGATTCTAGCGTTGTTTATTTTAATGCTAGAAATCAATAGATGAAGCTAATTCCACAAATAGTTTAAGTGATTTTGATAATAAATATTACTCATATAAAATACATATTCATTCCATTTTCTTTATTTAAAAGACAAATCTCGTTTAAGTTCTCATTTCTGTACTCCTGACGACGTGTACGGGAAATTTTATGGTAATTAGTCGAGTACTTAAGACGCAAAAGCGTAACAAACTAACGCACATTCGCATTTATAATTTAGTTAGGATGTTCTATGCTTGTTTTGCGTAACTAAGCAAAAACGCCTATAGTTTTCCGCTCGTTTTAAGGCCGTTAACCCATTGGTGATATATCGCGTCGCAACATGGAATAAGCTCAACACATACCGTGTACACTCATCCCATGAATATTACATAAGGAGCTAGCGATATGCCAAGTGCGATCCCTGTATAAACTCTATGACAATTCTCGACGATAATCTATCTATACTAATATTATAAATGTGAAAGTTTGGGAGGATGTATGGATGTTTGTTACTCTTTCACTCAAAATCTACTGAACCGATTGTGATGAAGCTTGGTATGTAGATAGCTCGAGACCTGGATTCACACATAGGCCTTTTATGCATTTTTTATCCCGATATACCCACGGCAACGGAACTTACGCGGCATTACATACATACTGCCTCAGTGACGCAACTTCTTGAGGTTGCTGTTTATGAAGTTTTAGGTTTGAATTTGTTTCAGGCAATGTGTTATTTGGGTAGGTAAGAATTTATGTTGCGGCATAGCTGGGTAGATAGCTGATACAGGTACATCTCCAGCAATACATCCACCAGCAAATCAGCGAGTTGGCAAACCGTGGTAGGTTTAGTCTATAGTCGCTGGGAAAGACCGACATAACCTATCTGCTTACCTCATACCGCGGTGAAGTATGCGTAAATGCATTCGCCTACGTAGAAAAAAAAGTATTTTCTGTTAGATAATTGTTAACATATTGAGTGGCAGTGGCACACCGACGGCCAGTTACAAAAGGTTTTTTAATTAAGTCTGGCATTCTAATTGACAGTTTAATTGCTGTATTTGAGAGAATATGTTCGGTGATAGGTTTTTCTAATACGTAGGAGTTAAAAACTTAGCTAGCGAAATATAGGTGTGAAACACATACATACGTATACACACAATGCCTATCATTCGAGGTTACAATAGGTATAATATTGTAGATTTAATAATAATAATATTCTATCACATACACATAACACCATCTAGCCCAAACTAAGCAGAGCTTGTACTATGGGTACTAGACAATGGATAAACATACATATATAATTTTTTTTTGTAAATACTTTCATATTATACATACAAACACCCAGACCAAGACAAACATCCATGTTCATGCACACAAATGTTTGACTTGTGCGGGAATCGAACCTACGACCTCAGACGTGGCGTCGGTTACACTAATCACTACGCCATCGAGGCCGACTAGTAGGTATAGTATTGTAGATATGTCTATGTTATGTTTCATAAACTATATATTGCACGTGCAGTGCGCGTCAAGTAGCCGTATGTGATAGAGTATGGACGATCTGGAAGACCCAGATTCCATTTTTCTTGGTTTTCTATTAGGAATTCTCAGTAACACCATAGGGTTTGACAAAGTTCTTAGTAAACGGCTAGAAACTAGTGTGAATTACACATATACAAAGAGTTAAAAGCCTGTGCCACTAGATGGCGTTTTACTACATTTCACACTACCCTATACAACTTATGTAAGATCCTGAATCGCGCTGATGAGGTTGATGTATCCAAACGAAGTAGAATTTATTACAACTAGTACTAGAAGAGCACGATCATTCAATTCACTTTAAAAGAAAGAGTATAAGGTAAAATAAAATATTTTAGCCATCAATATAATTCATCACTCATGGTGAAAAGTATTATGCGAGCAATAGGCTTAATAGTAGAATAAAAAGAATACAAAGTTTAATTATCTGATCTTGTGTGGGGGCCAGTCAGTACAGACCGGCGACACTTCGACCCAGTGGGATCTTTTGTGTCGACTTCCCCAATAACGACTGCCATAGATGTGCACGTGAACGTACTCTCCGAGGCACGGAGCAGACGATAATTGTCAATCAATATGCACATAATTTCGAAAAGTCATATTACTTCCGAAAGTCAGAGGTGCGCGACGTGGGTTCGAATCCGAAACCCTCTGCATTGCAGACTGTTGGTCTCCCCACTGAGCTATCGCTGCTCAGTTTAATTACTATAATACGTAAATAATAGCTTTGTAAAATCAAGCTACAAAGCATGCAGAAGTAAGGAACAGTAAAAATATAAATGTCTCTGAATCTGTCATTTGTTGAAATGCCAGGCACAAGTAAAAACCTATTGTGCCTTGCCACCGCGACTCAAAAGGTTAGACCGAGTGAAGCTGGAGGGCACTGATAGTATATTTTTAGTATACAAGTTGCAGACATCAATCGTTCGGCCCCGGCCATCAGATCCACCTTTTTAACCGACTTCAAAAAAAGGAGGAGGTTCTCAATTCAACCGTTTGTAACTTTTTTCTAGGTTAAACGATTTTGATGATTATTTTTTTATTTGAAAGCTGACGCTTTCCATTTGGTTCCATTTATACCGACTCCATTAATAACAATCATTTAATTATTCACAAGAATACGCATTTATTTATTAACATTTTAGTGCATTCTTTGTTTTAGAATATTCTTTTTTGAAGCCTGTCTTCTTTTTTGTTAAAGTGTTTGTTTATGTGTACTACTTGCAACCTAAATTATAGCTAGCGAGGTATCATTTCGTGGAAATACATATAGCCATTAGTCTAAGTATGTATGGTAAGATAAATAAGTTCAAATCTCAACCAACAAGGAAATACTGAGCAATAAAATACATTTTATGATAATAATATTATAATGAGCAAAGCGGGCCACTTATCTACAAATATCAATCATTTAAGATGACTGCTGTATCTGCTACCACCACAATAGTAGCAGCCGTAATACTGCAATATTTTACACTAAACGGGAATAGAACTAGTTATCTAATACCATTTGTTAGTAACACGAAGTGTATCGCATCGGAAATTACATCTCAAGCATAAACGACGTCGCTTACTTACGCTTATGTTCATTATTGAAGCGGCTTAAGCGATAAGCGTTTGTATTAAGAATTAATATGAAGTAGATTAACTTAACGATTTTAAGGGCGTTAACACTTTTTGTTTGTTCTGAAAGATAACATCCTTACCTACTAATTTAAAATTATAAATGTGAAAGTTTGTGAGGATCTATGGATGTATAGATGTTTGTTACTCTTTCACGCAAAAACTACTGGATCGATTGCGATGAAACTTGGTATGTAGATAGCTGGAGACCTGGATTCAGACACTTTTTATCCCGATATACCCACGGGAGCGGGACTTACCCGGTTACAACCACGGGGAAAACTAGTCGCAAATATTTATCATATTTTGAGAGTTTTACGAAATAATTCATTTATCTGGGCTTCATTTTAAAATGTAGATTAGAATAGAATGAAAAAGATTTATTTATTTGCTTAAACATGTGTATATACAGCAATAATAAAGTATTTAAGTTGTTACTTTTTTTTTGTTCAGTCATGTTTGCCGTATATTGTACCTATGTAATACAGTCTATAGACCCTTAGTTCCCAGACCCCCAGTGGTTCACGGAAGACTCGACGGGGGTCTACGTTGGCGTGACAACAAAAAATGGGTGTCCACAATTCGTAAGCCACATAAGTCCATGAAAATATATTTGCTTCCGATAGTGAAAAAATAAAATGTTGGTTGGTCCGGATATACAGATTATACTTGTCGGATTAAATTTCTAGCTGCAAGGGGTCCACCGGAACCAGCTAAATTTTGAAAGTGGTCTATGAGAAAGAAAGTCTGGGATCCTAAGGTAAAAATAAAAGATAAATGGAATATAATTATATTTAGTAGTTTTGTATTTCTTATTCTATGTAAATATTAGGTCGAACATATTCGATGTGTAATGTGTATAGTAAAAAACATCTAGTTTAACTTCTAAAATCCGTATTATCTTGGTTTAAACCTATAAAGAAGAATATAAATGCACAACCGCATTTAGGCACGGACTGCCTTTGCATTGTCACAAAGTGTAAGTGTATGCGCCGTCATGCCATCCTACTATCTATTTTAGGTTTATATTAAAACATATACCTTAGCGCACATTATTTCATCTCTATAATATTATTAAGTTATTATTGTTATTATCTTTAGTTTTTTATAGTCAGTAGTATATGGCATAATGGCTGCAACACCTTTTTAATCTGAGTTGTAAAACACTGAAATTATATTTAATTGGCTATTTAAAAGGGTGGCCGTGAGTTTCTTGCAGGTTTCTTCTCATAGGCTCAACCCTTTGCCTGAACCTAGCAACTAACATAAATGTAGCTTCAGTAACTTAGTAAACTCACTGACCTATATATTTTGACGTTCATAAGTGTTACTTTGTGACTTAAATGAATAAATGATTTTTGACTTTGATTATAAAAAAGCAAAACACACCAAGGCTTCATGATACTCTGAGCTCATACTGGATAAATAAAAACCAATAAGTCAATTATACATACATACGTTTACTTTGAAATAACTTCACTTTAAGACAATGAGATGATCACCATTTTAGTCTCCTCGTAACCATGGCTGCTGCAATGCAACAAAGTATAAACAAAAATGTTTTAAAAACAGCCTTTAGCAAGTTTTTAAATTTATGTGATTAATATAGATACACAGACAGTGTAGACAGAGTTAGAGTTGTATTTCTGCATTCACATATATTATTTTCGTTTATTTTCTTATATGGATATCGAACCCGTTATACACGCCATGACTTATGTGTCACGCTTTACCTAACTGAACATAGACAATCCACGGCTACCATCCGCAACGTAATGGGCGTCTATGGTCCGTCTCCCACCTTGATGCGTGTACCACACATGGGGCATTCCTCCCCCCCACTGCCACCGCGCCACCTCCCACTCATTACCATCAGGCCCCTACCATCGGTAGGCCGTACCATACTTCAGACAGTAGCAGTTAATAGAAACATGTCTAATAAGAAATACAGCTTGCTTAGTATAACTTATCTTGTAGGTTCTATGGTTGCGTGTTTGTCTTGAGTTCGATTACGGGGTCACGGAAATTGTTAATGGTGGTATTTTTTATTTGTGTCTGCCTCCGTGGCGCAGTGGTCGTGAATGCGATTGCCATGAATGAGGTCTCGGGTTTTAATAATAGCACGGAATTCAGATCTGTGTCCGTTAAATAGGCCCGCTCCATATTATGTGGTACTTGTCTGTATATTTGGCAATTTCCAATAGTATCACTGAAACGTGAACTAGCTTACATTTACGTGTGGAATGACTGTGCTGTGGGTTTAATCCCTATTCGAAACAAAAAATTATGTGATCCATAAAAACACTTCTCACAAAAATTTAGAGAGCAAAAAAGAAATCTATTATTTTGGGTGATTTTCAACAAGATGTAACTTTAAAAATAAACGTCGAACGACAAATTAAGGCTCCAAGTGTCTGGTTTTTGGATCTGAACTTATTCAAGTTTTCGAAACCCACCCTGAACTTTCTGTCCGATTATTGGTTGCTGTGATTATTATTGGTGGATAATCAAAGGCAAAATAATCCTTTTCCATTTCATTTAAAGACAGATATCGTAGCGGGATCGAGATCCTTAAAAAAAGAAATTAAAGCTGTATAAACAAGTTATTCGGTCCATATAGGGACTAAATAAAAACATCCATGACCGTCGACCAAAACGAAAACCGAAAACATTTTGAAAAAATAAATGACCTTTGGTTTTTTTAAGATAACTCAAAAATATATTGAATATTTTGGATCCAAAAACTAGACACTTGGTTTGGCAGCTACAATTTTCGTTTTAAATTTGCTGCACGACCATTTTTCTTCATGTTACAGCTTGAAAATCAACCAAAAGTGTGAGTTCTTTTCTCCTTTTATTTTTGTAAGAAGTGTAGTTCTTCCAATGCCGATACAGGAATTATGCCTAGTGTGAAACTAGTCCTCTTATAATGAAATATAAACACATTTATATTAATGTTGGTATAATAAACAACATACAGGTGTCATACCGTAATAGCCTATTTCCATTCAAACTAAAATCTATAGCAAATTACTGAACCCTTTCGCTGTAAACTTAGAAAAACCAATAAGTACTTAAGCTATTATTTTTTATGTGTACTGATGACCGTAATCTGGCAACACTTTCCCAACGAGAACAACCTTATGTGTGGAGTAAAATTGACCATATAGTCTATGGCCGTGTTGAGCCTAATTAAACGAAATTACCTGAGCTAGGCGCGGAGAAAATTGTAGGTAGGAATGCGCACTCCAGATAACTTCTGGATGTATAGTTGTAGTAGATATATAAATGATGATATTGGCATGGCAGACTAGCTTCTGGGTAGGTATAGCGTTTCTAATGGTTTATTAATGATCTCTTCTTCAATTTAAGAGTCAAGCTTTTGTCGGTCGCGTCTCTTCTATAATGTCCTATCTTCAGGAAGCGCTTTGACTTCTTGATACGACGTAACTTTTACCTTTTCTTTCACTTGATCTATGATATTTAATTTAAAACGATAACTCCTACCTTAGAAATTAATTTCTGTGTTACGATGAACTTTTTAAACATTCAAAGAAAAGACACAAAGAACAAAAAAATCCGGCGCAGCCATTTGTAGATCACAATTTTTTTGTCGCAAGTGGAAATCGTACCCACAACTCTTGCGCAGTGGCAATAGCAAGACTATCACTTAAACTACTTCGCAATCCGTGCAGCCATATTGTATAAGCCATTTTCCTAGTGGGAGATCGTTGGATTGCCACGCAGAGGTCTCGAGTTCGATCCCAAGGCGCGCATCTATGACTTTTCAAGGTTATGTGCGTATTAAATAGTTAACTATCGCTTGTTGTAACGGTGAAGGAAAAGTGAGAAAACCTACATGTCTAAGAGTTCTACATAATGTTCTCGAAGTCTGCCAATCCGCACTGGGCCAACGTGGTGGACTATGGCCTACGCACACTCAGAAGAGGCCTGTGCCCAGCAGTGGGACAGTTTAATACAGGCCTGATATTATTACATTTAAAAACAAGCCTTTATCATAAAGAGGTAGGATTTATTTATAACACCCATATTTCGCCAGCTGCGGTTTTAGGTAGCGACTCTATTGCCATTTGTCAGGCAAGACGAGATTCCATGCTGCAAAGAATTTCTTGACAGAAAACCTTCATAAGTAACAGTTTACTAAATCGAACTTAAGACCTCTTGCTCAACAGTCGCATTCATTACCACACTACAAAATTATTTAATTATTGTCCTGGCAATACTGCAACACTAACGACGTTCTGTCTGTCTATTGTAGATTGGATTAAATATATAAAGACGTCTAAACTCACAACACTTTTAAAACGTTTTTTGACTGTTTGTTTTTGATATGAGGAGGATTTGAGGAGACATTTTTATATTTGTTCCAATATCATAAAAAAACACTGAACGGATTTTCATACAATTTTCGTATTTTGTAACTTGAATTTCATCTTAAAAAGAATGCATAATTATAAGAAGATACAGATATATGAGACATCTAATTTACTTAGATACTTTTTATGTATAACAAAAAGATCAATTATTCAGTATTTTTTAAATAATAACACTTTAAAACAATGAGAAGACCTTAGTCTCCTCGTAACCTTAGCTGTTAAACATTGAAATATCAGATGAATCCTAACTAATATTGTAAATTCGAATGTGAGTTTGTTACGTTTTCTTGCCTTAATTACTTGACCGATTATCAGGAAATCTCGCATAAACATTGTCAGGGTTACAGCAAAGAAAAGGACTGGAGGTATGGAAAATTTACCCATACCTTCGCGACCGAAGCCGTGAACAATATCTAGCAAAAGGCGATCGTAATTTTTAAGTGTATATCGTCTTATCACTTATTAATCGCATTTTAGTTTACTGTGGCAATCATTAACAGTAAGTAGTGTCACAATTTTAGTCAACTCGTTAATTAATCTACAATCACCAATCTATCGCCATTTCCCATCACAAGTTTAATCCGAGATAATTTATAACAAAACCACTTCATTCAAGTATCTTCCCATCCCAGCTACATATAAAACTGTTCCGACCGGTATGTATTCATGAGAGGATTCTTGTTAAACAGAACCCCGTTCACAGGTTTTAATTAACAGTTCCTTCATCAATTTTAATTATAATTTTAAGCAGTTGTCCCGCTGTGTGTAATGAATACTAAATGTTTGGTACTATGATTTATTGGACGACAATTATCTATTGCAAACATTTTCTGTTTGCATTCGCGGTTAGTCTTATTTCGTTTTAATTGGTTGTTCGGTGTGAAAATTGTCTTGTTAATAAAATATCTAAATGTCTAGTCGATTAATCTATGTTCTGTCTGTATACCATTTTTCTTTTGTGTTATTTAGTAAGCAAATATGGCGTACTAGTAACTACAAACAATACATGGAGAACAAATTTTTCTTTGTCTCAAAAAGAACCCGCACTAGCAATGAATCCTGTGTCACAGGCGTCTTTATAAACATTCAAAAATATATAAAAGACACCCAGACTCAAAACATCTAATGACAAAAAATTATTTGTGGGTCATACTAATTTCTTAAATTCACAATACTCTGCGCAGGAGCAATGGCAAGGCGACCTCTTAAGCCATTACGCCATCTACGCCTTGCTGTCTCTATTTGTTATATAAACGTTATATGTATCAAATAGCCAGTTGCACTCACTGATCGGTAAACGATTAGAGAGGTTAAGCAACGTTGGGTGCGGTCAGTCTATAGATGGGTGACCGCTTAGTGGTATTTCATCTGAGTGTCTCCGTGCTTCGGAGGACATGTAAAAAGTCGGTCCCAGTTGTTGCCAAATTGACAGCAGTCGTTAAGCCATGTCAGAGGCCTACGGCTTGAACAACTCTTGACAACAGGTTGGCCACTAACCACACGAGAAGAAAGAAATAAGATAACAAATAACAACATAAAAACTCCACTGTAATCTAGAAATATTTAAAATAAATTCATTTGTAAATGCTATCAAGATTTATAACAAATTAACGAATGTGTTCAAAGATCTACCCTTGACAATGTTTAAGACGCAATTGTCTAAATGGCGTCTAGACAATTGTTTTTATAACATCAATGATTATATGACATTCAAATATACAATATAAATATGTAATATATAATAATAAATATTTAATGTATGTACAAATTTTTATCTTAGTAATTCTAATTTCATAATTTGTATTTATATAATAAAAGAACTTTGATAATACTAGAAATAATACTATTTTCCTAGAATAGACTGTAAATTATAAAATTATATAATAAGACCTTTTTGCACACCATTGTTATGGTAGAACGTACAGAACCATTATTGTAATTATTGACATCAAAATCAAAATCAAAAATAAATTTATTCAAGTCAGGTTACAAGGTAAGGTAAGGTACTTGATGTCTGATGATTGATGATGAATGTCAGTTACACAAATATTTTTTCTGTACTATCATTTACTGCCACGTTCAGCAAAACAAGGGTGTAGGGCTCATGAGAAGAACAGGCAAAACCTCATGGCCACTCTTTTTAATCGCCAAGTTTACAATAGTCTTTCAGAAAAAATATGAACGTGAAAAATATGCTGAACGTGGCAGTAAATGATAGTACAGAAAAAATATTTGTGTAACTGACATTCATCATCAATCATCAGACATCAAGTACCTTATACTTGATGTCTGATGAATGATGATGAATGTCAGTTACACAAATATTTTTTCTGTACTATCATTTACTGCCACGTTCAGCAAAACAAGGGTGTAGGGCTCATGAGAAGAACAGGCAAAAAACTCATGGCCACTCTTTTTAATCGCCAAGTTTACAATAGTCTTTCGTTTACAAATCATAACTGTAAGGTGCTGCAACCATTTCTTCATGAACTACTACTGAACATACTCAAGCATTTAATAAAATTCATTGCTGATCATGTATATATTACATCTGTTTTATGTACTACATTCTGGCAAATAGGCCGGCATCGGCCTCGATGGCGTATTAGTTAGTGTAACTAACTGCCACGCCTGAGGTCGCTGGTTCGATTCCCGCACAAGTCAAACATTTGTATGCATGAACATGGATGTTTGTCTTGGTCTGGGTGTTTCTATGTATAATATCAATGTATTTACAAAAAAAAAGAAGTATATGTGTATGTTTATCCATTGTCTAGTGCCCATAATACAAGCTCTGCTTAGTTTGGACTAGATAGTGTTATGTGTATGTGGTAGAACATTATTATTAAATAAACGACTCCGAATCCGAATAGAGAACAAAAAAGGTTATTCTTTCTTGATCTTTTTGTTTCTCATTTTTTCATCTCTATTTATTAAAAATCTAATATATTAACAGTCCCACATACTTAAAAACGAGCACTTTTCCGTCCATCGCAAACTGCTGTTCCTAAAACATACCCGACAGAAATACCTAACTCTTCTTCCGATCCAGGAATGGCACTTGAGACCCTTGCACAGTAAGATTTACTACCACCGCGCCTTGTATGAACAAGGTAACAAATTAAGATATCTTGTTGGTTTCTCTAAGACCAGGTATTAGGGTGATTGGTAATTGCAGATCCAATTAATATAGACCGTTTAGAGTACGCTATTTAATGACCGATGCTTAGCAGTGCAATGTTGCAATGTAATCGAAGGCAGTTATTGTCAGATCAGACTAATTTACTGAATTTACTAGTATTGAGTAAGTACGCAAGTTGTTAAGATTCATATTGTAATTGATTGCACGTAAACCGTGGTGGTTTAGCCACAATCAATTATGAGTTCGATTCCTACGCGGGATAAAAATGTGTGTGGTCCATAAATCTTAGCTTAGCTGGTGATCTTTGTGTCTGTGTTCCAATATATACAAATATCCCTCGCGCTATAAGAATTATACCTAGAGCAAAAGTAGTATTTTTATTTATTGCTTATTTATAGTTTTTTTTAACCTACAACATTCAGGGTACTAGAACTGGCGTGGGGATCACTTAATAAGCCACTACGGCATCAGTACCTTGCCTGCATCTTCTCATGAGAGCTCCACTCCTCGAACAGGCTCTTATCAATGTGAAAATAATTTAAAAAATTATTATTTAGTATGTAAGTTAAGTGGCATGTCCAAAAAAATGTTGTATGTAATATGGGAAAAGTATTTGAATTTAACATAGTAAAGATTTCTTTAAGAATCAGATTTAAGAGAAAAATTACATATTCGATGCTTGAATATACCTGAGAGTATTGATAAAGGTGTATTATACCGACATTTCGGTATCTATGTTTTTATGTTCCACATAATAGAAGGCAAATATTACCATCTAAGGGACGTATTCCCAGACGCAGAGTTACTATTAAGAATTCCTTAACAGTAACATTTCGCTAAGCCGAGCATCGAGCCCGGGGCTTCAGAATCCCACGCACACTTAAGCCATTGAACCAAAGAAACAGTCTTAAAACAACACAGACTTTAGGATCTCTTTTGACTGCATGTTTGGCGTAGAGGACAAGCAGTCACCTCGCGCTATAGTCACGGGTTCGAATCCCACACAATTACTTGTAGACCCCACAAATAGTTGTTTTAAGTCTGGTTATAAACATCCCCGTGACAAGACGTGATCTCACGAACTTTAACGGAGTAGTTGTCTTTATGATTTTATTTGACTGCCTTATCGCGACAAACCTTAATTTCTGACGAAGTAGAGATTTTCTCTGCAATGTGTGATTGTAATATAAGGACCGTCAACTTTGCCAGCAAACACATCCTATACTCCAGAATACATAGCAATATTTTGCGTATGGCTTTGCTATATAGTCAAACAATTATGTCCGTAAGCATTTAAGTGTTGTTTTCGTGCTGCGAAAACAGCCACAGATTTAAAATACACTTCACGTTAAAAGTATTGCTGGTTCAAACAAAAATATTATTTTGTCTATAAATACTTAGATCTTTTGAGTGTTTATTTAGGAAGTAGAGCTCGCCTGTGTGAAATCCGCTTGACCAGGATACACCACCATCTTATAGAAAACCGGCGTACGGATAAGAACGCATCTCAATCTCACCTCTATTTATTTGTATGACTGCCTGCTATCAATAAAATCGATCCCAATAGTAGCGAACATGAATCAACACCACGACATACCTCAGAACTAAATAGTCATCGTTACTCATAGTTATAGGATAGGCATAGAATACACAGCTTGTACCGAGTGTCGAACCGCTCTTCATAACACGCCTATCCGCTTTTAATTATAAGATTTAATGCAACGCGTATCGGCCATCTCGACCGTACTAAAACGGATGAACGCGTCCGGACTATAGGAAGCTGTGCAGTCGATGTCAATGTTAAATAGTTTAACATTTTGATTTATATTCTACTAGCTTTTTGTCGCTTTGTTTGCTCAAAAACATTGCGTTTTCTAGATGATAGGTGCCCTAAGTCGTTTATTGTACAGCCGAGAAGGAAAAAATATGTACCTAACATATTCATTTGATATAAAGATTTTTACATATTTGGAATCAGTAAAACAAAGGCGCATCTGCCAGTATATTAAAAATATATAATATATTAGCGTCTTTTTCGCTTATGACGGCAAGATGGGTGAACCGGGGGTCAGCTAGTCTAAACTTACATTATAAAGAAGAAATATTTGAGTTTTTGTTTCTTTGTAAGGATTTAACTCAATAAAGAATAGACCGATTTAAAAATTATAAAAAGTTACTTTATCTAATAGTAAGATAAACCATAAAACATCACGCTGTGAGCTACTGAACCGTAGCAATAATCATAAACGTGGAGAAACCGCGGGGGACAGCTAATTGCGAATGTGAGTTTATTTGTTACTCATTAATGCCTTAACTACTCGACCGATTATCATGATTTTTCGCATATACGCTGTCAGAGCTACAAAAAGGAATTAGGGTACCTTTTATACAGACAGGGGTGTAAAAAAGGATATATTATGGTACCATCATCTAGAAAAAGTACTGTTCCCAAGCGAAACTGCGAGCAAAAGCTAGTATTACATAAAAGCTTCCGATTTTCTAACACAATCTCTACTTTACAACAGAAGAATAAAGTCTAACTTACCAATGACAGCTCCACAGTTGTCGCTGTCGTTCTATAAAAAGCAACATTTTATAAAGTTTTTCGTGTCTAGCATAAAAAGTCTATCAGCCAAACTGTCCAACGGTGTGATTCAAATTTGGTAGCTGAAGACATTCAAGGAAATACAGTTCATTGACATTTCTGAGTACAATAGATTCGCGAGGAGCCAAAAAAATACTTGGTAAAGAATCTATACGTTTATATTTATACAAGCGGCCCGCTCAACTTCGATCGGGTTGAATAATTATCTATCTTAAGTAGATATTAGTTAGGTATAATATAGTCTCTGACCATATGGAATAATGTACCTTTCAATTTCCTTTAACTATTGTTAAAGGATTTTACAAATAGGTGCAGTGGGTTCGGAGATGTGTCGCCATATACACACAAACTTACAAAATTTGCGATGTCTATGCATTAACTGGATAATAGACATAGTGGTTATATGATCGTCTCATCACTGTTATTGTGCTAAGTATGAAATGTTCTATCCTGGCACAGGACAGAAAAATGTCTTGCGCAAATTGTTCGGAGTCTGCATTTTCCATGTTTGAAAGTCTGTAAAGTCGAGAACTTTTTGAAGTGAAACCTTCTTTAGGCGCGTTGAGCACTTCTTGGGTGAACAAAAATCATGGAACTCGCGTCATCGTCACCGAACGCTTTCCATGAGCTATATGTATACTGTGTATATGTGTACTTTTTAGGTGAACAAAAAGCGTGAAACTCGCGTCATCATCACCGCACGCTAGTTACTTAGTTTTCACTTCTGTCGGCAGTCCCCAAACACTGCCCTGCATGTTTTTTTAGAAAAGATTACTCTCGCACTAGAAATATTTCCGGTGTCGCGGGGGACGTTACAAACATTCAAACAACGGACACAAAGACCATCCAGACTCGGAACAACCGTCTGTGGCCAACAGAAATTTTTGTCCCGGGTAAAGACCGAACCCACAACACTCAGTGCGGGAACTATGGCCACTTCGCCATCTGGGCAATCTGTGATCTATGTATTATCTGAAATGTTGATGTAGTTGTTGCCGCTGCAAGTGAAAACTTCTTTAGGCGCGTTGATCACTTTTTGGGTGAACAAAAATCATGGAACTCGCGTCATCGTCACCGAACGCTTTCCATGAGCTATATGTATACTGTGTATATATGTGTACTTTTTAGGTGAACAAAAAGCGTGAAACACGCGTCATCGTCACCGCACGCTAGTTACTTAGAATTCACTTCTATCGGCAGTCCCCAAAGACTGCACCGCATGTTTTTGTCATGGCCAGAGATCAAAGCCACGAGAGTTTGATCTCTATCAAACTCTTAATTGATTTGATTTGATCGCTGGACAATTCTCGCGCTAAGCTTGATTGCATAAATAGTTGTTAGAACACCCAATCCGTTTTTTCAAAGTATGTGATGTCCCGATAATCCCGGATTAGGAAAGTTAATGAATCCTAGCGCGACAAAAGCCTATTACAAAAATAAAAAGAAAGATTTGTACCTCCGTTACACAGCGGTAGTAAATGCGAATACCGAGCATGAGTTCTCGAGTTCAATTCCTGATCATGCACAGTATTACCTATATAATATTTCTGTCGTGAAATTCCCAGTTACAGCACGGTGTTTTAAACTGTGCCCGGAAAATAGCAATAGGTTGGCCCCATATAACTACGGCTCTAAAGACATGACTCGACATGATCCATGCACCCGGGCCATAGACCGTGTGAAAGAACACCGTGGTAGTTTTAGTCGGTAGGACCAAAGACTTTCTATCTGTTTTACAAAAAAAAGTATATATGTATGTTTATCCATTGTACAAGCTCTGCTTACTTTGGACTAGATGGTGTTGTGCGTATGTGATAGAATATTATTATTGTCTTTCCCCGGGTGACCCCGTCATAACCACTCTGCCCACTTCCACGGAGAGGTATGCGTTACAGCATTCCCGCAGGTAAATTAAAAAAAAGTTATAGCATTCTTCTGCTTGCCCGCTTTGGGATGTAGCGTACCACCCTAGACCTCAAGGACACAGGTACGATTCCCGGCGACTTACCTACCGCAGTGCCACCAAGGCAGGCTAATTAAAATGCAACCTACACATAAAAAAATCGAATTGTCTGTGAGTAATATCGTGTTGAGTTTCTTTTATTCAGCTCAGATGGTTATACGTATTCCAGAAAACCATAACCGCACATTCTTAATTTTTTCTCTGTCTGACTGTGTGGTCTGACATATGGAATTGCTAAACTGGTCTTAATAAAACTTCGCACACAGGTGCGAGGATGCGAATTTTTTAAACTCATAATGGCTCAAAATTTTTCGAAGTCGTAATCGCGTGCGTTTTAATTAAAATATATAGTTTATATCGATTGAAATTCGTGGTAAATGGTGGTAGTTAATGACCGCCAAAGGCATACAAGGTAACATTGGGATAACAGGCTAATTAGTAAATAATAATATAATTGCTGTGTAACCCATTCTTTATCTCAATTAAAGGCGCAAGGGTTTCAACGAATTATAATACATCCTTGCTTCTATTTTAATATTATAACAAAAGTCTGTCTGTTCGTTTGTCGGTCTTTTACGCAGCAACAGATAAACAGGTTGATATGATATTTTTGTATGAAGCTGTATGAAATGAAGTACATATTTCTAATTGAGTGAACAAATAAATCATACGATTCTGTAGGGTGGAAATATTGTCCCAGTTGGCTAGGCACATTTTTTTAGCGTTTTTTGATACTTTATAAATGACGACTAATCAATATCTACTATATTATAAAAAGGAAAGATGAGATTTTTTGTTTGTTTGTTTGCAAGGATTTAACTCAAAAACTATTCAACCGATATGAAAAATTCTTTCACCATTAGAAAGCTTTGAAATATAGCCTATGTTAATTCATTATTTTTTAAAAGTTCTGTTACTAACATAACTTAACCTACTTTTAAGCAAGCGAAGCTGCGTGCAGAAGCTAGTTAACAATAAAATATCTGAAGACAATGTACCAACTACTTAAAATTAATTACATTGTTTTAGCAAAGGTGTGTTGTATGATTAATTTATTATCTCGGTAACATCTGCAGTGTAGACACACAATTATGTGCTCTTGGTATGGTGGCTGGGTTTCAGTCATTATTTGGAGTACTGTAATTATGACTAATTGTTAATTTTAAAGGTGTATACCTTTTTTTGAGTATTAAAGTGTTAATTATGCCTAATGAACAAGGCATGCAATTCATTATGAACATATTTTCAATTTAAATTTAAAATACTTTCGAACGGATTTAATCGCAGTTCATTTTTGATAAAATAAAATAAAATATCTTTTTAACTCCCGATAGAAAAGAAATCCTCTAAATCAAGGTTACCATAGTCTAACAATATCATTGCAATAACAGAATCATTTTGAATCGATCAGATCTCTGGCAGTTGCTTAAATTCATCAACTAGATATAGCAAAATAGTTTGTTTTGAATCATATCTAAGAACACTCTCGATCGAGTCATCTTCTTCTCCCTAGCCTTTATTATTCCCAAGTCACTTGGGGTTGGCTTTTCTAGTCTAACCGGATTTGACTGGGTATCAGTTTTTACACGGAGGGACTGCCACCTGACCTCCGCAACCCGGAGGCTAACGATACCCTAAGGCTAGACCAGTGTCAGGATATTATAGGGCACTGACTGCCCAATAACGACTGCCATAGATGTTCATGGCAGCCGAGATCGACGGCTTAACGTGCTCTCCGAGGCACCTAACAGGCGATAATTGTCAATCAATACGAACATAATTTCGAAAAGTCATACAACTTCCGAAAGTCAGAGGTGCGCGACGTGGGTTCGAACCCGAGACCCTCTGCATTGCAGTCTGTTGGTTTCCCCACTGAGTCACCTATTAAAACAAAAACCTAAATCTAAATCAGTGCATTTTTTTAAAAACTACTATGCCATAGATAGACTCATGTTTTACGACACGACGTGGCAGAGAGTAGCGGAGAATTAAAAGGGTATATCATCCTCAGCGGTTATAATATCAGCCTCGTATGTATGCTGTCCTAATGCTGGGCACGTGCCTTTTCTCACTGTGAGAAAAGTCAGATCAGGATGTTTTTTCTTCACCGTTAAAGCGAGTTATAATTTATTATTTACTAAGATATCGACGGTTAAAAACACTACTTTAATGTATTTCTAACCAGCTTAAAACAAAAGAAAAACATCATACCGGTCGTATGAGCTTCTATGTATGTTAATTCAAACTAAACGAAAGTTGTACAATTTGACGAAGATGATGTACTTTCTAAAATTGTCCATTGGATTATTATCAATAATCTGCTATTTAATGATATACCATGACGTATTATTATGAAAACGAATATTCAATTAAATGTAGTCGGGATTGACTCTATTGAAACGACTATGTTTAAAGCTGCCTGCTTAAAGCCAAATTACAATACCGAAAATAGAAAAGCTATCACGTAAACTTAGATCTGTAGCTTAAGCAGTAAAGACGACTAGGTGGATCATTGATGTGAATACGAATGGTGAAACGGTTTTCCAGTATGGGTAATTCAGTCATGGGTTACATTCATAGCAATATGTCATATAGGATGTCTAGAGGGAAATGAGAGATATAAATACTATATTCATATTACAGAAAAGGGCTTTAAGAGCCATTTATAACCTTGATCCTTATGTTTATATTTGGTGTGATCTTTAAATGTGTGTGTCTGATTGTTATTTGTGTCCAGTGTTTTAATGTTTATAAAGTCCACCGCGACTTAGGAATTATTACTAGTGCGTGAGTTGTCTTATTAAGAAAAATAATACAATCATAATAATACATATAAATAGCTGATTTAGGCAGCGTCGTATAATCCCTCGGCGTTCTTTGGGCTAAGAAAAGTCCAGCCTTCTGGTATTTCCTCCAGCCTTGTATGTATATTTTTAATTTTCTATTAATAAAAGTTATTGATGTAATAATCATGATAATAAGAGTTGGTAACATGACCTTTTGATTAAAATTACTTAAATAGTTTAGCAACAACTTCATTTTCGAATTCCTTTAAATAAGTAGTTGCATTTATTTGTATCAGTATCTTTATGATTAATTGATTATCTGGATAGCATCTGCAATGTTGGCAAATATGAAGGCCTAATTAGAATTCAACCTGTTGTGTAATTATATCCGTTAATTATTTAAAGTTGTTTAATTAGGAGTAATTATTTATTTCAAAGGAATACTCGGTTAAGCTATTTCAAATTAAAAACACATTCTGTAGTTTCTGTACATATTTGTACGTACAGCATGCATATTTTTCTTTTTATCGCTGTTGCAGTAAGTAAGCAGTTACCAACACTCATGGTCATTCCACTCTCTTCTTGGTATCGGAGAAGCAATGCGAAGAAAATGCAACCAAGGTCCAATAATAAATTAGGTATTGGCTCGATAGGTACTGATGGTCCTGTGCCTAATCTATAGCCGTGTCGGATTGCCATCGGATTAGGAGAGTAAGGTATTAGTAAGTGCAGTTGTGTTTGTGTAAACACTTTTGTACCATAATACCTCTTGCTTAGATGAGCAGTCCAAGATAATGTTTGAAATACTCACCGTTATCGGGTACTGGTGACTAGGGCTCCGGAGACAACTACTTCCGTACAATACGTGCCAGCAATCCAACCATCGAACGCGAGCTTCTTCGGGTAGTGGACGAAGATCTTGGCAATCAAACTACTGACCGAAACGACCATCGGCACAATGCTATTTATTTTTCTCTTTTAGAAAAAGGCAACTGTCGATTTAGGGATAAATATTGTGAGGCGGTGGACTTTACGAACATTTAAACAACGGACACATAAAAATCCAGACACAGAACAACGTTCTATCTGTGGATCACACAGCGTTTGTCCCGTGATAGGAATACACCTACAATACTCCATGTGACCAATGAACCACTACGTTATGAGTGCAGTGAAATTATTACTATAACAAAAACACTCAACAATATCTAATAACAATAATAATGTCCTCCAGGCCGAATTTTGGTCACGGTGGCCAATCTCAAGGGTGACTAGCCATCTCCACCAGATTTATTATAGTGCACAAGTGTGAGCGCGTACACAAGTTTATTTAAAATAGAATTAGAATAATTCCTTTGTCGCAGGGGACTTTACAAACAATTTGCAGATCAAACATATTTTTGTCCCGTGTAGGATTTCAAACCACAACGCTCGATGCAGCGTCTATTCAACAACCAACAATTCTCTATTTAACAAAATCTATTGAATCACCAATAAACGTTACAAAATCAGCACCTTTAAGCTACCAATAAAAGTCAACACTTTCACATTGAATATTGGAACTCATAAATCGATATTATCTCCATATCTTGGTTGGAAGGTCAGCTGTGGGCGGTGACCATCACGCGGACGGTAGTCGGGGCCGAAAGGATACTATGATTATCATATCAGAGTAACTGTATATTTTGTTGGGTATTTGAACATTAGCGAGAATTACTACCATGTTTGGTTGGGTATTAATATTTGGTAAAGGTTAAGCGATATTGGTGAGCAAGACCAACTAGATGTACTATCGACTGGTCATAAACAGCGTGCATATCGAAGGTGCCGTCATAGGTGAACGTATATAAATAGTCATATCTTTATATATATAATTCTTCTGTACGTGTGTTGACAGTGAACACCTCCTAAACAGCTGGACCGAGTTGAATGATTTTTTTTGTGTGTTCAAGTGGATTCCTGGATGGTTCAGTTTTTTTTTTTTCGCCTTTACTGGACAACGTCTTTCAGGATAGCTAGTATAAGTATAAGAAAGTAAAAGGACGTAGAGCTATGAATAGCTTAGTTGGCAAAGCGATGATACGGTTTGATGCAGTCGCAGGTTCAAGTCTCGCTTTATGAAACGTCTTCCTAAAATCACGCCTATATATCCAGGAGAGATAGTATATACTCCGGAGCAGTATGATTGTGAATTGTAAAAAAAATTTAGACAATATTGTCTTCTGTTTACGCGAATGTTATTCATTGAAATTAAACTCATTTATACAGATATTATCGCGTTGTTTATTTAACAATGTATTATATAATTTTTATTTTTAAATTATGTAATACAGTGTTAAATGAACAGCGCGATAAAAACTGTATAAATGAGTTTAAATTCAATAATTTTTTAGACCTCAATACTCAATTGTTTATTGCAATTCTCTCGTTAGAAAGCGACCTTATTGCCGTCTTAGATTTTATCATTCGTAAAGACTAATTTAAAGTAATGTAGTGAGCATGTAAGTCTGCGATCGTGACGGCTTGGAAAAGTGTTATTTAGCTTTATATCAAGATATTTTTCCTAGCAATGCGCCTTCTATAACTACGCATGCCAATATGGTCTCCTCATTTACGTAAGTTCCAATACTATGATATAATGAGGCATTATTACACGTCTCTCTCTCTCACCTCTCCTTTTCTAGAGATCTGGCGCTATGTTAGTGTTGAATACGTTTGCCTCCCCTTTCTTGGGTTCGGGATACGCACGTACATTTATCGTTGACCAATATTTTTAAACTCACACAATATTTACATAATATTGTCTTATGTTTACGCGAATGTTATTTATTGAAATTAAAATCATTTATACGGATTTTATCGCTAATCATAGATTTCCGCTAAAGAACACCGATTCCTACCAAGGATGCTTCGCGAGGCTATTGAAATCAAAAATCATCCTAATTTCAATAGAGAACATGGTTGGAATGTACCACCAGCTTGGGATCCAGTAATTCAATTAGTCAAACCCAAGAAGAAGCAAACCACAGCTAGACTTCATGATACTTTGAGCTCATTCTGCGTAAATAGAAACACCAATGATTAAATTATGTTCGGGTACTTTGTACTTTTTTTTAATAACTACACTGGAACATTGAGACCACTACCAACTTAGTCTCCCCGTGACCATAGCTGCTGAAAAGCAACCGAAACTTCGGGGAAAGTGTAAACTTAAATATAAATAGTTTTAATAGTTTTATTAGCTTTAAAATTAGTAAAGTTCGATAGTAGTAGTAGTGTAACAGTTTCTAAATTATGAAAAACAGTGTTAAATAAATAACGCGATAAAATCCGTATAAATGAGTTTAATTTCAATCACATAATATTTATTTGATTACGCCGTTAAGGTAACTCACCAATTAGCACAAACTTAATAAACACGCCGACAATGACACATGCTGTTAAATGGAAAACAACCTTTACCTCGCTAATTAAATAAACACTTTAAAACAAAACCGATAACTGTAGCAAGCTATAATTTTTCTTCAATATACCTAATTAAGCAATTACTTTTGCAAAATAGTTTATAAAGTTAACATTAAATTAAAATGTGCATGACTAAATTCTTCAGAAAATGGTCGACATTTCGGCTACCCTATTAGTATATATCTATCATACTGTCAGTTTATCAGTACTAAAACTATTAAATAATATATATTTATAAATAACCGGGTAATTGTGAGACGATTTCGTTGGCTAAAGGTTCCGTACCACGCAAAGACTGACTTCTAAAACTATAATAATTGCGAAGAGAAGAATGTTCATGACGCCTAGGATTGCCCATCCCAACTATTGTAATAGAAAAGGGCTGACAATGCCAAACTCTTGTAACGGTGGACAGCTGCATCCTGCGATCTGGTCGTATTGCAACTTGCAGTACACAAGAGACAAGACACAAATTGCAATACGACCAGAGTATTGGAACTTGCAGTATGCCGCTTCTAACAGAAAACATGCATCTAAGTATTTTTCCTCTTCGGGAGGCATCCTTAGGACAGTTTGCCAACGAATAAGCCTTGAAATCTTAGTAATTGTTGTTTTACTTTAGACAATACATTACAATCTCGCAAAATTTGAAACTTGTATGTATTACCGCTTTTACGATAGAGCCAAAACAAAAACATTAAAAGCGTGTTTCTAGATAGAAACCCACATTAAATTATTATTTATATTTATTCATTAGGGTCTTTTGTATATTCTGTGAACATTGGAAGCAGCTATTTATTATATTTCAAAAGAAATACCTCTTTGAAGTACAAACAGATACCCATAGAATACGTAACCATACGAATACACACGATTTTATTAATCACCTACTAATAAATTATCAAAAAGACTGGACATCTTCATACCAGGTGAAATGACTATAGCTTAGCAATTTGATAATTCGGATGTTAATATCTCGTTACATAAGTTTGCAGTTAATTAAAAAGTCTCAGGTTCAACACGAAGAAGTTTTTATAGCAACGTAGCGTTCAGAAATGTAGACCGTTGATTTTAATAGTCTCGCCCTCTAACGTGTGACTGTGAGGCGCAATATGTCAAATTCAAAAATCATTATTACTATTAACATCGTCAATGCACATTAGTTATCAAAATCAAAGTCAAGAATGATTTATTCATTTAGGTCACAAAGTAACGCTTATGAACGTCAAAATTAATAGGTTAGTGAATTTACTAAGTTACTAAAGTAAGAAACGTCACTCTTTTAAATCGCCAATTAAATATAATTTTAGTATTCTACGACTCATATCAACAAGGTGTTCCAGCCATAATACCATATTCTTACTGACTATAAAAATCTAAAATTATAGCAATCTTTTAACAGACTGTTCTGTCTATCCTTTGATTATTAGTATTGGTTACGTATTAATATGAAAAGGCTTTATGGTACAGGGTAATAATTCGAACTGCTGTGCATAAGGTCACGTGCTTTGGTCACGTGAGCATCTAATCCAATGGACCAATCCTAAAATAACTACCGAATCTATTTATAAGGCCGCCATAAGCATGGAGTCTGACATGAATTAATGAAACTCTTGTACTAAGATGTGATTTTAACAAGATATCATCAACTTTCAAGAAATCGGCAGTAGCTTAACAATTTTTTCTTTCCTACGCATTTATATTACAAAATTGAATTTTCATACCAACGCGACGTAATTTCTTATAGGTTCATAAATATAATTTTGAAGTGAAAACTTCTTTAGGCGCGTTGAGCACGTTTTGGGTGAACAAAAATCATGGAACTCGCGTCATCGTCACCGAACGCTTTCCATGAGCTATATGTATACTGTGTATATATGTGTATTTTTTGGGTGAACAAAAAGCGTGAAACTCGCTTCATTGTCACCGCACGCTAGTTACTTAGTTTTCACTTCTATCAGCAGTTCCCAAACGCATGTTTTTATAGAAAAATACTACATTGAAATTAAACTACTATATACGGATTTTATCGCGTTGTTTATTTGACACTTGAGAATTTTACAATTTAGAAACTATTACACTACATACTAGTAGTATAAAATTGTACTATTAAACATTACTAATTGTGAAGCTAATTAAATTATTAAAACCATTTATATTTAAGTTTACACTTTCTTAGACGTTTCGGTTGCTTTTCAGGAGCCATGGTCACGGAGAGACTAAGGTGGTAGTTGTCTCAATGTTCCAGGGTAGTTATTTCAAAGTACCCGAACATAATTTAATTATTGGTGTTTCTATTTACGCAGAATGAGCTCAAAGTATCATGAAGTCTAGCTGTGGTTTGCTTCTTCTTGGGTTTGACTATTTGAATTACTAGATCCCAAGCTGGTGGTAAATTCCAACCATCTTCTCTATTGAAATTAGAATGTTTTTTGATTTCAATAGCCTCGCGAAGCGTCCTTGGTAGAAACCGGTGTTCTTTAGCTAGAATCTGTGATTAGCGTTAAAATCCGTATAAATGAGTTTAATTTCAATGAATAACATTGGCGTTAACATAAGACAATATTATATAAATATTGTGTGTTTGAATATGCCTTGACCTTATGACCTTGTGATCCCTATATCTCGGGGATCCTTTGACCCACAGGGCCCATATTCAAACTCGACCGAGGGATGACCAAGGTGTCTCCACAAAAATTTACAAGTTAATCGGTCTAGTAGTTCTGGAGCTATGCCTGTCACTAACAAACTGTCACTAACAGACAGACACACAGACCCACATAGTGTTTTCATTAACCTCGAAGAACACTCAGAGGTTAATAACTTGGCACAATGGCCAGGGGTCCACATAAAGCACTATGCCATCCACATAGTCTAAACTACATACAAATTTATCATTTGATGCAGAATTTATTTTTAGCGACACGATTTTACATCATACGAATTATTTCAAGCAGTTTTTTCCATTTAAAAAGACTACTCTCTCTGTAGGAATGAATCCTGCGTCGCGGAAGACTTACAAACATTCAAACAACAGACACAAATAACATCCAGACTCGAAACAACTATTTGCAGATCACATATATTTTTGTCGCGTGTGGGAATCGAACCCACAACACTCGGCGTAGTGGCGAGGCGACCACGTAAGCCACTGCGCCATTAAATAATTTTCAACCTACGAGCATAGCTGGTCAAACAGATGTAATACAAACTCTGTCTATCCCTTTGACGATATACGTACAAGCATTTGCCTAAACACCCGAAGTTAATCCATTCCTAGCATGAGCATAAAAAGTGATTACCAATAAAAAAAAATCTTCACCTATCAACCTACTTATTTAGGTTTGACAGGTGAAGTAAACGCCGTAAGGCCCAGTCCTGCATTCAAAAAACATTTAATTCAAAAGTTTCTATATCCAAAAAACTCGTCGTTTTACTTACTGGCAGTTAATTTTTAACACAGATTCTATGAAAATTATGTCAAAATCTAATTGTCTGTAGCTAAAACAACTTGTTTCTTGAATGTAGGAGGCGGGCTTATGAAAACTTCAATACTTAAAAATCCCTACCACATAGCTATTCATCCAAAGGTCTGGAATCTTCATTCCAGTGGCAATTCTAAGGTCGTATCTATTTGTATGGCCGGACGCGAAGCCCAGTACTCGTATTAAATCGTTACGATTTACAATATTAATAGGTTATTTTGTAAGCAAACTGTTCGCAATAAATACAAGTTTTGTGCGCGCGCGCAGATTAATGATTGTTTTGAATCGAGCGATCGGTAGCTAGCTGAAATTGCTTGCTGTTATAATAATGGATAGTTCTGATTTTTAAAATACTAAAACGAGTCTGTTTTAGTCTGTCTCGTTGGTGCAGCGATAGTGAATGTGATTGCTGTACGTGAGGTTCGGGGTTCGATCCCCGAGTCAGACAAAATAAATATATTACATTTGAAATTTCTAGCATTTATAATAAGCTTAAGTGTCTTTATAAATTTGATGGATAATGATCTAAGTAGTATATAATACAATTTAGTAGCCAGTGCGCCAAGTGCTGTCGGTTCGATTTCCACGAGACAAAATGAATCTGTAACATTTTTGTGTTTGTTGTTTAAATACTTTTAAACTTATGTTTTACTAAAAAGAAAGGGCAGATGAAGCCGTTTTTTTAAGATTACTAATTTTTAGGTTTACATGTTACAAGTATTCTTATCCCTTTAGCTAAGTGGATATGCTCGTGTTAGGAGTGGGTTCATGTCGGTAGGGCAGGGCAATAGCTAAGATTAAAACCTACGACTTTTTCATCGCAAATACTATACTTTCCACCGCTTCTTTTTTCTTATTACCGAACGGACGAACTGTTCTAGAAGTCCGAGTTCAATACCCAAAGCAGGCAATTTTAATGCCTAATGGCAATAACCACTTACTCCCTCAGTAATCCCTTATTACAGACCACATTTATACAATTATCTAGCATCAAAGAACGCCTTCGTTCCACGGAATGTTACAATTAGAGCAGCCAATTACAACATCGGGTGTACATTTTAATAATCGGTGTAAAAATCTTGTAATTTACAAACAAGAGAGCCAGTTCGTGAGCTCCTAGATGCAGGATTAACTGCTGTGGGGGCAAATGAAATTATTTCTGTTCTATCCACCATCTTTATTCCGCGGGAGCACGCCAGGGTTGTGCGGAATAGAATCACTTTATTATTGTGAAATGCTGTGGTTGTTTGTGTGTGTCTGTGATTGCTGTGTTATAGGGCTTAGATTCGATGTGTAGGTTAGGTAGTGTTAGAGTCTGAAACTGTGTTGTGTGACGGCATAAGAATCGTCACTTATTACGTATGACCTGAAACTATAGTTTTTGAAATATGAGTGTAATACAGCCCAGTCTACTTTTTAGGGTATATAATGTCAAAAGCATAAGCTCTGTTGTAAAAGACTGCTCGGATGACGTGACGTAGTGGCTTAAGTGCTCGCTTCGCCACAGCCGCTGCGTCAACTGTTGTGGATTCGATCTCCACACATGACAAACATTAGTGGGTGCGGTAAGTCTATAGATGAGTGACCGCTTAGTGTTGTTTCATTTGAGCGTCTCCGTGCTTTGGAGGGCAAGTCGATCCCGGTTGTTGCCAAATTGACAGCAGTCGTTAAGCCAAGTCAGAGGCCTACGGTCGGCTTGAAAATCTCTTGACAACAGGTTGGCCACTAACCACAAACGAAAAAGAAAAAAAGAAGACGACGCAGGACTTATTCTAAGTGCAGGTGTCTTAAAAAATACATGTACGGCCTTTTTTACATATTGGCGTATAAAATATGCCTCACATGTTTTACAGGTGGTGTTATGTTGGATGTTATGACATAACTTTCAGCAATAAATAACCTGTCTACATTTTTATTTAATTGTAGCATTGGCTTAATTATACTAATAGATTTTGCTCACTGCTGCGCTCGCGTTAATGTAAAACTTGTTAATAAATTTGTATCCCTTGGGAACACGACTTTTTTTCTGGGTGAATGGTATGCTCCTTTCTGTGCCTCTAACAATGTGTTTGCGAAATTTCATGATGATCGGTCGAGTAGTTAAGGCGTGAAAGCGTAACAAACGAACAATCTCACACACGCATTAATAATATTAGTTAGGATTAGGAAGTTAGGATGTAACTACAGGTAACTTCATGCAAGATAGCTAAGGAGTATCCTCAGTTGTTACGCATCAGACTTTTGACATATTTTCCTCTAATGATTAATCCTCGTATTGATATGAGTGGTGATCGCACTACTGTGAGCCGTGTATCGCGGGATTTGTCCCCGCAGCAAAAATCATGTGTAATATTGAGGTTAAAGAATTTATTTTCAAAAAGACATACAATATGTCACTTTCCTAAAAATAACAAGACTTCATTTAGTGAAATACAAATTTTAGTCGCCGAACACTCCTTTAGTAGTTTAATTAATTTAGCTATAAGTAATTAAGATTATATGCAGTTGGTCTAATGTTGGTGTTGGTGGAATATTAATAAATATTGTGTTTCATCGGCTAGACTAAACATAATCATAACTATGTTTGTTTATTCCTTGTGGACTCTTATGGTTTCTAACGCTTTACGGAACAAATACCACAAATAGCTGTTCTAAGTCTAGGTTTTTGTTGTTTCAATAAATTGAAACTTTTTCCATAGCGTCTGGATGCCGGCTAATTGATTAGATGAATAAAACATTATTCTAGACATATATACCTACTTTTTGTAATAAAATCTGAAATAGTATACCTACATATTTTAAGGTTATTTGTCTGACTGTTTGTGGAACCTGATATAAAACAAATTTATATAGGTAAGAGTAGTAGAGACAGTAGGTAAGTTTTTGAAAAGCTAAATGTTTGTTTAATTAAACCGATTGCTAATAAAAAAGTCTGTATAATTGTATATCTACCAAATAATAAAAAAGAAAACCTACTTATTAGACCTTTTGATTATACGTAAAAAAATCCAAACGCAGTATTTTTTTTAATTTACATTATCTTAAAGTATCGTTTACTTAAATCTAGGCAGCGCAGCGATCAAATTTTATGCAAGACAAGACAAAATTAATGACAGCAAAAGAAAACATCTGTCACTCTAATATTAGTTTTAAATAATAGTTTTATTATAACTGAAAACTTACCTTTTTTATATTAAAGTTGTTCTTGGAAATTGAAAACTGTATAATACAAAATATTAAAGAAGAAATTATCTATAACGGTTTCCGATGATTGAAAAGTGATTCAGCGATATTTTAAAAATAAATTTATTTAGCGGTATATGGTAAACGCCTATTCTTATTCTGCCTTGTAGCTCTACTCTAGTGAATACGACTGTTGTGTATGAGGTCTTAGGTTCGATTTAAGGGCCGGGCTAGTTGTTATTAGACGAAAAAAGTATTATTGTAAAGATTTTATAAATAACAGGACGCAGTCTGGAACTGTATGCGGTTGATAACAATACGTTCCCTATTATGTGGTGTCTAAATCTTTAGTTTGGAAAACCTGTCTAAGGTTTTGGGAAAATAGGCGTTTAACTATGTATGTATAGTTAATACAATTAGATTAACTATGAATTTTTGTCATTTTTGATCAGCTCCAAGTCACGTATCGGATTTAACTCCCGGCACTAGAGTAATTCTTGGTTTAGAGCTGTGTGCAGTAGACCTATTGGATTGCTCCATTACAGCAGCATATTTTATTGTGAAAGTCTCTTCCTCTCTAGGCAATTAAGAAGCTAAGAAAACCTAGACTTGAACAACTGTCTGTGGACCACAACACTGGGAGTAGCAACAGTGGCGAAGCAAACACTTAAGCCTCGTGTCCACTAAGCAAGATTTGACGTGCGACGTAATGCACAACATTGTTGCCTACGGCAACGCAGAACTTTGTTTAGCAACGTTGTCTGTCCACACATGACCAGTTGTAGGCAACATGTTGCCAGACGAACTAGTATTGATTTCCGCGGCTTTTTCACGTGTCCTCTTGACAACATTTGATGCTCAACTGCATGTGGCACGGAACAAAGAATAAGCCGCGCGTCATGTTGCGCGTCTACTGGCAACGTCGCACGTTGTTGTGCAACGTTGCCGATCTTGTTGAGCGTCACGTGTTGTGCGACAATTGTTGCCGAGTGGATACGAGGCCTAAAGCTTAAGCCGTATCCACTCGACGCGCGGCTTGTTGTTTATTTGTGTAACATGCATTTGAGTATCAATGTTGTCAAGTGAAGATGTCGCACAAAAATGTCCATGGTATGGTAAAATCAACACTAAAATTACTCTAACTAAATCAACTTTGGCGACATGTTGCCGACTACTGGTCATACGTTGACAAACAACGTTGTTAAACAAAGTTCCGCGTTGCCGTGAGCAACAATGTTGTGCAACATGTCGCGCGTCAAATGTTGCCTAATGGATACGAAGCTTTAAGCCACTTCACCATCCGTGCAGTGGAACTGTAACTTACAGATATAAATATAGATAACTAACACTTAGCTACTTCTCAAGTGAATAACTCTCACAACCTTGATCAATAAATAACATTTAATCAACGGCTCATTAACGTTATCTAACTTTTTTACCCTAAAACTCAACATTACGTAAATTTTATAGATGCTTTTTTTTTGATTACCCGCTGAAAATTGTCAGTAACCTTTAAAAATAAAATACCTAACACATAACCCTAAAATGGTAGCTCAACGGTAACCTAAAACCAATCTATTTGCTGGAAACAATAACCTGTGAGTGGCTGCCCTACCAGCAATTTGCTCCACGATCATATTGAGATCTCTTTATATCAGGCCGGCCGCTGCGCCGGCGCAGCGCCGCTAAATTGGACTAACTGTACCGAGGCTACATAGTAAATATTTGTTGGACGTTCAAAATAACAGGACTATTTATGGCTTCTGTTCGACTTTCTTTGTTAAGGAATTCTTGGTCGTTTTGATTGGTATAGATGCGTGGAGGATTAGTTTGGCAGTTATGTTACTGTACAACTGTTATTTCAGGCTGTAATTATAATTTATAATTTATTTATTTCTCATCACAAATGTTTGAACAGTAATATGGCTTAATCTAACATCAATATAAAAAGACATTTGTGAGAGACTGGTGCCCGAAATAGGTATAGGAATACCTGTGTTACGGGTCACCAGGCCCCCAAGATCTAATAGCAGCCGTATTATAAGATTAAGTATAAACCTAGTGTACGATGAGGAACAATATCAACAATACTAATACTACTATACTTAAATTCCTTTTATTCTATTGGAGTGAATTAATTGGATATTGGGTATACATTTAAGGTGTGAGTGGGTGTGTGCGTGTGTGCGTGTGTGAGTGTGTGAGCATTTATTCGTTATTGTATTTAATACTCATGACCTATAAGTTAACGTTTATTAATCTTTCATTTTAAAACTTACATGTAAGTATTATAATTTTTTTACTATTTTAAATGAAGCATTGCTAAGTATTTCTGTTAGGACGTTCTCAATGAGCAGCTTGCAAGCTTGCTTAACTAAAGACCTAAAATCATATCTGGCAATATAGATGGGAGCTGTTTTATTTTTGATTTTAATAAAATAAAGCCCTAAGAATAAATCCTATATCGCGGGAACTTTACAACCATTCAAAGAACGGACACAAAGAACAACTTGGACAGCAATTATTATTTGTGTATCACACAAAATGTTTGTGGGGTTCAAACCCAACACTCAGCGTAGTTGCAGTGGTCGTTACATCCGTGTATCAAACCTCTGCCTTCCTCTTTGAGGTATACTAACTATTTATAAAAAAGTAAAATTCTTATCATAGATTAAACAATAATGCCGCATTGAAAAAAAGGGTGTGTCAATTATAAATGGAATTTCCTCTTAATAAGGTCGAAATGTTATAAAAGTGGTCAAATTTGATACAAGTCAACAAACATTTTAAAAGGGGAAGGAGGGTACAATAATTTGTTATATTTCACCTAATAATATTTGCACTGTATTAAAGAGTCCCACTGCTAGGACATATCACAGTGTGGGAAACGATAGGGTATAGTCTCACCACACTGGCCGAGTTAGTAGACTTCACATATCTTCGAGAATAATATGGAGAACTCTCAGACATGCAGGTTTCCTGGTGTTTTCATTCACTGTTAAAGCGAGCGGTTATTAACTATTTACTTCGCACATAATTTCGAAAAGTCACAGATTCGCGCTTTTGATTCGAACTCGAGACCTCTGCTTAGCAGTCCTATTGGATTCTCACCAGTTTATTTATTTATTAGGCAGACCAACAGCTTTGAAATACATAGTAATATAAATAATATGCAACAGAGAGCCAATAGTAGGTCTCCACGACTAATTCTTAAATAACAGTGCGTGGACAGTAATTATGGCGATAGCTCAGTGGGGAGACCAACAGACTGCAATGCAGAGGGTCTCGGGTTCGAACCCACGTCGCGCACCTCTGATTTTCGGAAGTTATATGACTTTACGAAATTATGTTCGTATTGATTGACAATTATCGCCTGCTCCATGCCTCGGAGAGCACGTTAAGCCATCGGTCCCGGCTGCCATGAACATCTATAGCAGTCGTTATTGGGAAGTCAATGCCCTCTAATATCCTGACACTGGCCTTAGGGTATCGTTAGCCTTCGGGTCGCGGAGGTCAGACGGCAGTCGTTCCGAGTAAAAACTGATACCCAGTCAAATCCGGTTAGACTAGATAGGCGACCCCAAGTGACTTGGGAATAATAAAGGCTAGGGAGAAGAAGGACAGTAATTATGGTCATAAATTACCGCCCCAGACCGCCACGGTGGCGTAACGGTAGTGAAAACAATTCACAATCACAGCAAGAAGTCTTGAATTGGAAGGCAGACGGTTCGCTCCCTATAACGTAACAATGAAAACACTTTTTTTTAATACAGCTTCCGCACTAGTATTAAATCCTGTGTCGCTTGTGACTAACTAAACATTCAAAAAACGTACACAAAGTACTACCTGACTAGAAACAATCATTTGTGGATCACACAAAGTTTTGTCCCGTGTCGGATCCGAACCCACAACACTCGGCGCAGTGTCAGGAGCGAGGCGAGCACTACCCCATCCGTGATGTCCATTTAGGTGTAATATAAATCTTCCTTCCCTTAGATTAACATAACATCGCCTGAGTGGATGGCATAGTTTTTTGAATAGCAGAGCCTCGCTGATTTCATGAATGGGCCGGCTCGACCGGGGAAGAACTACCTTCTCACAGAATATCGACGTGAAGTATCAGTATTCCTACTGTTGTGTTTCGTTCGGTGAGTGAGAGCGCAGGAGGCCCAATTACCGCTCCTTCTCCTTCCCACTTCCTTGCCTAAAGACCGGCAACGCGCAAGTGATGCCTTTAGCGTTGCAGGCGTCCATAGGCTACGGTGACCACTTACTATCAGGGTCGTTTCTGATTATCGACGCGAAATAGCAGTATTCCTACTGTTGTGTTTCGTTTGGTGAGTGAGAGTGCCGGAGGCTCAATCTCCCTCTTTCCCCTTTCCTGCTCCTTCTCCTTCCCACTTTCTTTTTCTCTTCTTCCTTTCCTAAAGATGCAGCAACGTGCAAGTGATGCCTCTGGTGTTGCACGCGTCCATAAGCTACGGTGAACACTTATCAGGTGGGCCGTATGCTTGTTTGCCACCTTAGATGTATTAAAAAAAATAGACTTGCCCCCTATAACTTAGACCCTATATATACCCACGTTTGCAGTTATATTTCTTAAAGTGAGGGAGAATAGGTGAATTATACTTAGCCGATAAACAAGCTTGGTGAGACCTAACCTATGTAATAGAAGACATGCGTCTATCAAGCACAATTCTAGATTCCGTGCTGACCCTGAGAATTTCCTAAGAGACCATTATACTTTGCCCCATCCGGGCATCTAGTAATCCAGGAACACACGACCGCACGAAAACATAGGCGCATTATAAAGCCAATGGCGGACGTGACTATTGAGGCAGTACTAATAAATTTAAACTTTTGAATGAATGAAATTGAACAATAATTTGTCAATAACGGCATTTAAACTGCTCTCATGCACATTACACTTAGCAACAAAGCAGATTTTCGAAATATATTTAGATTATACGACTAAAACTTGGTGTTTTAAAAATAAATATTAGATTAAAATCGCGGGTTCGATTCCCGCACAAGTCAAACATTTGTGTGCATGAACATGGATGTTTCTATATATAATATGTATGTATTTACAAAAATAAACAAAAAGTATATATGTATGTTTATCCATTGTCTAGTACCCATAATAATAATATTCTACCACATACACACAACACTATCTAGCCCAAACTAAGCAGAGCTTGTACTATGGGTACTAGACAATGGATAAACATACATATATACTTTTTTTTTTCGTCAATACATACATATTATACATAGAAACACCCAGACCAAGACAAACATCCATGTTCATGCACACAAATATTTGTCTTGTGCGGGAATCGAACCCGCGACCTCAGGCGTGGCAGTCGGTTACACTAACCACTACGCCATCGATCTGCTTAGTTTGGGCTAGACGGTGCTGTGTGTATGTGGTAGAATATTATTATTATTATTAATTAATTCTGACATGTAAACTAAAACGAGAAGTATTTAATTTGACATGTAATATGATTTAAAATATTATTTATAAAAATGAACCCAGTTGAATGCAAATTTATTTTCAATAATAATTAATCTCAAATTCAATATTATCATGTAGGTACCTAATTTGGTTAATATACATGTAATTAAGTAGCTTAATTGATATAATTATATGTTTTGCATACCTGTATTACAGGTGAAATGTGTATTGATCTAATTTATATTCTGTAACAGCTTTGTGTACCACATTTGAAGCAAAATAAATACATTATTATTATTATTATTCCACGCACTTACGATATGCCCATTTCAACTATTGTAATACATAGAAAAAGGTTGACAATACCGAACTTCTCCGGATAAGGACAGCCACGTTCAAACACAAAGTAAACGTCGACATGTGTTTCGCCTCAGCTCAAGGCATCCTCAGGACAGTTTGTTAACGAATAAGTAACTCGTTTTTGCATACGGTTTCGCCCACGCATAAAATGTATACCCGTTTTGTCGGCCTCGATGGCGTAGTGGTTAGTGTAACCGACTGCCACGCCTGAGATTCCGGGTTCGATTCCCGCACAAATCAAACATTTATTTGCATAAACATGGATGTTTGTCTTGGTCTGGATGTTTATATGTATAATATGTATGTATTTACAAAAAGTATATATGTATGTTTATCCATTGTCTAGTACCCATAGTACAAGCTCTGATAGTTTGGGCTAGATGGTGTTGTGTGTATGTGATAGAATATTATTATTATTATTAATATATAAATGCTAAGCCCGGCTACGTTTCTTAATTACTAGATTTTGATCGCGGCATCGCTCGCATAAATGTTATATTAAGGAAAGGTTATGTCAGTTTTCAATTCCTCGGCAATAATACCTTTTTTTAGAATGAATGGTATCCCAAGATGTCCTTTTCCGTACCTTACAAAATGACAATGTGGCTTTGCTCTTAATGTTAGGTTAGATTAGTTACAGTACATTTTCTAAATGAAAGGTACGCTATGTCCTTTCTGCACCCCCGACAGCGTGTATACGAAATTTAATGATGATTCGATAAGTAGTAAAGGAGTGAAAGCGTAACAAACTAACAAAGTCATATCGCATTTACAACATTAGTTAGGACTAATTCGAACTAATGTTATGAAGATAAAGATTTGTTTATTTGTCACAAACATGAGTAATCTGTATATATAAAACTGTTTCGTTACTGAGTGACTGACAGACAACGCACAGCCGAAACTACTGGACGTAAGAAGCTGAAATTTGGCATGTATGTTCCTTGGAGAGTGTAGGGGAGCACTAAGAGAGGATTTTTGGAAATTCCACCCCGAAGGGGGTGATATTGGTAAAAAGGCGCGATATAACCAAATTCCACGCGGGCAAAGCCGTGGGCGGAAAGCTAGTATAACATAAAATGCATGGTGTTAAAGAAAAATATGCTCATCATGTTTTGCGTTTAAGGCATACAAATATTAGATTTAAATGTTAATTAATACAAAAATTAATCGTAAATTTAATTGATAGTATCCAATATTTCATTAATTTCAAAGATAAAAATAATAAAAGTTCATCTGTCAAATAATATATTTTTCTGCTTCAATTCGTTGGAAAATTTATTATAAGTAAATGATTGGACTTACACAAATAATGTTTTTATGGATAAGTGCGGTTCTAGAGCTGTATGTATATGCTAGTATGCGTATTTTGGAGTTATCACGCCTGTTACGTTGTACTTGTCTGACAATTTTGGAAACAATCGCGGGTTCCTTTTTGACAAACACGGCAATATTATTGTCTTTTGTTTATGCGAATGTTATTCATTAAAATTAAACTACTATATACGTATATATATTAGTCTCCCCGTGACCATGGCTGCTGAAAAGCAACCGAAACGTCGGGGAGTGTAAACCAAAAATAAATATATTTAATAGTTTAAATAATTTTATTAGCTTATAAATTAGTAAAATAAAGTCAATAGTAGTAGTAGTGTAATATTTTCAAAATTTTGTAATACAGTGCTAAATAAACAACGCGATAAAATCCGTATATAGTAGTTTAATTTCAATAAACACGGCAATTTCAAGGATGTATAATGACGGTAGTGTTAGTATTTTGTGCTTAATAAACAAAGGCTTACAACTTTCTGTACTCTTAATTTGAAACATAGCACGTATACAGCGTTTTTGAGTTTTAAAAGCCATGTCTTTATTGCATTTATAAATGCGAATGTGAAATAGAATACTTTCATTTACTTCCCTAACTCTAAAGTTAAATGAAAGTATTCTATTTCGCATTTGCGTAGGTCCTTTGAGATGAAAGAGATATCAAGACTTTGTTATATAGAGACAAGATTTTGTCAATAAATTTATATCCCTTGGAAGCATTACTTTTTGCTCGATGAACTTACTCTTACTTACCAAACGTTATTTTATATATATATTTTTTTCTTGAACTAATCTGGTAAACAAGCATACGGCCCACCTGATGGTAAGTGGTCACCTTAGCCTATAGACGCCTGTAACACCAGAGGCATCATTTACGCGTTGCCAACCCTTTAGGAAAGGGAGTGGGATGGAGAAGGAGCGAGAAGGGGGAAAGAGGGCGATTAGGGCTACGGCACTCGCACTCACCGAACGAAACACAACAATAGGAATATTGCTATTTCACGTCGATATTCTGTAAGAGGGTAGTCCTTCCCCTGTCGAGCCCGCCCATTCCTGCTGAAATCAGCGAGGCTCTACTATCAGTATAATATCTAATGTTTTAATGACATATTTTATTGTATTTTGGATGTCGGTAATGTCGGCTCTCTACCCCATACCTATTGTAAATTGGGGCACTTTACAAACACCATAACTAATATTATAATAAGAAATACGAGTGTGTTTTCTTTTATTTTTTATTTATTTTTTTATTTATTTATTTAGCACAACCACATCATATGTATTTATACATTTATAGGAAACATTACACAGTATTGCATCTGATACATATGACAGTTACGGTATGCATAACATTGGCTATAATAAGTTAGTTACTTATTTTCTAACTTATATCTACTAGTCATTCAAATAACAACAAATAAATTCGAAATTCGATCATCATGAAATCTTCGCATACACGTTGTCAAGGATACAGTTAAGGATATATGACACATTTCATACAGAAAAAGTAAGTACCATTCCCGTGGGATACAAATTTATTGACAAAATATACATTAAATCTAATTGAGAATAAATAGTAAATTAGTAAGAACACAGATAAAAATAAATTTCGCGTAGAGTAAACCGATTCCCATTATATAGAACAGTGACTTGTAACATCTTACACACCATTACAGATAAAAGATATGACCAGATGTGTTCCGCCCTCGTTAGACCAAATGGTGTTTTGTCACGAAGACTGGGCCAAATTTATGATGTGGCCCTATACCCCTGTTCAGATGAGAATGGCGATTGGACTCTGTTACAATCTACTGCGGGATCGGTGCCGGCTATTAACTCGCCTCGATTTAACTAACGCTCTACGGATATATTGCATGGATTAGTGCGTAGATGGCGCAGTGGTGCCATTGGTTACTAGTAGATACGTCAAGGGTGGTGGATTCGAATTCCACACGGGACAAAAATTTGTGAAATTGACAAATTATTTTCTGAATATGGGTGTACGTTGGGTCCGTTAATTCTATGCTTATAAAGTATCTCGCGATGCAGTGTTTGATATCCAGAGCAAGAGTAGACTTCATTATAGCCGAAAACAAAGAGATTTAATAAATTAAAAAATTAAAAACTTTATTATTTAAGATATCATTAGGACATATTTAATAATTGAAATTAATGCATTGCGCGATCAGCATTTGTCTAGTAGGTTATAAAGGAAATACCCCATTTTTCCTACATCTTTGAGCCTACTTGTTACAGTCATAAAATTGAAGACATAAGTTAAAGAAATAAACTTATTATACTTCTGCTTTATTTCGTCAAAATTGGCAATTGCAATAACGAGATATTTTTATTCGAATGTGTAACTAGGTTAGATTAGTTAATGCATAAGTCGCGGTACATTAAAAGTAAAAATAATTATTGTTTTAGCTGATTTATAATGGAAAACAGGAACCAAATAGCACTGATACTTAAAACGAAAAAGCGAATAACATAACAGAACACATCACCGGCGCAATCACAACCGAAAGAATGTACTTTTGATTTTTAGACGTTAAACGCCATTGTCAAACTTGAAGTTTGAAGTTTAAAAGTCTGACACCGTGTCTTTTGAGCTGAATATAATTAAAGCAGTGTAATTAATTACCATAAAATGTTATTTTACCATCGTAAATTGCATATTGTTTTTTTATTTTATGTATTGATAAACTAACAAACATTTTACAGTAAAAATATTGATTGTAAAACATGACTTTAACTACAAATTAAGTCGTAATTAATTAACATAAAAAATTTATTTTTACTATTCTTAATTTTGAATTCAATTTATTTTTATGATTTTGTTTAGTGATCAAATTACTCTGTTTTTGCAGTAAAATATGTAGCTGTAACACATAAATGGACATGTTTCTTTTATATTCGTATATCTCTTCACAATGTTTAAAGTAAGAATCAAATATTTAAATCATGCCCTAACCGTACATAAAACGAACGAAAGTGTCAATACCAAAAAGAGTGAGCTCACACATTTACATGATACACAACAATAGTGTGCAAGTATCAAGATGACTAACGCGTGTTATTAGGATATTTATTTATAATTCAAATGTCACATCGTCATTCTATGTCAGGTAACAACTTAACGCCTAGAAAAGAGACCATATTTTAATGCATCTATGATTTAAATTTGACCACACAGTGACTGCACTGTGTAGTTACTGTGGTTTAATTGATTGCCTCGCCACAACTCCTGCGCCGAGCATTGTGGGTTCTATTCCCACACGGAGCAAAATTTATATGATTCATGAACAGTTGTTCCGAGACTGGATGTTCTTAGTAACCGTTGTGGTATATTTGTAAAGCCTCCCGCGACATAGGAAACATAGTGAACAGAGTGCGGAATATGTCTTTTAAAAAAACCGTGTCGAGAATTAAAAGTAAAGAAGTATTTAGAACTATTACAAATATACGAATCCATAGCTTTAAATAATTCCTGTAAAGACTTGTAATCAAGAACATATCAAAAAGTTATATAGTAAAAGGATTATAAATATAATCGTAATCTATGATTCATTATTTCTATATTATATACAATGTATTAAAACATACAAAAAGTAATTCTTAAATAAATGAATTACATTAAAAAACAAAATATATGTCACTTATTTGCGATATTGACGTTCAGAACAGTCTACATGGCGTTCTTACCAGAAATACGCTGGTCATATTATATGTACTTATACAAACCACATCTGTCAGTCACATTACTCAAAATTAAATAAACAAAAAGAATTTAAATATACTTAAAATTAAATAAGATACAAGATTTTCAAATAGTAGGGGCAAATTGTCAAATGACTGAAAAAGGATGCTTGATACTGTGACGTAACCGTTATTTTACCGCAGCTGTGTAAGGGAGATAGCGCGATATCCACACTACGACCCCAATTTAAAACCTTAATTACTCCCTTATTTTGCAACAATTTTCGATATTGTTTGCATAAAAGCATTTCTTTTGATTGATATTTGTTCTTGTGTATAAAATCCTTAATGTTATAAATGTCAATATGTGTTTATCTGTTTGTTTGTTACGCTTGTACACCTTAACTACTCGATCAACCATTATAAAATTTCACATACACGTTGTCAGGAATACACAAAAGGACTTAGGGACATACCTTTTATTCGGGGAAAAGTACTGTTACTAATCTAACCTAGCCTATATATATATGTAAGCGAAGCTGCGGGTAAAAGCTAGTTATGTTTAAAATCAAACATATGGGTAGTCGCGTACTACACAGGCAAAACAAATATGGCACTTAAATTATGGCAATGACAGTACTTCCTGCGCTTGGCGCCGTCAAACATTCGCCTCGAATATTATCATAACTTTCGTCTCAAGCAAACCGTGGTATTTCATTATTTACTACTGACACATCGGGCAATCAAAAACGAACCAGCAAACTCCAGCAACCAGCTAATAAAGACGACATACCACCGAAACACAAATCGATTCGGTACCGATTTTGTATCGATACATAAATTCGTTGGTTAACAATCGAGCTGTACTACTATCGACCATTAGGTCCGCAGTTTGCCAAACGACTTAAGACTTAGTGCAACCATTTGCGTTTGCGCTTTAGTTAACATTAACTGGTCTTTAGCATCCATTTAGGTTAAAAATATTGCGGTGTATTCAGGTTTACGTGCAATATGGTTCGAAATTAGTTATGCTTAATGATAATGGTTTGTTGGTGTTGGTAAAGAGAGTTTAGATGGCGATATTATTACCTGTCTTTATTCGACTGCATTATTGGTGTGGTGGTCGTTGTGAGTTCGATCTCCACACGGGATAAAAAATCTTTATGAATCACAAACAGTTCTGTGCCTGCTGTGAATGATATAAGTCGGGGTGTACCTTTTTACCACCGATCATAAGATTTTATTTGCTTTATATCTACAGTGTATAAATGATGTCTCCATAAAAGAAAATTTTAATCTACCAATACGATTAATTTTAAAATAATATAGATATAAAATGCAGTACTAAATAATGTTTGTTTTAATTCCAGATGTGTCGAGATGTGTGGATGGATAACGGATGGGTAAGCATACCATAGCTCATTGAAATCCTAGCAGATCTAGCAGTCTATTAATAACGAATTATAACTACCGCCATTTAAAGAATGTGATGGATGATTTATTAATATAGATATTAGGTTTTACGATAGCGACCACGTTTTAAGTCTAAATAGCTGGTATATGTATTATAAACAACGTCCACAAGTTGTGTAATTGTAAGCATATATTGAATTTAGTAGGCGTTACTTAGCGGAAGTCCATTGTAATAAAATTATTGAGAAAATAGGAACCCGCCATGCACCCTCGGATTGCCGACCCCGACTATTGCAACACAAAAAGTTGGGCAATCCAAGAGTGCGTGGCGGGTTCCTCTTTTCCCAATAATTTTATTAATTGAAAGCAATTCGCAAATAAATATTGTGACGACCGTCGTGAGTTTGTCCGAACCAATAATTTGTATTTAAATTGTTCATTGCCGTCAGTTTACCAAAAGCCAAATTTGTAGAAAGAAACATCACACACTACTCCAACAAATCGTAAAATCTACTGAATCAAGTGACGATTCAGCAGATCAGAATGTCGTGGTTGCTGCTGCAACTGTGGCTTGCTGCTGCAAATAACTGTTATATGTATAAAACGATTGTCAAACATCCATATTATGTATTATATATTATTATTATAAACAAAGTCGCAACGGAAGACCAGCGCTAGTTGTTTACAACTAGCATCTTGCTGAGTTGCGACCTATTTGCTGCAGTAATGTTATTGTTCCTTTTTACTTTACTTTTTGCTAACTATATTTGTAAGTGTACTGTTGCAAATAAACGTATTTTCTTTCTTTCTTTCTTTCTTTCCATTGTATTGTGTATCGCGGGACTTTACAAACATTCAAATAACGGACACAAAAAGCACAACCTCGGCCCAACTGTTTGTGGATTACGCAAATTTGTGTCACGTGTGGGGATCGAACCCACAACACTCTGTGCAGTGTTAGTAGTGAATGCGACTGCTGTGCATGAGGTCTCGGGTTCGAATCCCGGGTCGGGCCAACATAAAGGTATTGGGTTTTTCTGTTAAGAAATCTCAATACGAGCCCGGAGTTAGGAAGTTGGCGGTGTTAGACACCCCCGTGCCTCGGAAAGCACGTAAAGCCGTTGGTCCTGCGCCTGATCTCTCTCCGGTCGTGTCGGATTATCTGTCCCATCGGATCATGAGGGTAAGGGAACAGAGAGTGCACTTGTGTTTGCGCACATACTTGTGCACTATAATATCTCCTGCGCAGATGGCCAGTCTCCGTTAAGATTGGCCACCGTGACCGAAAATCGGTCTGGAGGACATTACTAGCATTTGTAGACTGTAGCCTACTATTGCCACCTCACCACGGATATGTGGTCACTGTAGTAACAACTTATCATCAGGCTAGTGGTGGAATTGTTTGCCTTCTCGGCTGTATTTCTCCATACAGGCTTTTACTAAAATATACCCTACCTGGAATATGATTGCACGGATGGCAAAGTGGTTTAAGAGGTCGCGTCGCCACTGACACTGCGCCGAGTGTTGTGGGTTCGAATCCCACACGGGACAAAAAATTATGTGATCCCAGATGATTGTTCCGAGTCTGGGTGTCCTTCTGTCCGTTGTTTAAACGTTTGTAGAGTCCACCGTGACACAGAAATTATTTCTAGTGCGGGAGTTATATTAAAGTAAATAAAATATTAAAATACTAAAAGACACGCTTTATTAAAAAAAAACTAAAAAGTAGAAAATAATTTAATAATTTAAAAGCGTGGGGTGAGGGTTATCAAAATATCTTAGAAAGCACCCCACGCTTTTTTACATTAAAATTTATAAAATTATTTTCTACTTGCCAGTTTGGTTTTTTAAAGCGTGTTTTTTAGTTTTTAAACTATTATTTATTTTTTATTATAACTTTTTTTATGCTAAATTCTTGTATTGTCATCGGTTCTCGATAAGTGAGCAAAGTTTCAAATCAATCCGTCGGTTTGAAAGGGACGAAAATCACGTTCAAAGTTTCCGTTACATACATACTGACATACATACTAATATCAGACGTATGAAGCTAATAAAAGCGTGTTAAAAACGTTTCAATATGGGCAAAGCCTCCATTATTACAATTAGATTTCATACAACAAGCAAGAGATCGCCTTCCCATTGACACCACGCTGCGTGTTGTCGTTCAAATACTGCAACATTATTTGTAATACAAGTAATCGTTCTCAATCCGGCTGTACTTTGCATCTGCTAATTGTACGTTTAAAAAGTCACACGTAACGAGGGTGTCCCACAGAGCGGGCGTTATATTTGTAAAAATAAATACATCTAAACGACACCCCACCTGTGAACTCAAGTCAAAAGAAATAAACACACACGACGTTGGAAATTTGATGTATAGCAATTATAAGGAATTAATATGCGAAAATACATATCTGTTTTTGTTTGTGCATACTTTGCTTTAAGAATTGTGTAGACTGGCGATTTTCTGTAGCGCGCATGTTGTGGATTAGTTGCCTACGATCGGCCATAAAAGGATTTAATGTAGTGTAGTTAACGTTAATGTCTATACCCTGTACAAATACGTGCGTCAACTGACCAAGTTGTTATCGATTGACATAGTATCCATAAGAAATTAGAATGGTATGAATTAGGATATATCTTAACATATAAGTAAATCGTCTCTTTACGGCTTGGACGATATGTGTTTTTATTGAAATTAAACTATATTTACGGATTTTCACGTGTTGTTTATTAAACACTTTATTACAGCTTTATTCACTTTAATTAATGACATAATTAACATAATATATACACAAATTATTTACAAGAAAAATATAAACTAATATAAAATATAAAGTTTATTACATAATTTTGAAACTGTTACCCTACTACTGACTTTTTAAGCTAAGTATATTATTAAAACTAAAAATATTTAAGTTTAAACTTTGCCCGACGTTTCGGTTGCTTTTCAGCACCCATATTCACGGGGAGACATGACTTATGTTATTTTTATATTCTATTTATACTAAATGTTTTTTCAACAAATCAAGTCGACCAACATTTTTATTGAACATTCATCTAAATCAATGAGTACAAGCTGATTTACAGTATCTACACAAAATTGTAATCCATACGATTCCTCACCAAACAAAATCGATCACCAGCCCAGAAATCGATGCTAGATATCAGTGGTTAAGCCTATCCTGTAAAAAACCTAGAACCATATAGATATAACTATGATCAAAACCACTTAGACATAAATATTTCACTACGAATACAGGCCATATAGAAATGTTTTTATGAAACATTTGAGAAGATCATTATACGAATTTTTACGTAATTTATAATTCAATGTATTCAATAAAAGACTCGACAACACATCCCACGACAAATAGTCGCCGGACTGCAGTACAATCCCTCACTATAAGTCAAACATTTATAGAATATTTCCAGCTAGACACGTGTATGGTGTGTTTATGGTCTAGGGACATTCAATTACTACGAAATTTACAACATAACATCATAGCATGGTATAAATTATGGCAAATATGACATTTGTATGTACGATCATCTGCCTACGTAAAACGGGTAAGGTAGGTACCGATGTCTCATTTATTCAGTCTTTTTTATATCACCTTTGTTGGTGACAGGTAGGCAAACACATCGTCTGATGGTTAGATATTATCTACCAACTATAATTTATTGCTTACAATTACAAAAGTCTTGCTGTGTACAATGTGAGTTCCCGGCACTTTTACTTATCGTGCGAAACACGGTAACAGAGTTAGTACTCTTACATAGATATCCTGATAGTTAGCTTAGCTCGGGATAGCTCGGGAGCAGCTATGTATTTTTGAAGTGAAAACTTATTTAGGCGCGTTGAGCACTTCTTGGGTGAACAAAAATCATGGAACTCGCGTCATCGTCACCGAACGCTTTCCATGAGCTATATGTATGCCTCCATGGCGCAGCGGTAGTGAATGCGACTGTTGTGCATGAGGTCTCAGGTTCGAATATCGGGTCGAGCAAAAAAGAAGTAATTGGGTTTTTCTGTTAAGAAATCTCAATACGAGCCCGGAGTTAGGAAGTTGGTGGTGTTAGACACCCCTGTGCCTCGAAAAACACGTAAAGCCGTTGGTCCTGCGTCTGATCTCTCTCCGGTCGTGTCGTTATTCGTGCCATCGGAGGTCATGAGAGTAAGAGAACAGAGACTGCACTTGTGCACTATAATATCTCCTGCGCCGACGGCCAGTCTCCGTTAAGATTGGCCGCCGCCGTGACCGAAATTCGGTCAGAAGTACATTGTATATATATATATTATATATATATGTACTTTTTGGGTGAACAAAAAGCATGAAACTCGCGTCATCGTCACCGTACGCTAGTTACTTAATTTTCACTTCTATCGGCAGTCTCCAAAGACTACCCCGCAAGTTTTTTTTCTGTGTGAAAGATATCAAGTCCTGCTTGTACTCTTGACGATGTGTATGCGAAATTTCACGACGATCAGTGTAGTAGTTAAGGCATGAAAACTTCAAAACAAACTCACATTTGCATTTATAATGTTACTTAGGACTTCATATATCATATGCGCACTAACACACACACACACATACATATACACACCACACACACAAACCACTCACACACACACACACACACACACACACACACACACACACACACACACACACACACGCACGCACGCACGCATACACACACATACATACATACACATACATACATACACACCACACACATACACACCACACACACACAACACACACAACATACACTTTCGCTCACTCACGCACACTCCATAGCCTACATTTAGTTACTGATATATTATATGCTATTCCACTTTGAAAAGAATAGTTAATAATACTTACATTGTTTTCGGAGGCCTGGTAATCTGTGTGACAGGGTTTCCTAGTGCAGATACCAGTCTCCCACAAGGGTCTTTTGTTTTTTATTTAAGTATTTTAATGATAGTTTTAAGTTACCTTTGTGGAAGAGAAAAATAAATCATTATTATTAATTAAATTATTAACATAACTTTGAAAAGTCGTGGGTGCCGTGGGATCCCACTAGGCTAATGGTTACTAAATGCAATTAATTCTAATTATATATAATACAAGGTCTTGCCTGCGGCTTCGCTCGTCTAAATGTAGGTTAAGTTAGTGACTACTACAACTTTGTGGGCCTGCTCGCCACCTGATCAGCACCAGGTTTAAGAGGCGGCGTGTGTGTTCCCACGTGCGCCTCTGTGTCATGTCTTTGTCCCCCTCAAGGGGACGGTGGCCTGCCGTTTCACACGGCGAAATGCATGTGAAAGCGATTCGCGCGGCCTCGCCGTCTATGGTTATATCGAGAAACACCGTGATAGGTGTAATCGGTATTACCTGGGTATATTTTCCCCGGTGAGCCCGACATAACCTCTCCGTCGCCCCGCGGAGAGGCATGCGCTAAAGAATTCCCCAAGGTAAAAAAAAACTTCTACAACTTTTTCCTACACTAGGTACTATTTTCTAGATGAAGGGTACCCTATGTCCTTGACTGTTCCCCTTGCAAGGTGTATGCAAAATTTCATGATGATCGGCCGAGTAGTTAAGGCGTTAAAGCGTAAAAACAAACAAAATCACATTCGCATTTATCTATATATTAATACGTGAAGCAAAAACTTTATACCCCTTTTTACCAAAATTGCGCGGACGAAGGAGTATTAAATTTGGCACAGTTAAAGTTTATATGGAGAAAGAGCGGGCGAATCCTAATATGTTTATAAAATAAGCCTTAGAAATACATTAAATTAATGAAAACTACTACACGCACACAACCATGCATTTGACACACGCAGTCGAATCGCGTTCGTAGTATTTCGACACTGTTCGTCTGACGTCGTACAATTCTTTGTAACTATGCCTTATTTATATGTAATAGAGAAAAACAGAAAACGCAAAATAGCAAGCTTAGGAATTTTGGTCGAATTTTGACCACTAGGCGACCGTTAGTAATATTAGTTATGATTACAAAGAAAGAGAATAAATTTTATGAGTTTGTGTAAATGCCAGATGGAAATATATATAACGTTGAATCGTTAGTTGCTTTATGTTTATATTCAACCAAAAACATAAATTTACAATAATATAATTACAACAAGCCCTAAACATCTCCATATAAATTTACTAGCGTCCGACGCCTACACATTACATTCCCGCGGAAGCTAAAGTAGCCTTACTGTATTCATATCTGGGCATTCAACAGTAATTGGTGCAAAGGTCGCGATATCTGGCAACACTGGCCATTGTAGTGCACTGGCATTTAATGTTACAACATTATGGCATTTAAAGTTTATGCGAAATTAACTTTATGCTTATATTTAACTTACAACGAGAGCTAGGGAAATGGCCGCTGAGAAACTAGAAATGAATTTAAACTATTTGGTTGCACGAATCGCGATGTGGTTTTAGTGGGAATCTTGCTATTCGCAGTGTAGTGTGTTGTGTGGATTCGATGCTTACTTTTGACGAAATATTTTGTTGGCTTTTTTTTTTTATTGCCTTTGTTGGCTGACGAGCAAGTGGCCCACCTGATGGAAAGCAAGCTATGTAAAGTTGAACCAAGACCCAGATTAGGTTTAACTTTAACTTTGGTTTTTGTGTTCATTGTATAGTAAAGTCTTAAGTTTCTTTGTGACATACGGGTCTTTTTTAACCTGCTGATTGTTGGAATTGCAGACATAATATTTTATTGAGTACTCGGATGACGTAGTGGCTTAAATGGTCGCCTAGCCACTGCCAATGCGCCGAGTGTAGTGGGTTCGAATCCCACACGGGACAAAACTTTGTATAATCTACAAAGGGTTGGTCTCAGTCTGGGTGTTCTTTGTGTCCGTTGTTTGAATGTTTGTAAAGTTTCCCGCGACACAGTAATAATTACGAGAGCAGGCGATGTCTTTTTAAAAGAAAAATATACTAAACGGCTTGTGTCTGGCCGCCTGTGTGCTGCTGCTACTGTGGTTAATTAAGGAAAAAGTACCGCCTTTGATGATATAGGCAAAGATAAGTTAAAATATTTTTACCCGCCATGTTTTAGGTGTCACGTAATAGAAATGAAAAGAAAGTGATCATTTATTTGGACACAACGGCGAGTGCCGCGATCCTAATAAGAAAAGAAAAACGAGTCTTACTAAAATTCTATCACCCAATCTTATTTACTTTCTTACAAGCTTATGGCAGCGGATTTTATTTTATCGCTATATCTATTCCAGCGACAATGTGCATCTTTCTGGATATTTTTTTATAAAGTCATTAACTGGTCCATAAATTATCACATTAAATGTTATTTACTATGTTATTGAGTAAAAGAAGGACTAACTAATAAACACATTTTCGCATAATACTAAATATGTATAACGAGTATGAATAAGAGCATCTGACCATGTTTAATTTGTCATCTACCTCGCATGTCAATACCAAAAAAAAAGAAGCTAATCGGTTGAGCTTCCATTAATAGATGCACCTATGCCATCGAGAGACCAACTTATACTGGTAATTGACATCCTACTGCAATAATTATAATTATACTTTCGAGAGCAAATACAGAGCAAAAAAGGGCATAACTACGGCTGTAAATCAATTCTGTGAACGGCAGACATTTTAAGATACGTTCAGAACTAAAATAGTATCTGTAAAGTAATTAATTTTGTTTATCAGACAAGAAATACCTGACTCCATTTATAATTTACAGCGAGCTTAGGCATGTTGCGACTTTTTGTTGCAAAACTAACCTATACATTGTTACTTGGTCCTATTTGCGGTTTTCTGATTGCTTTTGTTAGTCTGTATAGATATTATTGTAATTTTTTTGTCTGTGGATTTTTGAGATGAGCTTTTATCGTTTAAAATTCGAATTTCGAGTGATTTGAGTTTGCAGCTATATCGAAATATTAGTATCGAGTTATTATCAGTGTTGTGACAACGGATAGCTCAACGGTTGCAGGATTATTCGAATATACTTTTTCTTATTTGTGGATTAGTCTTAATAAAAAAGTTGAGTAAATTTGGAAGTAAGTCGAATTCTAAGTAAATTTATTCATTTAAAGATCAACGTGACACTTGACTGAACGTCAATGTAACGTTTTGTAAGTTTACGAAAGTAAATAGTTTTTAGTGATGCTTTGAGATAAATTTTGACTAGCTTTGAGATAAATTTATGCAGATACGTAAACGATACACGTTAGGTAATATGAAATTGAGCCCATAACTAAAATAATAAAAAACGTACTTATTAGTCGCGTATAACAAATGGCCTGTCAGACAAATGTGGTTATAAATAATATGTTTTGTTTATTTTGCATGTCGCTTCCCATCACGTGGTACTTATACTCCATTTGGTTAGGTACTTAACTAAAGATAAACAATCTTGATGTGTCTTTTTATCTAAAAACTCAGTTTAAAAATAGCATGTTGCTAAAGATCAATGTAAATACAACAATAACGATTACTAAATCAATTGAACCGTTAGTTTTAGCAGTAGTTCATTTGTTTAATAAGTATTTGTGTACCTTCTGCATTGCAGTCTGTTGGTCTCAGTGGGGAGACCAACAGACTGCAATGCAGAGGGTCTCGGGTTTGAACCCACGTCGCGCACCTCTGACTTTCGGAAGTTATATGACTTTTCGAAATCATGGGCGTATTGATCGACAATTATTGCCTGCTCCGTGCCTCGGAGAGCACGTTAAGTCGTCTGTCCCGGCTGCCATAAACATCTATGGCAGTCGTTATTGGAAAGTCAGTGCCCTATAATATCCTGCACTGGTCTATCCTTAGGGTATCGTTAGCCTTCGGGTTGCGAAGGTCAGGTGGCAGCCACTTCGTGTAAAAACTGAAATCCAGTCAAATCCAGTTAGACTAGAAAAGCCGACCCCAAGTGACTTGGGAATAATAAAGGCTAGGGAGAAGAAGTGTTTGTGTAAAAAGTCACATCAAGATTGTTTAGTTAAGTACTTAACCAAGTGTAGTATAAAACCTTGGTTAATGTGGGTATATTAGTAACGGCGACGTGACTTAAGGTGTAACTTCATAATAATTACTTACTATTAATCTTTGGCGTTCATTAGTGTTACATTGCAGCCATTTATTAATAAATTGTTATTGATTTTGAAATTCCCAGTCTCACTTGTCTTGTAAATAATTAAAATTACCACTTAATTCTATTTTTTGGTTTTTAGACAATTTTCTGTCTGCAATTTTCATACATTTTAGTCCCTTTAGGGGATGTCAGGGGAACCGAAAATTACATAGGATACCTTTCGGTCGAGAAAAAGTATGGCTACCAATAACTTAACCTATATATTATGCGGTTGAAACTGCGGCCAAAATCTAGTGCCAATAAAAATCTATCCTCGGGAACAAGGGTTTTTGGATGTAAATTACCTTATGACCTTTTCAGTTCCCCTGACATCGTGTATGCAAAATTTCATGATGATCGGTTAAGTAATTAAGGCGTGAAAGCATTTGGGTTTATGATATTAGTTAGGATATCGAAACGTAGGGGAAGACCTTTGCCCAACTATGAGACAATATAGGATAAGAAAAAAAGTGTATATACTGTCAAATAGATATTTCTTTGATAATAATAATTTATTTCAGACTTAGATCCATTGTGCTAGTATAACTTAAATCTTACAAACTAGTGTTAGTAAATATTACGAAACAAGTGACACCTAATAAAAACATCTATAAAATTACACCACAGGCTTATGAAGCCGCAACCAATGACACAGTAGGGGCTATCCTACCTGTCCACTATCGTGCTGAGGATGCTATTGGTGCTGCCGCGGAGGCGCATCGTTTTCACATAATTGCACAGAAATTGTCTACTACCACCTTTGTAAACATTCCTAACGCACAACAATAGCGCGGCAGCCCCACCAACATCCTAAACGGATGTTATCGTTATTGTACTTAATAATCTCTTTTTATTGTGCTATTGTCTTAAGTCCACAGACAAATTATTTAGTACATTTGCTGTTTAAGGTATAGGTGTAAAAATATGTATATACATCATAAAAGAACTCCGAGTAGTAATTCGAGTAATTAGGCTACGGGCAAACTACCACAGAACAAAATGACCCGAGAATTATCGAGTCGAGGCTACAGAAGCGTCCATCGTTCCCGCACCGCCAATTATATCGTTTGTATTCACCACAAACGCATCACGTTGTACGTTTATTACCGCAGACTCAGTAATTAACTCCTCATTAAGGCTTTACACTTAAATACAGCCACAAAGTGCGAAATATCGAACTCTATATTCATCTATACTAAAATTTAAAGAGGAAAGATACATTTTTTTGTTTGATTGTTTGGAAGGATTTAACTCATAAACTACACCACCGATTTTAAAAATTCTTTACCCATTAGAAAGCTATATTATCATTATCACTGAGTAACATCATTACTAATATTATAAATCTGAATATGAGTTTATCTGTTTGTTATGCTTTTACGTCTTAACTATTCGACCGATCATTATCAAATTTCGCATGCACGTTGTCTGGAGACCAGAATACGTCATAAGGTACCATTCATGTAGAAAAAATATCTTTTCTAACCTAACCTGACCAACACTTACGTGAGCGCAGCCGCGGGCAAAAGCTAGTTCAAGATAAAAGGCGCTATTATCACAAAACGCAACATCTAAATCCAGCGTTCTGCTACGATAAAACATTATAAATAACTTGAAAAATCAGATAACAGGCATTAAAGGGAACTGTATCTTGAATCGCTTAATTAAACGGCCTTAAATCTGTCATTTGGACCTTCTGTGGGGCATTACGAGGCTTTCCCCCGAGCCTGTGCGTTTATACCCTTATCTGAGACACATTATAACACTAATAGCGGCTGGTTTATGTCGAGCAATGAGCTAGGAAATTGTGGTGTTTAGATCGATCGCCCTGATTTATGGATACGACAACTCGTTAAACGCGGTAAAATGACATCTTGTGTTTAAGATTTGTTGTGCATTATATTTGTGCATTTAATCTGAAATTATAGGTGTTTTATTTGAAGTGGCCTCCGGGTTTAATAATTACTTGGTGATAGAACGAGGCAGGAACGAGGTAGGCAGGTCGCAACAGAAAGCTTATATTGCGTAGGTGAGCCTTTGGTGCTTTTTTATGGTGTAGGAGGCAAACGATTATACAGATCACCTGTTGATAAGCGATTACCGCCGTCCATGGAAACCTCACCAGAGGAGTCGCAAGTGCGTTGCTGGCCTTTAAAATTTTCCTCCTCCCCAGGGAAGGAGAGAAGGAGGGGCTTGTTCCTCCGGTACCCTCACTCACTCGACGGAACACAACGCAAGCGCTATTTCACACCGGTTTTTTGTGAGGCCGTGGTATCACTCCGGTCCAGCCGGCTCATTCGTGGCTCTCCATCGTTTCTTCCCTTATATACCATTATTAATTCCCTGGCCCACAGGTTTGGCAACGCGCTAGTGATATACTTGGTACTGTAGGTGCTCGTAGGCTACAGTTTACACTGCCTTTTATCATAAGGGTGGCGTAATATGTATATGGTAGTATACCTACAACTATACTTTTCTTTTTAAAGTTGCAGATCATTAATTAACCTGGAATGACCTGGATGTTCTTTGTGTTGTTTGAATGTTTGTAAAGTCCCCCGCGACACAGGCATTATTCCAAGGGCGCGAGTTGCCTTTTTTTAAAAGAAATAAAAAATAATGAGCTTTGTGCTAATCGTCTCAGAAAACTATGACATGATCTTTTCAGTTTTATTTAATTGGTAACTTTTTTAACAGTTAAGAGCCCGTTGACCCCTCAAGGTTCGCCCCCAAGTAGGTATTTGTTAGGTTTCTTCTTAAATCCACCCAAAAATAAGAGCTCCGCGAAGCGGAGCTCCGTAGACTTAATGAAAGGGGCGAAAGTCAAGGAGCGTACGGGCTCGTAACCTTTTTAACTCATATCGTTACTATTTTTTTTAACCTAATAGCATTTTAACTATAGAATCAAACTAAAACTGTATAATCCCGAGGGTATTAGTAAGGTGATTACACACATATTTTGGTAGTGATGTTTTTAGGGTCCACATAATTGTAGGCTAGCAGGCTATTATTATCGTCTACCGGGCATGTAGATATTCAGAATCCGTCCTACCACTCAGAATTAGCATCGAATCTAGATTCTCACGATTGTACACAAACAAGCAGAAACTTATGCTAAAATCTAACGATGGAGTCTAATGCAGGAAATCAAATTTATCATACCGGTATTAATCTGTATAACTATTTAACGAAAGTAAACACGCTACAATAATTATATTTACAGCAATCGATAAATCATAATAACACAATTGACATTTACATAACCTTATTACCGATGACCGTTACTTTCAAAATCTCACAACAGTTCACCACAAGATACTAGGTTGCTAATTCACAAACCACTCCCACACCATTGGCATTCGGTACAAACGTGGGCTTCGAGCCCGCAGACATAACTTACCGATCTTTCGATATCACCTAATTTAGTTATTCTTACACTTTCATCCTTAATATGGCTCGGATTGTACGCAGATCGAGGATTGTCGGATCCCGATTGTCGGACCTCGATTGTCGGCGTTATTGTACCCATTTGTACCGATTGTACTCAATTTGGTGTCGTTATCTTTGGTTTATGCGCTTTCCAGGATAATCATAAGAGATCAATGCCTTCGGAAGGCGTTTACGTTAAAAGGCTACTGTTGGATTTATCGGGGCTTAAATATGGATCTGGACTGTCTTCATGGTACAGCGGTAATGATAGCGAATGCTTTGCATAAAGCCTCGGATTCGATTACTGGATTCGTACTTCGATGTTAGTGTAGCGACATTGCTGACGCTTTAGTTTTATGTAGTTAATTTATTTATTTATTTTAGTGGCTAACCAACAATTGTTTACACATATACAATATCAAAAAACTTAAGATAAGTAGAATTAGAGCGAGTGTGACAATCTTTTATAGGTAAATACAGCATGCACGGCTTAACAATAAATGTTCTGTAAACATTAATAAAAACAATAGTGATAAACGATAAAAAAAAGTTTAAATACAAAACTAAATTAAAATAAGTAATACTAATATTGAGCAGAATACATTATTATTTTGCACATTCTATGCTTTAAAATTAAATTTACATGGACAAATAAAATGTGATTATATAAATATTAAATTCTAAATTTTAATCAATATCAGATACTATAAATACGACCTTGATGGCTTAGTGGATAGTGTAACCGACTGCCATGCCTGAGGTCGCGGGTTCGATTTCCGCACTAGTCAAACATTTATGTGCATAAACATAGATGTTTATTCATTGTCTAGTACCCATAGTACAAGCTCTTCTTAGTTTGGGCTAAATGGTGTTGTGTATATGTGATAGAATATTATTAACATTATTATTATATATGCGGAACCTATTAAGCGAGTCAGAGGGCATATCGACAAGATCACTGTTACTTCTTAGCAGTCTAGACAGGCGGGAAATTACTGAGCTAGCACCGAGCACTATTAATTAGGCACAAATATGCAGCACCCACTTAGGTCCTAGCTAATAATATGTATTTATATCATTTATAACTTGTACCGGTAAATATACATATGTCGGAGAGTAGGACGGCAACTCGCTTTTGACATGACGAAGCAACAAAATATAGGCGTGGTATCATACTTCGTACGTATACTACTGATAGGCAAATACAAGAGAATTAAAACAATAAAGGTTGACTGTGATTATCTCTAATTTGATCCGTAACGCAGCGAGTTCGTCACCCGAATGTGTCCGCGCACGAGTCGCCGGCGCTTATATAACGTCAATATGACACTGACAGTTATAACTGTCACTCCAACTGACACATTGGCTCTGTGGCGACCTCACTCAAGCTTACGCTTGACGTTCCGAAACAAACCAATAGATGGCGCTTTATTCAACTCTAATGACAGAAATAAATCACATTCCAATAATTATTTTCTTGAAGCTCCGACATATACATATATCCATGTCTACCATGAAGCGTTACATTTGGCCAACCACAATAAGACACCTTACATTAGGAAATTACATTAGGAAATTTTCTCTGTTTAAACTATCAGAGATATTAGCGTGAGATTATTTAAGTAAAGGTACGTAATATGGATCTTAAACTTCGGAGATTGAAGTCGGGTATCTCGATATCAGTATTGGATCGCGGTTTACTGGATATCAGATATTTGTAATGAGTTAGATAGATACCTTTTAAGGCGAACTGGTCTATTAAATACAGCCTACGAATGTGTGAATGTCTATTAACTATTTTTTTTTTGGCGCCTTTCAGAATTTAAGTGCATAATTATAATATCTTTTGTATAAATATAATAATTTAACTTTGGTATCTTCACGTGAAAATGTAATAATTTTAGTTGATAATAATATTATAATTTTTATAAGTATAACTAGCTAGCTTTAACCCGCGGCTCGCTCGGGAACAGGCCTTTTTCCGGGATAAAAGGTAACATATCCTTTTCTGTATCCTGACAACGTGTATGCCAAACAAATTTTATGATATTTCATGAGGATCGGTCGAGTATTAATGTGTAAAAGTGTAACAAACAAACGTATGTATATACAAAATAGCATAATGATCGGTAGAGATATTAATGCGAGAAAGGGGAACAAAAATTCATAGAGTAGTAGAGCCTCGCTGATTTCAGCATGAATGGGCCGGCTCGACCGGGAAAGGACCCTCTCACAGAATATCGACGTGAAATAGCAATATTCCTTCTGTTTTGTTTCGTTCGGTGAGTGAGAGAGAGTGCCGGAGGCCCAATCACCCTCTTTCCCCCTTCCCGCTCCTTCTCCTTCCCACTTCCTTTCCTAAAGGGTCGGCAACGCGCAAGTGATGCCTTTGGTGTTGCAGGTGTCTATAGGCTACGGTGACCACTTACCATCAGGTGGGCCGTATGCTAGTTTGCCACATTTGTTGTATAAAAAAAGAACTAAGAAACCCACATGCGCATTTATGCAATAAATTAGGATTTGACCAGCTGTAGTCTTAGATCCCACGTAATGAAGAGCAAGCGTACTGTTATCTACAAAGCACTGTACCAAACCCCACGATACAACTGAAAATTATATGTTATATTATGTTTTATTAGGTGCTCCATGTGTTTCTCCGCATCGATGTCACTGTGGTGAAGCCGTCGACGGCCTTGGCCACCATCGCCTATCATGTAGTAGGAGTGCCGGTCGTTTTTCGCGGCACGCCAGCCTTAATGACATTATCCGTCGTGCTCTTGTCATCGCCGGCGAGCCAGCTCATCTTAAACCTAATGGTTTGGTACGTGACGATGGGAAGAGACCGGACGGTATGTCATTGATGCCTTGGAAGATGGCTAGGCCCTTGATGTGGGACGCAACATGTGTCAACACCCTTCCGCCATCACATCTTCCCAGCATGGCGGGTTGTGCTGGCGCTGCTGCTGCATCCGCGGAGACTCTCAAACGGCCAAATACAAAAACCCGGCAGAGGATTATGTTTTTGAGCCGTTTGGCGTCGCAACACTAGGGGTCATGGGATCCCAGTGCTCGTGCTCTCTATAGAGACAGCAAAAAGGTTAATCGACGCTTCCCGTAACCTTTTTTTAGCGGAAAGAATAAGCATTGCTATTCAACGTGGCAATGCTGCCAGTCTTCTGGGCACACTACCAGTCGACTGTGATGCGCAGGAATTCTATGACGCCTATTAGAGGATTTTAGTTTTCTTTTTCTTTTTATTTCTGTTTTATAATATTTTAGGTGTAAGTTGTGTTGTAGGTTCGAATCCCACACGGGACAAAACTTTGTGCGATCCACAAAAGGTTGTACCGAGTCTGGATGTTTGTAAAGTGCCCCGTAACACAGGAATTATACCTAGCGCGGGAGTTGTCCTTTTAGAGTTCGAATAAACTCTTATACAACAGCTTTGTCCGTCTGTCTGTTATACAACTTTCAACTCAAGAACCGTAAGAGCTAGAAACTCGCGGCCATTCGACTCAGCATAGTCGATATACTCCGAAAGGACTATGACCTTTGACCTCTGACCTCAAGGTCACGTGATACCATTTTTCAAACTCTAAGATTTACGGCAATTCATTGCCGGTTCTCACTTGTTTTATAATAACATAATAACAAATAACACTGCTGCAGTGTCGAAGCGCTAATAATGTTGTTTTAATGTTTTCTACTAAGATTGAGATCATAAAAGTACTGATATCTGAAAACCACTAGTAATAATGAAATGTGGCACCAATAACACTTCGCTTCGGCTATAACCACGGCACTAAAAACCTTCACACCTTATATTTTTGTCCCTCTCTACCTATAAACACGTCCCATATGTGTGACAGGAGCAGCAATAAATTTTACAGTAATTGCCCTACCTTTAGACACATACAAGTGTTTAACAATTTTATGACTTAATAAAAGCATAATCCAGTCTTCTTACTTATTAGTCATAATTTTATAGATATACTTACTACGAAAATTATTGGTTTCGTATGTCAAGTAAATTTAGTCTTTATTGCACACATGATAAAGTATGTTTTCAATGTTGGCTGGATGAGTATAGACTTTGTGTTATGAGTTTATGACGCTCAGTGATGTTAATAATCTTGGATATAGAGCTCTCTGTTTGATTGCGATGGTATAAAAGAGACGCAGCCAACTGTATGATAAAATCAACGTTATGATTGTTTAAAAATATACACTAATGGTTTGGCATATATTTCACTAAAATGGTAGGCAGATATTGACACCGATATTTCGCCAGACATATCGGTTTCTAGTCATAGGGATTATAGGGAAGGCCTTTTGACGCCTACTAAACGAATTCCAGCCTACATTACTGCTCCAGAAAATTATCTATACTAATATTATAAAGCTGAAGAGTTTGTTTGTTTGTTTGCTTGAACGCGCTAAGCTCAGGAACTACTGGTTCGATTTGAAAAATTCTTTCAGTGTTGGATAGCCCATTTATCGAGGAAGGCTATAGGCTATATAACATCACGTTATGACCAATAGGAGTGGAGCAGCAATTAAAAATGTAGCAAGAACGGGGAAAATTCTCTTATATGAAGCAGACGAAGTTGCGCGGGTCAGCTAGTCTTACAATTAACTCGTATGAGCTATAACACTTAGCATAGTGTCAATTTGACCTGGGGGTGGCGGGCTTTGTAGGCCTGCCCACCATCCGTTCAGCACCAGGTCCGAGAGGCAGCGTGCGTGTTCCCACGCGCGCCTCTGTGTCGAGTCCGTCTCCCCTCTAGGGGGGAGTTTATTAGTGAGTGCCTTTGGGTAGGTCTCTTCGCGTAGTGGCCTGCCGTTTCACACGGCCGGCGGGCCGAAACCTCGGCGGGGTCGCGACCGTATGCGAAAGTGATTCGCGCGGCCCCGTCGATAGTGGTTTTGTCGAGGAACACCGTGGTAGGTTTAGTCGGTATTCCGGGAAGTACATTATTCTTATTCCATATTTCTTTTACCCCGGCGAGTCCGACATAATCCCTCCACCCGCCCCCGCGGAGGGGTATGCGGCAATGCATTTACCCAAGTAAAAAAAAAAGCTTAGTGGCAATGCCGAGGCCAATACCAATCAATCCACTACGTCATCCACACAGTCTTTCAGTTCAGTAATTACTATTATTCGACTAGGTAATACTTTATTGGTATTCGTTGCTTCATTACACTTATACCAATAAAGTATTTGTTGTAGTAAACAGCAGCGATTGTCTAGTAGGAAACCGTTTGACTGCCACGCAGAGGTCTCAGGTTCGAACACAAGGCGTGCATCTCTGACTTTTCGAAGTTATATGCGTATTAAATAGTTAATTATGGCTTGCTTTAACGGTGAAGGAAAACATTGTGAGGTGACCTGCATTTCTGAGAGTTCTCCATAATGTTCTCGAAGATACGTGAAGTCGGCCAACCCGCACTAGGGCAGCGTGGTGGACTACGGCCTAATCCTTCTCACATTGAGAAGAGGCCCTTGCCTAGCAGTGGGACAGTTTAATACAGGGTTGATATTATATTATATTATTACTAGCTGACCCGGCAAACTTTGTATTGCCATAAAAATAATGTTTTGACGAAAAGATTTAAAATAAATGTTATGGGGTGGACAACCCTTATCACTAAAGGGTATGAAAAATAAATAGTAGCCTATTCTCAGACCTACTAAATATGCATATAAAATTTCATAAAAATCGGTCAAGCCGTTTCGGAGGAGTATGGTAACTAACATTGTGACACGAGAATTTTATACAGGGTGTCCAAGAACCTGGCGTCCAACTGGATTCCCACGATGCCCCAAGTTCTAACAGTACTCAGAAAAATATTTTAAAAAATCCACCCCATGTACTTACAGAATTATACTGATTTCAAAAAAAAAGGGGAAATGAGCACCCTGTGACATACTTTTGAATGCCGTGACTGCTAATGCTGATAATTTCGATATTTCTTGGAGGTTTTGTAATCTAGGGTATTGCTGTGTCTAAATAGAATGTAAAAATAAAGTACTTATTGTACCATTTTAAAATAAAATATTATTTTAACTAAAGGTGATATGGAAAACTATTGAATTTCGCAACTTTGACCGACTGTAGTGTAAAAAAAATGTACCAAAATAGTATGGCAAGTGACGTCAAATTTTGACGCGTTTATTCCTCTTTTTAAAAAGGTATAATACTTACACATTAATTTGAAAAAAAAAAATTTTGATAATATTTTTACTCAACAACCCAATTTTTACGATGTCTTACAGAATTCTTAGAAAGAAAAATTTACGACGAATTGAATCTAACCTCTAAAGAATTACTGTTGTATGCTCATAAAAATAACAACAGGCCTCTCAAAAAACAGGTTAGACCGTAAGGGACGGTATGTGCATGCATCTCACCATAGTGATTCGTTATTACAACAGGAGGGAGCAAGACAGAAACTATCTTTGCGATTTGCTGGTTCTTCTTTATGGTACCCCATTATTCAGGTAAGAGTGAGGGAGAAAAAGGTTAGAGGTGCGAGTGAGATAGATAGTGACGCTATCTGGGATCGTGCTATTTAGGATAACAGTACGGTCAGTACGCGTCACTGCCTCCTGCCGTTACTACGCACCTCTCTCTTATTGTTACCATTGATCACGTACTACGATTTAAAGCTTTGTTTATTGGACTCGATTACTCTTTGTGCTCTGGACTTTGAAACGAACTCTTTACGACGACCTTTGCCTGTGTTTGGACAGTTTGTGTTTTGTGTGTGCTACCATGGCGACCTACACTCCGCAAGAATACGCAAATATGCACTACATTTATGGAGAATGTAGAGGTAATGGACGAGCTGCAGCGAGACTTTACAGAGAAAGGTATCCGAGGGCTACGCGATATCCCGACCATCGAGTTTTCATTAATGTGCACAGATCACTATGTGACGGGCGGTTCCCCAATCAAGTAGCTGGTGAAGGACGACCCGTAAATGACTTCATACGCGATGAAGTTTTAGAGGCGGTGTCGGCAAATCCAAGCATCTCTGTGCGAGGAATAGAAGCTGATACGGGGATACCGAAGAGCACAGCACACAGTATTCTCCAAAAAGAAGAATATCATCCGTACCACGTACAGTGAGTGCAAAGTCTTTTACCTCGAGACTATCCGAGCCGAGTCGCGTTTTGTGAAACAATCCTGCAAAAACATCGAGAAGACGAAAACTTTATCGACAAAATTTTGTGGTCAGATGAATCTACATTTAAGAAGGATGGCTACATGAACCTACACAACTTGCACGAGTGGCATGTGGAAAATCCGCACTTGATGCGAGAAGATAGATCCCAGTACCGGTTCAAAGTGAACATGTGGACCGGTATTCTCTGTGGGAATATTATTGGTCCATTTGAGATGCCCGAGAATTTGACTGGCGAATCATATTTAAATTTTCTTCAAAATGATTTGCCAAACTTACTAGAAGAGACCCCACCAGATATGTGGTTCCAACACGACGGCTGTCCAGCACATTTTCGCGTATCCGTTAGAGAGTTTTTGGACGAGCAATACCCGAACAGGTGGATTGGGCGATCAGGAACAATCCCGTGGCCAGCCCGCTCACCTGACTTAAATCCGCTGGATTTTTTTTTCTGGGGAACTATGAAGGAGCTCGTTTATGCGAAGCCCATTAATGACATCGCTGACCTTCGTGAGAAGATAACACAAGCAGTGCAGGTGATACGTCAAAAAAGTTACTCGCGAAACATAAAGCGGTCCTTTTTAAGGAGAGTGAGAGCTTGTATTGCCGCGGGTGGTCAACATTTTGAACATTTATTGTAATAAAATATCTTTAAACTAACATTCTTTGCTTTTATTCTACTGGGAACCCATCTACCTGTGTGTATTTCCTTCTTGCTCACTCTTGGAACCGAAGTAAATAATAGTAGTAACATAACAGTTTCTAAGATAAGAAAGGGTCCGACAGTTACCGTTAGTAGGTAGGCACTTCGTAAAAATTGGGTTGTTGAGTAAAAATATTATCAAAATTTTTTTTTTCAAATTAATGTGTAAGTATTATACCTTTTTAAAAAGAGGAATAAACGCGTCAAAATTTGACGTCACTTGCCATACTATTTTGGTACATTTTTTTTACACTACAGTCGGTCAAAGTTGCGAAATTCAATAGTTTTCCATATCACCTTTAGTTAAAATAATATTTTATTTTAAAATGGTACAATAAGTACTTTATTTTTACATTCTATTTAGACACAGCAATACCCTAGATTACAAAACCTCCAAGAAATATCGAAATTATCAGCATTAGCAGTCACAGCATTCAAAAGTATGTCACAGGGTGCTCATTTCCCCTTTTTTTTTGAAATCAGTATAATTCTGTAAGTACATGGGGTGGATTTTTTAAAATATTTTTCTGAGTACTGTTAGAACTTGGGGCATCGTGGGAATCCAGTTGGACGCCAGGTTCTTGGACACCCTGTATATAAGATTAATTATTACTTCTTCACTATGTTTATAATTAACATGTACTAGATGCCTTGCAGCAAAACAGTTTCTTTACAATTATGTCGTAACGATAAATGCGTAAAGTACAGATAATGTTGTAAATGCGTTAACTTGTACTTACGTAGTACCATAGAGCATAAATTATGAAATAATTATGGCACGCTCGTTTTAATGAGGCCACACTTTTAATAATATCACCCTGTATATAAACGGTCCCACTCCTGGATACGGGCCTCTTCTCAGTGTGAGGAGGGTTAGGTCATAGTCCACCACGCTGGTCCAGTGCGTAGACATGTAGGTTTCTTAACGATGTTTTCCTACGAGCGATAATTAAGTATTTAATACGCACATAGCTTCGAAAAATCATAAGTGCGTGCCTTGGGATCGAAGTCGAAACCTCTGGGTGGCAGTCCTATGTCCTCGCACTTGGCTATTGCTCCCAGTCAACATTATTCAAGCAGAAATCGTGATTATATTTCTCGAAGTTCAATAAGCTATCACAAAAAAATACTGTCTCGTTAGGCTAGCAGCTACGGTTGTCTGTGGGATTTAATACGTCAGGTACAAATCCCATACAAACAAAAAGATAATAGCGTTTCCTTTTCAGTCATGCCTCGAACCGCAGCGCCTGCGCAAGCTGTGCATTCGATTGCTGAGCAGAAGTTCTCGCGTTCGGGAAAAATTATTATTGAGTTTTGCTTGCCAAAAAATTCTCAGCAGTACGGACTCTGGTACTGTGTCGGCAGACTCGCCTAGCTGCCAGCTCTACAATATACCCAAGAGACAATCGCAGCCTCACCTAAATTTAACCAAATTAAGATATCAAATCGAGTCAAACATTACACAGTAAACATTTAAACATAAATCAGTGACATGCCCTAAAAGGTCGTCGACCTACATAAGATTGACAGGATCACGACTATTGGAGGCCTATTTCAATTATTGATTGAAATATGGGTCTATAAGGCCCTTGATGACGTCAGCCGTGCCTTAGTTTGGTAACCTTTAACGTTAGACAGACCGACATTTCAATTTGTAATCTGTGTTATGTGAGGCGAATTTATTTTAAAGTAGCTCCACACTTTCACTCACATTTGTGGTTGCTGCTTCGCTCCTATAGCTTGTAGCGTGATGTTATATAACTTGTAACCTTCCTTAAGAATCAGGCTATAAAATACAAAAAGGTTTTTTAAATCGGTATGTTAGTTCCTGAGATTACACCCTACATTCAAACTTATAATCTTTAGCTCTTTATAATATTAGTGTACACTAGCTTTTCCCAGCGACTTCATCCGCATGGACTTAAGAACGAACATTGAAATATCCTAAAATAGTTATTTGTGATCGTTGAATCCGTGACATTTTCATTAATAATATATAACGTAATAGCTAACAAAACGACTATGAAACGAAGGCTTAACCCGATTGAATGTCTAAAAATTTAGCAATTTGCATGGTGCAGACAAGGAATAAACCTAAATTGAAACCTAAACCTAAATTGAAACCTAAACCTAAATTGAAACCTAAACCTAAATTGAAACCTGTGTGTAAAACATCTTTCTTTGCCCAAATGTGCCACTGATTTGAGTTGAGAATTTGTAAGTCAGCCAGTGAGTAAATCTGAACTTATGTTTTTAATAGATTGATTACACCTATTCACTTGTAGGAAGCCAGCGTGTTTCGTGTTTCATGCTGGGTGCCGATTTAAGGACAGTATATCCACCCTACAGAATATCGCAGCCTCTTAACCCTGTTTTAACACTTTTAGCTTCACGTGTATATGACATTATACACCCTAGTGCAACTCTCTTAGGCCAGTGTATATCTGGTTATACACCTTGAGTAGTCAACTTCAAAGGCCAGTGCATCAGTGAATATACACCGCATCGAGCATTTTGTGTATGACTTTGCAGCCCTGGCCCTCACAAATCGTTTGGTGTATCTGGGGTACAAAATGTTCGGAGCGGTCGGAATACTTATGGTCTATAACCAGATATCCACTGGCCTGTGAGAGTTGCACTAGGACATATACACGTGGCGCTGAATGTGTTTTCTTAAGATACTTACCGCAATAGAAATATAACCTGTGTTGCAAAAAACTTTACAAAACAACACCCAGATTCAAAATAACTAACTGTGGATCACACAACACCAGTCAATCAGTAAATATCCTTTATTAAAAAAATAAATGGCTATGCCTGATTGCTTCCCCTCGGTGTTACTTATCCAATGATTATAATATACGTTTATCAGAGCGAAACACTTCTGTATATAAAGCAATGGACGTGCTTGATTGATGTCCAATCTTTTTTATTGTACGCATACAGGCTAGTGAATAAATTTCATTTCATTGAACATCGGCAAAATATACATTTAAATCAAAGAAAATGTACGTTTGGAAAGGTATTGGAAACGAGGTTTAAGTTACTGGTCTTACCGTTAGCGAGTAAGCGAATGATGATACATTATTTTCTCGCTTAAAATTTTGTGTGTAAACGAGGCAAAGCTATCCACTCTGTAACACGCTGTCTTATTCTTCTTCGCGCAATGGTAATGATTTAAGGTATGGTGGTAAGGACCCTAGTGTTTTTGTATAACAGACATGACAAAATAAAAAAGAGGACACCGTCATTTTATATAATTCGCTATTTTATTAAAGCAGTGTTCAAATTGACAAATATGTCTACTCTTAAAGGCGGCACTTCACATGGTTATTTGTATTTGGTATTGGGTGTTTGCTGTACTTGGGCGAATATTTAACAAATGGGCAAACATACGGATATTGGCAACTATGACCAGACGGTCATAGTTGCCAATGTCTGTATGTTTGCCCATTATTGGGTTATTTGGCTCCATGTGTAGAGACACATGGAGCCAAATAAGGCATCAAATAACAAATACGCAAACATATTGAATGAGGCATGAGGCAATTATTTACCAATAGTATGGACGTCTTCAAACTTGCAGCAGGATTTTATTAATTAAACGCATGCTATTATTATATGCTTTGTATTAAAAAATACAAGGTTGTAAGAAGACCATAGAGAGCAAGGCGCTGGCGAATGTTGAATATGCACAAAGATAATTTTCAAGACAACGGCCCGGGATGTCAAGTTGACAGCCCGCGCATTTGAAATTGACATGACTTGCCGCCAACGCTGGCTATCGTGTGGATGGTTTAGTTGCGTATTTGCCTATTTGCCGTCTTTGATAATCTCTTTGATGTGCGTCGAAAAACTGACTAGCACGTAAGTAAGCCGTAGTTGTCAAATAGGCAAATACTTTGCCACACAAACCATCTACACATGGTTATTATTTGTCAAATTTATCAAATACAAACAGCCATGTGAAGTGCCGCCATAAGAAGTAGCCCTCTGGTATACCCGCTTCGTAAAATAAGCAAACAAGTGATTAGCGTGAGTCATCTACCGAAGCATTTGGACACTCCGCCATATCCTAACGATAAAAATATCCGCATCTCATTGCTCGTTAACTGAATATAGAATCTAGATATTTGACTGACATGAAGCGCTTTTGTAGTGAATGCGACTACTGTTCTAATGAATAGCAGTCACATTCAGTACAACCGAGACCTAATGATTTCGGTTTTGTTTTCCGGGACATGCCAACAAAAAGCTATTAAGATATTCTTTAAAGAAATTTTCTATATCCGAGTTAGGAATTGGAGGTGTTGCTGTAGTGCCTCGAGCCTCAAGCATGTAAAAGCCTAAAGTTCCTACGCCTGAGCTTTTTTAGGTCGCGTCGGATTGGATACGATGATCGACGAGTCAACGATATGTTTTTTAGAAGGCACTCGTATTTGCATCGACACTAATGCATCATACCATTTTCTTCCCAGATGTTAAGTTCTCCGTTAGCTATTTCAACGGAGACTGAATATCTGGGAACGACATCACCGTGGCCGAAATTAGTTAGGAATATTTTTATTAAGGTTCCTAGCTTGCTAATCGTTGTCGGTGGGACAAGACCCTAAAGGACTGCAACCATTACAATTTACAAATAAACAACATAAGAAATAAATAAAACGAATACAACAATTTAAATAATTAACAGTTACAAAACACAATACGATCTTATCAAGCCTTACTCGTGTACTCCTTTCCAATCCTAATTATTTCCTTTCTAACACTAATTATTCCTATTCTAATGGGTAGTAATTATTTCTAACTAATTGTCATTTGTATAGTCACGTGTAGGTTTATCTAAGTATATCTTTATTTGCTTGCATCTAAACTAAAAGGTCAGAACAACCGAGCATTATCGCGGTTACGATACTACTCGGAAATATTAATTACGCCATTGAATTCTCTTGGTAATTAATTTTTATATGTTTCGGTACAAATTTTATTGTGGCTCGTTCATAGAATTCGATTTATAAAATGTTATTGCCAATTTCTATGTAGGTACGTATATGGCTAGTAATGTTGAAAACTGTTAGGGTATTCGTTTCTCGATAGCCATTTTCTTTATTGCCTCTAGAAGCAAAGCCTGCCAGTCCACCAGGTGGTATGTGGTAACGGCCATCCGTGGACTTTTGCAATGCCAGGAGTCTACACAGCTAAACCACTGTCTTCTGTTATAGCGAGACTTCTTTTTATCTCTGCATCACCCTACGGTTGACTGGTAGAGAATGCCCATGACATTAAGTCCGCCAATGTATGCATGTCTGAGCGTTCTACATAATGTTGAAGATGTGTGAAGTCTGTCAACCTGTAATAGGCCAGTATAGTGGATTATAACCTAACCCTTCTTATGTTCTGTGCATGAACATTTTAAATAAATGAATATATGCATAAGAGCCCTGTATATAACATGTCTGACACCTAGGCACGGGTCTTTCTTCAGTTTAAGAAGGGTTAGGTTTTAATCCACTATACTGGCTTATTACAGGTTGACAGACTTCACACATCTTCAACATTATGTAGAACGTTCAGACATGCAATTGGATATTGTCCTTTGCTAATAAAGTGAGCGATAATTGGCTATTTAATATGCACATAACTTCGAAAAGTCAAGAGGTGCGTGCGTTGGGTTCAAACTCGAGACTTCTGCGTAGCAGTCCAAGGATGAACCAGTAGGCTGCTGACTATGATAGTAGTACCTGAACCTAGTGTGGAGAAGGACAGGTCATTGCTGGGAAAACACCGATGGCAGGTAATGTATTCCAATATTCCAAAGCCTGCACATATGTACATACATTAGAAAAAATGAGAGCTGAAAGTACACTGTGCCGAAGGGAAACCAGTTTTCAGGTGGAAAGGATGAACTCTGTTGCGGTGTTGAGTACAATAAGTTTGAGCTACATTTCGATCGTTACGTCGATTTGATCGTTAGTTGTTAGGTTCTAATTCCTGCTGCGATCGAAGTGTTAGTAACATTTTCTGTTACGAAGTTCGATTTTATCACAAGTTCGTGGGGGGCACCTAAGACGATGAGTAAAAAAGCGGGCATGATACGCTGCTGCCCACCCTTTACAGTTAAACATGCGAGATTTATATATAATTAATAACGCTAGCTGTCCTCGGCGGTTTCACCCACGGTCATGTATGTGACTTGTAGCGTGATGATATACACATAACGTTTTTCAAGAATTGGATTATCAAATGCAAAAGGATTTTCAAATCCGACTTGTGCTAGAAATTAGTGATTTCAAAAAGAAATACTCATTTGCTTTATTATATATTAGTATAGACATTAACGATATGCAATTTACATCTGAATAGTCTATCGCCGGGTTGAGCTGGTTCATAATATAATATATACACATAAAGCGAACTTGTAATGTCCCTGACTAGTCTTTATAATGTTTTTGATCTAGTCACTATTCCTTCTTGGTCTTTTAATCCGAGACTTGCCTATAACCTAACGTTTTACCCTTCAAAAGAAACTTATATAAATACTTGTACACATAGAAGATACTGATAGCTGTAAGCCACACTTTATAGAACACAAAATATTAACGCTACCTAGCCTATACATTTTAGAAATATGTAAGTTTGTTGAAGTCACCAAAGTTTCTATACAACACGAGAAGACAAAAACCAGAGACTAAGACATAAAAATAGATTAAACCTACCAAGCTCCCGTCTTAAAATGCACTCATCTAGTCCGCATGTCATGTCGATAAAAATATATATTAAGCTATCCCCGCAAATAAAAAATGAAATTGAAGACAGTAGGTATATTTATAAAAAAATTTAAACACTTTCTATTAACTAAATGTTACTACCATATAAATGAATACCTAAATGATAAATGTATATGAAACATAATAAATGGAAATTTAAATAATTACTTATAATAATATACCTAATAATAATATAAATACAAATAAATACATAATATATAAACAAACATGACATACATTTATAATAATAATATCTGGGACATTTAATTCCTTTTCTTTTTTACAAACTTTGATAATAATGATAATCTACAATAATATATAATTAATAAAAATATTAAAACATATAAATAAAATAATATAATAATAATTATATAATAGAATACCATATAATAAAAATAATTATAGTAATATATCTATTTAACTATAGTAAGCGCACCTTAATAAAATTACCTATATATTATAATAGTCAATAAATATCAATCATAAGTAAAATATGTAAATAATAAAATATGTAAAACTTCCTCCTCTCTCCTACATCTTGCCGTGCCGACAAGGCCCACACATGTTTCTTATATTATACCATTGTAACATCTATTTAACTTGTGGAGTGCAATAAATGTATTGAGTATTGAGTATTAACTGGTCCCCGAATGTGCTGGACTGTACTTCTGGTGAGGAGGGATTTCATAAACAGGGTATGTCGTGGAATAGAAATGTCCGTTGACCTTATATTATAGTTTCTTTGTCAATCTTTTGTCAGTCTGACAATCATCTATAGAAGCTGCTGATCACGCAGTCTTAATATATTTACAGAGACGACTATTCGGCTTATTTTGTACCTGAATCAATGAAAAACAAATACCCAAAAAATATATTTCAGTATTCATCAATACGTAGACTTAAAAATAATTTTTGAGTGTGTGTTTTCATTTATTTGATTTTAAAACAAGCTGTATAGTCTCCTAAGAAATATTAATCGATGTGTCGTGCTCCTTACACACAATCAACTTGTATGCGACCATCATGATGCACAAGACAAGTGTCGCCGAATTAGAATAATCATCGGACTGCGCTTATAAAGCATTATCCGTAATACTCTCTAAATGAAATAATTGCAGGACATTTTAATTATTTTTGTGATATTAAATAAGTCTCTGTATTGCCCGCGATCCCGGCATCTGAAGGGCAAGAGAAGGGGCTAACACGGGTTTGGATTTACAAGTCTAACATAATACAATAAGATAAAATAAGCCATATAAGCCATATTATCAATAAATTGTATCAATATATAAGACCCTCGAGAATCCAATCCTAGTAAACAGATTGACGATTTAGCATTACGTAACTAACACAGCGCGTCTACAACTAACCGTCTGGGCATGCCACGATGGCGCTTACGCCTGACTCATATCCAAATAATTTATAAATCAGATCATAAGTCTAACACAGATATTCAGACCAATTAGTCACAGACAAAGCACTTGAATTCCTCGAGTTTGTCGCCGTAATTACCGATTGAGATCTAGACGTTGATTCTGTATTAAACGGAATGTATTTTGTTGTTTCGTGATTATTAATTGGAGTTACAAGTATTATATTTAAACACGTCATGGATACGAGTGGTCAGATTTATAGACTGTACCACATATAAATTAACAGGCATATTTAGTCGTAATAAATAAATTATTGAAATTAAACAACTTTATAGGTACGAATTCTATCTCGTTGTTTATTTCTCTTTATAAAACACAAATTACATAATTTTGAAACTTTAAACTACATTTTTAAACAATTTTACTAGTTATTGTTTACTTCTTTTTAAGTTATTTAAATTATGAAAACTATTTAGACTTCATTTTACACTTTTCCCGACGTTTCGGTTACTTTTCAGCAGATATGTGCACGGGGAGACTAAGATTGTAGTTGTCTCAATGTTCTAAAGTGTAGTTATTTCAAAGTACCTGAACATAAGTTAATCATCGGTGTTTCTATTTACGCAAAATGAGCTCAAAGTATCAAGAAGTCTAGCTGTGTTTCGCTTCTTCTTGGGTTTGACTATTTAATTATTACTGGATCCTGAGCTGTACCACCAGCTTCATTCTAACCAGCATTCCAACCATCCATTGAAATTGGTATGATTTTTTGATATCAATAGCCTTGTGGAGCATCCTTGGTAGGATTCGGTGTTCTTTTGCGAGTCCCTGCGGTTTGTCAAATCGCAGATAGTGTTTAGGTTGCGACAAGAAACACCTGGACGCCGAGTTTCAAGATGGCAAGACAACAAGCCAAGAGGTGAAAGAAGTGTTTACATTTTTTTTTACATAAAGATTTTTGACGTTAGCTGCGCAAATGTAATCTATAACAGTCTTCATACTTAAGTAGGTACATATTCTTACGTCTATATTCTCGAAACGTAAAGACATAATAGCCTTATTTCAATAGTTATGGTTTAGATCCACGCAATACATGCGAGCCATTTGCCGACAATAAATAATAAATTCTTCTACAGAAAAGTCCAACAACAATTTACCCTCACATAAAATAATAATAATTGTTTACTAATTGCCCATGAGGTATAAATTGACCCCACTTACAGAATTAACACGAGTATTAAAAAGCAATTATTTAGTAAGTTAATAGTTCTTTTCTAACTACTTCATTTACATGTTGATCTAGGAACAATGTAAAAAGCAGAATGCGTCAGCTGTCTCACTGCTTACTATGGACATAATATAAGTACTACTTAACACGGCATTTGTACGTAAATAATGGTTAAATTCAACAGTTATTGTCACAATACGAATGTTTAAAATATTTTTAGGAAAGTCTATCGTTTACTCGAACAAGGGGCGCAAAAAGATTCCAGAATGTATGGCGTTGTGAATATGGGGGATGTCGTGTGAGCTGTTGTCGCGTGTCATGTTTCTGGGCAGATGATCATGACAAAGCGTGCCTGTTGAAGCTAGATGCAATAAGTATATCTATTGGGAACAAAATAAAGTATATTTTCGAATAGTAGAAAAATTCGGGCTTTTAATTTATTGCGTGTGGTGTGACATGTTTAAGAAAATACATGAATATAAATGTGTTAAATTTGAAATAATTGCATAAATTGCAACTTTTTGTAGGACGTTGAATATAACTAAGTTAAATGCTTTAATTACTTGATGTAATTACGTCTAAACTTAATTAGATCAAGTAATTGAATTATTGTTCTACACCTAATTTAGTTAAGATTTTTCATATACAATATTTTGTATTAGCATGGACGTATGTTTTAAACCAAATTTAACTCCTATTGCAATTTTATTAGATTAAAAGACCAGTGCCCATAAGTGGGAGTTAAATTTCGTTAATCTAAATCTGTCTCCCGGTGTGCAAATGCAAAAGGGTAACATGTAATTTAAAAACTTTGGTATTTTTACAAACAATATTTTTACGCCTTATCCATTTGCTTTCTTACAATTCCAAGGCATTATTCAACACATAATGTTTGTCGTTGACCTATTTTTTTAGGACAAAGTCTTTCCAGCTCTTTGAGGAACGACTTTCTGGAATGGTTGGTATGCATCACGGTATAAAAAGGCGAGTAGATATGGGGCAAACACACGAAGGCTGTGTGAGGCATTCAGGAACAGTTACTTGAATACAATGTGCGAATAGAGCTTCTTATAGGGACGTCGGGCGGTCAGTAGAGGACTAAAGGACTTTATTCCTTACGCTTATAGCACAACGACACATTTTGTTATAAGCTCGGCACCACTTTAGTTTTTCTATTAAATTACATACATCACCAATATGCTGGCAATAGTATACAGAGATATATAGTTCACATTACGTCTGCTATCATAGTTTTACGTTCACGTGATAGTATTAATGTCTACCAAGCACAGTTATAGATTCCTTGAAGAATATAATGATAATAATAATATCAGCACTGTATTAAACTGTCCCACTGCTGGGCACGAGCCTCTTCTCTGTGTGAGAAGGGTAAGGCCAAAGTCCACCACGCTGGCCCAGTGCAGGTTGGCAGACTTCACATATCTCCGAGAACATCATGGGGAACTCTAAGATATGCAGGCTTCCTCACGATGTTTTCCTTCACCGTTAAAGCAAGCGATAATTAACTATTTAATACGCACGTAATTTCGAAAAGTCAGAGGTGCGCGCCTTGGGATCGAACTGGGGACATCTGCGTGGCAATCCAACGGTTTCCCACTAGGCTATCGGTACGCTACGCTATAATAATTTACCAGAAATACCCAATAACACTTTAAGACTGGGCGAAATGTGCCAAAACAGGCGGTCACAGTTAAGTAAAATCAACACTTTTTGTTTAATACAAATATAAAATATACATTTACCATGACAATGAATGTGTTTACAATTTCTCCGTATAAAAACTTAAAATAATTAATATTTTAGCCTACCAAGTTACTTAAATTTGCACGAACAATGCAAAAACGTACGTTCGTGTTACGTAAGTTTTAAATTATAACAGTAGAAATCTATCCTATTTTACAGCTTAAACGAAACATAAATAGTTATATTACAATTTATCCGTCCCAAATATTTAAGTTATTGGTTGACAATAAAGATACACATTTATCAAAAAAGAACTTCAACAAATCCTCCATACAATTTTACTATGGCGGCCGCGCGCCGATTTGAATATCGAGCTCTGTCATTTAGTGTAACCGCGTCTTACGCTCGGCGCTGTCTTAAGAGCTAAGCGATGAACAACTATTGCAGTTACTACCGCCATGTTCCCATAGCATCCTAATATACCTATAAGTATTATTATAAAAGTGACAGATGGCATAATAGCATGCTATAGGTATATAATAGCCCAGGGTCACTAGACCTATTCGCTAGAGCTCAGAGTCATTATAGCAAAGCAGATTTTTCAGTAAAATTATTTAATATTATAAAGAGTAATATTTGATTTTTGAGTTTTGTTTGTTTGTAAGGATTCAAATTAAATACTACTCAACTATTTTTTTTAATTATTTCGGCGTAGGAAAGAGGTATATAAAATAAGTACAGTTACTAAAATTTTTTTTTAATTGGATGAAATCATTGGCGTCTACCACTCCGTGGGGGCGGGCAAAGGTGTTATGGTGGACTCGCGAAAGTTTAGATTGATTGTGATTATAGCGAGTATGCAAACATCGTTTATCTATTACACATTGACTGTATCTTATCTTATCTTGTGTGGGGGCCAGTCAGTACAGACCACGCACGTGCACGTGAACGTACTCTCCGAGGCACGGAGCAGGCGATAATTGTCAATCAATACGCACATAATTTCGAAAAGTCATATAACTTCCGAAAGTCAGAGATATAAAAGGAGCACATTGACTGTAAATAATTCAGCTGTTTTATAATGGTGTATTTTAGCTGTTCTAAGATCTCAATATACGCATATTCTCATATAGAGAATATACCTATATATCTATACTGAACCCTATAGTTTCAGAGCACAGCAATATAGAATGGAGAATGAAAGATTTCTTTAAACATATTTTATTATTATTTCATAACATTATCACTTAGATATTTGTTAACACTATAATAGAATTTACTAATTAAAATATTTTATATTTTTCTTCAGATTTAATACTTTTTGGTAACTTAATATATATTTTATTGAGATGTCTAATATACGTGGTAAATGCTACCTATTAACGCTTTTAATACAGGGGTACTATTTGCGGTACCATTCCGAAGGAAGAGGAATTAAAGGTAGGATGGAAGAAAAGGAATGTGAAAATTTGGTAGTCTTACTCATTAAAAGTGCTACTACTCTTTTGCTCGCTTTCTGTAAGTAAATAGTACCTCCTCAAGCATGCTGTAAGTAATTCCCTTGGCAAGTCAACTTTTACATCTCGTTACCAATAATCAACAGTGGCTATCCAAAGACAAGTTATATGCTAATCAAACACAAAACTCTAAGATCGCCAATGACCGTACACGCAATGCGTCAGTGGTGTCATGGCGGCATTAAACCAACGACGCAATCATTAACTAAATCACAAACATTCTTTCATATCGCGTGACTAATACAAATCTAGTGTCAGACTAATTCAATCCGTCAGGAAATCTCTAGCCGTGCTAATTGAACCGAGCAAATGAACAAAATTAACAACACTCAGATTTAAATTAAACTGCTTGATACGGATTTTATCGCGGCTTACTTTAAACGCAGCTAACTAAAACTATTGAAATTCTTGTAGAAGTCAACAGTAATTTCCATTATGAATGAAACAAGCCGCGAGATTAAATAATTACCTTTATCCCGTCATCAACATGGCACAAGTATTTAATTATACAGCCTAATTAAGCTTAGCTAAGCTTAAGACTAAGTCACGAAGTAGCTCTAACTAACTATTAGCGTATAACTTAGAATTTAGCTTAAGCCTACGTTTTATAGAGCGACCTAAACATAGTTAGAAAATGGCTTTTTAATGGCAACTATTAATAACCGCTGTGTTACTCATAACATTCAAACAACACACACAATACCACCCGAACCGCTATTTGGGTATCACACAACACTTTTTACCCGATCGAACCAACAATTCTGGCACACTGGTAATAGCGATAAAACCTCTTACGCCATTGCGCCGTTTTCAGTCATGATAGTAGAAATGTACGCGTTACCCAAGTCTACATTAAATGAAGCTATATTATATCTCTATAATTATGTCCCCCAACTAAATTTCGGTCACGGCGGCCAATCTTAACGAAAACTGGCCATTTGCGCGGGAGATATTATAGTGCACAAGTATATGCGCAAACACAAATGCACTCTCTAACTCTTTTGATCCGATGGGACGACAACCCGACAGGACCGGAGACAGATCAGGCGCAGTAGGTACCAACGGCTTTACGTGCTTGCTGAGGTACAGGGGTGTCTAACTTCCTAGCACCGGGCTGGCATTGAAATTGCTTAACAAAAATTCATCCGCGAAATGGTAAGCAGAGATGTATTAAATACACATTTGATCATCTTTATTTTAGCTCTATTGGCTGCATAGAAGGCATAGATTGTTTATGTAGTCGTTGTTTCACCACTGTCACTCCGGTATTGAGGTTTTGAATCCCACACGGGCGAAATTCACACATACATTTGTCTTTTCTACATATTACGAGACGAGTCTATTTGCGTCTACCGAGCACTGTTCTGCGTTTATTACTAAGAAATTATTGAGTGAAAACTTAAAAATACTTTACCCGGCCCGGAACCCTAGACTGCACAGCAGTCGCATTTACTACTGCTACGAGACAGTAAAAATAAAAATATTAATATACATAACCTCACATTTTTGTATTACGCGCCAATTAATAACAGGTTATATTTATGTTTAATATTTCACTTTAAGGCAAACGTATTCAATTATACATCCTTCACTCAAGCGGGCTGGCTATGGCTGAAGCGCTCGTAGCTAATGAGTTCGGGAGCGGGTCACGATCATGTTTGCATACACCCGTAATGCGATGATAGGCAGTATAAGATGTGGCCTTTGCCTCCCGAGTCCTGATGCTATGCATTAAAATGTATAGACGGCGCTTTTTTACCCCGCGCCTTTTTTTTTTGTTAACTTCAAGACCAAAAAGCTTTTATATGTTTAAGTTACAATTACTATTACTCTTGTAAATTGTATCGCCTTGTAGCAGATATTTAAAAATCAATATAAATAAAAAGAGAAGTCGAATCCTAAGTCGTCAACGCCCAGCCAAAACCATTCGATCTAGAAAGTCGAAATATTGCACTGATGTTCGTTTACGATGCCAACAAAGAATGAAGCTGGATTTATCGAAATTCCCACGGGATAGAAAATAAATAGGATTTTCGTTTTACCAACTGCGTTTAAGTGAACGCCTCGCTACTGCCATTACGCCGCGTGTTATGGGTTCGAAACCCACTTAGGACAGAAAATATGAATGATCCACAAATTATTGTTGTTCCAAGTCTGTATGTTCTTTGTATCCGTTGTTTGAAAGAACAAGTAAAACGGCAATAAGCTTGCCTCTTCTTACATCAGACCTAAAATCATATTTAAGTACCTAATCCTTTAGAAATATAAAGCTGCGTGATTGTATGTATACTGATAGAAGGTTTTCTTCGTGCAAGTGTACATACTGATTTATACACCAATTAAATTGCCATTTTAGTGTCAAAAAAGTATCTGTAAAATTGTATTCTTACACGCAAATATATAAAGCAAGATGGCCGCTATTAAAATCGTGACACCCACATACCGAGACTCTAACATCTTCTTATGCTTGTATAAACCAACCACTTATTCTTATAAAAGATTTAATAATTAAAATTAAATTTATCCAATTACTCGGCTATTGGTCACGCTGTGTGTGAGCTAGTGGGCTCGGGAGCCGGTCACGATTTACCACTTTACATACGCGCGGATATGATGTAGTTTGTAAAGGAATGTACTTAAAAGGCGGCTAGCTCCCGCTGGTAGCAGTTATGTGTTGACTAAGTGAGGAATTTATTTAGAACTGGAATTATGGATGGCGTAAAGGTTTAAGTTGTCGTCTTGCCGAGTGATGTAGATTTGATTTCGTCAGGGGACAAAAAATTGTGTGGTCCACAAATTATTGTTACGTGTTCTGCTCCGCGACACAAGAATTGTTACTACTCACAATTGAAATCCTACACAATAAGGGGTAAAGATTACTGCCGTTTACCGAGTACATAGAGATCTTTATGCTGTCTTTCTTCTATTGTTTGACAAACTACCGCTTGTCTAATATAATTTATGTGCTGTGTCTAAACAATGGCTGAATGGACACACGAAACCTAGCAAACCCAACCTAAAAAAACATTCCTATTCAAACAAATCAAACGACGTTCTAAAATTGAAATGAGTCATCACGTCATTAGTCTACTGTAATAATTGTATTATGATATTATCCTTACAAAATGGCGTCTTTCGTGGTCGCCTCATCGCGTGCTCGAAACACCAACATAGAATAAAATTGATTCACCATTCAAACGCGTATAAATTCCCCTGTCTTGCTGTAATTTCAATTTATACTGTAACATCGCCATATTTGTATAATATTGATGCATTTTAAATAGAGGCAGCAATTGTAAACAGAATAAATCTAGGAGCACTTTCTGCAAAAATATACGGTGATTTAATTAACCTATTTCTAGGCTTATGAACGTGATCGATTGTGGGTTCGATTCTCGTGTTGGGCAAGGTTTAATTAGATTATATTACAGGGCTTATTAATAAGGTGTTCGCTTTAACGGCGAAGGAAAACATCATGAAGAAACCTGCATGTCTGAGGGTTCTCCGTAATGTTCTCAAAGACATGTGAAGTCCGCCAACCTGCACTAGGCCAGCGTGGTAGATTATGGCCTATCCCTTATCACACTAAGAAGAGACCTGTGTCCAGCCACTGCTGGGTGCGGGTTTAATCTATTTGGAATGCCTCACATAGTCTAGAAATATGCCTCGTTATAAAATATAGCTGATAAAATGTGAATGCAATACATCTCTGCCATGTCTTTCAGAGTATATAGGTGTGAAGCCATATACAGGGTGTCCTAGAAGTCGGCATCAAGCCAGAATCACGTAACAGGCTAAGTTATAATAGCTATCAGAAAAATATAAAAATATATAAGTTACGTATTTTAAAATTTATAGACATTTTAAAAAACACCAAAGATCTCCCTGTTATGGTTTTTTCACGCCTCTTACTACATATATTTACTTTTGAATTATTTTGTTTTGTTATGTAATCACGAATAATCGAAAACAATCGAGATCTTAAAGAAGCATTATTTGAGATAACATGACAAAAAAATAATTCAAGAAGTAAATATCTAGCAGCAGAAGTGGCAAGACCGTCACAGGATGTAGATTATTTGAAGTTTTTATAATGCTTTTAATTTTAAAATACGTAACTTTGATATTTTTTAACTTAACCTGTTACCTGATTCCGGCTTGACGTCGACTTCTGGAACACCTGTATATGTATTTCTAATAGAATTGTTTAAAGATAACTAAAGGCAAATCTCAAGAATATACACATTTATGTTTGTTTTTTATAGACAGAAAGGTACCCTATATATGTTATTTGCCTTACTCCTGACAACGTGTATGCAAAATTTCATGATAATCAATCGAGTAGTTAATGGGTAACAAACAAACACTTAATTATAATATTACTAGATTTTGCCGCGTTAATGTAGATTTTGACAATAAACTTCAACACCTCGAGCATAGTATTGTCTTCTGTTTACGCGAATGTTATTCATTGAAATTAAACTACTATATACGGATTTTATCGCGTTGTGTATTTATCACTGTATTACAAGTTTAAATAATTTTATTAGCTTATAAATTAGTCAAATAAAATCAATAGTAGTAGTAGAGTAATATTTTCAAAATTTTGTAATACAGTGATAAATAAACAACGCGATAAAATCCGTATATTGTAGTTTAATTTCAACCTCGAGCATAGTATTAACTTTTCTTTATCGCCTGACAAAGTGATGCTAAATTTCATGACGATCGGTCGAGTAGTTAATGCGTGTAAAAGTATGATAAACTCACATTCGCATTTATAACATTACTTAGGATTCAGGTGTAAGATCATTTATTCCTCATAAAGAATAATATTATTCACTTACATGAGAAAAACAAATAAATAACAATTTCAATAATTTGGCAGCGATGCAGAAAAAGAAAATAAACTTATGATATTAATAGAATTAAGATAACAACAACGATTTCTTATAAAAATGTTGTTAAGATTCACTATAGATTATTTCACTTCATAGGACAATACATATTAACTCAATAGGTACATCTCGGTAGCTTTCGATGAGTCATATCGCCGCAATATTGTATTATATTGCAGTCTTACGATCATCCCGGGCTTTTACGACCGCCATTTGATTTACTGTAAGCCGATTATAATTTAACGCTGTTATTTGTTTGATAGTAAAGATTCCAATGATTTATAGACCGACATTTATCTTCCAAATACTTCTATCTTTGGATTCTGACGTACAAATAATTTAATAGATTGAAACTCTACCTATTGTTGATTATTACTTAAATATATTGTTATGCGAAATTGTGTTTGCTCGCTTGTCTTTTTTTCTTGGTAATGGAGTAACGGATATAATTGATGATTAACGGATGATTTCGAGTAGTGGATAATGGATGATTGATTTGATATTTTAATGGAGATAATTTATCAGCTGGTGAGTTACGAGTACATTTCATCTCGAAATGATGCACGGTGCCCGTGGGATATTAAGCTTTCCTTAAAGTTACAGGAGTAGGGTCGCGGCCAGAATAAATGTGCTGGTCGCATTTACTTTTTTTTATTTACTTTTATTGCCTTTTTGGTGGCAGACTAGCAAGTGGCCTATTGTGTGTGGTGGTGGCATTAAAGCTAGTGCGAAAATTATCTTGTTTAAAAAGACTTTTTCAAATGTACGTCCCAATAATTTGTTACTATCTCAGTTCAAACAAACCATCTAGGTATATTTTATGATAAAACTGTACAACGAAAAGTATATTCTACTCCTTTCAATACATTAAACAAGTCAATTCCCACCAATTTTAAAATAAGAATACGACAAACAGTAGATAATAAATATATTTGCATAGCTTCCACAGATTATCTAAAATGCAGTCTAGGTATATCTTATCCAGAGAAGTCAGTCTGGTACAACGTTTATTAGCCTGTCAGGTGGATGGGAGCGGATTCCATCAGCTTTAGCGGGCATGAGATTGAAATCTCTAGAAGACATTGTATACTGTGCATAATACAACTATCCAAAGGTAATTTAAACTTTAAAACAAGAGCACTTGAGTTCTCTGTCGCATAACAAAACTGACATGATTATTTTGTCTCGTTTTGTTTTTAAATAAAGATTATAAATGTTATTATAAATTAACTTGTCACTGTATTTTGCAAGTTCAATATTGTGAATGATCGTTTGTTATTTAAATTGATAGTAATAAGCATTGACTATACTTGTTGATTTGTTTTTATTACTACGACGTAATTATGTTTTATACAGAAATAAAAAATACAGACGGTTGCCTATAAGGCGCTTATGGAAACATACATACACACATTGATACTATGTGTGTATGTGTTTTAGGGTTGGTATACACTAAAGCGGAGATGATCAAAAAGATAGAACGAAAAGAAAGCGGATAGCGTGTTTGCACAAAAACTGAGTGAATATGTGTGCTGACCTGGTCCCACCGTTAATATTTGCTGTGTCTGCCACGAATAACATACCGCACATATTATCTCCCATCATCTCTATACTAATATTATAAAGCTGAAGAGTTTGTTTGTTTGCTTGAACGCGCTAATCTCAGAAACTACTGGTTCGAATTGAAAAATTATCTTAGTGTTAGATAGCCCATTTATCGAGGAAGGCTATAGGCTATATAACATCACGCTACGACCAATAAGAGTGGAGCAGCAATGAAAAATGTTGCAAGAACGGGAAAAATCTCTTATGTGACGCAAACGAAGTTACGCGGGTCAGCTAGTTTACTATGTTTGTTCAAATAAATATCATATATATCCATCAAATGGACGCAGAATTGCTCAATAGGGTGGGTCCCGAGGATGTAAGCTTCTAACTCGGCTCAAAATTTTTGGGTTGCATATAGCCTATATCGCTGTTTTAAAGCTCTGTGATTTGTAGCCGTTTGATCTACTTTCCTTTTCACTTGTACTGTGTCCACTGTATCAACTTTATTCTGTTTGTTATTTACAGAGCATCGTCTTCCATCTCCACACAATATCACCGCTCTAGTAAATACCGGACCTAATCTAGTTTGTACTGATACCATAAAATAAGTATACTTTGGCCCAACCATAGGCATTCACAACGCAGCTTTATATAATAAAAGCCTTTCCATATTGAGAAACTAATCATCTACCTCGTGTCTTGTGTAATTATTGTCTATGCTGTTCAATGCTAGTTGGATATACTTATTCTAGTCGTGTTACTCTGTACTTACTTACAACCTATTAAAAAAGAAACGGTTTAACTATGATTTCTACTAAGAAACAAATAATTAAAGTAAAATGCGTTTTACTCGATAAACATTTATTATCTTGCTTTTCACTCGATAAAACATTTATTAAAATAACCTAGCTAATTTTCTAATAATACGGTGGTAAACGAGCTTAGTATTACGTTTATCTGTCAGACAGTAAATGGATACTCCAATATGGACGCGCACAACAACAGACCTATTATAACTATAACTACGTAGGTAATTTTGATGTGCGAATATTATTCATAATTCAAATAGTGTTCGAATTTTGTATGTCAGAACTTGATTTGAAATTCGATTTCATTTGTCGTAACACAAATCAAATTTTAAATACGGAAGTTTTATTTTTTAACTAATATCTAAATTTGAATAGCAATAAGGTAGTAAAAAGTTGTTAGCGAGTGTGTAGTACATAGTGTTTTTGAATAATAACCATCGGTATTTGTCCCCTTTCGAGAACAACCAGGGTAAATAATTGATCTGCCCACTGGTATTTTTGATTTTCCTTTTATTACAATCAATCAGATACAATTTGAATAATTCGGAAAAAAGCAATTGTTATTTACATATAAAATGGCTACTGTCAAGTATTTATTGCTATAAGCGTACAAAATACTTAAGGAATATAATAACAGTTCTTAAGGAGCTATGTCAGTAGCCTCTACTGACCAAGGAAAGTTATTGGACTGGCATCTTAGAAAGAAAACATATTAAACAGAGTAGCCGAGATATCGCAATTACCTTACTATTCCTTAATCGCAGCATAATTATGTATTTCACAACAATTGTGTAACAAATAAAAATAAAAACATTTATCAAGCCTAGTCAGCGACCGTTGGACTGCTACGCAGAGGCCTCGAGTTCGATCTTTTCTAAAATAATTATATGCGTTTTAATTAGTTAATTATTGCTTGCTTTAATGGTTAAGGACAGCATCGTGACGAGACCCGTATGTCTGAGAGCTCTCCATAATGTTCTCGAAGATATGTAAAGTCTGCCAACCCGCACTGAGCCAGCGTGGTGGACTATGGCCTTACACTTCTCACACTTAGAAGAAGCCTGTGCCTAGCAGTGAGACAGTTTATATACAGGGCTGATATATTTATTTTATATATTAAATTTGTATTATTAATCTGTACTTACCTTAAATAATTACTAATAAATTAAAAAGCTATGATTTAATTGCCTAAACATACGATTTATCTAAAATATATCTAATTAATTAAGTTATAACCTCACCTAAACTATATTATAAAAAGAAGCTATTTAACGCTAAATAAACACATATTAAAATAATCTCGATGCTATAAACATATATTATATAAACGATTTAATTACATTCAAGCGAGCGCTTACAACTAACTGCTATTTAAACAGCAGTTATCGAATGCATGCTTTAATGGTACTATCATTATAATGAATGGAAAGCTTTATATGATGTGGTTCGTGTAATAGGGCTTCGGATCTGTCAGTTTCGATTGACATTTCGTCTGTTCGAATTTCAATTTACTTCGAAATTCAAAGTATTGTCAATAAAGTCTCGATAAAATAATAGGCCGTGAATCTTTCGAAGTACATTGAGTTAGCAACGTAATAATTATAGAGTAGGTACCTAAGTATTGACTTATGTACTCTATAAATATATTATTACATATGGGTGTATAGAACACTATATCTTTACACTTCACGCTACTGTAAACATGATAAAAGCATGTATGGCAGAAGATTTACCGCATTTATAACAAAACTGAAATTATTATGTTTTGTGTATTTTATAATGGTATTATAAATCCACTTAAACTTAAAATATCGACGAAATATAAATAAAGAAATAATTTAAAATACCCAAAATATGTCACTAATTTGCGACGTTGCCACTCCGAACAGACCACATGGCGTGAAAGCTCTTAGTTATCAAGAAGAAATAATAAGGGATTCCAACCCTACTACAATCTTTTTGATAACTAAAGCATTCGCACAAATATTGCCACAAATACATAAAACCGTTACAACAGTACCGCTACCAACATCCCAAACATTAGCACCAACTAAACCAATCTCATAAACTAATCTATGGTTTATAATTACCCTGCCAATAATAATATACCGCTTTCATTACGCTATCAATGCTAACATACCTCCGTAACTTGTCCGTATTATCTGGTTACGTTCATCTCGCGAATGGTGAAATAAGAAGATCAAATCTTAACTAATACACCTGCTCATTACCCTGCCATGTTAGAATGAAGGGCGATTATTAGTAAACTTCAAATAGTCGTATGTCATCGTTTTGTAGGGCCACCATGTTGACGAAGATTCTAGAACATCGCTGCAAAATATATACGTTTTGTGCTATCCGCTGCGGTACCTACCATCAACGTTAATTATTAACTCACTCGTAATGTGTTGTCATGTGGCCGATAACCATTCCAAAGAATTGGGCAAATCGAATTGGTGCTTTTACAAATTAACGTGTTGAAACAAAATATATAGCTTTATTATATTTGTGTAGGTAAGTTAAACGTTTTCTGACCTAATGAAGTAGGACATTTTTTCTTATAAAATAAAATTACGGATGACGTTTAAAATAGTTTCATTTAAAGAATAAGTCGACAAGGTAGACACTCACTTCAAAGACATGTAGAAAGCCCAGATTAAAAAAATACTGCGCGGATGACGTAGTAGTGGTTTAAATGATCGCTTCATCCCTGCCACCGTGACGAATGTTGTGGGTTCGATCCCCAAACGGGAAAAAAAATTATGTGATCCACAAATGATTATTCCGATTATTATGATGGATGTTCTTTGCGACCATTGTTTAAATGTTTGTAAGTGTCCCGCGCCGTACACAATTGTAATTAAGGATTTAAATAGGCTCCAATAAAAGTCACACACGCCACCAGTATATTGTACAACGATCAGTAATCGAATGAATAAATAATAATGTCACAATGGTTTTATAACGTTACCGTCTAAACTGCCTTATTTAATACGAAGTACCTTTAACGTTTGAATATGTTATATAAATCTTATTATAATGATGTAATTAATTATAATATTTATAAACATAATTATTTGTTACTTATACAATGAAAAGTAATATAATAAATAATTAAGTGGCGCCGGCAGTTGGCGCCACGCAATGCTTTTATAATCAATTAATTACTTAATAATTCATATACATCTATTCTATTATTATTGGATTTAATGATATATGTATTTATAAGTATTATATTTAAATGTATTTGATAACACAATTTCATATGCATATTACACATATAAAATATCATTAAAAAGAAACGTGTAATTTTATTTGTGATTTAAATAAAATTACGAGCGTGGTTTAATCTGGATACTTAATATTATAAAGAAGAAAGATTATTATTTTAGTTTGCTATTAATAAACTCAAAAACAACTAAATCAATTTTAAGAATTCTTTTACCATTAGATAGCTATGCTATGCGTGCTTCGGTAGCGGCGCAGTAATCATAAACGTTGGTAAAACCGCAAGGGACATCTTGTTAACAAATATTACGTACAGACACAAAGGACACGCATTCTAGACATCTATTTTTGTCGCGTGTAGGGCTTAAACCCACTACCCTCGCTTTAGGGAGGTGACCACTTAAACCTACACCACCCATGCAGTAGTTAACACAACATACTTAATCTTTATATATACATATAAATCTTCTGTGCATATGTTTGTAATTAACTCCTCCTAAACGGCAGGACCGATTTTGATTAAATTTTTTGAGTGTGTTCAAGTGCATTCTAGAATGGTTTAGATTTGTTTTTTTAATATTTTTTTTCGTGTGTGCAGGGCAATGTCTGTCGGGACAGCTAGTAATTCATAAAATACTAGATCTTGCATGATACTTGCGGCTTCGCTGTACATACGCTCATACTTTTCACTGGCTGAAAGGTATCCTATGTCCTTTTCTGTTCCTCTGACAACTACAACAAAATTTCATGATGATCGGTCGAGTAGTTAAAGTTAGGGCGTGTAAAAAACAAACAAAGCGAAAGTGGAAGGCTAGGAGACTTATTGGCGATGATCAACTGGTCAACACACGAATCCAAAGCTTGGAGCATCGTCGTAAGGTTGCCAGTCTCTCGGTTTTCTATCGAATTCACTTCGGAGAGTGTGCAGAGGAACTGCATAATTTGATTTCTCCTGCCCCATTCTACCATCAGACGACCAGACAATCAAACCAGCGACACAGTTACATGGTGAATATACCAAAACGCACAAAGCGCTTTGCATCCACTTTTGTAATGCGTACCGCAAAGTAGTGGAGCTCGCTACTTTAGTCTGTGTTTTCCGATGAGTACAATCTAGGTGTCTTCAAGTCGCGAGTGAATAGGTATCTTTTAGGCAAGCGTGCTCCATCGTCGACTGCATCTTCACTTAAGATCAGGTCAGAACGCGGTCAAACGCAAGCCCATTACAGTAAGTAAAAAAAACATTCACATTTTTAAAATTAGTTAGGATTAGGATTGCCCTGTGGATGGTCACAGTACTTACGCACTGCGTACCATCGCACAGACATTCAATTAGCCGATAGGAACATAAGTCGGACAGATAACTGCCGCCACAAGGCCGCAATTACACCTTATAATAGTTCATATTCATTTCATAATTGAAATACTTGCAATCTATCGATAAGAGCATCGATATTTAGATGTTATTTGGATTATAAATAGATTTAAATGTTAAAGAAGAACAGTAATAAACGTTATTGTTGTGGTCGGTCGTAAGCTCCCAAAAGCGATGCCCGAGCTAAGCAAATTGTAATAAGGTTTTCATGTAAGGACATTCTTAGTAGAAGTACAAAACTGAGCTAGCAAAATGTAACACACCTCTGCCATTCGTAAATGCACCTTTCGACAAGAAAAATAAATAGTAAATGATTAATTAAAGTACACCAATTTATACAAATTATTATAATATTAGGTACAGTATAATTAATATACGTACAAAGGGCGGCTTTTCCAAAATCAATGTGTAATTAAGTATAGAATTATTAATATCGCATTATCTAGACTACCGAATCAACCCAGAGCGTATTTTCTCTTCCATATTAAATTAACCTATAATTTCTTACTTACAATGTTCTAAATTTAAATGTTATGAAATATAACATAATTATTTATGGTCATTTAGTTATGCAAGATTTCTACTTCAGTGTTAGCAAAGTAATAATTAAGAATTATAAGGACATTTAGCAACACCGCGATACTGATCAGTGTTGCCCCACTAATTTTAATAGCGACTTATGAAGTTGCTATCTTAAATTAGTATCTTTTCGGCAAAGATCAATCACGTAGTGATGAAGTAGTTTAACAGTCGTTATTCAAATTATAGCAGTTATATTAACAGCTTAATTTTATAATATTAATCGGATTTTACGCATGTGATATGCATAAATTGCTGTCCTGTTAGTTAAATAGTGGCGTAATAAGTAAGTAAAAGTATGTTTTTTATTTATATATTTATCTATTTATTTTTAGCGCCTTTACTCTATATAGAACCACACTCCCTTTTTTTTAGTACCAAGGTAGCCAACAAGGAAACCTATTGTCTGATGCTAAACGGAAACCGTATCTTATGCATACTTGCAATACAAATATTACCTGTATAATGCACAAATAGGTATTCTAAGTTTGGATTTTCTTCCTGTCAGTTCCCTTAATCCGTCCATCTGTTGTCTGTCTCGACTGCTATGCAGGGATTTCCTGCGCCGTAAAAATTACTTTTTAAATAAGCATATATTCAAAAGAACGAATTATTTTTATGAAAACAACGTCAAAATTAATTGCAAAAGGGGTGCGCAATTAATATTTTAAATTCCAGTACTCGGTAACTAGTGACATAATGGGATTATCTCAATGTCTACCACGCACGCCAGCACTCAAATATCGATTAGAATTCGACAATGAGTATCGTGAAACCTTTGTCTGTTATTTATTTAAAAATAACCCATGTTACTTAGATTTTAAAGTTCTTTGTATTTTATATTTTGGGTAACCTACCTTATTCATTGAAGTAATAAAAAACACATTGTGAACTTTATTATTGGCAAATTATTAATCAGAATAAGTATAAAAACGAACCATTGCAAGTGGTTACCTGTCTTACGAACCATTGGATACCGCAATATCAATCACGCTCGATTATAGCATTTTTTGTAAATCATGTACCTTTTTCTTATTCTTGATTTACAACTTACAAATTAGCGTTTATCAGACACACGCATATTGGCAGCAATTACACACTTTTTACTAACTATCTACTATAATAAATACTATTGAATAAATATAATTTCGTGGAATCGAAGGTATTAAGTCGAATAAACGTTTTACAATAAGGGAAGGCACCGACCCAAGAAAGATATCTAAATACATTGCTCATTGCAATGCTGTTTTTTTGCCCGACTGTGTGTGATGGGGTAATAATGTGAGGCGTTTAATATTTTTCCTTTTTGACGTTTAGTATTACCAGTTTTGCCATTCCAAACGTCACAATAACAATGGGTATTTTTATATTACCATTTTCGAAAGTGTATTTATATAATAAAATGTCTTGGCTGTACGAAGCCTGAACATTTTTCGATTATCTACTAAAACAATGCGAATGAAAGTTAATTTCGAAGACTACTATGTTTGTCTGTCTATCCTACTTTTAAACTGTAAATGTTAGCTAGCTGAAATTTACATAGAACATAGTATTATTAACGTGTTTTAAAAACTGTAATGGAGGTCACCTAACATCAATATGCACCAACTTAAAACATTTTTATCGGATTTATTGTGAATAGATACGATAATAGAAACAAGTTTCAAAATTATAATAATAAAAACTTATTGTTTATGTTAATAAATACTTATTGTTTTACTTAAATCACGCTGTAATAAGATTGATTTAAGTAAAACAATGAGTAAGCAAATCTGGTCAAGTGTCTGTCTCTTAGCTAATAAGTGCTCGCATTTGATGACTGCACGGACGGCTTAGGGCTTAAGTGATCGCCTCGTCACTGCCGCAGTGCCGAGTGTTGTGAATTCGATCCCCACACGAAACATAAAATTGTGTGATTCACAAATCACAAAGAGTCTAAAGGTTCTTTGTGTCTGTTGTTTGAATGTTTGTATAGTCCCAAGTGACTTATGAATTATTTCTGTCCTAACCAATATTATTCTAACCAAAATAAATGCTAGAAGTTGTTATTCGTTGGCAAAATGCAATCTTAGTATTTCGCTAGTTATATTTTGTGTACCCCGTCGAAAATACACTATGTAGAGTAATTCTAACTTATATTATAAATGTGAATGTGAGTTTGTTTCTTTATTTGATTGTTAGACTTTCACGCCTAAACTGCTTGACTGATCACCATGAAATTCTGCATACACGTTTTCATGGGAATGAAAAAGGACATAGGGTACCTTGTATCCAGAAAATAGTAGTTACTAACCTAAGCAGCGGTGAAGCCACGGGCAAAATATAGTATAATAATATATTTCAGCTACAAAGTAGATAATTATTACTATGATCAAGCATCGAAGAGAAGCTATTAAAAATCAATTAGGTACTCTATCCCTCGTTACGCAGACGTATCTTCACTGGAAACGATTTATGTAAAGTACAAAAATATAAAATGGCTGCCATAAGATCTAGTTATTTATGTGCAAGATGGTATATCTTAACTACTTATTATGAGCTTATAGGAGACTTTTTTTTTTATTCAATTTTTTTTTTTTTTTTGGGAGGGGCTTTTATCCTTTGGAGACTTAATATATAGAAGTTAAAACCAGTTTTATATTTAGAAGAAATAAATACATAAGTACATACAAAGATTCACGCCTGTTTCCCAGAAGGGTAGCAGAGACTACGAATTTCTAAGAAGAAATAAGAAAGTACTTATGCGCGAAATTCCATTTGCTTTGATATAAGAATTGTCTTCGTATATGAGATGTGCGATTATCAAATAAACTTCATCGTTATTTGAATGCCATTAATCGAATAAACATCATATTATTTATTTAAACGAGATGGGTGTATAAACCCAGGGTTCAACCTCTTCATCTTCAGGTGCCCTTTTTTTTCATGAGCATTTTGTAATATCCTACTGATGGGCAAAAGCCTCTCCCTTGGACTCCCAAATCACTTTGTTAGTGGATATCCCCTGACCTTATGACCCCTAATATCTCGGGGGGTTTTGACCCACAGAGACGATATTTAAAGTCGACCGAGGAATGACCCCAAGGTGTCTGCACACCAAGTTACAAGTCAATCGGTCGAGTCGTTCCGGAGCTATGCCTGTCACTAACAGACAGGCATACAGACTCACATAGTGTTTTCATTAACCTCTTCAAAGAAGACTCAGAGGTTAATAATATAAATTTTTCACATATTTACATTAAAGATTGATTATGTGCTATCTTATCGATACGAATACTGTTGTGCAGTTAAATATTTATTCGATTCTGTGTGTAACAAAAATCACAAACAGCTGCAACAAAACTGATCCCACGGATGACGTACCAGTGGTCCAAGTGTTCACCTCGCCACTGCCACCGCGCCGAGTGTTGTCGGTTCAATTTGTGTGATCCACAAATGGTTGTTTCGAGTCTAGATGTTCTTTGTGTCCGTTGTTTGAATGTTTGTACGGTCCCCAGCTATACAGAAATTAAACATAACGGGGAAGTGGTTTAAAAAAATGGCAACTGAAATCAATCTGAATATTTTTTGTTTATTGTTAATCTTAAGAATAGTAATAATATTTTGTTCATTACTATTCTTACAAATAGTAATAAGGGTACTCCGATTCGCCAGTTGCGTAAGAGTGCCCAAACACGTGTTTGGGTTTAGATAGGTTTGTTCCGCATTCGTCCCTCATGTTTCGTCCCAAGCGTAGAAATACGCAAACTGTTTTCTTTTGTATGGCAATTTTGATGTACAGATGTCAGCCAAAAAATATTTTAAAATACCTCGTTGATCTCTTAGTAAAGCTAAGTAAGGCTTATGCATAGGCATAACATCACGAGCCCGATAAGTGAAAAGATTTAAAATAATTTTTAACCATGTTTTTTTTTGTTAAACATATATGTAAATGCTAAAACTTGCAACTAAAATAAATGTAAATTCAGTAAATATAATAAACTCACTAACCCCTTTGACGTTCATAAGTGTTACTTTGTGACCTAAGTGAATAAATTATTTTTGACTTTGACTTTGACTTTATACAAAAATGTAGGATGAAGAAGGAATCATTTAATAAGAGGGGCTAATAAGGAACATTTTGGAATATTGGACGTAATGTAGAGGCAAATGCTGAACAAACCTTTGGATAACATATGGAGCCACCGGTAACCTTGCTCAAAGCAGAAATATTTTCCATAAATATAAATTTTATCTAGCCTTTCTACAAAGTAATATGGATGACACTTGTTCCTTTAAACATGACTTAAAATGTCACTTGTATCGACGCAGCCAATCTATTACGCGAAGAGTGGTTTTCCTTAATTCATAATTTCTTTAGTAAGAAATTTGTCTTATAATCGCGATGTTTTCTCCGTAATTACATCCAGTATGTATAACGGCGATTATTATCTAAAATGGTGACCTTAAGGTCCGAATCTGCTTACACCTGCAATACTTGTAAAACTAGTGGACCATTGGCCATTCGATCACTATTCATGCCTATATTTTTCAAATAATTTGCCATTATCAAAATGCTGTCTTTGATCTAGCTTTTTTATACTACAAATAAGCATATGGTAATCGGTCGCCAAAGCCTACGGATGTTTGCAACAAAAAGGAAACGCTGTTTTGCCAACGTAAGAGACAAATAGGTACCTAATACAGAGATTTTGTGGCGTAGCTAACTTTTTGAACACCAACGATTTTTTGTTCCATGTGGCCATCAAACCTCCAATACATCATTTAAAAAACATTTGTAAGCATCTGTCTAGTTGTGATGAAATTTTGTAATCTTTGCAATCAAACAACTTGTCTGATTATACGATATGAAAGGAATTGGTGACGGCTAAATTGTCTCGAAAATAACTAATTTATAGTTCCTTAATGCATTTATAATTATTAAATTGCTTAATAGCAGTGATAAATAATTGGCGGTTATTGTAATAACAGCTGTTAACGTTACGCTGAGTTAATGAGTAGAGACTCGTTGCTGCGAATTAATTGTTATAATAACGAATAGTGCGGTGAGCGTAAATCGATATTATAGGATTTTTATTGAAGTTTTCAATGTCTAGAAGTTTTTAATTTCATGGTAGGGGTTAATGAGTATAATAATGTATGGTTACTGGTGAAAACCGTAATGTGGACATGTTTTTTGTCTTTGTATTACTTATAGGACTACAAGACTGAGAGTTCTACATAATGTTCTCAAAAATGTGTGAAGTCTGCTTGCCTGCATTGAGTCAGCGTGGACAGACTATGTCTTAACCCTTCTTATACAGAGAAGAGGCTCAACAGTGGCATAGTTTATAAAACAGGGCTAATATTATTTTAATAATAATTATTTCTTACATGGCATAGCTATGATTTCTTGGTATTGCGTTTATATTGTCAAGGGAACAGCTATTGCCAGGCAAGTCCTGAAGTACTAGCATAGCCAAATAAGCTTTAATTTCAACATTTAATTGAAATTAAACTACTATACCATGGTCACGGGGAGTCTCCCCGTGACCATGGCTGCTGAAAAGCACCCGAAACGTCGGGGAAAGTTGATAAATAAACAACGCGATAAAATCCGTATATAGTAGTTTAATTTCAATGAATAACATTCGCGTAAACAGAAGACAATATTATTCAACATTTAATATAAAATATGATTGCATTTTTCTATGCGTATATCATATTTTTACAATATAATAACTGTCTTATAGTCACTACCCCCTCGCCATAAGGGAAGGCGAGAGAGCAATGTCGGGCTCTCCCAAGACTTCGGGCCTACCGACTAAAACCACCATAGTCTGCCACCTCACTGCTTTGTGAGGTGGGTAACTCACTGGAACTATAACTACATCAGGGACCCACCCAGCAGGGCCCAATGCAGAAAAGGAGAAGGTCTGCGGGCGACGACTCCTGGCTGACGCCCCGGCACAGAGGCCATCGCTCCGACTCAACGGTTGGCGGGTAGGAGATCCCCGTTCTCCCACCCGCGACCTGTACTACGGTGGCATAAGGCGCGCGTACGTATCTCCTATATCTGCTGAGGCTAGTATCTCGATAAGTGCCTTATCCCACTCTAGATTAAAACTTTCGAAGGGCACGCTTATCCTGCACCCATTTTCCCGTAAGCCTTCCAAAGGGCCGGACTATTTCCTTACGTATTAAAAAAGTAATAAATTGTACCAAACGTTTATTTAATTAGTGCCTTTTCTCGAGTCTATAAAGCCTCATCATGTAGGTCCCCATTTGTTTGATTGCCACCTATATTGTGTGAAAAGGCCACCCCGACACCGCAATATATTATGCTTTCAGACTAAGCAGTTATTACTAGAAGTAATATATTACAAAGTTGCTGGTACAGTTCATGTTAGTAAATACAGTCCACACTTCGCCGCAGGCTGTGTGGCTGTACTTTGTGAGCTGTCGTTGAGATATTTTGTTATCCAATTAAGCTTACGTTGGTTTTTGTAAAAAAATACTTGAACATGGCTTGCTGCGGTTATTGATGTTTTAATAAATTGCTTATTTCTAAGAGGTACTTAGAAGTGAAAAGCTTTTGTTTTTAAGAAGCGTACGACAGTTGTATTCTACGTACAATATTATTCTTAACAATTTTTCAGCAGTAGGAGAAATGGGGATGCACCTTCACTCTATAGAAGACAATCAAATAATCCTGCGCAAAGCACAAACTTTATACTGGCAGCTGAGTTATTTCGTAGTATCCTCAAAATTCATCTTTAAGAGTCGTGTCAGCTCAGGCAGTCAGATTTTCTGATATTTATAATATTCTTAATTTTAATGAAGCAACCACAGTTTTCAATTCAGTTTTACTTTCCGTTCATGGGACAAAACTCGACCTTTCTATGGTCAACTGAACTAAACCTGGCAACATATGTAGATGTCACAATGGCGGTAGCCATGATGATAGGTTTAAAAATAAATGATTCTAATAAGTCCATCATTTAGAATTTTTGATTACCTAACAAATATATCGAAAACCTATTTTTTGTTTAAACAAAATAATTGAAATTTACTAAGTTATAACGTATTAAAGTCCGGGAGTGAGGCCTTGTGACGTCACCCTTTTGTAAAATTTCTACTGAACAGCGACGTAACACGAAATTTAAACGTTTTGTATCTTCTTGTTATTCGTTTGTGGGACAAAATTTTAGTCATCGTGCCTATTGTATTACCGACTTGACTTGACTTGATCTATTCCTAACATAAGCTTAGATTATGTATGTTTTACTAGTATTCTAGTTAAAACATACATAGTCTGGAACCTTTATCCCCAGGAGGCAGAGCTGCAACACCCCCACATTTCACCTCACAGAATATCGACGTAAAATTGCAATATTCCTACTATTGTGTTTCGTTCGGTGAGTGAGAGTGCCGGAGGCCCAATCACCCTCTTTCCCCCGTCCCGCTCCTTGTCCTTCCCACTTCCTTTTTCTCTGCTTCCTTTCCTAAAGGGTTGGCAACGAGCAAGTGATCCCACTGGTGTTACAGACGACCATAGGCTACGGTGACCACTTACCATCAGGTGGGCCGTAAGCTAGTTTGCCACATAATTAGTAATAAAAAAAATTGCATCATATAGTTTTAAGTCTCACGTAATAGGAAACGAGCCTATTATCGTCCAACAGACGCAGTGCCAGACCCATTGCTGCAGAATTTCACCACCGAAAAACGAAATATTAAAATATTACATGTTTTAGAGCGGGCATTTTTAGAATACAAGTCGATATAAGTAAAAATAGTACTTTAAATAACTATACTTCAGAACATTAAGACAACTACAATCTTAATCTCCCCGTGACCATGGCTGCTGTAAAGCAACCGAAACATCGGAGAAAAGTATAAACTTAAATATAAATAGTTTTAATTAATTAAATATTAATATCAAATAGTTAATTATCGCTCGCTTTAACGGTGAAGGATAACATCGTGAGGAAACTGGCATGTCTGAGAGCTCTCCATAATGTTCTCGAAGATATGTGAAGTCTGCCAACCCGCACTGGGCCAGCGTGATCGACTATGGCCTAACCCTTCTCACACTGAGAACAGGCCCGTGCCAATCAGTGGGACAGTTTAATACAGGCCTGATATTATATAATTTAAATAGCTTAAATTGTAGTAGAGTTCAATAATAGTAGTGTTATAGTTCAAAATTATGTAATAATATTGTTTTATAAAAAATATATGTGATAAAAGCCGTACAAAGTTGTTTAATTACAATACAAGCCGGGCTTTAAAGCTTGTATGTATGGTATTATGGCATTAATACAGACGTGGTCGAACAGTAATTTTGGATCTAGTTCGTAAAATGTAGCAATAATCATAAACGTAGGTGAAACCGCAGGAGAATGCCAGTTTACTAAAAGTAGACGGAAAACCTTATATTTATAATTAAGATTACGAGTAAAGTAAATAAATAATAAGTTAGCTAACTTACTTCATAGTGTTTTACTCAAAGCGAACACACGATTCACAAGTAATTGCCTTGTACAGTGATCGAACTCACAACACATTAATACTTTCGATGCGACAACATAAACCATTGATCTATCCGTGCAATCATATTTGATTATATTTGTTTAGGAAATAGGTAAGCCATTATAACACGGCTTGTCGATATTGATCAGAAAATTAAAGTATGACACGGTCGGGGTGGTCAGGACATGATTGCATGTTGACTACGTTACGTTATTATTATCTTTGAGCTACTTCTGTGTATTATTATCCTATATACCTAATAATCCTTACTAATATTATAAACACGAAAGTTTGTATGGATGTATGGATGTTTGTTACTCTTTCACGCAAAAACTACTGGACCGATTGCAATGAAACTTGTTATGTAGATAGCTGGAGACCTGGATTCACACATAGGCTTTACCCGATATTCCCACGGGAACGCGACTTTCGCAGTTGAAACCGCGGAGAAAACTAGTCCTAAATAATATTATAAATACGAATGTGAGTTTATTTGTCTGTTACGCTTCCACGCCTTAACTACTGGACCGATCATCATGAAATATCAGGAGTACAAAAAAGGACATGGGATATCCTTCATCCAGAAAAAGCACTGTCACCGAGGGATAGCAAATTTCTGGCAACCCACTTTGCCCACTGCTTTACTCGCATCAATGTAAATTGATGCGAGTAAAGCAGTGGGCAAAATATAGTTAATAATATTTATTACACGCATATTTTGCAAATAATTTCGATTATGTTTTCAGTAGTCTTTTGAATGTTGTTGCGGAATGACGTGCAAAATTAAACATATGCTACGTTTATATTTAATCACACACCCAAATCACACACACATCACAATCGTCCAAATGCGTCCGATAAAATTGCGATAATCTAACAGCGCAATAAAACCCACTGATAACTATTTTGTAAAGTCAAGCGCCATGTTGGATCTTGTGTTAATCACTCACTAAATGGTCTCTGTCCCCATATAAATTAAAAATTTATTAAAACATTGGTTAAGAGTTTTAACTACAATGATGTAGAAAATGTATTGCTTGTGAAGAAGTAATATTTCACGCACGTAAACACACACACACATGCGCGCGCGCGCGCACACACACGCGCACCCACTTCACACACACACATACACTCATACATACACAATATTAACAAAATCTCTTTTTAAGTACCTATGTTCTAAACTATGTTTGTTCCAAATGCTTTTTGTAACAATTTTGTATCATTTGTTTTTGGGAAGGAACTGATTGCCATTATACAGCTCACGCTAGTTTGGGAATCAGGGCTTACACTTTAATTGTATTTACCTTTTTGTTACAATAAAGAATTTATTATTATTATTATTATATCACAAAAGCACGTAATACCTCATCTTTATCTCATAATACGATGGAACGTCAATCCGACACGACGTGTAGGATTGCCGTCCTATCGGATTATGAGAGTTAGGGAACAGAGAGTGCCGATACCGTTGTGTGCACTATAATCTCCTGCGCAGATGCCCAGTCTCAGTTAAATTGGCCGCCCTGACCGAAATTCGGTTTGAAAGTCATCATAACACTCGACGCATTGATGAAGACACTTAACCACAATGCCATCCTGCTTGACCAAGACTACACGAATGACGTAGTTGTCGCTTCACCAATGCCACTGCGTTGAGGGTTATGGGTTCGAATCCCACACGGCACAAAAATTTGTGTGATTCACAAAAGATTGTACCAAGTCTGAATGTTCTTTGCACCCGTTATCCTTACTGACTTACTAGTAATATTATAAAATAAAAAATAATAAAAAATATTTATTACCAAAAATGTTACAATGTATGGTCTTATCCATTGGTCCCACACTAGGCAAGCCTGTCCTGTGGGTACCGTGACGATTACAATTTACGTTGAAGCACATTGCTCGGTCGACATCCTTTAAAGTTAACGTTTATGAGAAAATTTTATACTATTAAACTAAAATTTAACACTTATTCATCATACATAAATTCGAATGAAACTCTGTCTGTCTGTCTGTTACCTATTCATGCCTAAACCACTCGACCGATATGGATGTAATTTGATACAGAGGTAGTTTAAAACCTGGGAAAGGACATTGGCTACTTTTTATTGATATAAGTGTCACATGGGTGGAGCCGCGCGCTATAACTAGTATATGTAATATATATTTAAACACCCTCGCGATACAGGAATTGTACATAGTAATACTTATTTTTTAAATTTCATTTGGACGGCTTTATAACACATGGCGCGTCGGTGAAGATACCACTTAACGACTATGCCATCCGTGCATAATAAATCAAAGATGAATCGAAAGTAATAAAATAAATCGTTGATATAATTGATCAAGCATATAATTAAATTATGATTACGAACTTACTCATTTTAAATGGATCATTCATTTAAAATGAATAAATTCTAATTTCCGTCCTAGATTTATCGGTTCTACCTGTCACAGACTACTAAATCTTATAGACATGAACTATGTAGAAGGCCGGTACTATAATTCTAACGCAAGCGCCAATGAACGTAATCACTGATTTATTATTGAAATTAACCTTTTTACTAGCTTTTGTCCGCAGATTCGCTTGGTAATAGGGTGCTTAGTGCAAGTTGTTTTTACATTGACGCGTTCGAAACATTTACCGCGTTTGCCTCTCTTATTGGTTAAGAGCTTGGAGCGCGCCAATCGGAGCGCCGAACTTCATAAATTTGTTGATCGCATTAACGTAAAATAAACTCGCATTAGGCACTCTGTTCTTTTTTCTGAGTGAAAGGTCCTTTTCGTTAACCCTGATAACGTGTATGCAAAATTTTATAATGATCAGTCAAGTAATTAAGGCCTGGAAGCCTAACAAACAAACTCACATTCGTAATGTTAGTTAGTTAAAAAACAGCTTAGCTACGGTTATCACCGTAGTTTTTATAATCGCTTGCAGTATTAGAGATATCAATATCACTCATGCGTTGCTGATTCTAGGCAAAGGAATTAAAGATAGGATAAAAGGAATGGAATTACAGTGATAGATATATGAGTCTTACTTACCTACCGACCAAAACATTGTAACAGTGTTACCACTTTATGTCAGTTTTCTATACGAAGGTGATAATGCCCCTGGCGAATCATCTCGTTTTTACTGGTCCGGTATGTTAAATCATTGCAAATGGTGTGCACTTCTACTTAGCCAGTTAATTTATATTAGAATGAAGGAATAGATAGAAACAATGGAATAGAAACGACGTTAGTTGATAGCCCAAGGCATGAAGTACATGCCATCGAGAAGTCGTAGATTTGATCTCCACCCATTGCACTACCAACGTGAACCCTCTCGTAACACAAACATCTAGCTTAGCTCGATAGTTAACACGAGTGCTAGTAAATTGCAACTATAATTGCTAGTAATCATTAAAACATAAAATATAATACCGACATAAAAAATCTAGTCAATATCAATTATACATTGACTAGATGTTTAAAGTCGGAATGAGTGTCTAATAGAATTAATAGTCTGTGGTACTGATACACCTTAAGGTGATATCTGTGGTTGCGAATAATATATGCTATGCCTCAGGGTACCGCTCTCACCGCTAGAAGCTGAATTGTCTATGATTCTTCATACCAGTATTTAATTACTGTGTCTATGGATCTAGATTATAATGTTACTTACGATCCTGTGTAATATAATCACGAATAAGATATATGTATAGTGCTACGCCTGTCTGTCCGGAAGCGGTAGGCAGATGTGTATGATTCAATATTATGTATATTTTAACGAAAACTCATTTTATCACAATCTTATATTACAATAATATTTTGAAATGTAACCAATTTATACTGATTTTATCGCGTTGTTTATTTAAAAACGGTTTGTTACGCATTTGCCCCTACATTACGCTCTACGTTCCAAAACATTCCTCATTCGTCTCACTATTTAAATTATTCCTTTTTCGTCCTACATTTTTGTACATATAGTTAGCAAAACAAAACATGGATAAAATTAGGCATCTTCTTAGTCGGGCACTCTTGTCAGAGTGGTCGTGGCTATCATCGATGGACAGAGTTGCGGCGCACTGACGTCATTTGCCACACGTCGAGTGTATTTCGGTTAATTTTTTTGCATTTTAGCTCCTCTGTCTATTATTGCCGGGAATATGTCGAGTTACCAGTAACCCTATATATGTAACTTAATTTTGGTCCACGGCACCACTTGCGTAGTTACCTAAATATAAGTTAGGTTAGATTAGAAACAGTACTTTTTTTCGGGATGAAAGGTACCCTATGTCCTTTTCTGTTCTCCTGACAAAGTTTATGCGTAATTTCATGGTGATCGGTCGAGTAGTTCAGGCGTGAAAGCGCAGCAAATAAATTCATATTGGCATTTATAATATTAGTTTGAATGCGATAATCTTTTTATCAGTTAGTTGAATGTTATCGAGTATATGAAGATAAGATTTCGATTTATATATTAAATCAAAAATTGATTGAAGATGACTTAGTATAAGTGCCTCTGTGGCGCAGCGGTAGTGAATGAGACTGCTGTGCATGAGGTCTTGGGTTCGAATCCCGAGCCGGGACAAGAAAAAGTTATTGGGTTTTTCTGTTAAGAAATCTTAATAGCAGCTCGGAGTTAGGAAAGTGGCGGTGTTAGACATCCCCGTGCCTCGTAAAGCACGTAAAGCCGTTGTTCCTGCGCCTGGTCTCTCTCCGGTCGTGTCGGATTACCGTCACATCGGATCTTGAGGGTTAGGGTACAGAGAGTACAGATAGATCATGTCATAAATTAACATAAGAAATACTTTTTATTCTGGTATGTATTACTATGGGTTTTATGCCGGTGAAACCACGAGCAGAAACTAGTTTATTACAAACTTTATTACGTCTGCCACTTCAATAGTGTGGCGTTTACCCATAATCACTATATATTATAAAACAAAGTTCCCCGCCGCGTCTATCTGTCTGTTCGCGATAATCTCAAAAACTACTGAACGGATTTTCATGCAATTTTTACCAATAGACAGTGATTTATAAGGGTGAGTAAGAAGGTTGTATAATTTGTTAAGGTTTGGTAAATATATTCAGTTTTAAAAGGAATTAGACGAAACATGGATTTAAATAATTCGCATGATCCATAACACTCGACGGCGGCGGCGGCGCTGCGTTGAGTATTATGGGTTCGATCATGCGAATTAAGTGGCAACTTAAACTATTGCGTCATCGGTGCAGGCGCATAAGATAGATACAGACGCGGTCTTTGTTTCCTGCTATGATGTCAATTATTATTAATCTCTCTTTGAGATATAAATGTAACAACATGTAATGAGCTTAATAATTCAAATTGAACCTTATCGTCAAAGAAATAGAAATTAAAATTGACTAGATTGAAATTAATTAATATGCTGAATTATTCGTCCGACAGAAAAAACATGCCGTAGGTTTGTATAAGCAAATCTAATAATTTGAAAATCTTAGGTCGAATGCAATGAATTGGATTTTTGGAACATAGCATTGTTGATATGATTTGTATAATACAGAAATGATATATCGCCACCGTGGCCGTGAGTTTCTTGCAGGATTCTTCTCATAGGCTCATCCCCTTGCCTGAACCTAGCAACTAACTAAAATGTAGCTTCAGTAATTTAGTAAACTCACCTATATATTTTGACGTTCATAAGTGTTACTGTCTGACCTTGATGAATAAATGATTTTTGACTTTGACTTTGAAATTGTATTTAATTTTGTGATATTTCTACGCAAAGTTTCGATTTAACTAATTATTCTAATATACATAGATATATTTTAAACTACTCACTCAGGAGCTAAGCAATTGTAATAGTAAGATATTGTTAACAACGCGAGCCATCCGCGCAAGTATAAACTTGCGTATATAGTCTGTGGCCGTAGTTGCAAGCTGCGCATGCGACTTGCTTCGTATACAAGCTGCGTAATTGTCAATCTTTTGACGCAGTCTAGACCATATTATTCTATAGCAGTAATCTTCTACTGGACCCTTCTCACACTAAGAAGTGGCCCGTGCCTCTCAATAATTCAGTGTGATATTATTTCAGTGTAGAATACATCTGTTCCGTTCTGACGTAAAGTAAGATTATAATAATAATATCCTCCTGACCGAATTTCAGTCACGGCGGCCAATCTTACCGGAGACTGGCCATCGGCGGAGGAGATATTATAGTGCACAAGTGTGTGCGCAAACACAAGTGCACTCTCTGTTCCCTAACTCTCATGATCTGATGGGACGAATAATCCGACACGACCAGAGAAAGATCAGGCGCTGGACCAACTAACACCGTCAACTTCCTAACTCCGGGCTCGATTAAAAGAAAACTCAATTACTTTTTGTTGGCCCGACTCGGGGTTCGAACCCGAGACCTCATGTTGGTTACATGCTATAAAAGACGAAGCCTGTAAGTTAACTTAACAATTCGTTTATTTATTCATTTCGTTTTAATCAAAGACCATTGACGCAATACCCTAGCAAAGACCACCAAGACACCTTTAGCCTTCTTTGATTAGTCGTGTAAGTCTTCTCGACTGACAGTGTTATCCTCATTCTTGATATCCCGTCTACTCTCCGCCTGTTACCTTAGGACGCATGGTGCAGGCATCCCGAATTTATCTGTCTATTTATTTATTCATCACATAGTATATGGTAGGCTAGGGCCTTAAGGTATTAGGGCTGATAGGGCTGAAGTACCTACTACTTCTTGTCATATAATTGTGTGCATACAGTTCGTTACTACTAAGGTGATAACTATACAAACATGAATGATATGAAACATAAAAGTAAATATTTCTAGGTGAAGCAAAAACTTTGTACCCCTTTTTACAAAAATTGCGCGGACGGAGGAGTATGAAATTTGGCACAGTTAAAGTTTATATGGAGAAGGAGTGGCATATCCTAATATTTTATATATAAAATATGCATTAGAAATACATTAAATTAATAAAAAAACACAACACGCACACAACCATGCATTTGACACGAGCAGTCGAATCGCGTTCGTAGTATATCGGCATTGTTCGGTTGACTTCGTAGAATGCTTCGTAACTATGGTTACATACATATGTATGTGGAAGAGGTGACTAAATGAAATGTGATTATAAAGGTATAATTATAGATAATAAAACCTTAATAACGATCAAATTTAAAATTTAAATAAATTATGAGCGAATTTCGGCCACTTGGCGACCGCTAGTCCAAATAAATACACACAAAATTTTAGCAAGACCTTAAAGATCTACAAAAAGTTATCAGCTCGTGAGGGATTTGAACCCCCGACCACCTCTATTATTTGTAAATAAATGGATGCTCTTACCGCTGAGCTAACGAGCCTTGATACTTGAAGGCCAAACAAGCGTTCTGAATAAAATGCATGACGTCACATTCGCTTCGTCTGTATGAAGTAAAGTTGAATGAACAGTCATCGCGATAAAAATAAAACGCATATTATATATCGCGTACACCACGGTATCACGCCTCTTTATCCCAAAGGGGGAAGACAGCGGTGTATGATACTAACATAATGTACTTTGAAATTCAACTAATTCAACTAAACGATTTTGTCACATTTGAAGACACTCGGTCTCCCCGTGAACAGGGCTGCTAAAAAAAATAAATAATAGGTTAAAAACTAAAAACACGCTTCATTTAAAAAACCTCTTATGTGAAGAAGACGGAGTTGCACGGGTCAGCTAGTATAATTATAAACATGAAAGTTTGATATTTGTAACGTAATTACGCATAAATTGTTAAACAGATCATGTCAAAAATTTACATAAGAAATAATTTTTTTCTGACATGTGTTATCAAGCGGGTGAAACCGTGAGCCGTGAGAAAATAGTTTATTGTACCCATACTTTATTACGCCTGTTACTTCAATACCGTGGTGTTAACTCATAATGTAAATATAATTCAGTTCTAAAAGGAATTAGACGAAACTTGCTTTTAAAATGTTTCTATAAACGAACCCATGAATTCCATCAAACGCAGCGCAATAACCACTTAAACTATTGCGTCATCGGGGCAGTTAGTATCTATGATATAGATATATACAAAGTGGCGCAAACGTTATCACATTAATTGATACCACATATACTAAATGGTATTCTTTGACGATTTACAAATTATGAACCAAATGTAATCAGTAGTTTAGCCACAGGACATTTTTTTTTGTTTTTATTATTTAGATCACCATGTGTAATGCCAATGTCAAAGACCTTAAGCAGCGATATTAAAACAAAACAAACAAACGAAAAAAAAACACAAAAGGAAACAAAAAGATCAAAAGAAATAAGGTCCATAATCTTGTGACGAAAAGAAATAGGTTAGTGTCAAGTGTGTGCTAATTATAATGGTGATCCAATTTGTGTCTAATTTTATTTTATTTATTTTATTCAAAAAAATAATTTCTTAATTTCTGCGAAAATAGGTTTTTGTTTATGTTACCCGTCTTTTTTTTTTTTTTTTTTTACGTGGGGGAATGCTATGACGCATATCCCTCCGCGGGGGTGGGCGGAGGGATTATGTCGGACTGGCCGGGGTAAAAGAAAGATTTTGAAAAGATAATGTACCTCCCGGAATACCGACTAAACCTACCACGGTGTTCCTCGACAAAACCACTATCGACGGGGCCGCGCGAATCACTTTCGCATAGTCGCGACCCCGCCGAGGTTTCGGCCCGCCGTATGAAACGGCAGGCCCCTACGCAATAAGACCTACCCAAGATAGGTACTACAAAATAAAAGCCCTACTGTCTCCCCCTAAAGGGGAAGACGGACACGACACAGAGGCGCGCGTGGGAACACGCACGCCGCCTCTCGGACCTGGTGCTGAACGGATGGTGGGCAGGCCCACAAAGCCCGCCACCCCCAGGTCAAACCTCAGGGTGGCTGGAGGTCGTCTCGCGCCCTCCGGCGCCCGGCTCTGCGGTTGGGGAGAGGGTTTATACGCTCCCTCTCCCGCCCCGCCGCCTCCTTGATGGAAATCACTTCCTCGCAGAAGGAGGCGACGGCGTTCCACGACCTCTCACTCCGGACCATAGACTGAACTAAGGCCGGGAGCGAGAGGGCAACCGATCCGACTGCCGCGATCAAATCACGGCGCTGCGATGCCCAGGCGGGGCAAACCGCCAAAGTGTGCAGCGCCGTGTCCTCAGTAACGTCGCGGCAGTCGCCGCAGTGGTGACAACCGGGCGTCTCTTGCCGGCGTATACGACACAGGAACCGGCCAAAACATCCGTGGCCAGTCAGAACCTGTGTCAGCCGGAAGGTGAGGGCGCCATGCCGCCTCTCCAGCCACTCGTCAAACACGGGACTTACCGCCACGATCGTGGCGTGCCCGGCACTGGGGTGCACAAGTCGCTCCTTCCAATTCGCCACTAGGACCTGGCGGAGCTCGGACCTCGCCGCCTTGATAGCGGGAGGATCCGGTCCTTCGCCCCGAGCTAGTGCCTCCTGGCGCCAACGATAGAGCGACGCCAGGAGCGCCGCTTCCAGGTCCCATGGCATCGATCCGGCGAGGAGGCTCGCAGCCTCGAACGAGATCGTGCGGTATCCCCTAATCAACCTGACGGCCATGGCGCGCTGTGGTGCACGTAGCACCGAAATGTTTCGGGCCGCCAGGTTGTCTGCCCAAACTGGGGCCCCATATAGGGCCATGGACCGCACGACCCCCTCGTAGAGCCTCCGGCAGGAGGTGTTTGGCCCCCCGAGGTTGGGCAGCAGGCGCGCGAGCGCACCTGCAGCGCCCCGAAGAATGGGGGCCAAACGACGAAAGTGGGCTGTAAAGTCCCACCGGCTGTCGAGCAAGAGACCCAAATACTTTAGGGTTGGCTCGACGCCGATGCGGACCCCTCCCACCATGATATGGGCCCCTGGAGGTGGCCGGTTCCGAGGGCCGTAAAAACAAACGGCCTCGGACTTAGACAGGGCCACCTCGAGGCCCAACCGCCGGATACGACTAACGACTTGTGCGACCCCAACGGTCGCCAGTATGGCCGCCGCCCGGTTATGTTACCCGTCTTATATCAACCAGCTTAAGGCAGTAAATAATTTAATGTGATAAGTTTTGCGCCACTTTGTATCCATGCTGTGTTTTGTCTATCTCTTTCTTTCCTGTGATGATGTGCATTTTATTTGTCTCTCTTGCCCTGAGATGTAATAACCAGTGAGCTATGTCAGTCGTCAGAAATGTACGTACAACCATAACACCGTAAGTGACATGCGTATATTTCAATTATTTTTTTATTTTTTTATTTTTAATGAATGTAACATTGATCTTTTTAACTTTATAACATAATTGAATTTTGATTGTTTTCTTTTTTATTGTAGATTTGTGGGACATTTATTTATTTATTTTTATCTTTCTATTATATGACGCCTTGCTGTTATGAATTTGACATTGAACTGTTTAACTTTTAAGTATAGTATTTTTTGCATTTATTGACATTAAATTATAGTAAGTAATATTATAACAATTGTAATATGTATTATGTTCCGACACAATGAAAATTGTTTGTGAATAAATAAATGAAATGAAAAATGAAAAATTAATACAAATTGAGCCTTATTTGTAAAGAGACATAGTTTGAAATCGAGTAATCTACTGATATATTCGTGCTTCAGAAAAATACATATATCGTAGGATCTATATATCTTTCGTTTAAACTAATCACTCACGAGCTACACAATTCTAACAATAATAGTTCTTGTAAACTATGTAAGCTTTCGCGCTAGTATAAACTTACGTATAATAGCCTGTGGCAACAGCATGCGCATGTAGGCTGCGCATGCGCCTTGTGTCGTATAGGTACTAGCCGCGTAAAGCTGCAGTTAGACAAGAGCGGAGAGGCCGCGCGGAGGCCACGCGGCGTCCGCCTACTAGAATTCGTTAATAGAGAATTTAAACTCTATTAACTACGTCACAACATTCAAATTCTTTCCAACAATGAAACACCGCGGCGGCCAAGCAGCGACCGCGCGGCATTCGTTCATAGAAAGTTTAAACTCTATTTAACTAGGACACAACGCTTAGATTCTTCCGAACGACGAAATCACGCGGCCTCCGTGCGGCGGCCGCGCGCCAGTGGGGACCGGGCGCGCGGCCACCACGCTGCCGCCGCGCGGCCTCTCTGCTACCCATATAAACGGGCCCTAACTGATCAATCTGGAACATATTATTTTACTGTCGTCATCTTCTGCGGGAGTACGGGAATAAGTTATGTACAATGTAAGACTGCTATCTCGTTCTTTTTTAAGTAATATTATAATAATACTGCTTACAAGGGACAACATTGCAGCCTTTAAATTTAATGCCGACAAGTTTCCTTTTTTTAAAACTGACCATTGACAATATGAAACGAAAATAGCAAATCTAAATATTCCTTAAATTTATAAGTATTTTTTAGATAAAATCCGCATAAAAAGTCATAAAATGTTTGGAATACTTCAAAGACCTCCAAAACGAAATCAGCTCGTGAGGGATTTGAACCCCCGACCATCTCAAAAGTACGATAACAAACGGACGCTCTCACCGCTGAGCTAACGAGCCTTGACATTGAAGGCCAAACAAGCTTTCTAAATAACATGCATGACGTCACATTCGCTTCATCTGTATGAAGTAAAGTTGAATATATTCTACCATATACACACAACACCATCTAGCCCAAACTAAGCAGAGCTTGTACTACGGGTACTAGACAATGGATAAACATACATATATACCTTTTTTCTTTTGTAAATACATACATATTAGATATACATAGAAAGAAGAATACAGTCATCGAGATAAAAATAAAACGCATATTATATGTCACGTATACAACGGTATCACGCCTCTTTATCCCAAAGGGGGAAGACAGCGGTGTATGATACTAACATAATGTACTTTGAAATTCAAGTAAGTACTTTATACCTACGGATTTTGTCACGTTTAAAGACTCTCAGTCTCCCCGTGAACATGGCTGTTAAAAAATAATTTAAAAGCTAAAAAAAACGCTCTATTTAAAAAACCAACTAAAAAGTAGAATATATTTTTTTAGTAATTCAAAATAAGGATAGAGTGACTAATAAAAGAAATAATTTTAAACGCTTTTTACATTAAAATGATTTATTTTATTAATCACTCTATTCTTATTTTGAATTAATAAAAAACTCTTTTCTACTTTTTAGTTTGGTTTTTAAATAAATCGTGCTATTTTAGTTTTTTAAAATATATTTTTTTCTATATTTTTGTATTGTCATCGGTCCACGATAAATCTACAACGTGTAAATGAAATCTGACCGTTTGAAGTGGGTCAAAATCAAGTCCAAAGAAAGTTACAAACAAACTAACAAACGAACAAACATAGAGATGAAGCTAATAAAAGCGTATTAAAACATTTTCTTCAAAATAATAATTTGAAATATTTCGTTAATAACAGTATTTATTCATCTATGTTTATTCTATCTGGCGACGCTATACACCTTGGCAGCTTGGGTTGGAAATTATAATGAGTTATCGAGCTAAAAACGAGTGTTATAACTAATAACTCTAGATGCCACGGATAGTGACTTAGCCGAATAACGAATATTCGGTGAGTATTCAAACATTTAAAAAGTAATACGAAAATAAAAATTCATCAATCATTTATTCGAAATCGTAAACATATTCACCCTAATAACGCGCTACAAATTATGAATGATTTCGTTACAAATAACATAAAAACTATCTTTAAGGGCACTCGCACTCGCCGGCCGTCACAAGCGCCGGACACTCGCTCCCACCCACCCTCTCCCGGTCGCCCGCCGCCCTTTTGGTCGCATGCGATAGGCACACAGTGACGTCGCGTGATCTCAAAATGCTAGAAATCAAATACTATTAGATTGTATTCCACATACACAACACAATATTATTATCAAGACGGTAAAAAAGTCACGCAGTTTATATGTTGCCACGTTTGCCAATGTTAAAGTGCTAGACTTATTAATATAGTCTTGTCTTTAAAATGAAAAAATTGGAATGGATTGAATTGAATTTGTAGTAAGAGGGGTCCTTATCTGCTTTCAATATGTAGAAAATAAACATTATTTTTATAAGTATTTTTTTAGATAAAATCCGCATAAAAAGTCATAAAATGTTTGGAATACTTCAAAGACCTCCAAAACGAAATCAGCTCGTGAGGGATTTGAACCCCCGACCATCTCAAAAGTACGATAACAAACGGACGCTCTCACCGCTGAGCTAACGAGCCTTGACATTGAAGGCCAAACAAGCTTTCTAAATAACATGCATGACGTCACATTCGCTTCATCTGTATGAAGTAAAGTTGAATAAACAGTCATCGAGATAAAAATAAAACGCATATTATATGTCACGTATACAACAGTATCACGCCTCTTTATCCCAAAGGGGGAAGACAGCGGTGTATGATACTAACATAATGTACTTTGAAATTCAAGTAAGTACTTTATACCTACGGATTTTGTCACGTTTAAAGACTCTCAGTCTCCCCGTGAACATGGCTGTTAAAAAATAATTTAAAAGCTAAAAAAAACGCTCTATTTAAAAAACCAACTAAAAAGTAGAATATATTTTTTTAGTAATTCAAAATAAGGATAGAGTGACTAATAAAAGAAATAATTTTAAACGCTTTTTACATTAAAATGATTTCTTTTATTAATCACTCTATTCTTATTTTGAATTATTAAAAAACTCTTTTCTACTTTTTAGTTTGGTTTTTAAATAAATCGTGCTATTTTAGTTTTTTAAAATATATATTTTTTCTATTGAAATTAAACTACTATATACGGATTTTATCGCGTTGTTTATTTAACACTCTATTACATAATTTTGAAACTGTTACACTACTATACTCTACTATTAAACTTTACTAATTTTAAGCTAATTAAATTATTAAAACTATCAAATCTACTTGTTTTTAAGTTTACACTTTCCCCGACGTTTCGGTTGCTTTTCAGCAGCCATGGTCACGGGGAGACTAAGATGGTAGTTGTCTCAATGTTCCAGTGTAGTTATTTCAAAGTACCCGAACATAATTTAGTTATTGGTGTTTCTATTTACGCAGAATGAGCTCAAAGTATCATGAAGTCTAGCTGTGGTTTGTTTCTTCTTGGGTTTGACTATTTGAAGTACTGGATCCCAAGCTGGTGGTACATTCCAACCATCTTCTCTATTGAAATTTGGATGTTTTTTGATCTCAATAGCCTCGCGAAGCATCCTTGGTAGGAATCGGTGTTCTTTAGCGAGAATCTGTGGTTTGTCAAATCTCAGGTAGTGGTTGGTCCCCTGTTGTACATGTTCACACACAGCAGACTTCAACGAGCGTTTGTGTTTAACGTCAGCTATGTGTTCTTTTATGCGGGTGCCTATGCTTCTCTTGGTTTGACCAATGTATGAGAGTCCGCAGTCACAATCTATTTTATAGACCCCTGCATCACGTAAAGGTAATTGGCACTTGACGGATGGTAAAAATTGACTTATCTTCGTTGGCGGCTTGAAGAGTGTTAAATAAACAACGCGATAAAATCCGTATATAGTAGTTTAATTTCAATGAATAACATTCGCGTAAACAGAAGACAATATTATTTTTTCTATATTTTTGTATTGTCATCGGTCCTCGATAAATCTACAACGTGTAAATGAAATCTGACTGTTTGAAGTGGGTCAAAATCAAGTCCAAAGGAAGTTACAAACAAACTAACAAACGAACAAACATACAGATGAAGCTAATAAAAGCGTATTAAAAACATTTTCTTCAAAATAATAATTTGAAATATTTCGTTAATAACAGTATTTATTCGTCTGTATTTATTCTATCTAGCGACGGTTACCGCTTTACACCTTGGCAGCTTGGGTTGAAAATTATAATGAGTTATCGAGCTAAAACGAGTGTTATAACACTTATAACTAATAACTCTAGATGCCACGGATAGTGACTTAGCCGAATAACGAATATTCGGTGAGTATTAAAACATTTAAAAAGTAATACGAAAATAAAAATTCATCAATCATTTATTCGAAATCGTAAACATATTCACCCTAATAACGCGCTACAAATTATGAATGATTTCGTTACAATTAACATAAAAACTATCTTTAAGGGCACTCGCACTCACCGGCAGTCGCAAGCGCCGGACACTCGCTCCCACCTACCCTCTCCCGGTCGCCCGCCGCCCTTTTGGTCGCATGCGATAGGCACACTGTGACGTCGGGTGATCTCAAAATGCTACAAATCAAATACTGTTAGATTGTATTCCACTTACACAATACACCATATTATTATCAAGACGGTAAAAAAGTCACGCAGTTTATACGTTGCCACGTTCGCCAATGTTAAAGTGCTAGACTTATTAATACAGCCGTCTTTAAAATAAAAAAATTGGAATGGATTGAATTGAATTTGTAGTAAGAGGGGTCCTTATCTGCTTTCAATATGTAGAAAATAAACATTATTTTTATAAGTATTTTTTTAGATAAAATCCGCATAAAAAGTCATAAAATGTTTGGAATACTTCAAAGACCTCCAAAACGAAATCAGCTCGTGAGGGATTTGAACCCCCGACCATCTCAAAAGTACGATAACAAACGGACGCTCTCACCGCTGAGCTAACGAGCCTTGACATTGAGACCAAACAAGCTTTCTAAATAACATGCATGACGTCACATTCGCTTCATCTGTATGAAGTAAAGTTGAATAAACAGTCATCGAGATAAAAATAAAACGCATATTATATGTATAGAAATAATTTTAAACGCTTTTTACATTAAAATGATTTCTTTTATTAATCACTCTATTCTTATTTTGAATTAATAAAAAACTCTTTTCTACTTTTTAGTTTGGTTTTTAAATAAATCGTGCTATTTTAGTTTTTTAAAATATATTTTTTTCTATATTTTTGTATTGTCATCGGTCCACGATAAATCTACAACGTGTAAATGAAATCTGACCGTTTGAAGTGGGTCAAAATCAAGTCCAAAGAAAGTTACAAACAAACTAACAAACGAACAAACATAGAGATGAAGCTAATAAAAGCGTATTAAAACATTTTCTTCAAAATAATAATTTGAAATATTTCGTTAATAACAGTATTTATTCATCTATGTTTATTCTATCTGGCGACGCTATACACCTTGGCAGCTTGGGTTGGAAATTATAATGAGTTATCGAGCTAAAAACGAGTGTTATAACTAATAACTCTAGATGCCACGGATAGTGACTTAGCCGAATAACGAATATTCGGTGAGTATTCAAACATTTAAAAAGTAATACGAAAATAAAAATTCATCAATCATTTATTCGAAATCGTAAACATATTCACCCTAATAACGCGCTACAAATTATTAATGATTTCGTTACAAATAACATAAAAACTATCTTTAAGAGGAAACACAAGGGCCGTTTTTCCATACAAATGTAGTCCCCTGTTTCCTCCCTGGATAATGCCAGTAGAACAATAATATTTTAAAATAACATGTATAGCCTCTATTGGCATGTCCCTATGTTTTCCTTTTTTTCATTAATTCATTATTAAAAGAGATATGAGCCTTCAAAAACCTCAAAAATTGGTCAGATTTTCCGCTGTGTTCAAACATCCAGAAAACAAATTTGAGTAGATTATATAAAATAAGAAATACATAGAAACACGGCCAAAGCCTTTCTTCAATTTTTAATAAAATAAGTAGTTAAATCGGTCAAGTGTTGGAGAAGGAATCAGGGGACTACGAAACGTTGATTTTGTGTACTTTCATAAGTATTTTCGGTCCAAGGTGCAGTTGTCTCTATCACGCTCTGCGGGCACTGCGCGACAGCAATAGATTTTACAAATACCTATTTTTCAATTCTCTCGCCCGTGGTGTTTCCTCTTAAGGGCACTCGCACTCGCCGGCCGTCGCAAGCGCCGGAAACTCGCTCCCACCCACCCTCTCCCGGTCGCCTGCCGCCCTTTTGGTCGCATGCGATAGGCACACTGTGACGTCGCGTGATCTCAAAATGCTAGCAATCAAATACTATTAGATTGTATTCCACATACACAACACAATATTATTATCAAGACGGTAAAAAAGTCACGCGGTTTATATGTTGCCACGTTTGCCAATGTTAAAGTGCTAGACTTATTAATATAGTCTTGTCTTTAAAATGAAAAAAATGGAATGGATTGAATTGAATTTGTAGTAAGAGGGGTCCTAATCTGCTTTCAATATGTAGAAAATAAACATTATTTTTATAAGTATTTTTTTAGATAAAATCCGCATAAAAAGTCATAAAATGTTTGGAATACTTCAAAGACCTCCAAAACGAAATCAGCTCGTGAGGGATTTGAACCCCCGACCATCTCTTAAGTACGATAACAAACGGACGCTCTCACCGCTGAGCTAACGAGCCTTGACATTGAAGGCCAAACAAGCTTTCTAAATAACATGCATGACGTCACAATCGCTTCATCTGTATGAAGTAAAGTTGAATAAACAGTCATCGAGATAAAAATAAAACGCATATTATATATCACGTATACAACGGTATCACGCCTCTTTATCCCAAAGGAGGAAGACAGCGGTGTATGATACTAACATAATGTACTTTGAAATTCAAGTAAGTACTTTATACCTACGGATTTTGTCACGTTTAACCCATTGAATGCCGAAGGTAAGCGTCAGGCCAAACCTGGTGGCCACCATACAAATGGTCTACTACGTAATTATTCGTAGTTGGCATCACGTATATAAGAATATAGTAGGATGCCAGAATACGTAATATTGCGTATACGCAGTATAGACTCTCAGTCTCCCCGTGAAAATGGCTGTTAAAAAATAGTTTAAAAGCTAAAAAAAACGATCCATTTAAAAAACCAAACTAAAACGTAGAATATATTTTTTTAGTAATTCAAAATAAGGATAGAGTGACTAATAAAAGAAATAATTTTAAACGCTTTTTACATTAAAATGATTTCTTTTATTAATCACTCTATTCTTATTTTGAATTATTAAAAAACTCTTTTCTACCTTTTTAGTTTGGTTTTTAAATAAATCGTGCTATTTTAGTTTTTTAAAATATATATTTTTTCTATATTTTTGTATTGTCATCGGTCCTCGATAAATCTACAACGTGTAAATGAAATCTGACCGTTTGAAGTGGGTCAAAATCAAGTCCAAAGGAAGTTACAAACAAACTAACAAACGAACAAACATACAGATGAAGCTAATAAAAGCGTATTAAAAAATTTTCTTCAAAATAATAATTTGAAATATTTCGTTAATAACAGTATTTATTCGTCTGTATTTATTCTATCTAGCGACGGTTACCGCTTTACACCTTGGCAGCTTGGGTTGAAAATTATAATGAGTTATCGAGCTAAAACGAGTGTTATAACTAATAACTCTAGATGCCACGGATAGTGACTTAGCCGAATAACGAATATTCGGTGAGTTTTAAAACATTTAAAAGGTAATACGAAAATAAAAATTCATCAATCATTCATTCAAAATCGTAAACGTATTCACCCTAATAACGCGCTACAAATTATGAATGATTTCGTTACAAATAACATAAAAACTATCTTTAAGGGCACTCGCACTCGCCGGCCGTCACAAGCGCCGGACACTCGCTCCCACCCACCCTCTCCCGGTCGCCCGCCGCCCTTTTGGTCGCATGCGATAGGCACACAGTGACGTCGCGTGATCTCAAAATGCTAGAAATCAAATACTATTAGATTGTATTCCACATACACAACACAATATTATTATCAAGACGGTAAAAAAGACACGCGGTTTATATGTTGCCACGTTTGCCAATGTTAAAGTGCTAGACTTATTAATATAGTCTTGTCTTTAAAATGAAAAAAATGGAATGGATTGAATTGAATTTGTAGTAAGAGGGGTCCTAATCTGCTTTCAATATGTAGAAAATAAACATTATTTTTATAAGTATTTTTTTAGATAAAATCCGCATAAAAAGTCATAAAATGTTTGGAATACTTCAAAGACCTCCAAAACGAAATCAGCTCGTGAGGGATTTGAACCCCCGACCATCTCTTAAGTACGATAACAAACGGACGCTCTCACCGCTGAGCTAACGAGCCTTGACATTGAAGGCCAAACAAGCTTTCTAAATAACATGCATGACGTCACATTCGCTTCATCTGTATGAAGTAAAGTTGAATAAACAGTCATCGAGATAAAAATAAAACGCATATTATATGTCACGTAAACAACGGTATCACGCCTCTTTATCCCAAAGGGGGAAGACAGCGGTGTATGATACTAACATAATGTACTTTGAAATTCAAGTAAGTACTTTATACCTACGGATTTTGTCACGTTTAAAGACTCTCAGTCTCCCCGTGAACAGGGCTGTTAAAAAATAATTTAAAAGCTAAAAAAAACGCTCTATTTAAAAAACCAACTAAAAAGTAGAATATATTTTTTTAGTAATTCAAAATAAGGATAGAGTGACTAATAAAAGAAATAATTTTAAACGCTTTTTACATTAAAATGATTTCTTTTATTAATCACTCTATTCTTATTTTGAATTATTAAAAAACTCTTTTCCACTTTTTAGTTTGGTTTTTTAAATAAATCGTGCTATTTTAGTTTTTTAAAATATATATTTTTTCTATATTTTTGTATTGTCATCGGTCCTCGATAAATTTACAACGTGTAAATGAAATCTGACTGTTTGAAGTGGGTCAAAATCAAGTCCAAAGAAAGTTACAAACAAACTATCAAACGAACAAACATACAGATGAAGCTAATAAAAGCGTATTAAAAACATTTTCTTCAAAATAATAATTTGAAATATTTCGTTAATAACAGTATTTATTCGTCTGTATTTATTCTATCTAGCGACGGTTACCGCTTTACACCTTGGCAGCTTGGGTTGAAAATTATAATGAGTTATCGAGCTAAAACGAGTGTTATAACTAATAACTCTAGATGCCACGGATAGTGACTTAGCCGAATAACGAATATTCGGTGAGTATTAAAACATTTAAAAAGTAATACGAAAATAAAAATTCATCAATCATTTATTCGAAATCGTAAACATATTCACCCTAATAACGCGCTACAAATTATGAATGATTTCGTTACAAATAACATAAAAACTATCTTTAAGGGCACTCGCACTCGCCGGCCGTCACAAGCGCCGGATACTTGCTCCCACCCACCCTCTCCCGGTCGCCCGCCGCCCTTTTGGTCGCATGCGATAGGCACACTGTGACGTCGCGTGATCTCAAAATGCTAGAAATCAAATACTATTAGATTGTATTCCACATACACAACACAATATTATTATCAAGACAGTAAAAAAGTCACGCGGTTTATATGTTGCCACGTTTGCCAATGTTAAAGTGCTAGACTTATTAATATAGTCTTGTCTTTAAAGTGAAAAAAATGGAATGGATTGAATTGAATTTGTAGTAAGAGGGGTCCTTATCTGCTTTCAATATGTAGAAAATAAACATTATTTTTATAAGTATTTTTTTAGATAAAATCCGCATAAAAAGTCATAAAATGTTTGGAATACTTCAAAGACCTCCAAAACGAAATCAGCTCGTGAGGGATTTGAACCCCCGACCATCTCAAAAGTACGATAACAAACGGACGCTCTCACCGCTGAGCTAACGAGCCTTGACATTGAAGGCCAAACAAGCTTTCTAAATAACATGCATGACGTCACATTCGCTTCATCTGTATGAAGTAAAGTTGAATAAACAGTCATCGAGATAAAAATAAAACGCATATTATATGTCACGTATACAACGGTATCACGCCTCTTCATCCCAAAGGGGGAAGACAGCGGTGTATGATACTTACATAATGTACTTTGAAATTCAAGTAAGTACTTTATACCTACGGATTTTGTCACGTTTAAAGACTCTCAGTCTCCCCGTGAAAATGGCTGTTAAAAAATAGTTTAAAAGCTAAAAAAACGATCCATTTAAAAAACCAAACTAAAAAGTAGAATATATTTTTTTAGTAATTCAAAATAAGGATAGAGTGACTAATAAAAGAAATAATTTTAAACGCTTTTTACATTAAAATGATTTATTTTATTAATCACTCTATTCTTATTTTGAATTATTAAAAACTCTTTTCTACTTTTTAGTTTGGTTTTTAAATAAATCGTGCTTTTTTGGTTTTCAAAATATATATTTTTTCTATATTTTTGTATTGTCATCGGTCCTCGATAAATCTACAACGTGTAAATGAAATCTGACCGTTTGAAGTGGGTCAAAATCAAGTCCAAAGAAAGTTACAAACAAACTATCAAACGAACAAACATACAGATGAAGCTAATAAAAGCGTATTAAAAACATTTTCTTCAAAATAATAATTTGAAATATTTCGTTAATAACAGTATTTATTCGTCTGTATTTATTCTATCTAGCGACGGTTACCGCTTTACACCTTGGCAGCTTGGGTTGAAAATTATAATGAGTTATCGAGCTAAAACGAGTGTTATAACTAATAACTCTAGATGCCACGGATAGTGACTTAGCCGAATAACGAATATTCGGTGAGTTTTAAAACATTTAAAAGGTAATACGAAAATAAAAATTCATCAATCATTCATTCAAAATCGTAAACGTATTCACCCTAATAACGCGCTACAAATTATGAATGATTTCGTTACAAATAACATAAAAACTATCTTTAAGGGCACTCGCACTCGCCGGCCGTCACAAGCGCCGGACACTCGCTCCCACCCACCCTCTCCCGGTCGCCTGCCGCCCTTTTGGTCGCATGCGATAGGCACACTGTGACGTCGCGTGATCTCAAAATGCTAGAAATCAAATACTATTAGATTGTATTCCACATACACAACACAATATTATTATCAAGACGGTAAAAAAGTCACGCGGTTTATATGTTGCCACGTTTGCCAATGTTAAAGTGCTAGACTTATTAATATAGTCTTGTCTTTAAAATGAAAAAAATGGAATGGATTGAATTGAATTTGTAGTAAGAGGGGTCCTAATCTGCTTTCAATATGTAGAAAATAAACATTATTTTTATAAGTATTTTTTTAGATAAAATCCGCATAAAAAGTCATAAAATGTTTGGAATACTTCAAAGACCTCCAAAACGAAATCAGCTCGTGAGGGATTTGAACCCCCGACCATCTCTTAAGTACGATAACAAACGGAAGCTCTCACCGCTGAGCTAACGAGCCTTGACATTGAAGGCCAAACAAGCTTTCTAAATAACATGCATGACGTCACAATCGCTTCATCTGTATGAAGTAAAGTTGAATAAACAGTCATCGAGATAAAAATAAAACGCATATTATATGTCACGTATACAACGGTATCACGCCTCTTTATCCCAAAGGAGGAAGACAGCGGTGTATGATACTAACATAATGTACTTTGAAATTCAAGTAAGTACTTTATACCTACGGATTTTGTCACGTTTAACCCATTGAATGCCGAAGGTAAGCGTCAGGCCAAACCTGGTGGCCACCATACAAATGGTCTACTACGTAATTATTCGTAGTTGGCATCACGTATATAAGAATATAGTAGGATGCCAGAATACGTAATATTGCGTATACGCAGTATAGACTCTCAGTCTCCCCGTGAAAATGGCTGTTAAAAAATAGTTTAAAAGCTAAAAAAAACGATCCATTTAAAAAACCAAACTAAAACGTAGAATATATTTTTTTAGTAATTCAAAATAAGGATAGAGTGACTAATAAAAGAAATAATTTTAAACGCTTTTTACATTAAAATGATTTATTTTATTAATCACTCTATTCTTATTTTGAATTATTAAAAACTCTTTTCTACTTTTTAGTTTGGTTTTTAAATAAATCGTGCTTTTTTGGTTTTCAAAATATATATTTTTTCTATATTTTTGTATTGTCATCGGTCCTCGATAAATCTACAACGTGTAAATGAAATCTGACCGTTTGAAGTGGGTCAAAATCAAGTCCAAAGAAAGTTACAAACAAACTATCAAACGAACAAACATACAGATGAAGCTAATAAAAGCGTATTAAAAACATTTTCTTCAAAATAATAATTTGAAATATTTCGTTAATAACAGTATTTATTCGTCTGTATTTATTCTATCTAGCGACGGTTACCGCTTTACACCTTGGCAGCTTGGGTTGAAAATTATAATGAGTTATCGAGCTAAAACGAGTGTTATAACTAATAACTCTAGATGCCACGGATAGTGACTTAGCCGAATAACGAATATTCGGTGAGTTTTAAAACATTTAAAAGGTAATACGAAAATAAAAATTCATCAATCATTCATTCAAAATCGTAAACGTATTCACCCTAATAACGCGCTACAAATTATGAATGATTTCGTTACAAATAACATAAAAACTATCTTTAAGGGCACTCGCACTCGCCGGCCGTCACAAGCGCCGGACACTCGCTCCCACCCACCCTCTCCCGGTCGCCTGCCGCCCTTTTGGTCGCATGCGATAGGCACACTGTGACGTCGCGTGATCTCAAAATGCTAGAAATCAAATACTATTAGATTGTATTCCACATACACAACACAATATTATTATCAAGACGGTAAAAAAGTCACGCGGTTTATATGTTGCCACGTTTGCCAATGTTAAAGTGCTAGACTTATTAATATAGTCTTGTCTTTAAAATGAAAAAAATGGAATGGATTGAATTGAATTTGTAGTAAGAGGGGTCCTAATCTGCTTTCAATATGTAGAAAATAAACATTATTTTTATAAGTATTTTTTTAGATAAAATCCGCATAAAAAGTCATAAAATGTTTGGAATACTTCAAAGACCTCCAAAACGAAATCAGCTCGTGAGGGATTTGAACCCCCGACCATCTCTTAAGTACGATAACAAACGGACGCTCTCACCGCTGAGCTAACGAGCCTTGACATTGAAGGCCAAACAAGCTTTCTAAATAACATGCATGACGTCACAATCGCTTCATCTGTATGAAGTAAAGTTGAATAAACAGTCATCGAGATAAAAATAAAACGCATATTATATGTCACGTATACAACGGTATCACGCCTCTTTATCCCAAAGGAGGAAGACAGCGGTGTATGATACTAACATAATGTACTTTGAAATTCAAGTAAGTACTTTATACCTACGGATTTTGTCACGTTTAACCCATTGAATGCCGAAGGTAAGCGTCAGGCCAAACCTGGTGGCCACCATACAAATGGTCTACTACGTAATTATTCGTAGTTGGCATCACGTATATAAGAATATAGTAGGATGCCAGAATACGTAATATTGCGTATACGCAGTATAGACTCTCAGTCTCCCCGTGAAAATGGCTGTTAAAAAATAGTTTAAAAGCTAAAAAAAACGATCCATTTAAAAAACCAAACTAAAACGTAGAATATATTTTTTTAGTAATTCAAAATAAGGATAGAGTGACTAATAAAAGAAATAATTTTAAACGCTTTTTACATTAAAATGATTTCTTTTATTAATCACTCTATTCTTATTTTGAATTATTAAAAAACTCTTTTCTACCTTTTTAGTTTGGTTTTTAAATAAATCGTGCTATTTTAGTTTTTTAAAATATATATTTTTTCTATATTTTGGTATTGTCATCGGTCCTCGATAAATCTACAACGTGTAAATGAAATCTGACCGTTTGAAGTGGGTCAAAATCAAGTCCAAAGGAAGTTACAAACAAACTAACAAACGAACAAACATACAGATGAAGCTAATAAAAGCGTATTAAAAAATTTTCTTCAAAATAATAATTTGAAATATTTCGTTAATAACAGTATTTATTCGTCTGTATTTATTCTATCTAGCGACGGTTACCGCTTTACACCTTGGCAGCTTGGGTTGAAAATTATAATGAGTTATCGAGCTAAAACGAGTGTTATAACTAATAACTCTAGATGCCACGGATAGTGACTTAGCCGAATAACGAATATTCGGTGAGTTTTAAAACATTTAAAAGGTAATACGAAAATAAAAATTCATCAATCATTCATTCAAAATCGTAAACGTATTCACCCTAATAACGCGCTACAAATTATGAATGATTTCGTTACAAATAACATAAAAACTATCTTTAAGGGCACTCGCACTCGCCGGCCGTCACAAGCGCCGGACACTCGCTCCCACCCACCCTCTCCCGGTCGCCCGCCGCCCTTTTGGTCGCATGCGATAAATCATAAATCATAAATCATAAATCATAAACATTTATTTGCTTGAACATGGGTTGTACATTAGATCTTAAGATTAACAAGAGTCCAGGCCATATCCTACCTTATCAGGTGTGCAAATTTATAAAATTCTAAATAATAAGTGATAGATATTAATAATAAAGTTAATAAGAAATGATAGCTCAAAATATGATCATTGGATCCAATCACTTATAGAATACACCATTTTTAAGCAGTAATACTTTTAATTTTCTTTTAAACATTGACATAGGAATATAATTAATAATAATTCATTTATTTGCAAGAATATGGTACATTAACAGATGTTTATAAATGTTTGGTTACAGCATATTCTGCCCCTAGGGACGTGCGAATTGAGCGCAGTATATGGGTACTACATAGGAATTAAATAATAGATAAATTAAGAACAAAAAATATCAGAAACACAACAATAAGTGGAACATGAAACAAAATAACATTTTACTATTATGCATCGATGATAATATTAGTTGCCTAGGGCCTCATCTACTAGATATTCCTTGACATTATAATATCTTTGATATTAAATAAATTAAAATAATACAAATTAGAATTAGACAAGAGATTAGAATAGTACAAATTGAATTAATATTAATTAGAATGATACAGCAGAATAACAATATATAAAGAAACAAAAAAAACAATTATAGCAAATTTTTATCCATAATATATGTATGTCAAAATTCTCATATATATTTATCATTAATAAAATCATCTACATTATAATAGCATTTATCACAGAGAAATTTTTTGAAAGCCTTTTTTAAATAATTCTATGTTAAGTAGTTTAATGTTTTCGGGAATCTTATTATAGATTATTGGAGCTTTGCACACAACACTTTTATGTAGCAATGCTGTTTTGGCGGGATGAACACAAAGTCTACTTTTGTCCCGTCGATTACTCCTTCCGTTTTCAGCTAATCGTGGGAATAAGTGTTGGTTGTTTTTGACAAATAAGGCTGTTTCCATTATGTACAGTGACGGAAGCGTGAGAATATTGTATTTAATGAATATTGGCCTACAGCTCTCTGTAATTTGTATGCCGAACATAGCACGTATGCATCGCTTTTGCATTTTGAATGCCATTTCTTTATTAGTAGAGTTGGCCCAGAAAATGATGCCATACCTAAGCACGGATTCTACAAGACCATAGTATGCCGATAGTAATGCATCGGTATTTAAAGTTGGTGCAAGTTTATATAATGCATATGCTAGACTACTTATTTTTTTGCATAGTAAGTCAATGTGTGCCTTCCAATTCAATTTACTATCTATAATTAATCCTAGAAAGCGAGCACTTGTAACCTCTTTTATTATGTAACTATCATAAACCAAATTTATATTGAAAGGGTTTTCTTTTCGTTGGTCAAAATGCATTATATTTGTTTTAGTCAGATTTATTTTTAAATTGTTATTGTCAAGCCATGAAATAATAGATGTCAACGAGTTATTTAAATTAAGTTTATATTGGTCAATGTCCTTACATGCAATCGTTACAGTGCTGTCATCAGCAAATAATGTCATTGCTTGATTTGTGGCATTTGGCAAGTCATTAATGTAAATAATAAATAAGAGTGGGCCCAGTACACTCCCTTGAGGAACACCATATGAAACACATCGCTTTACAGAGGTATATCTTTTTTCAGTTTTTGTTAATGAGTTTACTCTCGTTATTTCTGTTATCTGTTGCCGATCAGTTAAGTATGATTTTAGTAAATCTAATACATTGCCTCTAATACCATATGCGTCAAGTTTGTTAATTAATATATTATGTTCTACATAGTCAAAAGCTTGTGTCATGTCACAATAGATTGCACAAACAGGAGTTTTTTTGTCAACGTGGGATATAACATTCTCAATAAATTCATAAATTGCCATATTAATTGTCTTCTTTTGCCGAAAACCTTTTTGTTCGTTGCACAATATGTTGTTATTTTCCAGGTAGGAATTAATTTCACCGTAAAGATATTTCTCGAATATTTTTGAAAACGTTGAGAGCAACGCAATTGGCCTATAATTTTGCATTAATATTCGATTATCCTTTTTAAATAAAGGCTTTATAACTGCAAGCTTAAGATTATTTGGAAATATTCCTTTTGAAATACATAAGTTAATTATGTAGCTAAGATGATTAGAGATATATTCACTAACTGCTTTAATAATTTTAGTGTTAATGCCGTCATGTCCTACACTGTTTGTATTTTTCAAATTTTTTATAATTTTGTTTATTTGATGGGATGAACTTGGTGCCAAAAACATTGAGTTTAGAGATTTATTGATTAAAGAGGTAACGTTTCTTCCAGCACCTGGTATAGGACTTATTTTGTTAATGAAATAGTTGTTAAATGCGTTAGCCATTTCTGTAGGGTCATCTATGTTATTTCCATCAACAGTTTCTATGTTATTAATACTATTACTAGGTAAATTTAATCTTGATTTATTTATTATATGCCATGCAGTTTTACATTTATTTAATGATGTTTTTATTTTATAATTATTTTGTGCACGTTTAGTCATGTTTATGATTTTTTTGAATATTTTGCAATACTTATTATACTTTAATTTATTTTCTATAGAAGGGTTTAGTCTCAGATTCCATAACAAATGCCTTTTTCTTTTACTGCAGATTTTAACGCCATTTGAAACCCATTTTGGTTTACTGTTTACTTTTATCAAAGACAGTGTTTTAGGGAAACATAGATCATAAAAAAGTTTAAAATCGTCAATAAAATATTGATAAGCTGCGCTTGGGTCATCAGAGCTGTAGATATTAGAGAAAGATATAGTATTAATACACATTTTAAATTTTTTAATATTATCAGGACTATAATCTCGTTTCATAGTGCGCCATGATTTCAGTGTATATATTTTTTTTACCGGTACCTTAATCAGTTGAGCAGTATGGTCTGAAAGACCGAGCTCTAAAACTTCAGTTCTGCAATGCTTTTTAAAGTTATGTGCAAAATTATCTATACACGTTTTACTTGATAGTCTCGTCGGTTCTCGCAGTGCTAACTTTAAATTGTAATTTAACAACAGGCATTCAAAATCTAATGATATGTTATTAATCTTTAAAATATCTATATTAAAATCACCAGCAATCAAAACATTATTACAACTCAATTTTGAAATATGTAATAAAACTTTTTCAAATCTATGGAAAAATGTATACACGTTATTTTGTTTAGGTACTCTATACACACAGACGATAACAATTTTGTGGTCGAGTAATTCGACCGCACAACATTCAAATACATAGTCAAGACAAAATCTGCTAATATCCGGTATTTCCCTGTACTTATGTTCCTTTTTTAGTAGAATGCACGTTCCACCTCTCTTAATATTACTACGACTGTATGTGGATGCCAGAACGAAGTTAGGTAGATTTAAATTTAATTCGTGCCCTGCCATCATAAAATGCTCTGTTATGCATATGACGTCTATGTGTTTATTGTTGTCTCTAAGTTCTTCCAGATTTATACATAATGCATCAGATTTGTTAAGTAGCCCTGCTATGTTTTGGTGTAGGACATACATATGTTTTTCAGAGAAAAAACTGAGTATCAGTCTCATTTTGAGGAGATTTCGTCGTTGTGTTAGGAGTATTATATGTGTGTACGTCAAAATTATTAAATATCTTCATGTCAATTAAAATATTATGTATAATCCGATCATATATATTTCTTATTCCTTTGTTATTGATCTTGCCAGTCATGTAAGAAAACATATTCAATGATAGTCCATAGTTACTGTCAAATAGGTACGCGTACTCATTGTTTTGTATCGACAGATGAATGAGATTATTGAACATTTCCACTCTGAAATTGTGTATAGGTGCTCCTGTTATATATATAGGGCAGCAAATAATATTGTTTGTGTGGGCTACTTTCTGGAATGCTTCCTTCATCATGTTAATCGTAGTAATGTAATTTTTGTCATCTTTGATGTCACTTTCTCCAATTAATAGAATACAGTAATCATTTAAAGTAAATTTTTTTAATTTATTTTCTATGTCGTACAGAAGTTCCTTTACAGTCCCGTTTGGAAATACATAATGACAAAAGTCAAAGTATTTCGAAAAGACGTCTTCAATAATGGATAACGATCCTCTGGATTTGTAACTGCTTAGAATGCATAGTTTGCTTTTCTGTTTGCGTTTCGCTATGGTACTCGTCAACTTCCCGGTATGTTCTGGTATATTATTATTATAGGGTGTAGATAAATTATGTGTTGTTGTTAATTTATTTGTTTTTTGATTTTTGGAGTCATGTGTTTGGGTTTCTTTATCAGCCTTAATGGTTGTGTAAGAGCAGGAAATACTACATGATTCTGATATACTATCTTTTATAATTGTCTTTTGTACATTTGAGCTTTTGTTTGGCAATAATTTGCATTTCTTTGCAGATGATACTGGTGCTATACTTTTCCGTTCAGGGGTTGAGCATATTTTTTTATAAGCATTCATTGTTTTTACCATATTTTGAAGATCGGACTTGAGACGGAAGTTTTCAGTATTTAGATTTTCTATTTCTAAGTGTGCGCTTTGTAACTGCATTGTAAGTGTTTTTACTTGTTCACTTAATTCATTCATTATATTGCTGCTATCATGCAAGCTATCCGGTATACTCATTATAGTTGCATCAAATATTGTATTTTCGTCATTATTGGTGTTTTTTATGTTGCTCAGATCTTGTAGTGAACTCGTTCTGCAGACTTTTCGATATGTAATATTAGTATAATATTCTGAATCCATTTGTTTAGCAGAAGCAGCGTCCTCTGTTGATGTTCCCCCGCTCATATCTACTTTTACGCCTTTTTGTAGTTTTCGTATTTATTATTTGTGTTAAATGTATTAACTGGAATTGTTACCGCTAACTTGTGGCCACATTTGAAATAATCTTGTTATTTTATAGAACAATTGTCAGGCAACACATATATAACAATTGATAGGCACACAGTGACGTCGCGTGATCTCAAAATGCTAGAAATCAAATACTATTAGATTGTATTCCACATACACAACACAATATTATTATCAAGACGGTAAAAAAGACACGCGGTTTATATGTTGCCACGTTTGCCAATGTTAAAGTGCTAGACTTATTAATATAGTCTTGTCTTTAAAATGAAAAAAATACTAACATAATGTACTTTGAAATTCAAGTAAGTACTTTATACCTACGGATTTTGTCACGTTTAACCCATTGAATGCCGAAGGTAAGCGTCAGGCCAAACCTGGTGGCCACCATACAAATGGTCTACTACGTAATTATTCGTAGTTGGCATCACGTATATAAGAATATAGTAGGATGCCAGAATACGTAATATTGCGTATACGCAGTATAGACTCTCAGTCTCCCCGTGAAAATGGCTGTTAAAAAATAGTTTAAAAGCTAAAAAAAATGATCCATTTAAAAAACAAAACTAAAACGTAGAATATATTTTTTTAGTAATTCAAAATAAGGATAGAGTGACTAATAAAAGAAATAATTTTAAACGCTTTTTACATTAAAATGATTTCTTTTATTAATCACTCTATTCTTATTTTGAATTATTAAAAAACTCTTTTCTACCTTTTTAGTTTGGTTTTTAAATAAATCGTGCTATTTTAGTTTTTTAAAATATATATTTTTTCTATATTTTTGTATTGGCATCGGTCCTCGATAAATCTACAACGTGTAAATGAAATCTGACTGTTTGAAGTGGGTCAAAATCAAGTCCAAAGGAAGTTACAAACAAACTAACAAACGAACAAACATACAGATGAAGCTAAAAAAAGCGTATTAAAAACATTTTCTTCAAAATAATAATTTGAAATATTTCGTTAATAACAGTATTTATTCGTCTGTATTTATTCTATCTAGCGACGGTTACCGCTTTACACCTTGGCAGCTTGGGTTGAAAATTATAATGAGTTATCGAGCTAAAACGAGTGTTATAACTAATAACTCTAGATGCCACGGATAGTGACTTAGCCGAATAACGAATATTCGGTGAGTTTTAAAACATTTAAAAGGTAATACGGAAATAAAAATTCATCAATCATTCATTCAAAATCGTAAACGTATTCACCCTAATAACGCGCTACAAATTATGAATGATTTCGTTACAAATAACATAAAAACTATCTTTAAGGGCACTCGCACTCGCCGGCCGTCACAAGCGCCGGACACTCGCTCCCACCCACCCTCTCCCGGTCGCCCGCCGCCCTTTTGGTCGCATGCGATAGGCACACTGTGACGTCGCGTGATCTCAAAATGCTAGAAATCAAATACTATTAGATTGTATTCCACATACACAACACAATATTATTATCAAGACGGTAAAAAAGTCACACGGTTTATATGTTGCCACGTTTGCCAATGTTAAGGTGCTAGACTTATTAATATAGTCTTGTCTTTAAAATGAAAAAAATGGAATGGATTGAATTGAATTTGTAGTAAGAGGGGTCCTAATCTGCTTTCAATATGTAGAAAATAAACATTATTTTTATAAGTATTTTTTTAGATAAAATCCGCATAAAAAGTCATAAAATGTTTGGAATACTTCAAAGACCTCCAAAACGAAATCAGCTCGTGAGGGATTTGAACCCCCGACCATCTCTTAAGTACGATAACAAACGGACGCTCTCACCGCTGAGCTAACGAGCCTTGACATTGAAGGCCAAACAAGCTTTCTAAATAACATGCATGACGTCACATTCGCTTCATCTGTATGAAGTAAAGTTGAATAAACAGTCATCGAGATAAAAATAAAACGCATATTATATGTCACGTATACAACGGTATCACGCCTCTTTATCCCAAAGGGGGAAGACAGCGGTGTATGATACTAACATAATGTACTTTGAAATTCAAGTAAGTACTTTATACCTACGGATTTTGTCACGTTTAAAGACTCTCAGTCTCCCCGTGAACATGGCTGTTAAAAAATAATTTAAAAGCTAAAAAAAACGCTCTATTTAAAAAAACAACTAAAAAGTAGAATATATTTTTTTAGTAATTCAAAATAAGGATAGAGTGACTAATAAAAGAAATAATTTTAAACGCTTTTTACATTAAAATGATTTCTTTTATTAATCACTCTATTCTTATTTTGAATTATTAAAAAACTCTTTTCCACTTTTTAGTTTGGTTTTTAAATAAATCGTGCTATTTTAGTTTTTTAAAATATATATTTTTTCTATATTTTTGTATTGTCATCGGTCCTCGATAAATTTACAACGTGTAAATGAAATCTGACTGTTTGAAGTGGGTCAAAATCAAGTCCAAAGAAAGTTACAAACAAACTAACAAACGAACAAACATACAGATGAAGCTAATAAAAGCGTATTAAAAACATTTTCTTCAAAATAATAATTTGAAATATTTCGTTAATAACAGTATTTATTCGTCTGTATTTATTCTATCTAGCGACGGTTACCGCTTTACACCTTGGCAGCTTGGGTTGAAAATTATAATGAGTTATCGAGCTAAAACGAGTGTTATAACTAATAACTCTAGATGCCACGGATAGTGACTTAGCCGAATAACGAATATTCGGTGAGTATTAAAACATTTAAAAAGTAATACGAAAATAAAAATTCATCAATCATTTATTCGAAATCGTAAACATATTCACCCTAATAACGCGCTACATATTATTAATGATTTCGTTACAATTAACATAAAAACTATCTTTAAGGGCACTCGCACTCGCCGGCCGTCACAAGCGCCGGACACTCGCTCCCACCCACCCTCTCCCGGTCGCCCGCCGCCCTTTTGGTCGCATGCGATAGGCACACTGTGACGTCGCGTGATCTCAAAATGCTAGAAATCAAATACTATTAGATTGTATTCCACATACACAACACAATATTATTATCAAGACGGTAAAAAAGTCACACGGTTTATATGTTGCCACGTTTGCCAATGTTAAGGTGCTAGACTTATTAATATAGTCTTGTCTTTAAAATGAAAAAAATGGAATGGATTGAATTGAATTTGTAGTAAGAGGGGTCCTTATCTGCTTTCAATATGTAGAAAATAAACATTATTTTTATAAGTATTTTTTTAGATAAAATCCGCATAAAAAGTCATAAAATGTTTGGAATACTTCAAAGACCTCCAAAACGAAATCAGCTCGTGAGGGATTTGAACCCCCGACCATCTCAAAAGTACGATAACAAACGGACGCTCTCACCGCTGAGCTAACGAGCCTTGACATTGAAGGCCAAACAAGCTTTCTAAATAACATGCATGACGTCACATTCGCTTCATCTGTATGAAGTAAAGTTGAATAAACAGTCATCGAGATAAAAATAAAACGCATATTATATGTCACGTAAACAACGGTATCACGCCTCTTTATCCCAAAGGGGGAAGACAGCGGTGTATGATACTAACATAATGTACTTTGAAATTCAAGTAAGTACTTTATACCTACGGATTTTGTCACGTTTAAAGACTCTCAGTCTCCCCGTGAACATGGCTGTTAAAAAATAATTTAAAAGCTAAAAAAAACGCTCTATTTAAAAAAACAACTAAAAAGTAGAATATATTTTTTTAGTAATTCAAAATAAGGATAGAGTGACTAATAAAAGAAATAATTTTAAACGCTTTTTACATTAAAATGATTTCTTTTATTAATCACTATTCTTATTTTGAATTATTAAAAAACTCTTTTCCACTTTTTAGTTTGGTTTTTAAATAAATCGTGCTATTTTAGTTTTTTTAAATATATATTTTTTCTATATTTTTGTATTGTCATCGGTCCTCGATAAATCTACAACGTGTAAATGAAATCTGACTGTTTGAAGTGGGTCAAAATCAAGTCCAAAGAAAGTTACAAACAAACTAACAAACGAACAAACATACAGATGAAGCTAATAAAAGCGTATTAAAAACATTTTCTTCAAAATAATAATTTGAAATATTTCGTTAATAACAGTATTTATTCGTCTGTATTTATTCTATCTAGCGACGGTTACCGCTTTACACCTTGGCAGCTTGGGTTGAAAATTATAATGAGTTATCGAGCTAAAACGAGTGTTATAACTAATAACTCTAGATGCCACGGATAGTGACTTAGCCGAATAACGAATATTCGGTGAGTATTAAAACATTTAAAAAGTAATACGAAAATAAAAATTCATCAATCATTTATTCGAAATCGTAAACATATTCACCCTAATAACGCGCTACATATTATTAATGATTTCGTTACAATTAACATAAAAACTATCTTTAAGGGCACTCGCACTCGCCGGCCGTCACAAGCGCCGGACACTCGCTCCCACCCACCCTCTCCCGGTCGCCCGCCGCCCTTTTGGTCGCATGCGATAGGCACACTGTGACGTCGCGTGATCTCAAAATGCTAGAAATCAAATACTATTAGATTGTATTCCACATACACAACACAATATTATTATCAAGACGGTAAAAAAGTCACACGGTTTATATGTTGCCACGTTTGCCAATGTTAAAGTGCTAGACTTATTAATATAGTCTTGTCTTTAAAATGAAAAAAATGGAATGGATTGAATTGAATTTGTAGTAAGAGGGGTCCTTATCTGCTTTCAATATGTAGAAAATAAACATTATTTTTATAAGTATTTTTTTAGATAAAATCCGCATAAAAAGTCATAAAATGTTTGGAATACTTCAAAGACCTCCAAAACGAAATCAGCTCGTGAGGGATTTGAACCCCCGACCATCTCAAAAGTACGATAACAAACGGACGCTCTCACCGCTGAGCTAACGAGCCTTGACATTGAAGGCCAAACAAGCTTTCTAAATAACATGCATGACGTCACATTCGCTTCATCTGTATGAAGTAAAGTTGAATAAACAGTCATCGAGATAAAAATAAAACGCATATTATATGTCACGTATACAACGGTATCACGCCTCTTTATCCCAAAGGAGGAAGACAGCGGTGTATGATACTAACATAATGTACTTTGAAATTCAAGTAAGTACTTTATACCTACGGATTTTGTCACGTTTAACCCATTGAATGCCGAAGGTAAGCGTCAGACCAAACCTGGTGGCCACCATACAAATGGTCTACTACGTAATTATTCGTAGTTGGCATCACGTATATAAGAATATAGTAGGATGCCAGAATACGTAATATTGCGTATACGCAGTATAGACTCTCAGTCTCCCCGTGAAAATGGCTGTTAAAAAATAGTTTAAAAGCTAAAAAAAACGATCCATTTAAAAAACCAAACTAAAACGTAGAATATATTTTTTTAGTAATTCAAAATAAGGATAGAGTGCCTAATAAAAGAAATAATTTTAAACGCTTTTTACATTAAAATGATTTCTTTTATTAATCACTCTATTCTTATTTTGAATTATTAAAAAACTCTTTTCTACCTTTTTAGTTTGGTTTTTAAATAAATCGTGCTATTTTAGTTTTTTTAAATATATATTTTTTCTATATTTTTGTATTGTCATCGGTCCTCGATAAATCTACAACGTGTAAATGAAATCTGACTGTTTGAAGTGGGTCAAAATCAAGTCCAAAGGAAGTTACAAACAAACTAACAAACGAACAAACATACAGATGAAGCTAATAAAAGCGTATTAAAAACATTTTCTTCAAAATAATAATTTGAAATATTTCGTTAATAACAGTATTTATTCGTCTGTATTTATTCTATCTAGCGACGGTTACCGCTTTACACCTTGGCAGCTTGGGTTGAAAATTATAATGAGTTATCGAGCTAAAACGAGTGTTATAACTAATAACTCTAGATGCCACGGATAGTGACTTAGCCGAATAACGAATATTCGGTGAGTTTTAAAACATTTAAAAGGTAATACGAAAATAAAAATTCATCAATCATTCATTCAAAATCTTAAACGTATTCACCCTAATAACGCGCTACAAATTATGAATGATTTCGTTACAAATAACATAAAAACTATCTTTAAGGGCACTCGCACTCGCCGGCCGTCACAAGCGCCGGACACTCGCTCCCACCCACCCTCTCCCGGTCGCCCGCCGCCCTTTTGGTCGCATGCGATAGGCACACTGTGACGTCGCGTGATCTCAAAATGCTAGAAATCAAATACTATTAGATTGTATTCCACATACACAACACAATATTATTATCAAGACGGTAAAAAAGTCACGCGGTTTATATGTTGCCACGTTTGCCAATGTTAAAGTGCTAGACTTATTAATATAGTCTTGTCTTTAAAATGAAAAAAATGGAATGGATTGAATTGAATTTGTAGTAAGAGGGGTCCTTATCTGCTTTCAATATGTAGAAAATAAACATTATTTTTATAAGTATTTTTTTAGATAAAATCCGCATAAAAAGTCATAAAATGTTTGGAATACTTCAAAGACCTCCAAAACGAAATCAGCTCGTGAGGGATTTGAACCCCCGACCATCTCTTAAGTACGATAACAAACGGACGCTCTCACCGCTGAGCTAACGAGCCTTGACATTGAAGGCCAAACAAGCTTTCTAAATAACATGCATGACGTCACATTCGCTTCATCTGTATGAAGTAAAGTTGAATAAACAGTCATCGAGATAAAAATAAAACGCATATTATATGTCACGTATACAACGGTATCACGCCTCTTTATCCCAAAGGAGGAAGACAGCGGTGTATGATACTAACATAATGTACTTTGAAATTCAAGTAAGTACTTTATACCTACGGATTTTGTCACGTTTAACCCATTGAATGCCGAAGGTAAGCGTCAGACCAAACCTGGTGGCCACCATACAAATGGTCTACTACGTAATTATTCGTAGTTGGCATCACGTATATAAGAATATAGTAGGATGCCAGAATACGTAATATTGCGTATACGCAGTATAGACTCTCAGTCTCCCCGTGAAAATGGCTGTTAAAAAATAGTTTAAAAGCTAAAAAAAACGATCCATTTAAAAAACCAAACTAAAACGTAGAATATATTTTTTTAGTAATTCAAAATAAGGATAGAGTGACTAATAAAAGAAATAATTTTAAACGCTTTTTACATTAAAATGATTTCTTTTATTAATCACTCTATTCTTATTTTGAATTATTAAAAAACTCTTTTCTACCTTTTTAGTTTGGTTTTTAAATAAATCGTGCTATTTTAGTTTTTTAAAATATATATTTTTTCTATATTTTTGTATTGTCATCGGTCCTCGATAAATCTACAACGTGTAAATGAAATCTGACTGTTTGAAGTGGGTCAAAATCAAGTCCAAAGGAAGTTACAAACAAACTAACAAACGAACAAACATACAGATGAAGCTAATAAAAGCGTATTAAAAAATTTTCTTCAAAATAATAATTTGAAATATTTCGTTAATAACAGTATTTATTCGTCTGTATTTATTCTATCTAGCGACGGTTACCGCTTTACACCTTGGCAGCTTGGGTTGAAAATTATAATGAGTTATCGAGCTAAAACGAGTGTTATAACTAATAACTCTAGATGCCACGGATAGTGACTTAGCCGAATAACGAATATTCGGTGAGTTTTAAAACATTTAAAAGGTAATACGAAAATAAAAATTCATCAATCATTCATTCAAAATCGTAAACGTATTCACCCTAATAACGCGCTACAAATTATGAATGATTTCGTTACAAATAACATAAAAACTATCTTTAAGGGCACTCGCACTCGCCGGCCGTCACAAGCGCCGGACACTCGCTCCCACCCACCCTCTCCCGGTCGCCCGCCGCCCTTTTGGTCGCATGCGATAGGCACACTGTGACGTCGCGTGATCTCAAAATGCTAGAAATCAAATACTATTAGATTGTATTCCACATACACAACACAATATTATTATCAAGACGGTAAAAAAGACACGCGGTTTATATGTTGCCACGTTTGCCAATGTTAAAGTGCTAGACTTATTAATATAGTCTTGTCTTTAAAGTTTTAAAGTGAAAAAAATGGAATGGATTGAATTGAATTTGTAGTAAGAGGGGTCCTTATCTGCTTTCAATATGTAGAAAATAAACATTATTTTTATAAGTATTTTTTTAGATAAAATCCGCATAAAAAGTCATAAAATGTTTGGAATACTTCAAAGACCTCCAAAACGAAATCAGCTCGTGAGGGATTTGAACCCCCGACCATCTCAAAAGTACGATAACAAACGGACGCTCTCACCGCTGAGCTAACGAGCCTTGACATTGAAGGCCAAACAAGCTTTCTAAATAACATGCATGACGTCACATTCGCTTCATCTGTATGAAGTAAAGTTGAATAAACAGTCATCGAGATAAAAATAAAACGCATATTATATGTCACGTATACAACGGTATCACGCCTCTTCATCCCAAAGGGGGAAGACAGCGGTGTATGATACTAACATAATGTACTTTGAAATTCAAGTAAGTACTTTATACCTACGGATTTTGTCACGTTTAAAGACTCTCAGTCTCCCCGTGAAAATGGCTGTTAAAAAATAGTTTAAAAGCTAAAAAAACGATCCATTTAAAAAACCAAACTAAAAAGTAGAATATATTTTTTTAGTAATTCAAAATAAGGATAGTGACTAATAAAATAAATAATTTTAAACGCTTTTTACATTAAAATGATTTATTTTATTAATCACTCTATTCTTATTTTGAATTATTAAAAACTCTTTTCTACTTTTTAGTTTGGTTTTTAAATAAATCGTGCTTTTTTGGTTTTCAAAATATATATTTTTTCTATATTTTTGTATTGTCATCGGTCCTCGATAAATCTACAACGTGTAAATGAAATCTGACCGTTTGAAGTGGGTCAAAATCAAGTCCAAAGAAAGTTACAAACAAACTATCAAACGAACAAACATACAGATGAAGCTAATAAAAGCGTATTAAAAACATTTTCTTCAAAATAATAATTTGAAATATTTCGTTAATAACAGTATTTATTCGTCTGTATTTATTCTATCTAGCGACGGTTACCGCTTTACACCTTGGCAGCTTGGGTTGAAAATTATAATGAGTTATCGAGCTAAAACGAGTGTTATAACTAATAACTCTAGATGCCACGGATAGTGACTTAGCCGAATAACGAATATTCGGTGAGTTTTAAAACATTTAAAAGGTAATACGAAAATAAAAATTCATCAATCATTCATTCAAAATCGTAAACGTATTCACCCTAATAACGCGCTACAAATTATGAATGATTTCGTTACAAATAACATAAAAACTATCTTTAAGGGCACTCGCACTCGCCGGCCGTCACAAGCGCCGGACACTCGCTCCCACCCACCCTCTCCCGGTCGCCCGCCGCCCTTTTGGTCGCATGCGATAGGCACACTGTGACGTCGCGTGATCTCAAAATGCTAGAAATCAAATACTATTAGATTGTATTCCACATACACAACACAATATTATTATCAAGACGGTAAAAAAGTCACGCGGTTTATATGTTGCCACGTTTGCCAATGTTAAAGTGCTAGACTTATTAATATAGTCTTGTCTTTAAAGTTTTAAAGTGAAAAAAATGGAATGGATTGAATTGAATTTGTAGTAAGAGGGGTCCTTATCTGCTTTCAATATGTAGAAAATAAACATTATTTTTATAAGTATTTTTTTAGATAAAATCCGCATAAAAAGTCATAAAATGTTTGGAATACTTCAAAGACCTCCAAAACGAAATCAGCTCGTGAGGGATTTGAACCCCCGACCATCTCAAAAGTACGATAACAAACGGACGCTCTCACCGCTGAGCTAACGAGCCTTGACATTGAAGGCCAAACAAGCTTTCTAAATAACATGCATGACGTCACATTCGCTTCATCTGTATGAAGTAAAGTTGAATAAACAGTCATCGAGATAAAAATAAAACGCATATTATATGTCACGTATACAACGGTATCACGCCTCTTCATCCCAAAGGGGGAAGACAGCGGTGTATGATACTAACATAATGTACTTTGAAATTCAAGTAAGTACTTTATACCTACGGATTTTGTCACGTTTAAAGACTCTCAGTCTCCCCGTGAAAATGGCTGTTAAAAAATAGTTTAAAAGCTAAAAAAACGATCCATTTAAAAAACCAAACTAAAAAGTAGAATATATTTTTTTAGTAATTCAAAATAAGGATAGTGACTCATAAAATAAATAATTTTAAACGCTTTTTACATTAAAATGATTTATTTTATTAATCACTCTATTCTTATTTTGAATTATTAAAAACTCTTTTCTACTTTTTAGTTTGGTTTTTAAATAAATCGTGCTTTTTTGGTTTTCAAAATATATATTTTTTCTATATTTTTGTATTGTCATCGGTCCTCGATAAATCTACAACGTGTAAATGAAATCTGACCGTTTGAAGTGGGTCAAAATCAAGTCCAAAGAAAGTTACAAACAAACTATCAAACGAACAAACATACAGATGAAGCTAATAAAAGCGTATTAAAAACATTTTCTTCAAAATAATAATTTGAAATATTTCGTTAATAACAGTATTTATTCGTCTGTATTTATTCTATCTAGCGACGGTTACCGCTTTACACCTTGGCAGCTTGGGTTGAAAATTATAATGAGTTATCGAGCTAAAACGAGTGTTATAACTAATAACTCTAGATGCCACGGATAGTGACTTAGCCGAATAACGAATATTCGGTGAGTTTTAAAACATTTAAAAGGTAATACGAAAATAAAAATTCATCAATCATTCATTCAAAATCGTAAACGTATTCACCCTAATAACGCGCTACAAATTATGAATGATTTCGTTACAAATAACATAAAAACTATCTTTAAGGGCACTCGCACTCGCCGGCCGTCACAAGCGCCGGACACTCGCTCCCACCCACCCTCTCCCGGTCGCCCGCCGCCCTTTTGGTTGCATGCGATAGGCACACTGTGACGTCGCGTGATCTCAAAATGCTAGAAATCAAATACTATTAGATTGTATTCCACATACACAACACAATATTATTATCAAGACAGTAAAAAAGTCACGCGGTTTATATGTTGCCACGTTTGCCAATGTTAAAGTGCTAGACTTATTAATATAGTCTTGTCTTTAAAATGAAAAAAATGGAATGGATTGAATTGAATTTGTAGTAAGAGGGGTCCTTATCTGCTTTCAATATGTAGAAAATAAACATTATTTTTATAAGTATTTTTTTAGATAAAATCCGCATAAAAAGTCATAAAATGTTTGGAATACTTCAAAGACCTCCAAAACGAAATCAGCTCGTGAGGGATTTGAACCCCCGACCATCTCAAAAGTACGATAACAAACGGACGCTCTCACCGCTGAGCTAACGAGCCTTGACAGTGAAGGCCAAACAAGCTTTCTAAATAACATGCATGACGTCACATTCGCTTCATCTGTATGAAGTAAAGTTGAATAAACAGTCATCGAGATAAAAATAAAACGCATATTATATGTCACGTATACAACGGTATCACGCCTCTTTATCCCAAAGGAGGAAGACAGCGGTGTATGATACTAACATAATGTACTTTGAAATTCAAGTAAGTACTTTATACCTACGGATTTTGTCACGTTTAACCCATTGAATGCCGAAGGTAAGCGTCAGACCAAACCTGGTGGCCACCATACAAATGGTCTACTACGTAATTATTCGTAGTTGGCATCACGTATATAAGAATATAGTAGGATGCCAGAATACGTAATATTGCGTATACGCAGTATAGACTCTCAGTCTCCCCGTGAAAATGGCTGTTAAAAAATAGTTTAAAAGCTAAAAAAAACGATCCATTTAAAAAACCAAACTAAAACGTAGAATATATTTTTTTAGTAATTCAAAATAAGGATAGAGTGACTAATAAAAGAAATAATTTTAAACGCTTTTTACATTAAAATGATTTCTTTTATTAATCACTCTATTCTTATTTTGAATTATTAAAAAACTCTTTTCTACCTTTTTAGTTTGGTTTTTAAATAAATCGTGCTATTTTAGTTTTTTAAAATATATATTTTTTCTATATTTTTGTATTGTCATCGGTCCTCGATAAATCTACAACGTGTAAATGAAATCTGACTGTTTGAAGTGGGTCAAAATCAAGTCCAAAGGAAGTTACAAACAAACTAACAAACGAACAAACATACAGATGAAGCTAAAAAAAGCGTATTAAAAACATTTTCTTCAAAATAATAATTTGAAATATTTCGTTAATAACAGTATTTATTCGTCTGTATTTATTCTATCTAGCGACGGTTACCGCTTTACACCTTGGCAGCTTGGGTTGAAAATTATAATGAGTTATCGAGCTAAAACGAGTGTTATAACTAATAACTCTAGATGCCACGGATAGTGACTTAGCCGAGTAACGAATATTCGGTGAGTTTTAAAACATTTAAAAGGTAATACGGAAATAAAAATTCATCAATCATTCATTCAAAATCGTAAACGTATTCACCCTAATAACGCGCTACAAATTATGAATGATTTCGTTACAAATAACATAAAAACTATCTTTAAGGGCACTCGCACTCGCCGGCCGTCACAAGCGCCGGACACTCGCTCCCACCCACCCTCTCCCGGTCGCCCGCCGCCCTTTTGGTCGCATGCGATAGGCACACTGTGGCGTCGCGTGATCTCAAAATGCTAGAAATCAAATACTATTAGATTGTATTCCACATACACAACACAATATTATTATCAAGACGGTAAAAAAGTCACGCGGTTTATATGTTGCCACGTTTGCCAATGTTAAAGTGCTAGACTTATTAATATAGTCTTGTCTTAATGAAAAAAATGGAATGGATTGAATTGAATTTGTAGTAAGAGGGGTCCTTATCTGCTTTCAATATGTAGAAAATAAACATTATTTTTATAAGTATTTTTTTAGATAAAATCCGCATAAAAAGTCATAAAATGTTTGGAATACTTCAAAGACCTCCAAAACGAAATCAGCTCGTGAGGGATTTGAACCCCCGACCATCTCTTAAGTACGATAACAAACGGACGCTCTCACCGCTGAGCTAACGAGCCTTGACATTGAAGGCCAAACAAGCTTTCTAAATAACATGCATGACGTCACATTCGCTTCATCTGTATGAAGTAAAGTTGAATAAACAGTCATCGAGATAAAAATAAAACGCATATTATATGTCACGTATACAACGGTATCACGCCTCTTTATCCCAAAGGGGGAAGACAGCGGTGTATGATACTAACATAATGTACTTTGAAATTCAAGTAAGTACTTTATACCTACGGATTTTGTCACGTTTAAAGACTCTCAGTCTCCCCGTGAACATGGCTGTTAAAAAATAATTTAAAAGCTAAAAAAAACGCTCTATTTAAAAAAACAACTAAAAAGTAGAATATATTTTTTTAGTAATTCAAAATAAGGATAGAGTGACTAATAAAAGAAATAATTTTAAACGCTTTTTACATTAAAATGATTTCTTTTATTAATCACTCCATTCTTATTTTGAATTATTAAAAAACTCTTTTCTACCTTTTTAGTTTGGTTTTTAAATAAATCGTGCTATTTTAGTTTTTTTAAATATATATTTTTTCTATATTTTTGTATTGTCATCGGTCCTCGATAAATCTACAACGTGTAAATGAAATCTGACTGTTTGAAGTGGGTCAAAATCAAGTCCAAAGAAAGTTACAAACAAACTAACAAACGAACAAACATACAGATGAAGCTAATAAAAGCGTATTAAAAACATTTTCTTCAAAATAATAATTTGAAATATTTCGTTAATAACAGTATTTATTCGTCTGTATTTATTCTATCTAGCGACGGTTACCGCTTTACACCTTGGCAGCTTGGGTTGAAAATTATAATGAGTTATCGAGCTAAAACGAGTGTTATAACTAATAACTCTAGATGCCACGGATAGTGACTTAGCCGAATAACGAATATTCGGTGAGTATTAAAACATTTAAAAAGTAATACGAAAATAAAAATTCATCAATCATTTATTCGAAATCGTAAACATATTCACCCTAATAACGCGCTACATATTATTAATGATTTCGTTACAATTAACATAAAAACTATATTTAAGGGCACTCGCACTCGCCGGCCGTCACAAGCGCCGGACACTCGCTCCCACCCACCCTCTCCCGGTCGCCCGCCGCCCTTTTGGTCGCATGCGATAGGCACACTGTGACGTCGCGTGATCTCAAAATGCTAGAAATCAAATACTATTAGATTGTATTCCACATACACAACACAATATTATTATCAAGACGGTAAAAAAGTCACACGGTTTATATGTTGCCACGTTTGCCAATGTTAAAGTGCTAGACTTATTAATATAGTCTTGTCTTTAAAATGAAAAAAATGGAATGGATTGAATTGAATTTGTAGTAAGAGGGGTCCTTATCTGCTTTCAATATGTAGAAAATAAACATTATTTTTATAAGTATTTTTTTAGATAAAATCCGCATAAAAAGTCATAAAATGTTTGGAATACTTCAAAGACCTCCAAAACGAAATCAGCTCGTGAGGGATTTGAAGCCCCGACCATCTCAAAAGTACGATAACAAACGGACGCTCTCACCGCTGAGCTAACGAGCCTTGACATTGAAGGCCAAACAAGCTTTCTAAATAACATGCATGACGTCACATTCGCTTCATCTGTATGAAGTAAAGTTGAATAAACAGTCATCGAGATAAAAATAAAACGCATATTATATGTCACGTATACAACGGAATCACGCCTCTTTATCCCAAAGGAGGAAGACAGCGGTGTATGATACTAACATAATAAACTTTGAAATTCAAGTAAGTACTTTATACCTACGGATTTTGTCACGTTTAACCCATTGAATGCCGAAGGTAAGCGTCAGGCCAAACCTGGTGGCCACCATACAAATGGTCTACTACGTAATTATTCGTAGTTGGCATCACGTATATAAGAATATAGTAGGATGCCAGAATACGTAATATTGCGTATACGCAGTATAGACTCTCAGTCTCCCCGTGAAAATGGCTGTTAAAAAATAGTTTAAAAGCTAAAAAAAACGATCCATTTAAAAAACCAAACTAAAACGTAGAATATATTTTTTTAGTAATTCAAAATAAGGATAGAGTGACTAATAAAAGAAATAATTTTAAACGCTTTTTACATTAAAATGATTTCTTTTATTAATCACTCTATTCTTATTTTGAATTATTAAAAAACTCTTTTCTACCTTTTTAGTTTGGTTTTTAAATAAATCGTGCTATTTTAGTTTTTTAAAATATATATTTTTTCTATATTTTTGTATTGTCATCGGTCCTCGATAAATCTACAACGTGTAAATGAAATCTGACTGTTTGAAGTGGGTCAAAATCAAGTCCAAAGGAAGTTACAAACAAACTAACAAACGAACAAACATACAGATGAAGCTAATAAAAGCGTATTAAAAAATTTTCTTCAAAATAATAATTTGAAATATTTCGTTAATAACAGTATTTATTCGTCTGTATTTATTCTATCTAGCGACGGTTACCGCTTTACACCTTGGCAGCTTGGGTTGAAAATTATAATGAGTTATCGAGCTAAAACGAGTGTTATAACTAATAACTCTAGATGCCACGGATAGTGACTTAGCCGAATAACGAATATTCGGTGAGTTTTAAAACATTTAAAAGGTAATACGAAAATAAAAATTCATCAATCATTCATTCAAAATCGTAAACGTATTCACCCTAATAACGCGCTACAAATTATGAATGATTTCGTTACAAATAACATAAAAACTATCTTTAAGGGCACTCGCACTCGCCGGCCGTCACAAGCGCCGGACACTCGCTCCCACCCACCCTCTCCCGGTCGCCCGCCGCCCTTTTGGTCGCATGCGATAGGCACACTGTGACGTCGCGTGATCTCAAAATGCTAGAAATCAAATACTATTAGATTGTATTCCACATACACAACACAATATTATTATCAAGACGGTAAAAAAGTCACGCGGTTTATATGTTGCCACGTTTGCCAATGTTAAAGTGCTAGACTTATTAATATAGTCTTGTCTTTAAAGTTTTAAAGTGAAAAAAATGGAATGGATTGAATTGAATTTGTAGTAAGAGGGGTCCTTATCTGCTTTCAATATGTAGAAAATAAACATTATTTTTATAAGTATTTTTTTAGATAAAATCCGCATAAAAAGTCATAAAATGTTTGGAATACTTCAAAGACCTCCAAAACGAAATCAGCTCGTGAGGGATTTGAACCCCCGACCATCTCAAAAGTACGATAACAAACGGACGCTCTCACCGCTGAGCTAACGAGCCTTGACATTGAAGGCCAAACAAGCTTTCTAAATAACATGCATGACGTCACATTCGCTTCATCTGTATGAAGTAAAGTTGAATAAACAGTCATCGAGATAAAAATAAAACGCATATTATATGTCACGTATACAACGGTATCACGCCTCTTCATCCCAAAGGGGGAAGACAGCGGTGTATGATACTAACATAATGTACTTTGAAATTCAAGTAAGTACTTTATACCTACGGATTTTGTCACGTTTAACAGTATTTATTCATCTATATTTATTCTATCTGGCGACGCTATACACCTTGGCAGCTTGGGTTGGAAATTATAATGAGTTATCGAGCTAAAAACGAGTGTTATAACTAATAACTAGATGCCACGGATAGTGATTTAGCCAAATAACGAATATTTTGTGAGGCTCTTGACCGAAGCGTCGACCAGCACTTGGTTTCCTTGAGTGACAGCAAAATTTGCTAAGATTTATTTATCATCTCCCGGTAGCAGTGTATACCGTGAGCGGCTATTTGCCGAAGCAGGTATAATTTGTGAAGAAAAACGCAATCGTTTGCTATCAACAAATGCTAGAAATTGTTTTCATTTAACTTAACTTACCTCTGGTAGATTTTAAGTAATAATATGTTAAGATATTGGTAAAATAAAAATCTTTGTGAATATTATTATGCTTCCTTTTTTCGTGACTTATTGTTCGGTGTTCGGCCGACTAGTCCTCTATATTCGGCCGATACCGAATGGTAAAAAAATTGCTAATAAGCCGAATACTGAATAGTTGCCAAATATTCGTGGCATCCCTATAACTTTCACGTTGAATGATTGTATTTGCATCACATACTGATATTCGAAGAATACGGACACATCGCCCAGCATACATAATAGGATTACCGTGTGTGTAGTGTGTGGCAGTAAATAGAAAACTAAAAATGTACAAATGTGAAGATGGACAAAGATTCACCAGCCATATCATCGCCGATGTCAGCTTGTGACCACGGACAGAGGTTACTTCACCTTTTTTTTTACGTGGGTAATGCAGTGCCCCATACTCCTCCGCAGGGGCAAGCGAAGGAGTTATATCGCATTCACCCGGGGAAAGATAGAAAGTCCCGGGTCCTATCACGGTGTTCCTTCACAGGATCTATGGCCGGGGCGCAGGGATCACTCGCGTATTCATTCTGCCGCCTCGTCAAATGATCGGTCCTGGTCGAAACGTGAAGCACTTAAAGGTAAACAATATGCATGATCGCGTTAATATCGCGTTTGTCGGCCTCAATGGCGTAGTGGTTAGTGTAACCGATTGCCACACCTGAGGTCGCGGGTTCGATTCCCGCACAAGACAAATATTTGTGTGCATGAACATGGATGTTTGTCTTGGTCTGGGTGTTTCTATGTATAATATGTATGTATTTACAAAAAAAAAAGTATATATGTATGTTTATCCATTGTCTAGTACCCATAGTACAAGCTCTGCTTAGTTTGGGCTAGATAGTGTTGTGTGTATGTGGTAGAATATTATATTATATTATATTGTTGTTTAGAGTGTTTTCTCTTCTCGAGCTTTGGCTCGGTATACTGAGTACCCGCCCTGAGACTCTCAGGGAAAAGGTGGCTCAGTGCCCCCGCTAACAAAAACTGTATCTCCTAAAACTTTGCTGACTATTGTTGATGTGTGTATTGCTGCCTGTTTTTGAATTATCGGAATGTTTATGTTGGAATCTAATATTATTATATTATATTATATATTATTATATTATTATAATACTCGTTACGTATACGTTGCCACGTTCGCCAATGTTAAAGTGCTACACTTATTAATATAATCTTGTCTTTAAAGTAGAAAACCTGACTGACTTTGAATTGAATTTGTAATAAGACATATTGAAAGCAGATGAAGACTCCCTTCATCTGCTTTCAATATGTAGAAAATAAACATTATTTTTATAAACGCTGGCTAAGAAGCAAACAATAAAAGGACTTGTTTTCTAATTTTTGCCTTACATTTTACATAGCCCTATATCTTTTTATCCTTCTTATGTCTTTGTTTTAATCCCAATGGTATTTTAAATTGACTGAAATCAAGAGATTTTGGCTTTGAGTAGCTACAGCCCAGTTATGATTAGGCAGTATTTATCTAGCGAAAGAATTTGTGGTCAAAGGATTATCATGGTTATCTTTATTGGCAGTTAAACGTATTTCTTAAGTTCTGAATGTTTGTAAAAAACATATTTATTGTTTCAAGCAGTATTCTCAAGCCAAATATTACTTATATTATTATTTTCCTTAAATTCATATTTTGTGTGATAAGCCGTTTAAATCCAAAACCCACCCATTCAAACGACTGTACTATCTGCGCAATCAGAATGTTTTTGGGGTTAGAGAAAGTGTGTTTTCATACAGGAAAAGTACTGTTCTCGAGAGAACGAAGCCGTGGGCAAAAGTAAGTCATATATAGAAGTAAAAAATATATCATCACCTCGTAAGAGACACATGGCCATTTTATCTAACAGTTACATTATTAAAACGGTTAATCAAGAACGACAAGCGGCGCAAACGCAGGCCGCCGCGTGCGCATAAATCAGTCACATTGATTAAAAACGGTTACAACGCCATTTAAACACGTCATCGTAGCACTTCTGACGTACTGAAATAAACATTTTAATCGAAATATTGTTTATGGTTTAGATCACAAAGCAACACTTTTTCACGTTAAGTTATTAATGTGATCTAGTCGTCACCCAGAGGTCAAAATGGAACCCTAATGCATTCATGGCTAAAATAAATTTAAAAAATTTGCCTCCATATAAACTTTAACTTTAATAGCATTCTTCTTTAAAATAAATTAAACAATTTTGCTCTCTTTCTCGATATAAACTTTAACTTTAATTAGTCTCAAACTCTTCCGTGTCCACAATATGCTTAAAAAGGTATACCAATATTAATTATTTACGTATTTAGGTACCTATATATAAAGAAGATTTTGCCCGCGACTTCGGTCACGTAAGAAAAAAGGACTGAACCTAACCTATATTAGGTTACAAACAGTCCTTTTTCCTGGATAAAAGGTAGCCTATTTCTTTTTTTTTACTTCACTATAAAAATTTCACTATCAAAAATTTCAATTCACCTGTATCCATGCTCGGTTCTTCTTTCTTTTCGTGTGGTTAGTGGCCAACCCGTTGTCAAGTGTTGTTCAAGCCGCCCGTAGGCCTCTGACTGCTGTCAATTTGGCACAGCCGGGACCGACTTTTTACGTGCCCTCCGAAGCACGAAGACGGTCAGATAAAATACCACTAAGCGGTCACCCATCTATAGACTGACCGCACCCAACGTTGCTTAACCTCGCTAATCGTTTACCGATCAGTGAGTGCAACTGGCTATGAGCGCCTCTCCATGCTCGGTAGGGCAAGGGCTCTAAGCGTATTAGTAAAATTATAGTTCGTGAGTGCAACTTGATTAATCCGTCAATCGATGACCCCTTTGCAATCAATGTTCAAAAAAGGTTCTTTCAATGCGATGACGATTACCGCAATCGCAATTTACACAAACTCATACTAAGAGCAGTGTACCTATCGCCTAGCAACTATGGCGACAGTAATAAGAATGTATGGAGATAGCTGAGATACGCAAGGCCGCGCGAGAATGCGTGGGATTCAAACTTATTTACATTCAATACATGATCATTTAACGCACGGAACGTATACTGCATCTCTACTATTCTTTACATTGAGTTAGCATTGTGACGTAATATCACGTCTTTATTATTGGGTAGTAAGCAGCGATAGCCAAGTGGGAAACCATTGGACTCCCACGCAGTGGTCTCGAGTTCGAACCCAAGGCGCGCATCTCTGACTTTTCGAAGTTATATGCGTATTAAATAGTTAATTATTGCTTGCTTTAACGGTTAAGGAAAACATCGCGAGGAAACTTGCATGTCTGAGAGTTCTCGATAATGTTCTCGAAGATATGTGAAGTCTGCCAACCCGCACTAGGCCAGCATGGTGGACTACGGCCTAACCCTTCTCACAGTGAGAAGAGGCCCGTGCCCAGCAGTGGGACAGTTTAATACAGGGCTGATATTATTATGAGACGTTCAAACAACGGTCCAAACAACGCGACGGACACAAAGAACACAGTCTCGAAACAGCTATTTGTAAATCACACACGCCGTCCTTGCAGTCAGTTACACTTGCCTGACTCGGGAATCAAACCCGTGACTTCATCGATGCTATAATTATACGACAATGTCTACTAGGAAATATAAACGTAACATAGGCAAGATTAAAAATATAAGTATACTGAAATGCAAGATTAGAAAACTGTAACGAAATCGGTACAGCAGTTTGTGCGTTAAACTCGAACTAAAAAACAGGCATGAAGAAACGCTGTCTAATTCTACTCCAATAAGTTTTAAATCGAAATTGTTGGTCGTATTTAGTGGTGGCCATTTTATCCGTAGGGTGGAGGTGGTCTGACACTAAATAAAGGGCTAAGCTGTTATAAGTTGAGGTAATGCGGCGATTCCAGCTTAAATTGAAATGTATTACAAGGGAGGTGGAATGCATTGTCGTTGTACCACGAAGTACGGATAGCAGCAACATTAGTAACAAAGAAAACATTTATTGATTAGTATGACCGCAGTTTTTTTTACGTAAATTTAGGTTAGGTTAGGTTAGTAACCGTTTTTTTCTGGATAAAGGTTCTTTTCTGTACCCCTGATAACGTGTATGCGAAATTTCATGATGATCGGTCGAGTAGTTTAGGCGTGAAAGCGTAACAATCAAACAAACTTACATTCGCATTTATAACGGAGCCTCGATGGCGTAGTGGTTACTATAACCGACTGCCACGCCGGTCGCGGGTTCGATTCCCACACAAGACAAATATTTGTGTGCATGAACATGGATGTTTATCTTGGTCTGGGTATTTCTATGTATAATATATATTTATTTACAAAAAAAAAAGTATATTTGTATGTTTATCCATTGTCTAGTACCCATAGTACAAGCTCTGCTTAGTTTGGGCTAGATGGTGTTGTATGTATGTGGTAGAATATTATTATATTATATTAGTTACGATAGTCTTACACCTCTATTCCCGAACGGGTAGGCAGAGATGTATTAAGTCCGCATTGGCTATGGTTTTAGGACCAACGAGAGTGATATTAGCGAGCGTTTTGCCGTTTACCAGGGACAATCCAGACGCCGTGCTGCTAGTGAAAATTTCTTGATAAGAAATCCCAATAACATTCCGGGAATCGATCCCTAGACCTCATGCACAGTAGTCGGCACACACAACCACATGCGCCATCGGAACAGTCTTCACATAATTTTATTTTATACTTCCTTTTGCTTCTGGCCTCGCTTCCATAGTTCTTGGGAAAATAACTGGTTTCCTAGCTTTTTGGATAAAAGCTTATGACACTATCCGATAAATTTATTAATTATAATCCGCCAATAAAATAATAATTTTGTCGATCTACGGCTGTGCTGCTGCATCAAGAAATGACAAACCATACTTACAGTCTTTCGCATTCGTTATATTAGTACCTGAGACAAAACAGCTAAAAACCTTTTTGTCCTTCGTTTGTCAACTGACATGTAATTGTAAATGTAAATTCATATTATAGTTTAGTTACCTTTGACGTTCACAAGTGTTATTTTGTGACCTAAATTTATAAATATATTTTGATTTTGATCTGATCTAATTTCTTATTTTCTTATTGAGTAGTTATTGATGAACGAATGTCAAAGAAAATTTTAGAAAATTCAATTCCTTAAGTAATTTTTAATACTGTTTATGGTTAAATTTCGACTACTACGTACATACTTTTATAAATATTGTAAATGTATAAGCTTTTACGGAAAAGGACATTATTTTTTCTGGACCAGAAAAAAGTTGTGATCCCTGAGGGATAGAATCTAGTTTATAATATAATCAGGATGGCAAATACCCGTTGGCTCATCAATAAAGAGAAATACTTTATTATCTGTATTCATTAATCAAGTCATATGTATGCATTATCTAAGCTCACTTTACAAGTAGACATAACACCCTCCTTTTAAGTCCATAGAGTTTCATTGAACGCCTATTGAAAATTATAAAAAGCTTATTAATATTGAACAAGGCTTTGCACCCGGTAACGTGTACAATATATATACATTAAATTGCTCAATATGAAAGTGTGTGTTTATAGCGGTGGTTGAGCTTATAAGAACGGGTATAATACATTGCCTCGCACTTATATCTTCGATGGCATACGCAAATATCTTTATCATCGACATTTCAACATCTAAAAAAAGTGGTAAGGGTCGAACCTATTGATGTGTACCGAACACAGTTTTGGATTCCTAATACTGATAATTTCTTGACTGTCGTTTGAGCCGGGAATCAAACCTGTGACCTCATCTTATCTTATCTTGTGTGGGGGCCAGTCAGTACAGACCGGCGACACTTCGACCCAGTGGGATCTTTTGTGTCGACTTCCCCAATAACGACTGCCATAGATGTTCATGGCAGTCGGGGCCGACGGCTTAACGTGCTCTCCGAGGCTGTGGCCTCATACACGGCAGGAGCATTCACTAAGAGGCATTTACTGAGATTTTTTTAAGGTTGTATCTAAATAATGCTTCGCACGACCTCGGAATCAACACTGGGATCTCATAATTGTAAGTAAGGTACAAAAGTCAGTCAAGTTTAGTTTAGTTGTATTTTCACGAAATACATATTTTCTTTTAACTCATAGGCCCTAAGGATCATTCTTTGGATCAATAAATGAATTCAAAGCGAGGCATCTACAAACAGACAAACAGTATTTTCCTAATAGAAAATGTTTTCCGCGTCTTCGCTCGGAAACAGTAGTTCTTCCTGGATGAAAGGTACCTATTGTCCTTTTCTGTATCCCTGACAAAGTGTAGGCGCAATTTCATGATGATCGGTCGAGCAGTTAAGGCGTGAAACCGTAACAAACAAACTCACATTCGCATTTACAATATTAGTTAGGATACAACTTCGAGTAAAAATATACTCAGCACTTAAGCTTATGACTCTATTACATATATTTGAATATTTATCACGAACACAGTCTGTTTTAAATACAAATTGTAGATAATGCTAGCGCTTGCTGGTTTCAACGGAACTGGCAGAAAAAAAAGATACCTGATATACCTGGATAAATGTGACTCTCTATCTACATTGGTCGTTTGTTTTACTATGTGTCTTTCAGTGGTTTAATTTTAGATTGGTATTATATTACTGCCTTGTTGGTTGTTGCGAGCAAACGTAAGATTTAAGGTTTTATTGAAGACACAGCGATTTTGGGTTTTTCTGTGAGAAAATTCTCTGTAGAACTACGGGGTCTGGTAATGTGACCGATAGACTGAAATGAGTGTCGCTCTCTGTTATGTGGAATCTTAAAACATAGCTAGTGAAATAGGGGTGTACACCTGTACGTTGACCATCACGCGTGACACTATGTATGTGAAACCATAGAAATAAGATATATATACCGTATAATATACATGTAATTATATGTCGCAGTGTTTGACGTGGTCTCTTTGCGACTACGGCAAGTGGCTTTAATTCCCGTCACAGAATTAAAGTTTGTATTATCTCCATATTTTCGTATCACAATCTGGTTGTTCCTCTATTATTAAGATATGACATAATATAGATATTACTCCTAAAGCTTTCTAAATGTAAATAAAGTAACAACTAAAAATTTTGTGGCTTTTACGCACATACATATGTACTAATAAGTAAGTTTGTATGGATGTATGGATGTTTGGATGTTTGTTACTCTTTCACGCAAAAACAACTGGACCGATTGTGCTGAAACTTGGTATATAGATAGCTGAAGACCTGGATTAACACATAGGCTACTGTTTATCCCAATATTCCCACGGCATCGGGACTTACGCGGGTGCATTACCTATATTAACGCGAGCGGAGCCGCGGGCAAAATCTAGTTACATAATATAGATATTACTCCTAAAGCTTTCTAAATGTAAATAAAGTAGACAACAACAAAAAATACTTTGTGTCTTTTACGCACAATTTTTCTGCTATCGGTGGTTTGCGCTGTTGCGTTTAAATCACTTGCGTCTGCGCTAACGCGCGTCAGTCGCTCACGAGTCGCGGCTGACTTATGGCGGGCCGGCGACATCACGTCTGAACATTTATTTTTGTTAACGCACGCGCACTAGATTTCTCCGTTTAGCCATATTCAACTGTTATACACCTTCTATATTATACCGGAAAGAGCAGGCAGATTTGTTGATTACACAAACATCATCATTCTCTTACTCTAATCCCAATTCATTTTGGATCAGGCAAGTATGTCTTCTTTTAACGAATATCCTTTTTCTTTCATATCACTCCTCATACACTCTCCATTTTTTCTAAGGCCTTCCTACACCTTTCTGTTTAATTACGTTCATATTCACAAGTTTAAGATGTAGGTACCTAATTTATAACTTAACTTATCTTGTGGGGCCAGTCAGTACAGACCGGCGACACTTCGACCCAGTGGGATCTTTTGTGTCGACTTCCCCAATAACGACTACCATAGATGTTCATGGCAGCCGGGACCGACGGCTTATCGTGCTCTCCGAGGCACGGAGCAGGCGATAATTGTCAATCAATACGCACATAATTTCGAAAAGTCATATAACTTCCGAAAGTCAGAGGTGCGCGACGTGGTTGCGAACCCTAGACCCTCTGCATTGCAGTCTGTTGGTCTCCCCACTGAGCTATCGCTGCAAAAAAAATCAAAATCAAAATAAATTTATTCAAATTAGGTTACAAGGTAACACTTATGAATGTCAAAGTTACACGTAATTTTTTTCTGTGAATTTACATTTACTGCCACGTTCAGCAAAGCAAGGGTGTGTAGGGCTCATGAGAAGAACGGGCAGTAAACTCATAGCCACTCTTTTTTATCGCCAAGTGTACAATAATATTTCGTTTACAAATCATAACTGTAAGGTGCTGCAACCATTTCTCCATGAACTACTACTCAACATACTCAAGCATTTGATAAAAATTGATGGTAGCCTCTAAAGCAGCAGTATGGTAAATAGGAGCATCCACTTACATGTACATAAATAATCAAAACAAGACGTGATTATAGTCCGTAGTTTAATCTAATTGTTTAAATAAAATGTAGTAAGTAAATTATCGAATTCCACTAAACCAGAATACAGAATAAGACTCAAAAGAAAGCTTAACGGAACTGTCCATAATCACGAGTTGTCTTCATTGCACATTCTTCTTGATTAAAATACGACTGAATGTAACAACAATGCAAATTCCAGCTTAAGCAAGGTGTAATATTACAAAAAAAAATAATATATATATATTAAAAAAAACATAAGTGTTAGTATTTGTCATTTAATATCCTGTGATCTAATGCAAATATTAGTGCCATGGATGTTTGTCATTTAAATAATCATCTATATTATAATATGCTTTAGAAATTAAGCAAATTTTAATTTTAACTTTAAATTTATTCTCTGGTAATTCTAGAATATTACTCGGGATTTTATTATAAAAACGTATACCAAGACCCATGAAGGAACCATGACGGTAGAATGGAACACATAATTTACATTTATTGCTGCTTAAGATGTACCTATATATTACATCTAGGTTTCGCCAATTATGGTTTTAGGTTCCACGCGTGTCGTGTTGGCAAGGCAAATTTGCGTATTAGGCCCGATTTCCAGGACAGGTAAAATGTTTTCTGGTTTTCCAGTAATTCTCACATTTAGTACGCAATCTGCTGTCCAGTAGTCGCCAAAATGCTCGCCGATCTATGTCTGATCATTAAAAAAATTAGTGTGCCTACTCTAGTATCTACTTCTTGTGAATATACTTTTATTACAAATGACAATTCAATTAAATAAATTCTGTATTGCGACTTTACAAACAACGGACACATACAACTAGACTCATTCGTAATTCACACAAATATATGTCCCGTTTCAAACCCTTAACACTCGACGTAATGACTTAACAATCGCGTTAGTTTTAAAAAACGCAACTAAAGTCGTCTCTTGCTTGCTTTCCATATCCACATTCCTTATCAGTCATAACGATACATTCAGTATATCCTTCACTACACGGTCGCTAAGGCCCCATAAGGCCCCAATCAAACAGGCTATCATAATACCACTATAAACATACGACCAGGCAATTATGAGATTCTCTGTCATTGCCACAAAAACGTGTCATTCGCTGCTATGGGCGTGATATAATTATTCACACTGCAATTAACGCTTTATAAACACGAGTTTTTGTGAAAGAACCACTGATGGAATTTTAACAATTCCCCTGTGAGTATTCTTTATGATTAAATTATTTCTTTTTATCATAAAAAGGTGATAGATTGATCAGAGCTAGTTTTGTAATTGTTAGTTTCTCATATATGGCCGAAATCGAGATGCTTTGTTGAATTGCAAGTGGATTGATGAAAGTGAAACGTAATTTGTGTAGTGTTAGTATATTGTTTATTATCAGGTTTTATACAAGATGGGTTCGGCAGAGGTGTAATATATCTATATTTAACTTTAGGCTCCATATCCTAATCCTAACTTAATCTTCCTTTTCTTTGTTACGCTTACAGGTCGTAACTACTTGACATGAAATTTGGCATACACGTCAGGGGTACAGAAAAGGTCATAGAGTTCCTTTCGTCCAGAAAAAGCAAGCAGATATACAACACCCGCATTTGCCAAATCTGTTTAGGGCCCTATAGGGAGAAGAGAACTTTAATAGAAAAATCAATAACACTTTTCTCCACCAGGGAATCGATATCGATACATTATGTACAACAGTTTCTTGTTTGGCACATGCGCATTTAGAATCATTCTTGTGGAGAATACAATGCAATATTATTTGTAGGAATCACACACTTGGAAGTTCGCAATACATTATGCATGTATGATTATTTCAATGTAACAAATAAAAGAAAACCGTAAGAATAGATTCTAAAATAAACAAACAGGTATCGAAACCACAACACATATCTCACTATACAGACAACAACATAAACCACAAAAACGATTCCAACAATCATTATTCGATTAAATTAAGTTCACACATATAATCGAATAATTACCAATCGAAGTCAAACTCGATTCGAGACAGCCCTACCAGTAACTCGTTTTAATAACGCGTTGAAGTCCATTATTACAATAAAACAGTGCAGCAGTACATTATAGAGTTAACACAAAGTTTCACATCAAGTTGAGAGGATTACTATCATAAGCAACACGCCAGCATTCCGTCTCAGATGGACTAATAAATGTGGCTCGAGACGTGGTTTACGTGAAACGTCCAGGTTCTCGATTGCTCGACTGCGTGTTGCGATAAAGAAATGTATTGGTTTTGAAGTAAAGTAACATTTAATTATGATTATATGAGACTAGAGTTTACCTGTGGTTTCGTCCGCGTAAATGTCGGTTATGTTAACAGTATTTTTTCTGGTTGAAAGGTACCAAGCCTATGTCTTTTTTTGTACCTCTGACAACGTGCATGCGAAATTTCATACAGATCGGTCGAATAGTTAAAGCGTGAAAACGTAACAAACAAATAAAGAATAAGCCCACATATTATATATACATTGTATATACATATATAGTATCAGTTAGGATGTGCACAATTTACATTCGAATTAACGATGGACAATTGCAACAAACGCAACGCAACTTTTGGTACTCATGGTCATCAGTTATTAAGAAAGAAAAGCAAAGAAAGAGAAAAGAAATGAGTTTATTTATATACAGGTTGTCCGATAATTAATGGATAACCTTGAAATGTCTCATAGGAGAACTGATGGCCGTTCAGAAAAAAAAGTGAAAAGTAAATATGAAATAAGTGCAACAGCTAGTCATACTTTTGACTGTCTATCTATTAGCATAATAAGTGTTTAATAATAAAACCGAACTTAATTACCGGACACCCTGTAGATCCTAATTTTGATCCTAGATTTTGGCCGCGGCTTCACTTGCGTAAATAAAGGGTTAGCTTAATACCAGTACTTTATTTTGGATGAAGGGTACCTTATGTCCTTTTCTGCTCCCTGGACAACGTGTTTGCGAAATTTTATCATAATCGGTCGAATAGTTAATGCGTGAAATCGTGACAAACGCACTTACATTCGCATTTATAATATTAGTTAGGATGCAAATATTTGTGAAGATGTTGGATGTTTTTTTGACAATCAAAGATAAGTTGTTTAAAGGAGTTGGATAATACTCGGCACACAGATAGATCGTATCCTAGATTACCATATATAATATTATATTATTAATAACCCGGTAATCGCTTCCATAGAACTTAGGTAGGTGAAGTCGCGGGCAGAAGCTAGTTAGTGTATAAATAGGAGTAGATATTTATTTATGAGTTCTGACGCTTAGAAATAAAGATAAATATCTTTACTGAATTATTTAATTCAAAGGTACTCACTTAGGTATCAGTCCCACCGCAAGCGAGTAAGCGGCTAGCGATTAATTATTTCGTAACGCACAAATGAAACGATACATACGTAGGTATCTAGTCACGCAACTAATAATAATGTCCTCCAGACCGAATTGCGGTCACGGCGGTCAGTATTAACGGAGACTGGCCATCGCAGGAGATATTATAGTGCACAAGTGTGTGCGCAAACACAAGTGCACGCTCTGTTCCTTAACTCTCATGATCCGATTGGACGGTAATCCAACACGACCGGAGAGAGATCAGGAGCAGGACCAACGGCTTTACGAGCTTTTCGAGGCACGGGGGTGTCTTACACCGCCAACTTCCTAACTCGAGGCTGCTATTGAGATTTCTTAACAGAAAAATCCAATAACTTTTCCTTGGCCCGACCCAGCATGCAAACTCGAGACCTCATGCACAGCAGTCGCATTCACTACCGCTGCTCACGGAGGCAGTTAAATCACAGCTTTATTCCAATATGGGAAGGCAAAAGTGTATTGCACCCACATTTCGACATTTATATTTATCGCCAACGTAATAACGGACGAGGTTATCACTTTCTACCAACCATAATTCTAGTTCATAGTTTTTGAGTAGAAGAATATCGACTCACAGAATATCGACTCACAGAATATAGACGTGAAATAGCAGTATTCCTACTGTTGTGTTTCGTTCGGTGAGTGAGAGTGCCGGAGGCCCAATCACCCTCTTGCCCCCTTGCCCGCTCCTTCTTCCCACTTCCTTTTTCTCTTTTTCCTTTCTTAAAGGGTCGGCAACGCGCAAGTAATGCCTCTGGTGTTGCAGGCGTCCATAGGCTACGGTGACCACTTATCATCAGATGGGCCGTATGGCTGTATGCCATCTTTGATGTATAAAAAGAAAACTCTGTACTACCACTGAAAACGAACAGAAAATCCACTAACATTGTACCCTGGGAATATAACTTGAGGCTTCAAGCACAACAGTTATATTCACTACTACTTCATTACAGATGCAGTTACAGCATAGTTACATTTGGAGGAGTCATTGTATTGAAAGAATTGGCCAGACTAGACACTGCATTACCGTGTCTAGCTGTTTCCAGGGTGCGCCACGGGGAGGCTTCTTTCCTACATCCTGCACAGGAGCCGACCTCAACATCGCCACTGCTGTCACCATAGCGGTCGCCACTTTCTGGGCCAAGATTGATCGCAAAAGAGGACAAGAGCATTGACTCGAAAAGAAGAAGCCTAGTTACAAAACTAAATTAACTAGAACCTGGCTCGTCACCAATATTTCATATTGTGCAGCTCAAGAGCAAATTTAACAGCGCGGATGACTTAGTGATTGAAGTAATAGCGTCATCTCTGCCACTGCGGCAATTTGCTCAACGCTTTTACCCGTTCCTATCTGCTTACATTTATAATATTGCTTCCAAATGCTGTGACATACGTCTTAATACAGCGTCAAAGACAAAAATAAAAACTTATGAACGGTTAAGTAAACTCACCTATGCAAAGACAGAACAGGTACGCGCCAACAAGCTGTGTAGCTTGGATATTTGGAAATTTGAATTCTGTTATTTATGCCATAAAAGTGAATAAACAAATTTAAAAAAATAGTTGTTAACTACGATAGCATGCATAAAACACATTTATTTACATTTTTGTCTATTTATAATATTTAAAAGTATGTTTTACTAATATATATAATAATATTCCTTATATTTTGTGTTATATTTATAATAAGTATATAATATAATTAATAATAATAATAACAATATTCTATCACATACACACAACACCATCTAGCCTAAACTAAGCAGAGCTTGTACTATGGGTACTTGACAATGGATAAACATACACATATACTTTTTTTTTGTAAATACATACATATTATACATAGAAACACCCAGATCAAGTCAAACATCCATGTCCATTCACACAAATGTTTGACTTGTGCGGGAATCGAACCCGCGACCTCAGGCATGGCAGTCGGTTACACTAAACTTTCCGAAATGTAGCAAAGGTATGTTAAAATCAAAGCTGAAAGACTTGTTCCTTGGTGACATACAAACAATGTCTGCTTGTCATTAAGAAATAATTGCTGCGAAATACCTTGTTTCTCTTCTGTGTTATCTGTTTTTCTTTTTTTAAGTTTATAGTTCATATCATATGTAGTTTGTAATACCTACTTATTACATAGTTTAATTAATGCAAGTAAATAGTTTGTAAGTATCTACGACAGTGTAAGGTTTAAAAAACAAAAAAAAATGAGCGTATCTCGCCCTCAAACGTAAAAGTTTGCCGAGAGAATTTTTGTACGAAATCTAACATTGTAAATTGGAAGTAAATAAAAAAAACAAATAAAGAAATCTAACTACTACGCCATCGAGGTCGTCAATTTTATTAAATTAGTTTAAATTAGTCATTTAAACGTGATCTCTTAGATTTAAGCATTTTAATATTCTTATTTTGTTAAATTGTCTTGTTGTCTTCCCTTACATAGCTATAAACATTATTTTATTTCTTCTTATTATAATTATGTAATTACAATTGTAAAGTGCAGAAACCTTAAACCTCTATTGTAACTATGTTTGGCTGGGACCTCACGATACATGCTTGCCTAGTGTGGGGACCGCGTTAACTACTAACTTGATAAGATCTGCGTACACTATTTTTATGTTTTGTTAAGCACTTTTAAAACTTTCTTGTGTTACTAAATAAACATTTTCATGATGAAGAAATTTGATGAAATGTAAAAAAAAAATTGTTTCGCTTCCCACTCGAGACATTAACAACTAACATTATTATTGTTTTTATCTTTAGTTTTTTTATAGTCAGTAGTATACGGCATAATGGCTGCAAAACCTTGTTAATCTGAGTTGTGAAATACTAAAATTATATTTAATTGGCGATTTAAAAGAGTGACCATGAGTTTCTTGCAGGTTTCTTCTCATAGGCTCAACTCTTTGCATGAACCTAGCAACTAACCTAAATTAAACTTCAGTAACTTAGTAAACTCACTAACCCATATATTTTGACGTTCATAAGTGTTACTTTGTGACCTAAATGAATAAATGATTTTTGACTTTGACTTTGACAAAATGTTGTGCGATTCACAAATAGTTGTCCTACATGAGTGTTCTTTGTGTCCGTTGTTTAAACATTTGTAAAGTCCTTCCCGATATAGGATAAATTTCTAGTGCGATAACTGTATTTTAATTAGGAAATTCTCTCCTCGCTAATCATAACCAGTGGAACATGTACCTAACTACCAGATACAATTTTATATAACCACATAAATATCTAGATTAGTATGGAAATAAAGCAGTCGCGCGAACATCATTTAGTACCGGTGATTAGTCCATAAGTAGGACGTGTAATTTGTGATTACACTGGTCACACCAGTCCTATTCTACTTCAGAAGTGGTTTACAAGTAATGAGCATATATCTCCTACTTAGTTTTAAATGTTATTCAGCTATTGCATACGTATGTAGCCGTGAGTTTACGCTTTTATAGTTTACTAGCTGATCCGGCAAACGTAGTTTTGCCATAAAAAAATGTTTCGACTAAAAGATTTAAAAAAATGTTAGGGGTGGACAACCCTTATCACTAAGGGGTCTGGAAAATAGATTGTAGCCGATTCTCAGACCTACTAAATATGCATATAAAATTTCATAAAAATCGGTCAAGCCGTTTCCGAGGGGTATGGTAACTAGCATTGTGACACGAGAATTTTATATATAAGATTGCATAGGTTTCCTGCACTAAGCGTGAACACGCTAGCTTCCTTCTAGAGATTGCCCCTGTTTGTATCATATTAATCATTTTAATAGCAACGGTAGCTCAATAGAAAAAGCATCGAACTTGCGGTTAAGAGGTCGCGGGATCGAAATTCTACCTATTGCACTACTGACGTGAACTCATTCCTAACACAAGCATTCTAGCTTAGCTTGATAATATTACTAATTTGTAAACCAAAGTAGCACGTCATCTTTTAAAAAAATGTAATGATAATTTCTATTCTTTTCTCATAAAATGACAATTCCCGCATTAGGATTAATTCCTGTATCGGGTTTTGCGAAAATTCAAAAACACTCATACTCAGAAAAAACCATTTAAATTTGTAAATCAAAATATTTTTGTCCCGAGTTTGAATCGAAACCACAACACTGAACATTGTAGTAGCAGGAAGGCAACCTCTTATTCCACTAAGCCACCCGTGTCTCTACAATTCAAGCCTGACAGTGACAACTACATACGTGTACACAGACAATACGAAATATCGATGTTTGCATATCTTTAGAATTTTAAAGCGTTTCGAATAACTTGAAATATTCATCATTATTCGAATACCTACATCAGAAATCCGTTAGAAACTGTTCTTGCCTTTTTACATCATTAAATTCCCAATAGCGATGTACATGTAATTGCAAAATTGACACGATTCCTATACTAACTTACGTTCTATATCTCCTAATTTTGAGAGGGATTAAATATAATGATGACCAAAAATACTAATTGCACAGCAAAATATGCTTACTAAAATATATTATAACAAGCACCTATACGCCTCAAATCACTGCATTCCGTCTCGGAAGGGTTAGGTTATGTTAGGTTCCCTCTTAAATCCACTCAAAAATAGGAGCCCCGCAAAGCGAGGCTCCGTCGACTTTGTTTGATATTATATATATATAAATAGGTAAAATATACTAACACATCATCAAGGTAAACAATATATGAAAACCTTTTTTTACAAACACAATGTTAAGATATCGATTGGAAAGTTAGGTGATTTCATCAAATTTTGGATGTTACCATTCAATATGTGAATTTGGCAAAACGTACCTGACAAATCCTATACAAAACTCTATCTCTATTTAGCAAATGCTCAGTCATTAACGAGTCTCATGTCAACACATATATACGTAAGTACTGGCTAATCAAACAGTCAGCCAATACTACCTCGGCTTTCCTTGTGATATGAAATATATTTTGGTGTGCAATTAGCATTTTTGGTGAGCATATTTTGCTGTGCAATTAGTGTTTTTGATGAAACAAAAGCAAAAAATTGAGTTGAGAACAGTTCAATACTACCCATTTTAAAATCCTTATTTTCCAAGACCTTGATAAACATATGACATTTGTTTGTAACCGAAAGGCCAAATACTAAATTTAATAGATATACATCTATGCTACTATTATAAAGCTGAAGAGCTTGTTTTTTTTTTTGGTTGAACGCGCTAATCTCAGGAACTACTGGTTCGATTTGAAAAATTATTTTAGTGTTGGATAGCTGATATTTACCGAGGAAAGGCTATAAGCTACATAACATCACACTATGACCCACGGGGCGGCGCAGTAATCATAAACGCGTGTGAAACCATGGGCACATCTAATATAAAATATAACTGTTATCAACTTACTTAAACCCATAGCAGATGAATTTAAAAAGTCTTGATAAAACTTAATTTTGGCGGTCTTGGTTATGCAAAACGAATCAATCAGTACAAAGAATTTTATACATAGCCTGTATAAATGAATATAAGTTTATCCGCGAACAAAGTCGGGGGCGTACCTAGTTTATTATAATGCAGCGTATATATAAAGTTTATAAAGTGGTTTATGAAAGATAATGGCAGGCGATTTGCTTTATTAGATGAAGCGACGTTGTCGCTGTTAATATTGTATGTGCGGCCATTAACACAGCGGATAGTAAAATAATGATAAATTGCGATTAGTCGACTGTTTGTTTTGAGTTTCAAACAACTATGCATTAAAGCGTCTATCGTTCGTGTGTCGTTTTGAAGATATGAATGGATTGTTGATTCTTTAAATTTCTATCAACTAATTTATTCCTTGATACAAAACTTATTTTTATAGGTACCAGTTTTGTATCAAGATTTTAATAAAGCATTCATCTAATTAGCTGTTTTAATTTTTTTATCAGTGCCAAGCATTCAATACAAATTTAATCAATGATCTAATTAACATAATATTTACACAAATTATTTACAAGAAAATATAAACTAAAGAGAAAAATAAAACTGCAAAATCAAAAAGCGTCATAATATTCCTCCGCATCGTCGCAATTGGCAACGTGCCCAGAAGACTGGCAGCATTGCCACGTTGAATGGCAATACCTTTTCTTTGTGCAAAGAAAATACCAGCTCTCTGGTCACGCGAAGCGTCGATGAGCTGCTTAGCTAGGTCTCTATAAACAGACCTAGCACTTGGACCCCATGGCTCCAGCGTTTTGACACCAAACGGCTCAAATATGTACTCACCAATAAGGTTTTGATATTTACGCCGTTTATTAGCTGTTGCAACTGAATTTATTCTTCTTTTTCATATTACCGCCACGGTTTTAAAGAAAATATCTATATATTAAGCAGCTTCTGTCTATCCATGCTTTATCCTTATTCTGCTCACAAATACACAGTTGTATTTATGATATTAGTAAGCATAGGCTGAGAAGAGAGATTAATTGCCTGTAATTATGCGGCGACACTTTTTTTTACAAAACCCCATTCCGCGTATACTGTTTATTAATTAACAACTGTCAAATTAAGCTCAATTCAATTCGTTTATTGCACTCCATAATGTATATACAGGTCTTATAAATGTAGAGAGAACAATTATGGACCCCGTCGGACACGGCAAAATTAGGAGAGAAGATTGAATATTATATTAACATACAGCATATTGAAAGAAATTTTAGACCTTAGAAGATATTTATTTAATAACTCACGAATTATAATTAATATTCTGTTATAGTTTATTATTAATTTGTTATAAGGTAAGTATTAAACTTATTTTCTAAATATACTTATATAATATGAATTATTAAAATTTATCGTTTAAATATTCGTTTATATCGTAGTAACATTTTTGTATTAAAAAGTCTTTTCTTTTGTTGATAAACTTACTAAATTTTCTTCATTTTTAATATTATTTGATAATTTATTATATATTTTTATGGATATAATGTAGCGACTTGATGCATAAACTAAACTAAAGATGCAATATACTTCATGGATTTGCCGATTGTTGCGTTTCATGCACCGATATTTTTTCGGAGTCTAGATGTTTTTCGTGTCGGTAATTATACGAATTCTATAACGAGAATTGTTTCTAATAACGGCACTTCATATTGTTTTATGTTTACGCGAATGTTATACATTGAAATTAAACACTTTATAGGATTTTGTCGCATTGTTTATTTTACTTTAAAACACTTTTATTACATAATTTTGAAAACTCTAACACTACTATTATTGAACTTTACTATGCTATTTAATTTAATTAAAATTATTTATATTTAAGTTTACACTTTGCCCCGACGTTTCGGTTGCTTTACAGCATCTATGTTCACGGGGAGACTAAAGATGGTAGTTGTCCACTACCATCTTAGTCTAGCTTAATAGTAGTAAAGTTGAATAATAGTAGTGTTCGTTTTTAAAATTATGTAATAAAAGTGTTTTTAAGTAAAATAAACAACGCGACAAAATCCGTATAAAGTGTTTAATTTCAACGGCACTTCACTTCATTACCCTAAAAGTCTAAATAAACCTATTTCAAATAAGAGTTCAACATGCCTACTATTGCAAATATACCTATATTTCTTGGATTATGTCATATCAGATGTCATCGCGCAGGCGTTCGGGTCCTACTACCGTGTCGCACGCCAATGTGGCGCCCTCTCGCGTTAACTCTTATGACGTTTAAGCCGCTAGTCATACGCCTTCGTGCCTCAAACAGCACGCAAAGCCGTCCATCCCGGGTGTTACTAACACCTATTACTGCCAATGAAGAGTTACTGCTCTCAAATAGTGCGACAAGTGGTCTAACTAAATCTTAAAATATTGGCAGCCGGGCGTGTTGAGTGTCAAATGAACTGAGCCATGAGTTCCATGGTAACATTGATATTTTCTAGAAGTTTTATCGGAAATGCTACTTTCTGAAGCTTTGCCTACATGCATCCCACAAGAACGCATGTCTGGATCAAAAGAATGCTGTGTGTTAATCCAGAACATATCCTGGTATCCGTCAGGTTAAATCCAAGTTGCTTCACTTCGCTTCATCTTTAGTGTCTACAAAGTTGACATAGTGGTCGATTCGTCATTTGCCACAAACACACACACACACATAATTCAAAATTGTGTGAACTACAAATAGTTGTTTCGAGTTGTAATCATCTCTGTATAAGTTGTTTAGATATGTGTAAACTTCTCTGCGACACATGATTTCAATCTTGGGCCAGAGTATTATTTAAAAAATATCGAGTCTGGTTTTATTTGATATTTCTATATGGCTCGCTTTGATCATGAATTCATATGTACTAGCGGTCGCCTAGCGATCAAAATTCGACCATAATTGATTTAAATTTTAAGTTTCATCATTATTAAGGTTTTATTGTCTATAACTTTACCCTTATAATCACATTTCATTTAGATTTCGCTAAGGCTATACAAGTTAATTTGCCTATCTTTTTCAAACAAATTATTATTCACTTAACTATACTCTTTCATTGACGATATTCCGCTTCCTACTTTGTTTTCTTTATTACATATAAATAACGTATATATGTAACCATAGTTACGAAGAATTGTACGACGTCAGACGAACAATGCCGAAATACTACGAACGCGTTTCGACTGCGTGTGTCAAATGTATGGTTGTGTGCGTGTCGTGTTTTTCATTAATTTCATGTATTTCTAATGCATATTTTATCAAAATATTATGATTCGCCACTCCTCCATATAAACTTTAACTGTGCCAAATTTCGTACTCCTCCGTCCGCGCAATTTTCGTAAAAAGGGGTACAAAGTTTTTGCTTTACGTATTAATATATAGATTAATTAAAAAGTCATAACTTCAACCTCGAGATATCTCAGTCTTGTCTATCACATAACGAAACTAGCACACTTCGTATACATAAAGCTTAAAAGTACATGATCATGTGATGAAAACGTCCAACGTAAATTTCTTCGTGCGATGCACTATAGATGTCATGGATGCTATTTGTCATATGACCAGTTGCTAAGGAAATACGGTATTCTGGCTCTCAGTTCTAGACGTTCTCAGTTGGAGGCAGTAACATTGTATAATATAGTAAATAATTATTTTGACTGCATTAATTTAAATAATGTTTTGTGCTATGCAGTACCCACAACTCACAGACGGCTGGTGCGTTCAGGAAACTCTTTGCAGTAGGTACTTGTCGAACTAACACGGGCCTGCGTTCACCAATACGTCGAATGGCTAATACATACAATGACACTTTTGAACATATTGTCATATTTGTATACTCTGCGATAAGTTTTCGTAAACTTGTTTATGAGACAATAAACTCATAACTGTACCTACTTATTTGAACCGACACAGTTTTCTTTTCTTTTTAAAATTATATCTCTTTTCTTCATAATGTTATATATTTTTGATTGTTGTTTTACTATGTTTCTATTTTTTAGATTGTCATATGTACATGTATGCTCGCTTTCCTAGCGTCTTATAGTTTTAATCGAATGGTAATCTGTAGACATCGCCGTGGGCTACATTACTACCTACTTTTAAGTTGATTCTGTCGTTTTTATTATGTTATGTTGCTGTTTGATATTCCTTTTTTAATAAAATAAAATATCATTTGCTAATACTATCAGCCCGCTAGCTCCATAGCCCCGTTCCATAGCCTGAGGCATGTGACGGAACAGGTATCAGTCATATTTGAATAATTCTCGCATCGATACATAAATATGCGTCATCCTGTTTTATACGAGAGATAGATAAGATATCGCGAAGATTGAAGGAGTCGGCAAATGAATATCATGTTGGATTTTTAATCTGTATTCGATTAGAAAATGTAATCTCTATGTTATGACTGCTTCAGAGATTGCTGGTGCAGAATTTAATATTCTATCTTATATTCTTGCTAGATTTTGCCTATGGCTACGCTCGTGTTAAAGTAGAGTTTGCCAATAAAGTTTTATCTTTGGGCACAGTACTTTCTTTCTGCATGAAAGGCATATATGTCTTTTTCTGTATCTCTGACTAAGTATATGTGAAATTTCATAATGATCGGTTAAGTAATTAGGCATGAAAGCGTAACAAACTCACATTCGTATCTGTGTATGAGATCCCTTCACGCAGTGTTTTTCTGTGAAGAAATTCTCAGGAACAGCTTCAAGACTGGGTTAGAGCCCAGTAGGAGTCTCAACTACTTTTTTTAAATGATTCTCCCGCGAAAGATATATACCTATACTGGGTCATGGGGACCTATCAAACATTCAACTAAAGAATATACAGGGTCAAATGAAATATACTTTTATTTTACCCGTGTATTCTTTACATCGAACATAAAAAATTTTGTTCTGCCTTTTTTCATAAACCTCAATTCAGTTTTCTAGAATGCATTCCTTCCTTAAAAGGACAACTCCTGCACTAGGAATTCCCTTATCGCGTGGGACTTAAGTTTGTAAGGACCTCTAAATTCAAACAACGGATACAAAGAACATCGAGGCTCGACGCAGCTATTTTTGGATCAAACAAATTTTTGTCGCTCGTGGGTATCGAACCCACAAGACAGCGCGGCGACAGTGAACATTTAAACCAATACCCCATCCGTGCATACATATTTCAACAAATTAATTTCACAAGCGTCTCGCTACCCACATAACGCCCTAATGTATTATTTGGTTACGCCACTGCTTTCTTTGTCGGCCTCGATGGCGTAGTGGTTAGTGTAACTGACTGCCACGTCTGAGATCGCGGGTTTGATACCCGCACTAGTCAAATATTTGTGTGCATGAACATGGATGTTTGTCTTGGTCTGGGTGTTTCTATGTATATTATGTATGTATTTACAAAAAAAAGTATATGTGTATGTTTATCCATTGTCTAGTACCCATAGTACAAGCTATGCTTAGTTTGGGCTAGATGGTGTTGTGTGTATGTGGTAGAAAGTTATTATTATTATTAATATTCTTTTGTGATTAGAGCAAGCAATTTCAATATGTGTATTTGTATAGAAAAGTTGATATGAATAGTTGTAGAACAAAAGTTGTTAAGTTACAAAGCACTTAAAAGAAATCATCCTTTAAATTTGTATTACACTTTTTGGAACCCACGAACGTAATTAATAATTCCGTGTGATTTTATTTTTATAGCTCCAAGAATTTTCAATAAAGCACATCTATTCAAACATTATAAAGAGGAAATATTTGATTTTTGTTTGTATGTTTGTTTGTTTGTAAAGGTTTACCTCAAAAACTACTCAATCGATTTACAAATTCTTTCAACATTAGAAAGCCATATTATCAGCGAGTCAAATAGACTATATTTTATTAATAAAAGTTCTGTTACTAAAATAATCTAACCTACTTTTACGCGAGCGATGCCGCGAGCAGAAGGTAGTATTTTAGTCTCGGATAAACCGGTATTAGTAATTTGAATCAACCCTGTATTTTCTTTTACCGTTAAGGTAAGATATACTTTACTAATTTATACTAATATTATAAAGCTGAAGAGTTTGTTTGTTTGGTTGAACGCGCTAATCTTAGAAACTACTGGTTCGAAGTAAAAAATCTTTTAGTGTTGGATAGCTCATTTATCGAGGAAGGCTATAGGCTATATAACATCACGCTACAATCAATAGGAGCTGAGCAGCGATGAAAAATGTTGCAAATCGGGATTTTTTTTCTATGTTAAGCAGACGAAGTTGCGCTGGTCAGCTAGTTATAATATATACTAATACTAAAAAGCTGAAGAGTTTGTTTGTTTGGTTGAACGCGCTAATCTTAGAAACTACTGGTTCGAATTGAAAAATCTTTTTGTGTTGGATAGCTCATATATCGAAGAAGGCTATAGGTTATATAACATCACGCTAAGACCCACGGGGGCGGCGCAGTAATCATAAACGCGGGTGAAACCGCGGGCACATCTAGTCTACACTAATATTATAAAGCTGAAGAGTTTGTTTGTTTGGTTGAACGCGCTAAGAAACTACTGGTTCGAAGTAAAAAATCTTTTAGTGTTGGACAGCTCATTTATCGAGGAAGGCTATAAGCTATATAACATCACGCTACGACCAATAGAAGCAGAGCATCAATGAAAAATTTTGCGATAACGGGAAAATATCTTATGTGAAGCAGGCGAAGTTGTGCGGGTTAACTAGTTACACATAACTTGGAAGGAGCGAGGTGCGTGCCGTGAGGTTGACCTCAAATATGGCGGATTAACTATCTCTCCAATATGATTAACAGTATAATTAAACAATATACCTACCGTTCCGTATCTTGTAATACAATGATGTATTATTGTTGATGTCAAAGATAAAAAGTTTTGTCTCGCCGTGACAGTAACAAATGTAACAATGTCACGTACAGATAAATTATACTAAATCTAGATCGGTCGATAAGTTCCAAATATCAGTATAAAAAGTGCTTATATAAAATACTAGCTGTCACCGCGGTTTCGGTCACGTTTATGACTATTGCTTCGCTCCTGTGGCTTGTAGCGTGATGTTATAATTATATAGCCAATATTACTTCTGAATATAGTTCAAATTAATATACTATTTACGGATTTTATCGCGTTGGACTGCCACGCAGATGTCTCGAGTTCGATCCTAAGGCGCGCATCTCTGACTTTTCTAAGTTATATGCGTATTAAATAGTTAATTATCGCTAGCTTTAACGGTGAAGGGAAACATCGTGAGGAAACCTGCATATCTGAAAGTTCTCTATAATGTTCTCAAAGATATGTGAAGTCTGCCAACCCGCACTGGACCAGCGTGGTGAACTATGGCCTAACCCTTCTCACACTGAGATGAGGCCCGTGCCCAGCAGTGGGACAGTTTAATACAGGGCTGATATTATAACATAATTTTGAAACTATAAACTACTATTATTAAACACTGTTACTAATTACTATTCACTCCTATTTAAATTATAAAACTATTTAGAATTAATTTTACACGTTCATCGAAGTTTTCGGTTGCTTTCCAGTAGCCATGTTCGTCCTCGAGAACATTGCTTTCTAATAACAAAAAAATATTATGATCGGTTCAATAGTTTCAGAGTTCATCGATTACAAACAAACAAACAGATTTTTCTTCTTAATAATATTATAGCAGATAAGTATGCCTTACTGATCGTAATACCGGTATACTGTGATATCCTATTTGGGATTTTTAGACAGTCTGAAAGCGATAGTTTGTCATAATGATGAATTGATAATAGCTAAATAAAATGCATGTATGATAAATTTAGCAATGATATATAATACAATTAATGAACTCCAGACCGAATTTCGGTTACGGCAACCAATCTTAATGGAGACTGGGTATTTATGTATATATCGACGGTACAGTATCAATATAGCAAAATGGCTGATTTCAATAGTTTATAACATTTGAATCAAAAAGTTACTTATATTTAGCAGCGATAGCTCAGTGGGGAGACCAACAGACTGCAATGCAGAGGGTCTCGGGTTCGAACCCACGTCGCGCACCTCTGACTTTCGGAAATTATATGACTTTTCGAAATTATGTGCGTATTGATTGACAATTATCGCCTGCTTAGTACCTCGGAGAGGACGTTAAGACGTCGGTCCCGGCTGCCATGAACATCAATGGCAGTCGTTATTGGGGAAGTCGACACAAAAGATCCCACTGGGTCGAATTGTCGCCGGTCTGTACTGACTGGCCCTCACACAAGATAAGATAAGATACTTATATTTATAAATAATAATAATAATAATAATAATCTTTATTGACATAAAAATGGGTACATTTCAATTATAGAATACGCTGACACCCGCGCTAGTTAAAACTGTGTTGCAGGTGTCAGTTACATAAATAAATAAACAGTAAAATAAGTAGTTAAATAGTAGTACCCTCTTGTGATGGTAATCATGATTTCAACCAAATATTTCAGTTTAGGGGTATAAATGTTAATTAAGTGTATAGGTACTAATTGTTTGTAAGGTTTTAAGTCAAAAACTACGTAACCCATTTTAAATATTCTTTCTCCATTAGAAATCTATATTATCAACGAGAACTGTCTCAGTGGCGCAGCGGTAGTGAATGCGACTGCTGTGCATGAGGTCTCGGGTTTTAATCCCGACAAAAAGTTATTGGGATTTCTGTTAAGAATTCTCTCTCTCCGGTCGTGTCTGATTACCGTACCATCGGATCATGAGAATTAGGGAACAGAGAGGGCACTTGTGTTTGCACACACACTTGTGCACTATAATATCTCCTACGCAGATGGCTAGTTTCAGTTAAGATTGGCAGCTGTGACCTAAATTCGGTCTGAGGACATTACTATCGACCAGGTGGGATGACGATCTGTGAAAGACTGCAGGCAGATGCTGGAAGCCAGAGCGCTGTGGCGCTCCTTGGGGAGGGCTATGTCCAGCAATGGACTATTATAGCCTGATGATGATGATGACATTACTATCAAAGAGAAAAAAGACATCATTTATTTTAAAAAAACTACTTTTATGCAAGCCAAGCCGCGGGCAAAAGCTAGTTTGCCATTAATGAAAATCGCTAATATGTTATTCATTGAATATTGATACTTCACCGTCGAATAATAGTTAATATATTATATATGGATAAACAATAAATTATAATTGTTTTTTACCATAATTTTGCATAAAATAAAGGCCTTCTCTACTATAATGTCTGCCGTGTCCGACAGGGCCGATAATGTTCTTATGGTAATGCAACACCTGTGCCCACATATGGCGTGCAATAAATTATTGTAATTGATATATTATCGCACATAAATGTCCGCGCAATAATAAGAGCACCATCTCCTTACTCTAATAGTCCAATGAGACCGCAATCTGACACAATCTTCATCTTCAACTTCATCAGAGATCAGTCACACAACCAACAGCTTTTCAAAAGCAGGATGCTAAGGACGGCGCTGCGAAAATAATAATATCAGCTCCGTATTAAAATGTCTCACTTCTGAGCACGGGCCTCTTCACAGTGTAAGACCGGTCAGGCCATATTCGACTTCACTGGCCCAGTGCGGACCAGACTTCAGATAACTTTGAGAACATCGTGGGGAACTCTCGGACATACAAGTTTCCTCACGATGTTTTCCTTTTCCATTGATAACTATTTAATACGTACATAACGTCGAAAACTTAGAGATGAGCGCCTTGGGTTCGAATCGCCACCAGGCTATAGCTGAACTTTAATGTATCCATACCGATAACTGGTCACCTTGAGCATCTGGGTATGACATTGACATTTTTGCTCCTATATTGAGGCCAACGAGCTCAACTAGCCGCCAAACAGCTGGGCATCCTCAGTAAGGTGAGGCAATAATTCATGCCAGAACATTTGCTTAATTTTTACCAAGCACAGGTTCGATGCCGCATGGAGTAGGTACTGTTCTCACCTCTGGTATGACTCCGCAAAATATCAACTTTGGAGTCAATTGAGCGGAAGCCCAGAAGACTTATGCGCGATGACCAACTGGTCAACGCACGACTCCAAAGCTTGGACCATGGTCGTAGAGTTGCCAGTCCCTCTATTTTCTGTCAGATGCATTTCGGAGAGTGTGCAATGAATTGAATACTTACAATAGGTGAGATCGCGGTCAAACGCCTATTAAAATAAAAGAAATAAAAATATCAAACGCCTACGCAGCAGAAACGCTAATGTAAAGAAGATCTAAGTTAACATACCAACAATACATGCTTAGAGATTAACACATAAGGCATCACACATGCTCTTACAAACGTAAAGTATTATTGGAATGATAACACAGTAGGAACAAGCCGTTGTGTCTGTATACACTCGCAATTAAATACTCCCTATTTGGATGTTTGTATAAATAAAATGGCAACAGCCATGCATCCAAATAATTAATCATTATTATCGTTAGAATATTAATTATTAGGCAACTTCAGCTTAGAAATTATTGTTTGATGTTTTTTAATTAAACATTGATATTCAACAAATTTTTTGCTAGTCTTCTGGTCATGTTGCCAATGACAGCGAACATGACGCTTTTTAAATTATTGTGTTTAGTTTTTATCGTTGTACATATCTTTGTAATTGTAGTTTTCCTATTTAGTTTTCCTATTTAGGTGCGATCAATGTAAATTGTTAAAATTAATATTCAATTAATTAATTGGTTTAGATAACCAAATAAACATATCCTTTACTTTTTTAATAGATTTTATCGCACGTTTATTTTTCTTTCACTTTGTAGAGTTTCATGTTGAGAAAAATACCTCCCACATTCAGGAAATACGCACCCAAAAATACTTAACCGGATTCATGAGCGGAACTTTGGTCTTCTCGGTCGACCGCAAACTTTCTTTAAACTTCCTAGGAATTTGGATTAACTATCACTTATTAGTATTTTTGTTAATCTCTCCAGCTAATCTAAATTATGTATTTTGTGAGTACACGCCTGTAGTACAATGACTAGAAATCGATTCCAGGACAAATAAATTACGCCATTAGTTTGTCGAGACGATAGACAACTCAAAATTCATTAGGTATATTAAATAAGATCGCATTAATAAGCTTATAACTTTCTATTTCACTTTATAATCTTAAGACAATACCTAAAGGCCTATCCTTATGTATTTATGATATTTCTTCTATTTATTATCTCCATTTATTAAAAAATAACTAATATAGTCAGAAGGCAGCAATTAAAATGATTATGTTTTTTTTTTTAGGTATACGATTTTGTAGTAATATTCCTATTGCTATCAACGAGGCACAGTAAACTACCTAAGTAACTTGACCGAGAAACCCAAAAACCCTTCACCCGTCCTAGGAATCGAACTTAAAACCACATGCACAACAGTCCCATTCGCTACCGCTATGCATTCAACTTATAATCTCAATTACAATGTTAATATAATGTCATGGCCATAGAGTGATGTTATAGTTTTTTGTTTGGACTGCCCATAGACAACAATAAGCGCTCGATCACGAACTGTCAACCTAAATGCGATGAGACACGTGCCTAAAATGGCCGCCGATAGCATCGTTGTACACTGAGGCGTATTTAATATTATTAGTGGTCGCAATTCTACGGACGATGACGAGAATTAGTTGACGTCAAAATTTTATGTCGATTGTGTAAATATGTGGTTTATATGAAATACCGCTTTTAAATATATGTTTTATAATTAAACAGTGATGTTGAAATAAAATGGTAGCTGTCGTTAAATCGTTTAATCTTAAATATATTCGCAATTTTAATTCGACATAGGTCTATGAAATTGAACGATTTAATAAAGACTTAACTTTGCGTTTTTAAAAACACTTTTTTACTATATAAACTATAAGTATATATTCACACTTTCACCATAATTACGTTATAGGAATATTAAAACACACCTAAATACCATCAGTCAAAATTCGACCGTAATTAAAAATAATTCATATATTTCGCGCTCCTTCCTCTTTCTTTACACTCCTCCGTACGTGTAATATGTTTAAAAAGGAGTAAAAAGTTTATCTTTCCTGTAGATATATGTATGTACATATTTTTCAAGACTGCAGCTTTGACCCACGTCTTGATCCGAAATAAATAAAGTTTATAAAAAAAAACTTATGTAGAGACTTTACAAACATTAAAACAACGCACACAAAACAGTCACAGACTAGAAAAACTATTTGTGAATTTCACACACATTTTTGTGCCGCGTGGAGATCAAACCAAAAACTCGGTCCATTAGACGGTATGCTAGTTGCCAACTATGATTTTAGATCCCACGAAATAAAGAGCGAACATATTACCACCTACACAGTTCTAGACTCCACAATAACAATTTCTTGACTAAAAATCACAATAACACTTTACCTGACACATTAAGCCCAAGGTCCCATACACAGCAGTCGCATTCACACTAATAACATCCTAGATTTCTGTCCGTTATAAGTTACAAGTTGACCCGCGCTACTTTGTCTGCTTCACATAAGAGAAATTCCTCGTTTATGCAACATTTTTCATTGATATTCTGCTCCTATTGGTCGTAGCGTGATGTTATATAGCCTATAGCCTTCCTCGACGAATAGGCTAGCAAACACCAAAAATTTTAAAATTTCAATTCGTACCAGTAGTTCTTGAGATTAGCGCGTTCAACCAAACAAATAAACAAACAAACAAACTCTTCAGCAAAGTCAAAGTCAAAAATCATGTATTCATTTAGGTCACAAAGAAACACTTATGAACGTCAAAAAGCGTTATAATATTATAATAGATTTGACCTCCATAGTGATCTAGAAGCTTTAGTTGTCGGAAACGTGTTGTCTCTCGGACCAGTCGGGTGATTTAAATCTAGAGAGCTATCATTGTACCGGATAATCTTTCTTATTGTTTCAAATAAAAGCTGCTCTCGGTAGACGGTATTGTGACGCTGTGGTACACTTTATGGTAATGTTAGCCGCATAGACTAACTGTCTATGGAGTCTATTAATTTGTATTTAATTAGTTTAATCTGTTTGGCCAACGCCCAGATTTAGAGATCGAGATATATTGTTTTTTTTAGATGGGTATATGATGGCTTTTAAAGTATTAAAGAAGATTACAATCAAAGTACTGTATATGGATTTATTCTCAAACATTATTTTAAACTATTTTGAAACTAGAAAAAAAGAAAAGAAAGAATATTATTTTTATTTGTATCTCCCTTACCCAATACAATAAAATGTAATAAATACATACAGAGCAGTATATAGTATGGAGACCAAATTAGGTGCCTGCGTCAGCTATTGTTGCAGTTGAAGTACTACCCTCTCACAGAATACCGGCGTGAAGTAACGGTACCTGTACTGTTGCGTTTCGTATCGGTGAGTGAGAGAGCCGGAGGCCTAGTTACCCCGATCCTTTTCCTATCCTTTCCTTTCTCCTTTCCCTCCTTTATTCCTTTTTAAAGGGCTGGCAACGCACTTGTAACTCCTTTGGGGTTGCGGGTGTCCATGGGCGGCGGTAATCGCTTACCATCAGGCGATCCGTCAGCACGTGTGCCGCCTTATGCCATAAAAATAAAATATATTTAGCAGCTATAGCTCAGTGTGGAGACCAACAGACTGCAATGCAGAGGGTCTCAGGTTCGAACCCACGTCGCGCACTTCTGACTTTCGGAAGTTTTATGACTTTTCGAAATTATTTGCGTATTGATTGACAATTATCGCCTGCTCCGTGCCTCGGAGAGCACGTTAAGCCATCAGTCCTGGCTGCCATGAACATCTATGGCAGTCGTTATTGGGAAGTCAGTGCCCTCTAATATCCTGACACTGGTCTAGCCTTAGGGTATCGTTAGCGGGTTCGGTTCGGTTCGGGTTGCGGAGGTCAGATGGCAGTCGCTCCGTGTAAAAACTGATATCCCGTCAAATCCGGTTAAACTAGAAAGCCGACCCCAAGTGACTTGGGAATAATAAAAGCTAGGGGGAAGATCTAGTATTCTAATAAAAGTAATTTATATTTAGATACTGCACATTTTTGTTTTGATTGCTATTTAGTAGCAATGTGTTATTTGCGTAAAATTTAGATATAAAAAATAGACAGCAAAATTGGTGCCTAACCCCCAGGCTGGAAAAATAGCTGGCGAAATGTGGATGATTCTATTAAGACTTATGTTAAAGTCACACGCTATTTCTAGTCACCTTTTTGCCTTTACAATGCCGAAGTTACCACGCCTAGCAATCTACAACTATGAGGCCTCTCAAACCCGAGAACAAACAATCAACCGGAAACTTATGCCATTATAGATATTAACAATTGTTTATTAAATTATAAATTTTTATGATTGGTGTTTGACTTTAGTATTAATCCAATTTATTTTATTATACCTATTTGATAATTAAGTAGGTACCCTATTAATTTATATTGTTTTAATTGCAGGTACTTATTCTGAAGGCAACAATATCACCATCGGTAAGTTTTTGATCCACTGCACTAGAATCCTTATTTAAGACACACCTGATTAACAATAACTGTAGTACCAGTATTTCATAATATTCATTTTATCAAATCCCACACTTGCTCGCAATATTCTTGATTTATAAAACCGATGTGCGAGTCGGACTTCCACATGAAGGGTTCTGTACTATCGTATAGGATATAACACCATGTACTTTTTATTATTTGTTCTTATAGCAACAATAGAATTACAAACACTGAAAATTTGAACTCTTTGCCAGTTTGTCAACCGTTTTACTAGATACAGCCAGCTGACAGATAGACGGACGAAATAACGGACAGCGGACGAGGAGTAATATGGTTCAATAAGCACTCTTTGGGTACCTAAAAAAAGAATACAAAGTTTTGTTTACATATTTATAATATATGTATAGATTCAAATACAGGACACCTAAAATACGAAGTACTATACAAATAGCTTCTTTCAAATATGATTTTCAAACGTCAGAAAAATAGTAACTACATTTAATAAAAAATAATTTTAGAAGTATTTAAAAAAACCCGTTGAATTAAGAACCTTCCTCCTATTTTAAGTCGGTTAAAAAAGGAGAAGATTCTTTTGAAATCAGCTAATAAACCGCAATACTGTATTACTTAATTTAATAGGAATCATAATCAGAATTTGTTATATGATATTACGATAACTATGAACAATTAAGTATACATACTGTAATCACAGCTCAGAAATTAGAGGATTCGTAGTTCAAACAAAAACACCAATACACAAATCAAAAACCAAGATACAAATCACAAATATAATATTTATTGTCTTTTCTACAATTTTATGCAAACACTTGAATTCACATTAGGCTTGTACTTACTTGCTAGGTTTTATTTTAATCCAACAGTATTCTCATACGACGTTTATTACACGACCGATCACAAAGAATGCCGTGCTGTCAGTTCCAAAGCAGTTAGTTGCACGTTTGAATTAAAAAAAATATATGGTGTTGCCAGAAATAAAAATGTAAACCAATAGAATAATCAGACTTATAAAATATTCGGAGTTACCAGTAGTCATAAATATAGGCTAACAATACATTCGTAAACTTACGCCTACACATTCTTGAAGTGGTAGATAAAAGTATATTAAAACCAAAATTATTTGATTTGTTTTAGGTCCAGCATAATAGTGACATTGCCGTACTCCATACTCGTAGTACTAAGAATTACCTTACATAAAACACAATAAGACTGCGCAACCTGGGAATCAAAACCGACACATTAAACAATCGCATTCACTACCCCTGCGCCGCAACATCGAGGAAGCAATAACCTATATCAATATTTTATACAACAACTGAATAGCTTTAAAAGTAGCATTTCATATAAATTACACATCATACACAAAGTTTTGACGTCAACAAATCCTCATCTACATCCGGAACTCATATCAATAAACTCCGGTACATCCGTAACATACAATAACTTAGAACTAAATAAATGTTAAGCTTGAAGCTATTATGGTAAGTTTAACTGTCCGTTCAACTCCAGATCGAAGATAAGACCCAGGTTTGATGCTCGGGATAACTCGCTACTTCACTACAATGTAGTAACACCACTCTCAATTAGATACATAAATAGACTCACGCTTTTGAAGGGGTAGGCAGATGTGTATATCAGACACGTTTCCTCAGCTGTTAGGTCCCTAAAAAGGGATGGCAGCCTATAGCAATCTATCGGGCACAGTATCAGATACCATGCATTTACTTAAAGTTTCTTGATAGATAAACGAAGTATCTCGTTTGGTTCCTGGATGAGGCAAATAGGACAAAATACATATATGACCACATGTAGCTTTAACCCGCTGAGCGTCTGATTAATATACTTCTGGGACATAATATTGTATATTTAATTCTATGTATTACATGTCTGTATTAACAAAAAAAAAGTATATATGTATGTTTATCCATTATCTAGTACCCATAGTACAAGCTCTGCTTAGTTTGGGCTAGATGGTGTAGTGTGTATGTGATAGAATATTATTTATTATTATAAATAATAATAATGTCCTCTAGACCAAATTTCTTCAACGGCGGCCAATCTTGACAGACACTGGCTATCTGCGCAAGCGATATTATAATGCACATGCGTGTACGCAAACTCAAATCCACTCACTGTTCTCTAAAACTCTCATAATCCATTGAGACGGCAATACAACACGACCGGAGATACGTCAGGTGCAGAATCAACAGCTTGTCATACTTTGAAGCACTGCGGTTAGCAACATCAATCTCCTAAAAACTGGTATTGAAAATTTCTTAAAAGAAAACTCTTTCATTAACTTATTGTTACCCCAGGCCGGGATTTGAACCAGAGACCTTGTGCACAACAGTTGCATCCAATACCGCTGTGCCACCGAACCAGTTACGACATAAAACATCGCTGGTAAAATGTTACCATAATACACCACTGCTTACCCTCCAGTGAAGCACAGGTGTGTCTCCGTATATACAATTAACTGAATTCATTCAAAACGCCGCATCGTTAGCCAACGTGTTACAACAAGAAATCGTCGTTGTAACCAGTCGTCACAGATCAGATACGCCATTTTCAATGCGGCGCTTTTGATTTAGCGTCTAGTCTACCCGTGAATAATGCCCTAACTGAGTTACACTGGTACTTTAGGTATTGACACTCTATATACGGGAGTGGGCACTTAGGCTCGCCGCACACACGCGTTTGTGCGACGCGACTAACTGCCGTTTAACATTAAACTTTGGTTACATATTTTTTGTTCATCTATGTATTTTCTTGGTTTACGAGCAACTATGTTTTAAGTGTTATCGAGTTTACATATACAGCGGGGGTTAAATGAGGGACACATTGGGATAATACAGGGTAAATCAAAAATATCTCACATTTCATTTTACATACAGAAATGTAAATGAAGTGTGTATGTTTGTACGTAAACATAAAGACATGTTCAAAACAGCCGAAGATGTAAGTTCTCGCAATCGACGTGATAAACATAGACTTGTTCTAGGTGTGATCCCTCGATTGACAAAATATAATAAGAGCTGCCTGGCTATGTGTGTACGAATTTATAATAAATTACCAGTGCATCTAAAGACTTTAAATTGCAGACTGCTTAAAATTAAACTATACGAATGGCTGAATCAAAATAATCTTTATAGTATTAAGGAATTTCTTGAGCATAAATTATAGTTCGTAATGTTCACAATTTTTTGCATGCTTTTTAGCCAAACATGTTAGAACTATATTGTAACATAACATCTTTGTATACCATGTTTTAAGCAAATAAATATATTATTATTATTAAATATTTAAAATTGTATACTCTAATTGAATTAACGCAACGAAGCAGGCGTTGGGTGGCAAGCAAATCCAATTTTAAACCTCTTAAAATATGTTTTTGGAGAAATAAAATTGAATATTCGAACACTGTATGATCTCACATTCGAATGTTGATCAATTCGTTGTCTCTGAATTCGAATTTAAATCGAATATTCGAAACTTCATTTGATGACGACACAATAATTAGAAGGGCTGGGTTTGATAGGATCGTACTTAACCATGTTTCATAAGGCTTTTATTAGACAATACCTATGAATTTTTCCAGGTCTTATAATTTAATAATATAATTATATTTTTATATTTTATACAATATTTAATATAATATAATGTATTTAATATTTTTTATTATAAAATTATTTACTTATCTTGACTTTATATCGAGTGTACAATAAAATAACGATTGTATTTGCATTAAAAGCTATTACGTATTAAATAATCAAAGAATACTTGGTCTTGATTCATGCATTGGATATTTTTCTAAGATTTAAATATTTCAATTTGCGAGAAGAATCGAATGATTCGAATTTTTATCGATTATTGTCATTTGCCTGTGTTATCGTTGTCATTTGCCTGTGATCATACAACGGGGAAGAAAGCATTCGGAAACCAATACCACGCAAGTATCAGGGAGTTTATTGATGACTCGAAGAACCGGGATCACATACCTTGTATTATAATCGAATAGGTAATACCACCGGAATAACCGTCTTTCTAAAACATATATACGTATAAGTATTTCGTTAATAATTCATGTTAGCTGTTCGTTCTAAAGAGGTATTTATAATTTCACATTACTTAATATTGTCTTATGTTTACGCGAATGTTATACATTGAAATTAAACACTTTATACAGATTTTGTCGCGTTGTTTATTTTACTTTAAAACACTTTTATTACATAATTTTGAAAACTCTAACACTACTATTATTGAACTTTACTATGCTATTTAATTTAATTAAACTATTTATATTTAAGTTTACACTTTGCCCCGACGTTTCGGTTGCTTTACAGCAGGTAGAAAGTCTTCCCGTGAACACTCTGTGTTTGAAAAAGTGTTCTAAAGTAAAATAAACAACGCGACAAAATCCGTATAAAGTGTTTAATTTCAATCTCACATTACTGTTGATGATAAGTAAATGACTCGCAGAACTGCGTTACTACCGAATTAAGGTGTTTTTGATTTTATAAGTAACTCCTGTGTCGCATAGGACTTTACAAACATTCAAACACCGAACATAAAGGACACTTAGACACGGAAAATAAAATTAAAAACATTCCTTAATCTTTAAGTTATTTATTTGTAAACACCGTGCAATGTAATTTCGTATGATAGGACGTTAGTTTTGTTATATTAAAGGCATTTTATGTTTGAACACATATAAATTTTTCGTCATTTATTAACACACGAGCATAGATAATTATATTTTACTGGCTGATCCGCGCAACTTCGTCTGTGTCACATAAAAGTATTTCCTCCGTATTTGCAACATTTTTCAATTATGCTCCACTCCTATTGGCCGTAGCGTGATATTATGTAGCTTAAAACCTTCCTCGATAAATGGGCAAAAATTTAAAAATATTTTAGTGTTGGATAACTCTAAAATACTTTTTCAATTCGAACCAATAGTTCCTGGCATTAACGAGTTCAAGCAAACAAATAAACAAACTCTTCAGTATTATAATATCGGTATAGAATTTTGGTTAATGCATGCCGTGACAGCCTTTAATTAAGACAGCACTATGTACTATGTAATGTACCTATGCGTAAATGTATTTATGTATCATAGTATATGATTTGTTAGTTGTCCTTAAATAAATAAATACAATTAAAATAAATTTATGATATACATAGCCTATACACCCGAAAATGTTGGCAAAATAAATTAAACACTCACTTTTCTCTAGCTATGATTTAAGCCTCACGTTAAAGAGGGCGAGCATAATTATATAATATTCTATCACATACACACAATACCATCTAGCCCAAACTAAGCAAAGCTTGTACTATGGCTACTAGACAATCGATAAACATACATATATCTACACATTTTTTTTGTAAATACATACCCATTTTATATAGAAACACCCAGAACAAGACAAACATCTATGTTCATGCACACAAAATGTTTGACTTGTGCGGGAATTCAGTCGGTTATACTAACCACTACGCTATCGAATATGTCTTTCTATATCTATGTATCTTTCCGTTTTCCTGACAACGTGTATGTGAGATTTCATGATGATCGGTCCTATAGCTAAGGCATGAAAGCGTATAAAAAAGCAAACTCACATTCGCATTTATAATATTAGTTAGGATATATAGTACATGGGCTCACGCCTAGGTATATACCTAAAAAGGTAGGCAGAAGTATATCACACATCCACTTTTCCCTAATTATGTTTTTAAGCCCCTCGGTTAAAGAGGACAGCGATAGGTCAGTGGGGAGACCAACAGATTGCAATGCAGAAGGACTCGCGTTCGAACCCACGTCGCGCACCTCTGACTTTCGGAAGTTATATGACATTTCGAAATTATGTGCGTATTGATTGTCAATTATCGCCTGCTCCGTGCCTCGGAGAGCACGTTAAGCCGTCGGTCCCGGCTGCCATAAACATCTATGGCAGTCGTTATTGGGAAGTTAGTGCCCTTTAATATCCTGACACTGGTCTAGCCTTAGGGTATCGTTAGCCTTCGGGTTGCGGAGGTCAGGTGGCAGCCGCTCCGTGTAAAAACTGATATCCAGTCAAATCTGGTTAGACCAGAAAAGCCGACTCCAAGTGACTTGGGAATAATAAAGGCTAGGGAGAAGAAGGTTAAAGAGGGCGAGCCTGTTACCATATTCCAAATACAAAACCAGACCCCGTGCGGCAACAGATAATTTTTTTATAGAAATATCAATTAGTAGGCAGCGGTTTGACTGTGTGTACCCTTGACAATGATAAAATCCACGAGCGGTGGTTGAATTACCACCAGGAGGGCAGGGTGCAATAAAAAAAACTTTGTCCGACTTAGGAATCAAATCCGAGTCCTAAAACAAAATAGTAGCATTCACTACCGCTGCGCCACCGAAGCAATTAATGTATATTTAAATATGCTATAGCAACTAATAGCATGTCTTATCCATTGGACCTGCGATCGAGAAGTCTTTGACATTTGTCGGTATGTTTTTAAGCTATTCAAAACATTCGATTACACGATTTTATTCGATTATTAATCGCATTCATATCTCATGTAACAGCTCTATCGATGCAATATTCTCGAAGAATTTATAGCGAAATCTATGACATCAAACTGAACAGTTATCGCAAAACCTTATCTGCTTTACATAAATATTGTCGCATCAATCTTGAAGTCGCAGCTATGCGCGCCGCCTTCAAACTCGCAATGAAAGACAAATGTACGAGATAACAAAATGATATCGCTCCGAGCGATTTAAGGAGACAATGAGCCCTCTGAAATTTACGCGCGGGTTACAACGAGCCCAGACGTGTACACATAACAGTGGAATTTTGTAACCAAACTGTCTTGTAGCCTGAACAAAATATTAGTTTGCAGAATTAAGTAGGTGTTGTTCGTGAGATTTATCGCTTGCTCCAGTATCTACCTGATTTAGATATTGATATCCACCTGCATTCCGGAAGAATATTACTTTGTTCGCTTATTGAATCCTTCGTGCAATACTCGTTTTCGCAGTGCGACGGTAGACTGGCGCTACTGTGCACGAGGTCTCGGATTCAATTTCCGCAATGGGTAAAGTGTTTTTGAGTATTTCTGTCAATAAATTGTCGGTAGCAGGATGGAGTGTGGAATGCCCGGTTGGCTAGCCCTCTACTACATGTTTCCTAAAATCATAATTGGCGAAATGCGTGTGTAATACACTCTGCCTACTTTTTCTCGGATTGAGGTGTGGCACTGTCGAGGAATGTGGGACGATGTTACGTCAAAGCAAAGCCCTCTGACGGAGGATCATCTGACCAAGTTAGGTAATTGTACCTGACAGACCGGGATCCGACGATTGATATCGAGAACTTATATACATAGTAGCTCCTCATGCAAACTTAACTTGCGAGATTCAGGATTCACCAGTAATGTGTTATTATGTACAGCGCCATCTATTGTCATATATCGTAACTTCTTGAATCTCGAGTCGCTACAACACTTTCATAATACCCAGAAGACGAATTAAACTACTCCAACATATATACAGTCAAAACAACATGACTAATTAACTGCAAAACATGGTATTATAATTGAATGGCTCATATCATTTCTCATTACGTTTCAGCGGCCATTAAAGCTATCAATACGAGTCAATCACTCGGTGCCGGCGGGAGGTAAATTACTATCGTCAGCAAAAACCTTACGCTGATTGAACGTTCGTTGCATTTTTAGTTGTACGGACCCCGCCGTGTGCCCGATTGATTAGATTGATCTTCGTTTAGTACATGTATACCGTATTGTATTACTGAAGGGATAGGCAGAGGTCTATGAATTCTAATTTAACTAGTTTTGTTCGTTACATAACATTTATTCTCGCCTGTATAGTGTACTACGTAAGTGGCTTCGCTCGCGGTAATAATAGATAATGACAATAAATTTCTATACCTCGGGAACGGTACTTTTTCTAGATAAAATGTATCCTATGTCCTTTTCTTTACCCCTGACAACGTGCATGAGAAATTTCACTCTTAGAGAAAATTTATTACTAAATCTTAAGCTGCTGAGGTACTTAAAGTGAACTTTAAAAGTTATAGAAATGGACAATCGAGTTAAGCAATAAGTAAATACTATTACAGAATTTCCTAAACCGGAATACCACTTTTTTGATACACATATGAGGAAATATCAGCATCTAAACATTTAAAGATAATGTTCTCTACAGATCTATTGCTATTGCACTGGATCCGAACGAAATATCTTATGTGCAAAAGAGATAACTATACCAGTTCTACCATAACTAAACCAGTTCTGTTATGCACTCTATATGTTAGGTAGAGTTGTAAGTCAGGATGTTGTCATTATGGCTTATCATGCATATGTTGAGTCAACTCTAAGGTATGGTGTCATCTTTTGGGGCAACTCTGTAGAAAATGATATTGTCTTCAAAGCTCAAAAACGATGTATCAGAGCAATTTGTAAAATTAAATCAACAGAGTCCTGTAAGCCTCACTTTATCGATCTAAAGCTAATGACACTCCCATGTATATATATTTTTGAAGTTGCCGTATTTGTTCATTCACATAAAACTCTATTTGAACAATATAGGAGCAAGAGGTGTAAAAACAAAATATGTTTTCCACATAATAAAACAACACAAATTAATAGAAGTATTCTATGTATGGCACCACGAGTATACAACCACTTACCAAGAAATATAACAGGCTGTAATAATATTAATTCATTTAAATACAAATTAAAGCAATTCTTGTATACCAATGCATATTACAATGTAACAGAATATTTAGATAGCAAAATTGATTAATTATTACAATAATTTAGAATTTATAAGTTCCTACAGCTTATAAGTATCCAGAATGATAATTTTAATTTGTATTTATATTTCTTATCTGACATTTATTATTTTTATGATACCAATATTTAATTTCATGACATTTATAAATTTCTGTGACATTTAGTTAACTTTTATGTCAATATTAAACCACTTTGCACACCACAATGGTAAAATATGGCATAAGCAACTATACAGGGTGTCCAAGAACCTGGCGTCCAACTGGATTCCCACGATGCCCCAAGTTCTAACAGTACTCAGAAAAATATTTTAAAAAATCCACCCCATGTACTTACAGAATTATACTGATTTCAAAAAAAAAGGGGAAATGAGCACCCTGTGACATACTTTTGAATGCTGTGACTGCTAATGCTGATAATTTCGATATTTCTTGGAGGTTTTGTAATCTAGGGTATTGCTGTGTCTAAATAGAATGTAAAAATAAAGTACTTATTGTACCATTTTAAAATAAAATATTATTTTAACTAAAGGTGATATGGAAAACTATTGAATTTCGCAACTTTGACCGACTGTAGTGTAAAAAAAATGTACCAAAATAGTATGGCAAGTGACGTCAAATTTTGACGCGTTTATTCCTCTTTTTAAAAAGGTATAATACTTACACATTAATTTGAAAAAAAAAAATTTTGATAATATTTTTACTCAACAACCCAATTTTTACGAAGTGCCTACCTACTAACGGTAACTGTCGGACCCTTTCTTATCTTAGAAACTGTTATGTTACTACTATTATTTACTTCGGTTCCAAGAGTGAGCAAGAAGGAAATACACACAGGTAGATGGGTTCCCAGTAGAATAAAAGCAAAGAATGTTAGTTTAAAGATATTTTATTACAATAAATGTTCAAAATGTTGACCACCCGCGGCAATACAAGCTCTCACTCTCCTTAAAAAGGACCGCTTTATGTTTCGCGAGTAACTTTTTTGACGTATCACCTGCACTGCTTGTGTTATCTTCTCACGAAGGTCAGCGATGTCATTAATGGGCTTCGCATAAACGAGCTCCTTCATAGTTCCCCAGAAAAAAAAATCCAGCGGATTTAAGTCAGGTGAGCGGGCTGGCCACGGGATTGTTCCTGATCGCCCAATCCACCTGTTCGGGTATTGCTCGTCCAAAAACTCTCTAACGGATACGCGAAAATGTGCTGGACAGCCGTCGTGTTGGAACCACATATCTGGTGGGGTCTCTTCTAGTAAGTTTGGCAAATCATTTTGAAGAAAATTTAAATATGATTCGCCAGTCAAATTCTCGGGCATCTCAAATGGACCAATAATATTCCCACAGAGAATACCGGTCCACATGTTCACTTTGAACCGGTACTGGGATCTATCTTCTCGCATCAAGTGCGGATTTTCCACATGCCACTCGTGCAAGTTGTGTAGGTTCATGTAGCCATCCTTCTTAAATGTAGATTCATCTGACCACAAAATTTTGTCGATAAAGTTTTCGTCTTCTCGATGTTTTTGCAGGATTGTTTCACAAAACGCGACTCGGCTCGGATAGTCTCGAGGTAAAAGACTTTGCACTCGCTGTACGTGGTACGGATGATATTCTTCTTTTTGGAGAATACTGTGTGCTGTGCTCTTCGGTATCCCCGTATCAGCTTCTATTCCTCGCACAGAGATGCTTGGATTTGCCGACACCGCCTCTAAAACTTCATCGCGTATGAAGTCATTTACGGGTCGTCCTTCACCAGCTACTTGATTGGGGAACCGCCCGTCACATAGTGATCTGTGCACATTAATGAAAACTCGATGGTCGGGATATCGCGTAGCCCTCGGATACCTTTCTCTGTAAAGTCTCGCTGCAGCTCGTCCATTACCTCTACATTCTCCATAAATGTAGTGCATATTTGCGTATTCTTGCGGAGTGTAGGTCGCCATGGTAGCACACACAAAACACAAACTGTCCAAACACAGGCAAAGGTCGTCGTAAAGAGTTCGTTTCAAAGTCCAGAGCACAAAGAGTAATCGAGTCCAATAAACAAAGCTTTAAATCGTAGTACGTGATCAATGGTAACAATAAGAGAGAGGTGCGTAGTAACGGCAGGAGGCAGTGACGCGTACTGACCGTACTGTTATCCTAAATAGCACGATCCCAGATAGCGTCACTATCTATCTCACTCGCACCTCTAACCTTTTTCTCCCTCACTCTTACCTGAATAATGGGGTACCATAAAGAAGAACCAGCAAATCGCAAAGATAGTTTCTGTCTTGCTCCCTCCTGTTGTAATAACGAATCACTATGGTGAGATGCATGCACATACCGTCCCTTACGGTCTAACCTGTTTTTTGAGAGGCCTGTTGTTATTTTTATGAGCATACAACAGTAATTCTTTAGAGGTTAGATTCAATTCGTCGTAAATTTTTCTTTCTAAGAATTCTGTAAGACATCGTAAAAATTGGGTTGTTGAGTAAAAATATTATCAAAATTTTTTTTTTTCAAATTAATGTGTAAGTATTATACCTTTTTAAAAAGAGGAATAAACGCGTCAAAATTTGACGTCACTTGCCATACTATTTTGGTACATTTTTTTTACACTACAGTCGGTCAAAGTTGCGAAATTCAATAGTTTTCCATATCACCTTTAGTTAAAATAATATTTTATTTTAAAATGGTACAATAAGTACTTTATTTTTACATTCTATTTAGACACAGCAATACCCTAGATTACAAAACCTCCAAGAAATATCGAAATTATCAGCATTAGCAGTCACAGCATTCAAAAGTATGTCACAGGGTGCTCATTTCCCCTTTTTTTTTGAAATCAGTATAATTCTGTAAGTACATGGGGTGGATTTTTTAAAATATTTTTCTGAGTACTGTTAGAACTTGGGGCATCGTGGGAATCCAGTTGGACGCCAGGTTCTTGGACACCCTGTATAATACACATGTATCATCTTAAATGTACCCATATTTGCAATAATAAATTGATTTGATTTGATTTGATTTGATATACCACGAGTTGATTATACTTATCTATATATTAATACGTGAAGCAAAAACTTTATACCGCTTTTTACGAAAATTGTGAGAACGGAAGAGTACCTATGAAATTTTGCACAGTTAAAGTTTATATGAAGAAGGAGAGGCGAATCCTAATATTTTTATAAAATATGCATTAGAAATACTTTAGATTAATGAAAAAACACTACACGCACACAACCATGCATTTGACACACGCAGTCGAATTGCGTTCATAGTATTACGACATTGTTCGTCTGACGTAGTACAATTCTATGTAACTATGGTTACCTATACCTTATTTATATGTAATAGAAGAAAACAGAAAACAAAGTAGCAAGCTTAGGAATTTTGGTCTAATTTTGACCACTAGGCGACCGCTAGTACCTACCTCTAAAATCACAATCTCGTTTTCCTATGTTTTATCTACCGTAACTACACCGATCTTTGTAAAACATGTATGTGTTCATTTTTATTTTATTGGTATCGTTTTTGTTTGATGGATGTTTGAAAACAGCAGTATCAACAAGCAAATTTATAATTTTTAGTAGTCCTTATAATAATTAATATATAAAAACATAAGAACATAGCAGTTATAAATATGAATTATATCTTAAATATCTTTTGCTCTAGTTTCGTTCTTCCGGGAGAAAACAGAGAAATACATTTGTATGCACAAAACGCTGATCGCATTCTCTCTTAAAGATACTCCATACAAAACTAACAGTAGCACTATAATCCACAAGATTAATTCGCCAATATCTCTTCTATATCCTTAATACAAATGAGTAAACGGCATAATTTCTACTTATTTACATTACAAAACGAAACACAAATACTAACTTATAACCAGGAGGAGCATTCACATGCAAACTAAGTTAGACTGCGCCGACTATGAGTGATAATTTAGTGCATTAAGATGTATAGAAGCTATTCAATACTCTTATGGTGTGGAAAGCTTGGATTATAATATGAGAAATGGATTATTACGTAGCTCAAATGCCTAAATACGTCGCCAGAATACTTCCAGAAAGTCACAGACAATTGAACTTGTTTATAATAATATCAGCCCTGAATATAAACTGTCGCAATGCTGGGCACGGACCTGTTCTTAGTGTGAAAAAGGTTAGGCCATAGTCCATCACGCTGGCTCAGTGCTATTGGCAGACTTCACATATCTTCGAGAACATTATGGAGAACTCTCAGACATGCAGATTTTTCCTTCTTTGTTCAAGGAAGCAAATAATAATTAACTAATTAACCTATTGAGTCGCAATGTTTGTTTGAACATCCTAATCTCTGGAACGCGCATTGTAAATTTTTTTTTCTTTATGGCAATGTTATAAGTTAGCAGCCAAAGAAGCGGTGCAGTAATTTTTGTTTAGAAATTCTTAGTAGCCGCTCGGGGTCTGGAATTAGCTTAGTAGCTCGTAATAGGCTCGTTTCCTAAAACCTAAAACTTACTAAAAACGACTAAAATTCATCTCTACCTTACCCCTTTAGGGATATAGGTGTACGCCTACATATTGATGTATTTTCTCAAAGTCTTCTTTTGCTTAAACCAATCAACTAACCTTAATTTAACTTTAATAAACTAACTAACCGTTACACTTTGACATTTATAAGTGCTGATTGATTTATAGTGCTAGCAACACAACGATTTCTTTTTTAAATCCAAAGCGTCAGTTATGTCGTTAGTGTTGCAAGTCTTCATAGTCTATGATGACCGGTTGCCATAATGCCTAGCTTTCTTGCCACCTTCATGATATAAAAAAATAAATAAACACCTAAGCTCACACAGGAAATGGTGGAAGATTTATTTTACTGAATAATTGAATAGTTCTGGGACATCTCGACTTAAGAATTTATGAATAAGGATGCCATTTTGAAAAAGTATCGTATGACGAGAGAGATTATCATGTACATTCAAGATATTTTTTTAAAGACTAATTGGGTTCAACTACTTATAGGACTCCCAATGCAAAAAAATGCTTTTATTGTCTGTCTGTATGTTTGTTATTACGTTATAGCTATTATATATATTTTGATGCGATTTGCTCGCTTTGGTAGATGACGAACGAAGATTAAGGTTGGAACTTCAAAACCAAGCTTCGTTTGATCTGATTTCGTTTAATGAGGCCTATGATGCATAATGCATAGTGCAATAGGATAAATTCCAATAGGTATGCAATAAACCTTATTTTAATCTATGCGTAGATGGTGACATGAGTTAGACGTCTTTAGAAAGGAATTGACAGAGGATAGTTAAGAACAGATTGATTTGGAAATCCAAGAAGAGGCCTTTGCTCAGAAGTACGACGGCGTGCAAAAAAAGAATCTCTTTTCTATCTTCGCGTACTGTAGTCTTTGTAGGCAAAGTCACGGGCAGCGGCTAATATTAATATAAAGTTATTGGAATCTAGAATAAGCGGTCATGAAGTTTTGTATAATAAGATGGTATTTAATTCCGTTATGACTAACTAAGCCTGTTTTATTATTTTATCGTTAGGGTATCTTTGCGATCCATTTTGAAGTTAATTGCTAAAGCGATGACAGTTACAATTCCTATTGCTATTAAAATAAGTGCTTGATGGTAACGACAAGTATTTACGAGTGCTATTATAAATATGATAGGTTAAAATAATTATGGCTACCTTTAGGGTAACATCAACTTTTGTTTTATGCTGATTATAACAAATGGGGCCAACTTAAATAACTAATTTGACATTTATAGATTCTATGCAAAAACTAGTAAACGTCAAATTTATATTACACTATTGGCCTGCCCCATCTTCCCTCGGGTTGTACGTCATATATAGCATTTGTCCATCTGGAATAATGTACCTTCCAAATAGCGAAATAATTCATCAAATAGGTGTAGGAATTTTATATTATAAGTAACTATAAAATAAAAAAGGTTTTATAACCCAACAACGAGGTAATTATGATTTGAATACGTAATGAGTTGATAAGTATGTATGTACATATTGTTTAGTTTTAAATGTGCGGCTCGCCGTACACAGATAAGTCCTTAGAAGTTTTCATGTACGGCTATGCCATTGTTTTAAACACTGCAAGTGTATTGGAAATGAATAAATAAATAGAGGTTCCATAGTTTATCCACAACATACACACAAATTCACAAAATTAAAATTCTCTCTGTAATGTACCAGCTAATATAAGATAAGAAGAAGAGGAGAAATAGTTCTCGCAGACACGGTTCACACGACATTTTATTTTATGATCTGTAGATTTCCAAATAAAACAATTAAAATCTGTAATTATTCTTCTGAATCTGGATGTTTTTCTTTTGCAAATTGTTTTGTTAACTCCCAGTGACACTGGATTGACCACTAAAGACAAAACAATGGAGTCTTCTGGATAATTTGTTATTTTCCATTATATTTTACCTTTGAAAGTGTGACTAGAAGATCCCTCTTATGTTTTTAGTTGTCTTATTTCTTACGCTTTTAGGTCGTCGTCCGATCATCCTCAAATTTTGCATACACGTTGTCAGGGGTACGGCAAAATACATAGGGTACCTTTATCCAGAGAAGGTACTGTTCCCGAAGAACAGAATTTTTTTGACAAAATCTACTATAACGCGAGGGAATCCGCCGACTAAATCTAGTCTAATATATTTTTCCTTGATACCTACAATACGGGTAACATGTACGTTCACGTTATTACAATTTCAGCCGCTTAATTTGCCTCGGGTATCAAACTGCAGTCATTTGTATCGCGTCGCCTCCAGCACTCATAAATATCCACTTGACATCAGCGGACACTTACATTAACTCGCCATTCTGATACTTAGGATTGATTCACATGATACTAAATGTTACATATCGAAAGTTGCCCACTTTATTAGGAACTAGATGTTGCCGACAAATTCGCCCGCTTTAATCTAAGTATTGTCAATAAATTTCTGTCCTTCGGGAGGCGGAGATACTTTTGAGATAGATGAGAGGTGTCGTATGTCCTGTGCTATACAATTACCTGACATCGTGTATGCGAAATTTTATGATGATCGGTCGAGTAGATAAGGCGTGTAAGCGTTAAAACAGTCAAACTGACATTCGTAATTATAATATTGGTAAGGATTCTATAAGGACTATTAGTACGAGATCTTAAGACCAGGTCGTGATCAATGCCATTTTAGAAAAGCTGATTTACAGTATTTCTGTAATAATTATGTAGATAATTGACTTATCTATAATATTATGTTTGAATGTAGGGCCTATTTTACTTATTTTGTATTTTCTTTTAGTTTTGAACTTAAATAACCAAATGTTAATTACATAATATTGTCTTATGTTTACGCAAATGTTATACATTAAAATTAAACACTTTATACGGATTTTGTCGCATTGTTTATTTTACTTTAAACACTGTTATTATATAATTTTGAAAACTCTAACACAACTATTATTGAACTTTACTATTAAGTTATATATTTTCTAATTAAAATTATTTATATTTAAGTTTACACTTTGCCCTGACGACAAAATCAGGATAAAGTGTTTAATTTCAACAAATATTAATTATCTAGAAAACCATTAACTACATAAACTGTGAAAAATCTGCTGTGCTATAATGACTAATTTATTTATTTATAACTTCTAGGAAAATAACAGGCTACTATCATACATCTAGTAAATTACCGAGTCAATTGATAATACATATAAGCTTCCACACATAGCAAAAAAATATAAATGCAATAGATGAAAAATAACATTAAAATGAGATGAGATTTTCCATACGGAAAAAATAACATTTAGAGATAATAACTTAGGAGTGTTAAACAAGTACATTTATTTAAACATAGCATTCTTATAGGTACCAGTAGTAAGCATAAAATAAGAATTAATAAATTTGACGACTCGATGGCGTAGTGGTTAGTGTAACCGACTGCCACGCCTGAGGTCGCGGGTTCGATTTCCACACAATTCAAACATTTGTGTGCATGAACATGAATTTTTGTCTTGGTCTGGGCGTTTCTATGATTTCTTTCTATGTATAATAATATGTATGTATTTACAAAAAAAAGTATATACATATATATGTTTATCCATTGTCTAGTACCCATAGTACAAGCTCTGCTTAGTTTGGGCTAGATGGTGTTGTGTGTATGTGATAGAATATTATTATTTAAGAAGAAATAATAGAAATAAAAACGCTGCTCGTACATTATATTATCCATAAAAACCTCGTTTGTTGTTTATTGTCTTAACCTAGTACAAAACAAATAAATATTAGGTACTTGGCAATAAGATTTTATTATAATATATAGTACCACGAAGAAAATAGAAGATTAATCAATAGGTAATTTCTTTCCGAAGTGTAATGTTATCTAGAAGGCGAAAGAAACTCTTTTTCCTAACTTGACATTGTTTATCACGTTTATAATAATATCAGCTGTTTATATAAACAGTCCAGCAGCTCGGCACGGGTCTCTTCTCATTGTGACAAAGATCAGTACATATTCCACACCGGCCTAGTGCGGGTCGGCAGAGTTCACGGATCTTCGAGAACATTATAAAGAACTGACAGACATGCAAGTTAAAGAGAGCGATAATTAATTATTTATTAACACATTCCTGGACAGTACGTCGAGAGACGTGAATTATGACCCTCATAATACGGCAGTACGGCTGTAGGCGTCGATTTAAAATATACTAAAAGTAAAACTCCGTCCACGGCCGACTATTTCCCATAGCATTTATAGGAAGGATATGACTTTGTGCCGTTTTAGGCTAAAATACAGACCGCTATAGCCACAGCAAACACTCCTGCCGAAACACAGGGTTTAGAATTCACTTGGTATGAATGTCCGCCTACAGGCGGTTACGTCTCTGACCGTTACTGCCGCAACACATTCTTTTAAAACCGTGTAATGTGGCAATACATCCTCGGACGTGATGTCACTTTGTACGGAAAGTTTGTGTGCCGTATCACAAATTATTGAGAGTGGTTTTGTGTCCGTAAAAGTGTTAAGTACGTTAACATACATTCGCTAGATAAATTCGTATTCGTAAATTTAAACCAATAAACCGTTTCAAAACATCTCCAACTATCCGCAGTAAAGCCACGGACTCCTAAAGCAATAAAGTTGTGACTTGTGACTCCAGCCCGTATTAGGGTATCATAATCGTAGACATAATATAGTTCTGGTCCCCGATAGGGTCCATAACAGGCAGTTCTATACAAAAAGCATGAATGTACCGATCTAGTTCGCGATAAGCCGATAATACGTCCATTAATTTATCAGCCCAGTCCTATCTGTTTAATTGACAAAAAAATGGCGATTTATTTAAACAAAATGTTAAATACTGTGTTTATTTTCTAATTAATGGTTCTAAGTTTGTTTAGGAGGTGGTTACTTGTTATTTTTTGTTGTGTGAAGTATATCTTGAATGTTCACTATTTGCGTTTACAAATATTTTACATTAGAGTACGTTTGCAACTTCGCTCGTATGTGGACTGCCGCGAATGAAAATACACTACTTCTGTGAGCTAGGTAGTCAAAACGACTGCTGTGTGGTATTGAGTTCTCTGCCGAACGATCACGGTATGGAATTCACTGCCAAGGCACGTGTTTCCTTCTTTCTTCAATCCTAGGTACTTTAAGCGGGGCGTGAAAAAGCACCTTCTCAGGCCGTCAAAGTAAAGACCTCAATATCGCCTCGGCTGCTATGAGGCTGATGTGGAGGCCACTGCTCTTAAACCACACGACTGCTTACCATCAGGCGGAGCGTGGTCATAATGACGAGCAAAATAAAAATAAAAAGTAGACATGCTTTTATTCTTAAAAAAAACCACTCCTGCACTAGGAATAATTTCTGTATAGCCGGGTACTTTATAAACATTCCAACAGCGGACATAAATAATACCACCCAGACTCAGAACAACAATTTGTAGATCACACAAATGTTTGTCCCGTGTGGGAATCGAACCCACAACACTCGGCGCGGTGGCAGCGACAAGGCAACTAATTGAACAATTACGCCGTCCGTGCTCGGGTTCTGTAAAAAATCTCAAGAGCTGCACCGAATCTAAACATATACCCGATAGACGGCAATAAGTTCGCTCCCTGTTATGTGAGACCTACAAGATAATGTAACGGAATGAGAGTGTAATGTATACAGGGTGTGCCAGAAGTCGACGTCAAACCGGAATCAGGTAACAGCTATAATCGCTATCAGAAAAATAATTCAAAAAGTAAATATCTGTAGTAACAGGAGTGAAAAGACCGTCACAGGGTGTAGAATTTATTATTATTTTTTAATGCCTGTTATTTATAAAATGCTTAAATTTTTTTCCTGATAGCTATTATATTTAACTTAGCCTGTTACCTAATTCCAGCTTAATGTCAACTTCTGGGATACCCTGTATAAGAGGCGAAGATGTATCTTTGCCTGAGACAGGCAAGGGATATACAAGCGTCAGCATTTGTCTTTATATTATATGTAAAGTAAATATAGCGATAGCCTAGTAGGAGACCGTTGGACTGCAACGCAGAGGTCTCGACTTCGATCCCAAGGCACGCATCTCTGACTTTTCAAAGTTATATGCGTATTAATTAATTATCGCTAGCTTTAACGGTGAAAGAAAACACCGTTAATAAACCTGCATGTCTGAGAGTTCTCCATAATGTTCTGGAAGATATGTAAAGTCTGCCAACCCGCTGTGGGCCAGCGTGGTGGACTATGGCCTAACCCTTCACACACAGAGAAGAGGCCCGTGTCCAGCAGCGGGACAGTTTAAAATAGGGCTGATATTGTTATGAATAAAACATGCTGTTATTTTAAGGTAGCTACTGCGGTGTATTGTGGTGCTGGTAGCCATTGTGTGGCATGACCTTTAAGTAGTCAAAGTAGACAAATGAATAATTGTTAGTCACAAAGCTCGTAAACTAGATTAATCACTAGACGAATAGATCTAGCTTTTAAAGATTGGATATATCGATTTGAATGGGCAAACACTGGTTGTTAGGGCTGTCCAACGAAAGATAATACAGATTTTTTTTCACTGCTTCCCAAAAAAGGGTGTTATAAGTATATTGAATCGAATTAGACGTTATTTGGCGGAAATACAGTGTAATAAAATAATTGGGAAGAGAGGAACCCGCCACGCTTGCCTACCCCAACTATTGCAACAGACAAGATATGGAGTTTAACTTGTGTGTATAGACCTATACTTTATTTATTTATTTATTTATTTATTTACATTCAATTACTCACTACACTCACAGTTTCCCAACACGTGCAGTAAGCCATTACATTTGATTATGTATTTGTACAGAAACATTCACAAATTTTGGTAATAGTAGCTTTTTTTGTAAAAAACAGATCAAGTACCGGATACTGAGCTATCAGGGCGTTGAGCAGTGCAATCGCTCGATTAGTCGGTGCATATTGGGCGGTGCACGTTCGTACTGGCGGTGCGGCCAGAAGACGGCGCGAGCGTAATCGCGTATACTGGTTAGGCACTGATAATGAGCACCGAGACAAACAACACGGGTTGTCGATTTTATTGTTCATCAGTAAATAATAGTGCAATACTAATGCACATTTGCGGCGTGTTTCAAGCGTATCGATGCCTACCATTCCAGATACGAAAAGAGACGGATAAAGATAAGGATAAAATCCATAAAGCTTCTTGTACAAATAACGAGCGAATTTGCGCTGAACGCGTTCTATCATTATGCTGTACTTAGCCTCGTGCGGGTCCCAGACTATTGAGTTATACTCTAAGATACTCCGCACAAAAGAAAAGTACAGCACAACGACAGCACTCCTGCTCTAAAATGGTGCGGATTGCCTCATTACAAAGCCCAATGCTTTCAAGCTTTGACTGCAGATGCTTGTGATGTGCATGTTAAAAGTTAGGCCCGAATCCACAGTCAGACCCAAGTCACGCACAAGTGTGACGCGCTCCAGCGAGACATCTGATATGCTATAAACATGATGATATGGCGAGCGAGATCTTGTCAAAGTTATGGTTTTACATTTGTTTGTATTAAAGTCCAGTCTGTTTCGGATACCCCAGGCTACAACACTATCGATGTCCCGCTGAAGCATTTCACAGTCTGTTACGTTATTAATACCCAAGAACAGCTTCAAATCGTCCGCAAACATAAGACACTGCGATGCTTTAACAACACTTGGCAAGTCATTGATCATTATTAAAAATTGCGTCGGACCTAAAATGCTGCCTTGGCTCACGCCAGAGCGGGTGATATATGCGCTAGACTTGTAATTACCTAGCTGGACATACTGTGTGCGGTTCGCAAAATAGTTGGCAAATAATTTTAATAGATTAGGAGTAAATCCAAATGCAGCGAATTTTTGCAGAAGTATACCATTGTGGACACGATCAAAGGCTTTTTTGAAGTCGAAATATGCCGCATCCACCTGCCTATTCTGATCCATTTCGCTTACACAGTAGTCAACAAAGTTAATTAAATTTGTAGCTGTTGACTTACCGGCACTAAAACCATGCTGACATTCACTTAGTTGCGATGTAATCTGTCTAGTGATATGTTTGTTTAATATATGCTCAAATACCTTGCCAAGCGCTGACAACACCGCAATGGGTCTATGGTTTATAACTTCATACCTGGAGCCATCCTTGGGTACAGGTGTAACGCGTGAGACCTTCCACCTAGCTGGATAAGTAGCAGATTTCAAAGCTAAATTTAATATATGTAGAAGAGGTTGCTGGAGTACTCTAATACAGTCCTTGATAATAAAAGCAGGTATGCCGTCAGGTCCTACAGATGATTTAGTCTTTAACTGTTTGACGGCTAATAACAAATCAGACTCATCGATAAAATCTATTGCAATTCTCGACGAGCAGAGATTTCGTCCTCCGTCAGAGTCATGTGTGATTTCTGGGTCAGATGTTAGCTCATCAACTAAAAATACCGATTGGAAATAGGTTGCAAAAGCATTTGCAGCATCCTGACCGCAGACTACGCTTCCATTATACTCGAATTGATCGCAGGTGTGCCGCGAACAACGTTGTGCTTTTACAAATGTCCAAAAAGCTTTCGGATCCCTCTTTATACCCGTCTCAGTTCGCTCGATAAAGTTGGCATATGCCTCCTTTATTAACTCTTTAACTCGTTGCCTACAAAACACAAACAATTCCCTATTGAAAACTAAATGTAATTCTCTAAATTTCTTCAGATGATAGTACTTCAATTTTATATTTTTTATTAAATCTGATGTATACCACTTAGGGTATATATATTTGTAATTATTTACAGTTTTAAAAGGAACATTATAATGAATGCTATTCGTTATCTGTGAATAGAAGGCATCCAACGCTTCATTAACATCAGTAGAACCCATTACTTCCGACCAAGATAATGTGGCAATAGATTCATACAGCGAATAGATGTCCGCTTTTTTAAAGTTCCACTGCGGCGAAGATGAGTCATGTTGTTGTGACAGCGCGGGCAGCGAGCGAGCACGCTCAGCGGCCGGCCGCGGCACGCGCAGCCGGACCCCGAGCGGCGGGTGATGCGCGTCAACAGGCACTAGCGGCTCGATGTCGTCCGTCACACTTACATGCTCATCGCCCAGATTACTCAGTACCAGATCCAACATATTGCCTAATATATTAAAAATAACATTGTGTTGCTTTAGTTTACAAAACGCGAGAAAATATGCGAAATGTAAACTAACATTTTGACTACACGAGTTCAAATTGAAGTCACCAATAATCAAAACACCCAATCTTGGATATTTTTGAATTATATTTTCCAAGACAGAAAAAGTGTTCATATATTTTTCATCTGCAGAATTAGGCGGTATGTATACAGAACATAATAACATCCTTTTAAATTTAAAATTAACTATTGCAGCTACAACTTCGATATCTCTAGTGTAACCATCAACATCAATAATTTGCATGACAGAGTATTGTGCTCGCACGGCCAACAACACTCCTCCCCAACCAGCATCATTAGCACGGTCACGGCGTAGCACAGTATACCCGCTAGGAAACACTTCCCCATCATGAATACTACTCACTAAAAATGTCTCCGTCAACGCATATACATCCGCAGATTCATTAAGTACAGACAACTTAAATATATCTAATTTAGATCGCAATCCTCTTACGTTCTGATATATTATAGTGTAACATTTAGGTTTTGGGGGCTTGTACACTTTGTTTACGAAATCCACTCCGCCACGGTTTAACACAAATATCTTCAGGCCAGATGTCTGGAGACATATACCTGTCCAAACACACAAATTAAACCCATATCATCAATCTTCATTAGGTGCATCACACATACGTGTGTGGTACTTAGTTTCCTAAACGAATGAACCGATTTTGATTTCGATTTTTGTTTGAAAGGTAACTTGATCGATTGTTCATAGCTACTGACTCCAGAAAATCTGTTTAGCCGTTTGAAGGTCATCAACTCTTTTATACGTGGGTCACGAAGGAAAGTAAGCAACTTCCACAGGTCTAAGCGATTCGCAATTTGGTACTATATTACTTCAATGATGTTACAAGAACATGGTACATAGTATACACATACTTGACTTAGAAGTCCACTTTGGGGCGTGTTTTTTTTATTTGTCATATATATTTTTATATAAAACTATTACCATCATAAACCTTATATTAAAAGGTACTACATCACCTGACAATAAAAGCCAGAAAAAGAAAGAAAGAACATTAATCTACATAGACCACACTGCAAGAAACACGATAGCTGCCAACCGGAGATGTTCCGTTTGACATATTTAATACAAACTGCATGTGTCAATGACAACTACTTACCGCTGTGCCACCGAGACAGTCTGACATATACAAAATCTATTCAATCGATTACAGTTAAGAATTTATATCCTATAATAACAGATTAATATATAATAAATATAAAATAAAAAAGACCTTAAAAAAAATTTACCGCCGCAGCCAATCTTAACAAGCCTATTCACCAATTCATTCGCGCATTATGACAATGGCAATAGGATCGCTCGTAGTCCTGACCATGGTGCAATACATTTATTCCAAGGCCCTAAGGGACAAATGGTCTCCAAACCGAATTTCAATCATGGCGGTCAATCTTAACGGAGAACCTGCGCAGAAGATTCCATAGCACACAAGTGCGTATCCAAACAGAAGTATGCATGTAAACAAAATGGACTCTCTATTCCCTCGTTCACATTGTCCGATGGGACAGCAAACCGACAAGACCGGAGATATCAGGCATATAATATTTGACAGATGAGTCGTCATCCACATCCCAGAATTGTCTGGTACCCACCCGAGTATGTGAGGCTTAACTCAGAATTGAACAGCAGTATGTCACCGGTGTTTTGAATAGGGGGCCACCCTGAAATATAACTCAAGATACTCCAATGAGCGTTTGTCCAACGGCTTAACGTGCTTACCGAGGCTTGGCACGGGCAGCTGATATAATTGAACAAACATAATCTACCCGCATCCAGCATCCTTGAATTACAGAGCAATCTCTCTGATCTAACACGTACCGGTGCATAGTATATGCAAATGTGCAGATCGCGAATAAGATACGCCCATTTGGTCTCTGTAGCATGATAACATCGATAATGCTTTACATTACTATTTTGCGCACTAATTATTGCTCTATTAATGTTGGTTTCGTTACCGTTTAAATTAATACGGATGTTTATAATAGCTGGTTAAACGATGCGCTGTTATTTTACTCGTTTTGTTAGGCTGATGGCATGTTATTAAATAATAATATAACAAGTTTAAGAACACATGCAGTATGTTAATTAACGAAAGGCCGTAAACACACAAATGCTGGCAATATTTTTATGAAAAGTCACGATTTATAATGTAAAATTAGAAGCGCCCTATTTGCGACCAAAATAGTTGTGCGTAGTAAGCAGGTAAAGCATTTATCGTATTTAAGTTACTTAATGTTAAATAGGTAATCACAGCTTCTAAGCTGTCATCGAAGCCGCCTTGCTGAGTGACAAGTGCTCGAATCACACACGGAGCAATCAATTTGTGTGATTTGCAAATGATTGTGTCTTGGGTCTGGCTGTACTTTGAGTCAGTTAATTGTGTGTTGGTAAGTGCCTACGACGCATTGCTTATACAAAATATTGTTAATAAATAATATCTTCCATGTAATCAATCAATGAATCAGAGCCTTGCAGTCCACTGGTGATCATGGGCCTCACCAGCTTATGTCACAGTTTTATAACACAAAAATGGTTTCACAATAATCAAGTAACAATTATTCGAAACATTCGCGTGCTGTTAAATGTGATGTGATAAAATGTGATGGCATGACATTAATGCTTCTTAGCAATTTCGAAACATAACCTCAATGTCGCTATAAATGAACTATTTTTCCAAAAGAAGCAATATTTGTAATAAAATGAATTCTGATTTTTAGTTTATGACGTTGGGTTTAGCCAAATACCATGCCATATAAAATGCATATTTAATATATAATAATATCAGCCCTGTATTAAACTGTCCCACTGCTGGGCATGGGCCTCTTGTCACTGTGAAAAGGAATAGGCCATAGTCTACCACACTGGCCTAGTGCGGGTTGGCAGACTTCACATATCTTCGAGAACACTATGGAGAACTCTCAGACATGCAGGTTTCCTCATGATGTTTTCCTTCACCGTTAAAGCAAGCTTTAATTGACTATCTAATACGCATATAACTCCGAAAAGTCAGAGATACGCGCCTTGGGTTCGAACTCAACACACTAGGCCTTCACTGGATAAAATGGATATTATGTTATTTTATTTTATCTGATAATAGTTATCACTAAAACTAAAAAAGACACGTAATAATTTCTGCGACGCGGGCAACTTTACAAAAATCAACATTTAACATATAACGTTTATTAGACTAGATCAGAACTCTATTTGAACACATTTTATTACAAGGGGCTTTCTGAATAGGCAGCTTAACCCTTAGACAAGTTCAATACAAATCAGGCATTTACCTTCAAAAGGAAATGGAGCGAAAGATAAATGAATTCCACGATTATCGTCACAAGTTGCGCATTCTGGGTCTCGGACATACTTATCAGATGTTCCAACAAAGGGTTATAATATTTCATCGGATGTTCCGGACACTATCCTATGAGAATCGTAAGTAATCTGTAACTTCAGCTCATTGAATTTCAAAGGACCAACGGTCTGTAGTACCCTTGTAATAAAGTATTTGATTTGTTTTACCGTCTATTTGCGCAGGTGCTTTTCTGTTTATGCTTTTTGTATTGTTATTACGCGTATGTAGCTATAACGGGTTAGGCTGCGATGAGGCTGCGATGTATTATGGCAACATTTTGTCAGTTATATTTTAAGGTGATGCAGGCAAGTATGTCGCTGTTCACTCCGTGCCGCTAGTGATAATTTCCTTAAAAAGACTGACCTAAAGATCGGATGTGTGTCCATGTGGTAATAGTAAGCACAAAAGAATTTTAACATTATTTTTCGTTCATACTTACTTTAGTAGATAGAGTGCCCGTATAACCCGCAAGAGATAACCAGAAGTGTATTTCACGCTATATACATATATATGTATATATATACTCACACACTGTATTTCGATTCCACAGTGACGTAGGATTGTTAATCATGTGACTGATTATGATATGTAATGTCTGTCAATATTTATATTTCTCTATTTATGTAAGGTTTTATATATTTTTGTAAGATTTTCTTATATTCTAAGTTTATTTTTGTTTCAATTAATGCATTGTCTTAGTGATTAAAGTGCTACCATCAATATACTTAATTGGTTCATAATGTGACACCTTAAAAGTTACACACTAAGTGTTAGTATTTCTTTTGTTAAAATAAGCATTAATGTTATAACTACTGGATGTCCAAGTTAATAAATAAACAAATTTGTCTCGAGGTGGTATCCCGAGTCAGCAGCGTCAATTAATCACTACTGTGTGCCACAAAGCCAGTGGTCCTGGGCCAAAACACTCTTCAGCCATATCGTATTGACGTCCCATCGGATCTTATAGTCCTAAAAGTGAGGAAACAGACAGTGCATTTTTAATAGCGCACACGCTTGTGCACTATATATCTACCGCACAGGCGCTTAATCGCCGTTAAAATTGGCCGCAGCGATCGAAATTTAGGGCTCCGGCCGTTAAGGTCCCATTTCGTTACGCGCCCGGCCGAGACGGTCCCATTGTAAAACAACTTGAGCAAATACTGTCGAAACAAAAGTGTTTTTGAATTTAAATATTTTTGTTTTGTGCTGCGTGTATCATGTATTAGCTTTAGACACACTTTACACAGTTTACAAATTTTTCACTGTGGGTGCGTACCGGCCGGGGGCGTACCGGAATGGGACCCTAACGGCCGGACCCAAATTTAGACAGGACAGGACATTATTACAGGGACATTTTGTCAATTAGGACTATCGTTTTTGTTCTCACCAGTCTGCGCAACTAGTGAGTAAGGTTCTGTCAATTCTATCACAACTGCTGTCAAAAGCCCAAAGCATTGTCGGTTTCTATCAAATGTTTCTATAGTTACTGTTGAAGTGACTAAAAAGTATGAGATCTAAAGACATAACTGTTCATAAGCAACTCCAGTGGTAAATACGGGCGCGATAGCTCTCTTTATATTTACAAGTTGCCAATCAATTTCTTCACTCACCTCTGCTAGCCCTCTATCCGGGCACGTAAGCATGAGAGCAGATATCAATAAAAGCCAATCGAACAGCGTCATTAAAATAAACGAGTACAAACGGCAGTCGTTCTAATTAACTAAGTATCCATTTGGCCCGCCATTAATTCGGTCCAACACATCATTATCGGAGCTTTTACCCTTAACTTGTTTCCCATAAATCTATAGATAGTTGGACACTAGATTTACCTATCGGACTCTAAAGCCTCATACTCACTAGCAAATATTGGTTTACCACACAACACATAGAGATATACAGCCTATTTTCTTATTTTATAAACAAACTAGCTGTCCCGAAAGACGTCGTCCTGTAGACACGAAAAAAAAAACAAGTTATTACCATTCTCAAATCCACTTGAACACACAAAAAATTTCATCCAATCGGTTCAGCCGTTTAGGAGGAGTTTAATTACAAACACACGCACAGAAGATTTATATATATAAAGACAAGCTGTTACCCGCGACTTCGTCCGTGTGGATATTATATATTTATATATGTGTATTTTCTAAAATAAAAGTAGTCTTACTTCCTTATAACATCAGCTATCTGCCAGTGAAAGTCACGTCAAAATCAGACCCACCGTTTCAGAGATGAGATTAGCCGGAACAGACAGACAGAGAGACAAAAATTTTAAATTGGATTTTGATATAATATAAAAAACTGTTATTTTGACATTGCAAACAGAGACACTTTAATTTTATTTATTTGTATAAAGATAACATGCTGGTAACTAAAGATCTATTTCTACGTATCATCTTAATTTCTTTTGTCATCTCTACTTATTAGAGAATGAATATACCTAGTCTAAAACAGTAACTGAATAATATCGAAATCAAAATATCTTTGTTCATTTCAGTTACAAAGTAACACTTATGAACGTTAAGGTTACACTAATTAAAGTATGCTGTGAATTTAGATTTACTTGTTGCCACATTCGGCAAAGCAAGAGCGTAGAACCAATACAGCAATGAGAATGCTTTCACTCCTTAACTACTCGACCGATCATCATGAAATTTCGCATACACTTTGTCAGGGAAACAGATAAAGAAATAGAATACCTTTTATACAGGAAAAAGTTTTGTTACTATTTTAACCTAGTAACGCGATCTAAGTCGTTGCCAAAATCTAGAAATTTCACAATGAGTTTGTTATTTACCAAATAAGAGAAAATTCTAAACTTAGTCTCTGCTTACCCCTTGGAAGTCTACCTTATAGAGGTAGGCAGAAATGTATAACATTCACGTTTTGCTAATTATGTTGTATAGCCTCCGTAATAAGGACAAGCCTATTCCCATCTGCCGAGCATATGTATTTTCAGATATCGTTCTACTATTGACTTTTACACACACAGTCTCACACCTGTATCCTCAAAGAAGTTGGCAGAGGTTGTATCGCACCACATCCCACCAACTATGTTATTAAGACCTATAAAGCCATTTTATTTTTTTTATTTTTTGCTTTGTTGTCAAACGAGCAGACGGATCGCGTGATGGTAAGCGATTACACCAGAGGAGTTACCAGTGCTTTGCCGGCCTTTTAAAAAGGAGTACGCTCATTCCTAAAGTGTTAAAGGTCGTCTTGGACCGAAAATACCGCAGGCGATAGACTTAAATAGTCTTAAGACTTAAGTCAAATATTCTAAGTCAATTCTATCGGACACAGTTCCAGACTCTATACTGCTTTTGTCAATTTCTTGGCAGTAAGGCCTAATACTGTACCATCCAGAAATTGAACACGAGACCTCATACAAAGCCATTCACTTCCGCTACATTATCTAGCCAGTCATGTAGTAACAAAAATATATGAGTAAGTGAGCATGAAGCTTAATCCGGCACACTATTGCGCAAGTAAAGGCGGCGCGGGCGCAGCGCGTGTGACCGATACATATCGGGGTAATGATTGATACCGCCGCCCATTTGCCAAACTAGTTCCAACACGGCGTGCACCCAGTAAATGTGCGACTATTTACAGAATTACAGACGTATATGCATGTGGCGTAATGGTTTAAATGGTTCGACACAATGTCTCGTTGAGTGGATTCGATCGCCGTACGGGTCAGAAATTTGTATGACCCAGAAATAGTTAAGATTCATTGTTTAAATGGGTGTTCTTTTGTATCCGATGTTTCAATATTTGTAAAGTAACTTGCGATTGTTTTGGAATGTAAAACGCAATTAAAAATAATCCTCTCATCAGTATCATATGTATTTTGACACAAATTTACGATTTTTAACTAAATCGTTCATTTATGTGATATGCCTTGATTTTACTGTAAAAATATTTACAAAACTATAAGATTTCTAAAATGATAAAATTAAATATAATATAATTAATTAATTAATTATAATAATTAATTATTATAATTAATTTAATTATAGCGTGTGGAATGTTATGAAAGTGAATGAAGCCAGAGAAGTGTGTCAGGATCGTAGCAAATGGAAATCCGTAGTCTCTGCCTACCCCTCTGGGAAACAGGCGTGAATTTATGTATGTATGTATGTATAAAATTAAATGAATCAGTCTTTAAATAGTCTTGAAATTCACAGCATATTATCCATAGAAATACGAGTAATTGAATATCTTGCTCACTGCAGGCAAACAATAAAAGGCTTAAATATGTCTCTATCCATTTCACACCTATGGCGCGGGTTCTCATTTATAAATATGTTTAAATATTCGGATATTTGCAAACCATTCAAAAATTTTTTATGAAACATGTCATACAAAAAATACATGCCCTATATTAACAAATTTGTATATAGTGTATTTTTAATCGAGAAAGAGGTTTTTTTTAAGGTGGCACGGTAAAGTGGTTGTAACGGACCTGATGGAAAGCCCAATTACGGTCCAGAGACAGTGACGACGAGGAGAAAACAGATGTCTTCTAACCGTCGTCAGTGTCAAGCTGGTCTGACCAGATGCTTCTTCACACTACGTTTGAAGAATGTCATAGAAGGGAGGAAACACATATGCCAGAAGACTGTTCCAAAGTTGTATGGTACGGCATAAAAAGGAATTGCTGAACCTTTTGGTGCGAGACGGCATTTGTTATCATTTAATTCTGCCTTTATTTTTTAATTGTCGATGTATTTTATGAATAAGGTCACTAAAGCATACAAAAGGCAGCATTTTAGATATAATAATTAAAATCTTGAGCTGCGGCGAACCGCCGACGGCCAGACCAATTGTTTTAAATTACGTCGGCCATACCAGCAATTAACAGATTAAACAATTACCTTACTAAAGCAAGCTGGACATTTGGCCTTTTATAAAAGTACCGCAGTTGCAGGCAAAGCCGGCAACAGAAGCTAGTCTAAAATTAAACCGTCGGAAGTCGTAGTTTTCATGGACTGACGATGGCATCCACTGATGCGTCCTGCCTACCGGCCCATCCGACTCAAATCGTGATAAATGCGACAAACTACGATCTTAACTCGTTCAGGAACATTATTTATTTTTGGCGGCAACCGCCTAATGAACGAGTTGGATTGGTAGCCCGTCTACTTATATCATTGCTCGAAAAACGGTACTGGGAACGCATAGACGTATATTATGAACGGTAATTTATTTTATTGCAAATTTATGTTACGGTAGTTAAAGATAAAGATACGCTACTTTGCTTTGATATAAATACATACACTCTTGCCTTTATCCCTAAAAAGGTATATAGCGGTGCATTTCACCCTCACTTCGGACAGCTAGGTTTAGGTCCGACGTAATAAGTGCGATAGCCAAATGGGAGACCGTTGGACTGCAATGCAGAGGTGTCAAGTTCGATCCCAAGATGCGCATCTCTGACTTTTCGAAGTAATATATATTAAAATGTAAATTATTGCTAGCTTTAACAGTCAAGGAAAACATCGTGAGGAATCTTGCATGTCTAAAAGTTCTTCATAATGTTCTTGAAGATATGTGAAGTACTCACAGAGAGAAGAGGCCCATGTCCAGCAGTGGGACATTTTAATACAGGACTGATATTATTATTATAGGTGCGAGCATATTGTTGACTTCACACAGAACTAGATGACGTACCTTACTGTACTCGATGATTAATTAAACTCGTGATAGCGATAGGCAGATGTCGATAACACCCACATTACGGCAGCAGGTCTCATGTAGTTTATTGCCCTCACCTGGGCACAGTTCCAAACTTCGTCCTGGTACTTGGCACAAAGACAGACCATATCCCGAAATAACATATAGGATATTATTTACGTCGGACCGGATTCACGTAGGCAAAGTCACCGTCTGAAACTAGTTGCTTTATAAATTATACGATCGATGGCGCTTAGCATCGCCTTAGATGCTAATGTGGAGGCAAAATTCTAATCCCACACGTACGTCCATGAATAGCTTAGTCGATAAAACGACGACATGGTTTGCCAAGGTAGCAAGTTCAAGTCTTTATGGCTTATCTTCTACCCTGATTATAATGGATATTCATTTTTTTAATTAGAAAATATATATGTGAATTCATTTTTTAAATGAGAAAATAACAACGGCCGCACTAAGAATAAATCCATATAAAAATAATAAAAATATTATTATTTGTATAGCTATGCTCATAATAATATACACAAATACATATACTATAAAGTGCAAATGTAAAAAAATAATAGACTTAAAGGTACGTAATTTAATTAATAATGTAACGTTATTAATGATATTATATGTGCTCATTATAATTTAATACAATTTTATAATTCGTTATTCAATGTAATTTAATTCATGACATAAATTCACGATGCTAATTAATAAAGGACAATATTTATTATATTTCATACAGTACCTACTGTTTTATATTATTATTGTTATCTTAATGTTATCTAATATTCACATATTGTTTAACAAAAATATTAATTTTGCATACCGTTCATACGGTAAGACATGCTGTGCTTATTTTATTATTTAAACATCTTTATAACCGTGTTTCTAGCAAATAAAGATTATTATTATTCCATTTACTCTAATATTTTGTCGCAATTATATTTACATTATATATAAAAAATATAAAATATTATATTCATAATATTATTATTATTATATCCAAACAACGGAACAAATAACATCCAGACTCAGGACAACTATTTCTGGATCACACAAATTTTTGTCGCGTGTGGGAATCGAACCCACAACACTCGGCGTGGCGACAATGGCGAGGTGACCACTTCAACCATTACACCATCCGTGCAGTCAGTTCATTAAATAACGCCAAACATGGATGATATATCGCACCTTCGGTGCAACAAAGCCACAACTACGCAAAATTGCAAAAATGAAATAAATATGCAGAATTGTCTGCAAGTCATACCTGCGTTTGGATAAACAAAGACAGCTATGAAATTATTGGAATATTCTACTAGATGGCACTAGTGCCTTTGTGGTTATTACTACTTTTTCTATGGCTTTTGGGACAACGAGGTCTGATTGGTCAGTAGTGCCCCGCGCCCTTCGTGAGTTGGTTGCGTCCTGGAGCTACAACTACTTAAAGGTATTTATGGCCACTTTTATTCATATCTGATGGAGCAACAAAGGCGCATATACTTTAGTGACATCAATTCTTTTTTCTTATTTGTGAGAAATTTGGAAAAACAAAGTCATTCGTTGTAAAATGTATATGTTGGTCCAATATTTGGATTTGTGTGTAATATAATTGGAACAACAAAAGCATTACTTTTTTAAGGTTTTTGTTGGTCCAATATTATGATCTGTGTGTAATATAATTGGAACAACAAAGACATTAGTATTTTAAGGTTTTTGTTGGACCAATATTATGATTTGTGTGTAATATAATTGGAACAACAACGACACTACGTTTTTAAGGTTTTTGTTGGACCAATATTATGATTTGTGAGTAATTTAATTGGAACTATAAAGTCCAGATCAGAATAAAGCTTTTGTAGGTCCAACAACATAGTTTTATAAATCAGATTGATGGAATTACGAAACCATAAATGATAAAAAGGCTTTCTAGGCCCAGCATTACTACTATTGGTCGGATTATGAAAATACTTGTTACCTTGTTATTCAAAATGTCTGTATCTAATTAGTTTCCTACGTGATTAAAATTAAAATTATATCTTTGTTTCTCCATAATTTCGATAATATTATCGTAAATTTTGATACTGTAGGGCTATTTAAATAAATGTTAATCATTTTTAACTTCTATTACTACTAGGTACTTATTTTTGTTGTTATAACGCTGAAAAACAATATTTTATTTTTCAATAGGAAGTACCGTAAACGCACCTATTAACGACAGTTTCAGCATGGTTTATATTGATATGAAAAAATAAGTATAAAGTTTAATAACTCCTCGTAAGTTATTAGGTACGTTTACGGTAGTAATAGTTAAAAATAAAGTAAAACTCCTATGATTTTGCAATCTAGCATTATGTAGCAAATGAGAATAGTCCAAGTAACTTCTTATGATCAGTAAAATGATGGCATGTCTTGCTTGACCGTTTATTATGCATTCTGCTCACAAATATTATAAATTTCATTGTAGAGAATGATGGGTTCCCGATGCAGAAAAATTATTTCTATGGTTCAAATTCAACAAGATGTTTCATCAAAGGACCGAACATTAGTTAATGATTGGTTAGACAAATTAGATCCAGCGAAACAGAACAATAATTTTGACTGCAATTTAGAAGCTTCCAGTATCCCACCAAACTATAATATCAATGAAGTATCATGTTCTAAAACTGACACCCGTATGATCGACCGCACCACGAATAATGTAGGAGAAGCCCGCACTGACACAGTTATTGTTGATTCATTGTTGCAAAATACCATTATAGAGGAGAATGTGATAATGAAGAGTAGTACCAAAGACAGCACAAAATGTAACGTTTCGGATGACAGAGATTTAGCTTCGTCCGATGTGATTAATATTAATTTACCCTCAGAAGATATCATTGAAAAAAATGTGGATCAAGACTCTGATATAAATGATTATTCAGGAAGTGATGGATCGCAATATTTACCACCACGAAAAAAGCGCCCTAGAAAAAAAGTTTTTGAGCCAATTCATCGTATGTCTAGCTCTAGCAGTAATTCGACTAGCTCTAGCAGTAGTTCGTCTAGCTCCAGTAGCAGCAGTTCGTCCACCTCAAGCACTGTTTCAAGTGCCTCCAAAAGTGTATCTAATGTATTAAATACAGAAAATAATGCACCTCAAAACAATGCACTCCCAAGTCAGGTACCAAAGTCCAAAAAACGGACCAAAAATCCAAACCAATGGAAAAAAAACGTGAGACAGAATTCAAAGAATATTGGACAAGCTTACATATCTAGTAGAGGAAAAGCCATGCCTAAAAAGAAGATCCGCCCACCCTGTAAGAATACTTGTACCCTGTCATGTTCTAACAAATTTTCCAATGATGATAGAAATACAATATTTAACACGTATTGGGGACTTGGCTCTTTTCAAAGACAGCGTGATTTCCTTGCCTCTTGTATAAAGCAAATCGAACCAGCATTCCGTACTATTAGGATTAAAAAAGATGAAGATTTGAATAAAAGATTTAGAAAACCAAACACAAGTTTTTATTTGATAAATCAAGGTCAAGAGATAAGGGTTTGCAAAACATTCTTGTTGAATACGCTGGCTATAAGTGACAAGCCATTACGTACTGTAATTGCTGGTAGATTTGGTACTGTAAGTGAGATTCCAGTCGATAGACGTGGTAAGCACGGAAAACAAGGAAAGCTTAATGCTGACATAGTACAATCTGTTCGCGACCACATAAATTCAATCCCAAGAATTGAAAGCCACTACATTAGAGCTAATTCGACCAGAGAATATATAGATGGAGGTTTGACTGTAGCCGAGTTACATCGCAATTATCAACAAATTCGCTTATCTAATAACGAGCAAGCAGCCAATTACGACGCATACCATAGGATTTTCAACACACAATTCAATATTAGCTTTTTTATTCCTCGCAAAGACCAGTGCGACGTATGCGAAGCATACAAAAATGCAATAAATAAAGATGAGTTAAAGGCTGCCTACCAACTTCATTTAGAAGAAAAGAGTCTTAGCCGGATAGAAAAAAAGCAAGATTTAGAAAAGTGCAAAATTTCTAATAACAACATGACTGTGGCTATTTACGACCTTCAGGCTGTATTGCCTTGCCCAATAGGTCAATCATCAGCTTTTTTTTATAAAAGCAAACTGAACTGCTACAACTTTACAATCTCCGATATGAAAGATGAGAAAACATCTTGTTTCTTTTGGCACGAGAGCCTGGGCAAGCGAGGTGCCAACGAAATAGGAACTTGTGTATACAATTTTTTGAAAGAATGCTCTTTAACTAAACCAAATTCAGATATTATATTTTTCTCAGACAACTGCTGCGGTCAGCAAAAAAATAAATTTATACTGAGCATGTACTATTACGCTGTTTCAACCTTGCCGATTAAGTCCATAACACACAAGTTCCTAATTCGTGGGCACACTCAAAATGAAGCAGACGCTGTCCACTCAGTTATAGAAAAAAGCATTCGTCGAGCGAAAAAATCTGGACCAATTTACACGCCAGAACAGTACGTGACACTAATCAGAAATGCAAAAATATCTGGCAATAGTTTTATTGTCAATGAAATGAACTTTAGTGACTTCTTTGATTTAAAAGCACTATCTAATGACATAAATTTAAACATTGTCAAAAACATTAATGGAGAGCCTATCAAAATTTCTGAAATTAAAGCCGTACAATTTGTTAAGGATTCTGACACCTATAAGTACAAAAATACTTATAAAACTGATCAGTGGAGTGAAGCTAAAATTAAAATAAGTCGTACGGGTAAGAGAAATGTCCAAGATATTAACTTGATTGCAGTTTATGACTCTAAGTTACCAATTTCGATTAAAAAGCGACAAGATATTACTCAATTAATAAAAGACAATATTGTACCTAGATACTATGAAAATGTATACAACAGTTTGTTTCAATAATTATTTACAGACCCTAAAGACTGTTTAGTATTATGAGAATATGATTCTTTAAAGTCTAAAATTTAAAATATCTCTAAGTACTCCTTTTTTACTTTATTATTTTATTTTTCAATGATACTTTTTTATAAAGGTCAAATTAACTAACTGGTTTAAGTTTCAGTTAGTTATTTGCTTTAAATTTAATTTTTTTTATTTTCTTGTTTTTATTTACTAGCAATTGGTTTTTTAATTATTACATAAGACTGTTATAAACACAAAACTTTATAAGACTGAGCGTGTAGGTAAGTCGGCATTACTTAAAAGGTAATTAAAACTAAGTTTAAAAAATGATGACAATATTTTGAAAGTTTTAAGTACAGTTTTACTATAATTTACTGTATTTTCTAAAATAGCGAAACAAAGTATAAGTAATTAATAAATAATATGAGAATGGAAGACTGTTAAAAGTTGATTTTACAAAGATGAGTGATGTCTGCATTATCTAGAATGTGATTAAAACTAGGTATAAGAAATTATGTTACGTTTTGTTAAGGTTTAATTGTTTTGTTTTCTTTACATTTTGAGATACTTTTTTTTTGATTACTTTTGGTTTCTAGTTGGTTTTATATGATCAAAATAAACAAAATAAATATTTAATATCTTTTGTTTTATTTAAAACTTTATCATAAATCTCATTTGTAGGTAGGCACAAATAATTAAATTATACATATGTATTCCTGGTACAACAAAGTCACATGCCGGTATCTTTTTTGTTTTAACGTTTATTTTACTATTACAGTTACAGTTCGTTTTATTAAAATAAAATAAACAAAATAAATGTGAAATACTTATGGTTTTATTTTTAACTTTATCATAAATCTTAATTGAAGGTAAGGCACAAATAATCAAATTATATTTTTTCCTGGTACAACAAAGTCACAAGTTGGGACCTTTTTTTGTATTTACTGATTATTTACATTCTTTTTTAATAAATCAAAATATTTTTTTATCCTAAACTGTAGGTAAAAGAATGAACTATATCAATTCAAAAGGAATTTACGATACGGTACATAGTCATCTAGTAATGAAGAAAACAGTAAGAAAAAATACTTAAAAGTCTTCTCCTGTAAAATTGCAAAATGACTAGTTGTGGCTTTGTTGCACCGAAGGTGCGATATGTCTTCCATGAATAAGTACATATTAATTCCACGACATCGAAATTTGAATGTTAATATTCATAGACGTGTATAAATTATATAGAGTAATTATATACAGAATTAAATATTATCTGTCAAAATGTCAAAAGTTGCCAGGTGCTATAAGGGGCGGGGCGCTAACTTTGTGAATTAAAGCTAATACATATTAAATAGGTTGCTTTTATAATGTTAGTTGGTACATTTGTCTATGTAAAACTTTATATAAATAACCATTAATAACACATAAACTTCATTTTTAAAGAATACTTGCAATTTGGATTATAAATTGCTAGTATTTTTGGTATTGTGAGTTGAGAATAGGTTTCAATCAATATTACAATGGATACGAACCCATCTTGTTGGCAATTTAAACTAATAAATAACGCACGGTTTAGGGTTAATATTGTTATTATTATAATACCGCAGTGGATTTCAAAAGAGCTTACTTGAAATAATAATGTCCTCCTGACCGAAGTTCGGTCACGGCGGCCAATCTTAACGGAGACTAGCCATCGGCGCAGGAGATATTATAGTGCACAAGCGTGTGCGCAATCACAAGTGCACTCTCTGTTCCCTAACTCTCATCATCCGATGGGACGGATAATCCGACACGACCGGAGAGAGATCAGGCGCAGGACCAACGGCTTTACGTGCTTTCCGAGGCAAGAGGGCGTCTAACACCGCTACTTCCTAACTCCGGGCTCGTATTGAGATTTGTTAACAGAAAAACCCAAGAACTCTTTGTAGGCCCGACCCGGGATTCGAACCCGAGACCTCATGCACAGCAGTCGCATTCACTACCTTCCTACTTACTAGTTATCTTCGAACAATTGCGCTTTTAATGACTAAAACAGTATTGAGCTCAAACAATTTTGTTTGAGACGAATAAAAACATTGCAATTGGGACCTTTTTTAGTCCTCACTTTGCATGCAAGTTTAAGAGACATGTTTCTAGCAAATATGGTTATATTCAATATATAATATAACTGTATTTATGCGAAAAAATACCTAAATACTTTATCCTTCCTTAAAACTAACTGAGACCATAGACTATAGCGCGCACCTGTACCTCTTTGGAGTTCTTGGCGCCATCGTAATTTTATCTGTCTCTGTTGGAACTTTATCATCTCTAAGCCAACCATATTTATGCCAAACGTGTTACAAAATTAAATCTACTAAATAAACAATCTGGTCTTATCGCAATCAACGCTAGACTGCCTTTGGATAGACTAAAATGGTATAAAATATTTTAATATCTGTATGTATAACGTATCTGAGGCCTCAATTGGGACTAAAGATTATGTCCAATAATGTGCAGGACACATCAATTAAAGTAAGAGATAAAAATAATCAAAATATTATCTCGTTGGCGTAAGTTTGTACATATATTGGCATTTTCGTAAGATCCTGGGTTGGGTTTCCGCGTCAAGGAGATTGTAATTGAGTTTATTAAGAAATTATCAATAGCAAAGTTTGGAAACATGCCCGGTACACAGCTCCAAAAATAGCCGAGTACATTAATGCATGAAGTTTAAAACATAGTTAATAAGTTCGAATGATGAATGAATGAAATGAATGTCTTTAAAACTCTTTTCACATTTATTATGCCACTTATTGGTTCAAATTATCAATACAAAGGACAAAATCGCCTGGGCACCAGATTTCTGATGTTCTTAATAAGAAACCTAAATAATTATATACTACTCGTAATACGTGAAGCAAAAACTTTGTAGGTACCTCTTTTTACGAAAATTACGCGGACGGAGAAGTATGAAATTTGGCACAGTTAAAGTTTATATGGAGAGGAAGTTCGGATTCACAATCCTAATATTTATATAAAATATGCATTGTAAATACATTAAATTAATAATAAAATATATTATCAATATCTGACAGGCAACCTTTGGGTGGATTGGAATAATGTATACTATTTATATTATAATATATTTATGTATTTATATGTTACCAAGAAAAAACAAAGTAGCAAGCTTAGGAATATCGTCAATGAAAGAGAATAATCATTTGTTTGTAAAACATAAGTGAATTAACCTGTATAGCCTTGACGGAATCTAAATGAAATGTTATTATAAGGGTAAAAGAAAAACTTAATTACTATCAAACTTAAAATTTAAAACAATTATGGTCGAATTTTGACCACTTGGCGACCGCTAGTTTAGTTTAAAATATCATTGATTGACATAAAGGTTTAGTAGTGGTTTCACACGAACTGTGAGATACGACACTTCTAAAAAATAATATTTTCTTATGTGTCGATTTGCACACCTTCCATTTTAGATGGGATCGTTTCCGACTCAAATTATATGGATATATGAATATCGACGCTTAAAGAAAATATTATTTTTAAACCGTGTCGTTTCGCATATTTCCTGCTAACAGATTCGTGCAAATAGACCACTAAACGACATAAAGTGAAGTAACTACGCTATATTATCTCCCTCACGTGTTTAATTTGCATGTGTATATACATACATTCACAGTTTCACACCTATACCTCTAAAGTTTAGGCAGTGATATATTACACCCATAGTTCGCCAAGTATTTTATCTTATCTTATCTTGTGTGGGGTAAATATTACAGTGTGAGAGATGTTACAGAGCTTCCTTATCTTAACTTGTGTGTGGGGCCAGTCAGTACAGACCGGCGACACTTCGACCCAGTGGGATCTTTTGTGTCGACTTCCTTAATAACGACTGCCATAGATGTTCATGGCAGCCGGGACCGACGGCTTAATGTGCTCCCCGAGGCACGGAGCAGGCGATAATTGTCAATCAATACGAACATAATTTCGAAAAGTCATATAACTTCCGAAAGTCAGAGGTGCGCGACGTGAGTTTGAACCCGAGACCCTCTCCATTGCCGTCTGTTGGGCTCCCCAATGAGATACCGCTGCTCTAAAAAAAAAGTAGAAGTATACTTCTATGTAACAAGAGCGAGAACAGCCAATTGCCGTCACAGTTCCAAACGCCGTGCTGCTACCAAGAATTTCCAGACAGAAAAAACCAATGGCATTTCAAATCCCGAATACACACGTCACATTCACTACCGTTACACCACCAAGGCAGTCTAATAAAAAAGAAAATTAATAAAGAATAAAAACAAAAAGAAACTTTGACATTTCTAATATTAGTAGGATTAGTTAGGTTAGGTTAGTAATCCTACTAATATTAGAAATGTGAGGATGGATAGATGTTTCTTACTCTTTCACGCAAAAACTACTAAACGGATTTTGATGAAACTTTACAGTATTACTGTTTATACACCAGAATAACATATAGGTTACTAAAAAATATCTGCGAGCGAAGCCGCGAGCAAATGCAAAAGTGAGTTTGTTTATTTGTTACGCTTTCACGCCTTATCTACTCGACTGATTATCATGAAACTCCTCATACACGTTGTCAATGAAATTAAAGCACATAGTGTACCTTTACTCCAGAAAAATGTACTAGCAGCGATAGCTCAGTGGGGAGACCAACAGACTGCAACGCAGAGGGTCTCGGGTTCGAACCCACGTCGCGCACCACTGACTTTCGGAAGTTATATAACTTTGACGAAATTATGTGCGTATTGATTGACAATTATCGCATGCTTAGTGCCTCGGAGAGCACATTAAGCCGTCGCTCCCGGCTGCCATGAACATTTATAGCTGTCGTTATTGGGAAGTCAGAGCCTCTAATATCCTGGCACTGACAGACGTCTAGCCTTAGGGTATCGTTAGCCTTCGGCTTGCGGAGGTCAGATGGCAGTCGCTCCGTGTAAAAACTGATATCCAGTCAAATCTGGTTAGACTAGAAAGCCGACTCCAAGTGACTTGGAAATAATAAAGGCTGGGGAGAAGATTCCAGAAAAAAATACTGTTACTAATTTAACCTTTTTTTTTTTTTTTTTTTTGACCCAGGAAAATCCTTTATGGATACTCCTCTTCCCCGGGGGGGGAAGGGAAGTTATGTGAGACTCGCCGCCCCTTAAGGGGGCCAGTATACTCACTAAAAACCTGGGGTGAGCAGTCCCTCCGCCGACGGGGTGGAGCGAGATGGGGTCGCGTTAGCAATCACCATCCCGCCCCGGCGGTTGGCCCGGCTGATGGTAACCGGGCCTCAGCACCTATGGAGCGATGGCCTTGCTCACCAAGGCCACCCCTCAGACGTGTGGGGCCGTGCAAGCCGGTAGAAAGTCCCCCGACTCTGTACCAGTGACCCCACTATACAGGATCGAGAAGGCGAGCAAATCGCCTCCTCCTCGCTCCCGTCCGTCTGCGCCGGAGAGGGTCAGCGAGGGGATTGTTCTCCCTGACCCTCTCCGCGGCCTCCTTCTGCGTCATGACAGCCTCGCAGAAGGAGACCACTGCCTGCCACGACCTCTCGCCGCCGAGCATGGCATTGATCACGCTCGGCAGGGAGAGATCCCCGCCTATTATGGCCGAAAGCGTGTGCCGCTGTGGCCCCCACGCGGCACACGCCTCCAGTGTGTGGAGCGCCGTGTCTTCCGGCGCCCCACACTCGTGGCAGGCCGGGGTCGCCTCCCGTCTCGCGATCTGGTGCTAATACTTTCCGAAGCATCCGTGTCCGGAAAGCACCTGCACCAGTCGGAAGGTCAGCGACCCGAATCGCCGCCCTATCCACCCTCGGAGGACCGGGCGAATGGCCTCCACCGTCCACTGGCCCGGGACCGGTGGAGCCAGGTCCTCCGTCCACCGCCTCAGCAGGGCGACCCGTGCCTGTCGCCGCATGCGTGTGACCTCCTCCCACCCCGGGGGCTCCCCGCGGGACCTCCTCGCCGCCACGAAGTGGTAAACTTCGGCGAGGATCTCCGCTTGTAGCTCCCAGGGGGAGTCACTGGCCAGCACGCACGCAGCCGTCCAGGACACCGTCCGGTAACCGCGTATGGCCCTCGTCGTGACGACCCGCTGCGGACGTCGCAGCAGGGTCTTATTGTCGCGTTACTAATTTAACCTAATCTAACCCATCGTATATTTACGCGAGCGAAACCGCAGGCAAAAGCTAGTACTTAATAAATTGCATAAATAACAAGGATAAGAACATAACTTGCGATCTTTATTTTTTATTTATTTTTATTTATTTATTTAGGTTCACCAACGTTTGTATAGGTACACAAAAAACAATATTAGAATATACATTTACAACAATTATGACATTAGTGCTACAAACACTTAAAGGTAAACACCGCATGCAAACAATATATCTAAGAATTTTACAGAAAAAGAAACATAATATGTACAAATCAATTAATTAACAAAGTAAATTTACATATATTTATTTATTCATTTATTCAACAGCAGACATATAGCAATATTTAAAAAAGAAAAAGAATGGAAACGGAAGCATAAAAATGTTAATAAAATCTGTAGTAAAATGAAAATCATAAATTAGGAAGGCTATTCATGATGGTCGCCTTTTGTTTCGCTACAGAGTCGGCATGCAGATCGATTATACCACTGCAGCTATTAATAATTTTGCATAATCTAGCATACGGCGAATTAGCTCCTAATACTGTTCTTCGGAGTGGCGCATGTAATGGGGTAATAGGCACCCGTGGTAATCTTACCGGAACACGAAAGTTAAACATTGCCAGCAAAAGTGATGAGTCAATTTTATTTTTCAATATTTTGACAGCGAACATAGCATCAAGAATTTGTCTACGTTGGTCTAGAGATTTCATGTTAAAATGTAATAATCTTTTTTTGTACGATGGTATATCCCTACACAACCCAGTAGAATACGTCAGATGCCAGAGAAAGCGCTTTTGCACACGTTCCAGTCGTAACGAATGTACTGCATAATGCGGCCGCCAAATTACACTGCCATACTCTAAGTGACTTCTGACAAGGCTGTTGTAAAGGATTATTTTCGCTTTAGTGTTCCTAAGTATTTTACAGTTTCTTAAAGTTCAGTTCTTTACATACATAAAGTAGTTTAAAGAGTTTATTTTGGCTTAAACAGTCAACAGCTTAGTGTTATAAAAGGTTATTTCACAAGGAAAATGTATAGGCCTGTATATTGCCTTATTATCGCAATAATGTATAATTTTAAAGCGTTTACACAAGCGGTTATAATGATGACTCTTTAGATTACCCAGTCGGCAACGCCCTTTAAGCTTCTTCTGCTCCTATTTTATCAGTATTCGGATTCTGGTGTTTGGTTTAAAGAGTTTAATTCTCAAAAAAGGACATTACATAGTTCACTTAAGATATGACATTTTTTATACAATTGTAACATAACAAATAGATACTACTATATTCAATTAGTCTAGTTTAAGTTCATTATAAATCTTTTTTTTTTTAGTAGATACGAGGTAAGCATGTAAAGACGGGCCCCATTGACGGTTATCAGATGAGACTATCTTATATATAAAATTCTCGTGTCACAATGTTCGTTCCCGTACTCCTCCGAAACGGCTTGACCGATTCTCATGAAATTTTGTGAGCATATTGAGTAGGTCTGAGAATCGGCCAACATTTATTTTTCATACCCCTTAGTGATAAGGGTTGTCCACCCCTAGAAATTTTTATGGCAAAATAACTTTTGCCGGGTCAGCTAGTTTCATCTAAAAAGGTTTATGTGATACGGCAGCGCACCACGACGTCACAAGCGGTTATACAATAATTATAGAATTACCTTAATACGCTTTTCCTAAGAAAATTATGTCATCCCGTTCCTTAATTGCTACAAAATACAAGGAAAAACGAACGAATGCACCTTCGTATTCATATTATTACTAGATATTGCATACTACATTTATAATATACTACATATTGTTAATGTGGGCTATGTCAATTTTCTATCCCTTGAAAACAGAACTTATTTCTGGATAAAAGGTAGTTATGTGCTTTTCCGTTCCCCTGAATTTTGCATGCACATTGTATGCGAAATTTCATAATGATCGGGCAAGTAATTAAGGCGTGAAAGCATGATAAACAAACAAACTCATATTCACATTTATAATATTAGTTAGGATTAGATATGTCGGCCTCGGCCTGAGGTCGCGGGTTCGATTCCCGCACAAGTCAAACATTTGTGTGCATGAATATGGATGTTTGTCTTGGTCTGGTTGATTCTATGTATAATATGTAGGTATTTGCAAAAAAAAAGTATATAATTATGTATGTTTATCCACTGTCTAGTACCCATAGTACAAGCTCTGCTTAGTTTGGGCTAGATGGTGTTGTGTGTATGTACCTAGTAGAATATTATTATTATATTAGATAAACTAGAAGGTACTTATAAACAAGGTTTTAAATTATAGACGCGCTCTACTACGTTTATATAATTTTATGGTCACCTTTCTGGACATTGTCATATGACAGACAATGTCAACATGACATCTGGATTATAAATATAGTATTATCACGCTAACTCATATTGGAATTCATACACTATTGTTCTCTATAATGTCAATGGAATCTATAAGCTCACTCTTCATAGCTTGCCCAGACTTTTTCTTGTCATATATGTACTGTGAGGATTAAAATCTTTGACATTTAGGTAATTAATTGGATATATTCTGTGTGTTAAAAATGCAGATAGCTATTGCCTCAATCTCAACCATATCAACATTTCCTCTCTTCTGAATAATCAGCGGCACCATAGACAAACACAAAACAAGCCATAAACAAACGTTTCCCTAAACCGTAAATATCCTCAACACCTATAGAGTCAGCGCAATAAATACGCCGCGTATTTTAAAAGGTGCAGCTCAATACATAGTACATTAGGTCTTCAGCTCCTGGCCACTGTCCTGACAGCTCAATCGCCACATTCAGCACGTCACCGGTAACTTATCGATGGTCCAAAGAGATAACTTCAACACAGACCAACATAAAGATACGTTGTAGATATAGTTGTCAAAGAAAGTTGCTTTTTTTAAGGATAATGTCATGTTTTACTGATTGATCGCATGTAAACATCAAACAGACTGAGCAAAAAGCGTTATTCATGGTTTCATCGTTACATGCTAAAAAACGTTCCTTATTTAAAAGTATACATAAACATAGAAGTTTGAGAAATATTCGCGCCATAAAATTGACAGCGCGAAAAGCCATAGACAACATAAATAGTTCAACGTAGAAAAAATGCATCTATCAGCATAGACATGTTAACTTTTTAAGATCCAGACACAAAGCGAGCAAAGGTATACATTACAAGTACAGCCTTACACTCATTTCTTACGGCCAGTGAATGAATAACATTATCAAAGCGAAGCTTTCTTGTGCTTGGTGTAAATATTTATTCTCGTACAGACCGACATTCCGCGAGCGTTGAGTGCCTACATAAAAATCTCTTACTTGTGTTATGGTTTAATCCGGATCTTAAGTTGACGATAAAATAACATCTTTGTCGTTTTTGAACGGACAATGCCTGTTAGGATTAAGATGAGTTTTTCTATTTGTGTTTTTGCTTTGATATTTATACTGGTATTCGATTTAATCTTTTGTTATTAAGCTCTGTCTTGTTGTAGCGCATCGATAGCTAAGTAGGCAAACTGTTTGATAGCCTCATAGAGTCATCTGGAATTCGATTTCAGGGCACAAAACTTAGACTTCAAAGATATTTGTCGGCCTCGGTGGCGTAGTGGTTAGTGTGCCGCGCCTAAGGTCGTGTGTTCGATTCCCGCACAAGTCAAACATTTGTGAGCATGAACATGGATGTTTGTCCTGGTCTGGGTGTGTCTATGTATTATATGTATGTATTTACAAAAAAGAAGTATATATGTATGTTTATCCATTGTCTAGTACCCATAGTACAAGCTCTGCTTAGTTTAGGCTAGATGGTGTTTTGTGTATGTGGTAGAATATTTTATTATATTATTTTGTTCTAACTGTAGGTAAATGAAGACATTATGAGGAAACCTACATGTCTAAGAATTCAACTTAATGATCTCGAACACGTATAATGTCTACCAGCCGACACTAGGCCAGTACAATTGAGTATGGCCTAACCCTTCTATTTCTGGAAAGAGACCCGTGTGGAACACTGAGAAGATTTAAAAACAGGACTATTGTTATTAGAGGTCAAACTAACACGTTAAAATACGTTTAATCATTAGGTTCAATTCGGCTTAGTTTGCTATATCGCAAATAGCGCAACGACGATTAATTATTATTGTACCCAGAACACTTAACTGAACGCAACTCGTAAACACGTCGGAAGCAACCATTAATTTAATACATAATCAACCTATTATTTAATTTTTATAACGCCTGGTTTATAGGTGGGCGGTTACCGAAGCTTCCATTGGTTGGTATGGATACCAGGAACACTTTTATATAGGTAGCTAAAGTTAATTTATAGTCTGCTAACGGTAGTACTTTCTGGTACTAGGTGGGGAGGAAATATGAGTGATTAAGTACCGGCTGATCGATTGATAAGGCGGTACTTTCCTGTCAGCTGTCAATGAATGTTGACAGTCTTTAGCTGATTGTATAGTGTTAGCGAGACTGAATCAGAAGTTTTTAAGGGGTTAGTGATAGCCTTGGTCTCTTTGCATAAGTTAACGCTTATGTTTGCATGCCATCATGCGGTCTTGAGTTCGATTCTTAGATCAGGCAAAATGTAACTAGGTTTTTCTGTTAAGAAATTCTCAGAAGCAGCACGAGGTCCAGGGATGTGTCTGATAAATGGCGATAAGCTAGTTCGAGGGATCTGAACGATATAGCTGGCGTGCGGCATAATATGAGCTGTATTTTTATCCCTTTGGGTATAAGCAGTGCTAACAAAGCTATTTTAAGAAACTATGTAACCTTTTTTAAGAATATAAAAGAGACATTACCCTGAAACCTCCAGGCACAAAAAAATCTTTTAATCTCGGAACGTTCCTAATCTTTATGTAAATACATAAACCTAAGGAACGCTCCGAGTTTTATATAAAATCTAATAGCCTGTATGTGTTTCAATAAGACATGGATTAGTTACTAACTATGTAAAATTAGTATATTTTAATTGTGTCATTGGCTCTATAAATTATGAAATAATCGATTTAAAATACACGCGTTATTGGTATAAATAGTAAAATATTCATAAACTAGAATTAATTAAAATATTACAGTAATGACATACCATCTGGTCTCTTGCCATCGTCGCGTCCGTGATGTTCAAGCTGAACCGAAACGCCAGCGGTGACAAGAGACCGACGGAGTATGTTATTCAGGTTGGCGTGTCGTGATATACGACAAGCACTCCTGCTGCATGATAAGCCATGGTGACCAAGACTGTCGACGGCTTCTCCACAAATACACCGATGCGGAGAAACACAAGGAGTACCTAAGCGCAAACAAGAAGCAATGCGAATTCCAAATTAGCGGCGATAGCACAATGGTTAAAGACTTGTAATCGAAAGGTCGTGAATTCGATTCATGTCCACTGCTAAAACAAGCATATAGGCTTAGCTGTAAAAGTTTACAAGTATACTAGTAATTTATAACGCTTATTACTGTAAAAAATTATTTCATTACTTTTAGACTTCATACATAAAGACCAAATTATATTAAAATTATGTTCAATAACAACGTTAATACCAAGTAAATATAAAGACATGTAATGTTAACTTAACTCACCATAAAATTACTATAAGCAAAATGATTAAACACACAATTATTTCTTCTGTTACTTAATATTACTTTTTTAGATCACAATCGTAACTATATGTTAAGATTGTGATCAAATGAAAACATTTACCCTACTGACTTCACTTTATAAACTACAACATCTAGCTATTTCTTTTAATACGTTTTTTTAGATATTATCAAAGGATAAACACAAGCAATTTATACATAAAAATATCGTTATAGGTTATTTTATAATCTATGGAATTCTTTACATATTTTGCGCGCGAAAAATTAGTGTTGCCAGTAAAAAATAAATACCGTGTATTTAGTTGCATCGTCGTAGACATCACGCTGTGTTCTAGACACTGAATAACGCCATACATTTATGCTCCAACGTGGTACACAGTTAAATATTGTGACGACGTTCATATTGTTTTATTGGTTGAGAAATAAATTGTCGAATGGTAAATGAAAAATGAGTACAGACGAATAAAGAGTTTTGTTAATCGTTAGCATTTTTACAACTTATCAAGATAACAGGCAATGTATCAGTAAACTTGTCAAAGTCATAAAGGGCTGAAGTAGATATCTCTCTAAATTATTTGCTGTTTGTGGATACTTTGTAACTGTCGATAAAATATGTTGAATTAATGGAAATTTGTCGTGTGTGGATTACACACAATAAATTAAGCGGCGTTTGAAGTGGTTGCGTCTCCATTGCCAAAACATAGTGTTGGGCTTAGTTCTTCAAACTTAGTAAAATTTGTGTGATCCTTAAATAGGTGATCCGATTCGAAGTATTCTTTATGACGTTGTTTTAATGTTAGTAAAGTGACATTATAAAATTCGACTTTAAATCAATAGAAATACGTATATTAATTGAATGTCACATAAATACGTAAAGCTTGTGCAACTTAGGGTGGACACCTGGTGTCCTATAACACACTTCAGTCTAGCTTAGGCTCCTGTCTCCCACAATGTTCCTTGTGTTTTGTTTTTAATTCTAAGCAATTTGTATCTTTTGACAACATTGTAAATATTGTGGAGAGAAATAAATAATTATTACTTCAAACAGTGTTGAAATTTATATAATTTTTGTAGAACTTTTGTAACTCCTTTCTTACCACAGGCCATAGATAAGAAACTATATACGGAGCCGCAGGCAAACAAAAATGTTTTGATCGTTGAAGGTCTAATCAAATATATTTAGTCTGAGCGAAGGTTTTGCCGTACCTATAAAAAAATTAAGCTACTTTTAAGCTCAACCATACTAAAACAATACAGAATCAACTCAAAAAGGCACTATTTATTGTTATACTTTAAATATTTATAGTAACTCGTCTTAAAGCAGACAGAATTATGTCCGATCATTAATTTTATTGTAACCAATTGACTTGAATGGCGTATGACGATAGACGCTATATAGTTTTTTTATCTGTGTAAGTGTTGACGTGTGCAGGTGCGCGGATGTTGCCAGACGCGAAGAAGTAAATTCATCATAAATGATGAATGGTTCGTTCGTTTGCGTCAAGGCGCACGGTACGAACGCTTTTTTTATTCGCACATATAGAAAATAGAAATGTTAGAAAAAAGTTTTGCTGACATTATGATACTAGATAAATGTAGGAGTTGATATCTAGGTATAAGTTATTTTACACTAGTTTTTGTCAAGGTAGGTGCCTGTCTTCTTCCGTGATTTCCAATATTATCTACATCAATAGATTTTCTTGCAAGTTTCTTCCTGATATAGATAGTTTATTAATTACGTAAGATATAGAATTTTAATTACTAACGGATTCCTTTTCCCGCTTCGCTGAGAAAAAAGATTTGTTGAACTACATAGTCCACAAAAAACTGAGAAACGCAGGATTCAAAACTACAGTAGGAAAGTAGTTCAACTGAGGCAGTAGATACTTGCATCCTACAGAATAGAATACAAACTATCTTCTGTTTTATGTCAACTGCCAGCTAACTACAAACCAAAGCAAGACGACTAATTTAGCAAACAATGCTTTTCTTTTCTTCTTCTTTAAAAACACAACGCCCGCACCAGGAATAAACCCTGTGTCGCAGGAGACTTTACAAATATTCAAACAACGGACACAAAGAACACCCAGATTCGGAACAACCATTTGTGAATCACACAAAGTTTTGTCCCGTGCGGGATTCGAACCCACAACACTTGGCTCAGCGGCAGTAGTGGGGTGACCACTTAAGCCACTACGTCATTCGTGCAGTCATGCCTCTGATGATGCAAGGTCTAATCACTAGGCGGGTTGCATATCACTTTAACAGTATAGGTAATTCATACTGCAAAAGCACACAAGTTGTTTCAAAGAGGAACAGGAACACGCTACACAAACTTCCTACTAAAGACGCCTCACTGGTCATTCTAACTAATATTATAAATGCGAATGTAAGTTGTTTGTTTGATACGCTTTCACGCCCTAACTACTCGACCAATCATCATGCAATTACGCAAACACGTTGTCATGAATACAGAAAAAGACATAAGACACCTTTCACCTAGAAAAAGTGCTGTTCTTGGCGGCCTCGATGGCGTAGTGGTAAGTGTAACCGACTACCACGTCTAAGATCGCGGGTTCGATTCCCACATAAGTTAAACATTTGAGTGCATGGATCCATGTCCAGTACTAGACAATGGATAAACATACTTATATTCATTTTTTTGTAAATACATACATATTATACATAGAAGCTCCCAGACCAAGACAAACATATGGATGTTTGTCTTGGTCTGGGAGTTTTTATGTATAATATGTAAGTATTTACAAAAAAAAAAATATGTATGTTTATCCATTGTCTAGTACCCATAGTACAAGCTCTGCTTAGTTTGGGCTAGATATTATTACTTTCGTCTGACGTAGAAATAAATGCGGCAATATTGCGTGCCCTGTGGTTCCCACAACTTATAAGTAAAAACTATCTTTCTTATAGGTGATTCGTCAACGTGTGTATAAACAGTATCATACATTACACTTATAGTAATATTTTGACGTCTACTGTTTTTTATGTAAACACATTTATAATATCTATACAGAATATCCAAGAACGGTATTATAAGGTAGCATAATATAATTTACCTAAGAAAATAATAATAATTTTAAAAATTTTACACTTTAAATACCTTCTTCTCCCTAGCCTTTATTATTCCCAAGTCACTTGGGGTCGGCTTTCTAGTCTAACCGGATTTGACTGGATTTCAGTTTTTACACGAACCGACTTCCATCTGACCGCCGCAAACCGAAAGCTAACGATACCCTAAGGCTAGACCGGTGTCAGGATATTAGAGGGCGCTGACTTCCCAATAACGACTGCCATAGATGGTCATGGCAGCCGGGATCGACGGCTTAACGTGCTCTACGAGGCACGGAGCAGGCGATAATTGACAATCAATATGCACATAATATTGAAAAGTCATATAACTTCCGAAAGTCAGCGGTGCGCGACGTGGTTCGAACCCGAGACCTTCTGCATTGCAGTCTGTTGGTCTCCCCACTGAGATAGACACATTAAATGCCTGCTATGCATTTTTGCGCAACTTCTTTTAAACTTCACATAGTTGCTATTAAGTCTGATTGTTTAGAATGATTTCTGTTTTATGTAAAATAGCTATAAATAAATAAATAATATTTTGCAGCGCGCTCTAATTTGCCATGGCTTTAAAATTCCGCAAAATTATAAGTTACTGTTATAAAATATTTCAGACCTTATTTTGCAAATAAATAAATGAAAATGAAACACTTAGTTTGCAAATAAATAAATGATGATGAATGATTTCTTTGTCAAACTCCTCGTATATACTTCAGATTAAATTCCTTGAATTTGGGCTCCCAAAACAGTTTACCTTACCCCGGGCTATATATCAATGGCTAGATTGGGGCAAGTTCTTTTTTTCACACCAATATTATCTGACAATGCCCTAGGATTCGAGATTTATTACTTACTACGGGAACACAGTACCGGGAATAAAACTTTTCATATTATTTAGAACATGATCTGTGTGCCAAGTTTTAGCCAAAAAAAACATCTAAAGATATTTATAAACTTTCTTATTTATTAGTAAGATTACCCGCATTCAATTTGACCTCTAAGGTACCTACCTCAAAGGCACCTTAACTAACAATTATTTATTCAAATCTAAATAATTGTTCCTAAGATAAACCCGTCCAAATAACCAAACGTGTAGCTTTATATATCGTTGATATACTTAATACATATTAATGGGTCTACGTGATGAAATAATCACAGTATCACAAAAATTTAAAGCCAACTTTCTATAAATAAAACGTGATTTTCAACACACAACACAACACTCCACCTTTTAAAGAAACAACTTTATTGACTAAAACATTGTAAACTGCCCCATAAACATGTCGGATCTTTCTGTCGCCAGTCATCAAGCAGCCGGCGGAAGACCTAAGTTCAGTCCCGGGCTATGCAAAACGCCGTCTTCCCGGACATTCCGGGGTCATTCCTGTCCTCAATTGATGCGGCATGCTATGTGCCTCCGTTGTGTGTTGCGTATATTTTGTAGCGTTTCCTTTGGAATATGTTACAGTCATTGCAGGATAGAGTTGTTAAGAAAATAACTGCCTGTGGATATACATATTAATTCGTCGTTTTTGTAATTGAGACTGCACGGATGGTATAATGATTAAAGACCTTGAGTTCCTTTATTCAAGAATTGAATCGTTTTAGCTACGGACATTTAAATTTTATGATATTTTTCGTAGAATATGTCGACCCTTCGTTTTGTTTTTTAGCTATCCTGGTAAGTACTATTTCGACTTTTAGGTACTTACTACATTTCATCCTTGAAGGGTTGATGTGTTAAAAATTAACTGTTTCTTAAATATAGGCAACGGAAGCGGGGCTTATCACTGCCACTGCTCTAAATGTTGTAGGTTCAATACCTCGATGAGATAAAAAATTGCGTGATCCACATATACTCGTTACTAGTCTGAATGTTTTTAGTGTTCATTGTTACAATGTTTCTAAAGTTCCTCGCGATACAGGAATGCTTGAGTAGCCTTCATAAAAACCTTTTTGTTCACGGTGCAGTTGTGAGAGTGGTCACACGCGAGGGTTATAATCACCGCAAAGGCATTTTTAGAATTCTGCAAATATATAGGTAATTGGACACCTGCAGGTGTGATATGATAAGTACCGCAATAATAGACAAAATGGTAATGAAACATTGTTTTCTTCCTATACGTATAAGAAGTATCGTTGGAATGCCGCGTAGAGGTTTCGAGTTCGATCCTAAGACGTGGACCTCTGTATTTTCGAAGTCATGTGCGTATTCAATAGTTAAGTGTCGCACGCTTTAACGGTGAAGGATAACATCGCGAGGAACCCTGTATGGGCTTCTCCATAAAGTTCTCGAAGTGTATGTGAAGTCTGTCAACCCGCATTGGGCCAGCGTGGTGGACTATAGCTTAATCTATTCCCACACTGAGAAGAGGCCCGTGCCCAGTAGTGGGAAAATTATAAATTGTTTTTATTTTACACCAGAGGAATCTCACAATAGTTGATTAAAACAAATACTGGATTTACATGCATATAGTTACTATGTTCTCCGTTACAGTACAAAGTGAAATACCCGTACAAAAAAACGAAAACTTCATAATGTACTAATTAGAAATGTAAGCCTATTTCTTTAGCAAATATAAGCAATATAACATTTTATATTTAGGTAATTGTAGGTATTGAACATCCTGTACCTCGGAAAGCTCGTGAAGCCGTTGCTCCTGCGCCTAATCTCTCTTCAGGCGTGTCGAATTTTCGTCCCATCGGATTATGAGAGTCAAGAAATAACTCTCTATTTCTATCTATTTCTATCACTTGTGTTTGCGCGCGCCATGTACACACGGTTACACATTAAGTTAGATATATATACGCATAACTACGCTATATACAAAATAGAGAATTGTTGGAAAGGGACAGTGCATAGTGGTGTCGGTGTGTGTGGTATCTCTATAGGATAGAGCGTAACAAAAATATAACGCACTCTCTCGCACGATTCGCAGCGTTCAACTTCTAATAGTTCAAAGTCCAAACAGTCTAGGTTGATGTGTCGCTGTGTGTACCATATACAGCCATATACCATGTACGCACTTGGGCACTATTATCTCTCGTGCGCAGATGGCCTATCTTCGTTAAGATTGGCCGCCGTGATTAAAGGACACCGGCAGAAATAGGCTTAACATAACTTCATGTTACTCCAATGCCTTATTGTTCATAATTCTTTAGATATTTTTTGATGCCATGTCCTCTTATATTTTGTAGATTTACAATGGGATAGTATTTTATTAAATTAATTAAACTTCAACTTACTTTTATTTATTGGTTTCGGTTGACTTTGGATAATATACAGTGTTGCTAGGTATGAATAACAATTAGGCAAATCGATATTACTTTCACTTTTTTTTTGAGTGTCAGTGTTTCAGGATATTGTTAGTATTACATACACAGATCAATTAATGTATAAAAATTTAGATTTAGTTGTAACTTACACGTTATTTCAACCCATTTTAATTATTTTTCTTTAGATTGGAATCGATACTAACTGAGACTTATTTTATTTACTGGCAACTCAAAAACGATTTTGAAAGTGTCAATTATTGTCAAACTACTCGACATTCGCTTTCTTGCGCGCCGCTTGCTGCTCTCGCATAGTGAATACTTCTCGTATTGTTGTTTTTATTGTGTACTGTGCTTTCTTGACGATTTTGGCGATATTTTATAGACTCTCGCGTATATTGCTTTCACGAACGATCTATGCTTTCTCACAACAGATATTGGTTTCTTGTTTGTTTGACTGAAAACGGCTTGTTTTAACGGATTTCGATTACAATGCATACGCAACAAAATCATATGATGACATATCAGTGCAAATACATATTTTTCCTATATTTTAGTTGACAGCTCTCTTGTTGGTAGGGAAGCGATCGAGCATTATTATTGTAATTGTGTGGTAGGTAAAGGAACTGTAGGTTGTTGTCATGTAATGGTCATATGGTGCCTTAGCTCATCTTATCTATGATGATGATAATGATTAGTGATTAATAAAGTGTAGAAAGCAACGAGTATTTTATTTATGCTCCCACTATCATATGAGCCGATAATGATGATCATGATAAACTAAACAACTGTTTAGTTTTATTAGTGTAATATATGTTTATGTTCCAGTACAAAACACATCTCAAATAACTCTTAATTACTTGGTGATTTTAAGATCTTTGAGACTTTTAAATACATGTGTATGTGTATTTCATTTTTCTTTGACAGTAAATATCTCGTTACTCCCATTGAGCAGCTAGATGAATATTTTCATTTTGAAATGTTAATATTATATCTATATAATAATGCAGAAATCATCTTAGTAACATCAGGCCCAGAGATATATGAAAACTTGCCGGTCTCCTTTGGAAGATCTTAGAACGCTCAAATATCACCGTACATCAAAATTGTAGATGTGTATTTTAGTTTTATTTGAAGTAAAAATCAAAAAGAAAGATTAAAAAAAAGAGAGTAATCACAGAGGGATATTTTCTACACATAGTGAGTTAGCACTTACGAAGCGATACATAGGTACCTCGTATTTTAATAAACGTGTTAAAATCTTAGCACTTCGTTCTCAAACAGGTAATGCGTTGAAAATGTTGAGAATATAAGATCAGTGTCAATTAAACTACATATATACACATGCGAGGATTCATTTAAAACCGGTCGGCTTACTAGTCGATGCTAGTCTTAAATATTTGCACCAATTGAACACATAAAATGTACGAGGATACTTATAGCACTAAGATATTGACTGTTTAAGCCAAAATAAACTGTTTGAACTACTTTATACATGTAAAGATCTCAAGTTATGTAGGTACTGATCCTTGTTATTTATGCAATGTATTACGTGTTAATCTGACTATCTTGGTGGCGAAGCGGTAGCGAATAAGACGTGTCCATTCGGCCATTGGAATGTCAGTGGGTTATTCTGTCTAAAAATTCTCAGTCATCCCACCCGCAACGTCAATGCTAAGATGTATCGCAGCCCTTCTAAGTTGATATTGAGAACCACAAAAATTCGCGTCTACAAAACGGTAATTAAGCCGATTTTGATGTACGGATGCGAGACTTGGACATTGACACTGAAGGAGAAAATAGACTATTAGTCGCGGAGCGAAAGATATTCCGTAAGATTCTGGGACCGACAAGAGGAGGGAAAGGAGAGTGGCGGCAAAGATTTAATAGCGAGATTGAAGATCTAGTGTCTGAGCCGAATATCATCGGAGAAATAAAAGCTGCCCGACCTCGCTGGCCCAGAATCTGGAAAGAATGGGAGAGGATCGAGCTGACAAAATAGCATACCGCGAGTGACCCATCGAGCGTCGTCCGGTGAGTCGCCACAAGTACCGCTGGAAAGATGAAATGGCTAAAGACCTTAAAGAGATGAATATGCTCGATTGGTTTGACTTGGCACAAAATAGAAAGGAATGGCGCACGTTAATATCGGAGGCCGAGATCCACTTTGGGTCGCTGAGCCAGCGAAGTAAGTAAGCAACACGGAGTCTGGAACTACTGCGCCTGTCGTCAACAGGCGATGTAAAAGAGTGGCCAAAAGTTTCTTGCACTCTTCTTCTCCTAGGCTCAACTCTTTTCATGAACCTAACAACTAACCTAAATGTAGCATCAGTAACTTAGTAAACTCACTAGCTTGTATATTTTGACTTACTGTGCGCATAAGTGCTACTTTGTGATGTAAATTAATAAATAACTTTTGAATTTGACTTTGATTTTTGACAGTTCGCTTATGGGAGGGATTATAGTCAGCGAAATAGCAACTTACCTAATCTTTCAATTATTGGAATGCCAGTCAAAATTGGAATCCTTTTGTGTCTGGACGCTGGTGTGCTGCAGCGACTCATTAGGCTCAAATATCATCATCATCAGGCGTGTCAACATATACAAAGTCTAGGCATTTTCTGAGATTGGACAATTGTCTTATATAAGAATTCTATTACAAAGACTAACATCACATCTCTTACAGTCCAAAATAACCTTATATTTAATTTATTTAACCATTATAATATCCTTTTTTTTAAGGACTTCAACGTAGTTTAATTACCAACGCTTGCGCAGCTGCTGGTCGTCAAGTATCAAAGGCTACTCCTGAGTCGGATAAAATGTATTAATGAGACGTATACCGCATTTTAACTAACAATATGACCAAACTAGCTGTCCAAACTGTCAACTGTCACTATAAAATACGATTATCTAGGATTAGAAAGTGGATATTTACTTAGCTTTTTTATTTACATAATTTAACAGTATTATTACTTAATATTCTACAATAAAGAGATAATTGCTTTATAAAAATATATGACATAATTGTTCCAAGATGACGAAGAACCGAGCCTTTAGTTGAAATGCATGGAACGTTGTAGATTGACCTATAGGACATTAACATAACTGTCAAATTATGACACGACCCAACCCGTCAAGAATGACAACCGTGACTATGTAATGCGAAAAGTAAACATACATTATATAAAGTAAAGTGCCATAAACTCGACATTTACAGATAATAAACCATATATTCATTATTATAACACCAGCTTGGTATCAAAACATTAACATAAAATTACAGTTGTCAAGCGCATGTCAAACAAGCACTTCATTTGGCGTCAGTCTGTCACTCAAGCGCTGGCATCATCGGTTATTAATATAAAGCCGTACACTCGTTAAAACATTCTTATCTTGCCGTTAATGGTGACTTTGGCCATTTACATACCGTGTTTACATGTTGTACAGTCTTGTTTTGCAAGAAGTAATGTGAATGGTGTGTACTCGTAAAATAGTTTCGATTAATAAGAATTATTTTTATCTGTGTTTCTTTTATAACTTGCTAGTATATTTCTTCGGAATGGCAATTATTACTCGTTTTAAGGGTATGTTTATTATCGGTTTATATATTATGTTATGCTTAATATAGATTATTACAATAATTACTCGTAAAAATACTGTATTTTAAGAATAGCAGAATACTTTACGGTTTAAGGAATATATTTATTTCAATTTAATTTTACTACATTTTATAATTATTGGTTATAAAGATTTGCAATGGTATTTAATATAAATTTGTATTACACAAGCAGCGAGTAATGGGATACCGTTTGACCGCCATACAGAGGCTTTAAGTTCGATCCCACGGCGCGCATCTCTCATTTTTCGAAGTTATGTGCGTATTACCTAGTTAGTTATCGATCGCTGCAACAGTGAAGGAAAACATTGTAAAGAAACCTGCATATCTGAGAGGTCTCCATAATGTTCTCGAAGATATATAAAGTCTGCCATCCCGCACTACTCGCTAGGTCAGTGTTTAGCAGTGGGATAGTAGAGTAAATATGAATCTAATAGACCTCTGCTTACCTCTTGAGGGATGAAAGTGTGAAAATATGTGTTTAAAAGTCAAAATAAATAAATACAGAGAAAGTGTCTGCGAAGCGACAATTAACCTTTTAAAAAGATGCCAAGACAAAAAGGCCATGATTAAAAACCTTAAAATTCACTTGAGGTACGATAAAATGAGATGTAATGTGAAATTAAAAGAATGTAATTGAATGGCATCTTTATTCCTATATCATAAATGAAGAATATGTCTGTTGGTTTATTTCCTTATTTTAAGTAGCAACGTGTCGAAGTACCAGGTACCAGGTCAGGTATTAGGGACCTACACCACTCATTCTATGTATTGGGGAACAAGTATATGGTGCTTGTGAGAAAAATATTTAAATCCAGAGCAAAACGAGTCCTATTTCCTCCTATCCCAAATTTTATGACATAATCTTTATAACCAAAGAATAAAATTGCGGGTTAAAGCTAGCAATACTGCAAATACAAAATAATTATATAGTTGGGCCCTTTCCACGCATCCATGATATATTTCGACATGATTTGTGCATAGAAATAAGCCGACGGAACAAAGGATTTTATCCCAAAATAGTCAACGGTACAATGGTATGGTTATTTAGAACGAAGGAAGCTAAGCCAAAAGAGCCTTTTTTTTACATAAATACGAGTAAACCGTTGAACGTATTTTGACTGACAGTCAAAAATCATATCATGTAGGTCACAAAGTAACACTAATAAACATCAAATTCTATAGGTTAGTGAGGTTACTAAGTTACTGAAGCTACATTTAGGATAGTTGCTAGGTTTAGGCAAAGCATGCTCTTAGTACACAGATGTGTTGATCTTATACATAGGATTATTTCATCTCGCGCCTTCGAATGAGTTCACGCAAGCATAGCCATATGGAAACTAGTATACGAAAAAATGGACACCAATACGCACAAAGGTCAAATTAACATAATTGAACTGGTATATTGACTGTCGTCTGAATGGACGTGTACTTACGCCGCGATGATGGGCAGATGGAACACAATACTCTTGTTTTATATGTTGTAGGTAGATTTACTAACTTTTTAAATAATATTCGGGTACTAGATATTGCCCGCGGCTTCGCTCATATAAATGTAGATTAGGTTAGATTAGTTGTGGCCATCGATCAATATTTGATCGATGGTTGTGGCATTTTTTCTCGGGGTAAAAGGTATCTTGTGTCCTATTCTGTCTATTGATGATCAGTCGAGTAATTAAGGTTAACTACCTCCATGACGCAGCGGTAGTAAATGCGACTGCTGTGCATGAAGTCTCGGGTCCAAATCCCAGGTCGGGCCAACAAAAAGTTATTGGGTTTTTCTGTTAAGAAATCTTAATACGAGCCCGGAGTTATGAAGTTGGCGGTGTTAGACACCCCCGTGCCTCGAAAAGCACGTAAAGCCGTTGGGCCTGCGCCTGATCTCTCTCTGGTCGTGTCGGATTATTCGTCCCATCGGATCATGAGAGTTAGGGAACAGAGAGAGCACTTGTGTTTGCGCACACACATGTGAACTACAATATCTCCTGCGCCGATGGCCAGTCTCCGTTAAGATAGGCCGTCGTGACCGACATTCGGTCAGGAGGACATTATTATTATTAAGGCAGGAAAGGACAAACAACCAAACTCGCATTTGCCCAGAATTCTTAAGAGAATATTTTAATTTGTTTACGATTTAAAAACTAGATTCTGCCCGCGGCTTCACACGCTCAAAATGTAGGTTAGGTTAGATTGGTAACAGACGTTTTTTCCTGGATGAAAGGTACCATATTATTATGTTCTTTTCTGTTGCCCTGACGACGTATATGCGATATTTCATGATTATCGGTCGAGTAGTTGAAGTTTGAAAACGTAACAAAGAAACAAACTCACATTTTCATTTATAATAGTAACGATTTTGAGAATGTTATAAGAAAACACCTATGTTGATTGTTTCAATGTTATTAATGTAATTCTTAAGTTTACCCGCATTATTGATATAACACATTATTTCTTTGAATTTAAAATGTTTTGTTGTACTATGTCCAATATACCGTCAATAAATATTAATATCAAAATTAAATAACATCGCTCCGGTACTTGTCTAGCTGGAAACATTCCAATTAATTATGTTTATCTTGTGTTTCTCAAACAAACGAATTTATATTCTTATGAGAAATAAATGTCTTAAACCTAAAAACATATTGGTAATGAAGCAGCCCGCGACGCTTGACACACGACGAAATCCGACTGAGTATTTACGTTCGTTTTGCTCCTCTAATAAATTGTAGTTTTGTCTCGTCGTATATGACAGATGGCGTAATGATCTAAGTGGCTGCCACCACTTGCACTACCCCGAGTGTTGTGGATTCAATCGGAAATTTACGTGATGCTCAAATGATTGACACAAATCTGGGAACTATTCGAATAAAGTCAAGTCAAGTTTCTCCTCGATATGGCCACGCTCCTCCTGATGGTAAACAGTCGTGTGGTCTAAGAGCAGTGGCCTCCACATCGTCCTCATAGCAGCCAAGGCGATGTTGGGGTCTGTACTTTGACAGCCTAAGAAGATGCTTTTTCACGCTCCACTTAAAGGACCTAGGATTGAAGGAAGAAGGAAACACGTGCCTTGGCAGAGAATTCCATGCCTTGTTCGTTCGGCAGAGGCATGAGGACGCAAACTTGTAAAGGCACACATACATTTTTAAAATAGTAGTAAAATATAATATTGTAATAGTTTGATAAATTCGAAATTAACTAAAATGGTGTTATCAAATAAACAACGGACACATAAAGTAGTTTAATTTCAATGTATTATAACATTTACGTAAATCAAAGACAATATAATGTAAAACAAACGTAGTTCGAAAGCATTAAGTTATCTTCAAAACCTTTAAGAACCTCAAAAGCGATGAATTTTGGAGGAAATTTTCACGAAGCATTAAACATAGAAACAGCAGTCTTGAATCCATATCCTCTCAATCGTCCAAGTATTATTATTCCAATGTTCTTTTTTCTCTTTTCGCTACAACATACAGGTTTATCCATTAAAATGTTTAAGTAATGTCAATTACCTAGATGTCGTTCAATGGATATACGATTACTTTGTATTAAAAGCCGAATAAAATAGTTATCGGTGGATCTGTCCTTGCTCTTTTATACAATAAAGTTGGCATCCGTCTCACCTGATGGCAAAATGGTCACCATAGGCTATGATGTGGTTCTACTAGTGCGTCGCCGAATCAAAAACATTTATTTTCTTTTTCCCTATAATTCCTTTGAATGAAAGATAGGATGAAAATAAACGAATAAGAGATTTGTGAACCTCCGAATCTTTCAGCGGACAAAACGCAGTAACAATGCTACTGCGTTTACTATTATGTGTAATCAGCAAAATAAGTAGCTGAACATCAGTATAATCCTTATTATTGTTCTATATTTTTGAACTATAATTATACTAATTATTATTTAACTATTTTTATTACAAAAAACTAGCTTGTTATAATTTGGAAATATAGAGGCACTTAAAATCTCGCAAGTGTGCATCGGCTTATGGTTTTGACTGGACCAAGCGAGTCAGCTTATTCGTACCATCACGTTACAAAAGATATTTGTGTGTTCCAAATCTGGGTGTTATTTGGATGTTTGTAAAGTCCACCAAGATACAGGAATTACTCCTAGCGCAGGCGACAGACAGACAAACAGACCAACAACAATATCCTTTAGAAATTCCATTTCTAGCTAATGAAGTGCAATCTCATAAATTATACAATCACATTAAAATGTCTTCAAGATTCTATCTTCCTATAATATTATAAAATGTAATGGGACTGTGTCATACATTCAAGACATTTCTTAAATTCTTAATGAGACGGTATATTTATACAGGTCTGACCCCAAAACAATAGCTTATTAAATGTTTGACTGTTTGCCTGTCTGTTTGTGAGGCTATCGTGTGAAAACCACAACGCATTTTCTTGTATTCTCCATCACATGGTTGTAATTGGTAACCACTGTCCATAAAATTAAGTAAAATCAGAAATCTGGACGGACACTTTTCCAGATTAAAGGTGGACTCTATCGCTATACCAAGTAGTATTTTAGAGTTTGATCCAATTCCCACAGTTTAGTAGCTTATATTTCAACTTAAGATCTAAGCCACGTATTCATATCATATTCGGTTCAGTAGGCTCCAAGATATGGTTCACATATAAATTAAACTACTTCGTACAGCATTTATCGCGTTGCTTAAAAACACTTTTATTACATAATTTTGTAAATATTACAGTGCTAATGAACCGTCTGCTATTGCAGCTATTTAAAATTATAAAAAGTATTTATATTAAAATGTACACTTTCGTTTGCGTTTCAGCAGCCATATTCATAGGGAGTAAAATTAGTTTAATTTCAATGTATATCATTGCCTCCGTGGTGCAGCGGTAGTGAATGCGACTGCTATGCATAAGGTTTCGGGTTCGAATCCTGGGTCGGGCCAACAAAAAGTTATTGGGTTTTTCTGTTAAGAAATCTCAATACGAGCCCGGAGTTAGGAAGTTGGTGGTGTTAGACACCCCCGTGCCTCGGAAAGCACGTAAAGCCGTTGGGCCTGCGCCTGATCTCTCTCCGGTCGTGTCGGATTATTCGTCCCATCGGATCATGAGAGTTAGGGAACAGAGAGTGCACTTGTGTCTGCGCACACACTTGTGCATTATAATATCTCCTGCGCCGATGGCCAGTCTCCGTTAAGATTGGCCGCCGTAACCGAAATTCGGTCTGGCGGACATTATTATTATTATAACATTCGTAAGACAATATAATAAAGTTCACAAATCAACGCATATGAAGTCACAGATAAAAGCTAGTCAATAACATTATTGGCTTTTTTACATACATATGTAAGAAAGGATTTTTACTCCCACAGTGATTCATCACCTTCGATGGGTGGTCCAAGAACCCTATGAGCGACACGAGAGCCGGATACCATTAATTTATTACATTTTTTGCGACTGATCGCAGTGTTAGCGAATGCGACAAAAAGTCGTGTGTAGTGTGTCATATTTGCGATTATTATCGCGACAATTGCAAGATGTTATCTGTTGAATACATCAGTACGAGGTGTTGTGTGGATAGTGTTAATGTGGACTTGGGACTTTTTATGGTAGCAATATTATAACTTGATGAACGATAAACTGTATATTTAATAATATTTGTTACATTTGCATTACTATAATGAATAAATATATTTGCACTCACGTGTTGCATTTTAATGGAAGATTGACTAGGATTTGACCGCAGCTGCGCTCGCGTTAATGTAGATTTCGACAATTGACTTCAACTCCTGGGGCAAAGTACTAAGTAGTATGAATGGTATCCTGCGTCTCTGACAACATGTATGCGAAATTTCATGATGATCGGTTGAATAGTTTAGACGTGAAGGCGTAACAATCAAACAAAGAAACAACTCACATTCGCATTAATAATTATCGTCCTCTAGTGCATTCCACCTTATCCCGCCCTCCTCTCTCCTATCCAGAACAACGCGTACTGGGCTCAGATGCCATCCTTACACGGTAGAATCGACTAGACCGCGTACCAACAAGTTTGAGTCCTCATACCTCTGCCGAACGATCACAGCATGGAATTCTCTACCAAGGCACGTGTTACCTTCTTCCTTCAATCCTGAGTTCTTTAACCGGGGCGTGAAAAAGCACCTTTCAGGCCATCAAAGTAGAGACATCAACATCGCCTCGGCTACTATGAGGACGGTGTGGAAGCCACTGCTCTTAGACCACACGACTGCTTACCATTAGGCGGTGTGTGGTCAAATTGACGAGCAAAAAAATTTTCACTTTATAATTAACATAAGTTCGAAAAGTCAGAGCGAAAGGATCGAACTCGAGACTTCTGCGTGGTAGTCCAACGATTTCCCGCTAAGCTTGTAAGCTTATCGGAATATGTGTCGGAAAAGATATAGGCATGATGCTCTTTCTTTTTCGATACAAATAGATTACTCTGCTATATACAGTAATGACATTTTGGAATTCGACTTGCCTCTCTATAACAACAATGCAGTCATTTAGACAGCATTTAGACGATTCATGGTAATTATTGCTTTACTCCGATCATTTGCAATATGGTAGCAAGTTCCTCACGATGTTTTCCTTCACCGTTTCAAAGCGAACGATAATTCACTATTTAATGCGCATATAACTTCGAAAAGTCAGAGATGCGTGCCTTGGTATTTTACTCGAAACCTGTGCCTGGCAGACTAAAAGCCTCCATCTGGGCTATCGCTGTTTTTGCACCTACGTGTAATATTAACTAAGTCCCGAGTGTAAGTGGTAGTTTATAGAATGAATGTAAAGCGGTGCTGGCGTTGTATACATTGTGTGTTAATATATTCCGGTGTTTGTTAACGCGCACCATCGTTGAATAATTGGGGCCGAACCACCCGCACGGAAACCAGTCTACATGTATTGTGTCGTCTTGAAATTAAATACTTCCCCATTAAATATTCGACTTATTCAATTTACTAAGCGAACTGGTTAATCAATTGAATAACTTGAATGTTTATTCGGTTTATAAAAAAATACTTTAAAGTTTAAATTAACGGCGTGCTTGAGGCATTTGATGACAGTGATCGAAGTGAGAGAGAGATGTTAGGGTTGAATGCAATGGACATCAGTAATCTAACTGTATCCCTCTGAGACATAATAATGATAATAGATGCGTATAGTTAATGAGTACGTTAACTACACGCATCTCCTACAATTTTCTGCACAGATGCAGTGTTCACCCACGAAAAGTAACAACTTGATTCGAAACTATTTTATAAGCAAGCTCCTTTTCATAGAATTAATATTGATTGATGTGAGTTACTCAAAAAAACAAAGCATTCTTATTTTGCGGTGAGAAAGCACATTGCATAGCAAATATATAGATTGTCATATATTCCTAAGTCGTCCGACATTACTCTCAGTACCTAGTGCATGAGATCCCGTGTTCGATACCCGGGTGGGGAACAGTGTTACTGGAATTTTCTGACAAGAAATTATCAGTTGCAACACGGAGGTCTAAACTATGCACTAGAGACGTCAATAAGCTCGCCTCCTATTACCTGGACCCTAGACTCTCATGGGATCTCATGCTCGGTACATAATATTTTTACGGTTTACTTCGTACGTAAAATTAGGTTATTTGGATAGTTGATCTTATATAAGCGTTGCTGACACTAGAACAATAAACAAAAGATGGCGTTATAGGATATTAATAAATTCATTGACGTGTTTAAAAATTGTATATATCTATTTTGTTTAGTTAATAAAGAAAACGCCCGCACTACGTATGATTCCTGGGTCGCGGGGAATTTATAAACAATCAAATAACGGACACAAGGAACACCTCGACGCGGAACAACCATTTGTGGATGGCACAATTTTTTAATCCGTGTGGTATTCGAACCCACAACACTCGCTTGTAGCAGTGGCGAGTCGACCACTTTAAACGACTACACCATCCGTGTAGCCACAGTTGCTATAAAAGATTCTCCTTCGCGGTAAATGCGTAATTAAACCAACGCATTCCACATTTCACGCTGTTGTACCCAGCAAATATGTCCGTGAAACTATGTTTCTTGTTCCGTCGATTTCCCGCACGTAAATCCAACTAATTGCCTGTAAAAACGTTTACGGAAATGCGTACACGAGCCGGCATTGGTGGTTTGGTATCCAATCGTGTATGAAAGCCATCCACCGTGTAAATTTCTTTAAACAGAAGCAACTGACACTTCCTTGAAATAGTCGTGTGGTAAAAGCAATGTGGTGTTTCTTGTGTTATTATTTATTTGTGTTGTGAATGCGACTGCTGTGGTCTTGTGTTCGTTTCCTAAGCTTACTCGTTTTTTGTAAAGTAATTCTCAGTAGATGAATTCGGAATTATGGGGTAATTTCTTGGCACCTAAAATCGTAGCTAGCGAAATGTAGGCGGAATACATCCCTAAATCGTTATGTTAATATAAGTTTGTCTATGGTAAGTAAGAGCAATCTCAGTAATTTCTTGCTGCTTCGAAAGAATCATTGTTGCGTTGGCAACTCTTCAACGCTTCAAAAAGAAGAGCTGTTGACATAAGAGACAAGTATATCCAGTCACCTGCTGACAGCACAGTACCTTCCAAACAAGACTAGAAGCTCTACTTACCAGCAACAACCCTAGGTTGACAACCACTATCCACCAATCAACCACTCTTATTTTATTTGTGCAATTGAAACCTAATTGCCTGAATTAGTACCCAACACTTGGATATCATAGCCAAGCGTTCTGTATCATCTTATACATATAAAAGGATAGCATCCAATAATCATGTTCTACGAAACGCTGTAAAAATAAATTGTGATATATTTTTTGGAGGAATAGAACGAGATTACCGATTTCCATCTGAAGTTTCTTTCGCTGAGAATCTTTTCCTCCCTAGCCTTTATTATTGCCAAGTTACTTGGGGTCGGCTTTTCTGGTCTAACCGGATTTGACTGGATATCAGTTTTTACACGGAGCGGCTGCCACCTGACCTCCGCAACCCGAAGGTTAACGATACCCTAAGGCTAGCCTTAGGGTATCGTATCATATCGTATCGAAGTCAGTGCCCTATAATATCTAGACCTCGGTCTAGACCAGTGTCAGGATATTATAGGGCACTGACTTCCCAATAACGACTGCCATAGATGTTCATGGCAGCCGGGACCAAACGGCTTAACGTGCTCTCCGAGGCACGGAGCAGGCGATAATTGTCAATCAATACGCACATCATTTCGAAAAGTCATACAACTCCCGAAAGTCATAGGTGCGCGACGTGGGTTCGAACCCGAGACCCTCTGCATTGCAGCCTGTTGGTCTACCCACTGAGCTATCGCTGCTTCCATAAGGTTAACTTATATTCGTCAAAATCTGTTGATTAGTGAGTTTACCAAGTTACTGAAATTATATTCCTGGTTAGTTGCTAGATTTTGGCAAAAAGTTAAGTATAAAAATATAAAGATATGTACGTGCAAGAAACTCTCGGCCACTCTTTTAAATCACTTATCCTTACTAATAATATAAATACGAATGTGAGTTTGTTTATTTGTTGGTCACGCTTTCACGCCTTAACTACTCGACCCATCGTCATAAGTCAAGTCAAAGTCAAAGTCAAAAATAATTTATTCACTTAGGTCACAAAGTCACACTTATGAACGTCAAAGGGGTTAGTGAGTTTATAACATTTACTGAATTTACATTTATGTTATTTGCAAGGTTCAGGCAAAAGGTTGAGCCTATGAGAAGATACCTGCAAGAAACTCAAGGCCTGCCTTTTAAACCGCCATCAACTTATAATTTCAGTATTTTACAACTTATTTATGTACCAGGTGTTGCAGTCATTATGCCATATGTCACTGTCCATATAAAACTAAATTCTAAAAATAAAGAAAATGTTAATAATATTCTGTAAGAGGCATTTCAGGTTTGAAATAATATTTATCAGTAGGTAGCCATTTGTAATACACAGTAGTACGCCATGAGGACGCATACATTTACACTTTGTAACATGAAAAGGTAGTTCTAATAATTCTAATAGTCTTATTATATATTATCTTGTGTGGGGGCCAGTCAGTACAGACCGGGACACTTCGACCCAGTGGGATCTTTTGTGTCGACTTCCCCAGTAACGACTGCCATAGATGTTCATGGCAGCTGGGACCGACGGCTTAACGTGCTCTCCGAGGCACGGAGCGGATAATTATTAATTAATACGCACATCATTTCGAAAAGTCATACAACTTCCGAAAGTCATAGGTGCGCGACGTGGGTTCGAACCCGAGACCCTCTGCATATCAGTCTGTTGGTCTCCCCACTAAGCTATCGCTGCTATATTCTAATAGTCACTCACACAAAATAAGTTCTAATAAAATTTTAGATACACGTTTTCAGGGGTGCAGAAATGGACATAAGTTACCTGTATTTCAGAAAAAGTAGTGGTCCTGAGGGCTATAAATTTATTGACAAAATTTACATTAATTCGAACTAAGCAGCCACTGAATCAAGTTAAATATAATTTCAATATTTTACAACTCATGTCCACAAGATGTTGGAGCCATTATACCACATACCACTGACTATAAAAATCTAAAAGGAATAATAATAATATTCTATCACATACACACAACACCATCTAGCCCAAACTAAGCAGAGCTTGTACTATGGGTACTAGACAATGGATAAACATACATATATACTTGTCTTTTTGTAAATACATACATATTATAGAAACACCCAGACCAAGACAAACATTCATGCACACAAATGTTTGACTTGTGCGGGAATCGAACCCGTGACCGTAGGCGTTGCAGTCGGTTACACTAACCACTACGCCATCGAGGCAAATAACAATAGTAGAATAGATGTTAAAGTAGCTCGGCGTAAAAATAGTGATATTTTTACTGTTTTCCCGGTGAGTAGGAGTTTCGAAGAGTACCAACTTGCCCATTCTTTTCGTTTCATACCCTTGGTAATAGTAGGAACGGAAGTTATGAAAAAAGGTTTACGATTGGATGGTATGTACGTATTGAAGCACCTTTTTTGTTTCCAATTAACAGCAAGCTCGTATGGCATGAAGTGTGGTGTTGTATGTTACTTAAGGATAAAGTAGGTACTTATTGAAAGAAATTTTTAATCGGTCCAGTATTTTTTTAGTTTATACATTACAACAAAAATACAAATCATTTCATTCTCTTTAATATATAAATCTTCTGCGCGTGTATTTGTAATTAAACTCCTCCTAAACGGCTGGACCGATTATGATAACATTTTTTGTGTGTTCTATTGGATTCGAGAATGGTTTAGATTTGGTTTTTTTTCGTGTGTACAGGACAACGTCTGTCGGGTCCGCTAGTAGTGTATATAAATGTAAAATATTGCCAAAATTGTTTAGATTTTTGTTATTCAATCACACGTAAACCGCTTGTCAGATTTAGATTAAATTTTACATACAGATAGAATATGCCCGTAACTCATAGGATACGTATACCCCGATATGCATTCCCATGATATCATAGGCGAAACCGCTGGCAACAGCTAGCGTATTATGACTCCATTCTCCACTCAAGGTACAGTACCATATCTAAGACACTAAAACTTATTTGTGTATGTAGTATATCTTTATTTGACAGCGAATAGACTTGTCGCATATAAAGCGATATCTAAATGCATTCCAGGCGACATGTTAAGTAAAATATTAAAGTGCTATCGAAGATATAGAAACATTTTGTTAAAACTGTACAGAGATTTGGTATACATTTAATAATAGTTATATTGGTTTGTATGTTATCTCTAAGTATGTTGCACTATTTGTATGGAATTATTAACCATTAGCTTTCCTGCGTATTTTACCCTCATTTATGATTAGAAAGAAAGAAATTTTATTGCTATCAGGTGGGCATAATGTTTATAAAGATAAAAATAAATAATAATAAAAAGAAAAATATGATTATTTGTTAATATTGTCTTCTGTTTACGCGAATGTTATTCTTGAAAATATTACACTACTACTACTATTGATTTTATTTTACTAATTTATAAGCTAATAAAATTATTTAAACTATTAAATCTATTTATTTTTGGTTTACACTTTCCCCAACGTTTCGGTTGCTTTCCAGCAGCCATGGTCACGGGGAGACTAAGATGGTAGTTGTCTCAATGTTCCAGTGTAGTTATTTCAAAGTACCCGAACATAATTTAATTATTGGTGTTTCTATTTACGCAGAATGAGCTCAAAGTATCATGAAGTCTAGCTGTGGTTTGTTTCTTCTTGGGTTTGACTATTTGAAGTACTGGATCCCAAGCTGGTGGTACATTCCAACCATCTTCTCTATTAAAATTGGGATGTTTTTTGATTTCAATAGCCTCGCGAAGCATCCTTGGTAGGAATCGGTGTTCTTTAGCGAGAATATGTGGTTTGTCAAATCTCAGGTAGTGGTTGGGATAGATTTTTTTCATATTTTTTATAAACGGCCTTCAGTTCTACTATAAGACATTTCAAGGTTATCCGTTAATTACCGGACACCTGTATAGTAGTTTAATTTCAATGATTCTTGCTCCGCTTCCGTGGTGAAAACTGTGATGTTATATAGTTTGTGTTATTTCTGAATAAAGAAGCTTTTTAATGGTGAAAGGTTTTTAAATTCGGAGCAGTATACAATAGAATACAATAGAATATACTTTATTTGTAAACATAGGTAAAATATTACAGTGTGAGAGATGTTACAGAGCTTTTCTAATAGCTCTATGTTTTGCCTAGTGGCGTACAAATGTAATTTATGTAGATAATTATACAACAATAGTGACACTTTTTTTTTTTCTTTCTTTTTTCTTCTCTTTTTTTTTCGTGTGGTCAGTGGCCAACCTATTGTCAAGAGTTGTTCAAACCGCCCGTAGGCCTCTGACATGGCTTAACGACTGCTGTCAATTTGGCAACGGCTGGGATCGACTTTTTACGTGCCTTCTGAAGCACGGAGACGCTCAGATGAAATACCGGTCACCCATGTATAGACTGACCGCACCCAACGTTGCTTAACCTCGCTTATCCTTTACCGATCAGTGAGTGGCAATGAGCGCAACTGGCTATGAGGGCCTCTAAAATTAGGTTACTAAAATACAATGTTTGTATTAGGAGTGGGTTCACGTCAATAGTGCAATGGGTGGGATGCGAATCCACGATCTTTAAACCGTATGTCCAATGTCCTTCTCTATTGGACTACCGTCGCTTTTTAATCTACCTATAATTGTAACTCCAATACCAAAAGCTTAGGCATACCGTATGACCGAACTCGAAACCTCTGCACAGCAAACCAGCGATCTCTCTACTAGGCCATTGCTATATGCTTGTAGTAATTATATATGTAGGTATTATGAATAAATATAAACTAAATAAATCTGTGCCTCCTATGAAAAGTGATACAAGTCAAAAATCAACACTTTAGTGGAGAACAGAAACAAGATTTTAAAAAATCTAGTTCGCTTTCTAAGTGAGCTAGGTTAAACTTGAGTACTTTTTTATGTATATATAAACATTCACTTTTACTGTTCATTTACATTTTTGTGGTCAATATTCAGCTTTAAAGTAATTCTTAAAAAGACCTGTCAGTTGTATCTTTTTATTTCTAATACATGCTAAAATGACGTGATAAAGGATACAATTACAGTTAAATTATATTGCACTTATAAGTTGTCATCGTGTAAGATGAAAAATTAAATGTGCAAATAAATATATATCACACTAATTATACCATGAAACACGAAAAATGTTGTGTGCAACAATTATTTGTAAAGGTTACAACTTGAAATATATTTATATTCAAGATATTTTTGCAAAAATCCTGCCAGTTATATCACTTTGCACAAAATTATCTACGGAACTCTGGTAGATAGAATAACGTGAGTTAGATCAAAAATTCCTAATATTTTCCTGATTATTTCTATGTAAAAATTACAGAAAGGGTACAACTCGACTCATATCACTCATCACAGTAGGCACAGAAGTATACTAAACAGAAAAATTAACCGTTAAGAGGAAACACAAGAGTCGTTTTTCCATACAAACGTAGTCCCCTGTTTCCTCCCTGGATAATACCAGTACAGCAATTTTTTTCCAAAAAAATTTATAGCCTCTATTGGCATGTCCCTATGTTTTCCTTTTTTTCATAAATTAATTATTAAAAGAGAAATGAGTCTTCAAAAACCTCAAAAATTGTCCAGATTTTCCGCTGTGTTCAAACATCCAGAAACAAATTTGAGTAAATTATATAAAAAAAGGAAAACATAAGAACACGGCCAAAGCCGTTATTTAATTTTTAATGAATAAAGTAGTTAAATCGGTCAAATTTTGGAAAAGGAATCAGGGGACTACGAAACGTTGATTTTGTGTACTTTTAATAAGTATTTTCGGTCCAAGCTGCAGTTGTCTCTATCGCGCTCTGCGGGCACTGCGCGACAGCAATCGATTTTACTAATACCTATTTTTCAATTCTCTCACCCTCAGTGTTTCCTCTTAAACTATGCAATCTAACTGGTAACGATTGACTGATAAAAAAGCTATTAGAACGCATCCAGATCATATTTTATCCGTTGAAATGCTAATAATTAACCGTAAATGAATAAATACATACATAGTCTAATTTCTATATCTCCGAAGGGATAGGCAGAAATGTATTACATGCACGGACTGCGCAGCGGCTTAAATTGTCGTCTCGCCACCACCGCCGAGTGTTGGGTTCGATTCCCATACGGGACAAAAATTTGTTTGATCCACATATAGTTATTACGAGTGCGTATTCTTTGTGTTTGAATATTTATTAAGGCGCCCGCGATACAGTAAATATTCCTAGTGCGGGGGACATCATTTTTAAGATAAGATAAGATAATTTAATTATTCATTCAAACACATGTGTACATACAATAAATAATCGCATGCAAGATATGAAGTTCAAGAAAGTTCTAGACATTTGCCATACAATGGCATGCAAATATTATTCTGATTACTCAATTAATAATAAAGGATAAACAGTAACTGCAACATACAGTAACAATACTTAACATTTTATAAATGTGTGTATATTAATGAAGTAATAATAATCAGTCCATAAATTTATTAATATACGAGTATACAATGTCAAGTAATTATAATTATAGTAAATCTAATGTCAATTAATAATTATTATGTCAATTGTCTTATATAATTAGGTAATTAATTATATCAAATCAAATTTATCATTTAAAAAGTCACTAACATTATAATAGGCTTTAGCAACAAGAAATGATTTTACTTTTTGCTTAAATGCGTCGCTAGTTAGATCTTGCCAACTTTTGGAAAATTTATTATAAACAATTGGAGCTATGCAAATAACTTAAGGTGCTATAATTTTAGGTCCACGATATCAGCTCTGTGCTGCTACTGAAAATCTTAACATTAAATCCCGAAAACAGTTGGTCCGGGAATCGAATCAGAGACCTCAAGCACAGCAGTTACATTTACTAACGCTGCGCCACCGTGGGTGATAACAATGAAATAAAATAGCTTAAAAAAGAAGTATACATTTATGTTAAAATTGTTCTAATTCAATTTAATGATAAATTAATAATAATAGTTGAATGATCAAAAAATGAAAAAATACCGCTTATTTTTCATCTATGGTATTTTTTATATATTTTTTTTTATATTTGTTTGCTACCAACAATTATGTTATCAATGGAAAGGTACAGTGAGTAGTATCTGTGTGATGTATGTTCAGATACTACATACTATGTACTACTACTACTTATAATATTACTCTTATGTTACTCATTTATTGGTTAATCTATGTATCATTTATATTCGATGTTATAAGAAATATAACTCAGTATTATTCGGGCACTCGTTGTTTTCATTACCTCCAACACCCCACCGTACATCTGTATGAGCATTTTTATAACATCCTTAATGATTACTTAAAATAAACTGCTGTAAACCACCAATCCGGTGAACCAAATAATACTACGACATTAGAATTTCACAAGTTAGTTGCCTGCCAAGCCTATCTTGGTACACTTTGGAAGTTAAAATATCTTTACACATTAAAAGTTCACGAGCGATTAATAGTTACCCAACCAGTTATAGTTTTAGCAAAATATGTATATCAAGTTGTTTTGCACTGACAGTGTAATAATAATAAAACTTTATTTAAAATTTGCATAATTTACAATTCATAGCAATATACATTACAACAAATAATTAAAATAGAAATAAGATTATTAAAGCAATAAAAATATGAATATTGAATTATATAATGAACATTAACATTAAGAATTCTTATTCAAATTAATTGAATTATAAAATAACAATAAAACAAAGTAAAATAAATTAAATTACAATTGAAACATTTGTTATTGATAATTAATTTATTATAATTATTCATCTCCGGGTACACACGTGCATATGTGCCCAATGTACCAGAAAGGGACTATTATATAGCGTAGGTATGTACAATAATACGAGAAAACAAATTCGAATATTCGTAATTTGTATCATCTCGTATCCGAATGATGATTAATTACTGATTGTTATTCGAATGAAAGTCAAACATTCGGAACACATTTCTATAGAGAGAGAACGTGTCTCTTAGTTATCGTGACTGACAACGAATATCATTTTTGCGCCGTTTCTCACTTTGCTTTAATATTCGTATTGGCGTACCGCTTGTACTCATTGAGATAATCAACAATTAATACATTCGAATACATCAACACCACGAATAACTCGAATCACTTGATTTTTCGAATGATTCGATTCTATTATCGATAATTGTACAGCGACTCCTTTTATTGCTTGATCGACAACGTGTCTATGATCTACTGATCTTACAAACATACATAATTATTCGATAGCCATCTACGATTATTTTTAATCGACAACTTCAACAAAAATAATATAAATATCGATTCTCAGAGAAATATATTAAAGCAATCTAGTTATGAGAAGAAAATATACTTAAACTTCTCATATATTAGGAAGTCCGCTAAGCTAATGGTAATTTTAAGCGTAATGGCTGTGTGTTTCCATTTTAAACACATTTGTTCTGTACATTAACATAATAAAATTATTTAAATACGAACTACGTACTTAGCCACCGAAGGCAATATACGTTATTACGATTTCTTTAGAAGCTATGATACTGGAATATTATTTGTAGCAGCTCCTGCAATTCACGTAAAGGATAGTGATAAAAATATTATTTTATTGACTCCGCGGATGGCGGCGGTTAAGGAACCCTACACACTAGCGTTTCTTCTGCGTAGGTGTTTGATAATAATCGTGTTTGCAGCGTAAACGCCACAGCAACGCAACGCAAGTATGCGTGTAGCGCTCCTTGTCACGAAGTAATCACTTGTACGCCGAGGTGTAGCTGTCGCAATATAAAACAAATAGTTGTACAGTTCAAACTCATAAATAAGCTACATGTTACATTATCATTTCTACAAAAAAACAAAAAAGATGATTCCGAATTCAAAGATATTTATTTGCATACGAAGTGTACATTTGAAGGTCTTAATATTATATTACGTGCTTACAACTTAGCAACCTTTTCAAGCTGAAAAGGTAGCTAAGTTGTAAAAAAACAAAACAAAAATCTAAAATATCATTGCCATACAAGTTTCATAACATCAAAAAATTACTAAACATACAGACTTGAGTCTATATTATATTATAAATAGCTGTAATCAATTTTATAAAAATGCTTTTATTATTCACAACATGTATGCGCCCACATTCTCATAACAATTATTTGCCAGAGATACCGATATTATAAATAATAAAACATGACATTTTCCCACATTAACAACATAATTATGCTAATAAAACACTTTTGCATATTATTACAATGAGTACAGTGGCAACACGCGCACAGTGGCATGTGCATTTTTCTATAATTAATTGTACATGTCGTAAATTACATGCCATTTACATGCTTACTGATCATTGTAAATACAACTTTATTTATGCAAATCTTTACTATGTGACCACGTTTATACGCTTTGTGACTTGACAACTAGGCAGGCGCGGAACACCGCCTTTGTACTTCATCGCTATAAAAGTTTGACTGGAGAACACGAACATATGATTATATTGGATATAGTGATATACAGTAATAAATTTAAACAAAATCAGACTAACTAGAGATCATGGATATCGGATCGTAACGGATGTACAGTAACAGCATAACATTTTAACTTCACAACATTAAACAATGTCATTGACTTAGTAGATCATATACACAGGGAGTGTCTTAATAAATTTGGTTGCTGTGCATGAGGATTCGTATTCAATTTCCGACTCTGACATATTGTTGTTGGGGTTTTCTATTAAAAAATTCGCAGTAGTCGTACTTAACAAACCAACAGTAATAAACTTTACTTTGAGGCCTAATATCATACCTCGCAAAATATAAATGTAAGAGTGGTCTCTTACCTTCGCGCCACTTGTTACGTGGGGCATGAAATCACTTCTCGCAAATATTAATGTAAGACGCCACTACCTATCCCTACATGGAAATAGACGTGAGACTATGTATGTACTAGTTACATTATTAATACATATGATATCTACTACTCAGGTACATGAGTGAGCCTTATATACGTGGTACTATCGTAATGCAATGTTGAGCGTTGGGTGTTCAAAATAAAAGATGTTACTTTACCAGTGAACTATTGTATAATGCATAAACTTATAAATTATCCTTATATTATATACTAGGGAAGGCGTGTCACTCGCTACAGTAACCGCTTTGTCTATATATGACAAAGCGTTGCGTGTTTTACACAAAAATTTTCATATTTATCAGTAGTTATATAAAAAGTTTGTATTTCTGCACCTCATTTAGTTTTTTATGATTGCGATATTAATCTAACATGCATGTCTTCTAATGTTAACGTTTTATTTATAAACTGTTTTACAGTTCTTTTATTGAAATAAGCTACCAAACGCGAGACAAAACCAATTTTTCTAGTCTACTGAGACGTGCTATTCTTACAGTGAGCGAAAAGTTGACTAAACATTATAGTAATTTCTAACCTTGTGGCGATTGCACGGGAAAGTGATTCGCGCAGTCCCACCGTCTATGGTTGTGTCGAGGAACCGTGGTAGGTTTAGTCGGTACTACCAGGATCATCTTTCCTCAGTGAATCTGACAACCTCTCCGCCATCCCGCGAAGAGGTATGCGTCAAAACACTCACTCAGGTAAAAAGTAAATATTATAATAATAAGTTTATGAATTAAATCATTGTAATCATTATAATGCATTTATTAACTATTTTAACTAGTGCCTTAGTAAAACAGGAAAGCTTTGGTTACTTTGAATGATAGAAGAATTCAAAATATTACAAATGTTCAGACTGTACCATGAAACATATGAGGTAACATTTTGATCTTCTTTAACCCTACCAAGAACAAAGCATAACGAAATAATGTCACTATGAAAACAATTAAATATCGGCTTGGAAATAAAAATACATACAAAAACTTCATCCTACTAATATTATAAATGCGAAAGTTTGTGAGGATGAATGTATATATGTATGTATGTTTGTTACTCTTTCACGCAAAAACTACTAGACCGATTGCGATGAAACTTGGTATATAGGTAACTAGATACCTGGATTCACACATAGGCTACTTTTTATCCCGATATTTCCACGGCAACGGGACTTACGCGGGTGAAACCGCGTGGAAGAATTAGTGTTAAATATATTCTGAATTCAGCTCGAAGCGCGGCGAGACGTCGTAAGCCTCTATATCTTTTTATATTTTCTCATTCTATGTTAACTGTTAAAAAAATATGTAATGATTAAACTCAATCTACTGGACCGACTTAAAAAAAAAGAACGAACATAATGAGAAAGCTATTTTATTTAAAAGTATAAGAATATTAATAATAAGAACATTTTAGTTAGCCGCCTAGGAGCCAAGCCACTTAACGATATTCCAAATTCCAGTCATACAAAGTCGCGGATAAAAGGTTCTTAAAAATAATAAACAAGACATTAATTACACACTTATTTTACAAAATTCTTACTTAACATTAAAACAAATTCGTTACCCAATTATATTAAAGACCCATTTACACCGTACAAATTTCTACTACCAAAAATGGCCATAATTGAAAGCAATTAATCGCACACGTTAATACTTATAATTAACGAATTATAAGCAACTGTAAACATAACTGCCACATTTAGCGAGTTATATTAAATACTGTAAATATTTGCCAACGCTAATTAATTCTATAAGTATTAATTAAATATCGTTATAATAAAAATAAAACATCGTTTATTGTGAAATACGTATACAATAATTCATATTATCCATTGGCCCCACACTGGGGAAACCTGTTACAATAACAATTTTGAGTAAACATTATTTGCTTGGACATTATCAGAGAATTAAAAAATATTTTGACAAGTGTTACACACAAATACATGTGAATTTATGTGTAATAATATTATATTACTTTACACTATTTATATTGTCCAACTGTGTACTGGGTGGCAACGAGCACGAGCCTCTTCTCAGTGCACGTAAGGTCAGGTCGTAGTCCACCAGTACATGTTAGCAGATTCCACATCTTCGAGAACATTATGCAGAACTCTCAGACGTGCAGGTTTCCTCACGATGTTTTCCTTCACCGTTATAGAGAGCGATAATAAACAATTTAATACGCAAATTACTTTGAAAAGTCAGAGGTGGCAATCCAACGGTTTCCCACTAATCTTTCGCTGCTATATCTTTGCCGATACTAATAGCTTACTCTGCTTTTTATAGTAAAGATAATTTTGAATTCAACGTGCCTCTCCATATCAACAATCAGTACATTTAGACGCTTCATGTTAATTATTGCTGATTTCAGCATGAATGGGCCGGCTCGACCGGGGAATGACTACCCACTCACAGAATATCGACGTGAAATAGCAGTACTTCTATTGTTGTGTTTCGTTCGGTGAGTGAGAGTGCCGGAGGCCCAATCACCCTCTTTCCCCCTTCCCGCTCCTTCTCCTTCCCACTTCCTTTCCTAAAAGGTCGGCAACGCGCAAGTGATGCCTCTGGTGTTGCGGGCGTCTATAGGCTGCGGTGACCACTTACCATCAGGTGGGCCGTATGCTTGTTTGCCAACTTAGTCGTATAAAAAAAAAAAAAAAAAAGAGGTACTCCTATCATTTGCAAAATACAACGTGTAAAAGAATTGTAGTCATATACTTTGTAAGCGTTTTGGTAAACGTATTAGGCACCAACAGGACAGGCTTGCCTAGTTGTGGCCACTGGATACGAACAAAAGATGTTGTTTTCATTAGTAATTTTTTTTTTCATTTTTTCCATATTTCAACGTCACATAATATAGCCCCTGTACAATGGAAAATCGTGACTAATTCATACACATATTTTCACTAAGATATAGCATTTTCTTTTTATCGATTTCCCAATATTGAATCAGCCCATTCTAGTCGATACTTAAACAACACCACTATACTGCTGTCACAAGTAAAAAAGGAGCTAACTATCTTTTTCAATATTAAGATTTTTACTTATCTGAAATCAATAAAAAAGACGCATCTGCTAGAATATTTATAAAAAAAAATATTTTCTTTTAGCAGATACCTCTTTTCCTTTATGGCGGCAGAATACCTGACCCGAAACTTTAGGTTATGTCGGACTCACCGGGGCAAAGATATCCCGGTAATACCGACTAAACCTACCACGGTGTTCCTCGACGTAACCAGAGTCGGTGGGGCCGCGCGAATCACTTTCACATGCAACCGCGACCCTGCCGAGGTTTCGGCCTGACGCCGCGCCGTATGGAACGGTAGGCTACTACACGAATATACATAATATATATTTTTTCCTACTGTCCCCTTGTGGGGGAACGAAGACAAAACGACACAGAGGCGCGCGTGGGAACACGCACGCCGCCTCTTGGACCTGGTGCTGATCGGGTAGCAGGCAGGCCCACCACAAAGTAAAACCTCAGGGTGGCTGGAAGTCATCTCACGATCTCCGACGCTCTATTTTGCGGTTGGGGTGACGGTTCAAGCACTCCCTGTCGAAATTACTTCCTCACAAAAGGAAGAGGCGGCGTTCGACGACCTCTCTCTCCGGACCATAGCCTGACCCACGGCCGGGAGCGAAAGGGCAACCAATCCGACTGCCGCGAGCAAATCACGGCGCTGCGATACCCAAGCGGGGCAATCCGCCAAAGTGTGCAGCGCCGTGCCCACAACAACATCGTGGCAGTCGCCGCAGCGATGATATCCGGGCGTCCCCTGCCGGCCTATGTGACATAAGAACTGTGTGTCATCCGGAAGGTAAGGGTGCCATGCCGTCTCTCCAGCCACTCCTCTAACACGGGACTTACTGCCACGATCGTGGCGTTCCCGTGACCCGGTGCTCTGCCGGAACTCGAAAATGACCAGGCGCAATTTTAATAGCGATGTAATGCGTTTGTTTCAATATTCAAATCACAGAGTATTTTTTATATAGGGGGTTCAAATAATAATTAAATACAGTACCTACTTGAAATTGTCATAATATTTAAAATTACTTGTTTTACAATACGGTGCTAATATATGACCACATCTTTATGTTACACGATGTATAAGATGTACATGTATGGTGTAAATAGGGCTTAACCTGAGAAATACGATCTCGCGCCGGTTGCGTGTTCAACGCACATTTCGGGCATCCTGCGCATACGCATAGATTTATAACGCGCATGATCTAGCATGTCATTATGCAAGTGATGCATACGCCAGTCTCCGCGCAGCAGTTAGCACGTTTCCGTTTTATTTGTTATTTATCATTGGATAATTTGATGTGGATCTTGTGGAGTTGTTTGATGACATTAAGTGTGTGTACTCGTTATATCATTACTGCACGTCTTTAGAATGTTTATCTTGGATGTGGATCGTATAGTGGAAAAATATGCCTTTAAAGTATGAGGTGTTTTGTTGCCAAGGCAAGGGAGAAAGACATTGCTAGCAGTACTATGTATAATTAAAATCAAAATAACTTTTTCATTAGGTAACAAAGGTATAATTATGAATAAGTTAATATTACACTAACTAAGCTGTACCAAGGCAGTACATTAAGTATTACTGTGGCTATATAAAGTAGTTTAAGTGTAGCATACAGTTCCTTTTTGAGAAGCCTGGAACTCTGCCTTGCACAGAAACACTATAAGGTTATTTGCCTATGATCTTCTATAGACTAGAGGAATTTTAACAGCTCGCTGCGCTAGATTAAGTTACAACAAGGTAAACGAGGATTCTACTATATGCTACCTACCTATTAACCTTGGTGGTTTCGGCATAAATAGTCCGGATGAACCAAGGAAGCCCAAGCTTTACACAAAATATCCATGAAGAGTAGTAGAATAAGTATTTTTCCGTTCCGATCGTATAGTGAGAGCGCAAGTGATCCAATCACCTCTTCGATCCCTTCTGTCTACTGCCTTCCACTCGTCCACATCACTTAGGTTGTCATAAATGCTCATAAGGCAAGCCGTGGTTATGATAAGCAGCGATTTAGTTGTGTATTATCCTTGTTTCTGTAGTGTCAAAAAAGATCAATGTCTATGAGCGGTAGTTGCTGCTTACCGTCAGGTTCATGACGACCTCGATGGCGTAGTGGTTAGTGTAACTGACGGCCACGCCTGAAGTCGCGGGTTCGATTCCCGCACAAGTCAAACATTTGCGTGCATGAACATGGATGTTTGTCTTGGTCTGGGTGTTTCTATATATAATATGTATGTATTTACAAGAAATGTACATATGTATGTTTATCCATTGCCTAGTACCAATAGTACAAGCTCTGCTTAGTTTGGGCTAGATGGTGTTGTGTGTATGTGATAGAATATTATTAGGTGTGCCACCATCTCTTCTGCGACCTATAGTAACAAAACCAATGGACCCATTTTCTGTAACAGGGTAGTACTTCTGCGGGCGTTCTGGCTCATCGAATCACCAAATAATTGGCGATGGCTAACTCTACCAATCAAAAGAAGCGAAGCAATTCTTTAAAATGCGTGTTTCCTTAACCATGTTTTCGATGACACTCCTACAAACACAGGTAATAATTAGCAATTTTAGACAATTGATTACACCGATGGTGTTGTAGTATAATAAGTTGCCCTGCCACTGCCGCTAAGCCATGGGTTCGAATTGCCTACGGCTCAAAACTTAGTGTGATTCACAAATAGTTATATTTTTCGTGTCCGTTATTTGAATGTAAATTCTTTCGCAATACAGGAAATATTTCTAGTGTGAGAGATGACTTTAAAATAATAAAGAAATTCGTAAATAAGATTTTATTATGTAATTTATATGAAAAGAACGTCGTTGTGGTATGGGAAGGGGCCATGTTAAGTACAGGATGCCTACAGGCTGTTGATTGGCTCCATACAGTTTTTCTCCGATCCCATCAATGAAAATCCATAAATCCGATGTGAAATACGCTCAAGAATTGAACCATTAAGACTTATTAGACTTAAAAAGTAAGTATAAGTCCATATACGTGCGCGAGCCGACATAACATTAGTTAGCTCAGCTCGATAAGAATCATAACATTCAGTATTCTCCGCATATGGCTATCGTTTCGTCTAAAAACTAAAAGAATTCATAATCAACTATTTTCAATTCAATTTTACTATTAAACTTGATATATTTCTATAAAAAGTTGATCACTTGTCGGCTTTGAGAAAAGCTGTGACTTATTAATGTCATTTTATAGAATAAGTTACAATAAATTATTACTTATGTGATATTTTCTGATGTAATGTAATAGTGCTGTCGAGTTATGATGAACAGGTATTATATTCGCCTCCGCGTTTTAATTGCTGGTTTAATTATAAAGTTGTCTTTTAGTTCATTAGATTATAGAAATACACTTATACAGGGTGTCCGGTAATTAATGGATAACCTTAAAATGTCTTATAGTAGAACTGAAGGCCGCTAAGAAAAATTAAAAAAAAAATTATTAAAAAACAGTGCAATCTATTACAGCATAGCATACTTTTGACTGTCTATCTATTAGCATAATTAGTGTTTAATAATAAAACAACAACAAACCGATGGATTTCTTCATTTATGGTCGTAGTATACAAGAAAGTTATACACGGTAATTAAAAAAAAACACATATCTCAGTAGTTAGGATAGTTTTTTTTTCATATTTTTGTCTGAACGGCCATCTGTTCCACTATAAGACATTTCCAGGTTATCCATTAATCACCGGACACCCTGTAAACAAACATAGTCACATGCTTGTATCCAGGAGTAGGCAGAAGTAAATATCACCCATATTTGGCCAGATAGTTTTAGGTTCCATGTCATAATGGGCAAGGCCGTCGAAGGGGTAGAGTTTCTGAAACAAAATTTTATCTGATACATCTGAAGGTATGACTTATAAATAATACAATTGACTGAATTTGATTGCACATATGGCGTCGTAATTTACGACTACGTTCTCGCAACTGCCGCCGAGCAAAGTGTTGTGGATTTGATCTAGCGATGGGCTAAAATGTTATTATTTGTTATACTGATAAACGCTAATGTTAAATAAAAATTAGCATGTTATTTAAAGTGCTAATTCTTATAACATGTTAAATAGTTAAACGTACGTAATACGTTGATTTAACTGTTGAATTAAATAAATGTGTTATATACATTTTAACTATTAGTCATGTTAGCATATTAGCTTATGACTTACCTACATGATGTTAAAATTGTGAATGTTAACATGTTTCTTTTTCGTGATTTTATTGAAGTGCTTAAATAAATTTAACATGCGACATAATTAGTGAGATTAATGAAATTTCCTTTATACTTTTACAGGCTTAGGACTGTCTGAATATTTCAAATATAAGAAATCAAATTAAAATGTTTAAAATTAAGTATCTTGACACAGTCGTAAAAAAATTACTTTATGTTAAAAATAACATTTTGGTGTCATTTATTTTAACAATGTTAATGATAATTTTATTTTAACACGTTTATTTATTTGTTATAACTTTTAACATCCATCTTTAATTTGATCCCCCACGGGACAAAAATATGTGTGATTTATTAGTAGTTGTTCTGTGTCTGGTTCTTTGGGTCCATTGTTTGAATTTCTGTATAGTCTCCCGCCACACAAATACTCGAAGCAAGGAAGGAGGCGGTTTAAAAAAACACTTAACGACGTATGCCGTATTTTGCGGAGTCTCCATGACTCATAGCTACTTTCATTAACCATTATACCAACTGGCAGTCCATAAGCATAATGCTATAGTTATATTATCATATATACGCTCTACTACGTTCAAATATGGTCACAATTCTGGATCGATAAATTGTCATCCGACACACAATGCCTACATGACATCTGAATTATAAATATAGTTTAATCACGCTCGCTCATAAACATTGTACACCATCGTTCTCTATCATGTAAATGTGATGTGTGAGCTCACTGTTCTTAGTGTGGGTAGTTTTTCGTGCCAAGTACGGTGAGGACACATCTTTGATTAAAATCTATACTAATATTATAAAGCTGAAGAGTTTTTTGTTTATTTGTTTGGTTGAACGCGCTAATCTCAGGAACTACTGGTTTTAATAATAATTAATTTTTTTAGTGTTAGGTAGCCTATTTATCGAGGAAGATTATAGACTATATAACATCACGCTACGATCATTAGGAAGGGAGATCAATGAAAAATATTGCAAAAACAGGGAAAATTCACTTATGTGAAGCAGACAAAGTTTGCGCGGGTGAGCTAGTCTTTGATAATTACTAAATAAACATCCTAACTAATATTATAAATGCGAATGTGTGTTTGTTTGTTTGTTATGCTTTTACGCCTTAACTACTCGACCGATCATCATGAAATTTCACATACACGTTGTCGGAGAAACAAAAAAGGACGTAGAGTAACTTTCATCTAAGAAAAAAGTAAAGTTACTAACCTAACCTAAAGTTACATGAGCGAAGCCGCATGCAAAATCTAATTATCAATAAAAGTAATATTTCTACGCATGCCCCACAGTCACGTAATCCCGTGATTTATCGACACCAGAACGTCCTTAATTGATCGAGTGCTTTGATTATCAATCGATTCATTAGTCGATGCAGCACAGTCGTAAGTTAGCACAATGTTCTACGCTGTCCATATTGGTCTAAACATGAATCTGTGCCTTTTCAGTCAATCAGAATTAATCTTTTTAAAGCACGATCGCGTTAATAGAGCTTGCATACTTAGCAAACCAATCTAGGTTGCATTAATGGTTTAGTACAGTACTTCCCAAAGTGGTCCAGGTGGACCCCAGGGGCGTGACAAAAAATGGGGGTTCACAATTCGTAAGCAGAGTTCCACGAAAATTTAATATAATAATATAATAATAAATATTCTACCACATACACACAACACCATCTAGCCCAAACTAAGCAGAGCTTGTACTGTGGGTACTAGACAATGGATAAACATACATATATACTTTTTTTTTTTTTTTTTTTTTTTTTTTTTGTAAATATATACATATTATACATACAAACACCCAGACCAAGACAAACATCCATGTTCATGCACACAAATGTTTGACTTGTGCGGGAATCGAACCCGCGACCTCAGGCGTAGCAGTCGGTTACACGAACCATTACGCCATCGAGGCCGACAAATTTATTATTTGCTTTCGATAGTGAAGAACTAAAATGTTGGCTTGACTTCACCTATCAATGATATTTTAAGAAGCTCAGCGACTGTTACTTGTTTAAACGTCGGTCGACGGATATTTTGAGGAATACAACTCGCTGAAGACCCGAGAAATTACTAAAAATAAAGCTTGACCCGTAGATATTAGATCAAATTTGTTTATTTATCCCAGCTTTATACCGATTTGATTGGCGGATTAAATTTCTAGCTGCAGGGGTCCACTGGAACCAGCAACATTTTGAAAGTGGCTTATGACAAAAAAATGTCTGGAAACCTCTGGAAACCTCTGGAAACCTCTAGTTTAATAGTTTGTGTATTTGCGTCGCCACTGCTTCTACGCCAAGTGTTGTGGGTTCAAATACCACACGGGATCAAAATTTGTGTGATCTACGAATAGTTGTGCCGAGTCTGGATGTTCTTTTTGTCCGTTGTCTGTATATTTGAAAAGTCCCCCGCGACACAAGATTTATGTATTCCTAATGCAGTTGTATTTTTATAAAAACAAATTTTTTATTCCACATGTAATCGTTCCAAGTCTAAGGGCTTGTGCCACAACCTCCAAATAGCATTTTTCTATAAGATAAAAGAATCGCCATTACACTTTTTTAATCTAAAAAGAATGAGGCAACATGCGATTTATCCTAGGGTTTTTTTTTTCACATTTTTTTTGCTCTTCATAATGACCACACTCCGCCTGACGTTAAGCACTTGCGTGGTCTAAGAGCAGTGGCCTCCACATCGTCCTCATAGCAATGTTGAGGTCTCTACTTTGACGGCCTGAGAAGGTGCTTTTTCACGCCCCGCTTAAAGGACCCAGGATTGAAGGAAGAAGGAAACATTTGCCTTGGCAGAGAATTCCATGCCTTGATCATTCGGCAGGGGTATGAGGACCCAAACTTGATGGTACGCACTCTAGTCGACTCCACCGTGTAAGGATGGCATCTGAGCCCAGCACGCGTTGTTCTGGATAGGAAAGGGGAGGGCGGGATAAGGTGGAATAACTCTTCAGAGCACCCCCGTGGTATATTCTGTAGAAACATGCCAATGAGGCAATGTCTATGTCAATGGATAACTTTTACTCGTTAGTTGTGGGACTGGCCATGTGTTTTTAATGTCCGTTGTTTGAATGTTTGTTAAGTACTGCCAAGCAATTACAACTAATGCGAGAGTTGTATCTTTAGAGATAACAATAGACCTATTTTCTTTTGCTTTAATTGTCTATTTTGCGACTGACGCATGTATCGCCTATGCCACTTGCGGTTTTAACCCGCATTTAAACTGGCGTTTCCAAGTTACCCTCGCAAATTGCTGTAACAAGCATAAAAATGCGTAAGCGATGATTGACGACAATGACGATTTTATAACAAATGTTATAAAATCTAACTGGACGTAAATATGTGACGCAAATCACTAAGCCTACTTGACGGCGTCTTATAAAACAAATAATAACCTGTAGAACTTGCATGTACAAACTTCCACTATACAAGCATCACTTTACAGAAAGCACGTAATTAACCCATGAATTTAAGCCATGCCAGCTGCTTAAGCATGTAGCCCACACCAAGTACTTGCATCATATCACGCATGTATCTCACCACTAGCATACACTTGCATCGAACCTGCTACCGTCCCTATACAATAACTCATAATCTCATTAATCAAAACTACATGGAAACCTAATTGCAATTAAGAATCGCAATAAAATACTGTATCGCAATTATATTTATGTGATCGCAATCAAATAGTCACAATTATATTATTTATGTCCCCACCTAAAGCATAAATCGCAAATTATTATATATCTTTACGATTTGTTTTATTTTACAACAATCAATAAGAATAATTAAAGCGAAAGATCAATCCAATTAAATTAATTAAGGCAACCGGTTATTATATGCGGCCGCATTCTTGTCTCCATTTTGATTTAAAAGCGTCAGTCACAGCTACGAAATCTTCAAAAAACAATATTGATATGAACAGGACAAACTACGACCTTAAAGAGGAAAGCAGAAATGTATAACAGGAACATTTCAACAGGTATTTATTTAAACTACTTTAAATCGATTTTATCGCGTTGTTTATTTTTTATAAAACACTATTATATTAGCTTTTGCGCGTGGCTCCGTCCGCGTGGTACCTTCATCGATAAAAAGTATAGCATATATCCTTACCCAGGTTTTAAACTTTCTTTGTACCAAATTTTATCTAAATCGATTGAGTGGTTTAGCCGTGTAGGGTAACAGACAGACGACACTTGTACTAGTTACTAGATAAACACTTTTACTGGTTACTGTTCACTTGTATTTGAGCTTTTTAAATTAATAAAACTACTTAGATTTAATTTTGTATTTCGGTTTAACTATAAGCTTATATTGTTTAATTGATAAATAAATAAATATCGTATGTAAAAAAGAACACTTTATCTAAGCCGGATGCCAAAGCAACTGAATTTACAAAATTTGCTCTATGCTTTAAATATGACCACGAGTTTTAGCTCCACACAATTATTCACACAAATCAAAATCAAACCCGCGACATAAGTGCAGGCGTTGATGAAATTACCGCTGCGCGCCCGGCTGTCATGGCGGCCGCGCCGACGCGCGGTCACGCGGCGAGACTCGTTAGCCGCGCGCGATTTATTCACGTAACTGTCCACTCACGTTATGTTATTTATTATTTTATACAATGGCTTGATTTATTCTGACCGCTTGAATTAGAATGGGTCGTTGCTAGCCTGTAGGTGGATTGAAAATTCTCAAGAATCATACCGTAATTCGAGATCGTGTTCATCACTTTGACTGTATAGGTACTGTAGTTCAATTTGCTATTTAGAATCTACCGAGTGTAGTTGGTTCAATACCTACATGCTATAAAAAAAAATAGCACAAGATATATCAAATATATGTTTTTATTTTGCTTGTCAAAATGACCACACTCCGCCTCCAAACCGTCCTCATAGCAGCCGAGGCGATATTGAGGTCTCTACTTTGACGGCCTGAGAAGGTGCTTTTTCACGCCCCTCTTATTAAAGAACCCAGGATTTTAGGCAGAAGGAAACACGTGCCTGTGCAGAGAATTTCATGCCTTGATCGTTCGGCAGAGGTATGAGGACCCAAACTTGTTGGTACGCATTCTAGTTGACTCTACCGTGTAAGGATGGCATCTGAACCCGGCACGCGTTGTTCTGGATAGGAAAGGGGAGGGCGGGATAAGGTGGAATAACTTTTCAGAGCAGTCCCCGTGGTATATTCTGTAGAAACATGCCAATGAGGCAATGTCCCTACGGAGTTGCAGAGATTCCAGTGAACTCGTGACCTCTGGATCTCCGATGATATGGATCATTATATACGAAATCTCTATTTACTGATTGCACGAATGGCATAATGGTTTAAGTCGTTGCCTAGCCACTGACCGCGCGCTGAGTGTTGCGGGTTCGATTCCCATACGGGACAAAAATTTGTGTGATCCACAAATGGTTGTGCCGAGTCTGGATGCTCTTTGTGTCCGTTGTTTGAATGTTTGTAAAGTCCCGCGACACAGGAATTATTACTAGTGCGAAAGTTGCATGTTGTAAAAAAGTATTACGAAAATACAACTATTGCTACTTAGAATCTAACGAGTGTTGGCGAACCGACACACTACACAGGATAAAAAATGTTGCAAAAAATATATCAAATCGAATCAATATTTATTACCAGAAGCATTTTATATCAATCTTACAGTAGAATCATTAGTATCAACGTATTCTGCCGACATTGGAGTGGATATGTTTTACAATTTTCATGCTTACGTTATTAATTTTATTATTAGAATATTAAGAAAACAATTAAAACATACATAATTTTTTTTAAATACTTGTACTAAATCTTTGGGTTCGTTGTTTCAACGTTCGTATAGACCCCCGCGATACAGGGATATTTTCTAATGCTTGCCCTTTAGAACAAAAATATAATCGATAAATAATTTCAGTCGTACTTATAAACTGTTCTACCGCTGTGCACATGACTCTTCTAGCATGAGAAGGTTTAGGCCGTAGGGCACTACGCTCGCTTATACTGGCAGACTACAAATCTTCCAGAACATTATGTAGAACCCTCAGATATCTAGGTTTGAGTGATAGTAAACTATTTAACATGCACGTGACTTCGAAAAGCCAGAGGAGCGTACCGGAGAATCGAACTCGAGACATCTGCGTAACAGACATAGACATCTTTAGCAATTCACTTGCTATTTTTAAACATCTAGTTCTTAATTATTTTATAAGAAAGTTCGAAGATCCCTTAATTATTAATGCACCTTTATTATTCTTTCTTAATTAAGTATACATTTGACATTTGTTATAATTTTGTGTTTAAATTATATTATATAAATATTTTGATTAATTATTTCAACTTTAATGTATTTTATTATAATCCTATTTTCTACGTAATTTTAATTTTCTAATCCATTGCTTTCATAATTTATTTATGTCATTGACTTTCACAGTATTGTAAGTTTTATAAAATATTGTATTAATTTTCTATTAATTGATGTATACTTGTAATTATTATAATTAACATTGTTGTATTTTCGTTATATATTATTATGTTCTTTATATTGCACGCTGTGATCTCCTGTTATTGAGGAAACACATGTCCTATTTTACTGTAAATCTGCCTTGTAATAAATGTGTATTTCTTGTTGGATATTCAAAATAAAAAAAACTGTTCAACGGTTGCCTTATTCATCTTTTATTGCTACAGCGGCTATCAATAATGTAAAATTTATTTATTGCCTAAGACTGGGTGGCGCTGCGGTATTAAATGCGACTGCATGGGGACTCAGATTCAATTACCGGGTCTGTCAAAGTGTTATTGGGTTTTTAGGCAGGCACGCAATTATGTAGACCTTAAAATATAGTTGGCAAAGTGTGGTTGTAATACATATTTGTCTATCGAGGTAACATACATAATTCCAGTCCTATATGGCCTGGAATTATGCAAGTTTGCATTAAAAAAATCCCAGAGTTAATTGCTATAGGGATCGATTACAATCTAACCTTATGATGGAGTGGTGCTTGTAGATCTTTAAAGAAAACCTGTAATTAAGATAACACGGATCTACCAAATGAAAGCAAGAGGTTACTACAGACACTTACAAAACCCAAAAAGAAGAAGTCATTGCTTTGTCTCAGTAAATAAGAAAAGCCTCTGGCGCTCCTGCTTACGGTATACGGACTCTTCTATAAACAGACATACAACACTCAGAATTTTCTTGCTTAGTTTTCCTATAATACTATTGCATTATCTGGGATGCCATTTCCTCAGAACCACTCTGAAGAACCGTATGGCCTGATCTAATCTATTCTTAGGTGAGCGGCAATAGTGGACTGAGTGGACCTATGAGGTCTGTCTTATTGATTAAGCCTCTAGATAGTAATATTATCTAATAATACATTGTCATCCGAGAACCAAATCCAAGACCTTAGAATCGAGCTCGAGCTTATGCCACACTACTAGCAAAAGAGTCAAGACTAGTAAAAACAAAAAGCAATCCTTTTAGGTTCGTCGTCCCCAATTTGTACATTTATAGAAAAGAAATACGAAAAAAGCTGTGCCGATTTCTATAGCGTTTGATGCATTTGCCGTACAAGATGTTCTTGACGAGCGTTAATGATAAATGAATGCACTGCGAGCCTACTTATCACCGCTCATTATACCCATAACTCGAACTAAAGCCACGCGGATACTACTTATTGGCGGGAACCCAATTACATCGCACTACGGCGGTACAAATGCTGCTTATTCCCTTACCGGGAGCACGTTACCTACAGACATGACTTATAATTATCCAAAGCTATCTATCACTTTTTTGCAGTAACGTGTGTACGTTGAAATTGATTCCGTGTGTTCACGCGATCCGCAAAGATTTCTACTCGCCAATTGCACACAAAAACGCACCGTACCATTTACGCGCCTTAGCTCGTCTGACGCCTGCACGCACCCCCCGCCCCTCCCACCTAACCACCGACCAATCACACTCATCTATTCGAAATTAGAACTTCACGCGCGATTACAATCAAAGCGTGCTGTTTACGCGGGAAACGCGGTGGCGCCATGTTTGTTTTTCTACAACGTTCCGTTTCACGCGACATCGTTAGCGATCGATCTCGAAATAATATTTCAAAGCTCAATTACACCATCCGTCAAGTTGATTCTCTTGGGGCAGCAATTTTGTCATTCAAAATCGTCGTAACTGGTCGGTGGCCCGTTATGGGATTAATTAATGGTGCACCGGTTCCGGGGCGGCCATAAGCCGATGTAAACGACTTGCTGGCTGTCTCTCATGTACAAGAAAAACGTTGGAAGCGCGTGTCTCGATCGTGACTACATCAGTCAAATCTTCGCTTGATATTCAGGGTATAGCATTCGTTACGACAGACACGACAGCGCGTGCGACTCTCATACGTATTATGGATTATTTGCTGAATATATTATTGTAATGTGCAGTTAACTATCTGCGAGTTATTACTTTGTAAACCAGTGGATCTCAATCATATAAGTATACGTACACTATATGTAACTTATTTACTGGATTTCGGGTAAAACCGTTGCACCGCGTGGTGTTCCATTGGTAAATAAATAACTGACTCTTGTACCACCATGTTAGGTTGTTTTAAGTTGACATTGATCATTTCATAGGTTTCTTATTCAGTCAAAGATTGCACAAAATCTAGCTTCTGGCTGAGCTTAATCCTGGTGAGTCCCACTAGAACGAATAGATGCCAAATTATATCCAAATCCTTTTCACACTCTGATTGACTGATCTACTAATAGACGGCTGGTCTCACACTAATAAGGAAAGTCTAGACTAGACAAAGAGACGTTAAACCGTAGGCACTTAGCAAATCAACATCTCATCTAAAAATCTTTAAAGAAAGATTATGTTTAGCATATGACTTTATATGGTTGACACGATGATGAATTTCACTCTTTTATATTACCTAAAGTGTCAAATAATATCATGGCCCGTCAGATAGTAAGGAATTGCCGTACCGAAGCCTAAGATTGCAGCTGGTAGAGCATGGTTTAATAAAGGAGTCGTTGTACCGTCAGTGCAAATGCAAATGTTATTTAAATAGAAGTACACACCTTACGGTATCGTTAGCCTTCGGGTTGCGGAGGTCAGGTGGCAGCCGCTCCGTGTAAAACCGATATCCAGTAAAATCCGGTTAGACCAGAAAAGCCGACCCCAAGTGACTTGGGAATAATAAAGGCTAGGGAGAAGAAGAAGAAGTACACACATATATAGAATCACAACATAAAGTTATTTGGCTTAAATTTTCTATGAAGCTTCTCAACCAGCTTGCTCCAGTTTTAACGAAATCCCAAGTTTTATGCTGCTCTAAATAGTGTATTATAGTCAACAAACAATAGCCAATCATGAAAAAACACCAAGAAATCCCACCGGCTGCTTCCAAATTTGGAGGCACCTTTTACATCTCGACAATATCCATAGAAGAAACGATGAACCATAAATTAAACGTATAAAAGACAAAGCAACGTAATTTCTTTGGCACGTTATTTATTACATAACACAATATAAGACAGCACAATGCGACCAATACGGTATACATTTATAATTAAGCTAACAGAGAAGCACAATCAAACGCTTTGTCCAGGAATACATTCATGACATCCACCATACCATAATACCACTCTTTATTACCATCGAGCTAAACAAAACTAAACTTTATTCCTCAAAATTTTAAGTTCATATTCTATTTTTCAGCTCAAAAGTATAATTTTGTCGTATTCGTACATAAAAGGCGTTCCAAATCACGCAGCAAGCGTTGCGTTTAGACCACAGACAATGCTAATAAGACAAGTGCGCTCGTAGAACGGAACGCGGATGACAGGTTACAATGCGTTTACAGTATGAACTGTTGTAACGTTTGTTAAAATTATTGTGTAAATATATTGTTTTATTTATATATATTTATTTTATTTCGATTATCAAAAACTTTTAAAGGCTTTTGTGGTGGAAATAAAATGATGGAAAAGGACTGTCGAACTCACTGCATTAGCAAATTATTGATTAATTATTAGTACCTACTTCCCAAAAACATACATACATACATTCATAGATTCACGCCTGTTTTCCAGAGGGGTAGGCAGAGTCTACGGATTTCCATTTGCTACGATCCTAACACACTTCTCTGGCTACCTTCACTTTCATCACATTCCTCATACACGCTCGCCGGTTCAAGATGCTCCTAACCTGGCCTTTGTCCAGAACGTCTCCGATCTGATCAATGAAACGTTCGCCTAGGTCTGCCTCTTGCGACTGTTCCATTCACATTAGCCTTATAAACTTTCTTAGTCAGTATTTTCTCGTCCATTGTTTCTACCAGCTTAACATACCCTTTTCTATTCTTGTCACTATATCCACTTTCATGCCGCATCTCTCTCTAATTTATAAACATATTATTATCTAGCCGAAAACATATTATTGTTTTAGCTACTAATAGTCAGTCAGTACTGCATGCATTGACTGTATGCATGACGATTTCAGTATGAATAGGCTGGCTCGACCGGGGAAGGACTACCCTCTCACAGAATATCGACGTGAAATAGCAGTATTTCTACTGTTGTGTTTCGTTCGGTGAGTGAGAGTGCCGGTGGCCCAATCACCCCCTTTCCCCCTTCCCACTTCCTTTCCTAAAGGGTCGGCAACGCGCAAGTGATGCCTCTGGTGTTGCAGGCATTCATAAGCTACGGTGACCACTATGTTTGATATCTAGATAGTAATTTTCTTATTGATGTCTATGATAAAATCAAATCTTTATCAATACAGAGTCTGAAAATGCATGCGTAAATGCTGCACCAATACGTCTCAGAGGATGTGTACTGCAGTAGGATTTCAAGTTTTATAACGCGCCGCAATGTAGGGGTTATCTTAATTCTGTTCGTCAACGTGAAACTGATACTAAAGGAAGGCTAAGAATTAACTATATAAATTTCTGTTCAAAAGATAAATTAGGTATGTAGCATGACAAATAAAGCAAATACAGTACGAAAAAGGTACCAGAAAAGAAAATAGTGGGTTAGATTCAATGACGTAATATAAATAGATGCATCATGCATGAACATCACGGCACTCGAAAACAGCGTAAATACTATCGGTAGCTAGACAGCTACTTAGACGCACGAAGAAAGGGAAAGAAAATTAAATGTCATCTACGGAATTCCTATTGTTAGAGAGAGATAAATATAATTCTTTAATTACGTTGTCATTATGTGGTGCATGCTTATTGGCCGAGCGCGAACGCTAACGGCACGTGACTTACCTCAGGCAGACGCCAGCCGCCATTAAAAGGCATCGAAAAAAATAAAATAAATCCATTTCTCTTGATACTTACGCATGCAATGATACTTTTTATCTTTCACTGATGCAGTATAATCTTTACATTTCCTAAAACACAGGAAGGCAATTTTTTTTTGTTATTCACTCAAGTTATTTTAATGTCACGTACCGCGGTACGCGGCACTGGTTGGCATGGTGTTAAAACTTAGAAGAAAACAGTTGAATTATAACGTAATCAAATTATATAGGTTACCATGTTGGCTTTCTATAAGATAACTAAGTGATATTCAATTTAGTTGTATTATACTCTGAAAGTTGCATGTGACAACCGCTAGATGACGGGGAAATCAGTATCTGAAAATTTCACTTTATTACCATTTTTTGAATTATCGTAATCATTTTTAGCTTTTAATACATAAAACTAATATCAAACAATAATTTTGTTTTTAAAAAGGAAGTTCTAAAGTTATCGCTTACCATATTTGATTAATGTTATTTATTTTTGAACGATTCGGACCTGTCACATAGATAAAGCTGTTGTCAAATTTGACATTTTATCATTCCGTTATTCTCTCTTGAATAATAAACTCAAGACCTTGTTTTATTTTTTAAATTCCATATTTGCCCTGATCTTGGTTTTCATTTTTAAGTGAATGTACAGGCTAGCGAATTTTATAGTTAAGTATACACATTCTTAACTATAAACTTCGCTAGTCTAAAAATTCATTAATCACTACATCATTATAATAGATATATTATATACCCACACATATGTTTGTATTTGAAAAAGTTGCTTGAACCGAACGCCAGTTGGCGCTAGTATCGCCAATTCATTGAGTGACGTCTCTATATTCCTATATACAAATGTACTCTGTGCTGGTTGGTACGTGACTAAATGGACTTCGGGTAATTACCTTGCATTCTTACTCGATACTACAGAGCGCGGGCAACGTATCTATAGGTATATATATATGTCTATAGGTATATGTATTTATAGGCTTAGAACTGCGACCATACAACGCACGAGCCGAGCGAGCAAAGCGACCGTGCCGCGGCAGCGGCCGGCGAGTGCTAAAGACATATTTATTTACATAAACAAACATACAAAATTACCTCTTCCTTCCAATTACAATTGAGGTTATCTTTTTGCACTCACTTATTACGGACATCAACAAATCGCACGTGTTATGCATGCAGTGATCGGCGCGCGCAGAGCGAGATAGAAAATACGCAATAACATACTGTGTGCTTGTAATAGCAATATCTGCATCGAAAGACGTATTGCATTAGCTTATCTAAAACAATTTTGTGATTCAATTACTAGAAATCAATACTAGAAGGCAATACGTCACGCGAGCTTGACGAATACAATGAAGGTTTCTAGTACATCTAAATACGTATTAACTTGAGAAATCCTACTGCAGTACGAGACGTATTCGAGCAGCATAAATGCGTGTTACGCGTGTTTATCGTTAGAAAATGCTAATTCAGTTTAGCGGGGACGTACTGAAGTAGCTTTTTTATATATGCGACCAGGGTATGTCGTTAACAAGTGCTAAAATACATACAAAAGTAAGGTATTACATTGTATCGCATACGTACGAGTTTGTTAGTGTGTGTGATGTTACCCTATCTCAATTATCGAGGATACAGGTGTTAGCCTATGTTATTATAAGTAATTACATATGATACATAAATGTATATGATATAATAGAACCTATTTATACAATATCCAATAAGCAGCCATAATTTATTTATGTGCTTCAATACCCGCCATCACGTTACACAAAACTTATTTTTTATTTATCGTCGTTATGCCGTAGCATGTCTTTCTGTCAAATAAGCGAGTCTAAATAGGTCTAATTGAAATAAAAAAGAGCGAAAACATTCTCTAATAAAATGATGACTAGTCTCAAAATGGCTGCGTATTTGCGTGATATTTTCGCGATGGCGCTGATATTTCGCGCTAACATTTGTAAAGTTTTAAATTGTTAACGCAACGAACAGTATATTATTATGATAATTGAGTGAAAAATAATAGGCTCTTTTATCTGTTATGGTAAATAGCTGTATTAAAACTGCAGTCTATTATTTGTGAAGGGCGCGAAACGAAATCGATAGAAAATATCTAGTAAGTATGTAATAAATGTTTTTAGATTTACGCGATTTGTTTTTAAATGTCGAGCAATAAATAAGTATTTATATCTTTAAATACCTATCAACGCAATTTAAACCTAGCATTGTAATTTTTAGCCTTATTAAACAAGCATCATATTTCTTTAAATTAGTAAATACCAAGACATTTAAAAATATTTGCTTTTCCGCCGCGGCTCGCTCGGAAAGAATACTTTTTCTGGATGAAAGATAACCTTCTTTCTTTTTTAAACCCCTGACAAAGTGTTTGCACATTTTTCATAATTATCGTTGGAGTCATTAAGTCGTGAAAGCGTAAAATAAACATAGAAACAAACTTTCACATTCGCGTTTATAATATTAGTTATGATGTCAACAATCCACAGATACTGAGCACAAGTACTGACTACTAACCTGGTGTTATATAGTGATCACGTTTCATATACAAGGTATTGTGAAGAAATCCAAGTATACACAACTAAGCCGCTGTCTACTGAAATATACAAGGTGTCCGGTAATTGATGGATAACCTGGAAATGTCTTATAGAGGAACTGATGGCCGTTCAGAAAGAAAAAATAAAAACAATCTTTCCTAACTACTATCTGAGATATGTGTTTTTTTTAAATTACCATGTATAACTTTCTTGTATACTACGACCATAAATGAATGAAATCCATCGGTTTTTTGTTGTTTTATTATTAAACACTAATTATGCTAATAAAAAAAAGTATGCTATGCTATATAGCTTGGACTTTTTAATATAATTATATATATATATAATTTCTTTTTTTATTTTTCTTTTTTCTGAACGGCCTTCAGTTCTACTATAAGACATTTCAAGGTTATCCATTAATTACCGGACACCCTGTATATGTCAACTTGTACTGAGCCAGTCTTGTTGACTATTACCTAAACATTTTCACACATTGTTAGTTCCATTTACATAGAAGAAGTATTAAAAGGTTAATTACGGTGCTTATTAAATAGTAGGCCCAGCTAATGTTTAAACATAAATACTAATGTACATCTTATTAACTTGCTCACTGCTAAGCATAAGACTCTTCTAAGGTCTAGGCATAGTCCAGTATCCAAAGAGACTTTAAACCATTCCAACTTTAAAACATACTCACATTTGCAACTAAATACTTCTCCATAATAAACCGATCCATTTTCCACCATTACCATGTAATTTTCTACAATAGCAACACCACCCAGCCCGTGTGTTTTAACTCCCAAAACATACAACCTATAATTCACATTAGAAAGCTCTTATGCCGTTGAAATAGAGTCTAAAATGGCGTGTTTTAGAAGCAAATAAAGTTGTAGATTATGTAGTACAATGATGGAGCATTATGTCAGAAGGCGGGAACTAACACGCGCTATTCACGAAAGCTATAAACAATTGTGCGACATTTCTCTAATGCATGATTGTTACTTTTGATTTGATAAACAAGATTATATTGTCCATATATGCTATACGAATTTGAACTCTATTTTGATCTCTCTGTGGAATATTTTAGGTTGGGAATGCTGTGATATGTCATATGAAATAATAGGGCGTTCTATCATAACTTTCGTTTTGATGGCCAGGTTTTATGTTATACATACTTTAGTTACCATTTCTGGGAATGTAGGAAGAATGCGTGGTATATACAGATTCACTTTTCAATGTATTGTGTTTTAACATATTTATTAATAATAAGGACCTATCATAGGGGGCTCTTTGCCCGGTATCTTTTATATGGAAAAGACTAAACAAAAAAATGCGATGCTGCGTACCCTATTTTAATTTACTGCTAAGAAAAAACAGATTATCAAGAACAGTAGCAATTTGTAGAGAATTTTTTTTTAACATTAGTATGTATTGATTCAGAAACAGTATGCTTTTAGCGCGGGCTACATGCGAGGCAAGCTATGCTCACGGGCTACGTCCGGCGCAAGACTATCTTGGGCTACATACAGGGCAAGCTACGCTTGCGGGCTACGTGCGGCGCAAGACTATCTCAGGCTACATGCAGGGCAAGCTACTCTTGCAGGCTACGTCCGGCGCAAGACTATCTCGGGCTATATGCAGGGTAAGCTACTCTTGCAGGCTACGTCCGGCGCAAGACTATCTTGGGCTACATGCAGGGTAAGCTACTCTTGCAGGCTACGTCCGGCGCAAGACTATCTCGGGTTACATGCAGGGTAAGCTACTCTTGCAGGCTACGTCCGGCGCAAGACTATCTCGGGCTACATGCAGGGTAAGCTACTCTTGCAGGCTACGTCCGGCGCAAGAATATCTCGGGCTACATGCGGGGCAAGCTACTCTTGCAGGCTGCGTGCGCGATAAGTTACTTTCGCGGGCTACATGCGGAGCAGGCTACTCTCCCGGTCACCAAGCAAGGGAAGCTCAGTAGCTTGCGCGTCAGTACGCAGGCTACATACGGAGCTAGTTACTTTGGGTGCTACATGCTTGATTTAAACATGTTACCGTCATAATTAAGAAATAACTGCCCCGTTGCTTAAGTTACAAAAGCCAAGATCTTCAAAGAAAACCAGAAATTATCGTGAATACAACTAATAATCCTAAGTGTCGGTCGCAATGTTGCAAAGCTCCACAATCCATAAATCGGGCGCGTTCTTGGCGCATGCGCGTAGCCGCTGTGCGCGCGCGCGCTCGCGTTCGCTACACTAACTGCGCACGCACAATGCGACGCATCACCCCTTTATATGGTAAACTGTAATAGAAGTTAACCGATGGTCCAAAGACAATAAGAAATAAATAATGAGTCGAATCCTAACTAATATTATAAATGTGAAAGTGAGTTTGTTGGTTCGTTTCTAACGCTTTCACGCCTTAACTACTCGACCGATCATTGTGTAATTTCGCATACACGTTGTCAGGAGAACACAAAAGGACATAGTTAGTAACACTACTTTTGTCTGGATGAAAGGTATTTTATCCAGCTATTATATCCGCGGGCACATCCTTACTAATATTATAAACGCGAAAGTTTGTCTGGATGTATGGATGTTTGTTACTCTTTCACGCAAAAACTACTGAACCGATTGCGATGACACTTGGTATGTAGATAGCTGAAGACCTGCATTCATACATAAGCTTTTTATCCCGATATTCCCACGGAAACGGTACTTACGTGAAACCGCAGGGAAAAACTAGTCTAGTATAAATAATATGGATATCACCCGCATTTCGCCGAATTGATGGCAAAGTAATTAAAGATAGTTTAAATAAAAGACTGGAAGAGATAATTATCTCTCCTAGTCTTTTTCTTTTTAATTTAAGATCATATTCCATCTTTTATTAATAATTCCAGAGGCTCATATAATATGTGAGAATTATTAGCAACTATCACTATTAGTACGTTAAAAAAATAATCACTATAATAGCTATATATAGACATAGGCCACCAACCACAATTTGCCAGGTATGTTCTAGATGCTTTTTAACAGAGGGCGAGTACACTATTAAATCTTCTTAAGAGGATGTGGACATCAAAACCTTTATAGAAATGGTATGACATTCGTGCTGTGCAGAACGAAATAGCAATGTGCGAATGAGATAACTACAAATAGGACTGGTTATTTATACCTCTAAAATTATCATGTCATTCGAAAATACTGTAAGGCCCGGTATCCATCAAAGCAGAGAGGAGAGGAGGCAAGAGAAGAGTTGCAAACCTGGCAGGTTATTTCCACCAAACCGGAGAGGAGATACCCAGCGGAGATGACATGTGAGCTGTGAGAGCTCGAAACCAGTCAGTCGAATGACGTTTTTGGGTGGCGCGTACCCAGTCCACTCAATCAATTAAAAATTATAACATAAGATACAATTTAATTAGTATGGGATAGTAGAGCATTGACCAATTTCTTTAATTATTTGGCAAGGAGGAACGCTAGATATAAATTATAACATGTTTTTTTTAATTCAAGAAGTATAGAAAGGAATACATTTCTATAGATTCCACGGTGCTCTTATTTCTTCTTATGCTTCTGCCCTCTCTCTCTCTCACTTATACCTTACACCAGCGCAATCTAGTATAGTTCAAGATCACGGGTCGCGCCAAATTGTTCCATCGGCGTCTTACTGCCGCCGACATTTTGATACTGTGCAGAATATTTCACATTGTTACACTGAAAATGGCTACCCTTTATCCCACACGCCAACTACTGTCGCAGCTATTAAAATATCCACAATTTAGGGCTATTTGAATATAAATTCTATTCGTTTAAAACGGCGGCATTGTTCGCGAGAGTTTTAATGGTCTGTTTTTTATTTGTAGCTGTCTTTATTGGTCTTTAAGAAGTGTCGCAATGCGTGTGAAATATTCAAAGCATTTACTTAAAATACGTACATAGCCTACGCCTAATTTTCCGAAGTTATTGGCAAAAGTGTATCATACTGACATTTATCAGCTATGGTTTTAAATCCCAAGAAAAAGAGAGCGACCCTATTGTTCTTCACCGAAGCACAGTTTCAAAGCAGTACGTAGGTAACTATATTTTCTTCATGTTTGTTAGTTTGTTTGTAAGTACTTCGTACAAAAGAAGACACTTACTCATAACCTGTAATGCACGCTCGGCCATTATCGAAAAGTTTAGTTCACGTAACTTTTATGAACGATGGTCAACCTATACGATAGTAGCAGATTCATTGTGCTGCTACTTAGAATTTGATGCCAGAAATATCCAACAGCACTTTGCCCAACCCGAAATTGTGCACAGGAGTCACATCCACTACCGCAGCTCCACCGTGGTAGCATTGTTCAATATTTTCATAATAATGAATGATCTGCTTTAATTTAAAACACTTTTCTACGTCTGAATACGTGTGAGTCTGCGGCCGTTTGCCAATTTTCTTTGACTTGGTCAATAACAACACTATCAGTCGCTAAGTGAGCGTAATTCAACCGTTATCCTATAAAATATTAATGTTACTTTTCGCACTCCTTCTCCATATTTCACCTTACCTATGCTAAATCTCACATTCCCCCGTACACACAATATACTCAAAAAGTTTTCTCTCTATGTATTAATATATAATCATGTATTTCAAACCGCCAGCACAATTTTGCTTACAACACATAATTAATACATTTCCTATAATTATAATACAACGAGTAGATCGATCTGTAGTATTCCGTACAAATTAGCCAGGTGTTCGCGTATTTGCGTCTCCGCGCATGCGTATTTGCAGTGCGGCGCACACGCTTATAATTGGCGCACTTATTCAATCTTCGCCCATGTTCCTAGCAGGCTGCATGCGTGTCATTTACGTGCTTTCACGCTATGTTTATACGGCTAACATAGACTGTATTTAAAGTTGGTGATAATCATATACAGCTGAGGTGGTTCACAAAAAATATGAATATGAGTAATAATATTATATCAGCTGACCTGGATATATAATTATGTATTTACATTACAATTATACAATAATGAACTTTAAGATTAACATATATATTGGTACATAAATAAAATAATAATAATAAAAAATAATATTCAGGTTTTACTATTACCTTTAGGCGTCGTAAACTTCGTCACCTTCGATTTCAGTCATTAATATGTCCAGCGGCCTGGCAAGATCAGCACAATCAGCCCCAAAGGGTCTAAGAAAAGACCAGCTTTCTGATTATGCGAAACGTCGATCAGTCATTATGCAAGGTCTCTATACAACATTGAAGCCCTCGTTTGGACCCTATATACATATATATACCTTATATCAACTTCAATTTCTATTCCCCTTAGTGTAAGAAGATATAAACCAAAGTCAATCATGCCAGCTCCGGGGCTGCTGGCAAACTATACACATTTTAACCACACTATAAAGAAATACCGTAAATGCAAGATACCTCAAAATATTTTCTTAACTGTTTTTAACATTTACAAATAATGATTAATTATTTATCACCAACATAAACTCTATAGATTTGATTATGATTTATTAATCGTAAAGCAATTCTAAAGTCTATCTAGTATAAATATTCTTATATTGATTGAAAACACTGGATTTATTTAAGAACCTGTTGTAACAGATCTATTCACGTAATCACGTTAAAGGTTGGGTTAAATTGCAAAAATGATCAATCAAATTCTGATCAAAACCCGGTTAAAGCAAAGATTCTTGATTTTATTTAACTAATCCAATTCGAACTTCCAATGTTAAATTTAATTAAGAAGCGATTGTTTTGGCCTCATGCACGTCATATCAAAAATCAGTTTTCAGTATATGCCTAATATGAACCTTTGCATAACAGTCTAACCGCTCTCGACCGTCTTTTCACTTTATTGTTAATATCGGTAGCTCAACGAATGTAAAATAATGGTGCCAATTCTGTTGTCACAAAATTCTCTTATCTTAGCTAAAAATCTCTAAAATTTAGATTAGTCCTGTCAAACGACATTTTGTATTCTGAAATCGCTAAAAGTGATAGGACTAAACTTAATTTTAGAGATTTTTAGCTAAGATAAGAGAATTTTGTGACAACAGAATTGGCACCAATATCAGCTTTACATTAAACAGTCCCACTGCTGGGCTCGGGCCTCTTCTTTGTAAGAGAAGGGCCATAGTCCACCACGCTGGCCCAGTGCGGGTACGCAGACTTCACATATGTTTGAAAACATTATGGAGAACTCTGGGACATGCAGGTTTCCTCAAGATGTTATCCTTCACTGTCAAAGCGAGCGATATTTTACTATTAAATACGCACATAACTGAAAAGTCAGAGATGTGCACCTTGGGATTGAAGTCAAGACAACTGTATGGCAGTCACAGTAATAATCTCCCACTAGACTATCGCTGCGATAATGCTAATGTGCATTTTAATTGATATTAGGCGAGTTAGTGAAAAATAGCCAAAATGTCCGCTTTACAATAAAAAATTACGACTGCTGGAAATACTCTGCCTCCCTCTCTTCAAGAATACATGGGTGTTTCTATGTATGTATGATTTATAACAGACAGAAACCCGTGGCGGATTTATAATAACATCAGGTGATCAAAATATTTTCCAATGAATAAATTACTTACTCTCGTAACTCGGACATTTGCATTGAAGCAGTAAATTGAACGAATTTGAAATTCATCGAACTGACATAGTTTCAACACTCGCTGAATTAAACTACCATAATATAGATTTATATAGTTGTATATCCATTCTGATTTTATACTGATAAAAATATAGTAGATATATGGAACGGATAAAATAAATATTAAATAAAAATGTTGAGGTAACTGAAAAATAATAAAAATTACCTACAGACCAAAATTTCGGTCACAATGGACACAATTTTAACGAAGATTTACCATTTGTATAGGAGATATTACAGCCCAGAATTGTACGTCAAAACAAGTGACTCTCTATTCCATCGCTCTTATAATCCGATGTTCCATCGCCATCTGACACGACTGTAGAGAGATGAGACGCAGGAGAAACAGCTTAACGTGCTTGCCGATACACAATGATATGCAACAGCGACAACTTCTATAGCATAAACTTTCAAAAAACCTTATGAATTAGTCCTAAAGACTGTACGGTCATGTAAGATAAACAATAATATTCTACCACATACACACAACACCATCTAGCCCAAACTTAGCAGAGCTTGTACTATGGGTACTAGACAATGGATAAACATACATACATACTTTTTTGTAAATACATACATATTATACATAGAAACACCCAGACCAAGACAAACATCCATGTTCATGCACACAAATGTTTGACTTGTGCGGGAATCGAACCCGCGACCTCAGGCGTGGCAGTCGGTTACACTAACCACTACGCCACCATAGCCGACAGGCAGCAGTGACTACATAAACCCAATGACAAAATAGGCAAAAATCACAATGTCAAATCAAATAATGTATTGTCAATATATATATGTACACAGTACATAAGTTGATGTAACAATGATATAAGTGGTGTTTAGCAACTGGCATCATTTTCAAAATTACAATATTGAAGTCAAATAATAAGTAACAATATGTATTCATTTTCACCGGATATAAAAACCAAATCCACTGGTATTGCGGAGCTACCTTCATTTTTGAAAATTTTGCAGATTTTTTAACAATGATTGCAAACAAGTATATGACTCGCCTGTTGGTAAGCAGTTACCATAACCTACAATGCCTTTAAATATATTCAAATTTAATCTAAAAATGTATGTAAGTACATAATAATTAGTAATACATTACCTCGTTCTCTTTTTGGAGCCGTGTTATAACTTTGCACATATGGATGCGATTCTGAGATCCTCTATTTTATTTCCGGGTCAGGGAAAATGTTATTGGGTATGTCTGTTAGATTTTTTTAGAGTACCTCGTTTCCTGGCGTGTGCACAGTAGAAGTGAAAATCTTTTCTCTATATATGACCAAAAATCATTTTACAAAACACGTGAATTTTACACACCGCTGCCTACCTCTTAAGAGAAATACAGACGTAAGTCAATATATGTAGATTAAAACGTTAATTCCATCCATAAATCTCGAAACTAAGTAAAAAGTAAACTAACCAATAAATAGTTAATCAATTCAATTACTTTTTAATTAATTAACTACGGAGGTTAGCATTCAAGGAATCTCTACAATGTCTATGACCACTTAACTTTTTCTTAGTCAAAGGAAGCACAGCTTCAAGGCGTTATTTACAGACTTTTTTATATAAACAGCTTCATCGGAGTAATACTAGATAAAGTAGCCATATAAGTGTGTTTAGACGAACCTAGAAAAAGCTAACACATCTTTAACATCGCCGCTGCATACGGCAAACGTATTAAATTACCGCATTTCAAATTTATACCTTATGTCGTTCAGAACAAGGTTTATATTCGAATAAAACTGTGATATAGAAGTAAAACGGTGGTATTCATCTAGTTTAGAGTCCACGATACCAGTAATGTTTAAAATGACCATGTAAGTAACAAGAATGAACTTTACTTTGTTGAATTTTTATCAAATACCTGTTTATGCAAATTGTTAGGTTATTTACATGAATGTATAGATTACAGTCGGATAAGTTGAAATTGTTTCGATTAGGATTATGCTTAAAAAGGACTGTAGACATATGTACACGCAAAATAATGTACTTGGTAATATAACCTAACAGTTTTCGAACAATTTGGTCTTATTTATGCATCTATAACTAATCTATAACGAACTAGGCTAGGCCTAAGTATATGTAACCCAACTAAGATAGTAAATGTAAAAGATTTTGAAAGTATTTAGATATTTGTTATCAATGATATTATACACTAGATATATCACTTTCCTAGTAATGAACTTCGAAAATCTGAGCCATACTATTTATAACTGAAGTTGTGTTAAAAATTTGAAATAATATCTTATATCTATATCATTATTTTTTACATAATTACGTAGTGTAACGGATTTATACTTGACATACAGATACGTAGATCGCATCCCGGCCCGGAATGCGATCGTGTAAAACTCACTTGGCTGAAACCGTGGGCAGAAACTAGTATTATATAACAAGCATTGGATTGTTCCATAATGTGTCATGACCCAAGCGGCAGAAATTCACAGCTGTGCCCCGCGGTTTCACCCGAGGTCTATGGGTCGTAGGGCGATGTAAGATAACCTACAACCTTCCTTAATAAATAAACTATAAAATGTAATAAAATATTTCAAACCTGACAAGCGCATTCAAACAAACATATCTCAGCTTCAACATCTTGACACCGCCATTTTGCGCGCCAAAACAGAACTGTCAACGCTGTCAACATAACCTACAACACGTTCGAACCATAGATAATATAACAACATGTAAAGGCGGTTATAACAAGAAAATAGAAGCAAGGAAATGAAATATTCTAACAAGGAGTACTGGCATAACAATAAGAAGCCTCGAGCGGTTTTCATTACGCCAGTGCAAGCGTAATGATACACCGCGGCTGCGACCTTTTGGCTCGAAGGAAATCTCTAGAGCTTGCAAATAATCACTTTTATTAATAGTTAGCGGTAAAGATTGGCTTTTGTGATGTTATGATGAGTAGCTGCAATAACTGTTGGTGCAATGTCTTAAGTAGATTGCACTATTGTTGGATGTATGTACTTAAGCTTATTGCAATAAGCCTTGAAAATGATGCTTCAAATTCTACATAAGAAACAAGACTAGAAAGATGAAGGATTTTTCTCGGTTATGAAAAATGACCGATATACAGCAATAGCCTTCTGTTAGTTACGATAGACAGTCCTTCCTAACAGAAGACTATTGCTGTATATCGGTCATTTATCATAATCGAGAAAAATCTTTTTAGACAGATTGTTTATGCGTTTCAACTGGTAGTATATCTGTTGTACCACAAAAGCAACCAACATGATGAAAAACAATAAACACTACTTTTAAGCATGTTTGTTTTTTTTTTTGCAATGACAAGTAAATCATTTAAATTTGTCTTAGAGCCAAACTTTTCTAACACTTGTCATTTGTAATATTCGATATAAGTTAAATTAAATAATAAATAAATAAAGTTACGCAACTATCTTTCATACCACAATTTAAAAACCATATATTTATACATTTATGAACAGTCAAAATGTATCCGAAAACGCACGTTTGGCTGTTCATAGAGGACTATTAGTGCCCACACTTATGTATGGAAGTGAAAGTTGGGTATGGCAAAAGAAGCATGAGAACAGAATAAATGCTGTAGAAATGAAAGCCCTGAGAAGCATATGTGGTGTGAATCTGAAAGATAGAATAAGGAATAGTGTGATTAGAGAGAGAGATGCGGCATGAAAGTGGATATAGTGACAAGAATAGAAAAGAGTATGTCAAGCTGGTTTGGGCATGTAGAAAGAATGGACGAGAAAAGACTGACTAAGAAAGTTTATAACGCTAATGTGAATGGAACAGTCGCAAGAGGATGACCTAGGCGAACGTTTCTCGATCAGATCGGAGGCGTTGGAGGAGGCTGTGTAATATTAATAGTCCTTGTTTTGCGGAACACTTTGCAAACATTAAAAGTGGAAACAACTATTTGTAGATCACACATTTGAAATGGCTACCTCTGATCACTACTCCGGAAAAATAAGCGTGAACCTATGCATTCATATATTATAATATCAGCCCTGTATTGTCCCACTGCTGGGCACGGGCCTCTTCTCAGTGTGAGAAGGGTTAGGCCATAGGCCAGCGTGGTGGACTATGGCCTAACCCTTCTCACACTTCGACTTGGCAGACTTCTCATATCTTCTAGAACATTATGGAGTACTCACAGATAATGCATTAATGGTAAACAGTAAATCAATCCATACATCAAACCAAGACCTCATAGAAACCGAACTCATAAATTCAACACCGATGTTGCCGCAAGCAAATTATCGTATTTTATATTTATGGGCTATATACTATATAGTATGGAGTATTTACTTAAGTAAAATGGTACAAAAGAGTTCCTTCGTTTTATTTATTTACATAAATTATGGCGAATGAGGGAAGTATAAAACTTGCTGTCCATTTGGTAAATTACTTCCTTTAGTCAATGTTTAGTGTGTGTACTTGAAGGATTTGAATAGATTTATTGGGTGATTAGATTCGTCGTCGGATTCATGTGTGTAAAGGTATTCATGGTGATTATGGTGCCTGAGGATGCTTGAATGGTTAGGCAAAGGTTTATTAACCTTCTGAGTAACCGATTGTCTCATTTGTTTATTGAAGTGATACCCAATATCACTTCAATAAACAAATGAGACGGTGAGTCGGTTTTTCCTGTTAAGAAATTTATTGACGCTGGCTAGATGTAGATGTAAAACACTGTTTACCAGAATATACAGGATCTATGTATATATTTCAGCTTATATTCGTAATATAGTTGTTACAGATTCTTTTATGAATAAATATTTTGGTATATTTTTATAATATTGCTACAACGGTAAAAGATTTGCTAAGGAAGTATATAAATCAAATTTTAATGGAATGGTTGGCAAGACACGATTTAACATTCTCTGATCAGATTAGAAACATTCTAAATACCATGTAACAAGTATTCTAAGCAGACAAGCATGCATAAAAAATCTGCGTGAATGAAGCAGAGATGTATGCTAGCCAGCGAGTGAAAATCCATAGTAACCATGAGTGATTATCTATACCACAGATAATATAATATTATACTAGTATCTATACTAATATTATAAAGCTGACGAGATTGTTTGTTTGGTTGGTTGAACGCGCTAATCTTAGGAACTACGGGTTCGAATTGAAAAATTCTTTAAGTTTTGGATAGCCTATTTATCGAAAAAGGCTATAGGCTATATAACATCACGCTACGACCCACGGGGGCGGTGTAATAACGATAAACGCGGGTGAAACCGCGGGAACATCTAGTCGATAATATCATAGAATAACTCGAACTGCCAAACGAATTGAAACATTCAATACTTTCATTTTCTTGACTGCACAGATGGCGTTGCGGTTTAAGTGGTCGCCTCGCCACTGCTACTGCGCCGAGTGTTGTGAATGAGTGGTTCGAATCCCACACGGAACAAAACTTTGTGATTTTGTGTGATCCACAAATGGTTGTTCTAAGTCTGAGTGTTCTTTGCGTTATTTATTATTATCGAACATGCCAACATCATAGTTTCTATTATTCGATTATAATTTGAATTATAATCAGTGACAATTTCACATTGCATAACCGTAGTATATACCTACCGCTCCGGAAAACAGGCATGGTGGGCTTCTATCTTGCCAATCCTTACTAATATCCGATTTGGATGAAATTTGGTACATACATATATAATTTAAAACCTGTGGAAGCTCTTAGACTATTGAGGCGTACCTCAATAGTCTAAGTTCTTCCACAGGGTTCTATAATATTATAAATTGGAAAGTAACCCTGTATGTCTGCCTATCTTTCACCTCTTCAGGGCTTCACCACTCATCCGATTTGGATGAAATTTGGTACGATATAGTTTAAAACCTGTGGAAGGACTAAGACTATTGAGGGTAGGTACAATGAGGGTTAAAAGCCAGTTCTATAAAATGAAAACTGTATCAATGTTATAGTTTAATAAGGTAAAATCACCGTACGTAGTCCGTTTACCGGCAACATGTAATAAGGGTGCACCCATTATGCAAATACTAACAGAAATTACCTCGCTAGTAACGGGATGTAATACTGAGATTATATAGACGCGGCCAGCAACCTGCAACATTATGTTGGGGATCCTTAAGAAATCGTGTGTCGAGGACCAGTGATCCTCCATCTTAGTTCTATTCTATCATTCGAATATGCTTGCTCGAACGATCTTATCTTATTTTGTGTGGGGGCCAGTCAGTACAGACCGGCGACACTTCGACCCAGTGGGATCTTTTGTGTCGACTTCCCCAATAACGACTGCCATAGATGTTCATGGCAGCCGGGACCGACGGCTTAACGTGCTCTCCGAGGCACGGAGCAGGCGATAATTGTAGTTTTGTTTAGCTTTGGTATATGCGCAAGAGTGTCCGCACATTAAGTTTTTATTGGATAAGTAGGTCAAATTTTAATTATCTATTTTTTTAGATACCTATTCGTGTCCAGAATCAAGTACTGAATACCCTCCTTCAATATGCCCAGTCTTATACAAATCAGCCTGTATATTATACTAGATTTTGACCGCGGCTTCACACGCATAAATGTAGGTTTGGATGGTTAGGTACAACAACAGAACTTTTTCTGGATAAAAATATTAGGTATATCATTTTCATCATTTCATGATGATCGGTTTCACATTATAGTTAGGAATATTCCACCCCTATGATTAAGAAAATAGGCTCTGATTAAATTTAACCACTGATTATTAACCGATCCTATCACGCATTACTTTGTACTGGGTTCCGAAACTTTTTTAGAAATGCAGCGTAAAAGTAGTAGCTCTATTATGGCGTTTCCCCTGGTGAGTAATAATTCCGTAAGCTCGAGAATACGACGTCATATATTATGACAGGCATACATCCAAAGCATTGAATAACTACATATTAATCATGCGAATATAAGTGTGTTTTTAACACTTTCTTAAAAGGGTAAAAGGAGACCGACCACCTTGTATGGGACTCTGGCCTGGGCGTGAACAATTTTATATATATTGTAATAACAATATTAATTTTCAGTAGCCTAAATTAAGTAGAAAACATTATTCTATGAAGTTAAGTATCAATTTCGTTAATTAATAAAATAAAACACAAAATAGCAAACACAAAATCACGTCCATAGCCACTATACGAGCGAACAAACGCAAAGCGAATGACGGAAACAGAATTGACAGATAAGTCAAATGTTGCTAGAATATGAAAATAAATTACCCAACACACTTTACAATTTTGTTATAATTTATTAAACATCATATCATTTTTACATTAATTATTATTGTCGAATTCAGAATATGAATGTAGTAAATAATGAAAAAAATATTAACGTATTTTCAGATTTCGTTAATATGTATTTCTAATTGTGATTTTTTTAAACACTTGGTACCGATTTCTCCACTGTTTTTTACTAGGCAACACAAACAAGCAATTTGGATTGTCCATTTCAGTTACACATTTTAAACCAAATTAAAATATTTTAAATCATTTTTATATTATGTCAATTTCATTCGACTGGATGGTAACCAATATTTATTATACATATATTAAAACAAAACTCACTCCACGTTCAAGCCGAATATGGACGGTCTCATTTCGTATGTAAGGTTAAATTTTAAATTGAACCTGAAATTACCAAGATAAAAACGAGCATTTATCCAGAGCATTTTAAGTGTAAATCATTGAAAAGTCTGTCGTATTGGATCCAGACCAATCTTTATAGTCAAAGCCTATATTTTTTATAGCTCCTTAGTGCAGACACAGACTTGTTACCATGTTTAATAGTATAGATAAAGGATATAAAACCAGCGCCATTATCGGAAGTTACATGAAAGTTAATGTGTTACAGCCGGTAAGAACAGCATGCGTTGATTTTTATGTTAATTTGCAGAAACACTAGCTGGGCAACACTTAAAGCCCATCTACACAAGGCAAGATGGCGTAGTGGTTTAAATGGTCGCGTCGTCACTGCCAATGCACCGATTTGTGGGTTCGAATCCCACACGGGACAAAATTGTGTGTGACCAAATGGTTGTTTCGAATCTGGGTGGAATTCTTGGTGGCCGTGGTGTGAATGTTTGTACAATTCCCGTACAGGCTACGTATAATTCATTTGTTGCGACAAATGAATTATACGCAACCTGTTAAAAAATAAAGAAATCCTTGAGCGAGCAACGATAACTGCCTGGATTGCCTGCCCGTTGGACTGCCACTGCCAGGTCTTGTGTTTGATCCCAGAGCACACACCTCTGGATTTTCGAATTTATGCGCGTATTAATTAGTTAATTATCGCTCGATTTAACGGCAAAGAAAACATTAAGAATAAACCTGTATGTATAAGAGTTCGACATTATATTCTCGAAGATATATGAAATCTGCCAACCCGCACTGAGCAAACATGGTGGACTAGAGACTTCCCTTTCTCACACTGAGAAGACACGTATTCAGCAGTGAAACAGCATATATATATGGCTGATACTATTTTGTTATAAGTCTCCTTAAACAAGTGTCATGCTAACCCTCTTTTATTTGCTAATTTATTATTATTTTTATTAATATAGTTAATTGACGTGTCCAAGAACTGTTTCCACATATTTATAGAAATTAAAAATGTTCGATTTTAACTTTAATTAAGACAAGAATAGCACTATAGTTGCTGAAGAAAGAATAAGAAAACAGATACTGCCGTTGTGTATATGGGCCTTTAGGCTACAATGTTGCGTGCAAAATCTTACCGACATGCTAACTTTATCGAAATTAGTTCATAATCCAACAGTTAAATTATAGTGTTAGTTTCTAATCAAGTAAAACTTTATTACATAATCTCACACCTATATACACGAAGGGTTTATAGAGGTGTATTGGACCCACAGTTCAGCAGTTATTCTTTTGGTACGACGGAATAGATATGAGCTGATGGGCGTTTGCGAGGTACAGTGAGCTGCAAAAATGCATACCCTTGTCAAAACTAAAATGGTACAAGCCGGTAATTGACGCCATTTAACGGAAATCAATACATGAACTGTTAAATAGTTTATTTATATTGTAATAGATGGCGGTGCACTACTATAAAATGAAAAGAAATAGATTTCTTAATGACTCAATTTTGATAAAATTACTTTAGTTTATTTAGAAAGAAGCAAAGAATTAAAATAGTGGGTTGTTTATTTTATAGATACTTTCGATGGCTCGCTATTCTGTTCGTATGCAAACATTATTCTGTCCCTGTGTTCGAGTGTCTTTTCGGTTGAGATGAGTTGAATGTGTACGCGTTGCAATATTTATAAAACAACGCCATCTGGTTCATTCATATTCATTCTGATTCGAGTGTTCACAGGATTTTGGACCTTAAGCTATCCATACAATATATATATTTTTTAAATATAATATTCTACCACATACACATACCATCTAGCCCAAACTAAGCAGAGCTTGTACTATGGGTACTAGACAATGGATAAACATACATATATACGTCTTTCTTTTTGTAAATACATACATATTATACATAGAAACACCCAGACCAAGGCAAACATCCATGTTCATGCACACAAATATTTGTCTTGTGCGGGAATCGAACTCGCGACCTCAAGCGTGGCAGTCGGTTACACTAACCACTACGCCATCGAGGCCGGCATATTACAGATGACATTGCAAGATACCGTGCCGAGCCTAATATAACACTAATAAAATTATTGGGAAGAGAGGGAACACGCCACGCACCCTCTGATTGCCCTCAGATTGCCTATTGCAATAGAAAAAGGTTGAATCAGCCTCATTTGTTGCCAAACGGTCCTGAAGATGACTTGCGCTGAGGCAAAATACGCGCATATTTTGTACTCAAAGCGAAATACTGCAAGTTGGAGTCCGCCCGGATCCCACGTCGTGGCTATCCCTATCCAGTTGTTCAAGGAGTTCAGTATTGTCACGTTTTCTTTTGCAATTGTTGATGTGGGCAATCCGAAGGTGCGTGACGTGTTCCTTTCTTTCTAATAATTTTATTACAATGGACTTCCGCCAAGTAACGCCTGCTTTGATTCAATATACATATATAACACTTTGTTCGAGTTGGAAACTGTTTCTGTGAGTATCACGCACCATGCTTAGTAGCCTCTAAAATGTCCATGACTCAAACCGTGAAGTTAAGTAAAACGCTAGCGTTGCACGTCCAGAATCCCTACAGTATAAACATACTGTATAGGAATCGAACTCGTAACACTACGTGACCACTTTAACCACCGTGCTATCAATACAGTCCATCAGGCAATCATTTAAATGTGTAACATTCACTTAAACATAAGAAATCAAAAAAAAATCAAGATATCTTTATTCATTTAAGTCACAAAGTAACACTTATGAACGTCAAGGTTACACAACTAAACTATACTGTTTATACATTTAGTTGTTGCTGATAATATAATAAAAACTTTAGAAGACTCTAAAGTACTATTTACAGTTTTAGCCCACTGAAGTGTTTTTACTTGTTGTAGAGGTATGTTCTAATGTCCTGGAACAAGGGACAACATTGTCTCAAACCTTGTACTGACGTAAAAGTTTCACCCGCTTACCGCAGTTCCTCATTGCCTTAGATTCCTGGCCGCGTCTGTCTGCCTGTCTATCTGTTCGCGATGAACTCAAAAACTACTGAACGGCTGGGGTTTTCAAAAATAGACAGACTGATTCATGAGGAAGGTTTAGTTGTATAATTTGTTAAGGTTTTGTACCTACTACTCGCGCAAAGCCGCTAGTGAAGAGTAAGAGGTTCTTACGTTTACATCTGGACTGGACAATAGTGTATTGTCCCCGATTGCCCGTAGTCCCGTGATTTCCCATATACGGAGAAAGCCCGTATACTATATAATATTTCGAAACGCCATGTTGGCCTTGAGAATAGCCTAACAGGAAAATACAATAACAATTTACCCGTTTGAAATCAAATTCGGTTTTGATTCCAAACAAGTAAAGTGTAAAGTAAAGGTTCTGGCAAAGTGTTGTGTACCACAAGTAAAACATTGACAGAACGGGAAAACGAAGGAGTACAAACTTATGGAACATCTTCTTTTCGTGTGGTTAGTGGCCAACCTGTTGTCAAGAGTTGTTCAAGCCGTAGGCCTCTGACGTGACTTATCGACTGCTGTCAATTTGGCAACAACCGGGACCGACTCCTCCGAAACACAGAGACGCTCAGATTTAATGATGAAATACCACTAAGCGGTCACCCAACTGACCGCCCCCAACGTTGCTTAAGCTCGCTAATCGTTTACCGATCAGTGTTGACACAGATGTTATGGAATATAATCAACGAGGAGTACAAAGAAATATATAATGATTAGAATATGCCCACGGTTCCGCTCGCGTTAATGTACCTTTGTCAATAAATGTCTATGCCTCGGAAGAGGACTTATTTTCTGGATGTACTTTTCTATATCCTTAACTATGTGTATGCAAAATTGCATGATGATCGTTGGAGTAGTTTAGGCATGAAGGCCTATCAAACAAATAAACTCATGTTCGCATTTATAACATGAGTTATGATTAATACCTACAGTATATGTATGTTTTGAGAGAGATTCTACGTTCAATGTCATGAATGAAAGGGGCTAAGCTTTACAATGACAGTAAGGTAACCCAAGGATGCTTGGCTGTCGTCTTCAGGTCCTTTCCCCAGTCGGGCTTTTTAATTTAAAACGAAACGCAAAGTTGGCATGGGTTTCACTATGCACCACCTGCCTTTATTTATACCCTAAATCTTTTTAATGTCATATGTATAACGTGTACGTATTATAAAAATATGACTTCTCCTTTTTCAGGTAGATCAACCAACAATACAACGAAGAACACAGGTAGAAATTATTTTAATTATATTATAACAGACTTCTCTTTTCTTTCTCTTTCTTTTCTGCCCGTCGCTTCGCAGATACCTTCGGCATTATAACCACCTCTACTATCCGGTAAGGTTACTTTAACCATCAAGCGGCCTTATTTGCCATCTCGGACGTATAAAAATACTTGTTTCTGCTCCTTGATTCGTCTGTCTTGATTGTCCCCTTTGAAACGCATTATGGTATTAGAAGTATATATCCTTTGTGTTACTCCAGGACATTATCTATCTGTGCGCCAATTTTCATGTAAATTTATTGAGCGGTGTACGTTTGATTGTATACAAGCTTTTCCAATTATAATATTATTTCCTGTCTTTTTCTTCATCTTAGCGTTTGTCCCGCTTGCATCCGCGGCGTTGGCGTTGGAACCCAGGGTCCGGTTTCCCGCTAAGTCTCCTCCATTTCGCACGATCTTTAGCATCCTGTGGTGTGAGGTTGTTGGCACGCATGTCATCTCTTACGACGTCAAGCCAGCATTTCTTGGGTCTGCCCCGTTTACTCGGGCCAGCCGGAGGTGGCATAGCAAGACATTTGTTCTCCACGTAACATTTTCGTAAAACGTGGCCGTACCAGCGTAGCCGACTCTCTTGCAGCTTATCTGCTATGTCACGGACATGAAGACTGCCACGGATGCGGGAGTTTTTTATAGGGTCCTTCCGCGTTACTCCACACATCCAGCGCAACATATTCATTTCCGTGACACGCAGTCCCTGCTTGTGCCGCTCAAGCACTGGCCACGCCTCACTGCCATATAAAAGGACAGGCCTAATGTTGGTCTTATAGACCTGTCTCTTCAGCTTTACCGGCATAACGCCCGTCACTTCACGCCATTTTGCCCAAGCTGCCGAAATTCGTGCCTTGACGTCGCAGTTGATGTCACCAGACGCGTGGAGTACAGATCCCAAATATTTAAATTGGTCTGTGCGCTCGACCATGTCTCCGCCTATGCGTACAGACGTGGGGTCTGCGGTGTTATAGGCCAGATATTCGGTCTTCGCCACATTGAGTTTTAGACCGCCGTTCTCACCCTGTACCTAGCAGTTTTGCGCTAACCTTAAACGAAATACTAAAAATCACAGCGTGATGCGCGTTCAATCAAACAAACAAAAAAAGGCTTTAGCTTTATAATATAGGCATAGACAATAGGAAATAGGCATACGTGTAACGAGTAAAATTTAAATTTTGAATTTAGATTATAATATGAGTACGATATAAAATCCGCCATGATAATGAATAAAGTTAAGCATCAAATAACATTGTCCTAATAAAGACAATCGATTTGCATCGCGCTCGGCTACTATTTGTTTATTGCGCCACAGATAAAATATTAAAATTACAACAAGCTATTACGCGCGGCACGCACGTGCGCGCAAATTGGACAACAAATTGAACGTTACTTAAAATGGCAGGCGATTATACAAATAATCTCAGTTCGTTTATGGCCGGCTCGTATGTTTTACTAACAAATTGCTACTAACAGTAAAAGGTATAGACAAATAAAAATACGTTTATACTGAAATAGTTTCTGATCACTTGTTTGCGTGATGCGAGAGACATATCGGGATAAAATGGCCTATATGTATCCAGGATATGGTTTATCTGTAAGCCAAGTTTCATCCAAATCTGTTTAACGATTGATGCGCGTAATTTAGCAAATATCCTTCACACTTTCACAAATTTTCTCGTTTTATTATAATTATAATATTAATTTTATTTGCGTGACCGACTTTCGGTTATGACGGCCAATGTTAACGGAGACTAGCCTTCTGTGCAAGAGATATTATAGTACTAAACGAACACAAATGTACTCTCTATTCCCTAACTCTCATAGTCTGATGAATCGGCAATTCAATACGACCCGAGTAATATTAGTCAAGGGCCAGCGGTTTTACCTGCTTGCCAAGTCACAGAAGTATGCAACAACACAAACTGTTGAACTGCAATTGCGAAGCTCTTTACAGAAAAACCCAATAACTTTTTGTTGATTCAACCCGGGCATCGAACTCAAAACAAACTACAGCAGTGGAATCCACTATCGTTCCGCCACCAAGGCAGTCTCAAGCAAATTTAAAAACTACATATTCTTTGGACACAATCTTTTGTTTTTAATTCATTAATTTTAAGATTTAAATTAGATCCCCTATTTAGACAGTCTGAACACAAAAACTGCAGTCAACACGAACAATATCTCAGACAAAATCTACAACTATAAAAATAAACCATTTCACAATAAATTCCAGATGTATCCGAATAAAATCCACGCCATTTTATGCACACAAACTTCTCATAACATGTTGGCTATTGGCTGAGGCCGTATGTCACGACCTGCGACAAAATAATCGCACGCATGTAGCTACCAAGTTGACGCGATTATTTATCGATATTACCATATCTGTATCGCGTGCCGCCGCTGTTACTAGCCACATACATGCAGACAGTGTCATGGATACGCCGCGAGTAAACTGGATTATAATATGTAGCAAATGAGCGGTGTTAAGAGGCGATGGAAAACCAAACTTCGATTGAAAAGAACAATGCTTTGACCTTTTCTGCTTTTTAGATGTTTTTATAAAATCGAATTCCACAATAGAAGTAATTCCCATGTCTCGAGGGACTTTAAAACACCCAGACTCGGAACAACTAAGGATTTATGGACCACCCAAATATTTATTCCGTATAGGGATTAAACCCACAACATTTAGGTGTTTTAAATATGTTAGTTAGCCAAGGAATAGTTGCCAACCGTGTTAGTTAGAGCCTAGGAATAGTTGCCAACCGTGCAGTCAAAAACAATATAAAATCTAATTAGCCATTACTTCGCGGCAATCAATTGAAATTAAATAATTTGGAAGAGAGGAATCAATCAGGCACCCTCAGATTTACCAACCCAACTATTGTAATAGAAAACGGTTGCTAATACCGAACTTCTTTAATAAAGTACAGTCGCGTCATGGGATCCAGGCGTTCTACTATAGTTATATCAATATTCTGGGTCAGTGCGGGTTGATAGTCATGACACGTCTTCGAGAACGTTATAGAAAATTGTCAGATATACAGGTCTCCTTACAATATTCCTCACTCTAGCTAATAAGTATAATAATAAGAAAATCGGTTAACAAAGAGGAAAAAGGTTCTGAACTGTTTGGTCTATATTTATAAAAACTTCGTGTCACGGTGCTTGTGGCCGCACTCCTCCGAAAGGCTCGACCGATTCTTGTGAAATTTTATGAATTGGGTAGGTATGAGAATAGGTCGTAAAGTTTATTTCATACTGCTAGGTGATTAGGGTGTCCCTATCGAATGAATTTATATGGCAGAACAATGTTTGCCGAGTCAGCTAGTTTATATATAGTTACAATATACTTGTTGACAACACTGAACTGTGTACTTACAGTGTTTAACGCCATTTTCATCAGCTTAATTCCTTAATACTCTAACCGTTATTTATAAAGTTAATGAAATTACAAATTGGATTTGTGTTTTTGCATAGCAATGTTTAATTTAAGTAATGCATACAACCTTTTTACATAATGAGTCGGTCGTTCGCCACAGATGATGGCAGAGATTGCGTTTATTTAATCTGTGGTTAAGATAACTATCGCTTGAGGTTTGTTATTTGAAAAAGAGGCCTGCGGCTAACTCACGTGATAAACTCATAATTTCTTTGATATTTAAATAGTTTATACGGAACTTATAGCGGTTCATTTTATTTTAATTTAATTTAAAGTAATTTTTAGAAATGTATAATCTTACGCCCATATCTGCAAAAGGGTAAGTAGTGGAACTACGCCCACATTTAACTAGGTTTCATTTTAGGATCCACGTTACACTACCAGATGCCATACTGCTCCTGACAATTGGCAGACAATCTATAATTAACTGTATGGAAAATAGATTTTAATTTTAAATATAATTGTAATTTTGTAATTATTCGTTTATATTATTAATATTTTAAATTATTCTGTATATTCATTATGGAGACTGGAACATAACATGTATATTCCCTGAAATTGGGCGCTGATAGTAGAGCCACAGTTTTTAAAACTTACAGCTGTCAACATGTCTATTCTAATATTAATGTAAACTGTCTTGTTCCAAATAAATGTTATTATTATGCTTCTCTTATAACAGGTATTTTCTAACATATTATATTAGGAAAATATTTGGCCCTTTGAGAGGCTCACACAGAGACATGGGTCCAATGTGAAGAGGCCGAGTTGTAATCAAAGGTGGGATGGAACACCTACAGCGGCACTAACCGCAGCAGGCGTAGGACTATTGCTACGTATGGATTCTAATAAATGGCCTATGTGTGTTTGATGAACCAAGTATATTAGTAACTATGAATGAAAAACGGCACCTGCATATTCTAATCTGTCCTGAATACTCTAATAGCTTAAATCGGATGGCATTATTATTAATATACACACAGAGTCTCGTGCCAATATAAGTAGGAGACTCGGGAATATGCACGAAGTGGTAAACATAAACTACTTGCCCCCACTTTTCGTCAACTATGAATTTAACTCACACTTAAGGGGGGCGAATCTATTGTCATCTACCGAACACAATTCTACACACCATACTTCTTAAACTTGACTAAAAATATAATAACACTTTCCATATCCGTGAATGGATATATAATATCAGCCCTGTATTAAACTGTCCCACTGCCGGGTACGGGCCTCTTCTCAGTGTGAGAAGGATAAGCAATAGTCCACCGCGCTGGCCCAGTGCGGATTGGCAGACAACACATCTTTGAGAAAATTATGTAGAACTCTCGGACATGCAGGTTTCCTCACGATGTTTTCCTTCCACGGTAAAGCGAGCGATAATTAACTATTTAATACGCACATAGCTGCGAAAAGTGCACATAAATGCGAGCCTTTGGGATCGAACTCAAGACCTCTGCGAAGATGCGCAAGCGCAGACTATCCAACTGACAACAAAACATTTAAACTAACGTATCTATTAGAAAAGAGAACATTTTCTCACATCGTACATTGGAAAGTACACAAACATTTTAGAGTCGTACATATGTCGACGGTATCGCAGCGATAGGACGCGATAAGCGTGCGATGTAGATGCGATATGCGATGTGCGATAACGAGTTACCGCAGCTAGCGAGCTGGAATTAATTAAACGCATCTCTATGCGCTCTTGTTAATGTGTGACTAGTTATTATCTATTCATCATCCATGCTAACGTTTTAAATGAAAAGTAACTTTGTTTGTTGCGATTACAAAGTTAACTGCTACGCCGATTTTGATCAAGTTTGATACGGAGATAACTTGTAATCTAAGAATGAATAAAATCTATTTTGAATTAAGCTCTCGATATCGTCGGTAAAATATAGTATCAAAATTATAAAATTAAATCTGTCTCTGAGTAACAGCTTTACAGCCAAACCAACATTGATGATTTTTTTGTGTGCTAGAATTCTTGGTAATTCCTGTAGCTAAGTAAAATGTTTGCATCAGGAATGAGATCATATTGTACCTATCCTTCATTACGGAAAAATTGTTCATTTACTTTTTCAATCGAGCGACACCTATTTAGGAACATCTCTAATACCATTGCGAGACCTTATATTTGCCAAAACGGATGATAAATTGCATTTTCAGCATTGTCGCTTTCGGTATAAAATACGATCTATGCTACCGTAACCGATTACCATTAAGCGAAAAGAGATATAATCTAGCAGTAAAATAATTAAATTACAGGATAATAGGCATTCAGGTCAGCTGATATAAATTAATAAAAAAAAGAATCACATCCAGATAAAAAACTCAAAGTGGCATTAAAAAAAACTCGGACATCATAATATTCAACTAATTCCACATTTAAATTCAGAATATAGTGCATTCAAAATTCGAAATTTTGTTTAAAGACAATTTCAAAATAAATATTCTATTGTTTAAAAAAACAATTCAGCAAACGCGCGAATATTTTTGAATGGCGAACAGGCGTGTAACCCCGCCAAGACATGGACAACACGCCGACCATAAACTAGCCCGTTCGGATACGCGCATCGTACACAAGCTACTTTATAATGTCAGCACCTAACATATGTAGCGCGCGACGTTATCGCACCGAGATCGGCGTGTTATCGACAATCGAATCTCTTCTCAGTTCGAGTTATCGATAAGGATACTTCAGGCGAATCGATCCGATAGTGTATATTTTAAAACTGTCAGTTTGTAACGGTAAACTGCTAGGTTCGAAAGCTTGGAAGTATGCTTGATACGTGTAGATAAAAATTATTGCCGTGCGTAAAGCTTGAAGAGAATTTTCTTTCCCAAGACATTTTGCATGTTAAGTTTTATAGGAATAAAACTATGAATTACATTAAGTCCTCTGCAATGAGTAATGAGTATTGCAGGGACCTTTACGACATTCAAACATGGGACGACAATTGTACCTACATGCATAGTCTCGCGTTTGTACCTCCGAAAATGTTGGCAGAAGTGTATGGCTCTATAGCCATGGCATTGGAAAAAAAAAAAAGTCTATGCTTAATTTTTTTTTCTGTTTTAGTCTGCAATCAGTATACTATAAGCAGATAGTTTGGAAGTAATTTATTACAAACATAGCTGGCAAAATATAGGTGTATACCTACCTATGATAAACACAGGTTCACATCCACACCAAATACCATAATACAGGGTTGGATACCCAATTTGAAAATAAATAATGAATTTTTTCCAACACGCATTCTTTAAATTTGCTTAAAAAACTAAAATATTATACAGTGTGTCTGGTCATGGACTAGCGATATTTTAAATACAAAAGATATCCGGTTTAATATGGGTGCTTGGATATTCACGATAAATGCCTAATCATTCGTATACAAGCAAAAAATGGTATATTATGCTCTCTTATTATGATAACAACTGTTATTAATGTATAAAAGAAGAAATGAGAAAGAAAAGATTTTCAAGTATAATTTTCCTGGATTTATTATATCTTTCTGCCTAATTGTAATTAAATGTGTGTCTGTATCAATTAAGGCTAAGCAGTTTAACGTAACAAGCGAGCAGACTGACTTACAACACACAACGGGACAGCATATTGCATCAAATATAATTTATTTGTAGTGAGACCGTGCATCGACCGAGATTCGAATCGACTGACCCTCGGGGCCCTCATTACGAACGGCGCAATTTATAAACGACACGGCTCCTTAATTAAATCGACGGTAAAAGAGTAGTTAATCATTTATCATTACGTAACTAAAATATTACCGAGCGGCGAAAGCCTTGTGGGCAGACCAGAATTAGACCGCCACGCTGACATTTTGAGTTCGATACAGCTGACTCTTCTGACTTTTCGAATATATATGAAGGTAAGGAAAAGCGTTGGACTGCCGCGGAGAAATCATAAGTTTATCACGCACCTCTCACTTTTAAAAGTTATGTGCGTATTGAATACTTTATTATCGCTTGCTTTAACTGCAAATAAAATCATCGTGTGGAAGCCTACAGATCTGAGAATGCTTAATAATGTTCTACTACAGGCACTAGGCCAGCTTGGTGGAACCTATATTATTGCCATATTTACTGCTATTTTACCCTAGAACACGTATGATAGCGTGTCTTTAAGACAATGTCTTTAAATATATCAGTTTTTTAAAACACATTTTGGTACAACAAGTAATATAAGCACATCATAAATTTGACTGCACAGATGGATATGCGGGCAATCAGTCGTCTCGCCGATAACTTCGCGCCAAGTATGTTGTGGTTTAAAATTTCAATTGCTCCAAGTCTGGGTGATTTCCTTGTCCTTAAGACATCAGGCTTAAATAGTAATGCGGCAGATGTCTAAAATTTGCTGTAAAGCCGTCAATGTCATTAAAATCAATGAGAAGGTATATAATATGTAACGTCAGCTATTTACCTTACACTTGAGCTAACGAACGTAAAGAAGCCGGCGGTAGTTCCCACTCGGTCAAGCAAAATTTCATGATGATCGATTGAGTAGTTAAGGCGTGGAGGTGTATCAAATAAACTCACATTCGCATCTATAACATTAGTTAGGATTAGGAAGCTAGGATTAGGATACTGGAGTAGTATGCATGACACAAAATGAAATATAAATACATTATTGTTGTTCAGCGGTCGCCTAATGGTCAAAATTCGACCATAATTCCTAAGCTGGCTACTTTGTTTTCTGTTTTTCTTTATTACGTATAAATAAGGTATAGGTAACCATAGTTACAAAGAATTCTACTAAGTCAGACGAACAATGTCGAAATACTACGAACGCGATTCGACTGCGTGTGTCAAATGCATGGTTGTGTGCGTGTAGTGTTTTTTCATTTATTTAATGAATTTCTAATGCATATTTTATAAAAATATTAGCATTCGCCCCTTCTTCTCCATATAAACTTCAACTGTGCCAAATATCATACTCCTCCGCCCGCACAATTTTCGTAAAAAGGGGCACAAAGTTTTTGCTTCACGTATACGTACGTTACGTATATAGATAACTAGCGACCCCCCGCCCCAACTTCCGGCTTCCCGCCTTCGCAAGGGTAGAACAAAACCTTAACAAATAATACACCTAAACCTTCGTCATCGATCACACTGTCTACTGGTGAAAACCGCATGAAAATTCGTTCAATAGTTTTTGAGTTTATCGCGGACAGACAGACAGACAAACGCGGCGGGGGACATGTTTTATAATATGTACGAGCCCCAATGCAAAAATGTTCGTCTAATCACACATTATGAAGAACACATTTTTCTTTTTAACTTTCTTCGTTCCTAGAAAGACACTAGCAGTAAACAATTTATTTAATAAAATACTCCATATAAATAACGTTATTTTGGTACTATTGAAAAATAATCCTTTTTTAAAATTATGTATCTTAGTTAAATTACTGTTTAAATGGTCACGCAAAATAATTCGTCTAGTGCTTAATTGATGCAAAATAGTTCGTCTATGCCTAATGTTAATATACTTTTTTAATTGTAACACCAAAATTTAAAAATAAATTATCTTAAAAATAGAATTCAATTGTTTTTAAGATGTCAAAGGCTATAAAAAGGCGTGTTCCAAGTATTTTTTCATTATTTTCGCTAATAATTTTGAGCAATATGGGTCGTGGAAAACCTATCGCGGTAGAAGTTCGAAAAATTATTATTTCAAGCAGTGATAATGGGAAATCTGCATACCAAATCGCCAAAGACTTATTATTGCCAAGATCAACTGTCCAGCATAGCAAAAATAACGGCACAGTTTCGTGTTTGAAGAGATCAGGCCGCCCTCGTATTACGAGTGAAGCTGAAAACCGTGTTTTAAAGAAAATTATAAAGAAAACCGTCGTGCTCGTGCAGGAGAGCTTACCGTACAATAGCGTGATATGATTAAAAAAGATGTCTCGGTCGATACTTGTAAAAGAGTCCTGAAGAGAATGGGTTACGGCTTTTACACGGCTAAAGAGAAACCCTTACTCACATTACTTCAGAAAATGAAAAGGTTAAAATTCGCTCGTGATCACTTAAACTGGACTGCTGACCAGTGGCGTCAAATAATATGGAGTGACGAGTCCAAATTCGAGGTGACTGTCGGTGATGTACGAAAAAAATTTATCCGAAATAAAGATGAAGCATTTCACCAAGACTGTATCAAGAGAAAAGTGAAGTTCCCTGCGTCTGTAATGATATGGGGCTGCATGTCAGCACAAGGTGTGGGTCGCCTGCAATTTGTAGACGAGACTGTTAATGCAGTAAAATACCAAAACATTTTAGAAACGAGTTTATTGCCGTCCATTCCGATTTTGAAACATCAAAATGCCTATGTTTTTCAACAAGATGGTGCTTCCTGTCATACTGCAAGGACAACAAAGGCTTGGTTCACCTCTAAACAAATACCTACAATGGAGTGGCCGTCAAACAGTCCAGATTTGTCTCCTATTGAGACAATGTGGTGGAAAATGAAGAAGATGTTGCGAAAAAATCCATCAAGGTCAAAAAAAGATTTAAAGGAGAAGATTAAGACTGTTTGGGATTCAACAACTCCAGAAGAATGTGAACAGTTAGTAGCGACGATGCCACTTAGGATTAAATCCGTTATTGATAGTAAAGGAGATACAACCAAGTGGTAGACGAACTGTTTTGCGTGTTCAACTGCGATAGCCGAACTATTATGAGTTATAATTGATGGAAGAATTCATATTTTTTTTGTAACGACAAAATATTTTATTTGAGTACTTCACAGTAAATAAACTTAATTTAATTTACTAATCTCATTTTTATTTGTTAGACTCATTAAACCGACATTACTTATCTATATTACACTTACAATACATGGTTACATTAAATTTTCTTAGTAGACGAACATTTTTGCATTGGGGCTCGTAGTAACGATAGTGATAGTAATGCCATCGCCGTCATCAAAATCAATGAGGAGGCATATAATATATTAGTCAGTCGCTATTTACCTTACACTTGAGGTAACGAATGTAAAGAAGCCGGCGGTAGCTCTCACTCGCTCCCGCCCCAGGGTATGTGGGTAACGGACCTAATCATGGCGGCCATGCTATAATTATACGAACAACTTTACGTAAATTGCATCAAATGTTTGCTTTGCCTTCGAGTTAAACGACGGCTGGGACATTACACCGATTTTATATGACAGTACCTCAGTGGAGTAGATATGCGCTCAATTGTGATGAAGCGGGTTTGAGTTTTAGGTTCCGGTATAATATACAACACAAAATTTCGACAATTGCAAGTAATTATTTTTAGGGTTCCGTACCTCAAAAGGAAAAACGGAACCCTTATAGGATCACTTTGTTGTCCGTCCGTCCGTCCGTCTGTCTGTCTGTCAAGACCCTTTATTTTGGGAACGCGTAGGTAACGAGTTGAAATTAAAACGATATACTTCGGTCTACAGTCTCTACAGGAGCTGTGAAAAAATCAAACTTCTAAGTTAACGTAAAAAGAAGATACGGCCGTTTATGCCGCAAAAAATGTATAATGTATGTTTTCGACACTCTCAAGAGAATCATAATTTATAGGATATTTTCCGTTGACCTAGAACTATGAAATTTGGCAAGTAATACTCTCTTCCTACTACAAGTATAGGGAAAATCTGAAAACTGTACATTTGTAATTAAATAATAAAAAAACAGCACAATTTTTTTAATAATATGTACCTACCTACAAATTTGTACGGAATCCTTGGTGGGCGAGTCCGACTCACATTAGTCCGTTTTTTTTGACTAGTTTTTGTCCTCGGCGCCGCTCGTTAAGGAACAGTACTGTTTTGTCGATGAAAGGTATCCCATGTCCTTTTTTGTATCGTTGACGACGTGTATGTGAATGTTTAGTAGTTACGGCGTGAAAGCGTAACAAACAATCACCTTTATAATATCTTAACGGAATATCTCAAAACTATATTCTAAACCCTTAGTTCCCAAAGTGGCCCAGGTGGACACGAAAATTTATTTGCTTTCGATAGTGAAGAACTAAAATGTTGCCTTGACTTCACCTATCAATGTAGGCAGAGAAGGACGGATATTTTGAGGAATACCACTCGCTGAAGAATTTATATAAAAAAAAGGTCAGCCCGTAGAGAGCAGATCAATTTCTTTAATTTGAATTTTTTTGTACGAGTATACCGATTTTACTTGGCAGATTAAATTTCTAGCTGCAGGGGGTCCACCAGGGGATCCACGTCCGTCATTTTGCCAAAAGTTCGTAATCTGCTAAATTCATAATGGTCGATCAATGGTCTCGCAATAGGATTGTGGTAGAATGACATATTGTATTGCCATTATTATAAAACCCGTTAGTGGAAGTGATTTTTGAAAAACTACTACTAAATCTGAACAGTTATTCATGCCAGATTTCGTTAAATATTTTACATATTATTTAAGTATTAGTGTTAAAAGCAATTTGATCAAAGGAACTGTCAAAATTTTAGCAGATTACCGCCTACGTCAGTCATTCATTTCTCATTATGTACGAGGTTACCATTCTATGCCATTTTTTCAATCGAGTGTCAGTGGTTGACCATCGGCAAGTCATAATGACCCCATTATATTAGTAAACTTGACAAAATCAACAATTATGAAATCAATGATGGACCATTCTGACACTATTGTAATAGCAGACTTGGGCTCCTGAAAATATGTTGGGTGATATGCATTTATTAATTTCTTCTACTTACAATATTAGAAGAAAGAGTATGAAACTGAAACCGTTTATTTCTAAACATATATGTAGTATTACCTAGGTTATAGTACATTCAGTCTCTCGGTTCTCTATCGGATACATTTCGAAGAGTATGCAGAAGAACTGCATAATTTGATTCCTCCTTCCCCATTCTACCATCGGATAACCAGACAATCAGGCCAGCGACACAGGTACTTGGTAGATATACCACATTTACGCACGAAGCGCTTTGCTTCCACTTTCATAACGCGTACCGCAAAGGAGGGGAACTCACTATCTAAGTCTGTGTTGCCCGATGAGTAGAATTTTTGCATTAATCTTTTATTGCTTAGAATGCCAGACATAATCGAAAACTTATCGCGTCTGGCCGCCGGTGTGCCGCTACCACTTAATATGTTAAAGCTAACTAAAACTTAAAACAGATAGAAGACTAATTAAATATTTAAAATGGTCATATAGCAGTCAGTATAATTTATTGTATCTATCTTTGCTATACCGTCTTGAAGATATCTCGTGCTGAGGCGAAACACGTGTCGACGCATATTTTGTGTTCGAAGAGGAATACTACAAGTAGGTACGGCACGCCGGGATTACACCACTACACCACGCGGTCGTCTATTTTCAAACCTTTTTCTATTGCGATAGTTGATGTGTGCTACCCAAAGGACCGTAGTGAGTTTCTTTTTTTTATTACAATGGATTTTCTTCTAGATTTTGCCTAATTCGAATTAAAATTAAAAAGTACTCTTACTCTCTCTCTCTTTTCCCGGCTATTTATCCCATATGGTGGTGGGTCAGCCTTCTTTATTTTCTTCTTCCACTTCACCTTGTCCTTGATGTCATCTTCAGAAGCATTACATGTCTTCATGTCAGTGCGTAACGCATCTGTGCACGTTGTCTTCGGTCTCCCTCTAGTTCTTGTTTTACCAACGTAATCTGGTGGTCTTCTCGTTACATGTCCATACCATCTCATCCTGCTTCCTGCAGCTTCTCTGCTGCGTCGCAGACTAAAGTAACCTTCCTAAATGCCATAATAGTTTCATGGCGAAATAATATATTTCCTAATGCTTAACAGGTAAGAAAGCAGCATCACAAATCCCAGTGACCCGGTGGCTATCTCGTATCGCGCGCGTTACTCACTATCGACAGTTCAACTTAAGCGGAGGTAATAACGTACAGATATCGGGCGCTACTTACAATTTATCCGCCCATACTGTGCCACTACTTACTCTGTGGATTATTAAAACTATTAATTATTGTTTATGCGATCAAAGCACAGGCACCTCGCCTTAGGCGTGCATTGTAAACGTAAATAATTCAAATCCTAACTAATATTATAAATGCGAATATCATGATTTTTATTTTTGTTAATAATTTTGTTCGGGAGTTTTTATTTACCCAACTGGCAACACAGCCACCCGTAATTTTTTTAATAGTGGGGTTATTTTGGAGGTTTGAAATAGTAACTCGGCTCTCGGTGAAAGCTCGATCAGTAGTGAGGGACTAGCATTCAACCGAGTAAGACGTTCTCAACAGTTCGTGTAATTGCTGTGAATTTGGTAATATAGTCACATAATATTTTAGACAAGTGAGTTTCATTATAATATTCTATCACATTATATGAATGTGAGTTTGTTTGCTATATCTGAACCACATAAAATATTGTCGCATCATCGTTTTCTATCATAATTCCTGTATTTTATATTCAGAACACAAGGTCATGTCTTTACTAATATTATAAATGCAAATGGTTTGTTTTTTTGTTACGCTTTCACGCCTTAATTGCTCGCCCGATCATCATGGAATTTTGTATACACGTTGTCAGGAGATCAGAAAAGGACATAGGCTACCTTTCATCCAGAAAAAATACTGTTATTAACCTAACCTGTATTTACGCGAGTGAAGACGCGGGCAAAATCTAGTACAATTTATAAAATACGTTAAGAAAATGTGACATTGCAAAGTGTCAGTTCAGTGTTGTCATATTTAAACTTCCTTACAGTTTTAAACTATTATTAATTCAAAGCTAGTAATTTTAAATTATAGTTAACACTAATTTAATATATTCTTTTCATTATATTTAACAAAGCAACAATTATAATTTACATCTTAACTAATATTAACAAACCTAACAGCAGATCAGTATTTGGACAAGCCATTTTCCAGGCGTTCACGGCGTCAGTCTTACACAACACTTCTGAACTAAGCAGTGTGGGTGCCAGAATGTACCTGGTTAATTCTTCCGTGCTGTAGACCGAGGCCAGTAACGCCGGTAAACTGACATCTGAAATTTTGAAAAACACTAATTTAATTAATTTAATAGGCAATGCATAAACTGAATAATTAATCATATAAGGTACCCTGTTTGCTGCCAGCATAGGATCACAAGATGTCAATTAAGTACCTACATATATATGTTTATATTTCGTATCAAATTTAAGGTACTTCCCTAAAATTTTGATATACAAAAAAGACTGTCTGAAATATTGCTTAATTACTACCAACTCTAACTTACCAGTTGCCAGTGCATCTGGCTTACTAACTATATTTTATCGATATAATCTATAGTTAGTAAGCCAGAGACAAACTGAGTAGACACTCGGTTTTAACTATTGAAATAGCAATAGTATTAACATCGTTCAATGTTAATACTATTGCTATTTCAATAGTTAAATAAAAATGGTTTTAAATATAGATTTTATATAATTTATGTAATTTATACAATTCTATATAAATGTAAATTCTATAAAAATTAATAGCAACCGCAACATATTGCAATATAAAATAAAATCTCGTTCCGGCTGACTTTGGCCCACAACACAAGAAGGCGTAAAACAGCAGTTTCCATCATAAATCAGGTCCTTGATAGTCAGTGGTCGTCCTATAATCAAGCTCTTAGTTGGCCGCCCATTAAGGGTGAAGATAATTCTGAGCATCGCTAAATAAATATACTAGCTTGTCACGAGGGCATTAGCCACCACTTACGGATTAGATTAAATGTTCGATTTCGTTAGCCAATACTCCCGTTTATATTCACAACGAAGCGAAACTTTGACGGACTGCTCGTGACTCGGTCCATTGAAGCTTTTCTTCGCTGAAAGTCTAGTTGGAATAAATTAACTGTTCATTCTATCTTGTCTTAAGCAACATTTCCTTTATAATCTAATTAGAATCGTTGTTCAACAGGTGGATTAGTAAACCGTGGATTGCATTTGAAATTGTCTTTTACAATTAGTGCTGTTCAGAAGCCTATTGGTACAGAAGAGTCACGTGGCGATAGGGGAAGACAAGTGAAAATAAAATAGACTAAAGCTGATACTGATTTTTATTTCTAACCACTACCAAAAAAATGCGTTTACTTTTTTCTAAGAATTTTTGCCAATTGCTATTATCTAGCATTCTGGCCAGTGCGACAGCATGGTAAATTATAACAATTGGCAAAGAAGCACTCTGCGTTGCCAATTATGAAGATTATGGAGATCTCTAAGACATAGTCTTTCTTACGATGTTTCCCTTTAAATCAAGCATTAATTAGCTATTTAATTCGCTCATAACTTCGTAAAGTCAGAGGTGCGTCCCATATGACCGAACTTGGCGTGGCAGTTCGACGGATCCCTTAACCTATTGCTGAAGGATGAATTTATAAAAATGAAGTAAAGCAACCGATCAATCAACGGTGCGTATATCACACGGACACACGTAGGTCGCGATAGACTGAGTGTCGTCGCGTGCGCAAGTGGGCGTGGCTAACGAGCGCGCGTCGCTTCGACGACGTGCGACAGACACCAGTCACCGCTGACACATTGATTGATCTCACTCGGTCATCAATTAACTGTTTGTTTACTGGTCGCTTAGACGGTTTCGTGCCTAATAACCTAAGGGTCAAGTATAACTGTAGGCCTGGCATAAAACGTTTCGGTCCGAAATTTCGGTCGAAGTTTCAATCCGACTGTACGAAACACATTTATTCCGAAATTCGTCTAGAATTTCGGTACGTTACCTCTTGATTTTCTTCAAACTCTTTAATAAAGTAGTCTGTACAATAGAATAATGTCATTTTTAAAGAAAGATATCCGTTGAAACTTCCTTGTAAGTTATTTTAGTTCGAACCGTCGTTTCAAATAGACAAGCATGTTGGGCCATACAAATATAAAAATTCAAATCTTGTTTTTAAATGAAACACTGGTTATCTTATTTGATTACACGGTTGGTGATGAAATGCGCAGGCGCTGGTGTACGTTCAACATCAAATAAAATCTTAATGTAAAAACTTACTTTATAAATACTAGCTGTACGCCACGGTTTTACCCACGTTTATAATTACTGCTGCGCTCCCGTAGCTTGATGTTATATAGCCTAAATTACTTTGCGATAAACACTCCCTACTGATGCAAGAATTTATTCAAACGGCCCGTTCGTTTTTGAGTTTATTCCTTACAGACAAAATTCTTTAAATTTCTTCTCTTTATAAGAGTTGTGTATATTGAACCAAATTACACCTAATCGCACACAAATTCCTGTTTCTTATAGGCTACAAACCCGGTGTGTATACTGTGATATTGTTGATATTATATTTAATATGAGTTGAATATTGCCAAATACCTACATTAATATGCATTTCAATTATCTTATGTTGAATCTTGCCATATTATTTTCAATGCTCTGACTGAATTTGCAAATGATATCTTGTAGGTTTTAAAAATAATATCCCAGTCCACCATTCCTGTCAAACAAAAGATCTAGACTAACAACTGAACATCCTTCAAGGCGCAATCGCGTGGATTCACTGGAATGCGCAGGAATTCTCGAGCATTCTCGCGAATTCGCGCACCTTCTAGCGTCATGATGCGACGAATGGTTGACTTAGATATTATTTTTATATCGCTTATTTGTGAGATAGAAGAAGAAGAACGCCTCGACCAACTCCCCGTTCGCGCCACTTCCCGCGGATTCCACAGCCGGCGCCGACAGTAGCTAGAGGAATTCTCGATAATGCGCGAGGATTCCCTGGAAGACGCGCGGCCTCTTTTTGCCTCGTATTTAGTTGGCATAAAGATTATACAATTGACATAAAGTTAATTATGCTATGTACAATTTCGTTGCAAAAAGTCGCTTCCATTCCATTCCGCGGCGGTGTAAATTGAGCCTTATTCTCAATTCATAAGCCGCGGGTAAGGTAGGTTGAATGCAGAAGTCGCAGACCAGGATTGGCACTATTAAGAGAAGCCTATATCCTGCAAGTAACCAATAAATCTACAACCGAACCGGCAAAAACAAAACCACAGACAGCCTTAGAAAATAACAGCCCTAAAAACAATTTATAACTTATCTTAATGGTAGCAGTCCATTGAAAGATATAAATTATTTTTTACAGCCCCGGCTAGACGAATTAGGCAATGAAACGAGACTATAAAGTGTCGACAATTTCCTCATAAATCAGTGACCTGGCGCAACAAGAAATGAAAGCTTATGTACCGAGTTTATTTTACTATAGGCACTTAATAATACATTTAATTTGTTTATTTGGTTAAAAGATAAACCCGCACTAAAATATATTGTGTCGCAGGCAACTTAACAAACATTTAAACAACACACACCCAGACTAAGAACAACAATATAAGCATCATACAAATTTTTGTTAACGTTTGTGTTATGCCATCCGTGCTGTCAAACTTTATAGAAATTCGCATACGAGCAGATGTCCGCACGATGTTTCCTTTACCGTTAAAGCAAGCGATAATAAAATTTATACTAATATTTAAAAGCTAAAGAGTTTGTTTGTTTGGTTGTACGCACTAATCTCAGGAACTGCTGGTTTGAATTGAAAAATTCTTTTGGCGTTGGATAGCCTATTTATTGATGAAGGTATCTAACATCACGCTACGACCCACGGGGTGGCGCAGTAATCATAAACGTGGGTGAAACCGCGAGCACATCTATAGTTAATACGCACATAACATCGAAAAATCAGCAGTGCGCGCCTCTGGATCGAACTCAAGACCGCTGCGTGACAGTCCAAAGGTTAGGTTATCTATCGCCTAACTTAGTTACTACCTTAGTCGTATAAAAGAAATATATAATATGTTTTAGTCGCCCTTAATTCCGAAGCTAAAGAATTTAAAAGCCTTATCCAGCACGTAATTTTCTTACAAATCCATTAATATTTCATGAATGTCATTTAATAAAACTTATAATCAACTATATTAGATACAAAACGTAACCATTTATCTTTTCAATTGCGGACACTGAAAAATAATTGGCTCGGGGCAAATTTTATAAGCTTGCTTATTGCACAGCTATAGAATGAGAAGCTATTAGTTTCTGTCTCGTTTTAATGATGTTCTTGTTAAAGTTAATACAGTTCCATAGACCATATAAACACAGTGTAACGCCTTCACTCCCTAAGAAGAAGGTAGAGGTTTAATACGTCTATACTTCGCCAGGTATAATAAGTCCTATGGAGTACGGAGCAAGCCTCTGTATATAAATAACAATACCAGCCGTGTTTATAAACTGTCCCACTGCTGGGCTCTGGCCTCTTCTCAATTTGAGAAGGTTTAGTCCATAGGCCACCACGCTGGATGTTCATGGCAGCCGGGACCGACGGCTTAACGTGCTCTCCGAGGCACGGAGCAGGCGATAATTATCAATCAATACGCATATAATTTCGAAAAGTCATATAACTTTCGAAAGTCAGAGGTGCGTGACGTCGGTTCGAACCCGAGACCCTCTTCATTGCAGTCTGTTGGTCTTCCCATTTTTACAAATCTATACTAATATTATAAAGCTAAAGAGTTTGTTTCGTTGAACGTGATAATCTCAGAAACTACTCGATCGAATTTAAAAATTCTTGTAGTGTTAGATAGCCCATTTATTGAGAAGGCTATAGGTTACATAACATCACACTAGGTTTAATAGGAGTGGAGCTTCAATGACCGTTACGAAAATGGAGAAAATTCTTTTATGTGAAGCAGACGAAGTTGCGTGGTTCAGCTAGTAACTAAAATTCTAGCTATTGTGCTGGTGTTAGTAATATTCACCTAGACTTGGGACAATTATTTGTGAATCACATATGTTTTTGTCCGGATTCGAACCCGCAATATCTATATAGGATATTGGCGAGGCGACCAATTAAATCACTCGTCCACGGTACGTTATTTTACTATATAAATAGACGTATGTAATTTTACTGAATTACTTAGTTAATTATGAAATATATAACTGATACAATTGCCAGTTACAGATTGACCAGCGGGCATACTATATAAGTGACACATTTTAATAAGAAAATATACATAATTAAATGTATTTAAGTTAACAAAATAGACAATAATATGCTGTACTAAATATATAAGAAATAACTGCCTCCGTGGCGCAGCGGTAGTAAATGTGTCTACTGTGCATGAGGTCACGGGTTTGAATCCCGGGTCGGTCCAACAAAAATATATTGGGTTTTTCTGTCAGAAAATCTTAATAGCAGCCCGGAGTTAGGCAGTTGGCGGTGTTAGACACCTTCATGCCTCGCAAAGCACGTAAAGCCGTTGGTTCTGTGCCTTATCTCCGGTCGTGTCGGATTGTCGTGCCATCGGATCATGAGGGTTAGGGAACAGAGAGTGCACTTGTATTTGCGCACGTACTTGTGCACTATAATATCTCCTGCGCCGATGGCCAGTCTCCGTTAAAATTTGCCGCCATAACCCAAATTCGGTCTGGAGGACATTAATATTATTTTTACTATATCGTGAGATATTTTAATTCACCACCTAAAATGAAACATCAAGATTAAAATCATAATAACTCATAGTCATTTATGTCAAAAAGTTACACGTATGAACGTTACACTAACTAAAATATACTATGAATTTACATTTATTTGTTGCCACATTCAGCAAAGCAAGGGCGTAGGACCAATAAGAAGAACGGACAAGAACCTCACAGCCAGTTTATTTTAATCGCCATATTTACAATGCATTTTACAAATATTCAGTTTTATTCATAAAAAAATATTTTATGCTTCTTCTTAGTCTTCTACTTAATACCAAGGATAGTTAAATTAGTTACAATATATATATATATATATATATATTTATATAATAGTTAAAATAGTTCAGATAATAGATACAGAGCATCATTAATAGGCAAGTTAGCATTATTATGAACAATACTTTGTAGAATTATAACTTGTAATGACGTCATAATATATCTATGAAAGGCTGCAACCATTATGCTTCTAAAACAAACATTCCAAGCCTGATTTTAAACAAAACAGATTCAGACAATGCTGTAGTAGCAATCAAGAGACAAATATTGGTTCCAATACATATCGGTACGAAGCACAGTTGTGTACGGTCAGCAACACAATTACGCCGCTCGTTGTGCAGTTAATTGAGGTCCTTAATTAGTGAGGTGTCGCGTGGGCCCGACGCCCCCGCGTACCTGCCTTGCATACAGTACAACATGCATATTAAATCTGGAGCTTCGACTTCGAATATTTATAAGACGCTTGTAGGCAAAGGGTTTAAGTTGAAGAGGAGATAGCATTTCGAAAAATACTTTTAAACTGCCAATAGGGAGATCGGTTATCGAATTCAAATTCGATTTATCTGAATGTTGTAAGGTGCGAATGTATTCGAATAATTTTGTTGTAATGAAGTAATCGATAATAATCAAAATTTTAAAAATAGTTTGTCTAGTTTCAGTGACCACATAGAGCAGTAGGTACAAAACATGTTAAGGAGATAAAATATTCAAATGACAAACATAAAAAGGTCAACACGCTCAGCAATAACAGCAAACTGAAAAATATATATTTGATTGACAGCACCATGATATATTCGATATTGGTATTATTCGGTAACAACAGTGTATTGCTAAAGCACAATCCCAATGTAACAACAACCAGCTATTTCTTATGCATAAATAATCTGCGCTTGACCTGCCTGAATAACCGAAATAAGGTGATCGACGCGTTTGTGTGACTTATATATATGTAGATAAAGAAATAAAGTACCAGAAGTAAATCTATAAGAGATTGTAACTAAACCTTGTGTTATATTCCTACGATGAGTATTATTTTTATAGCGTCGCCTATGGTGTGAGCAGGCAACTAGAAGGCACCGCAGTGGCAACTATTTTTGGATGGTAAGCAACGCGTGTGTACAACTGATGTTGCAAACATCTATAAGCAACGGTAACCGCTTATTACTAAGCGGATAGTGTACTAATTTGTCAACCTAGTTAGCAAACTAACCGTTAGCAAGTTACATTTACCTCAAACATAAAAAGTATCCAACATTTACAAACTAAATACTTTTGCTGGCGTTACTTCATGTTGGAATTAAGCTTAATTCCGTTACAATGTGTCCGCGTGCCTCTCTCATGTTTATGAAAAGCTCACGTATTGTGTGTCGCATTCTTTAGTCCGTGCTATTGTGCACAACAGACATCTCGGAACACGCATAGGATCCATACAGAAAAGAAGAAATTCTAAATAATAGGGTAGTTGAATTTCAGTCAAAGTTACATTACCAAAATACTAAAATATTTTTTTTTTAATCTACTTAGAACTAAATTTGATGCAAGTTTCTTAAATCTGGTTGTAAGGATAATTGTCAAAGTTAAAAAAATATGAATGATACAAACTGTTACGTAACTGCTATTTAAATACAGTTGTGCGAGGGAGATCGCGAGATATCCCGTTTAAACTCCCACTTTTTTCTACATCCAAATTTAAAATATCAATTACTTCCTAATTTTGCAACCGATTTTGATCTGTTAACACAAAAAGTTCTTTTTAATATCTATTCGCTCATGTGTCTAAAACAATGTACAAATCAAACATAGGCAACCACCCTATTCCAGGTTTTCGATAGACACGCGGATCCAGCTCAAAATTGCTTCGCTGATTTCAGCATGAATGGGCCGGCTCGACCGGGGAAGGACTACCCTCTCACAGAATATCGACGTGAAATAGCAGTATTCCTGCTGTTGTGTTTCTTTCGGTGAGTGAGAGTTCCGGAGGCCCAAACACCCTCTTTCCGCCTTCCCGCTCCTTCTCCTTCCCACTTCCTTTCCTAAAGGGTCGGCAACGCGCAAGTGATGCCCCTTGGTGTTGCATGCGTCCATAAGCTACGGTGACCACTTACCATCAGGTGGGCAGTATGCTCGTTTGCCACATTAGTTGAATAAAAAAAATAATAATAATAATAAATGGTTCATTGTACTAAGTAATTAAAAACAAACAACAAAAAGGTACCAAAAAGAAAAAAAATTAGGTACAATAAGGTATAACACGTTGGTTTTGGCAGCGACGTAAAATTCCTCAGCATCGCTGTCGACTGGAAACGTGCCCAGAAGATTGGCACATGCCTGTATATCTTTAAACAGGAAGATAGATAAGCATTACAACTACATTTCGCCAGCTTCGTGTAAGGTCCCACACGAAAAGGATAACATTTTTGCCGTCTCCCCAATACAATTCCAGACTCCTTACTGATGTTATTTTAAATAAAAGGTGTGTGACGCGGACCGCGCGACCTTGACGGCTGCGCGCGAGTCGGAGTGGTGGCTGTCGCCCCCCCTTCCCCTCCTGCCCGGCGAGCACCTAGGGACACCACGCCCCTACGGCGTGGCCTATTCCTCTAAAATCTACATTCCTCATAAAGAAAACCTTAAAGTTTACAGGTTAATAAATCAAATGTGTTTATTTTATTCTGAAACTACATCTTCTGTGTAACAGAGATAATAAGGAGCACAAACCATAAAATATTTCAGATGGCTATACCTTAAATAAATGCACAAACATTGCTTTATTCAACACCCCCTCTCTATTAATGAGAATTTGCCCATAAAGCCAATAACCCGACCGCTAACTAAAGCGCACACTTAGGTACGCCAAAGCCTTAACGAGGCATTCGGAGAAAATAATATAAACTTTATATAATTAAAAGAAAATATTATTGCCAATGTTAACTACGTATAAATATGGTTCTTTTTCTGTATCGTTAGGTTCTGATCTAACGAATTATTATTATAGTATTATTATTTTGTCCGCGGCTTCGTTAGCGTTAACAGGTTTCCTGTCAGATGGATCACATATGATACAAAACAACAGATTTTCTATTGTGCCTATCACGGGACAGCAAAAGGGTTAATCTAGATATTGTCAATTAATTTCTATTATATCTGGAACAGTACCTTTTTCTAAATGAACGGTACCCTATACCTCTTATGTCATATATACCGATATGTCCTTTAACCCTTGACGACGTGTATCCGAAATTTCATGATTATCGGTTGAGTAATTAAGGCGTAAAAACGTTACAAACAAACTCACATTCGCATTTATAATATAAGCAGGGATCACGTTCACTCTGATTGAAAATGATTTATTTATTTATTATATATAGTTTATTTTTAATCTATTTAAATATTTTTTTTTAGATGTTGTGTTTATTTCTTATGGAGTCTGAAATATAACTTTTATATCATCCCTGGAATTTGGCGCTGATAGTTGTGCCACAGGAGTGTGTTAACTGACTTCGAAAAGTGTAACACCGAATACCACGACTCCGAAAGTTTACTAATACGAATCACTTTACAACGAATGCACGCCACCACGAAAAACTTATCACCGAAGCCATGTGAGTTCACAGTTTTTATAACTTTTGCAGCTATCAACGTTTCCATTGTAAAAATTATGTAAATAATCTTGTTAAAATAACTGTTTTGTTTCAAACGAGTAAGTTCTTAGAGTGGATAGTTTTTCTGCGATCTAAGTACGATAGAGGCTTATCTAAAATGTAAATCGTGTGTTATTACTATAAATTTGCTGACTCTCCATCGTGTTGGTATTGAGCTTATTCCGTTGGGATGTTTCCGTCGCGGCGTCGTCGCCGCGCGGCGTTCTGTTTATGAAATGCTCGTGCATTGTGCGCCTGCGCAGATACACAATAGACAAGAATACCCACATATTTGAAACTCAAACTTTATCTGTCATATCAAACATGTTTTAGAATGAATTGAATAGATTTATATTCAAAATTAGTGGTTTAAATATCAATATAAGTTGTTTCAGACTAATAGGGTCTGAATCAATGAAAATAAGGTCTTCATATTATTAGTGTTAATGTCTAAGTGGTTGCCATTGCCACTATACTGAGTGTTGTTGGTTCGATTTCCATACAGGACAAAAATTTGTATGTACAAATAGCTTTTGAATCTTGTTTGATGATTTCTATCGCCGTTAAAGCGAAAAATAGGCATTTAAAATCCACATAACTTTGAAAAGCAAAGTAACACTTTTATACGTTAAAATTTATTGGTTAGTGTTCACTAATGTTACATTTAGGTTGAACCCGTAAGAAATTACCTGCAAGAAATTCACGCTCATTCCTTTACATCACAATTAAAATACAATTTTAATATTTTACTCAACAATGTGTTATAGCCATTATATCATATATTACTGACTAAAAATGAAATGAATCACTGTGACATGTCACTGTAAAAGTTTATATTTTTAATAAGAATAAATTGGATTAGAAATTACGAGTACAACTAAGCTAGATTGCTTATATTACATGCATGAGTGGGTTCACGTCGGTAGAGCAATGAATGGAAATCAAACATATAACCTCTCGATTGCAAATCCAATACCTAATGCATTGGACTATAGCATATTACATGCATCTAAACCCAAAAGCTGACAATCGGCAATGACACTCACATCACTGAACCAGCATGATAATTTAAAACAACGTTCGATAAACAGTTAAAATAAAATCACGTCCGTTGTATTGGACGTATTAGAAATTCCTTTACAGTCGTGACCGCTCCATCTCGATGAACAAAAGACGCCTTCAAATGGACCCAAGTAATAAATCCTGCTTGGCTTTACACACAATCAATTGAGCTTAGACTCTGAGTGCTACTTTGTCCCAGAGTCGAGATCTTTCTAATAGTAAGTAGGTACATCAGTATCGAAGTGGCGGGAAATTGAATAATATTTTGTTGTGTCCGATATAATGCTTACCGTGTATATTTTATTATAGCCTGTATTTTATTTTAATTGTTATTATAAAGAAAAAGAATATGTCAACTAAGAAAAAGAGATAAAAATTATAGGAAGTAATAGCCATTGATAAACTGCAATAGGTTAAGTGATTAAAATGATTTAGCCTAATAAATACTGGATTGGAATTACGATTGTAAGGTCGTGGATCCGAAGGCACCCTTTACACAACAGACGTATAGCCACTCGTAATACAACCATTTTAGCTTAGCTGGCAAGCTAATATTACCAATACGTATGTTTAACTTTATTTCAATACACCTTATTTTTGCCGGTAGGCAAATAAAGGCGGTAGGCCTTAGACTTTTAGGTTAAGTTAAGAAGGTGAAAGATAGAAAACAGAGCAACAAAAAAGTGAATAATCATTATTAATTTTAAAGTTAAAGAATCCAAAATTTTACGGGCAATTTGATTGCTTTTAACGCAATCATAATAAAATATTTACTAACACTAATCAAAGGCAAAAATACTTTAAACTGATTTAAATAGTTAAGCGGGATTAATTAAAGAATTAATTAAGGAAATAGGCTTTCCACAGATACAAAATTAACAACGTTTAGAAGCGCGCCTGTTTCCGAACGATGTAACCAAACGGTGAATGTGCAACTTTGTAATTTAATTATATCTTTAGCATTTAGTTTAGATTCTAATTAAATGTTAGATTAAGATAAAACATTTCAGTAATTATTGCGAGAGGTTTTCCATTATTTCTATAATAAAATGTTTATCAAGAATCTATCTAGACACAATTTTGTAACTTATTAATTAACATTTAGTTAGATTTTATTATTAAAGCATAAGCATAGTCGTTTATGAGGTATCTCGCCACTATCTCTCGGTGCAGTGATAGAGGCGACGCGACCTCTTAAACCACTATGCCAACCAAACAGTCACATTTTGATTGATTGATTATTGCTGTCATAAAAGTTGACATGCGTTTGACTGTCTGCTAAAAACTTTTCCTGTTATCTGTAAACCTCTTCAGTTAATTTTATTGGTTCAAACCAAGGTTTAAACGAATAATTTTAACTCTAAAAACTAAACATAAGACTAGATTACACAAGCCTAACTTCCTATAGCCTTATTACCAGTGATACGTGCACAGATAACCACATAGCTCGGCGTAGATGCACACCTGTTTCCGAACGATGCGATGCGAAGTTCCCGCCGAGGCACAGGAAAAGGGGTCGAAATGCCTCAGGCACAACACTAGCGCAGTCCACTGATTTATATTAACGCTTTTGTGCTATTATTTTCTAGTAAAAGGCGATGTTTATGTGTTAAATTATAATCATAAAATTTTATTATCTTGGAGAAAATAGCGCTTGGGCTTTTTAAAAGGTCTTATATATAGTTATACACTTAAATCTATACTAACATCATGAAGAGTTATAGTATTTGTCTGTTTCTTAGTAATCGATAAAAAAATAGAAACTACAGAACCGATTTTAATAATTCTCTAACCATTAGAAAGCAACTTTATCCAGATATATCATAAGCTATATAATGGAGCAGTAATCATAAATGAGATTGAAACCCCGGGGAATAGATAGTTCAACATATAAGTCGTTCTCGTCATTATTTTTTTGTTTATGTTTTAAGGTATCAAGTGCCTGATGATCAACGGTGATCCTAGCTTAAGATTGCTTGCAAGACGAAGGATAACACTATTAAGTGTCTAACCCACGACGTAGGGCATTCCTCTCCCCCTCCCCTCCCCGTTTCCAATCAGCAGATGAACACAAAAATTAGATAAAGACGTCAAGCGCATGTCATACTCTGTGTTTGGCTGACTGGATTAGTAACAGCCAATCGGATCACTTGATAAGAGTTTGATTTTGACACTTCGTTGAATATGCTTTCAGAAACTTGTGTATGACTGCTTAACCACCTCTTAACAATTGATAAAAATCTCTGACATCAGTTATAACCCAAAGTAAAATTAAAATAATATTTAAAATTGAATATCGACAGTGGTTTGGCATGTTGCAAAGTAAGGTAAAGAAAAGTTACAAAACTTTAAGAATATTCGATTTTGGGTAGTCCTAATACCTTAAATTAATTTAAAACACTTATTTCAAATTAGGTGAATGCAATCTTTGATTCAAAAAAACATACCGGGTATAAAGAACATGCTGATTGCTTACGATTTTTGATCAAGCAATATTTGATTCAGTAAAAAGACCAAACCTTTGTACTCTGCTGCATTCGTTGTAACGAGATACCCGTATATTAAAACCAGTGCACCATCTGTCTAATATAAATTACTTTAAAACTAACAAGAATGCGTGCAACATGCGGTAAAACAACTTAAAATACTTCCGTACTTGGTTGCACTGGAGAACTATAGAAGATCACCTCTCATCCCGTTATATCGGTCCATAAATAATGCATCAGATAGTCCTAGTAATGATAACGAGCCAGCCTCCACGTTAACTGATATTATTTAAAACATTCCGCCATTGTTTCTATACTAATGGTGTTTCTGAACGAGGATTTTGATGTTATCTGCGTTTTAAGGTTATCTGTGGTAGAACCAGTTCGGTTTTTGGCGGCAAATGTTATTAGTTCGATGACAAATTCTGCAATAGATTTAATTACAGAGATATGTCTTACAATTAATGGGAAATCAACTAAATTCTTGTTAATAGTATAGTATGGTTAATTTAATCTCGAATAAAAGTACTTAGAAATGCTTATTTTAACAATGGTAAACAGTTAACAAAAAATTACCACACCAATGTGGTAATTTTGCGTTTAGTAATAAAATGGGACAGTTTGTGAAGATGTTTAATAACAAAATAATAATATATTTTTTCTTTCACAGAGATAATTTAAAACTATGATTACAATACTTATATAAAAACAAAAGACCCTTGTGGGAGACTGGTATCTGCACATAAAACCCTGTCATACAGGTTATCAGAAGAAATGTTTGTTACTCAATTACTTACCTATAATTATTTGGATGATAATTGACAAAGATAGAATTTGTCCTGCATCCGGGCAGAAACAAATCCTCGTAAGTAACTCTGTCTGTCTGTTACCTTTTCACGGCTAAACCACTCAAGCGATTTAGATTAAATTTGATACAGATATAGTTTAAAACCTGAGGAAAGACATAGGCTATTTTTCATTTATGTAGGTAGGTACCACGCGGGCGGAGCCAATACGCGGAACAAATAAAACTAAGACAAATTTCTAAATCATACAAGTGAGGCAGAGATGCATTACAAATATGTATGTTACCAGAATGAACCCGCCTTATTAAATGTTATAAGAACCGAGTCTATTCCTGTATACTAGACTCATTTCCAGAGTTCATAGTGCTGCTGAAATATTTCTTATCAGATAATTGAATTAATACTTAAAGGAATCTTACCGATCATGATCCATCTTACTTATGGCACGGAACTAATGTCTTTATAATTTTATAAGTAATTCAATCCGTGCTTATATTTAATTTATTTATTTACGACTACATTTTTCCTGCGTCGCCGCTTGCGTAAATGTACATAGGTTATGTCAATGTTTCTTCCTTTGGAAGCAGTACTTTTTTCTGGACGAAAGGTACTCTTTGTTCTTTTCTGTATGCCTGACAACGTGTATGCGAAATTTCATGATGAACGGTCGAGTGGTTAAAGCGTGAAAGCGTAACAAAAAAATAAACCATTTGCATTTATAATATTAGTAAAGACATGACCTTGTGTTCTGAATATAAAATACAGGAATTATGATAGAAAACAATGATGCGACAATATTTTATGTAGTTCAGATATAGCTGAGCAGCATCTGGGTGTCTTTTGTGTGACACTATAAAACAAGGTTATTCCTAACGCTTCCTAGTCTTTATTAAACTGAAAAAAGAACATGAACCTCCTTAAACATCTTTTTTTCTTAAGAAGCCTATTAGTCTGTGTATTTTAATTAGTTTAAACACAGAAGATAAAGGCATTTTTTTTGATGAGGTGTTTTACTCCCATCTCTCGCCAACCATAATTTGAGGTCCCACATATAAGCCTATTGCTGACTTTGATAGTCACATATCGACACTCCATACTACAAAGAATTTCTGCACAGAAAACCCACTCGACAAAATGCTAGGCCATCGAACCCGCCGTCGCAGCACAGCAGTTGCATTCAATACCGATATATTGTTCAAATCTACAATTAAATAATATAATCCCTTTACGTAAGTACGGAATCACATTTATCTGCCTGAGATACCAAATAGAATCATTGTACTGTGTATAGTGCTGCGAGCGATGTAACAGTTTACCACGAACGACCCTAATACCTGTCGTTGACCATTGTTTAACCATCCCACCTCTAAAATTGCCGTAATCACTTAGGTACCACAAACTCTATACGACCACCATGTACAAGAACCTCGGGCGAGAGAACCAAACTGTTATTTTAGATTAAATCAACAGCCCTAGAAACAACAGACATCGATTCCATGAATAAATAATCGAATACGGTGAAATAGTACCGATTCTTAACAACAAAAGCCTTACTAGCCTCAAGCATCGCATTATTTACAAACGAATAATCGATTCAACACTCAATTTCCCGTCAGCACTCGATATAATAACAAAAGTATCGATAACTGAATCGTTGGCGACGTCTCGCGATTTCTATTATTCGATGAATCGATTTGCCCGCAGCGAGTAACGATGCGACAGCCATTATTCGATTCAGACGGTATTATTTTAGAAGAATTTATCATCGAAATATCTTATAAATGATTTATATTGTTGAATAATGAAAGCGGTGAATAGCTTACGAAGGGTTTATATTATGTATTGTAAGTATTGTTGCAATAGCAATGGCTGATTCGCTTACTGCAAAATGTAACAGTCATTTTAATACAATGATATTATATATACACAGAAGAAACAGATATGTTATTATCGTACGCAAAGAGGAGACTCAAAAACGTTTCAATGGAGATGTTTTTCTATAGTCTTAAAACCAATCGGTCCAACTAAATTCTTGTAAAATATTTGAAGCGTAATTGTCCAAACGATATCTATCTCTTTCGACTAAGCTCTTCTCATATATATTGCGCAGCGGTAGGGAATGCAACTGCTGTGCATGAGGTCTCGAGTTCGAATCCCGGGTCGGGCCAACAAAAAGATATTGGGTTTATCTGTTTAGAAATCTCAACACCAGCCCGGAGTTAGGAAGTTGGCGGTGTTAGACACCGCCGTGCCTCGGAAAGCACGTAAAGCCGTTGGACCTGCGCCTGATCTCTCTCCGGTCGTGTCGGATCACCGTCCCATCGGATCATGAGGGTTAGGGAACAGAGAGTGCACTTGTGTTTGCGCACATACTTGTGCACTATAATATCTCCTGCGCAGATAGATAGTCTCTGTTAAGATTGGCCGCCGTAGCCGAAATTCGGTCTGGAGGACATCATTATTAGTTGTTTTTAATATTCAGAGAGACATCTCCCGCTCTGGACCTTATTCCTGTATCGCGGAGGTCTACAGACATTCAAACAAAGGATACAAAGAACTCTCAGACGTGAATCATCTTTTTGTGGAGCAAACAAATGATTGTCCCGTGTAGGTTTTCAACTTGGTTTATGTTGTCGCCTCTGCCACAATGCCAAATTTCCACAAAAAGATGATATCCAAAACACCATCCATGCATTTTTTGTAGTGGCACGGAGTCTGTACTCGCCGACTACACCGTGCAATGTACATACAACAATTATTTTTTATATGCTTGCAATGAGTCAAGTTATTGTCGTTATATTAGTGATATTTTGTACTACAATAAATCATCTATATCGCTATCACGATATGTTTACATAGACTATGGACCCCGGCACTGAAAGCTGGCTATCATAATTATTGTATTTAAAAAAAATTGTAAGTAATATTGTCTTCTGTTTACGCGAATGTTATTCATCGAAATTAAACTCATTTATACGGATTTTATCGCGTTGTTTATTTAAAAGTGTTTTAAATGAATTTAATTTTTTTTTTAAATTGTAGTGTTTGTCTGCCTACCCCTTCGGTATTATAAGTATAGGTATAAGAATGCTGCTAATGACAATTTCTTGTCAGAAAAACCATTTTGTCTAACCTGGACATCAAAGCTGACTTTGCCCAGCAGTCGCATTCACAACAGCTATGCCACCGAGGCAGATAAATGAACCCTACAGCGCAATGGCATGTCTCTATTTATATTAAGATATTTATGTAACTAATAATAAACATACCTAATGATAAAGGGCTGCGCACACGCGACAGACAAAGTTGCGCGACCGTCGCCGGCGGCGTCTACATCCGATAATCGCAATAACCGTATGTCGCGAGCGCACTCCTGCGCACATTTCACAGTTGGACTACCGTTTTCTCTGTGTGACTACGATTTATTGTTTAAAGGCTACTGTTGGGCAAAATGCTATTAGGTTTATCTATCAAGAAATTCTTAAAAGCAGCAGGGAGTCAAGCACTGTGCCTGATAGACTAGGCAGACTAGGCACCTGAAACATAGCTGGTGAAAAATGAGTGCGCCTCTTTCTATACCTTTGTTGTCACTGGCCTGAGATTATGTATTCGTGTCATTATATACATATAAGTGTTACTAGCTAACCCGAGCAACTTCCTCTGCTTCACATAAGAGAATTTTCTCCGTTTTTGCAACATTTTTCATTGATGCTTCGCTCTTATTGGCCATAGTGTGATGTTTTATAGCCTATAGCGTTCCTCGATAAATGGGCTATCAAACAAATTCGAACCAGTTGTTTCTGGGATTAGCGCGTTCAAACAAACAAACAAATTCTTTATAGATTGGGTTTGTCTAAATGGTCTGTTAGTTTTAATGTCAAGAAATGTTCAGTAAACGACAATATACACCACAGCCAGCCCCATCGTAGATACAGGAGTAAGACTATGTATATATATGTTAACAGAGGAAGTATTGAGAAAGTTGTAAAATGGATTTGGCATCTGAAAGAAATAGACAACTGAAGATTGACCAAGGGCTGTATATCAGCCAAATAGGAATGGGACAGACATAAAGACCCCATCAAAAAAGGATCTTAACGTTCTGTGACCAGATCGAAGCCTCAAAGTAAGGCCACAATAAGAGTAGGTATATTTTACCCAATCAATAATACATTCATTCATTTTAATGCAAGACTGATATTATAAATGTATATAATACAGATATAAGATCAGCCCTGTATTAAACAGCCCCACTGCTAGGAGACAGCTCAGAGAGGCCGCGCTGGCCACGCTGGCTGCTGCGGGTTGGCAGATTTCATTTCTAGAACATTATGAAGAACTCTCAAATATGCAGGTTTTCTCACGATGTTGAAAGTCACAGACATGGGCCTTTAGATCGAAGTCCAGACCTCTGCGCAGCAGTCAAACGATCTCCCACTAGGCTATCTCTACTATAAATAAATGTAATAAGAGTAAATGAAGTAATAGAGATATACCACGATTGTGGCAAATTCAAAGCCTTTTAGCTACCGCTCCGGGAAACAGACGTAAAACAAAACCCAATTACAATTTTCCCCACCCAAGACCTCACGATCAACCGTAAGTGTTTTCCACGAGACTCGTCAGCTGTATATTCAAATTATCTACAATTGACGCACAAACCGTTAACGTACAAGTATTTCTAGTAATACTAAGCAGCGTGTTACAATTGTTCGCAGGTAAGCTGCACAAATGCGACTCGACTTGCCAGCGCGGCGGCACAATCTGTAATCGTCGCCTCCGGCCAACACGCAAGCCATTCTTCACCTGCCGACGATGCCTCTGATTAATCGCCCGTGTGCAGATACCCTAACGCCTACGGAAAGTACTGACTTGATACGATTGTAATATGCGTGTCGAAATGTATGCGCAAAAACTATGATTTATATTACTGGTATGTAGCAGCGGGTTACACATCCATTAATAGCGGGAGCTACCAGACTGAACATTGAGCAAGTAACCTCCATCCTACTGAATATTGCAGTCAAACATTGTTGGTGTCGCGGATCTCTTTAATAATGTCGAACTGTTTCCTCTGATGTAACGAATGTTTCTAGAATCTATAAAATAGAATTTTAACTGGGCGATGCCTGTACGTAGGAGATATTTAAAAAGAAATGTAGGTGCTATGGAAGTGAAAACAAATATTTATAGAATTTTTGTCTGTCTGTATGTTTGCACGCGCATTACGCAATAACTACTGCACAAAATTGGATGCAGTTCATTACATTACTGATGGTCTAACTTAAAATCTAGCGCATGGTTCATCTTCATACGCCACCTAGAAATCGAGTATTAATAATACGAAACTTTTGAAACGCCGCTTAGAAGCTGTTTGTTGTTTCAACAAGAAAAAGTTGAAGGGTCGCTGTGGAAGACATAAGCTATTTTTTTTGTATTTTGTACTCCTGTTTTTTTAATATGCTTATTCCGTGATAAATTTGATCTTTGTAAATAAATTGTCCCACTGCTGGGCTTCTCTCTGTGAGAAGGGTTAGGCAATAATCCACCACGCTGGCTCAGTGCGAGTTGGCAGACATCACACATCTTCTAAAACATTATGCAGAAATCTCAGACATGCAGGTTTACTTACAATGTTTTCCTTCACCGTTTTATCGAGCGATCATTAAAATTAAAAAGTCACAGGTACCTTCGCAACAAACTCTGTGTAGCAGTACAAACGTATCCCAATCGCCGCTCATACAAAGAATGAATAACTTTAAAAATTATAGCAAATAAATTAATTTACGCCTATGGCATAAACTTGCGCTAAACTTTCGGTACCCAGCCTGGTTGGTTGTGAGCTTTCGGAGTCTATTCTACTACATAAAACCTCAAAAATAAATGGCTAACTGTGGGTTTAACACCCTTCTGCATCTTTCTTTAAGGATATATGTACATACCGTGAGCCTATAATAATGTATGCAGGAATAAACATTGAATAATTTTAATACATCGATTTATAACAAACATCCCTAACTCGTAAACCATGGTTAAAAGCTTTGTTTGTTCAATTGCTAGCTATTCGATAACACCAATGAAACTGTAGCAATAGTCAGTAAAGCTATAAAGGATGCCGTTTTATCATGGCGTATCATTATAATAAGGAATGGAGGTTCTTAGAAATGAGAAAACATTTTATGGATATGATGACGGGGTATCCTAGGATTTGTTTATCAAATGATTCAAGTCATATCATTATTTCCTTAAAACAATGACAAACTCAGAACAATAACCTCGCCTCCTCGTTATAGGAGGCGAGGTTCTGAGTAAGTCTGGCACCTGAAACAAAGTAGGCCCGTTACCTTTTTTGGGATATAGGTGTGAAACTACGTTACTAGTTAGCAATATTTAACTTGGTACCTAAAACAATCTTGGCCTCTTAACCCCTTTCTGGGATATTGATATAATACAGATGTGTAATACACGAGAATATCCCGCCCGCCAGCCATTGAGTCGGTCCGATGCTCTCTGTAATGCCGGGGCGTCGCCCAGGAGTCGTAGTCTGTTGGGTGGGTCGCTGACGTAGTCTCTTTTCCAGCGGCCCGTCCACTACACAAAGCAGCGAGTTGGCACACCTTGGGGTTTTAGTCCGCAGGCTCGAAGTACGGGAGAGCTGGACATAATCCACTCGCCTCCCTTTGTGGCGAGGGGGTATGCATCAGGTGCATTTTTAACAGATGTGTAATACTGATTTATTAAAATAGGATATACATACATACATCCTAACTAATATTTATTTATTTATTTATTTATTTATTCATCTCTTACTTACAACTATCATTACAGGTATAAACACGAATGTGAGTTTGTTTGTTCCGCTTTCACACCTTAACTGCTCTATCCAAAATCATGAATGTGTCACTGTCAGAGGTTCAGAAAATTAAATATCTCTCCTATTTTCTACCTTTTGTCCAGAAAAGAAATATCTACTGTTCCCGATGAATAGCTATATATAATGAAATTCTGAAGAATCCAGTTAAATGAGTATAACTTGTGAATAGAACTTAGACAATTTAAAAAAGACGACACAATGTTAAAATGAGAAATGTTGTTGAGTTCGGCGCACGGCCTCACCCACGCTTCTTTTTCGCAACGAATGTGTTTAGTTCTGTGTTGCAGACACGTCCAATTATAAAGGGTTTTAGCTAAATTTACGCAACGAAAATCATAATATACGATCAGCTACTAATCTGCTTGATAATATTTTCCAAAAAAAACTGCGTAGACTTTGCACACGACTGCTCGATACCGAAGTCCGGAGGGGAGAGGGGATAATAGCTATCAGAAAAATATTTAAAGATCTAAGTTACGTATTTTAAAAATCACATCCTGTGACGGTCTTTTCACTTCTGTTACTACAGATATTACTTTTTGAATTATTTTTGTTTGTTATGTAATCTCCAATAATCGAAAAAATCGAGAGCTTAAAGAAGCATTATTCGAGATTACGTACAAGACTGTCACCGGATGTAATTTTCTTGTTTTTTTTTAATTGCCTATATTTTTTAATATAGATACGTAACTTAGATATTTTTTTTATATTTTTCTGATAGCTATTATAACTTAACCTGTTACCTGATTCCGGCTTAACGTCGACTTCTGGGACAGCCTGTATAGAATAACCTCGAGATTATTTTAGCAATTATCTTGGTAGCCTAATTAACCTTATGGGAGACTATTCGACTGCCCCGCAGAGATCACAAATTAGTTTACAAGACATGCGTGTGTTTGAATTCCGATTGTTTCCTCTGATTTTACGAAATTATATGCATGTTGGATAGTTATTTATCGGTCGCATTAACGTTGTCTCCGTAACGTTCTCGACGAAGAGTGAAGACTGCGAACTCGCATTGGGTCTACGTGGTAGCCTCTATAACCTTTTTCATACTAAGAAGTCGACCATTTCCAACAGATTTATAAACAGAAAACGGAAGATAAATTTTAATAAAATTTATTTGATATTGAATTATTATGTTGTTTACACCCCAGAAATTACCTCTCTGTCTCTCTTTAACATTTTACGTAAGATTTAAGAGAATGTATTTATCTATTATTTACGTACTATCTATCTATGTAGTAAATTGCCATCCACCTGACAAGCAAAATCAAGATAATTGAAATTAAAACTGTCAATTTTTTTACAAAATGTATGTGTTATTAAACACAACCATGTTGATGAAGATATATTAAACTCATTTCTTTTTGTTGCAGAATGGTACAAAAAATAAACAGTTCTCGAGCTCATTAAGAAGTAAGTATTTCGCCCAATGTAAGTTCTACGAACGAGGTAACTATGAGAGTAAAGAAACACTGATAAGTCACTGCTATTTGGCGTATTGGTCCAGAAATACGGATTTCACTATTTATACTTATTTAATTTATGTAACTATAGGCTGTAACTTGGTTGTTTAATTACTTGACACCAATAAAATCAGCCAATGAGCTTGTCCGTCACCAATAGCAATAAAAAATTAAGCCAATTTCTTGATTATAATGTAAAGTTCACTTTAATTAAAGATAATCGTATATTAAACAATATTTCATTGTCAATAAGGTATCATTTGACATTAATTTGCTCTAACGAACTGTTATTTTTATTACTATAATATTCAACGCGCTCCGGCTTTGCACGGGCATTACAAAACCTTAACAAATTATACATCTAAACCTTCCTCACGAATCACTGTCTATTGGTGAAAACCGCATGAAAATCCGTTCAGTAGTTTTTGAGTTTATCGCGACCAGACAGACAGACGCAGCGGGGAACTTTAATTTATAAGATGTAGTGACAACCGGTCCATCTTGTTGCGTAAAATCATATTCATATGGTTAATCGGACCTGATTAAGTCATTTATAATCCAAAGCATTACTACTATATATACTGAGTAACACTGATGACATTTTAAAACCTCACGTTTAATGTCAGTTAGGTGGCGAATGGAGACATCAAAACTTCATTACAGTGTCGGCTACAACATAACACACTTGGCTATGCTAATTTAATGCAGGACAATCAATCTGGTGTCTATGGGAAACGAAGGTACGCTCTCATTTACATTTACGTATACAGGCAAGAAGCAAATATGTAGCGTAGGTACGCTAACTCAAAAACGTTACAAATAGGATGTTTCATTTTGGTCTTAACCTATTAAGTCGCAGCGGGACACCGGTGGCTAGATACAATAAATTTTTATTATGTGTGGTTGTGTGTATTTAAATTAAAACGAAAGCGGTTAAACAAAACCCCCTGTCAAACATGTTTTTATGATTACTATTAATTTGGGTTTCAAACTACTTGTATTCTTGTTAACCCCTCCAGCTAAGCTGGAATGATTGTGTTAGGCGGGTTCACGTCAGTAGTGCAATGAGTGGGATTCGAACCCGCGACCTCTCGATCGTAAGTCCAACGCCTTATCCATGGGGCTACCGCCGTTTCAATTATTGGAATGATAGCTATTTCTTTTACATTAAAGTTTTCTAACAACTACCACCTCCTTATTTGTTAAAATTGTATTAGTGCAGATTTAATAACAACATAGTCTAGGTACCAGTTTTCCGAGGTCCGTTTCGTAGAATGTATATACCACATTACCCTATGTACCTAAGCTTTATACCAATGTATTGAAGATGTATTTGGGAAGCTTGATTAGGGATGTATTATTAAGTTTTATTATGGATATAATATAAGGATGTAATATGGATGCAAAATACTAACCTAATGTGAAGAAAATACGGCTTTCGTCGAGTCCAATCACGGCAAGGGTCTTGGCGGTCTGGTCGGTGTGTAGATCTTACTGGCCTGCTAAGTCCCAAGCCGAGGTGGACTAGATCAACGTGGGAACATCGGCCACTCGACGGGATACTCAATTTGCTATTTAATTTTATGTACTTTTGTATATAATATGTACGCTTAGAATAAGTTAAGAATGTTATTCATTGAAATTAAACTACTATATATGGATTTTATCGCGTTGTTTATTTAACACTGTACCTATTACATATGATTTTAAAAACTGTTACAGTACTACTACTACTATTGAATTTTACTAATTTATAAGCTAATGAAATTATTAAAACTATTAAAACTATTTGTATTTAGGTTTACTCTTTCCCCGACGTTTATATAGTAGTTTAATTTCAATGAATATTAATTTTTCAATACATTCGCGTAAACAGAAGACATAAAATGTTAACATTTGTATTTAGAACTTAAAAAAAGGCGGAGACATCACAAAAAGCTACATTCATTTCTGCATTATCTATCCACTGTCTGACATAACCTAACAACCATTTTGTATTATGTTCTATCTGTCAAAAGTAGTTCTCCAAACAGCCGCTAGAGCAGAACAAATACGTACTAAAACAGAATTTAATTGGTCGAATACCCACAGAAGTCTATATTAGTACCGAAACTGAGGGACACCGCTAATTGTTCCATAGAATGTCACCAGTCAGTGGTTAATTAAGAGCGGTCAGCGGACGTAGTGCTTTAATGTCGCCGGCACATTGTGTTGTAGCTCACGAGTTCATGGCGATCGTGTCACGAAACTCACCTGCGGGACCCATTCATCAACTGACTTGCTGGCCCGTAGGAAGGTAGCCTTAATAAAGTTATACTAACTTATGTTCTATTACTTTTAAATAAAGCTGGTCTACTTGAGACCTAGATAAGGAGTCTCGACCTTTGAGATTTTTGGTAAAGAAAAGCTAATTAAAAAATCATTCTGATGCAAGATTAGGACAGTGGTATGTTTAGGTCAGCATTAAAATAAGCCCGGTATATTTTATCACCGCAAATTAAGTAAAATCCATCTTGTTTTTTAATTTAACCAGATCATAATTAATGCACGATATCTAGTGTTAAATTGAATATTATAACGATTGTTTATTATTATTGATCGAGTATTTTAATTAAACATATTGAGTATTTGTGCTAATATATAAATAGTGGATTATGTTTAGATTACGCTGCTTTCTTCGTATGCCTATTTTATTTAAGATGTCGAATATAGTTTGTATTTTGAATACTATGAAAGTTAATGGCAAAGGTCATTATTGTCGTAAAAACGAATTACCTTTGTGACCACAAAGGGCGGAACACGCTAGCAAGAAGTTTGATTCGCAGTATTCCATACTCTTGGGTGAAGTACATTGTAAATTGCTTGAGCAACTAAATACATAACGTATATAAGGTCTTCTGTACCAATTTATTCTGTACTTTATCTTGTTGTACTAAATATTTTATTGTATCACCTCAACAGATATCAAGGGAGCATCTATTTTAAGGTCGATTGTTTGAAATCTGTAGACGGACAATATTTTACTGCAATATGGCTGCAATGTTTTCGACTATAGCCAACCAGCTCAAAACAATTGAATGCATTGGCCATTCCAAACATAACGCTTTGAATAGCCTATATAATTGACGTGTATTCTATAATATGGCTGTTATTGCCAGCCAGAATGGGTGCCGGCAGCAGGATGCAAGGGAGTGCACTAGCAACCCCCGGTCAAGAAAGAAAATAAATAGATGTTTTTCCGATATGCGTAATATATTGAATCAACTACCCGCGCGATTTGAATTTGACTTTACATTTATGTACATAATGTAGGTACATGTATAATTCTATATTTCATATCAATTAATAGTAAAATGAGTAGATGGAGATGAACCTCCCTAAAAGAAATCCTGGCGGCGTCCATGCGAGCCAGTATTTTGCAGCCACACAGTAAAAAGAATTTCCATTTAGTTACCTCTGGAAGCCAAGCAGAACTTTTTAGTCGTTAGTTAGTAGTTTTAGCGGTACTTCACAGTTGTTAATGCGATTACGTTGCAGCTTCGGGCACTGTCGGATAATACGTCCAGGTTGAAAACAATCGAGAGTTATTTTATGCTAGAAGCATTGAGCTTGTTAGACAATACAGAAATGATCAGATTTAATATTAATAAACCTAACCTAGAAACACGAATGTGGCTTTATTATATATTGTGAAATATCTTCAATGAAACTCGCCTTTTCAAATCACTTACCGATTTATGTCTTGATCATGTAACGCTAGAATGATCTAACTCTATTTATCTATTTTAATTATTAATCTCTAACAATATATTGTCAAAATTAAAGGTGGCTTACCTAATGGCGCCAAGTCATATAAAATAATCTGTATTTTTTAAGAAGTATGTTCCTAACTTATTACATCGGTATAAGTTTATACTTGTTCATTATACTTGTCATCTGCTCAGCTATTACACGGTCTAATTAAGCGGTATAAATGCGATAAACGAGCATGAAGTGTAGTGTTTAGTTGGAAAATGTCTGCTTTTCTTTTTTGTAGTATATCACCCAGGAATAATCAGTACCTACATATTATTATGATCGTACTACTGATAAGATTTGACTTGGATTTTTAATATCAAATGTCGCTCAATAAGTGGCCTATTATGTTCTTCTTCTCCCTAGCCTTTATTATTCCAAAATCAGTTGGGGTCGGCTTTTCTAGTCTAACTGGATTTGACTGGATATCAGTTTTAAAACGGAGCGGCTGCCAACTGACCTCCGCAATCCGAAGGCTAACGATACCCTAAAGCCTATTATGTTCGATTTAAGTATATAACGTAGTTCTACCTAAACCTAATTTTTGGATAGACAAAATTTTATTGTAATACTTACGTTCATACTGTATTCTATATTCCACCATCTATGGTTTTGCTTATTCAAGACAACAAACAACATCATTATTATTGCAAATTCCGCTCGCACCGGAAATTAGGTTTAAAACTTCCTCCCTTCAGGGATGTTGCTCTAAGAATATGTATGTATGAAGTCTTCGTTGTATCTTTTTTAACATCTATCTGGTTCTAAATAATATCAAAATGTAGAAAGAGTCATAATGTTAATTATTTATTTAAATTTTGACATCTTATGTGACGATCGTGGGACACATAAATGTTCTTATTTTGATTCTATTGTATTTATTTTAAGATTAACTTAGTTGATAACCTATTGTTATTGTTTACTGTATGCAGCAATAAATGTTTCTTTCTTAAATTATATACTTATAAAATAGTAATGAACAAGTGTGTCGCCGTAGAGCTGGGGTTTCAAAGCGGCATGTGCCTCCTGTTACGCAATGCCCTTGGAAATCCCAAACGTGCTGGCGACGCCTACTCCACATCCTCACCAACATGGACCAGACATCACAGAAGAAAAGCCATTTACTTCTTCAGTTTAATTATGTGTTTTAGATTTTAAGGTGTTTAATACATTTATGTTTACAGAAGTTTGTATATCTTATTGACCTACAAAGGTTTGGAGTCAACGATACGACTGACACGGACGTCAACATAAAAAAATATTGTTTGGCGATCCGAAATATTTAGATGCAATTCCATCGGCAAAGCAAAAATTAGATGAAAGATAAATTAAATCTCGTCGGCCCAAGTGGATCAAAAATTGACGTTGCATATTGATGGCTATCGCAAGATTCGGGGTACCGTTGCAGAGTTAATAAATAATCTAGTGTTCGCAGCAGTAGACGTCAAAATCATTAAACTAATATTTGAATTCTCGTCTCGCAGCTTATCTTATCTTGTGTGGGGGCCAGTCAGTACAGACCGGCGACACTTCGACCCAGTGAGATCTTTTGTGTCGACTTCCTCAATAACGACTGCAATAGATGTTCATGGCAGCCGGGACCGACGTCTTAACGTGCTCTCCGAGGCACGGAGTAGGCGATAATTGTTAATCAATACGCACATAATTTCGAAAAGTCATGTAACTTCCGAAAGTCAGAGGTGCGCGACGTGGGTTCGAACCCGAGACCCTCTGCATTGCAGTCTGTTGGTCTCTCCACTGAGCTATCGCTGCTTGTTCTCGTCTCGCATACTCAGATGCACTACAAAAGAATTGCAACTTTGTCGTCGAATTTATAATTAATAGTAATGGGATCTATTGGGCAGGTTAAAAGCTCTCAATAACAAGTCGTAACCGTAGGAAAGAAATAAAATAAAATAGCTCTTTTAAACATCAATTATTTTTATTACCACTTAATCCCAACTATCGCTCTCTTTAAAAGCGGACACACAATTCGACTTCGCTTCGCTGTCAAACTTCTCAACAACTTTTGCTTTCTTCTGCTCCTTAATCTGCTCTTTCTTTTGCTTTTCTTTATCTTTCCTTTCACCTTTTTCTTTCATGCAGCCATTTGCGACTGTTTCGATCTTCTTCTTTGGGGTGGTAGGTAGAGTCAATTCAGCCTTCTTTGGTGCGGGTTCCGATTCGTCGACCTGGGGAAATATTATATTACAATCAAATTGAAAAGCATATTTAATTAAGCAGCTGCCAGATGAGTGTTTATCCCCGTATCACCATTGCCTTACTAAAGTGAAACCATGCATATTACTAACAATTGCACCGAAGAATAAACTGACCATTTTTAGCCATAATTCGTTCGTGCAGCAATAAGCCATCGCGCTTAAGACTAATTGGTGCCAAAACTGCTAAAAAGTATTGTATCTTGAGCTACGAGTTTGTCCGACTAGACTCATTGTAGAGAACCGACAATTAACAAGTCTAATAAGTTTCGGTTCTTGTTTGCTTTGTATGTAAGTTCCTCTATGGTATATGGTACCTACTATGTATGTTAATATTAATTATTAAAGGATTTTGCCCTTTACGTTATATATAGATATTTGTCAATTACCTGAAACACCCCAGAAGAGGTCCGTTTCCTGGCGGGCGGCGAGACTTGCGCAGGCGCCGCCATAGACGTGCTGTTTGAACGCACGCGAGACACTTTCTCTGGCAGTTGCTGCGACGCTCGTGGCGACGGCAGGTTGCTTAACACTGTACGACGAGAGAAAAGATTTTAGAGGAAAAGACGCAGGTAACAGAAACGCAGTGCGTAATCTGGTAAGGAACTCTTGACCCACGTAAAATTTTAATGCCGTTCAGATAGCGGAATGCATACGGCCTTTCTCTGGGAAAGCGGTTGGCGTAGTCTTGGTAGTAGAAAAGTTAACACAGGAACTGTTCTGCAAGTGCACCAGAAAAAGACTTCTGACCTCTGCCATATCCTATATGTAGATAAGGTGTATGTTTGACCTCACTGTTAAAGACGCATGCAGTGATATATTGCATACGTTATTTCAGGATACAGTAGCTTTCCAATAGGAAAAAACATTTTTTAGATTAGACGATCTACCTATTACTGTTCATTAATAAACGAATTTTTGTCTTGGAGGAGAATTTTGTGCAGTAATAGGACTATTTCTTATAAATACATTTCTTAAAGTTTTCATACCTTATAACGTCTTCATTATAGTAAAACCTGCGTGATATACCTTGTACGTAACATATGCACTGGCTGAACAATTTGTGCACAGGACAGCTTACAGCACTTTTGTTGATATTTCAATAAAGGTGCCTTAAGTGAGGGAATACCAAACCAACAACTTTGACATCCGCTGTATAAGCTGTATAGCCTTAAAGCCCTCGACATGTAAAAGTAAAGGACAAAAACGTACAAAAACATACAAACCTTGTCTCGCCTTCGTGTCACTGGTATTCCTGTAACAAAGAAAGAGCAGAATTAGTTTTAACGCTTTATACGGGGCTTACCCTTCTACCTCCCCCTTCAGGATAAACAAGCATCTATGTATGTAAAGAAAGTTACTTTTAATTTAGATTATAGGTACTTTGCACTGCTTTGAACGAGTAATACTTTACTAGTTAAAAAAACAGTGCAAAGTAAGCTAAATAAAAAAGATTTATTTCAAAATATACTCATCTAGAAATCAACAAGGATCCTGACATATGCTGTTAAAGTTTATACATAATAGCATATTTTGAAAAGAAATCTTTAATGCTTTTGTACAGCTTTCAGGTGGGCACAACGTGTATGAAGATAAAAAAGAATAACAATTACACTAATGAAAAGGAAGAAATAAAAAAATACAGTAACATAAAATACTTAATAAACCTCTTGAGACACATGCGTCCCATAGCTGCAGCAATCAGGACTCAAGTTCAGCATTTGCCTGTTTCCAAGAACCAGACACTGGTCTTCCACTAGAGCCTGTCATTGTGACGTACGGTACGGTACATTTAAATAATATCCACATACAGTTGAGCACAACGTGTTAACTACTCTGCACGATCAAGGATGCAACGCACGTAGCTATGCAAACAAATATTATAAATACGAATATGAGTTTGTTTGTTACGGTTTTACGCCTTAACTAATAGACCGATCATCATGAAATTTCGTATACATATTGTCAGGGGAACAGAAAAGGACATAGGGTACCTTTCATCCAGGAAAAAGTATTGTTACTAACAAACAACTATAGATATCGCAGTAACTGTTGTATATTGCAATTTATTCGCATAGTGCAATAACTCTCGCTGATATTTCTATAAATAATATTTTTCATTTCTACCGCTTTCGCTCTTCTTTCTACCTGTCATCTACAATTTAAAATTACACTATCTAGGTGGTACGGAAATTGTACAGGAGCTACAGGATCCATACCACATAATCTAACATAAATTTATAGCGAAGACACATTTATAATTCAAATACAACATCGTCACTATCGATAAAAAAATCTTTTTAAACATTTTGCTGTTATCAACGCTTTAAATCAACGCATTTTTAAATCAGTTTTTTTTAAAAAGCTAAGGCAAAGTGCAGTTCTTGTCGGTCGGTTTAATTGGTATCGGATACTAATTGTAGGTGAGGGCCCGCGACACTAGCGCCGTCGCGCATTCACCTGTCGCCGGCGAAACACGCCGCCGCAGACCAAATTACTCCAAAGCGGTCACGACTTTATTTTTTACATTCAGTTAACCTTTTTTTCGTTTCTTTGAATCTGTCTTGATGTTCTTGTTTGATAGAAAGTTTTAAATTGAATTAGAAATTCTAGTCCGCTGTTTGGCGTGCTGAGTTGTTTGTTACATTTTCCTGTTCCAATTTTAGAGAAATTATACGATCACTTGATATGTCCTCTTTTGTACCACTTTTTTATCGTGGGGGAATGCATAAAGTGTATGCAAAATTTCATGATGGTCGATCGAGTAGTTAAGGAGTAGCCTAGTAGAAGCCTAGCAAACAAACAAATAAATAAGCAAACAAATTCACATTCGCTTTTACAATATTAGTTTGTAAAATTAGTATAATATTAGTTTCACTCCGCATAATAATCTCATAGGAATGCATACCGGGATAAAACTATCATAGTTGCGAAAAAGTCATGGTAAATGAGTGCTAAGTTTTATCCAACTTCGTTCCACGGTTTACACATAATTGAGTGACAAACAGTCAAACGTCTACACAAACATTCACACATTTAGAAGCTGCATTACCCCAATAGTTATGGTAGGTAGGTTTTGGTCTTGCGATAGAAATGGTCATGTGTTTGATTTGCTCTATCGACGTAAATACAATCCTAATTTAGCTTAGCTGTAGGATTTAATAAGAATACCGGTAAAATTTTCAAAACTAATTTGCCAGTAAGGATAAAATATGACATAATTATTGACATTTTAATGTATTATATAAAGTAATATTCTAAAAAGACGTAACAATAGATATGCGTTACTTCTGATCATGAAGCGCCAAGGTCGATGCTTAGGTTAGGCAAAACTTACCATTACGTATCAGATACACTCACCTAATATGTGTGAATTCGGAAATTTAGCAAAGGGGGCAAAATGCCATATGATAAAAAAAACATTAAATATTCGAACACAGTAGGTACTTTAGGATCGTCAATTGCGCAAATTGTTACTTTTATCCCATTAAACCATTGAAGCCGTCATCGTAAAGACGTAAACCCACAATTGCCTCACCCGATATATTCTTGCAATGAGTATAAAGTCCATTGACTATGGCCATAGAGTAAATACGTCAATGGGCGTAATATCGTTACCATAGAGAAAATAAATCTATTATAACGACGCCGTTAAACTAAGTCCAATAAAAACTTGTACGGAGATAGAATTAAGAGGAATCCTAAGTTATAAAATAAATGTGAGATGTGTTTGTTTGTAATGATCAATACAATGGAAAAAGGAGTACTTAAAGGATGAGCATGTTTCTATACTACTAAACTAAAAACATTTTTTTATTTTATTTATTTAATAAATTTACAAAATAATAAACGGAAAACGTAGGGGCGTTACATTCCTTACCCATAGAATTTTCTAATATTAACTAATATTATAAATGCGAATGTGAGTTTGCTTGTTTTTGTTACGCTTTCAAGCCTTAATTACTTGATCGATTATCATGAAATTTCGGATACACGTTGTCAGAGGTACCAAAGAGGAGATCTGCCACCCCGAAATAATAGAATTGTTGCCGAGAGATATAGTATTAAATGTATTTATAAATAATGAATTCCACTTGCTCGTTAACAGACAGCTAAATAAATAGACAGGAAAATATTTTATAACTGACACATGCGAATATAATTATATTACTATTTAAGATAATGTAATTTTCTCTAACCCCAGGGCGTAGACAAAATGGATTCTCCGTCAACGTTAACGCCAGCGGAAAGATAAAATATACTATAATAGGTAACATATTGTTTGACAGACGTGACTGTCACCTAGATAAATAAATCAGATATTTGTTGTGTTCTCTAGTTTCCTGACTAATATAATATATGCAAATGTGACTATGTTTGTGCGTTTCACGCCTAAACAAGTCAACCGATCAATAAAAAATTCGCATACACGTTATTAAGGTCACGGAAAAAGATATTCAACCAGAAAAATACTGTTGCCGATGGAAATTTATTGATAAAATCTACATTTACGCGAACAAAGGCGCGGGCAAAATATAGTAAGTTATAAAGTAAAGTGTAAACCAAAAATAAATAGATTTAATAGTTTAAATAATTTTATTAGCTTATAAATTAGTCAAATAAAATCAATAGTAGTAGTAGTAGAGTAATATTTTCAAAATTTTGTAATACAGTGATAAATAAACAACGCGATAAAATCCGTATATAGTAGTTTAATTTCAATTATAAAATGAAGTACCTATAAGTATGTATGTTATAGTTGCGTGAAGAAACAAGGCTGATGTCAGTTCATTTATCAAACGCGCTGTGTGTCTTATAAATACCTTTGGTTAAAGGAAGTGGAGATGGCTTCTCGCTTGATTTTCCTGAGTTAAACTCTAAGACAGACATATTACTTTAATCTACAGAGAAGTCTTTCCCTCATTCAACCGACTTAAAAAAAGAGGTTCTATGTTCGGCTGTATGGTATTTTTATTAAATTTGTATATCATTAGAAAACCGATTTTGAAAATTCTTCTTTTGTTTTTAATGATTGATGCTTGCTGTATTTTCGCCTAGGTAGACAGACACAAAAGACATAAAACGACTATAAGGGATAATCATCATGATTGAGTTCTTAGAAAATATCGAATGATAGGATCTTACTTTCCATGTTCTTTTAAATGTTTTATCACATGATTATGCGCCCAAATAACCATAATCATAGCAACTTAGTTGCGAACTAAGTATATGTATGTACATACATTAGTTCTTAAATATTTTAGAATAGGTACTTAAAACTTATCAGGATTTTAAAGCCATAGCAAATTTAAGAGCACTGCAAAGTATATCTATAACTAGATCACATAAAACACATCTAGTTAAAACGAAGATGTGCTTATCTATACTTAATAAATTCAAAGAGTTTTGATATACTTTCGCGTTAAACATTCTGTAAATCTTCTGACAGAAAGATCATCTTACGGAAATCCATAAAGTATTTAAACATCGCTACGACACCGACCACACGGACGCAGCTGTGGTGCTCCAGTATTTTTTATACAAAAATGTTATTTATATGTAATAGTTAGGGACACGAAGGATCTGAGCAGAGTTGGCGACGGTACATCCATCACACGGGCGACCATATATGGCCCGCGGCGCGCCGCCCAGATGACACCACCGTACATCGTTTGATTGACTCGTTACATTATATTTTTTGTTAAAACGATCGCTAATAAGCTATGTTCCCGCCGTACTGATAGAACGGGACGTGTCCCGCTAAATCAGAACTGTATGTCTTTCATTAATCCATCATAGACTAGCTCTGGAATTAATTGAGTGTGCGCATAAATGTGTATGACAGCTTTGATTTGTTGGCTACTGGTGATATCAATATATAACAGGCGACGTCCTAAGTCACTCACGGGCTAAATTACACTCAGTTCAAACCATTGGAACTATAAAGCTGATATTTTGCACTAGTTTGTCCTGTTTGTCGTTCCCGTGTTCGATACAAAGGTCGGGCAGAGCGTATTTCTGTTAGAAAATACTCAAGAGCAGCATAGAGCCTGATTACATGCCTGATGCACGACTATAGGCCAGCTGCCTTTATTACCTTTAACAGCAAAAAAAAATGCCTAAACAGATCAAATCAGTGCGTGTAATACCTGTGCTGTGGGGTTTTATTATAGGCGATCTATTTGTGCATAAATAAATAGTTTTATTCAATTCGTATGTATTGTAACGCTGCTGGCATCTCCGAACTGCTGAATGTATCTCAGAAAAATCTTTTTGAGAAACTATTATTATCGTATATGGAAGCCTGTGACTAACATAAAACTAGCAAAATCTTATGAGAAGTCATTATTTTAAAACATAAAATATTTGTTTAAATCGGAATGCAGAATTAATATCTTTTTGATAAAGTGAAGTTTTTCTGTTACACGAACGGGCTAGAGTTAACTGTAGGCAATTACTCTCGTTTTAAAAACTAAGCCAACTAGCGCATCGTCATTTAAATACATTTTAAAATATCATTTTAATTATTCAATTCACTATTTGCTATAGAACGCTAAAATGATTGATTACATATTAATTCCTTAGTGTGTAGTGTGTGCTTGTGTATCTCCACATAAACAAAATTGTGTCAAAAACAGGAAAGCACATTTTTGATGGAGGTTCGCGAGTCGCAGCGCGATCTCGTACGGTCAGCAGCACTCCCTCCTAATAAGGCATCACCAACGCAGAGTGCCGATGCCATTAAAACTACTGCTGAACCCACTGCCTACCTTGATCTTCACTCTGTCTGCAAGATACTGCAAGATACTTCAACTGCAACATCACTGGAGTCGCTCGCATGTTCCATTGATCTTAGAGACGACTCCGAAATCAAAAACCTTAAGCGTAATCGAGACATATTACAGTTGTTGACAAAGACTCACAACTAAAAGAACAAGTTAATCTTTTCAAAACCGCGTATCCAGCTTGTTTCAAGGAAAAAATCAATCTAAAATCACGCACTGATTAATATTTCTTGTTTTGTTCAGTAATGTTAATTTGTTAGTAGTTGTCAGTCGAATACAGTTGTGCATGATATTTCTACTTCGCATGGGCAAGGACGCTCAAATTTATGTACACATAGTGTTGTCTATACATTAGGTTAGGTATATATAAATTATAAAGAGATTTTTTTTTCTTTTGCTCTTCAAAATAACCACACTCCGCCTGATGCAGTATGTAGTGATCCGTAAGCAGTCGTGTGGTCTAAGAGCACTGGCCTCCACATCGTCCTCATAGCAGCCGAGGCGATGTTGAGGTCTCTACTTTGACGGCCTGAGAACGTGCTTTTTCACGCCCCGCTTAAAGGACTCAGGATTGACGGAAGAAGGAAACACGTGCCTTGGCAGAGAATTCCATGCCTTGATCATTCGGCAGAGGTATGAGGACCCAAACTTGTTGGTACGCGCTCTAGTCGACTTCACCGTGTAAGTATGGCATCTGAGCCCAGCACGGGTTGTTCTGGATAGGAAAGGGGAGGGCGGGATAAGGTGGAATAACTCTTCAGAGCACTCTCCGTGGTATATTCTGTAGAAACATGCAACAGAGGCAATATCCCTACGGAGTTGCAGAGGTTCCAGTGAACTCGTGATCTCTGGATCTCCGATTTATATAATTATATATAATTCACATATAATCATAGCATAGAGTAGTGTTTGATTATACCTATACGTAATTTGATACGAAACGCCAAATACCATCTAAAAGAAAACTTTTTATAAAACAGTAATATAACGGGCTGCAAAATAAAGTAACATATAATATTTTAATTTTAGTCGTCACAGGATATGCTTAGTCCACGCAGGCGATGTTGCGGGTAAGGGCTAGTTTTTCCAATCAAAAATGGTTTTTACTATGTTGTTCTTTCACTTAGCTACGAATCGTATATTTTTGTATAGAGATAGTGTATTGACCCGGAGAGTGGCAAACTAATATTTATCCCGGAAAAATGATCAGTTCTGGTGTCATAAATACTTTTATCATTTTATTTCAAAAGATAAGTCCTGACTCATACGTTGACAGACTTATACTCTACATGTAGAAATAATTAATGCCCAGTCCAGATTGTAGGACCTAGAAATCTGATATTTTTACACAGGTATGATGTAGACAAGGAATAAGACCAGATTTATCGATATTCTTACGGCATGAAGCGCATTTTCGCTTTAAAGTTACATCGTCTGTAACGTGGCATATATCACCGCTAGAGACTTCCAATTAAGCATTTAAGTAGTTAAATTTAATAAAAAATCATGCATTTCGAAATTCAACTGGTATAAGATAAAAATCCTAACAAACTAAAATTCACGCGGACAGAATCGCAGGCAAAAGCTAGTAAAAAACAAACAACGAACATTATGGCGTCCGTTTTAAAATAAACCGTTTACCAAAATGGCAGCTCGTTATAACACGGATGCGCCGCGTCGGGTCCCTCGTACCCCGGCGTTTGTTTTCAGATGAGCTGCTTCATCATTCTAACAATATGTCCTTAGCCACATGCGTGGAAGGTTTAACCCGATACCGGTCGACTGAACACCCATTTCTCTTTATAAGGCGGTTATTTGCACTGCCACATGTCGGAGCGGACAGCGAATTGTATAGTTTATATCATAGGAGGGAATCGCCAAATTGGGCTTGTTAGAGACGGTTTAGGTCAGGTAGACTTGTGTTAGATGAAAGCTGTATTACGTTGTTATGTAACATAATGTTCTAGTTGTCTTGTAGTTGTATGTATGGCTTAGGTATGAATCCCATGAAATAACAAATGTTATACTTAACTTATGTTACTAATCGTTAATATTTATTTTAGATAGATACTAAACTAGCCACATTAATATTATTACTAGCGGTCGCCAAGTGGGCGAAATTCGCCCATAATTAAATTTATTTTTAAATTTGAGCGTTATTAAGGTTTTATTGTCTACAACTATATCCTTATAATCATATTTCATTTAGTCACCTACTCCACATACATATTTATGTAACCATAGTTATGAAGCATTCTACGAAGTCAACCGAACAATGCCGAAATACTACGATCCCGATTCGACTGCTTGTGTGAAATGCATGGTTGTGTGCGTGTAGCGTTTTTTCATTTATTTAATGTATTTGAAATGCATATTTTATAAAAATATTAGGATTTGCCCCTCCTCATCCATATTAATTTTAACTGTGGCAAATTTCATACTCCTCCATACGCGCAATTTTCGTAAAAAGGGGTACAAAGATTTTGCTTCACTATTCGTATTTATATAGAGATTATATTATCTATTAGCATATTATAGCTATGCGCAAATAGGTATGTTAAGTTTTCAGGGTAGCGCGTGAATCGGTCGGTCTTAATAAAACGTAACAAACTATCCCTATTTAAATCTCCGAACATCTTTCTCCTACAGAAAAAGCTCTGCATGCAGCCGTGAGAATAGCAGCTCGGCAGAAAGGGTACAAATATGTTTGGGTGCGTAATGGTCGGGTTTTTGTGCGGAAAATTGACGAAGCACCATCAATATTTATTAAAAGCCAAGATGATGTCCTCAAAATACAATAACTTAAAATATCCTTAATACATAGACCGCGCATACCTCTACGTTAAAATTCATAATATACTACCAAAACATGAGAGGTCTTCGAACAAAATTAGAGGAGCTCCGTTTGGCCGTCCTTACGAATAATTATGATATTATAGTAGTAACTGAATCTTGGCTGAATGACATCATTGCTGACGCCGAGATACTAGATTCTAGGTATACAATTTATCGTCGTGATAGATATACCAGTAACAGTAGTAAGAAAGAAGGTGGTGGCTGTTTTATTGCCGTGTCCAATCGTTGGGCAGCATCGAGGCTGGTGGCGTGGCAGAGTGAGATTGAGGACATATGGGTGTCAGTGAATATGTCAGACGGTGATAAAGTGACTATTGGTGCTGTGTACATACCTCCAAACTCGGGCTGTCCTGTTTATAGCAATTTGTTCGATTCAATTAGCGATAGGTTATGTGCTCATGATCACAAGTGTGTTTTGCTTGGGGACTTTAATATTCCTGCTATCCAATGGGAGAAAGATGAGGGAGGTCTGTTTGCTAAATACTCTGAAAGTAGGACACAAAGTGCATTAACTCTGATTGATTTTATGTCACATAATGATCTAGTGCAATTAAATTATATAAAAAATTGTAATGGTAAAACGTTAGACCTGGTACTTACCAATTTTACAGGACCAACTTTAAGTCAATCGACATACGCCCTGTGCACTGTTGATGAACACCATCCTCCCTTGGAGCTGTCAATTGATCGTTCCAATCAAATCCGTCAGAAGCTACCACGGCCAAATCAATTCGGAACGTACAATTATAAGAAAGCAGATTATGCCTGCATTAATACACAGTTAAAGAACATAGATTGGCACGATCAATTGTCAACATGTAGCGATGTGGATAGCATGGTTGCAGTGTTTTACGTAAATTTGCGAGAAGTAATCAGTCGCAATGTTGCTAAATCAGTAGCTAGACAGGGAAACTATCCCAAATGGTTTACTCCTGCCTTAATTAAAATGATTCGAGAGAAGAACAAAATACGAAAACGGTGCAAGAAAACTCAGAATCCCCGCGATCATTATGAATTCGAACTAATGCGGGAAAGAGTAGATAGCAAGATTAAAAAAGACTATAATAGTTACATAACTTTAATTGAGGATAATATAACTAAAAACCCTAAGTCTCTGTGGTCCTTTGTTAAAGATCATAAAAATAAGCAATCTGTCTACCCACCCTCTATGTACCTAGACACACAATATGTCGAGAGCCATTTAGATATATGCAGCCTATTTGCAAAGCACTTCTCATCTACATTCTCCCTAAGTACCCAATCTTTAGACAGAACTACGTCTTGTATTATGCCTCAATTATTATGTTCTAGTACATTAACAAAAATCAGCCTAGCTGAAAGGACAGTTCTTGGCAGACTAGAAGCCATTGATATTAATAAAAGTGCAGATCCAGATGGTATTCCCCCTATGTTTGTCAAAATGTGTTCAAAAGGTCTTGTAACTCCACTAACAATAATATTTAATGAATCTTTAAATACGTCGACATTCCCTGAATACTGGAAAATGTCGAATGTAGTGCCAATCTATAAAAAGGGTGATAAAAGATCCATAAAAAATTATCGGCCGGTATCTTTATTGTGTGTCTTTTCAAAGGTGTTCGAATCCCTCATACGGCCGAAGCTGTACTGGCATGTTAAAGAGATGATCTCACCTCTGCAACATGGTTTTGTTGCTCGTAAATCTACCAATACGAATTTAATGTGTTATGTAGGTGACCTGGCAAATGCCATTGACTTAGGGCTTCAGACTGACGCGATTTACACTGATTTTTCAAGTGCTTTCGATAAAGTTGATCATGCGGTGCTACTACACAAACTTGAACATAACTTTGGAGTTGGGGGTAGCTTGTTGGCTTGGTTCAAATCATACCTATGTAACAGATGTCAAAAGGTAGTTAAAGATGGATATTGCTCCAACCCCTACGTAGCCATATCTGGAGTGCCTCAAGGCTCGCTTTTAGGCCCTATACTGTTTGTGTTATTCATGAATGATATCGTTACTTATGTTAAACATTCCAAGTGCTTACTCTTTGCAGACGATCTAAAATTATACAAAATAATCAACTCTCCTGAGGAAGCTGCAATGCTACAGGCTGATCTTGCGGGTATCGGTCAGTGGTGTAATATCAATAATATGACAATTAATTCTAGCAAGTGCTATCACATTAAATTTTCGAAAAAAAGAATTCCTGTCAGATCTTCATACAAACTTAACGGAGATAAATTGAATGAAGTCACTACAGTTAAGGATTTGGGAGTAGCTATGGATAGTAAATTAAATTTCATCAATCATATCGATTCAATTGTTAAAGACAGCCAAAAAATGCTCGGCTTTATCAAGCGCATAGGTAGAAGATTTAAAAAAGTAAAAACCTTACAAATTTTGTACTACGCCTTAGTCCTTAGTCACCTCGAGTATTGTAGTCAAGTCTGGAGTCCATTCTATAAAGTCCACATAGATAGATTGGAAAGGATACAAAGATCATTTACAAGATTCTTAGTGTATAAGGAAAATAGTAATGTTGGAGGAAAGATTAGCAGAAGATCAGGTTACGAAGTTAGACTTAAATATTTTAAAATGTATTCTCTCCAATGTAGACGATCGTACCTTGACATGACATTGCTTCACAAAATTGCCAATGGTACAGTTTCGGAACCGTACCTTTTAAGTCAATTAAACTTTACTGTCCCGAGATTAAATACTCGAAACCACAAAACTACCTTCCACATATATCGTAGTAGAACTAATGTCGGCAAACATTCTCCTCTTCACCGAATTCAAAGCACCTATAACATGTATTCCATCTCCAACAACTTTGACATATTTCATGACAAATTGGCGCAATGGAAACGTCAAATGCTGCAACCATACTCTACTGAAATGCTTCGTAAGATACGATCATGAGAAATTTCATAATTATATTCTGTATAATAATAATTATTTTAACTAATTTCTGTTTGTAATACTTATTGTTATTATTTTTAATGTCCTTGTTATTTTTCTATATTTTGTGTTCCGTGTTTTATATATTCGTGTTCTATAAACATTAATTGTAAACATGATGTACTTTAAAGGTTACAAGACTTTGCTATGAATGCTGTTTCACACCTGTTATTGGCAAATAGGCTGGTCTGAAACTTATTCATTATTTATATTTTGAATTGTATTACCTATAAGCTGTTGGTGTGCCATTTAATAAATAAATAAATAAAAATAAATAAATAAACAATATTGATACATCAAGGACCTAGAAAAAGAAAACGCTCCAATTCATGCCAGTTGTCAGTCAGTTTCGATAAAAACTGATTGATGATTAAAACAATAAAATAGATAGAAAATATAAAAAATAAAATAATTTTACAAAAGAAATCGTTACTCTTATTTTAGCTAAAATCAAAATATTATGAATATTTACTATCAAGATTCAAGATTGATTATATTTTTATACAATCTCTTATATGAAAAATCAGCTTTCCGCAGAAGTGGAAAAGTAGTCGTTGCACGATTTTTTTACATAACGTTACATTTCTACATAAGACTATTTTTATATACATTTTATCCCGATGTGCCAGCGGGGAACAGGAAATAGAATACTTTTATATATTTCACTAATAACTATACCTGTTTACCTATCTTATTCAAACTTTAAATATTTTATTTAAAGTTTTATATAAGTAGGTTTGTTAGAAAATCTCCAGCCTCTACCTTCCTTTAAGTTAAATAAACGCTAAACTATTAAAGTGTCACTCAACAAAATCTAATACAGTGCCAAACAAACCAAACTTGTTGTACAATCATTAAAATTATTCGCCATTTGATACGTGTTTCCACTTACAATCCAGCGAAATAATTTAATAATGATTGAGCAGTTTCAACTTCGAAATTCTGTCTGAACATAATAATCATGCAAGCGCGTTGTACAGATAAATCGCCACGTCAAACAACATTGCACGACCAGGAATCACACCGATTATATTACATTACACTTCCCTATTAACCGTTAAGCTCATAGTTATTATACTTGTCACTGACATTATGATTATGACCGTTTTTCGTAACCAAGACCGATGTTGTAGTTAAATCGATTGAAATTCTTGTTTAGTAATAGCTTGAACGTTTTCGATTGAATCGTGTTAATGAGGGTAATAATGAAATTCTAGAAAGTTGGACAATGGTGTGGAATTTCATTGATCTGAGTGGTTTCGAGTTTCAAGCAAGCAAGGAACTCTGTTTGGAAACTGTCATACGAATATAAAATACAAAAAAATCAAAACACGATTTTTATTTATTATGATGATAATGTGATTGGGTTATTATTATTTTTATTGTTTTTTTTAAACTCACTATAATTGTAAATATAGTGTATAAATGTATTTAGTAATTGTATTACCAATAATTGTATGATAATCAGAATAATGGTAATAATCCTAACTAGTATTGCAAATGTAAGTTTGTTTTTAACGCTTTTAATAGTCTACCGATCATATCAAAATTTCGCATACATGTTGTTAGGGATAGAAAAAGGCACCTTTCATTCCGAATAAAATACTGTTCTTGAGCAAAGTCACGGACAAAAGCTAGAGTTATATACTCCATTTGTAAATTATTATATGAATACGACTGAGGGATATTTGGAAGACATACTCCACAGACCCTGATTGAATTAGGATCAAGGTAAGAGATTGAGATCTAAAACTCGTATTATATTAAGTGTGTTAATTGCTTTCTTTCTAGTTTGCTGACAACTTACAAGTAGTAGTTTTACGTACAATAAAGATGCAATAATTGAACACTAGAGTATTATAATTTGCAAATGTTTCTGCCCGTTGTTTTGATTTTAATTAAATATCCCATAACTGGTTAATTAATAAATCTTAAAATTTGATTATTACCAATTCTTAACGAATATTACCGCGATTATGCACATTATTTACCTTTAGGTGCTTGACGTTTTGACCAGGTTCCACCGACCGTCGTCACAAGCAGACTGGTTCGGCGATGTCATTCAATAATTAACTTTTTTATAAGTGCTTCCTTCACACGTCGCATGGTCTACATTTTCATACATTTACCGTGAAATGATTAGATTTTTATACCGGTGGGATGGGAGGCGGCAGCTTATCGTGCCCTTAGTTAAATGCTAATAGAATGCACGGAACGAGACGGGTGATTATCTTGGAGGTAATCGTTGTTAGTCGGAACTACTCCGAACTGCTCTCTCCAGGGCTGGTGGACTAGTCTTAAAGTTTAATGGGACAGGGACTAGGGTTTCAAGAACTGATTGAAGCAAGTTTTCGAAATCATCTCAATAAACTTTTGTGCATCCTTTTTACCGTGGCATAAGGTCTTAGGTCTTATTCTCACAATAAACAGTAAGCAGCAGTCGGTAGACTAATAACTGTTTATTTTCTTTCTAAAAATGTATTGTTAAAGTAACGAGGGAACTGCTGTCACCCACAAGCTATTTCTAAACATAATATTAAGTGAAATAGTGTAATGATAACGGGATTAAATATATTGACCACCAAAAATAGTAATTGCGCAGCAAAATATGCTTACTAAAATACGAGTATATCATAACAAGCACCTATACGCCTCAAATTCCGTCTCGGAAGGGTTAGGTTATGTTAGGTTCCTTCTTAAACCCACCCAAAAATAGGAGTTCCGCAAAACGGAGCTCCGTCGTCTTATTATGATCTCTTTAAATATATTGCGGTTTTAATTTTGGTGATCATTTACTATTTTTGACTGTTATATTTTACTATATCTGGTGATAAGTTAAACATAAGCCAATGATAACTGGCGATCGAAAAGAATGGCCGGAGAGCTTCTTCTCGTGCGGCTCTACTCCTCAAACTGACTATTTTTCAAGTTTTTATGTGCTTGTAAATCATATTTCAAACTGACATGTACAGTAAAAATTAAACGATTTTTATTTAAATAAAGACTTGTATGATATGGTTGAAAGTAACAGTACCTTTACCGAGGAGAAACTAATTGTCCTCTCCCAAATAAGATGCCAGATTGCGTTGATACTCACATTTTTCTACCGAAGTAATCTCTATGGCTATCTATAATGCGGTAGCACATAATAGATAAGCACATAGGGGTCACACCAATTAATGGCTACTTCACCAACAAGAAATAAATACCTGTTTTATTGTTTATATTTTTAATTCATTATTGTAATTTATTGTTATTATTTTTATGATCTATGTAATTATTGCTATTTTATAAAAATCTAATTTACAATGTGACGAGCTTGTGTTGAGCGTTTTGGGTGTTAAATCTGATAGCTTGTAAGATCGAATGAATTAGTAAATACCTATGTATGTACATATGTGGCTAAATGTGGTCGGTAAAACGTCACTGGCGGAATATCCATGTAATACACCTTAGCCTATCCCTTTAGGATTTAATTTTAATTACTTTATTTACATGCGAAAGACATACTCATTTCATACACTCAGCTATGTTTTCAGACTACGCAACTAAGAAATCCCTTAAAGAAAACCGAATAACAACTTGCAAGACGTGGGAATCGAAATTGTAAACTCACGATCGCAAACAGAAACGCAATTGGTTCAGGACCAACAAGTCTTTGTACTCTTAACAATACTAATTTAATAAGTAATGCCGGTAAGTCAGCCCTGAACGTTATGCGTCTGGTGCGTGCGCGCACGCGGGCTCCGGCGCCGTTTTGAGAGCCATTAACGCGATCGCTGACTAATCGCCATTTACTGGAATGCCTCGTACTGTCTCCTACACTTAACTATCATTGTTTCTGCTGCATTATATTATAATATCTGAACACGGATTTGTTCACGATATTCGATACTACGTTGTTCGATTACCCAAATTTGAAAGTTAGAGTTATTTATGAGTGTACTCTACGGACAGCGGCAACATTGGTTAAAAATGGCATTTCAGGCAGTGCCTTCATTACGTGAGGTTGCAATCAAACAAACACTTTCTTTACAGTTCAAATTAGTAGCATGCCTAAAGCATTAGTGTATATAAGGACCTCCCATCTTATCTCTTAAATTCAGCAATAAAAATAGGGCCTTATGAAGCCCAACATCGTTTAGCCATAGCAAGAAGATTCCCTTCTTGCTTTTAGTTTTCAAGTTGTCAAGGTTGATCGATCTCAATTTTTGGGAGGGCGAATTTACTTTCCCGTTTGTAGCGATCTACATATATTTTATGTGTTTTTACGTTACTTATTTAGTAAGTAAGTATGGCGTACTGGTAGCTACCAACAATACATATAGGTAAACCCATCACTATGTATTATCAGCAATTCTCAGAAAACATCTTTTGGAATACCGCAGGGTAGCATATTAGGACCTACGCTTTTTCTAGTGTATATGAATGACCTGTCATTGAGCAAACACTTCAATAATGCTAAAATTATTAATTATGCAGATGACACGGTCATATTATATAATGCAAAATCTTGGGAAAAGACGTTTGAAGTTGCACAGGCTGGTTTCAATGGAGTTTTAAATTGGTTAAACAATAACCTACTATCGCTTAACACTACCAAAACGAATGTAGTATGTTTCCACAAAACAGCTGCCTCGTCACCACCTGAGCGGTTGAATATTAGAGCACATTCTTGCACTATTGGAGGTGTTGATACTCATCTAGGCTGTCAGTGTCCCTGTATAAGCCGTAAAAACTCAGTTAGATATTTAGGCATTGCAATAGATGAGAAATTGACTTTTAGTGAGCACATCGTGGCCACGGCTGCAAGAGTCAGAAAAATCATACACATTATGAAACTACTACGAGACGTGGCTCCGATGAGCTTACTAAATACGGTGTACATTGCTCTATGTGAACCGCTATTAACGTATTGCATTACAGCCTGGGGTGGTTCTGCCACATCACACCTAATCGGCCTAGAAAGAGCCCAACGTGCAGTGCTGAAAACTATGATCAAACAGCCGTTCCGATATCCGACGAATCTGTTGTATAACGAAACTCAACTGCTTAGTGTTAGAAAACTGTACATCCACAAAATCCTACTGGTAACTCATAAGATAGTTCTCAACAGTTCTGATTATGAAGATATGGTCAAGAGACGAGTTTTCAAACTGCCACTGCCAAAAATTAATTCTACTTTTGCCAGACGTTTCTGTGCTTTCATGAAACCTTATGTTTACAATAAAATAAAAAAAATTGCCATATTGCCAAAGCATCACTTCGCGAAACGAAAGTAATCACAAAAAAAGAACTACTTAAGTGGACTTACGATGACACTGAGCGCTTCATAAAACCTCTAATTTAATGTCTCTGATTTTATTGTTTTTGATTTGAACTGGTTGTACTTGCTTGCTTTTGTATGTGTTTTCATTTTTGATAAAATACCTTTATGTTTATAATTTTGATTGCTATTGCTTCAATTCCACTACGTTTTTAAACACATTATTATATTATAAAACTGTTGTTAGATAATTTAACTGTAGTTGTTATTAAAAATAATTAATTGTATTGCATGCGTAGATATTTATTGTACATTTCTATCATATACTGGCATTAATTCAAAATTTTAGTACAACTTTTGTAGTTTCCCTACGTGACAGGCCATGCCTAGTGTAGAGAGACTTGGTCAATGCTGCCTTTATCATGTTCTTAAAATTATATATTATGTTATTATATTCTTCATCAGAAAAATGCATTATATATAAGAACTTGTGTAATCTTTTGGTAAATAAAGTTATTATATATTATATTATATCTTTCTTCTTTTTGTCATCTTTATTTATTAGAGAATAGTCAGAAAGCACTTACTGAATATTTTATAATAAAGTGGCTGTTTAAAATATAAGAGGAGTAAAAAATATTATAGGTATTTAACACTATAACTAAGAGCCACCATAGTTATGGCGCCTCTTTTAATAATCAAATCCTATTTCAAAAATGAAATGGATGTGGTGGTTTAAGCGGTAGCCTGTGTGGTCTACGCTGAATGTTGAGGGTTCGATCCCTACTGAACAATAATTTGTGTGTTTCTAAAGTTGTTGTTCCGAATCTAGGTGTTCTTTGTGTCCATTATGAATGTTTGTAATACATAATATTATTATTACTATTGCAGCAGCTGTCTGTTTAAAAAGAAACTGCATGTAAATAGCGGTTATATCACAACTTATATTGTGCATCCTTTTTCTATCATTTGACAATGTGCCACACTACCAGATTTGAAACGCTAATATTTTATTAACCTCTGAGTCTTCTTCGAAGAGGTTAATCAAAATACTCTGTGTGTCTGTCTGTTAGCGACAGTTTGTTAGTGACAGGCATAGCTCCGGAACTACTGGACCGACTGACTTGTAACTTGTTGTGCAGACACCTTGGGATCATCCCTCGGTCGAGTTTGGTCCCTGTGGATCAGAAGACTCCTGAGATATAGGAGTCACAAGGTCATAACGTCAGGGGATATCCACCAACAGAGGTATTTGGAAGTCCAAGAGAGACCCTTTTGCCCAGCAGTGAGATATTACAAAACGATGATGAAAAAAAATCAAGGTCACATGAAGACGAAGAGGTTGAATCCTGGGTTTTACACCCATCTTGTTTATTTTTGATCTTATATGTATAAAGCTTTTGCTCGCGGCTTCGCTCGCGTAAAATTAGGTAAGGTTATGTTAGTAACACTTCTTTTTTTAAAATAATATATAGCCCATGTTACTCGCTGATAACACAGCTTTCTAAAGGTGAAAGAATTTTGAAATTCGGTTACAAATAAACAAACAAACAAAATATCAAATATTTCCTCTTCTAATCTTTATATATACATATAAATCTTCTGTGTGTATGTTTGTAATTAAACTACTCCTAAACGGCTAGACCGATTTTGATGAAAATTTTTGTATGGTCAAGTGGATTCGAGAATGGTTTAGATTTTATTTAAGTATGCGTTTAATGTATGATCACGCAATGTATGTAAATGCAATATGTTAGATCATTCTATTAAACACTATAATGTTTATTGACAGAAAATGTAGGACATTGTGTGAAACTTATTCTAATACTATTTATATTTACAAACGTATTAATAACATCAGATATATATTTTTTTTCTTGTTTACAGGGCGACGTCTGTCGGGACAACAAGTATTTGTATAGATATCTAACTGTTTTAATAAAAGATGCGAGTCATCCCGCTTATTATCGGTTTAGCAGCATCTACTTGGCTAAAATGATCAGGTTGTGACATTCCTGGCTATCAATAAACCCCAATTACGTCCGCCGTAAGCCTTATCATTACAAGCCTTATTTCTGAATACAGTCACTTATTACGATAAATTATAAGGCAGGGAGGTAGTCGGTTTGCCTAATTGTTACCTTGCCAATAAGTTAGCGCTAATATTTGCGACCGATCGCGAGATCTCGGGTTCGATACCCGGATTAGGCGAACAATTATTGGGTGATTTACAGTAATAGCATGAAGTACGAAAATATGCCTTGTAGATGATAATTAGGTCGCCAGAATGATATAGGACCTAAAAAATATAGCAAGGAAAACATCTCCTTCTACCCGTTCCTGGCTAAAAAATCTATGCATATATCGTGACATATTTGAAATAGTTTGAAATATAACACATTTTGCCAACTCTATTTAAAAATCACGTAAATCATTTCATTAAATACAGTCCTCGATCTTAAACTGCTATCGACTATTTGCTGAAACAAACACGTCGCAACACTTTACCTAACCCAAAAGAAATAACAACTCATGTATATAGAAAACTCAACCTACTTCTCAAACGTAGCCAAAGTATTCAAAGTACTAAGTCGAAACATACAGCTTTACAAAATATGACACATGGGTCTTTTTATAATAAAACACGGTATATTTAACACGTCTTGAGAATGCCATATCAAATTATATTAAGAAAACTTAATATTGTTCTAGTTATCAGCAAAGTAGAAGCTAAAACTCGTAAACAAGAGGTGTTACAAAATAAATGAGGGTATACGTAGAATCAGCGACGTCGAATTAGTAAACATCATGTGATAAAAGTCATTCATCAGACAAAAATTGCAATTTTGTTATGCAGTGTAATCATTTTACTAAAATGACGTGGGCCTATCGGCTCTGGAATCTTGTTCTATCACCAAGAACAACCAAAACCGTCCACCAAGGTAACCAGCCCACCCAAATGACTGACGTTAGCAGCAAGCCCTAAAGCTATCAACCGTAACCTTATACAAAGCGTACCATGGATTAACGTTTAGTCGCGTCTTTAAATCGCTACCAGTATTTATTAGCGGTGTCCACACCGCGCGACATGGCACCGGCCGGGTAAATCACCCGCAACGACCGCGCATAGGGTTACATGTTGCTGAGCCAATTTTGGTGTTGCCACCCTGTAATGGCGTGACAAGGCATTGTTGCGTGTTGTTGTTTGTCCTGTTTTTATTTGCGGTAACGTAAGTTTGTTGTTTTGTGGATAATTAATTTGGTACGACACATTGCGTATCGGTTTAAGATGCACCGAATTATTGAATTGTGATATTTATATTATTATCTTAAAGTAAATTTAGTTTAGTTTATACATACATCTTCATGTAATTTTATTTATCTCTGGAGTACGATATGTATTGTTTTGTTTTACAGATTTGATTTGCCATAAAAGCAATATTAGATTATATATTAATAGTAGATAAATTTGGCGATTGGCCGAGCGAAATGTGCCAAAACATGTAGGTCACAGTTAACTTGATAAAATCACTTTTTGTTTAATACAAATATAAAATATACATTTACCATAACAGTGAATGTGTTTACAATTACTCTGTGTAATAAACATAAAATAATTAATATCTTCGCTTACAAAATTACGTAAATTTGCACGAAAAATGCAAAAACGTAAACTCGTGTTACGTGATTTTTAAATTATAAAAGTAGAAATGTATCCTATTTTACAGCTTAAACGAAACATAAATAGTTATATTACAATTTGTCCGTCCCAAATATTTAAGTTATTGGTTGACAATAAAGATACATATTTATCAAAAAAGCACTTCATATTCACCATACAATTTTACTATGGCGGCCGCGCGCCGATTTGAATATCGAGCTCTGTCATTCAGTCCAACCGGCAACCGCGTCTTACGCTCGACGCAGTCTTAAAATCGTGGCCAAGAGCTTTCGTTCTTTTTTACAAATTAGTGGTGATCGTACCTCAAAGAGCAAATAAGATCACGTGTAATTGGAGTTTCTGTTTCCTGTCTTGCACATAACAGAAGTAAAGCAAATTGGGTAGCTAGCTGGTACAGTAGGCTTTATATCTCCGCAGGTGTATTAAAGCCGCATTACATCATTTCGCTAGTTAAGCATTTAAATTCCACGTAATAGGACACAAAATCTAGTTGTTAATCATTAACAGGAAGAAGCGTCCAATCGAATCTATCGATAACTGAATCGGTCAAACAAACAGACAACAAATATAATTAGATTAAGTACTTTAAGACCTTGACCAATCAGGGGCCCAAGGAGGTTATAATTATTATGGTACCACAAAGCCGATTAGAAAAATATGATCTTTATAGGTTATGGGTTAGGTTAGTTAATTAATATTTATGTAAGTTGCTATGTGAAGGCAAAAGGTTGAGACCATGAAACGATACCTTCAAGAAACTCGAGTCCACTCTTTTAAATCAATATAAAGATGAGAGAAGCAACTATGATTTATATATTTTGTTTTCTCTAAATTTCAAGTATAATTCGTTATGTTTCATGTATACCCACCATTGGGCAACAAGGCGCGCTAATCGGGCGTGTCGAGCGACACAGCGCGTCGCGTGCGCAGGTCCCGCTTCGATCACCGCTCGCTACACAAATCTCACGTCGTTAGCGCGTCTTTACGCCGCGGACCAGATGCATCGCGCCTTGTTACTCTTTACGTACCAACTTTGTTCTAAAGGTTAATTAGTGTACCCACTTCTGAGAATACTAGTGACCTGGCTTTTACTGCATCTACACACGTGTCGGCCGGCGGTTAGCCGGTGGGAAAGTATTTGGGTTAGTAGGGTTTTCAAAGGCTTTTAAGGAGCTGAGTGATATGCGACTAATATTTTTGTGATCCGCGAATATTGGTACCGCGTCTGCATAATCTTTGAGTCCGTTATTTGAATGTTAATAAATTCCTGCGTAACAAACAAATTATTAAAGGTCTTTAAAAAAAAAACGCGGCATGGCGAACCCTTTTCTGTACGATAGGCATTGATAGGTGAGGCACAAGGAATACTCCATCAACTATTTCTTGTTTTTACGGCTTCTAAGCGATGTATCAAAATTTTCTTATTATTAATATTTGATTTTTAGGCAGCGTATCATGAAATATGGACCAGATTTTAAGTTAAACATCCAGCTATACATCTAAGACAGCTGCATACAATTTTATGCAGTAGTTTTTGCGAGATGCGTTTACAAACATACCATAGATAGAAAAATATCAAAAAATAAAATTGTTGTAGCTTCTATAGCTCCTATAAAGATACCTCACATGAATTTTCTAGAATATCTCCTACCAACCGACATCAACCAGTAATGTTTTTATTATAATAATAGATTTTGATCACGGCTTCCCTAAATGTAAGTTAGATTAGGTTAAATTAGTAACAGTACTTTTTATTGATACAAGGTACTTATGTCCTTTTCTGTTCTCCCGACAACAAGTATGCGAAATTTCATGATAATCGGTCGAGTAATTAAAGTGTAAAAGCGTAACAAACAAACTTATATTCGCATTTATAATTAGTTAGGATGTGTAGATGCGGGTTCGCCTAACTATTTTTGCAAAACGATTAACCGGCACCGTCTATCCGGCAACCGGGACGTGTGAAAACTGTCTTTTGGCACATGCACTTTAAGAAAGGACGCAGGCCCGGATCATGTGTTTAGATACTGGCTAACATTAGTCTCTTATTTATTTTTTGTTTGCTTAGTAACTGATTTAAAAAAAGGCTCGTGTTTTTCTAGCTTGATTTAGTATTACGAGTAATAGCCTTATTAATTCTTAGCCATGCTCATGTAGTATTATTGCAAGCCAAAAATCGATTGCGATTGAATCAATTCTGTCACAAGCACGTAAGGTCACGAACCCACTAATTCTTAAAAAGACCTGTGGTTGCTTCTTTCACCAAAGAAATCATTGAAGCTTTGGCAATCTTAAAAAAGTAAGTGAATGTGCTGCCAGCTCAAGTTGTAAAAGTTAACATAGTCTTCTCTACTTACAGTACACCGCTTCCTGGAAAGCTAACATAAGTTTATTTGCTTTTAAACAAGGTCAGGCAAGTGTAAGCGAAATTCTTAGCATGGAAATAGTCTATAGGTTGTGACATCCACAAATAATTGTTCCAAGTCGGGGTATTGTGTCCATGTTCGAAATTTTGTAAAGTCCTACGCGGCACAGGAATGGAGCATTTTGCGAGAGTATACTTAAAAAAAAAAGAAGTAGCCAATTCTAATTTTATGCAGCTAAAAACCCATCCAATTCGACAGGGAATCAAACAACCACATTCAAATGACATTCACACCCAAAACGGTTGAGTTCAGACTAGTGACCGCAGTAATTGACGACTTGACGAATGTCGTCACACGTTAACCCCAAATAAAGTAAGCGTAATGACAAAATGGACTCCGGACACGTCAGTCTTCGTAATTGGCTATTAGCTAATGAGATTGTAAGATGGTTATCTGTCGAATGTCGGCGTCGCAAAGCGAATATCGCGGATCGAAGGTACCCGTTAGGTGCAGTCGATGACAGCAGGCAGGCGACACGACGTGGCGACGGACCGATTTATTCGAGCTGGAGATAGGACGCGGATGTTCGGTGTATATGATAGGTACTTTTTCTTTAGGTAGATGGAAGGATTGACTTATAAGTCACAGTATAGTTACAGTAGGCCTCGATGACGTAGTGGTTAGTGTAACCGACTGCCACGGCTGAGGTCGCGGATTCGATTCCCGCATAAGTCAAATATTTGTGTGCATGAACATGGATGTTTGTCTTGGTCTGGGTGTATCTATGTATAATATGTATGTATTTACAAAAAAAAAAAATATATATATATATATATGTATGTTTATCCATTGTCTAGTACCCATAGTACAAGCTCTGCTTAGTTTGGGCTAGATGACGTTTGTGTGAATGTGGTAGAATAATAAAAAAAAATAGATAAAAGGAGTGTTCCGTTAATATAACACACGACGTCCAAAACAAAGGCAATCACTCATTGAATAATCAGCCATACTATTCTGTTAAGAAACATCACATAAATCATCAAACATCACAGAAAGAACACATCTGGAACTCGATTATGACCTCGTCAGTACCCAACTGTTATTGCCATGGTTACTGTAGAAAAACTAATTATATCAGCCGAAACAGATGTCAACGATATTTAGCAGAATTATACAGCAACTAAACGCCAATTATTTTAACGTGTTTCAACAATTTGGATGAAGCTCTACAATCGCTATTTATTCTCGTGAAAATTTTATTTGTCTTTAGGCTAAATATTTATATTATAATAAATTTAATTAAATGGTTCACCAAGTAATGAGGGCTTCAAACTGTATGCGACGTTGAGTCCAATGATTACATTAAGACAAAAGATGTTGTCTAGACTTGATCAGATAGACAAATCTTAGGATACGGAAGTACTTCAATAATAGTCCTCCATTTTAGTTTTATGCCCCACATTCTGAGACGAAATCCTTGCCAAGCAGAGTGCGAATTTCTAACCAGAAGGGATATAAACAAACATTTATTTAATGAATTTATAGCAGCTGGCCCTTTTACTGGTCAATCTTAAACCGCAGAACATTTCCACCGCTCAACTAAAATATAGTACAACGATTGAACCGGCGACCTTTCGCGAAGCGTTAATTTCACAGAAAAGCTTGCTACATGTTCCTGTGACCTTTTCTGAATAGAGACCGCAGACTGCTTTATAGGGCGTATAGCAGAAAGGTGTGGTCAAGTGAAAATGATTTTTAGTAAACATCATATATTTAGATTAACTATGGCTACAATATTTACTCCATACATACTTTGAATGACGCTCTAAATTGAGTCTGAATATATGCTTTTTTTGCTGCAACAAGAATTTTGTCATTTTCAGATCTAGCTTGCCATTTTTTAACATCTAACTTGTATGCGACATGAACAAAATATTCAAAGAAGCGTATTAACGCGTGAAGAGGTGATAAACCAAATTCATATTTACTCTCATCGACTTTCTTGTTTAAACATTTGTCAATTTGGTTCATTTCGCTGGGCAAGGCATTACAAATATAACATTTAGACGAGGAAACACTGCTAAGTGCATTACACACTTTGCCATCTACCAGTATAAATTGCAAGCAATGAGTAACGTGGTATTCCTGATCTTCTTTTTTGAAAACAGTTTGCTGTAAGTTACTTATTTTCTCTTTAAAATATGCTTCTTCCTCAACTGATACTGCAGTCGATTCTTTCAAATATCGAAAGCGTACAGGCCTACAGTATCTAGTTGACGAAGGACGAGGATTTTTCCACAAAACTACGGTATTTTCTCAAGTATCTAATTTCAAAACAAGCTGAAGTGGCACATATGAAGTAAGAAACAAGCTACCGTCTTCAATAGTGGCGTCAGAAAAACACTGTTTATATTCAGAATGCCCTGTACTACCATCGAAACCCCATTTCCCTATCAAAGCTATCTTATCCTGGGATTCTTTAGGTACCCTATCCAAAACAACCTTTTGAGACTTGAGAATCCGATTGGCTGTATGATCTAATAAACTTTGAAGTTCGACTTCGGCAGATGATTCGCTAACAGTTATATCTGGAGGATAACAGTGTTTTTTCGATTCCACAACAATTTGGTAAGATGGCAAAATGCTTTTTGAAAACTTATTGTTTATAAATTTCTTTACTAATAAATATTGATGTCGAGTTAAGTGAGCTTCGACAATGAGCGATAAAACTTCGTTAGCATCGATTTCAGGAAAAGTTAATAAACTATCATCGGAAGCACTAAGCAATGAATGTACAAGAGAAGGATCTTGCTTAGACAAATTAGCTAATCTTCTCCTTTTTGTACGTTTACTGGTCTCGTCAAAGTTCATTTTCGGACGGCCAGACGATGAAGATGTTGATGCTTCAACTTCGTCAAAGTTCAGAGATACACGTACCTTAGTTCGCTCTACATCAATATTTTCAATTTCATGCAGCCAATCTGAACACATTTCTAAGAATTTAGATTTAGTACGATTCGACTTGGCCCAGTAATGAGAAATTCGTTTACATACATTCGTAATTCTAAGGCTTAAAGGTTCTAGGTTAATGTTTTCGATGTAATCAGAAAGGCATGATGTTTCAGTCAAAGTGTTCAGGACATGCTGTGATTTTTCATTTGGTTTACCCACTTTAGAGTACCAAATGTTAAAAATTGACATCCTCGATACAGAACATTTGAAAAATGTACCTGAAACAATATAAAAACTGAACTTAAAAAAATGACTTTATTTTTATTCTATGGGCATACATACTTTGACAGCCCACTAACGTAAGAAGAGGCAGGAAGAGGCAGATGAATCTTATAGCCCTTTATAAGGATGTTCTCCTTATTCTAAAAAGATATGCTTCAAGGGCAGCAAAGTACAGCGAAAAGTTGTAGTAACTACCCTCAATAATAAAATGATACAAAATAATATGAGCATAAAAAAAAAAAAAGTGGTTGATAATAAAAGTACATACCTTGCTCTTGAACATCCATACCTTCACAATACGTAAACACTTGATTTGAAATGGTGACACTCAAAAACAACGTGATTAAGTTTTAATGACTCACACGTAGCGTTAATTAGTATCGCGATGCGCTCACTTCCGCTGCACAAAAGTGAATGATACCTTGACCTAATTACGTTGGTATTTATAGTTTTTGGAAGTATGTGAACTAGCTAATGACTTAATGAGGTGATCTTACTGGAGTAAGACAATGAAATTTTTCAATTTATGGCCTAGGGCGGAATCACAGTGCGCTGGAATCATGCAGGCGAAACCGCGGACAGAAATTCGTTCAATAATTTATGAAATGTGTATTGAATTGACGAAACTTGGTCTGGAGAACATAATTATCATTAGACTGGAATTGTTTCGAAAGGGAAGTATAAAAAAGTAACTGACTATCCTCCACTTAGTACTGTTCCTTCGTATAATCCCTCATTCTGTACCCATTTACATTGTAGCCAGACCTCACAGCAGTGCTTACGTCACTAAACCAACATTCAAACAGTATCTAAAGAAGCTAAAACAGTACATTAATCTCGCCGATTCAACAGACGCAGCACAAAGAGCGTTAACCAAGAGCTTGTGCTTGGGTATTTGTCAAGGGACAAACGGTCGCACGCGCCGAATAAACAAAAGGTGAAAGATAGCGGTGCGCAGGCGCAAGTTCTAAGCGTTAGACGGGAGTAGACTAGATAAAGGTTAGGGTATACTGAGGATGTGAGTAGCTGGTTTGAATGTAGAGACTGTTCCGTGGGCTGACTACAGCACTTACGCAACATGGGATCGTCATAACTTCGATTTGACCATCGGAGTTAGATGATTGAAAGTTATGTTCCAGTTAAGACAACGTATTTTTTTAAAGTAATTTTCAATATTAACACTTAGTTTGTACACGAATGTTAACACCATAACTGACCACTACGCCATCCATACATGGCGAAGTGGTCTAAGTGGTCACCTCGCCACTGCCGCCGCGCCGAGTGTTGTGGGTTCGAATCCCACACGGGACAAAAATTGCGTGATCTGAGTGAGTCTGGCTCTTGTTTGTGGTCACAAGCAAGAGCCAAAGTTGTTTGAATGTTTGTAAAGTCATAAATATATCGTATAAATAAAGATCTAGCCTGCTAATATATAAATTTAACTGACTTAGAGCATGTTCCATCACCTCCAAATAGCATTTATAAGATAAAAAGTCTCGCCATCTCTCTTCTTTAACCTAACAAGAGTGAGACAGCATGCGGTTTATCTTTTGGATAACTTTTACTTTTAGTTGTGGGACTGGCCATTAAAATAGTATTTGATATTAAATTTAATATATTTGGTTGATTATTTTCGGATTAAGTTCAGAAGGCTCTACCCAATACAAAAATAATCAATTATTGCGGCCTTATTGAACTAACCTAGCGAGTATTCTCACAAGCTAGAAATCTTAACTTTAGTTTGGTGATTCAGGGATCTTGCAGTCATTGCATCGCGCTTGATTTATGCTGATTAATACACCGACATTTTACTTTTTACATAATAGGCTAACCATTCAAAAGACAGAATCAATTATCGAAAATTTATCGCAATTTTAATCTGCTGGTATGAATTTTCTAACAGCGGGAACTCAAAACTACTGACTGCTCCATCAAATCCAACCTAAGACTACAAGATTGACAGTAAACATAAACGCTATGATTGGTGCTGACTCCGTAGGCATTCTGGGTAGAACAAAGCTTCTTTAATATATTATCCTGTGCCGCTGGGCAATCGACTCTAACTGTATTAACAGGGGCGAGAAGAAAACTCGTCAGTTTTTGTTTACTATTTTTAACCATGGAAGATTATATTCTGCACGGATGACGTAGCAGTCACCTCGTCATAGCTGCTGCGCCGAGTGCTGAGGCTTCACTCCACACAGAGAACAAAAATTTGTTTGATTTACGAATAGTTACAGACGTAACTATTCGTAAATCAAAGCTAGACAGCTTCTAGGTGCTCTTTGTGTCCGTTCTTGTCCCCTGCGATTTATTCCTAGATCAAATTCATTGTCCTTTTATTATTAAAAAGAAATCAAACAAACAATTTTGAAGCCGTCTCTTGCGCTTCTGTTACTACATGGCCTCCCAATATATTTATGAAATTGACGTCTCACTAGCGATCAGACGTTCACTACCGAAGACCGAACTACAAAACCGACAAAACTACATTCAAATAAAGCAACTAAAGCGATTCATTATTATAAGTTTATAACCCTTCGTGATTACGAATCCAAACGTTCCGCATAGAACAGTTACAATTATTAGCATCTCAAACAAAGCTAGCATCCACAGTAATTTTACTCGTTTTATTCCTCATCTACACGAGCGTTCCAGGGGGTCAGTGGTTACTCCGTCGGTAAACGAGCCGTGTACACATAGCCTTATTCGCTGACACACTACTAATCGTACCACCCGACGACGCCCGGGATTTATTGTCCAGGAATGTTTCTTAGCTCAGAATGTTTTAGTTATAAAATGTAGATTAAGCCTTTGAAATCGTTGTGTTAGAGAATAATTTAATGTCGTCTTTAGTTCAGCTGGGTGGCGTTCGTATTCTGTGCGCTCTCCTGTTATATCGTGTACATATACATCGTTTGTAAACGGCAATGTATGAAAATAGTTTGAGGAAAGCAATTGTACATAATTAATGTATCTTATAGAACAACAGAAGCATTTAAAAGGTAAAAAATATCGACGTATTAAAAGCAACAAAAATTTTACAAAATTATGTTGCATATTTTTAAACGAAAATTAGACGATAAAACATTTACAATAAAAATATACAGAGCAAGTGCAAAAGGTGCATTTGGCGCACAAATTTAAAACTTTCACTTATCACGATCTTAAGTTTAACATTTCTCTTTTCCTTCCTTATTTTTTTGCACTCTGTTTGTTTACTGTTAAACTGACCTTTCTCCAAAACATTCAATTGAGTGAGTCGTTTAGATTGCGCCTGATTGTAAGTCCTCGGGATCGACTTTTCTGGAAATGAGCCTGGCAAACAACAATAAACTGGCTCTCTATTACGTAAGACCTAAGACATTGCTGGCGATATGTGGCTGTAATACTTCTGCCTGGTGCTTCAAGGATTTAGTCATAGGACTCTGTATACAGGGTGATTTTGAAATCGTGTAATTCCTTTTAACCACGCATTCTACTGGTGATATAGAATAACCCTGACCATTTATTTAATTAGATTTATTTTATTTGAAAATTTTTATTCCGTTTTTTTCGTGAAATGGTGTCAGATAGTCATATGTTAACCAACCGAGGCAATTTTAATTTTTTACTAATTAAAATAAAAAAACATATTAATAATTAATGTCGTAAATAATAACGGGCGGTCCTTTTTATTGCCCCTTATTATTTACGACATCAGTTATTGTTATGTTATTATTTTTAAATTAGTAAAATATTAAGATTGTGTCAGGTGGTTAAAATATGACTATTTGAAATCATTTCATGAAAAAAATCTGTACTCTAATTTTGCCGAAACCATTATTCTAATTAAGAAAAAATATGGTCAGGGATATTCTATATCACCAGTAGAATGCGTGGTTAAAAGGAATTACACGATTTCAAAATCACCCTGTATATGGCACGATTTACGAGCAGGAAACTATCAATGCTAATGATTTTTTTAAAGGTAACTGCACTTTTACTGTGTCTGTGTCGCGTGGGACTTTAAAAACATTCAAAAAACGGACAGAAAGAAAGCCAAGACTCGAAACAACTATATCTAGATCATAATATCGTCTTCTGTTTACACGAATGTTATTCATTGAAATTAAACTACTATATACGGATTTTATCGCGTTGTTTATTTAACACTATACCTATTACATAATTTTGAAACTGTTACACTACTACTACTATTGAATTTTACTAATTTATAAGCTAATAAAATTATTAAAACTATTTATATTTAGGTTTACAACCGAAACCGACGTTTCGGTTGCTTTTCAGCAGCCATGGTCACGGGGAGTCCTCGTTCGTGTTAAATTCAATAGTAGTAGTAGTAGTGTAACAGTTTCAAAATTATGTAACAGGTACAGTGTTAAATAAACAACGCGATAAAATCCGTCTATAGTAGTTTAATTTCAATATATCTAGATCACACAAATATTTGTCCCGTGTGGGGATCGAACCCACAACACTCGGCACAGTTACAATGGCGAAGCGACTGCTTAAACCACTTAACCATTCGTGCAATTCAATAGTGCTGTGGTTAGAATACGAACCGGCAATCTTTAGATCGCTAGCACGATGTCTTACCCAGTCATTAGTGATATCTTAGCGATGGCGGCTTATTCATAACTAGCTGTGCCGCGACTAAGCTGAAGTTAATAATCAATCTTATCCAAAATCTATAGATTAAAGATTAGAAATTTATTATAGACTGTCTTGGTGGCACAGCGGTTGTAAATACGACTCCTACGCATTGAACAGAGAGATAGTGTTTGATACTCGGGTCAGGCAAAGAGTTATTGCCTTTTTCTGTCAAAAATTCTCAGTAGCAACACGGTCGGCCTATTGCCTACCATAGAGAACAATTCTCTATGGTCGGCAACCTGCTCGCCCTCTATTACGTGGGCCCGTAAATAGCTGGTGAAGTATGGGTGTAAAACACTTACGTCAATACCTTTGGAGAAATACGCGTGAAACTATGTGTACCGTTACTATGTTTCACTCTAGAAAGAAACATCCTCTAATGATTGAAAAACGGGAATCGAATTAGAGACCTCTTGCACAGCAGTTGCATTCACTACTGATGCCGAAACAGTCATAGTAACAAGAGACAAGAATTTAAAATGTAGTTACTGAGATGATTAAGCAGAGAAATCGACGATAACGAATAGATCAAGGTGTGAGATTCATGCTTCTATTTCCGGATCTCAGAAAATGTGATTGGGATTTATCATGACACGGAGTTAAAAACTGTACTCTCAACCTATTACGTGCGACCTAAAGATAGCCGTCGAGAAGTGGGTATGCCACACCTATATAAACCTAAACTTCGGGAATATACAGGCATTAGTCATATCTAGACTAACCAAAGAATAACATAAGATGTACCATACAGATCTAACGTTCAGATTCTTCCATTTCCACACACAATAAACTCGAGTACAACAATAACGACGTGATAGACTGCTGTTTCTCTACTATTTACATTAGCATTCGCACACGATCCACTAAATCACGCGCAATGTATAACGTACAGTGTGCAACTACCGTCATTGCTATCTGCGAGGCGCGAGCGGCCCAGTTCAGCGCGTGCGCAAGCCACAGATCAAGTGATAAATGACGTAGACCGCACACGATTCGCGGATAAACGAACTTTATGGGACTTGTTATTGTTAGTTTAGTGTGTTAGATACCAGGTGGCGGTAGCAAGAGGTTTTATAGAAAGTACAGTTGTAACACACGTTTACACTGTTTGAAATTAAAACTGTTTAAACACGTTGTAATGTTACGGTCTACAAACGGTATTAAAGCTAAACATCAGTTTAAGATGTCCTGTCCTGTCTTCTTCTCCCTAACCTTTATTTTTCCCAATTCACTTGGAGTCGGCTTTTCTGGTTTAACCGGATTTGACTGGATATCAGTTTTTACACAGAGCGGCTGCCACCTGACCTCCGCCACCCGAAGGCTAACGATACCCTAAGGCGAGGCTAGTGTCAGGATATTATAGGGCACTGACTTCCCAATAACGACTGCCAAAGAATACTCATGGCAGCCGGGACCGACGGCTTAACGTGCTCTCCGAGGCACAGAGCAGGCGATAATTGTCAATCAATACGCACATAATTTTGAAAAGTCATATAACTTCCGAAAGTCAGAGGTGCGTGACGTGGGTTCGAACCCGAGACCCTCTGCATTGCAGTCTGTTGGTCTCGCCACTGAGCTATCGCTACTACATGTCCTGTCCTGTCTATATTCAATATTATTTTTAAAGAGGCACAGCATTAAATTAATACTCAAATTTTTTTAGTAACTGCGTTTTAAGGATTATCTTTAAAAATATTCATGGTTTGCGTTTGACAACGATCTCATCTGATCTTAAGCGACGATGTGGTTGACGGTAGAGCACGCTACCTTACACTCGCAACTAGAAGACGCCCAGTAGTACTCCTCCGAAAAAACTGACATAGGTAATGAGTTACGCTCTTCTGCAGTACACATTATAAAAGTGGAAGCAAAGCATTTTGTGCGTATATGTGGAGTCCACCATGTACTTGTAGCGCTGGTCAAAAACATTTGGAAACATTTTTTTTGCTAAGGTAGCACGCTTTCGCATGTTTGCCACCACGGCAGGCGTACGTCCGAAGTATCGCTAGCGTTGTCGGCTCTACAATAAAGAAAGCAAAAAGAACTATTGGTTCGAATATTGACGGCACAGCACCCTTTTTAAGGTGGAAGGCCAACGCACCGTTAGATGTACACAACGTTATTTAGGGATATTTCGCAAATATCTTGTAAAGCTGCTGCAGGATTGAGCGCCAGCTATGCAATACTTCTCTCCTCTGTTGAGACTTAACAAAAAATAGTCATTGGACTAACAGTTTTATGGCCAATTTCACAACTATCACGTAAAAGTTATCCGAAAGATAAATCGCAAGCTGTCTCACTCTTGTTAGGATAAAGAAGAGAGATAGCGAGACATTTCTCTTATAAATACTACTTGGAGTTGGTAGTAAAAATAATAGTATTCGATTGTATAATTTACAATCGAATACTATTAATAGAATAGATGGGCTTGTTTGTTTTTGATCCTGTATCAATCTAAAACCAGAGTCTTGTCTTTATGTGATTTTTTATCAAACTATTACAAATAACACTACCGCCAAAAGCATTTAATGCTAGTCTCTAACAAGTCGTAGGTACAAAACTAAGAATCTACACCAATACATTGTCGAATCTGCATAAACGAGGTGGCTAGTATTTGGCGCACGACGTAAGTCAGCGGCGGCGATAGGATCGGCACGAGCGATGAAACGCGACGCTTTACGAGCCACCGAGCGAGATTGCGACCAGACGCTTTTTATATAACAAAGCTTTTGAGGGTTAGTGTGCAACCGTCGGTATGTAAATGTGATACTCACACTTTTTATAATAGGACTATTTTAGGGTTGTTGCTCTGTAATTTGCTCTGCTTTGAAGTTCAAGAAAATAAGTGGAATTTTCAAGAAGAAAATCTAACGAGCGAGAACACTGACACATTGTCATATGCTTATTTCACAGAAGGTATAGGCATACACATCGGCAGATTTGGTTTTAAACCCCACGTATCCTAATACGTGACATCTAAATAAACCAATCGTAGCATTTAAATTTAAATAAAATCTAAAAAAAATATTGGACCGACTCTAATTCCGCAATTTCATTTCCATATTGAGAACGACGAAACTCTACTTAAACAATTATTTTGTTTCTATTTCAAGTTTTCTTAAACAGCAATAAAATTTGATTAGGTATTTAAACATCATATACTGGTAAATGCTCCGTTGACAGTAAAAAATATTTGAGGATACTCAATTGAGATTTGCTAATTTGCTCCATTCAGAAACCGGGGCTAAGTCAAGCTGTATCAAAGAATCTACTAAGCCTATCTTAATGATACTAACACTATCAGGTATACTGCCGGCATAAGGAAAAAAGACGAGCTTATGCGCTAATATTATAAAGAAATGTATTTAAATTAAAAAAATACAACCGATTTTAAAAATTATTTCCTTATAGAAAGCTATAATATCACCGAGTAACATAGGGCAAACATAACTATGTTGCTAACATAGTAGATTATACTTTTACGCGAGTGAAGCCGCAAGCTAAAGCTAGTTTAGTATTAAAATACAGTTTTTACATATTAGGCTTCAGTAAAAGAAGATACACCTATCATCTTTTACTGAAGCCTAATATGTAAAAACTCAATTACGAAAAGAAAAATAGAATACGTGTTTTCTTTTATGACGGCAGCATCCCTAGCACAAACCTAGTAACTGAATGATGGCACTACACATCTTAATACCTAGGGATTCTCCGACATATCAGCGATGACCCACAATGACACGATATTTCCACTCTTATCTCAGTCTTCCTACGCAACACGCAGCAAAATGATCTCACTTCAAAGCCGGCTATATTATCTGTCTACCCTACTACCATATCAGGAAGCATATATACACATATAGATATAAACCCACATCTATTTCCCGAAAGAGTAGGCAGAAACTACAGATTTTCATAGATATAAATGTTTGTTCAGTCCCCCGCGACACGCGACCTAGGACGTCGAGAGACGTATAAATCCAAGTGTCCAAAAGGGTAGTCGGGTTAAAAATATCCTCGAAGATATCCCTTGAAAGGCGGGTAGAGTTAAATAGGAAATTGACATTCCTCGGTGTCACAGCGGTATTATATGTGATTGCTTTTTTTACGAGGTCGAGGTTCGATTCGCAGATCGGTCAAAGTGTTATCGAGTTTTCTGTCTAGAAATGCCGGCACGGTGTCTGAAACTATGCATTATTCGATATTTTATTATTTGTGAATAAAGCCATACATTTTTTTTAAACAAAGTTTAATTCTGTCAAGTTTCTTTCTTAATAAAACCACAGGGCTTCTCCATGCCATTCATAGAAGCTAGGAAACATGAGATTGTAACAAGGGACACGTAGCAAGACCATTCAATCCATATCTATTCATGTCAGCCTCTATTAACATTTTGCCCCACAGTTCATAAATTGCTTTACCTATTTGCATGCGACTCGCTACATTCAGAGATTCGGCGATTCCCGCCCACGGCATCTGAAGCTTTATGTTATTTACCCGTGTCTATTTGGCAAATCTTTTTGTTCTAAAGACGAGAATGTATTCTAACTGTCTCGTTGAACTATAGGCATAATTTGGCAGCCGATCATACCTTACCAGGAATAAGTTCCAGGTCGGACAAAGTGTGGTTCCATTTCTCTGTTGAGTAATTTTTAATAGCATTATGGAGTCTGGAAATGGGCGCAATAGATTGCTCCCCTTTTAAGTGGGATTTGAAATAGAATTGGGTGTCATATTTGACTGCACGAATGGCTCAGTTGTTTAAGTGATCACCTAGTCAATATGGCGCGTGCTGTGAATTCAATCCCGTCACGCGAGAAAATTGTGTGACGAATTGTTGTTCCGGTTATGAGTGTTCTTTCTATGTGGCTTATGTTTGAATGTTTACTTAACCCTTTGACCGCCACGTCAAAAAGCAAAAGCGTGCCCTCGGCGCCAAACTACGATTTATTCTTTAATACCTATATCGTTTTTGTGACCGAATGCTAAATAACTATAAGTAGTTCACATAATATAAATTGGGTTAGTCTAGCTACATAATTAACAACACAAATAAGAAAACAATACTAATTTAAAAGAGTTATTAGCGTTTAAAAGTCTGTCATGTAGTCGTGACCGTAGCGTGCTGCATTTTGCTTTGTCATGTATACATGACTGTGGCGATCAAACGGTTAAAATAATACTTTATATATTCCATAAGTTAGATAAAAGATACGATATACGAGTGGCGCAATAGTAAGTAAGTAAGAACTACTTTAGATCGTCGTACTACGTACCACGCCCCGTCAAGCGATTTGTGTTCAGGACAAGAAAAATTATCTGCCTCGGTATTATTTCTGTTCGTCATTCCAATATTTGCAAAATGCCACGAGAAACAAGAATTATTCATAAACTATTGCCTTTTATATTTCGTTTAAAATAAATACGAAACGAAACAATCCGAAGATTCATGCGAAATTACTAATAAGCCGAAGTAATATAATTTCAGATCAATATCACATAAAGTCAACTAAATCAACCTGTAAAACAGAAATTAGTTTAATTTTGAAGAGAAATTATTTTACACGCTGGTACAAAAATATTTCATGAAATACGAAACGAAATAAAAAATTGGAAAAGTATGTCTCTTTTGTATGAAAACGTTTACAAATAAAAACACATTTCCTTGAGATTTAATTTCTTCTTTGGGTCATTACCACTGTCATAAATAAACATTTATATGTAATTTGTAAGATAGCTTTTAAGATCGAACTACCTCCTAATTACTTAATATATAAAATGTATTGCTCAATATTTAAATAAACTGTAAAGTTTGTTTTTTGAGTAATGAAGCTCTCTAAACCGAAAACCCAACAACTATTCTCACAAATATAACCCAATGCACTTTTCAAAACAAACAAAACCATGCACAACAAAACGCCGCGCAACTTCAGTACTCTAAATAAGTAAATGAGAATAAAATATCATCGCACACGTCTGAGGTATGCAAATGCGCAGGCGCATTAAAATGCGCAAGATGGCGGAAGCGCGCACGCGAGGTCGCGGGGTCGGCCGTATCGCCACGCGCCATTGTCCGAGCTACCAGCTACTGCCACCATCATGCCGGACAGACTGTTTATATTCCAACAGAGATTATATCTGTATATTAATAATATGAGGAAGTAACATTTGTTTGAGCTGCCTCGGTGGCGCATTGGTGATGAATGCGACTGCTGTACAGGAGTTCATAGCTTCGATTTCTATCAAATGATTCTTACTAGCAGGGTTAAGTATGGAACTGTTCCCGGTGAACTACAATACTGCCATCGTTAGGAAAAAAGACACGTCTGCCGAAAAACAATTATCTATACTTCTATACTAATATTATAAAGCTGAAGAGTTTGTTTGTTTATCTGGTTGTTTGGTTGAACGCGCTAATCTCAGAAACAGATGGATAGTCCATTTATCGAGGAAGGCCATAGGCTATATAACTTCACGCTACGATCAATAGGAGTGTCCTTTTTCCTTATGATGGCAGAGTAAGCTCGCACCTTAATACGTGAGAGCTTAAACCATAGTTGCCAAAATGAGGGCGCAATACTTGTCTGCCTACCCCTTCAGGAGTACATGTGCTACATGTACATGTACATATTATAATAAAAATATGGGCCGTTGTCTTTTATAATAAAAAAATAACCTAAAAGCTCGTTTAGAGGCAGCATTTACGGTACATATAAACAACCGATCACAGTACCATTATTCCATACTAGATTATGCTAACATAACTTAAATTTATGTGAGCGAATCGCATAAATTTAAGTTAGTTTAAGTTAGAAACAGTACTGTTTTCTAGATGGAAGTATACCTACTATGTCCTTTTTGGTTCCACTGACAACGTGTATGCGAAATTTCATGATGATTGGTCGAGCAGTTAAGGCGTGGAAGCGTAACAAACAAATAAACAAACTCACATTCGCATATATAATATTAGTAAGGATTAGGATTACGCCATTTGTACTCTTTAGTGTTAATCAATCATTGATCAAGGACTTGAGAGCTATTCATTTGAGAGATAGTTAAACTTAGATGACAATTTTAACCGACTTCAAAAAAAGGAGGAGTTTCTCAATTTGACTGTATACTGTATATGCGCGATGTATATATTATATACGCGATTACTACGCCCATAGTGAATTCATTTTGATGATTATTTTTTTGTTTGGCAGGTCATACATCAGAGATGGTTCCACATAAATTATATCCAAATAGATAAAGCGCCTTTTGAAAATCAACAATTACAAAAAATATATACGAACGTATATAGATATGATGTTATGTATTTTTGTGGTTCTCTTGAGCAAAAAATATTGTATGGTCTTCTTTTTACTATATGTTTGTACATGTAGGATTGTTTCGGAAAACTATTTTTATTACAAATAAAGGAGTATATTATTAAAATTTTGTTGTTTCACCATGTAACGAGCTTTTATCTTAATTAGATTACAACGCTAACTTAAACAAAACTTTTTTCTGAAAGAGACTGTCCCCTCTTAGTCGAAGTGCTGGCGACCGCACGGTATCCCCTCACGATCCGCTAAATCGCGGCGTACAATAGCCGCGGCTGGTTCGCTTAACAAAATAGATTCACAGCTAAAACAATGTGTGCTGGCCGCCGTTATTTATAGCTCATTTATATAGGTCGCCAACTCCCTCACTACTCCATATACATGTGGAATTTAAACAATCCTACTAATATTATACATGGGAAAGTTTGTGACTACGTTTGGATGTTTGTAAGTCGCGCGTAAATTGTTGAACGGAGACTTTTGTTTGGATGAAATTTGGCTCTAATGGACCATGGTTCATTTACTTTCATCAAAGTTTCACGACATAGAATATGTCCTAGCGGAAGAGTAGCCATTGGAGTATCAAGAGTTATTTTCCAGAACTGGCCTTCACTCGCAAAAGTCCGATGGCCTACAGACCATCCTAGAATCTTGAGTTATAACCATACATCCTGCGGAGCGCTAGAAAATTCTACGTTGGCCACGGCCTCCTATTTATAGGCCGTTAAGAGTAGTAAGACTGCGTTACAAGCGATCGATTTTACCTAATGACACTTTGCTCGGCCTCAGAATCAAACCTGGCACCTCACGATCGTACACTTACTTAAGCGCAAACGCCACGAGACCAAAAAAGGAGTCTCTCAAACTCTACTCAGAGAAACAGTCAACATAAAAGTTTTAAATGTTGTTTTCGTTTGTACGCTTATCAACATAGGTGTTAATTAAAGCATTGTCGACACGTAACAAGAGATCCTGTTTTTACACTATTTTTATTTTGTCATTTGGATCACCAAATGACAAAATAAAAATAGTGTAAAAACAAACAAACTGACTTCGGGGAATCCCTAACGAAATATATTCCCCAATAAATATCGATATGGAAAAGTCCCTAAAACCTTACAATCGAGGTATTCCACGTAAACCATAACCAATAAAAGGGTTGCCAGACTAATAAATGTAAACTAACTAATAAAATCGACTAATCACCATAACAACTTACTTAACATTTCTAATTTAAACTATTCTCATTATTTTTACGTTAAGACTAAAATGGCTTTTCGTTATATGCATATACTAGCTTTTGCTCGCGGCTTCGGTGGCATAAAAGTAGGTTAGGTTATGTAGGTAACAGACTTTAAATAAAAAATTTACAAGCAAACAAAAAATCCAATCATTATTCTTTATAATATTAGTATAGATAACCACACTTTTCTGTAACACGCTGTGTATAACTACATCTTCTTCCTAGCCTTTATTATTCCAACTCACTTGGGGCTGGCTTTTCTAGTCTAACCGGATTTTACTGGATATCAGTTTTTACACGGAGCGGCTGCCACCTGACCTCCGCAACCCGAAGGCTACTGATACCCTAAGGCTAGACCAGTGTCAGGATATTATAGGGCACTGACTTCCCAATAACGACTGCCATAGATGTTAATGGCAGCCTGGACCGACGGAAACGTGCTCTCCGAGGCACGAAGCAGGCGATAATTTGTCAATCAATACGCACATAATTTCGAAAAGTCATATAACTTCCTAAAGCCAGAGGTGCGCGACGTGGGTTCGAACCCGAGACCCTCTTCATTGCAGTCTGTGTTCTCACTACATCTACCCTAAAATATATATGTCTGATGTGTGTCTGTGTCTAGCTAGCATATATAGTGTCCGAGCGCTGAGCTCGCAATATAAAATTATATAGCCAAGTATTAATTAATGAAACAGAAAAATAACACTAAAAAACATTACTCAACGCTAAATTTTAGTTGAATAATAGTTTAGTAACAGCGGTGGATCGTTGAGCAAACGTTAATCATTGATCAAGAAGAGAGCTATTAAGTTGAGAAGTTGCTAATAGGTAGCGATATTTTTTAAACAAGGCAGTAATTGTATTTACGCCGATACAAAGTGATCGCTGTTTGGGTCATTTATAAAAATACTAATATCGTAAAGGACTAAAATTTCTTCGTAGCACCAATCTATGGCACTACAAAACCGAAACTAAGCAATATTTTTTCCTAATAGAAATCGAATCTATCCCCAAGGCTCTAAATTAATGTGAAATTACTGCGAAAGAAAATTTATAAATACTATTACGTTTTGGTTCTCCATTTTTGTTAATATAGGTAGTTTTATTATCATTTAGGTGGTATATAATACATGCTTTAGTAGTAAGTTTATCAAATCTAAAGCTACAGACTACACAGGCCACAAACTATAATTAAATAATTATAGGGTATGATCGTGAATAAAGGTACAACTCGCTAGTATTTTTTACTCATTTAATGATGATTATTACGATGTGCCAAATATTTTTTGAAATGTGATCAACGCAGTTACTTTTAGATTCTGATGTTTTTGTTATAGAATAAGTAACTAGAATAGATAGTTTGAAAGTTGATTTGGATACTATGGCCCAACCGTCTGAATGCCAAATTTTATGCAGATTAAATATTGAATCTTTCCTTGCTTGAATGGCTTAGAAAAATATCGTGAGCAAATTAACATGTCTAGAGAGGTCTTCGTAGAAGATACGTGCTAATCAATCAATATATCATAATGCAATCCAAACTAGGTTCTCGTGGACTATGAGCAAACAGTTCTCCTATTGTGCGTCATTCTTTCTGCATCAGTCCATCAGTGGGACAGTTTATGAACAGAGCTGATATGATACATACATACATAGATTCACGCCTGTTTCCAGAAGGGTAGGCAGAGACTATGGATTTCCATTTGCTACGATCCTAACACACTTCTCTGGCTTTCTTTACTTTCATCACATTCCTCATACACGCTCGCACGTTTAAGGTGCTCATAACCTGGCCTTTGCTGATATGATATGATGGCATATATGACTTCATAGGGACCACCAAGAGAGTTGTACCTTTAAACACAATGGTTTAGTAATGGGATAAAAAAAATAAAATTGTACACAGACAAGCATTTATTCGAATTACTTGATCAACAGAACGTTATTATTATCTAACATATATCGTCTCAATGTACCTAATGGGTACAATAATACTTATCTTTTAGCCATTCCCATTTAAAGCGTATTATGTATAAGAAATCTAACAATTATAAAAAGTGAAAAGGCCTGTCATTGCCAATTAATAATGCAAGGTTAATTGAAGAATATTAATAACCTTTTACCCGTGTTTTGCTTAAACCTCACTTAATAGCTTTTGTTCTACCACTTTCCAAAATGTATCATTAAATATTTTCCATCCAATCCAATCCATCTAAAATACAAATATTAAAATAGGTTGCTCCAATTGCACTAGAGATTTAAAAATACACGCCGTCGTAATATGAAGCTGTGACTTAACCAAACAACACATCGCTTGGGTGATTGTTAGTGAAGCGGGGCGATTGTCAATGTAACTTTCAAACTTGTTAAAATGTATGATGTAAGGAATACTCGGGTAAAGGATATTAGTATTTTGAATTAATCCTGTATATTATTACGGTACAAATATCCGAACAAACTGGTTTGCCCGGGGGGGTTTGCCTCTTACGGGCAACGAGGCAGATGTAAGGCTTAGCACACAATGTGGATAAACGCAGGCGGTTTTGAACCGCCGTAAAAACGTTACGGCTTTATACAAACGCACGCATAAAGCTGCGCGCTATTTTTCTAGTTAGTCGGTGAGGACAGTCGCGAGTCGTCTGCAATGCTGAGTTATACATTTTATTATGCCTTTCGTAAACAATGTTGTCCGCGTCAGTAGAATTAAAAGACATATTAAATTGCGAAACTGACGTGAACCTACTTCGTTTGCAAAACTGAAAGTATCACAAAAATACTAATAGTTTGTAATTGTTTGTTTTTTCGCAAATTGCAAACATCTTTTAAAAATAGCAACATTTAAACATCGGCATTAATGACAATGACTACAAAAACACGCATTTTTGTTTATAGTTTGGTTTTTTTATGTACCACAGAACTGCATGCGTTTAAGTGTGCAGTGTGTGCTAAGCCTTACAATTTTAACACTATTACATCAATTATTAGAGGCATGGCATGTAACAGAAGAGTGTGATCATAAAACGTATAGCATTATATATAAATATCGTTTTTGTAGTCTTAACAATATCATTAAAATATTTCGAACTAGCTCCTAGTTCTGCCTATAAACCTAAAAGTTCGGTAGATGACATTATAACATTTTATTATATTCTAGCTAGCACTAATATGCCTGCAGTGTGGTTTAATAAGCTCACTCATGACATTGAATGAAATGTAATATATCGGTCTTGAATAAAATTATTGGGAAGAAAAGAACCCGCCACGCGCCCTCGGATTGCCCTCCCCAACTATTGCAGTAGAAAAAGGTTGACAAAACCGAACTCCTCTGGATAGGGACAGTCACGACGTTGGGACTCGGGCGTACTTCTATCGTTCACACAAGTTTGAGATCGAACGGATATTCAAATAGCAACAAATAAATTTTGTAAAATTATAAAAATATAATGTCCTCCAGACTTTCGGTCATGGCGGCCAATCTTAACGGAGACTGGCCTGCCTGGACTAGACTGCGCAGATGCGCAGGAGATATTATAGTGCACAAGTATGTGCACAAACACAAGTGCATTCTCTGTGCCCTCACTCTCATGATCCGATGGGACGGTAATCCAACACGACCGGAGAGAGATCAGGCGCAGGACCAACGGCTTTACGTGCTTTCCGAGGCACGGGGGTGTCTAACACCGCCAACTTCCTAACTCCGGGCTCGTATTGAGATTTCCTAAGAGAAAACCCAATAACTTTTCGTTGGCCCGACCCGGGGTTCGAACTCGAGACCTCATGCACAGCAGTCGCATTCACTGCCGCTGCGCCACGGAGTCAGTTAAAGTAGTAGTCGATTTTTTTTGTAAAATTAATGACATAGTCAACGTATAAAATTATGATACATAGTAAACTTTGAAATTATTTTCATATCACCTCACGCTAGCATATAACCGAAGAGACAGGCGTACGTGTTTTATACCCTCATTCCTCCTCCTATGTTTTAATTCTTATGTAATAAAATAAGAGACTATTGCTGTCCAACACATTTCCAAACACCGTGATGTTACAGAGAATTTTCTAAATACATCCTATACTAGAGAAAAATATATATTAACTTTAACCAAATTAATTAATCGATTTACCTGAAAATAGCTGATAATAATAATTACACGGTTGTGTACCTGTGTGAGCTATAAAGAGCGCTGTGTTCAAGCTTATTATCTTTATATATATAATTCTTAAAATGAATGAATGAATGAATTTTTTTGTGTGTTTAAGTGGATTCGAGGATAGTTTAGATTTGTTTTTTTTCCTTTTTTTCGCCTGTACTGGACAACCTCTGTCAGGACAGCTAGTATAATATAATATTTATGTTTCAAACTATGCATTATTATTTCCTAAGTACACGGAACGCCGGCTTTCTGACACATAATTTTTTCATAGTGTCTAGATAAGAATACGTTTAAAACAAAATTGACATCCACACTAGAAATAATTCCTATATCGCAGGGGACTTTACAGACATTCAAACAACTGACATAAAGAATATCCAGACTTGGAACATTGTGGATCACACAAAATTTTGTCTCGTTTAGACATCGATCCACACAACCCTCGGTATAATGGCACTTACATCAATATGCCATCTGTGCAGCCAAAACGAGTTACCACATTATATTGGTGATTAAAATATACCGCAATAAAATCTATACTGGGTGTAAGGGACGGTGTACCGAAAACTGAAATAGTAGATTCAGACCATTATTCCGAGTTAAAATCGTTAAAATTTTCTTCAGGAAAAATCACAACTATTTTTCTGCAGCTTTCATATTTCTGATAGTCAGAAGTATAAAAACTGCAGAAACATAGTCGATTTTTTTTATTTAATTTAAAATTGCCTGAACCCGTAGTATGCCATACTGAAGTATTGCAGGTGACTAAATCTACACCCATATTCTGGGTGTAAGGGGCGGCGTATCGAAAACTTTAGCAAGACGTCTATCTATAGGTATTTATCTCGACGCTAACTTCAATTATTAAAAAACGCAAGGTTAAGATTTTATATTGATTAACATTATTACGCGATACGTAATGAATTGCTACCAATACGTACAACGATACCAATACGTATAACGTATAAACGTGAAAGATAAAACCGTTTGAAAGATTGTTTACCTACAGAAACCGAACAAAATCGAATAGAAAATATGCTTTAGGGACATACTGTACTTATAATTTTACCGGTATACCTACATATATCGGATAACATATTATACCGTGATATTACCCATATAATAGATAAATATACCAATAAAATCAATAATCTGGCTCGTGAATTAAATTCCGGTTACAAAATTACAAAACCTATAAAGAAATCCTGTTTAAGTAAAAACGGTTTTACCGGTATCACGAGGAAAATAATAAAACCAGTAAGACTACGAGACTGAGCAAAAAAGTAGAAAATCAGTTGATGTAAAACTCTGTAAATAAATTTCCGATAGACTTTCGTATGACGTATATAGCTCGGTATACAACGTACACACAAAACGTAACAATTTTTTTAAAATTCCATTTTATGTATAATTAGTTATAAAACAATGCAATAAACCAGAAATATGACCACACTATTCTGTTACACGCTGTATACCGGTACAACGTCAACACCGCTTTACATAATTATTATTATACAAAATAAAAAAACATTATTATATAAAACAATATCTATACATCTATCATATAAAATGCTAAACGGTAGTACAATGCGATGCACTACCTAAGCGAAATAAACATGTTTCTAAAACAAGCATTTAGCTTCACCGTTTCGGTTACCGTAATAATAAGGTAAAACCGGTATGCTTATTGGTGACCCTTTAGTTAAACTTAATGCTAGCATAGTTTATATACTAATGATTCTTAATTAATGTGAGACTCAAAGGCTTACCTTTTCTTTGAAGGTAAATCAGTCAAAGCATTAGCTGGACCGATGTCTTGCCAATCAGAACTGTTGCTAGACTGATCTCTGGCCGTTTACAACTTTTAATACTCTAACCCAGGAGTGTCTAACTTTTAAAGATAGCGGAACACTCACCAACTACCTTTTATTTTATGATACCCCATATCAAATGATTACAAATTAAATACACTGTAATTTAAATAAGAACAAAAACTTTACTTCTCGTCACATATATTGCGCTATTTCAAAATAGTATTTGTATTTGACTGTGGTATTAATTAACGGCCAAAAATAAATAATTTCGCGGAGCCCTGGTGACTTTTTACGGCACCCACTTTAGGAATTGATGCTCTAACCAATAGCAATATCTCTGAGCCATAAAATACAGAAATACGGCACAACACAATACGTAAACACAGGCGCGTTCTTATAGCTATTTCGAGACAATTAATTTTAGTTGTCAAGAAGATTTTCATTGAAAGGTATAGCAGTTGCTCTGTATCACTATAATTTACGGTAGGCAGGCGTGGCTGTGCTTCTTTGTATGTGTAATCTTACTTAAGAGATCAAAGCCATGTCCATGAACGTCAACGATCAAGTGGGCTGATGGCTTACCAATTAAGCCAATAAATTGTACTCAGACAAAAGTGACTAAATTAGCCCAACTTGATCGACTTGGCTACACACACTCAGCTCGTGTTTATACAACGTGTATCAATAAGGTGCGGTCATATTTAAGGTCGCAAAGTATTAGTGGAAAACATTGTATATAAAAAAATATTTCTACCATGTTCATCCGATTATTTTGCCAACTGCAATTTTAGGGTACTAAATTCTAAACGTTTATTGTATTAGTGTTACAGTGTCAAAAATTTTGCTCCTATATTTTCATTTATGACATTTCCGAACAAATTCGGGGATGCTATCAGCAACCTATTATGATAATGATTAAGAATTATTACCAACAGTTAATACAAAATTTGCTGACAAAGAATTTTCAAAAAATGTTTTTAGTTTAATGATACATTTTAGGCTTAAAGGCCATAACACAACTTAAAATATGACCGTACCATACTGTCATACACTGCATTTATGCATAGAATTTATGTCTAAGCTCTCGTCATTTACAATTCTTCCTTGTTCTCTGGGTCCTGAGCCAGATCATCAACCATGTCAAACAAATCCCCAAGTTGATCGGTCACATAGTCATTGAACAAGTACATTAGTAATATAAATATTATAAACACAAATACGAACGTCAGTCTGTACGGATCTGCTCTAGGTGGCTCGCTCCGGTGAACCGATTTCTGTGGACAAACAATATTGGGTCAGGAATGGTTTAGTGATTCAAGTGGTCACGTGATGTTCTTCGTTTTGGCTGTCGAGTAGCTTTACAAATATTTTCTTCAGGACTTAATAAACATTCATGTGACAGAAATTTGTGGAGTGGTCCACAACGGTTGTTGCAAGTCTGGATGTTCGTTGTAATTTGTTATAAAGTGTTCGTACAGTCCCCCGCAACACAAGAAGTAACTCTAATGCGGGACTTGTTTTAAAAATTGGGTTATGGTGTTTAAGTAATTGATGCGAGAATGGTGTCATTGTGCTGCCAACTCAAGGGCCAATAGTACGGTTTCTCTCTAAAAAGCTTGACAAATATTCAAACATCGATTACAAAGAATACTCAGCCCCGAAACATTATTTTGCTGATCTTAAGTTTGTCCCGTATGGGGATTGAATATAGAACTCTCAGCGCAATGGCAGTGGCAACCACTTAAGCACGGTGATTTTATCAAACAGTATTGTAACTCGGCTTTGTCTTTGAAATAACTACCTACAGCCACGCGGTACGGAAACACGCGAGACCACCCTCAGTACGCCCACCTACAGTATTTTAATTTCATCTGAGGCTAGATAGTGTTGCGTGTATGTGGTAGAATATTATTTTATATTATTATTATATCTACCTACTTTTTCTAGTTTAATGATTGTAAATAAAGATAGGTTGTTGAAAGTTATAAACATGTTAAAATAAAATTATCATTAACTTTGTTAAAATAAATGACACCAAAATGTTATTTTTAACATAAAGTAATTTTTTTACTTCAGTGCCATCATTACTATAATTTGATATCTTATATTTAAAATATTCAGAGTCTCCTAAACCTGTTAAAGTATGAAGGAAATTTCATTGATCTAACTAATTATGTTGCATGTTAAATTTATATAAGCACTTCAATAAAATCACGAAATAGAAACAAGTTAACATTCACAATTTTAACACCATGTAAGTCACAAGCTAATATGCTAACATGGCTAATAGTTAAAATGTATATAACACATTTATTTGTAATGTATTATTAAAATAATGCAGTTTGTTGTGAATGAAATAGGAATGTGTGTTCAATAAAAATTATGTTGTGTTTTTTGACTAGTAGATTTAATAAAAAGCAACCTTATATAAGGTTGCTATGATCCATGGACATTACAATGGACAGAGTATTCCATATGGGCTCAGTGTTAATTCGAAACGGTCACTTTTATCAAACAAATTAAATCAGTTTAATACGCAAACACCATATTTTAAAAACATATGTTGTCGTTCATTGTTTCATTGTAGTTTTTCTTTCATTGTTTCATTTTTGTCACGGGTTTATTTATTGCTTCCTTGTTTGTGTTACAAACAAATTGTTTATGTTATGCTTGTATTTTCGTTCTTATTACGCTAAGATTAAGACTCACTTTCTCGTGATTGTTGGCTAGTGTAATAATGTATACTAAGTGTCAGAGGGGCAACGTCTCCTACATTTTTGTCGCTTTAAGGTGCATGACTTGACCATCTAGATTCTTATTACTCTCGGTCAGCTGTTAGGGCAAATAAAACCCGTTGCAGTTTAGCAAAAACTAAAAATCTATCCTGTGTCTAAACTACTGCTCCTATTGAACTGAAATTTGGTGTAGATCTTGTATGTGGTACATACTATATGCAGATAGAAATAAAGCCTCACTGTCTAATCAACCTTGTATATTTGAGACTGAAAAATATTAGCGCCTCGACTGAGATGTACGAAAAGCTTTATTGTTAAATTTAATAGTATAAAAAAGCCCCATTCGGATAAATAGCTTAATTAAAAATACTTTTGTTTGCAATTGCACTTTGCCATAATTATTATGTAAGCCCGAGCGCTATGACATGTCCTTTTTCAAACGAGGTTTAAAGAGAGTTTTTCTTTCACGGTAGGCAGCGGCTTTGCCGTGTCCTGACATTGCTGAAGTCCATGAGCAGCGGTTACCACTTTTCATCAGGTGGGCCACTTGCTCGTCTGCCACCAGAGACAATAAAAAAAAATAAAAAAAACTATTACTTATTTCAATCAAATTAAACAAATCGCACGCTTACTGCTGACAAAACCATCTCACCGACCTTTCATCACTGCGGCGCATTCACGACTAGTTGTGTACCGAGTGTATACCGACCTCGAGACGCATAGACATGACTCGCGTTCCAACCGTTTATGTGAAGATAGAATACTGTTAGATAACATTACCGTGATATCACTATGCCATATGCAAGTAGTGGTTTTAGTCCATATTATTAAATGCTCGTACCTTATACTTGTAGAAGGGCGTGAGTGAGACCCGCGAATGCCGCGAGAGTACTCGCATTACGTCTGCTGCCTGGTCTCGCCGGTCCAGTCCCACGTATGCGCTAGTGTCGTCTATAAACTGCACTAATATCGAACCTGAACACAGAAACATAGCGCTTATTTATTAAGACTAGTGTACGCCTAGTAGTCGAAATTAGAATATGATTAATTTTTAAATTTACAGAAAACAATCATAACAATTTATTTTTTTAACTGTTGTGTCGTTGAGTGTTAATTTGCTTTTTTTTATTTTAATGGGACAATAATGTATTGACGTTCTGACTTTAGCAGAGACGTAGGTATACCGTTCCAACTTAATGCGCAGCCACTTTTCAAACTGCCGATTATCTATTTATCTATCTATCTCGTCTATTTCTTCCTCGGAACAAAAAATATATTTCCCTCTATTAAATAAGGTATTTTATAAAAAGTTTATTGTAGGAATTATAAAATAAACCTACGTAAACTTTAAAATATTTTCCAACAACTGTCCAGTAGCTAATTACGTTATAATTGATAGCCATGACGCTAGTTATGACCATGGGGATGTTAAAGAATAATGTGTCTCCTCTCCTAGTTCCTACATCTCAAGATTCTACTCATGACCAAGATAACTCTAGGTAGCTATTATTCTATATTAGCAAAACTTACCGAATGGACTGAACAGTTGATTGATGTCACTGCGTTGCCACTCCTTCGGGAATGTCATGTGGAACACGTGGTCTCTTGATGGTGATGCTACAATACAAAATTGGTTATATGAGTCGAAGATGTGTGGTGTCTGGTAGATTGCAATTGGCGTTATGTGGGACCTTAAAATCATCATCATGTCTTAGCCGAAAGACGTCCACTGGTGAACATAGGACTCCCCCAAGATTTACCACACAGAGCGGTATTGGACCGCCCGCATCCAACAGCTTCTTGCAACCCTTATTAGGTCGTCGGTCTACCTTGTGGAGGGTCTGCCTCTGTTGCGTCTTTCAGTGCGGTGGCTACCACTCCAGAAACCTTTAGCCTCTACGGCATTCAGTTCTGCAAGCTATATGCCCTGCCCATTGCCACTTCAGCTAGGCTATCTCGAGAGCCATGTCAGCAACTAAAGACATAGCTGGTGTAATATGTGTGTAATACACGTCTGACTTCCTTCAAGGATGTAAATATTAAATTATGTTTATAATTGTTTCGCTAAAAAACCATGAAATAATGTAATCATTCCAAACGGTACACAATTAAACTACGCACCTAATTGTACATTGACCAATTGCATCGCACCTGTGGCCCTTGAAGGTTTATTTCGAAGACTGACAAAAAATATATTGATCTTTGATAAAAAAATAAAGGTACTTTTAGATTGATATCGGTAGTACATCGTGGTCCAATACCTCTTGATATATAATAATAATTATTATTTATTTATTTTAGTATAAATTCTTTGTTTTACATTTGCATTTTAACAATAACATAAAGTGCACTTATAGATATTTGCCCGAACTAGGTTAAACCTGTGTTTCGAGCGACAAAGTACTATTATCAGTATAAATAATTTACATTATAATAACTTTTATAACACATTAAGGAATAAGAAAAGATAAAAAAAAAAATTTTTACTTTAAAACTGAATTAGCAAAATTTTATTTATAGATTGCAAGTAACTGCTCGGTTTGGTCGTATGACAGAGTTTGAATATAAGTAGAAATTAAGATTTTACAGCTAAAATGAGTTAATTTATAAATGCTTATTTCTCTATTTAGTCTATTGTACAAAAATGGCCCTAGAAATGCAAAGAAATCTATTTGTTAAATTATGTTTTGAGCATGATTGTGTGGACTATATCTTGCCGTCACTTGTTAATTATGTCAGCGTTATAGGTAAGCATCGCATGTGGTTTTAGTATTGTGTGCATAATGAGATTTAACGGACAGTCATTACTTTGCAGGATTTATATAATAAGCTTGTAGGAAATAGGAAAGGACGGCAGGTGGCTACTTTTAAAATTGTTCTCTGTGCTCGTTCAAGAGGCAGCATAGTAGTTTTCACTGCTCCACCCCATGAAGTAATGCAATATTGGATAATTGATTGACATAGAGCTAAATAAACTTGAGTAATCAATTTAATATCTGCTACTGTTCGGAGTTTTTTAAATCCATATATTAATTTACGAATTCTATTTAATAGACTATCAATTATTATGTTATTTAAAGGTAAGTGTAATATCGACTATGATCCCCAGATATTTTTATGCTCCTAATTTGCAGGATAAGAGGTCAATTATACATGTTTGTTGTGAGGTTCTAAAGCGGACATTTGTGTGCATATATAGGCAGGTTTTATTGCAGAAGATTAAAGCAGCACCTTACATACAGCAATGTTCTAGGGACACACTTCCCTGGGGTAGACGACGCTTGATACTTCTGCTATTGCCAGAGATCATAGGTTGTGGTAACCGACATGCGCGTGCATGGCGAGTTTGCGTACTCACGGTCCGGCCCTGCCAGGTTGATGTAGGGCGAATCCTGGCGCGCCGTCTTGGCCAGGAACAGCTTGTTGAGGAAGGGCTTGACGGCGGCGGCGGCGGGCTGCACGCGCTGCAGGTGCGCGTGCATGGCGAGTTTGCGTACTCACGGTCCGGCCCTGCCAGGTTGATGTAGGGCGAGTCCTGGCGCGCCGTCTTGGCCAGGAACAGCTTGTTGAGGAAGGGCTTGACGGCGGCGGCGGCGGGCTGCACGCGCTGCAGGTGCGCGTGCATGGCGAGTTTGCGTACTCACGGTCCGGCCCTGCCAGGTTGATGTAGGGCGAGTCCTGGCGCGCCGTCTTGGCCAGGAACAGCTTGTTGAGGAAGGGCTTGACGGCGGCGGCGGCGGGCTGCACGCGCTGCAGGTGCGCGTGCATGGCGAGTTTGCGTACTCACGGTCCGGCCCTGCCAGGTTGATGTAGGGCGAGTCCTGGCGCGCCGTCTTGGCCAGGAACAGCTTGTTGAGGAAGGGCTTGACGGCGGCGGCGGCGGGCTGCACGCGCTGCAGGTGCGCGTGCATGGGGAGTTTGCGTACTCACGGTCCGGCCCTGCCAGGTTGATGTAGGGCGAGTCCTGGCGCGCCGTCTTGGCCAGGAACAGCTTGTTGAGGAAGGGCTTGACGGCGGCGGCGGCGGGCTGCACGCGCTGCAGGTGCGCGTGCATGGCGAGTTTGCGTACTCACGGTCCGGCCCTGCCAGGTTGATGTAGGGCGAGTCCTGGCGCGCCGTCTTGGCCAGGAACAGCTTGTTGAGGAAGGGCTTGACGGCGGCGGCGGCGGGCTGCACGCGCTGCAGGTGCGCGTGCATGGCGAGTTTGCGTACTCACGGTCCGGCCCTGCCAGGTTGATGTAGGGCGAGTCCTGGCGCGCCGTCTTGGCCAGGAACAGCTTGTTGAGGAAGGGCTTGACGGCGGCGGCGGCGGGCTGCACGCGCTGCAGGTGCGCGTGCATGGCGAGTTTGCGTACTCACGGTCCGGCCCTGCCAGGTTAATGTAGGGCGAGTCCTGGCGCGCCGTCTTGGCCAGGAACAGCTTGTTGAGGAAGGGCTTGACGGCGGCGGCGGCGGGCTGCACGCGCTGCAGGTGCGCGTGCATGGCGAGTTTGCGTACTCACGGTCCGGCCCTGCCAGGTTAATGTAGGGCGAGTCCTGGCGCGCCGTCTTGGCCAGGAACAGCTTGTTGAGGAAGGGCTTGACGGCGGCGGCGGCGGGCTGCACGCGCTGCAGGTGCGCGTGCATGGCGAGTTTGCGTACTCACGGTGCGGCCCTGCCAGGTTAATGTAGGGCGAGTCCTGGCGCGCCGTCTTGGCCAGGAACAGCTTGTTGAGGAAGGGCTTGACGGCGGCGGCGGCGGGCTGCACGCGCTGCAGGTGCGCGTGCATGGCGAGTTTGCGTACTCACGGTCCGGCCCTGCCAGGTTAATGTAGGGCGAGTCCTGGCGCGCCGTCTTGGCCAGGAACAGCTTGTTGAGGAAGGGCTTGACGGCGGCGGCGGCGGGCTGCACGCGCTGCAGGTGCGCGTGCATGGCGAGTTTGCGTACTCACGGTCCGGCCCTGCCAGGTTAATGTAGGGCGAGTCCTGGCGCGCCGTCTTGGCCAGGAACAGCTTGTTGAGGAAGGGCTTGACGGCGGCGGCGGCGGGCTGCACGCGCTGCAGGTGCGCGTGCATGGCGAGTTTGCGTACTCACTGTCCGGCCCTGCCAGGTTAATGTAGGGCGAGTCCTGGCGCGCCGTCTTGGCCAGGAACAGCTTGTTGAGGAAGGGCTTGACGGCGGCGGCGGCGGGCTGCACGCGCTGCAGGTGCGCGTGCATGGCGAGTTTGCGTACTCACGGTCCGGCCCTGCCAGGTTAATGTAGGGCGAGTCCTGGCGCGCCGTCTTGGCCAGGAACAGCTTGTTGAGGAAGGGCTTGACGGCGGCGGCGGCGGGCTGCACGCGCTGCAGGTGCGCGTGCATGGCGAGTTTGCGTACTCACGGTCCGGCCCTGCCAGGTTGATGTAGGGCGAGTCCTGGCGCGCCGTCTTGGCCAGGAACAGCTTGTTGAGGAAGGGCTTGACGGCGGCGGCGGCGGGCTGCACGCGCTGCAGGTGCGCGTGCATGGCGAGTTTGCGTACTCACGGTCCGGCCCTGCCAGGTTGATGTAGGGCGAGTCCTGGCGCGCCGTCTTGGCCAGGAACAGCTTGTTGAGGAAGGGCTTGACGGCGGCGGCGGCGGGCTGCACGCGCTGCAGGTGCGCGTGCATGGCGAGTTTGCGTACTCACGGTCCGGCCCTGCCAGGTTAATGTAGGGCGAGTCCTGGCGCGCCGTCTTGGCCAGGAACAGCTTGTTGAGGAAGGGCTTGACGGCGGCGGCGGCGGGCTGCACGCGCTGCAGGTGCGCGTGCATGGCGAGTTTGCGTACTCACGGTCCGGCCCTGCCAGGTTAATGTAGGGCGAGTCCTGGCGCGCCGTCTTGGCCAGGAACAGCTTGTTGAGGAAGGGCTTGACGGCGGCGGCGGCGGGCTGCACGCGCTGCAGGTGCGCGTGCATGGCGAGTTTGCGTACTCACGGTGCGGCCCTGCCAGGTTAATGTAGGGCGAGTCCTGGCGCGCCGTCTTGGCCAGGAACAGCTTGTTGAGGAAGGGCTTGACGGCGGCGGCGGCGGGCTGCACGCGCTGCAGGTGCGCGTGCATGGCGAGTTTGCGTACTCACGGTCCGGCCCTGCCAGGTTAATGTAGGGCGAGTCCTGGCGCGCCGTCTTGGCCAGGAACAGCTTGTTGAGGAAGGGCTTGACGGCGGCGGCGGCGGGCTGCACGCGCTGCAGGTGCGCGTGCATGGCGAGTTTGCGTACTCACGGTCCGGCCCTGCCAGGTTAATGTAGGGCGAGTCCTGGCGCGCCGTCTTGGCCAGGAACAGCTTGTTGAGGAAGGGCTTGACGGCGGCGGCGGCGGGCTGCACGCGCTGCAGGTGCGCGTGCATGGCGAGTTTGCGTACTCACGGTCCGGCCCTGCCAGGTTAATGTAGGGCGAGTCCTGGCGCGCCGTCTTGGCCAGGAACAGCTTGTTGAGGAAGGGCTTGACGGCGGCGGCGGCGGGCTGCACGCGCTGCAGGTGCGCGTGCATGGCGAGTTTGCGTACTCACGGTCCGGCCCTGCCAGGTTAATGTAGGGCGAGTCCTGGCGCGCCGTCTTGGCCAGGAACAGCTTGTTGAGGAAGGGCTTGACGGCGGCGGCGGCGGGCTGCACGCGCTGCAGGTGCGCGTGCATGGCGAGTTTGCGTACTCACGGTCCGGCCCTGCCAGGTTAATGTAGGGCGAGTCCTGGCGCGCCGTCTTGGCCAGGAACAGCTTGTTGAGGAAGGGCTTGACGGCGGCGGCGGCGGGCTGCACGCGCTGCAGGTGCGCGTGCATGGCGAGTTTGCGTACTCACGGTCCGGCCCTGCCAGGTTAATGTAGGGCGAGTCCTGGCGCGCCGTCTTGGCCAGGAACAGCTTGTTGAGGAAGGGCTTGACGGCGGCGGCGGCGGGCTGCACGCGCGGCGCCACGTCGGCGCGCATGCGCTGCAGGTGCGCGTGCATGGCGAGGAAGCACAGGCCCGTCACGTACGCGTCGTAGCCCGCCTCGTGCTGCTTCTCCTCGCTCACGCGGTACCCGCGACCTTCCACGCAGCCTACACACACACATACCAACAGATTATCATCTATACTAAACTATTGAAAAAGCTTTCTTTATTTTTCCAATAAACTGTTTTCGTCATCCTACATATACATATACATATATACCTTTCCGTACAGGATAACCCTGTTGGGCTGAGATGCCAATGTTAAACGATAGCACAAATATAATTATTTAGACGTTACGACACAGGAGATGGCTTTGTACTTAATCGCACACTACCCATGCAATCCTTGATTCTCGCAGGCAATGCTCATACTGCGAAAATATATTCAAATTCCCGAAATCATCGTCGGGCCGCGGCCCATTAGTCATGACCACCCAGCCTGGTCCAACAATCCTCCTTTTGTGTTGGTGGGACATTACCACGTTCCTGTGGAGGAACGATCCACAGTGATGACAACGACATGAACCAGTATCCGATGTAATTGGAAACAGCCGTCACGGAGGAGATTAGCAGCAGCAACCATCGCCATCATCTTTGCCTCTCCCACACTTCTTTAGAAGAAAAATTATCAAGACGATAACAATCTAGCATCGTCGGTATTACCAGGAACTACCATACATACCGTCTGCAGCAAACGCGCTAGCCTGGTCTTCGCTTCGGCCGCTATACACAGCAGCCACTACAGACAGTTCATAAGTAAGCAGAGTAGGTGAGAGATTCACCGTCGACACAGCAGCTAGCCACTACGCAGCATCTACCCTCACCGTGGATCCTGCACTGCGAAGCAACAATCACAACACACTGGAGCACACTCATTGCGCACTGTACTTAGACCGGCCTAGCAGTGCATATGGTTCAGGCTCACTGGAACTAGCGGCATCCATCACTGGCACTGGTAACGCTTTTCAGTAACATCGAAAGCTGAAACATCAACTACCAGATCGAACACTTTTTTTATACTACTAACGTGGCAAACAAGCATACGGCCCACCTGATGTTATGTGGTCACCATAGCCTAATGGACGCCTGCAACACCAGAGGCATCACTTGCGCGTTGCCAACCCTGTAAAACCTTTAACACCCTTTTGAAGAACCCCATACTATAGCATTGTGGGAAAATCTCGGCAGGGAGTTCATTGCAATACCTGAGCGTCCGCAGGAGAAAATTTTTTTGGAACCGCTTGGTGCGGCACCAATTAGGTTGTAACACTTGCTTTGGGTGGAGTGAGTGTGGAGGGTTGAATGACTCCAAATAGGCAAAGAAGTAATAACACATGACAAGAGATGGCGCTGTACTCGATTATACACTATCCACACAATCCTGAATCGCGCAAACTATGTTTATATAGCAGCGATAGCCTAGTAGGAGACTGATGGCCCTGACACGTAGTCTCAAGTTCGACCCCAAGGCTTTCGAGCATCGGGGATCTCGGCATCTCTGACTGTTCCAAGTTATGTGCGTATTAAATAGTTAATTATCACTCGCTTTCACAGTGCAGGAAAACAGTCTGGGAGTTCTTCATAATGTTATCGAAGATATTGTTATACCCAGTGTCACCTCTCGGCATTGTGGGGAAGACTCGGCAGTTCCGTCTAATAATTTATTACAGCGCCATCTATTTACGTCTTACGGAACTACTTCTAACTAAGTAGAGAGAACGCTGGGACAGTCTCGAATCTTCTTACTGTTACGAACCATGTATGACGTTTCTAGAAAACACCGGAAGCACTTTAACCGCGTATAAAAGAGGAAGGCCAGCGCTCGCAGTCAGTTTACAATCGTAAGCGGTCAAGTATTCATCGAAGCGAACGGAAGCGAAAATACTACGGAGTTTGAAGCAGTTACAGTGGAAAAGTGTAGTATAGTGTTTGCTGTGTTTTAAATTTAATTGTGTGCTAGAATAAAACGTTTTAGTCGGTAATATTGTTTTACATTCTTATCCCTCGAACCCAGGACGTAACAATATGTGAAGTCTGCTTACTCGCACTGCGCCAACGTGGAGGACTGACAAGAGACCCGTGCCCAGCTGACTGGATTTCGCTGATTGCATGCTATCAAGTAATTGACAACCCGAAGAATATAGTCGCACGCCTCTCTCAGTAGAGCTGAGCTACATCTGATGATGTCGAGATGAAGATGTATCCAGAGGTGTATTACAATCAAGTTTCGAAAGCCATGATTACCGTTTATCAGGCACAATTTTAGACTTCATATTGCGACTAAGAATTTTTTAACAGTTTTGAAATAAATTTATTTAATTTGGACAAAGTGTTATTGGTTTTTAACCAATAACGTAGGCACAGCAGTCGCATACGTAGTGTATGTGACAGCTACGTCTTCGGAGCAAAAATATATTTAAAAAATGTATGTAGGCAGGCGGTCATCTATAGAACCACCAAACCAATCGTAAAAATTCTTTGACTATCTTTATGATGCGAGGGTGGTACTGACGTAGATTTTCACATAATTATTACAACCATTGAATGGTTCAATATCGTTGAACTGCCACGCAAAAGTCTCGAGTTCGGCACGCACCTCTAACTTCGAAGTTATGTGCGTATTAAATAGTTATTGATCGCTCGCTTAACGAAAAAGGAAAAGACCGTAAGAAAACCTGCACATCTAAGAGTTCTCCATAATATTCTCGAGGATCTGTAAAATTTGCCAACCTGCGCTGGGTCAACCTGGTGGACTATGGCGTAACCCTTCTTGCGTCGAGAAGACTTCCTAGCAGTGGGAAAGAGCAGGGGAGTGGAGGACACATGGCTAATTTTATATTACAATGTATGATAAGAATAACTCACCGACTTTAGGGATTGTGAATGGCTCGTCTGCTAAAGTCGACAGCAGCTCTGGTAACACGCTTGAACTCAACTTGTCTTTAAACGGCGGCAGACTGGACATGTACTTAGTGTCTATTAACCTGAAATTGAACATTCATATATACTTAATTATTTATGACATCTATACTAATATTATAAAGCTGAAGAGTTTGTTTGTTTGGTTGAACGCGCTACTGTCAGGAACTTCTGGTTCGATTTGAAAAATTGTTTTAGTGTTGTATAGCCTATTTAGCGTGGAAGGTTATAGGATTATAATATAACATCACGCTACGACCCACGGGGACGGCGCAGTAATCGTAAACGCGGGGAAAACCGCGGGCATATCTAGTAAAGGATAATAATAATATCAGCAATCATACTACATATTTTAAATCGATATTCCCCGCCGCGTCTGTCTGTCTGTTCGCAATAAACTCAGAAACTACTGAACGGATTTTCATACGGTTTTCACCAATAGACATTTATGAGGCAGTTTTAGGTGTATAATTTGTTAAGGCTTTGTACTACACGTGCGAATCAGGGGCGGGTTGCTAGTTTATAATAAACCTTTAGTACCCTTTTTGTTATTGATATTTGTATTCGTTTTATTTTTTATTGCTAGCTTTTGCTTGCTTCTTTTTTTTTAAATCCCAACTTATATTATAAATGCAAATGTGTGTTGTTTGTTTGTTACATTTGCATGTCTTGACTACTTGACCGATCACTATGAAATTTCGCAAACACGTTATCAAGGGCATGGACTAGAACATAAACGATTTATTTTTAAAAAATGTACTATTCCTGAGGAATAGAAATTTACTGACAAAATCTAGATTAAAGAGTTTTTTTCTTTTTATACTACTAAAGTGGCAAAGAAGCATTCGGCCCACCTGATGGTAAATGGTTACCGTAGCCTATCGACTCCTGCAATACCAGAGGCATCACTTGCGCATTGCCGACCTTGTAAAAACCTATTAACGCCCTTTTTGAAGAACCCCATACTGTAGTCTTGTGAGAAAACCTGGGCAGGGAGTTCATTCCACAACCTAAGCGTGCGCGGGAGAAAATTCCTTTGGAACCGTTTGGTGCGGCACCAATTAGGTTGTAAGGTGTGAGAATGACATCCCTGCCGATGGCGAGCGGTGCGATGATAAAAAGTAGCTGAGGGCATCATCTCGAACATTTTGTCAGAACACAATCCATTATATAAGCGGTAGAACACACAAAGGGAGGCAAAGTCCCGTCTGAGACTTAGTGGATCAATACCATCTGTGAGTTTGGCCTCATCGACAATTCTCAATGCTCGTCTCTGTACCGCGTAAAAAGGATCAAGCTGGTATTTTGGTGCTCCTGCCCAAAGATGACTGCAGTACTCCATGTGAGGTCGGACTTGCGACTTATATAGAAGCAGTCTTTGCCCCGCAGTGAAGTACCGCTTAGCTCTATTGAGCACACCAAGCTTTTTGGAAGCCAGCTTGACCTTGCTCTCTAAATGACTGCGGAACTGTACATCACTTGAGATGTCAAGACCAAGGATTCCAATACTCTTGGAGATGGTGAGAGGCGTGTTCTACAGTTGTGGAGACACAGTAAATGGGGTTTTCTTAGCGGTGAACGCGCAGACTTGTATTTTAGCTGGGTTAAACACGACTAAACTTAGTCTTCCCCATTCAAATACTCTATCTAGAATATGTCCGATTTCAGACACAAGCCGTTCGCGGCTTTCCTCCACTGTGGACCGAGGGATATTAGCGCGGCCCGTGTAATAAGTATCCCCAGTACTGCCATCCGCATATCAATGAATGCCATCAATTGACAACATATCATTGACATGTAGCAGGAACAGCGTCAGGGACAACACAGACCCTTGCGGGACGCAAGCATTTATGTCCTTGCGGTTAGAGCAATCACCGTCAACCACAGTTTGGATGCATCTGACCGACAAAAAGCTGGCAACCCATTCGCATAATCCCTTGGGCAGTCCGTAAGATGGTAACTTCGATAGAAGACCTTTGTGCCAGACCCGATCGAAGGCTTTCGCCATGTCCAGGCTGACAGCCAATGCCTCACCTTGGCTCTCAATGGCTAGTGCCCATTGTTGTGTGAGATACACGAGAAGGTCGCCAGTTGAGCGACGATGGCGGAATGGCGGATGGCGCCGTACCACATACTATCCCGTATTGTCGGTCACTCAACAAATCGTGACCCTCAAGGTACCTCAGGAGCCGAGAGTTGATCACCCGCTCCATCACCTTGGAGAGAAGAGAAGTTATGGCGATAGGTCTGTAGTTCGATGGGTCAGATCTGTCACCTTTTTTTGGCACTGGGTGAACGAATGAGGTCTTCCACGAAGACAGAACTTGTCTTGTGGAATAGGAAAGCGAGAAGAGGCGCGTCAATACTGGACACAACTCACGAGCACACTGCTTTAGTACCACTGCCGGTATGCCATCTGGCCCGCTCGACTTATGAACATCTAGAGACATTAGTTCCCGCCAAACCTCACGTTGTGAAATTGAGATTTCAGGCATGGAATGACCGCACCACGGGATAGTAGATGGTACGGCGCCTCCATCGCTCATAGTCGAGTTTGAGGCAAAGAGAGAACCCTGCAGGGCTTTCGGAGTGGTGGTAAGGACGACTGACAAAAATTACATTCGGCGGCCTTGGCGAGGGACTAGAAAGCGCGACTCCCAGAAGGGAAGTTGGCAAGTCGCTCGCCAATTCTGCCGACGAAATCAAACTTAGCCCTGACAACCACCTTCTTATTGAGCCTCGAGGCAGCATTTAGTTTGCGTTTCACTTCGGGGATGTTAGATTCCTTGTTTGTACAGGCCGTGGTCCAATCTTCATAGGCAGATTGCTTTAAGGTTCTAGCATCTCTGCAGGACTGATTGAACCACGGTTGTTTTTTAATTCCTGCGGCGATCCGCGGGTTTGGGATGTAGCATTCCATTCCCGCAAGTATCGCTACCGCAACAGTGCTAGCGCAGGCTTCGGGATCACCTGAAGTAAAACAAAGCTGCCTCCACGGGTACGCTGCCTAGAACTCTCGCAGCCCATCCCAGTGTGCTGACTTATAGTGCCACACTCGACGCCGCGTGGTGCCGGAGTGGATCTGCTTGCGCAAGTGGCACTCGCGCTCGCACAAGGCAGTGGTCAGAAGAACCAAGAGGTGCATCTACCTGGATGGAGTATCCATCCGAGCGTGTAGTCAGCAGAAGGTCCAATAAGGAGCTGGTGTGGGTCTCTACGTCTGGTATTCTGGTAGGACTATGTACCAGTTGAGAAAACCCATAGGCCAGAGCAAACTCATGAGCAGACCTGCCCGCAAAGTCAGTGAACCGAGAACCAAGCCACTTTACGTGGTGGGCGTTAAAGTCTCCTAAGATCACTAATTATGCAGAAGGGGCTCAAGAACTTTGTCAGTCGACGATTGCAGATGCTCAAAGAGACAATTCGTGTCTGCGTCACTGCTATGAGACTTGTAAAGACACGCATAGATACAGGTGTGGCCTTTGTAATCTACGCGTAACCACAAAGTCGACAGGTCTCTGTCTTCAAGGCCATGAAGACGGCGACAGCAAATATCATCACGGACGTACGTACACACAGGACCCCTGCACGACGTACAAAATTGTGCTCTAACATGTAGCCAGGGAGATACGATGTGTCGGTCGGGCATGATATTTGCGTCTTCGTAAGGAAGAACAAGGTCGGCTTCGCTGTCTCCATATGTTGATGGACAGTGTGGATGTTCGAGTGAAGTCCTCTTATGTTGCAGAAGTCCAACTGTAATGTGGATGAGGATGCCGCTGAATGAACATTTCTTCTATTCTTTATGGCCATATTTTATAAAAGGGGGTATACAGGATATCAGGAGATACTGTACTATCAGCGCAAAGGACAAAGACGTGTTTACATCTCACCAGAGCCTGGCACAGGTAGAGCGAATTGCCGACACGGCAGCCGGAAGGGCCCCCGGTCCCCTCCCGATACAGTAGTCGAGTCCGCTCCGGTCTCCTCCTCCGGCAACAACTAATGCATAGGGAACTTTACACGGGCTGGCGGTTCAGCCTCCCAGGGCGGAGATTAAGTAATCCCTGGGTTCGGGAACCCATTCAGCCTGCGGGCGGCCAGTGGACAGCCGTTTCACCGGGTCTCCCTGACCGCCGCGTCGACACTTCGCGCCCGTACAAAGCAACGGCGCTCACATAATCACTGATCCTCTCGCTGACAGTGCAGCGTCTCCTCAGGGAGCACTGGCACCCCTACTCACCGCAGGAACACAACACACGGTTATTTTGGCTGCGGTCTTCTGTAGGGTGGAGGTACTTCCCCAGACAGGCTGCTCCTGCGAGAGGTAACATTAAACAGTTACCTAGTACTAAATAAATGCGGATCTAAGATTGTTTTTATGTTTGTTTGCTACGCTTTCACTCCTTAACTACTCGACCGACCATCAGTAAATTTCGCATACACGTTGTCAAGAGTACAGAAAAGAACATATGGTACTTTTATCAAGGGAAAAAATCTTGTTCCTCTGTATTACTGGCAAAAGCTAGACATGTATAGAGTATTATCAAGGATCTTACTTCGGGAACATACAGTGTGCGAACTCTTTGAAGGAAGAGTAATCAGAGGGCAGTGGTTGGAAAAAGTGGTTCAGTGTGTGGATGACATCCAGCAGCATATTGTGACCGATCACCAGCTTCTCCTGTGAAACAATAGAATATTACATTGTATAAAGAATACTGTACGAGTACATGGCTCGCGCTTCCTTTACTAATTATTATCGTATCGTTCATTTTATCATAAGTTACATAAATCGCATCTCATGTTAACTATGCAAATACACTGTGTACCAGTAGCACCCTGCCCACTTGGAAGCAGCTGCTTGATGTTTGATGCAGCTTGATCGCTTGAAGCTTTAGGGATATCAATCCAGCATTCTGGCAATCTATCATGCAGGTCTAACTAGTACAGATACCAGTCTCTCTTATTCATATTTTTGACAATGTAACACTTAGTTTAAGATCTAGTTTTTAGAAATTTCTACTGGCAGTACATAACAATTAATTATAAACTAGATGCAGTGCATCAATTTCGAGTCAGACCAGTTAAATTGTGTGTATGTTATAATAGTAAACCTCTCGTGTGTCGTGTGAACACCAGGTGTTCATAATCGCCAAGGCCTTTCTTTCACTTTTTTAATCAGACGCTCGACGGGTTAATAGTTGATTTTTGGTTGCTTTGATGGTGAAAACATGGTCAAAAGCCTGTATGCAGTGTCGTAGCATGGCTGTCAGCCGCTCCGAGCGGCAGAAAATTATGTCACCCTCTCATTTAGGTATTTTAATTTAAAAGACTAGAATAGAATTTTCGGCAAGAACAGTCATCATTATTGTGTATTGGACATCTACCCTTGAAATGGTTCAAATATTTACAAGTTATTATTATTATATATTGTGAAATTTTGCCGCCCCCTAAAAGTGCCACCCTGGGCGGGCCGCTCCTGCCGCCCACACTACGCTACGCCACTCCCTGTATGTCTAACAGCTCTTAATATTCTCGAAGAAATGAGAAATCTTGCACTAAACAACCATGGTGAGCCATGTCTAACATTATACCTATCTGGATTGGTTATAAACAAAATCATAATTACTATACTCACAGACTGACTAATCATGCGCGCTACTTTAGAGAAGCCCACAGCGTCATCTAACTCGTCCCATTCCTTCTGCTTCCTCATCGCATCCACATCCTCTAACTCAGCATCAGGATTTCTTCGTGTCACTTTCAGTACTCTGTAATTGAAAGTATAACATAATTTTAGTTTACTTGTCATTTGTTTTAAAAGACCAATTGATGCGTGAGAAGACTCAAGAAATTGTATACTACATAATTAGGTATGTAGCAATGGTCCACCTGTCCAGATTGTAGCCAGATTAAAAGGAAAGAAATGGGGCAGATAGAGACAGGAAATTATGCAAGAGTTTGGAACAAGCACTTACATTACAAGACAAATGGGCTTAAAGGTTCGCACGAAATGTGCAATACGACAATTAAACAATATATATTGTTCGATGTGTTTGTGTTGTGATTTAATTCAATCACATTGATATAATTTAAGTGCGAAACAATCCCATTTGAAAAATAAAGCGGGCAAATCGACACATAAAGAAATATTTTTATTTAAATTTATTTTTCGCACAATTCTTGCGAACAGATTCGTGCGAAATGACCAAGCCAACAAATTATTCTTCTGCACATGAGCTGGATCATTAGTAACATTAACAAATAATCGGCTATGGCCTATTTCACTTAACCTGTAAGCTGTTGATGTATGTATGTAAATATACAAAAATGCAAACACATCACCTGTTCCTATTGTCCAAAACTTTGGTATCAACAAGTATGTCATTCTTGAAGCGTGCTCTCAACTCTTGGAAGAGTAAAAGTCTTATAAATGCATTCACTCTGTCTATCTCCATCTCATCCGATGTATTGTCATCAATAAAATCTTTCACTTTCTTACTGTAAATGTAAAATTATTCTATTAAAAATGTATAATGGATTCCAATTTGTGGTGATAACTTGATACTCGTATAATCCTTAACATACAATACACAATAGCCGATGGATTATGTGGGCATATCATACCACTATAAATACTGCAAGTGTTATAGATTATGGAATGCTTCTTTTATCTACCCTAGGGTAGAAATCCAGATCTTTTTTCACTATTAATCAATGATCAATGGAAGTATAGACCATGGTTTTGGAAATATAGGTTATTTTCAGCCAGATATGCAAACATTTAGAAGAGTAACAAAACATTTTATGTATAATACATTTCTACCTAATGCCTAAGGGTATTGAGGTCTGATGCTAGGTTATAGTAATGCTAAAGATAACCCTTTCAATGCACAGAAAATACAATGCTATGGTCATAATGCTCTTACTCTTATTCCAAGTGCTGAAATTTAATCACCATAAGGAAAAAATGGATAATCATGTGCAAACATTTAAGTCTTTGTCACCTTTGTTTCAATTTTTGCAAAGTCTTCTGTAATATGGATATTACCTAAAGTGCAGGGCATCATTTTGAAATAGTATAGAAGGAATTTAGTAAGATTATATTCCCTGCTATCAACAGAAATCTCAAATAGATTCTTATTAGAATATATAGTATGCCATATCCACAACTTATAAATATGGGTACTCCATGCTTTCAAAAGAAGTTATTTTACCAAATATCCTCAATTTGTTTTTTGTTTTCATCTGGTATTTTCATTGGTTCCTTTTCTTTTGAATAGTTCAATTGCTTTTCTGTCAAGCTCTCTTTTAGCTTTGTTTCAGTAGTCTCCGTCATGTATGATATACCTGAAAATAGAAAATATCTGTAATTTATGTTATGTCAATATACAATATATGGTGTACCTTTTTTCCAATTAATACAGTGGACCCCGGTTATCCAGCCTCTGTCTTATCTGGCGCCCCTATTACTATTACTGTACATAAAATATATTTCACATCTTTATGAATATATTGCATGTTTGAACAGTTTGTAACCTGCGCCTGTATGCACCACCACTTTTGCACTTGACATGTTGTAGTACAAATAGAATATTATCACTTTGATTTGTAATTTGTCACATACAAGGTACTCTTTTTTAATAATTCTGGCATATAAGCAATTTGGTTGTAAATACTGCAAGCTTATATTTAAAAAAATATTATATTATAGAGGGCCTATGGCATACTTTATAATCTGACAAAATTGATAGTCCGACACCACCCTGCAATATGTTTGTCACATTACCGGGGGTCCACTGTAAATCTTGAAAATTGGAGATTCTAGTATTTGATATAGCTAGTACTAGCTCATTGGCTACATGGCTAATGTATATGGCTACAGTTCATTAGGTCCCAGATTCTAATCCTGGGTCCTGCCCACAAAAAAGTACATTAGTAGTTTTGTGGTCAAGAAATTCTCAATGATAGCCATGCCATTATAAGTAACTATTGGTCATGATCTCTCTTATTGAGTCATATTGTCATCACATTGAAATCATTGTGATGTCATCCATGCAGTTTTTCTTATAAATATGTTCAATTCTAGCACCTGTGTATTTTTTAATTCAGAGATGTTTTATGCAGTCTCTATTCAGAGCAACTCATAGGTTATAAATCTCACAGTGTGGGCTCAACCCTATATCCCATGATATGAGTATCATATATGAGAGGATATGGGATTGACACACTTACGTTCACACACATAAGCACTATAATATCGCCTGTGCAAATGGTTAGGCTCTGTTAAGATTGATCATAAATATAATACACAGGTTCAATATTTTTCTGCCTGCTATAGTTCACAATGTTATACTTATTAAACATTATGATATAATACATTAAAAATAAATTCTTACTTCAGTCTCCAAAATGTCACTGAATATATAAATTTAGATAAATGAAAGTGATGATTTTAGATATTGGATAATTAGAATCACCAAAAATAAGTTTAAAACATGAGCACAATGTTAGCTAGCGTGTACTTACCTTCCTTGATTAATTTATTGAAATCAAAGCCATTCGCCGCCAAGAAATCCATACTGGAACTTTGGCATAGAAACATCCTTTCTGGGGCTGGCCGCCCTCGCGGGAATAGATAGAAATTATATGCATCATTCATGTAGTGTTTCCTCTTTTCATCCCAATAGAATGCACACAAACCAAACTGTATCAACATAAATTCACTGCACCCATTCAATAAACGGATATAATATTCCTCAGGCAAGTCAAACGAGGACACATCCCGACCATTTATGAGCCCCGTAAATTCTGCATCAATCGCTAAATAGTCAGCTTTTTTTATAGATTCACTTATTAACGGCAGTGCCTCCTTAAAATCTAAAAAGGTATATTGTATATCAATAAACATTTGCCGCGCAAACCTAACAATGTTATTCTCTCGAAATATACTTACTGCTTCGTACTACCTCCATAATTTACATGTAATATGGATTAATGATTACAATAACAACATCTAAATGAGAATATGGTATCAAATTTTATCACTTAAATTACTTTGCTACAGAATACAATGCAAAACGTTGTTTCACGCAATGCGCGCGCGGAATGTAGGCTTGGGCAAAAAATATCGATATTATTTCATACAATTATCGATATATATTGTCGATATTTGTAGTCACGATATATCGATATTAGATATTTATTTGAGAGTTTCGAATCCGTATAAATTTCGACATATTTTTTAACGTAACTCTGATTTCGTGTTTGATGTTACTAGATACCCCTTGCATGCTTCTCGCACACCGTTAACTTTAAAAAAATCCCGCCGCAATGTTTATGATATATAACAGGCTGTGTGCACGAAAATACTTATACAATTAAGCCATCATTGCATCAGTGTGAGACGCATAGAGTAGTATAAGTATAATAGGAATAGAGAGCCCACTCAAGCAAAAATTTTGCCACTTCTTTTTCAACGCCCGCTAGTGCCATCTTTTATTTAGTTCTAAGAACTATATGCAAGTACCTACTTAGAGATAGCTATATGCGTATATATATATATATATATATATATATATATATATATATATATATATTTGTAGCTATATCGTGTATATTACATATAAATATAGGTATGCATAAATTGTATTTACTTTAGGGTAAAAATAAAAACAGCAATTATTCATACCAATTCTTTATTGATTACAGAAATTAATGGTTCACAAATAAAACATAAAGAGGAAATTGGAATAAGGCGCTATTTTAATTTAATAGATTTATGCTTAGTGGTACGATTGAGCTGATCTTTTTATTTCACATTCCCCATCATAAGTAATCATAAAAAAATTTGCAGACAAGGTTCTGTTTATTGAGCGACACCAGCTACAATTTAATAAATTTATTGAGACGTTCACAAAATAATCTTTTATATTATGTCATTGGCATGTTAATTTATAATATGTTATACTTATCAGTGTATCACATATTAAATTTATTTTTAATTCTTATGTTGTATTCTAAAACGTCTCTTTTTAAAAACGCACCGGTAGAATTTTGTATATATTTGAAGGTATTTAAAGTTTATTTAGATGGGTAGCACGGCCATTTCTTGTTGGTGTTGTATTCTTTTGAAATCACCAGGTTAATAACAGCGAAAGGCACTAAAATCACAAAATTCCACTAACACATGCGCGTACGCCGTTTTGTGAAATTTGTGAATTGTATTTTTATAATATGTCAGAAATGTCTAAATCCGTTTTGGACTCTAAGAAAATAAGTAGATGGCAAACATCCAACTCTTAGTTTGAAGTTTTAAATTAATAAATCGAAGTCATATGATACTAATAAATCAATAAGTATTGTTATGAAACAATAGTAATAAAATTGAAATTTTTATTAATTAACTAAAAATATTCTACAATCTATGTTTGACCAGTAACATCTATCGTGTTAAATTGCATAATAATAAGGAACCAATACAAGAATAGTTCTTAATTTGTCCGCTTTTGCGCTGCAATCGCCTGTCAAATGTATATATTCTAACTGTGATGAATGAATGAATGAATGTAAAATATTTATTTGCAGAAAAACAGTGGTACAATAAGGTCGTACAGAGTTATTTGTTCTACACCGTTTGTCGCAAACGACATGCAAAAATATGATAAGAAGTAACAATCATTCATATATATCCTGTCATCATCCTTGGATTCTGGCATACATGATTGTTATAAATGAATTATATCAAAAAAAAAAAAATATTACTAGTCATTATGATGATAATTATGAAACAATGATCCATTATGAATGGATAAAAATGTCCAAATAAACGAATAAAAAAAAAAAAAAAAACCACTGGATGAGACGTATGTATATGATATGACCCTGAAGTTAACAGACAATTAACAATTTTAATTCAACAAATCAATTACAAAAAAATATGCACATGTAGAAAATTTAAAAACTAGATGTACAATTTTTCACTATTGCTTTTTGCATTATTTATCGTATTGAAAAGTTTCAAAAATTATTAGATGTCGGCTAACATCAATATCATGAAATTATATAAGCATTTTCACGACAAGTTCAGCGCAAGCGCATCCACCATATTTTAGAGGCGGCAATTCAAAAGTTTCGGACATTTTTCATACAAATTGTTGAGCACACATACACATACACTGCTCATAGACGTATAAACAGTCCGAAAAACAGAGCAGATATTATGACATGCACACTGAAAATAAAAAGGACTATACATGCATATTGACAGCGCGGTGCCACCAAAAAAGCGGATCGGAACTTCTCGCGTAGGTATATACGTCACATAGCCAATAGATAAAACAACAGCACTACTGGTTTTATTAAACTGCTTTTAATTGTTTAGAATCGAGCATCAATAAAAAATACTATTTTCCTCATGTCTATTCTTTTTTACGAATTTTGAGTACTTTGGGAATATGTATGAATAATTATGTGATAACTGACGATATATCGATATTTTCATTTGATAATTATCGATAATGACAAAAATATCAATTCGATAAATATCGATATTTTTTTTCACTTGCCCATCCCTAGCGGAATGCGCCCCGGTAGCAGGGACGGCCGGTAGTCGTATCGCATTGTCATGAATGTCATGATCATACATAGACAATAGTCAAACGTCAAAAAGAAAATCCGAACGGAGTTGCCCTATAAATTCAATCAAACACCGATCAATATCCTTGACTCAATTAAAAATCGGTCCCTCAAAGATAAAGTATCGGTACTATAAGCACAGCAAAGAAACATAAAACAAGAGAAAGGAGTAAGAGGTGTAGATATCTGTAAATCTCCGAACATATTTTCACAATTTTAATACAAAATCATACTTCTTGATGGTATCATGCTTCACGCAGTTGCGAAGCGATGCGTCTGAGCCTACACAGTAAAACGTTGCAATCACTTACTTGTCTACTAAGATCTGTATCAAATATTTCTACAACAATTATTTCTGTGTCAGCATCAGCATGTAATCAAACAGATTCGATTCGCTCATACATTTAGAAATTCAAAAGAATTTCAAAATTATATAGCAAAGGCGTAAGGCAACCGGCACGGGCGTAGACGTGGCGAAAGCATAGCATGGATACATACATATATCGAGATCCAGATGCGATAAAAATTATACAGAAGAAGCAATTATATAGCAAGGATATATAAAGCAAGGAGTGTCATTAGCATATAATAACAAGTCCTCTTCTTATTAAGTACTATATATTAACAAGTGACATGCCTCTTGCGCACTGCTTGTGAATAATTCACGACGTCTTCTCGCATTTTTATTGGAAATGTTTTGATCATGCCTCTGTCAAGCCTGTAGGCTAATTTTATTCACGTAATTAAATAAGTTCAGTTGCAGTACAGTTGCAGTTAAGTTTCGATCAAAACAGCCCTTTTCGTATTCTCGTTATTTTTACAACCGCTGTCAGATACGCTCGCGTCAAGTACGCGTCACGCGAGCGCTTTAGAGTATTCTACTGCTGCGCGTTTTATGTACGTGATTCAGATCGCAACTTGATCGGTATTCACCTATTCATTTGACGTCTCAAATGACAGTTTAGTCCGATCAACGTGAAACGTCAAACGTAATCGATTCCATGCGATTACTTAGTGAGTAAATTAATTTCCCTCATGTGGCCACAATGCATGTGGGTAAATTTAACTGATGTAATGGCCCAAAAGCCTGAAAGCCATGTCAGAAGTATTAGATACGACTGACGTACAGTTGACGCGCAGCACACGCGCAGTTTACGCATAGCTTACGTGCAACTCACGCGCAGCTAAACAATTACAAGAATACCATTTTGGACGTAAACTTAATTGCAACTGCACCGCAACTTGATCAGCGTGTCAAGAAAATACGTGAATTAGCCTACAGTAGGCTAATTATTAGTAGTAGTAGACCTGTAAAAATAATTATTTTGTACGTATAACGGCGATGTTCGCCAAGTGCGAAATGGCAGCCGGACCAACATGTGGACGCTATAATTGGCTAAGCGCAGACCAACACTTTTGATTTGTGTAGATAAACCGACACCGCTCCGAAGTTAGACAGGTGGTCGCGAGCGACTGCGAGTTGTTACAAGCTACGCAAATTAAGCTCTATACACGTTGGCGCTTGCCTTCATTCGGCCGACTAGGCGAGTGATACCAAGAACTGGCAAGATAAGCAAATACACCGTCTATACGTTGATATTGGCTGTCACTCAGCAACGTTGGGCCAACATGTATTGCCGGCTTTAAACAATTAATTTCATGCGCTTATCACCGAAGAGGGGTGTGCAGAAGTGACAGTAACCTTTCGCCATATCTGATATTTTTCAAGAATGTTTGCCAAACAACCTCTTTGTCCCACCCGCGAATTAATCCTGAGACTAATATGCTGCAATAGTATACACTACCGGTACGCGACCGAAGTAGTCACAAGTACCTAAGGTTTACAATACATATAACATACATTTTAAATAATACATACGTTTGAATAAGAAAACAACAATGGTTCATTTTAACTCATATTTATTCCATTTTAAAATTCAACTGGAATGAAGTGAACACACACCATGACATCACATCTCACAATAAATAAAGAAAAATAAGTTTTCCATTCCTAAGTCAAATTAAAAGATCCCCTATCATAAGGATATGTCATAACATAACTAAATCTTTACCATCGGTGGTGATCGTTACCATCGGTGGTGAATAAATAAATTTATTGAGTTTTCAATATTTTTTCAAGATGATTAGATAGTTTTGTATAGGCAGTAATATTTCTATAAACGTGAATATTCGCCTTTACTTTCTTCATTAGAAGTGGAGGATCTATGTCGCTGAGCTTCAAAAGAGCATCTGAAAAAAGAAAACATTAATGGTTACTTTAAAATGAGACACAGTGTGTATTTTGTTCTTGAACATACAACTTTTTAAGTCATGTTGATTGTGTCCGTTTATTTTTTAAGAGATAGAGTTATGGGAAGAAAGAGTCATATAACATCTGTCAGATAGTAGTTAAACAAATACTTTAGCTGCAATACACAAGGTCTCATACACGTCCGCACACTGCGGCGCTGAGCGACAAATGGCGCCTAATTCCGTGCCATTTGTTTATATATGAGCCGCGTTCGTTGAATGCGTGCGCACAAGCTCGTTACGTAATCATAATAATATCGTACTATCCTGTGATTAGTCGATTGTAAATATTAGCTCCTTTTGTATATAGCTTCTTGCGTGACTGAAACTGTACATATAATTAGGCTAAGTTTATTCCAAAATATAATCTATAATACATTTGTATTCTACAACATACTCTGCATCTCTGGACATCAAGCTACAGTAAACCTTACCTTACATACTAAAAATTAAATTGACTGTTTTTGCAATAGTTTGCGAGTGGCTTTATTGCCATCGTCAGAACGCTACGCGAAAGCTAAGTACCAGGACTATTTTAAAGTTTGTATAGTGTATGAATGAATCTAAAGACTGCATGGTTGAGCTCGTGGCATCGGTTATGCCATTTGTGGTCAGTGGTCGCCCTACTGCTGCCACTGCACCGATTTTCATAGGTTCAATTACCCAATTACCACACGGGACGCGTGGAGCACAACTATTTGTGGAACATTTGTATGACCCACAAATAGTTGTTTCACATCTGGGAGTACTTTGTATCCTTTGTTTAAATGTTTGCAAAGAAAAGCGATATTTTATCCCTTTGCGGAGATGAAGCTCAAACCACGCGCAATCGTAGTTTCGAAGCGATCATTATGTCATCCATGCAATTTTATTTTGGAAACCAATTAGATCATAATAATAATGTCCTCCAGATCGAATTTCGGTCACGGCGGCCAATCTTAACGGAGACTGGCCAACTACGCAGGAGATATTATAGTGTATAAGTGCACTCTCTGTTCCCTATCTCTTATGATCCGACGGGACGAATAATCTGACTCGACCGGAGAGAGATCAGGCGCAGGACTAACGGCGCAACGTGCTTTCCGAGGCACGGGGGTGTCTAACACCGCCAACTTCCTAACTCCGGGCACGTGTGATTTCTCCGGGCTCGTAGAGAGAACAGGAAAACCCAACTTTTTTGGTTGCCCGACCCGGGATTCGAACCCGCTTTACTTGTATCACAAATAATTTAGTTCGTAAAGCGATCGCACGGTTTCCTTGGGTCGCGAATACCAGTCCTGCGTCATGGCGTATTTTTTTCCTTTAGTATGAATTTAATATAGATTCTATAGTCGCACTTACCGAGCATTTCCTTGCGGAAGGTCTCGTCAGGGTCATCGAGGTGTATGAGCATGGCGCTGTACAGCGCGTCAACGTGGGCGCCGTAGAGCGCGGTGTCGTAGGGCGGCGGGCGCAGCGCGAACAGCGCGCTCAGCGTCTGAACTGCGAACGAGCGCACCTTGTCGCTACTGTCGTCTAAACGCTTCAGGACAACTGCCAAACACAATACTAATTTAGCAGTTGATTTTCCCGAGGTTTTGCTTCGATTAAAAGTAGGTTAGGTTATGTTAGTAATATTAGTTTAAAAAAAAAATGCCTATACGACTCGTGATAATATAGCTTTCTAATGGAGACAAGAATTTTCAAAATCGATTGAGTAGTTTTTGAGTTAAATCGTCACAAACAAAGAAAATCAAATCTTTCCTTGAAATTAATCTACTATATACGTATTTTATCGCGTTGTTTATTTAACACTGTAGAGTTTAACAGTTTTAATAATTTTATTAGCATAAAAATTAGTAAAATTCAATAGTAGTAGTAGTGTAACAGTTTTCTTATGTAATAGATTCAGTTTTAAATAAACAACCCTATAAAATCCGTATATAGTAGTTTAATTTCAATGAATAACATTCGCGTAAACAGAAGACAATATTATGCAAATCTTTCATCTTTATAATATTAGTATAAATTGCAACACTAACGTTCGATTTTTGAAAGGCTTATTAAAATCAAGCTATTTGATTGGCTGGTGCTAATTTAGTTAGCTAATCACAGCAGTTAAACGCTTTTATTCAAGTTTGAAAAGGCCGTCGCCATGTTATAATATACAAATCATAATATGTTGTACTTATATTGATTTAAACTAAACTTAATTATTGCACAAGCTTAATTCTTGAGGAAGAGTTATTAGGCTATACATATATCATCTCGCTGCGAAGCACGGGAGGTGAGCAGTGATCTTAAAAATAAATAGGAGAGACCGCGAAGAACAGCCAGTACATACAGGGTGTAAGGGGAACGCTTCCGAAGCCGAAAGGCTAATATTATACTATCTAAATACTATTAAATACCGATAATAATTTACCTAATATTTAATTTTTTTGGAATTTGGAAGTTTGCGACGCCGCAATGTACATCTAACATAACTCGGGTTCAATGCCACGCGTATCAGTGCGCACGATAAAAAATATAATTAATCTCGGCCGCCCTAGCTCGCTCGCCGATACAAGTTCGTAGCTAAATAGGGTGAAGGTTTTGGTGTAATCCCACTTACCTAGTTAAATCCGCTGTGCTCTTATTTAATAATATTTAATAATAATATTATGAGATGAGATTATGATAGATGACTTATGAGATGCAGCTCAAACTGCGCCCCATTCACCTCCAGACAAATTCGGGCTCGTCGCAGCGTCTCCTTGTGAAGGCGGGGCATTAATGTGGGGTCTTCAGTACAGTCCGCACGAAGTTTTTCAAAGACGCTCACTATTCGTCGACGCATCTCGTCAGCACTGTCACACTCCCGATCAAACACTCTTTCTTTTACGTAACCCCACAAAAAATAGTCTAAAGGGGTGAGATCGGGGGAACGAGGTGGCCATGCGTGCGGTCCTAGCCTCCCAATCCATCGGTCACTGAATAATTCAGTGAGACGCTCACGGACGGACCTTACAACGTGAGGTGGCGCACCGTCGTGCTGGAACCACGTTAGCCGATACTGAGCCAGCGGTAAGTCATCTAGTACGCCATTTAGATGCTCGTTAATAAAATCAAGATAACGTGGTCCGTCGAGTCGCTGCGGGCGAAATACTGGTCCGAGTATTCTATAATTATAAACACCAGCCCACAGGTTAACTGACCATCGTGTTTGGTGCCCGGTCTCTTGGAAGGTATGTGGGTTAGTCTCTGACCACACGTGAGTATTCCTTCTATTCCACAATCCGTTCCTTGTGAATGTGGCCTCGTCCGTCCAGATAACGTGCTCGACGAAATTTGGTGCTTGATGTTGCTGGTCTATAAGCCAACGGCAATAAGCACGACGGCGCTCATGGTCACCGGGTACCAAAGCTTGCACTTTATGTATCTTGTATGGGCGCATCCTATTTTTCCGCAACTCCTTATGGATATACCAGTGCGACACAGTTATTCCGTCCCACCGTCGCATTAATTTCGCAGCACTTCGCGTGCCGAGGCGTGGGTTTCGACGAATGACATTAATTACGCGTTGTTCCGTGTGCATATCTACTTGTCTGCCACCACCTGCCGCCGCTGGAGCTATCGGTCGATTCTCTAACACACGTTGAAACGCTACCGTTATCATATGCGGATCAGAAGGATGCCGGGCGGTCGGATGTCTTTGGCGGTAAATCCTCAGAGCATGAGAAGCATTTCCTCGAGCTTCTCCCAAACACATCAACATATTCCCGTACTCACGAGCACTATACACATACGCCTCAGGCATTATTGTTAGCCAACGCCCACAAAACTAAAACGATTACCAGTAATAAACTAACAACTAAGTAAATAACAAAAACTGAACGAACTATAAAAAAACTTAACAAGAAACCAAACAATAACAATTTTACAAGCAAAAACGTAATCTAACAAATGTTTCACTCCCGCGCGGCCAAATTGCAACGAAGAACTGAAAACAGTTCGGGAATTAAGTTAACATAGATCAACAAAATACATGGAGCAATACATGTTGTACCTACGTTAGGTTAGTCGCTAGGTAGGCACCTACATTGTAAAAATATTTTGTACTTAGTTTAATAATTTAAAATAATAATTAGCAGTGTACGATAAATTTAAGACAGGTAGACAGTATGTTATGTATTATAAACTTTATGTAGGCATTAATATGAATTACGCCGAAAGGCTACTCGAAAGTAATAGTACCTAATAAATGGATTTTAAGATTGCATTTTTAAATGATTTACAGTTAAGAACCGATATTCTTCGAACTCTCTAAAATTTCGGCCTTTGTGAAAGAAGACTTAACAGTCAGAATAAAATAAATGTATTATTTAGAAGTCTGAATAAAAAGACGATGTGTCCTTTTAATAAGAGGTATCGAAAATTTACATTATAAATGTGGACATACATAACATTATTTTACGTACCTACTTATAAAACGGATTGTAGGTAAAATACTGCTTTTTTACCGACACGTCTGTTTATCCAATCACTGCAGGGCGCAAACGCAATCCGTTTCGCGCATGCGCGAATTTCGCGATGTGACCGCGAGTCACGCGTCACCATGGCAACGCGGCGCGGATCGGTTGCGAGTAGCAAGTAGAAAAACAGTCGATAGGCATTGTAACTTCGTTTATTAACACTATTTTAATAATCGCGTAGTGTTTAAAATCAGAGATGGTTTAATTAAATTAAAATGTGTCATCAATGTCATCATAAACAGTACACAATTCTGGTAAAACTTGCAAAGTGTGAAGTTATTTGTGTGATTTTAGGCATCAAGTAGGAATTATTTGGAATTATTTAATAGAAGTACAAAATAATAAGCGCGATAATAAGTTTTTAATATCTCCGTGTCAGGGTTAGTTACGCTTAGGTATAATCAAAATTAAAAATTGATTCTCAGGACTTACCTAAATGTATGCCGCGACAGGGTCGACTCCTATCTAGGGATCTAACTAGAATAACTTTTACTGAATATTGCATCAAGTCGGCCGACGAATTAAAATTTATTATCTAGAATAACTAAAATTATCGGGTGGTCCTTTATGGGTCACAGGGATTATTTCAAGGTATCTAAATTTGAGCTAGCTTTTAATTAATCTTCCAACAGATGAAATAAGAAAGTGAGAAAGAGAGATAGAATTTAATAACAACAATGCAGTCGGCGCGGCGCAAGCGACGGCTGTGCATAGTGAGTGTGCATGTCGGTAGCGGCAGGCATTAATGCCTACTGGTGACGTAGCGCGCGAATCATTGACCCCTAGCGTCAGCTGTGCAATTTTATTATGTACATTGCAGTTCCTTCTAAAATGGGAATTAAATTTATTTTCTTTTTGATATCCGTTTTATTTGGCTGTCCGAACATAATACAAACGTAAAAAAGCAAAAAAAAAATTCATAAAAAAGGAATTTATTTTCGATTTTTTTTTGTGGTATCCTATCAGCCATCACTACCACCAGTCTTAGTTTTCGGGAGCGTTTCCCTGACACCCTGTATATATACAGGGTGATTTTGAAATCGTGTAATTCCTTTTAACCACGCATTCTACTGGTGATATAGAATAACCCTGACCATATTATTTTTTTGGAAAAATTAATGAATTGTTTTTTTTCGTGAAATGGTTTCACTTAGTCATATGTTAACCACCCGAGGCAATTTTATATTTTTACAAATAAAAAAAAAATAACATGTCAATAATTAATGTCGTAAGTAATAACGGGCGGTACTTGCCGCGACCTACATACCCCTTCTCGACGCTTGCGGCGATCGCTAGCCGGCACTGCGCAACCATTACCTAACCATTAAACCTTATCCATTCTCATAACCAATTAAAATAATCAAGAGATCTAACAATAACCTGAGTTACTTACTTTCCTCACTTAGTTAACAAAACTACCTATGATTGGATTTAACCTTATGATTAATAAATAATTGCCTGATACTGACTACCTCTGTTGTACCTAAGATATTTACTTACACAAATATCAACCCAATAAAACAACAGCTGTTCTGTAAAGAAATAAATCCTATGAATCAACATTTAAAAATATTGGAGGTCAAAGAACTTCCTAACCAGCTCTACCGTACCTACCTACCTAATTATCACAGATTACCAGTTTCTACGACCAACACATTCATAAATCATAATACACACCAACCTATGTTTATCTACATACCTAAATGTAGTACCTACGTACGACAAATGAAAACAAACTTTCCTTATCTCGCAAACATTCACCGGAACGGTAAATGCATAGTTACTCTTACATGTGTTATTTAGATTTGTAAGGTTACACACGTAAACATGAATGCTTCAAATAACACCGCTACCCACTACCTACACAAAACTCCAAGGATATGACCAATAACTTACTTACGTATAACATTTACCTAAGTAGAATATTACAAAGCGACCGTAAGACGCAGCATAATATCATATTGAAAACTTTAATACTTACCAAAACTACACAAAGAACTTAAAATCAATCCAATCATGTGAACAATATCAGTTCAGTTGGTATGAACCAAACACGTAAGTAGATACATATTCACTTCACGCATCAATAAAATAACGTAGCTTTAAGTACAACCTCACTCGTTTAGCAAAATAATGATTATTCCATGTTAATGTCGATAACTAGATAGAAATATCCAATTCCAGCTTATTAAACATTATTAAGAAACAAACCATCAGCATCGATATAATCGCGACGCCTGCACACGACAGTATAAAAATAATGAAACTGATATTTTAATACTTGTGTAATTTTTTGTACGGCTTAGTCAAACACATAACATAAACAAGCCATTTTAATACTTGTGCCAGTGGCGCAAGGTTTCCTTTTCAATACAGGCGGTCGCCTTTGTGTCATCCTGTATAATCGCCAACGCGGCCGTAGTTACATAGTTTTAAACTTTATTACTTACATATTAAGAGTGATTTCGCCATGCATTATTGTGTCGGCAAGTTACTTTACGTATCAAATAATAGGTATAACGTATAACAATTCAAAGCAAGGAAAATGATACGTTACGTTTTGGCCGATCGCGATCATAAGGTCCAGGGCTCGATACCTGGCTCATGCCTCATGATGCTCATTCGTACCGAAACTAAATACCTACCTAACGAGCAACGGTAATATTTAAGTTAACGAAACACTACGTATTCTTTGTTATCGAAATACATAAAAATATGTTATATTAATAAAACAAAGACATAATATCACACAAAAAACTATTATTTAAACATAAAGTAACTTGCAGATAAAAATTAAGTTACAAAAAGATAGGTGAGTAAACGTTGGGTTTTGAACTACGACCACAAAAATACTATCTACAGTTTAAACCACTCGGCTATGGCGTTCTTGTCATTGCCGTCTAAATAAGCATTCCAATAAGGACTATAATGATGTGGCAAATTGATAAAATTTAAAAATATTTCTTTAATGCTGTGACACGAATTTACGCTTATTAACCTATTTTTTAGACAATAATATTGTCTTATGTTTACGCGAATGTTATACATTGAAATTAAACACTTTATACGGATTTTATCGCGTTGTTTATTTTACTTTAAACATTGTTATTACATAATTTTGAAAACTCTAACACTACTATTATTGAATTTTACTACTATTTAAGCTATATATTTTCTAATTAAAACTATTTATATTTAAGTTTACACTTTGCCCCGACGTTTTGGTTGCTTTACAGCAGCCATGTTCACGGGGAGACTAAGATAAGTAACAAAAAGATAGGTCAGTAAAAGTTGGGTTTTGAACTACGACCACAAAAATACTATCTACAGTTTTAACCACTCAGCTTTGATGTTCTTATAATAGACCTATTCTAGTAAATGTGGCCTCATCCGTCCACAAAATGTTTCTTTCCATCTCTAAAAACCAGGTACAAAATGATACCCTGGCTGAAAGGTCCGCTACGGTCATGTCTTGCACATATTGGAAATGATACGGATGCTGCCCAGACGCGTTCAGCAGCTGCCACACATAACTTTGGCTGACATTAAATCTTCGAGCCGCTTGCCGGGTGCTGGATTGTGGCTCTCGAGCAAAATATGCTATGATTTGGCGCCTTAAATGTTCGTCATAAGACGGTAAAAGGCCTCGTGCTTGTGCATGGCTGCGAACACTTAACTGTCCATAATCAAATAAATTCTGTACAAGCCCAAGTATCCGCCTTGGTGATGGTACAGGTGAGTTCGGGTTGCGATGTCGGAACCATAGCCTGGTCTCATTTAAATCCTGCGATCTTGCGTAATGCATCACAATTTCACCTAATTCTCTATTTGAAAGTGACGACATCTTGAAAAAGACACGTGCGCTCAATAACAATAAAAATATGTAGGTACTGATTTTATTTTAAATTATAATGTTTTATTTCTTAGGAAAACTAAAATAGCGGCATCGTTTGTCGGTTAGCTAAAAAGCGACACTACCTCAACAAGTACAAACAAGTATAGCTCTTATTTCGTCTACTTTGAGTTCAATTAACATTAGACAACATCGATCAAATATACCATAGTATATTTGATCGATGTTAGACACTATTTGCAGTCGGCTTTATGAAACGATTATTAGGTATTTTATAAACCGCTAAACGGATGACATTCTGATTTCGAACTTTATTATCTTTTAATTAGGAATGAAGTGCTGGTGCAGTTCTCGGTGTTTAATAATTTATTCGTCAATTGCCGGCACAGACAGCGGTGTCTCAATTGTCGCAAATGTTACATGTGTTAACATTTTAAAATTATAATACTTAAAATCCTAATTAATTATAATCGATTAGATCCAAAGATAATTTTATTGTCTGTGGTAATCATTTCTGTCAAACTGTTTATGACGGTTGGCATTCGCGGGACGATAGCATCACTTTGGTTTTGGCTGTTGCGAAGGAAGAAGTTCAAAGTTGTACGGTTGACCCGATTATTATCACATATTGTATATAAAATAATTATTATGATGTATAATATTGTCTTCTGTTTACGCGAATGTTATTCATTGAAATTAAAAAATAGATTGTGACTGCGGACTCTCATACATTGGTCAAACCAAGAGAAGCATAGGCACCCGCATAAAAGAACACATAGCTGACGTAAAACACAAACGCTCGTTGAAGTCTGCTGTGTGTGAACACGTACAACAGGGGACCAACCACTACCTGAGATTTGACAAACCACAGATTCTCGCTAAAGAACACCGATTCCTGCCAAGGATGCTTCGCGAGGCTATTGAAATTAAAAAACATCCCAATTTCAATAGAGAAGATGGTTGGAATGTACCACCAGCTTGGGATCCAGTACTTCAAATAGTCAAACCCAAGAAGAAACAAACCACAGCTAGACTTCATGATACTTTGAGCACATTCTGCGTAAATAGAAACACCAATAATTAAATTATGTTCAGGTACTTTGAAATAACTACACTGGAACATTGAGACAACTACCATCTTAGTCTCCCCGTGACCATGGCTGCTGAAAAGCACCCGAAACGTCGGGGAAAGTGTAAACCAAAAATAAATAGATTTAATAGTTTAAATAATTTTATTAGCTTATAAATTAGTCAAATAAAATCAATAGTAGTAGTAGAGTAATATTTTCAAAATTTTGTAATACAGTGATAAATAAACAACGCGATAAAATCCGTATATAGTAGTTTAATTTCAATATTATGATGTAATAAATCAAGATATATCTGAATCGTTTTACCTGTTGGTTGTTTTATTTTAAACATGTAAATTACGAATATCGTTTTAGGTTACCTTAGTAATGGTGTGTTGGTTACTGCGGTTGCGAAGTAAAAGGTAAATAAGTAAGTAATATTACTTTGTAATGGCAGGAATTGCCTAACACGCTGCAGTTGTTAAAAGTTTGTTAAAATTAAACAAAATAGCACTCACTGGGAGTTGAATCTAATCGTTTCCGTGTAAATGAAACAAATAAAAAATCACGAACAGAACTTCACGATACGTAAATAACAACTGGAACTTTGCGTACCTACTTGTTGATCCAGCGCGGCGCGGCGGCGGCGCGGCGCGGCGGCGCGGCGGCGTAAGAATCCAATCCAAAGAATTCATCAAACAATACTACGTAACAACGTAAATTACCTACTCAATAGTTAATACGAAATTGGGTGGCACAGAGATAATAAATGGGACGGCTGTGCATGAGATTTTAAGGGCGATTCGCCGCCGGTGGGACAATGATATGTATTAGGATTACAAAAAATCACGCTCAACAGATATAGCCGTAAGTCGGGTACTTACGGCTATATCAGAAAGACACAATAAACATATCTCATATAATAATATTATACAAGTCAATTGAAATTATTATACGAATTAAAACACGTTGCAATAATTCTTGAAGTGGTCGTAGGTTCAAATCCAACTTTTACTCATTTTGTAACTTAATTGTCGTAACATTGCAAAGATTTCGTGTTGCTTTTGATGTTCTGATTCTAACGGAATGTTGGCTCGATGAACTAACTATAATACCACAATATTCTTTTTACAATACCTATTACACAAGGAAAAAAATTAATCAGAATAGTGGAGTAGTGGTGTATGTAAGGGACACATTGACGGCTTGCGTGACGGAGCCAGATGTAATAGATGCTAACTGTTTACAAGTGGAACTATCAAATAAAATTACTATTCTAGGCGTTTACCGTCCACCTTCATTTAAAAATACGAACAATTTTTTGTGCTCTCTTGATCACATAGGTACTAGCAAATCTGTCGAACAGAAAATCAACCTTGATTATGGCCGGTGACATGAATATAAACTTAGTTTCGCCAACAAGTAGCCAGGACATAGAATACCTGTGTCTAATGGCGGAACATGGACTTTATCCTGCTATCACGAAACCAACAATGAGTGATGCATGCCTTGACCACATTTTTATTAATAGCGTACAGAGTGCCATAGGCGTAGTTTGCTCTTCCGATATAACTGACCACGATATGGTTATACTAGGTTTTACAGAAAACTCAGAGAAACCAAAGTTTCGTGATAGAACCACTATGAAACGAAATACGGAAGCTATAAAGTGTGAGCTACTAGCAGAGGATTGGTCGCTATTGCTCAAGACTAGTGATTTGAACGAAAAGGTAAGAAAGTTTTGCAATAAACTTTCCGAAGTGATCGATAAGCACACGACAATAGTTCCAATAAGTCACTCTAAATATGGTATACAACCTTGGATTACTCCTGGACTAATCCGCTGCATGCAACATCGTGACAGATTACACACTAAATCACGGAAGTTCCCACATGATGCGCTTTTACAAACTATTTACACGCGGTACAGGAATTATTGTAATGGTTTATTGCGTAAACTTAAAGTAGATTATGAAAACAAGGAACTCTCTAGTAGCACAAAAGACCCCAAGAAAATGTGGAAAGCCATAAAAACCATTTGTCATTTGAGAAAGACTAATAAGGAACCACAGGAACTGCTATCACTCCATGGTAGCTCAAGCCCGAAAAATTCTCTGAACATATGCAATGATTACTTCTCCACTGTGGGCGAGAAATTGGCAGATAATATCCTTGCTAAAATGCAATTAAACCAGGGTAATTTGGCAACACAAATCTGTCGTAAGGGACTACTAAACTCTTTTTTTCTGCAACCTACGGATGACTACGAAGTGGAGTCACTAATCCTCTCCTTACAAAATATGAAAGCACCGGGTATCGACGGAATTAGTAATACCCTCTTAAAAGAAATTATGACCGCCATTGTACGACCCTTAACCACCATCTTTAATCACAGCTTAGAATCTGGTATATTTCCCGACAGCTGGAAAATAGCGTCTATTGTACCTATTCATAAGGACGGTACTAGGAATGCCATAGAAAACTACCGCCCAATATCGCTTCTGACAGCCTTCTCCAAATTACTTGAGAAGATCGTAAACAGGAGACTCGTCAGATATATCGAAACTAGTAACCTTTTATCCTCCAGACAATTTGGTTTTAGGAAAGGTATGTCAACGGAGGAAGCTGTCACACTATTAACGAACAACAGTATGTAACCATCTTGACCGAAATAAAGCCAGCATCGACATCTTTTTGGATCTGGCAAAGGCCTTTGATACTGTTTCAATACCTATATTAACATCGAAACTGGAAAATCATTTTGGTATCAGAGGCATAGCACTGAACTGGTTTAAGAGTTATCTGTCTGAAAGAAAGCAATGTGTTAGGGTCGGTGACTGTGAAAGCGAACTTCGAACTACTACTATCGGTGTTCCCCAGGGCAGTATCCTGGGGCCTACCCTGTTCATAATGTATATGAACGATATTCATGATAGTATCAATGGGGAAATATTATGTTATGCAGATGATACCGCTATTTTGTATAACGGATCTACCTGGAGGGAAGCCTTCTCAAACGCTGAGAATGGATTGAGGCAAGTAAATACATGGCTACAGAATAACTTGCTTACTTTGAATACCAATAAAACAAAATATATATGTTTCCACAAAACCTCAATCTCAGCTCCGAAAAGTTGCAATGCTATTCAAATACATGAATGCTCTGGTCAAAGCCGCAAGTGCCACTGCAAAACATTGGTAAAAACAGACACCATTAAATATCTCGGCGTGATTATAGACCAAAACTGAAACTTTAAAGCGCACATTGGCTCCCTGTCAAGCCGTGTGCGAAAAACTGCAAACATTATTAAACTGCTTCGCCCTTCGGCTTCAATTGACAGTTTAAAGTCGGTATATTTTGCCCTAAGCCAGTCACTGATCACTTACTGCATTACTTGTTGGGGAAGCGCTGTAAAAACTGTAATGATTCAAGTAGAAAGAGCACAAAGATCAGTTCTAAAAACAATGCTTAGGAAGTCATTTCGTTACCCTACAAAAATGTTATACGAAGAAGCCAAACTACTTAACGTACGACAACTATTTATCTTAAAAACAATTCTTAATGTCCATAGAAAGATATCTGGCTCAAGAGATTACAATAACCTACTAACACGCCGAGTCTTCAGGCTACCTATACCTACTATTAACACAAGCTTCGGCAGGCGTTTCAGTCCATTTAAAGACCATTACATTTATAATAAAATAGTCTGTGCATGCGATATAAAACTCTGCTCTGTTAAACAAGCTCGGCGTGTGGTAACAAATTGGCTTACCTCGCTTTCATATGACTCCACTGAAAGCATTCTGGTGCATGTGTCGTAAACGTTTTTGAATATGCAAAATTGTATGTGCATTTATAAGTGTAATAATAGTATAAGTCGCTTCTTTATTTCTATCGTTAAATTTAATTTCTTTTGTTTTGTAAAAATTAAGGCTATGTTTTTTATATTAGTATTACTTTGTTACTATAATAGTTATGTATTAAGCCTAATGATATGTTAAAAATAATGTCGATCGAGCGCAATGTATCTAAACAAAACTGGTAATCGTTAACGGTACCCACAGGACAGGCTTGCCTAGTGTGGGGCCACCGGGTAACGCTTAAATTTGTTAATTTTATTTGGCAATAAACAATTTTTATATTTTTTTTATATTTTATATAATTTTCATCTAGAAGTTAATTTATGTTTAAATAATAGTTTTTAGCATCGTCTTTGTTTTATTACCAAAATATTATGTTTCAATGTATTTTTAACATGTACTACGATAACAAAGAGGTGGGTAAGTCTAAAAATGAGATAGAAAGAACTTAAATTTTATGCAAGTATTTATGTTTAAAAAATAGGTTAAAACGAGTAAATTCGTAACACAGCGTTAAAAAAATAATTCTTAAAGTTATCAAGTTGCCACATCATTATAATTCTTATTAAAATGGTTATTTAAACTTCAGCATTGTGAGTGTCATAGCCAAGTGATTAAAGCAGTGGCTTGTATTTTTGTGGTCGTAGTTCAAAACCCAACTTTTACTGACCTATCTTTCTGTTACTTATTTTTCATTTAAAAGTTACTTTTTGTTTAAATAATAGTATTTTGTGTGATATTTCTTTGTTTTATTACCATTTTAGTATGTTTTAATGTGTTTTTAACATGTACTAAGATAACAAAAAGGCGAATTAGTCTAAAAAATTGATAGAAGGTATACGAGACGTGTTTCGCTACCTTAAATTTTACGTCTAAAAAAAAGGTTAATATTATAGCGTAAATTCGTGTCACAGCATTAAAGAAATATTTTTAAATTTTATCAATTTGCCACATCATTATAGTCCTTATTGGAATGCTTATTTAGACGGCAATGACGAGAACGCCATAGCCGAGTGGTTTAAACTGTTGATAGTATTTTTGTGGTCGTAGTTCAAAACCCAACGTTTACTCACCTATCTTTTTGTAACTTAATTTTTATCTGCAAGTTACTTTATGTTTAAATAATAGTTTTTTGTGTGATATTATGTCTTTGTTTTATTAATATAACATATTTTTATGTATTTCGATAACAAAGAATACGTAGTGTTTCGTTAACTTAAATATTACCGTTGCTCGTTAGGTAGGTATTTAGTTTCGGTACGAATGAGCATCATGAGGCATGAGCCAGGTATCGAGCCCTGGACCTTATGATCGCGATCGGCCAAAACGTAACGTATCATTTTCCTTGCTTTGAATTGTTATACGTTATACCTATTATTTGATACGTAAAGTAACTTGCCGACACAATAATGCATGGCGAAATCACTCTTAATATGTAAGTAATAAAGTTTAAAACTATGTAACTACGGCCGCGTTGGCGATTATACAGGATGACACAAAGGCGACCGCCTGTATTGAAAAGGAAACCTTGCGCCACTGGCACAAGTATTAAAATGGCTTGTTTATGTTATGTGTTTGACTAAGCCGTACAAAAAATTACACAAGTATTAAAATATCAGTTTCATTATTTTTATACTGTCGTGTGCAGGCGTCGCGATTATATCGATGCTGATGGTTTGTTTCTTAATAATGTTTAATAAGCTGGAATTGGATATTTCTATCTAGTTATCGACATTAACATGGAATAATCATTATTTTGCTAAACGAGTGAGGTTGTACTTAAAGCTACGTTATTTTATTGATGCGTGAAGTGAATATGTATCTACTTACGTGTTTGGTTCATACCAACTGAACTGATATTGTTCACATGATTGGATTGATTTTAAGTTCTTTGTGTAGTTTTGGTAAGTATTAAAGTTTTCAATATGATATTATGCTGCGTCTTACGGTCGCTTTGTAATATTCTACTTAGGTAAATGTTATACGTAAGTAAGTTATTGGTCATATCCTTGGAGTTTTGTGTAGGTAGTGGGTAGCGGTGTTATTTGAAGCATTCATGTTTACGTGTGTAACCTTACAAATCTAAATAACACATGTAAGAGTAACTATGCATTTACCGTTCCGGTGAATGTTTGCGAGATAAGGAAAGTTTGTTTTCATTTGTCGCACGTAGGTACTACATTTAGGTATGTAGATAAACATAGGTTGGTGTGTATTATGATTTATGAATGTGTTGGTCGTAGAAACTGGTAATCTGTGATAATTAGGTAGGTAGGTACGGTAGAGCTGGTTAGGAAGTTCTTTGACCTCCAATATTTTTAAATGTTGATTCATAGGATTTATTTCTTTACAGAACAGCTGTTGTTTTATTGGGTTGATATTTGTGTAAGTAAATATCTTAGGTACAACAGAGGTAGTCAGTATCAGGCAATTATTTATTAATCATAAGGTTAAATCCAATCATAGGTAGTTTTGTTAACTAAGTGAGGAAAGTAAGTAACTCAGGTTATTGTTAGATCTCTTGGTTATTTTAATTGGTTATGAGAATTGATAAGGTTTAATGGTTAGGTAATGGTTGCGCAGTGCCGGCTAGCGATCGCCGCAAGCGTCGAGAAGGGGTATGTAGGTCGCGGCAAGTACCGCCCGTTATTACATACGACATTAATTATTGACATGTTATATTTTTTTATTTGTAAAAATATAAAATTGCCTCGGGTGGTTAACGTATGACTAAGTGAAACCATTTCACGAAAAAAAACGATACATTAATTTTTCCAAAAAAATAATTCTAATAAAAAAATAATATGGTCAGGGTTATTCTATATCACCAGTAGAATGCGTGGTTAAAAGGAATTACACGAATTCAAAATCACCCTGTATATATATAAAAATTCAATGTCCGTATGTATCTTTGAAACGCGAGAACAAATAAGTTGTTGAGGTATAGATTAGATTTTTTTAAACAGCCTTGGTTTTCTTCTATAGGAATACTTTTATATTACTTTTATCCTAAAGTTCCTTTAGGAAATATTATACTAATACTGACTCAGTTTTAAATTAAATTTAATATGAGACTGAGCCACAACGAAGCATGGCGAGTTTAGCTAGTTAAATATTCTAATATTATATTTTTTTATTAAGGTTTCATTCCCACATTAACTCCCACCCACAACCTACGGCTGCACTGTGTTTCGTCTAGAACATGCTAGCTGGACAAAAGTCATTGTCTAATTACCTGAAATTTATTACCTGAGCCTTTTACCAGATACCCAGGTGCCCCAATTCTGAGAATTGTTTTGGACACGTGTCAACTACTGATAAGGTAGTGAGGTTAGTATATAAGGAAAGGGTAAGAAAACCACTTATTAATTGCATTTTTGCGTGTACGGAAGTAACATCCTATGTCAGTGAGTTTAAGTTTTTTCAAAAGTGTTAGTGATGGATCTTCAAGTTAAAGGTATGTACTTTTTATTTCTAATAAGAAAATAGGTTTACATTTCCCCATTTTTTTTAAATAGCTCGAGTTTAAAGAAGTTTGTAAAATTTTGATGATTTTCTGAATTCATTGGACTAGAAACTACTTGTACCCGGGCTAGATTTTATATATAGCATAGCCATATCTGTTAGCTTTTAAATTTTAGTCATCTTAGCCTGCACACTTGAGTACAACTTTGTCATTTTGTCTGTTTTCTAGAATACGAATTCTCAGTCTCGAAAATGGAGTTTTTTGATGAATGGCAGAAACATGCTAAAGAGAACCGCAACAGTAGACTGTATGAGTTTATAGTGATGAAACATGATCTTGTTAATATCACGGAAGCATCTGAGCGGGAAATTAAAATGACAATTGGAAGATTGTCATCCAAATACACAGAAAAATGGGAAAAATGTGGGAAATGCCGTAATCGCTTCCTGACTAAGAATTCTGAGTGGTTGTCTGGGGATTTTACATTCAAAGCATCTGTCCACCTCTCAACACCATCATCATCAAGTAAGAGTTCGGTTCGTGGACGTCCATCAATAGATTTTCCTGAAGCAAGTGAAAAAACGAAAAGGAGACGCGTGGAGGACCTACTACACACGCGAGATATAAACCAGCTAGTAGCCGCTGCTGAAATATCGGCACGATTATCCGGACATCGGAATTTGGCTACTGTGATTAAAGAAGCAAGCCATAGTCCGGAAAAGTGCCAAGAAATGAAAAGATATGTGGGTGAAAAGGTACGCGAACAACCAAGATGTTTGTCCAAAGAGGAGGCTTTGGCATATTATGTGGATGCCAAATCCACGAGCCACTCTTATAAACAAACGAGGAAATGGAGCATCAAGGCAGGACACCAGGTATTCCCATCATTTTATAGTGTTAGGCAGGCAAAAATTGAATGCTACCCTCCCGAGGAACAGATTTTTATAAGCGAAACGCGTGCAGAAATTAAACTTCAGGCGGTTTTAAATAAAACAGCTGAACGTCTAATTTGTGCACAGCGTGAAGTTTTAAAATCTGTAGATTCTGGCTCATCACTCTCCCTTGTTAGCAAGTGGGGGTGTGATGGAAGTTCCGGTCATAGCACTTACAAACAAAAATTCTCAAATAGTGAAGACACAGATGAGTTTTTGTTTATGTTCTCATTCGTGCCATTTCAGTTACGTGACAATAGTGGTAGAGTTGCTTGGCAGAATCCTCGACCATCTTCTACCATGTATTGTCGACCGATTAAGTTTATTTTCTCCAAAGAAACAACAGATTTTACTGTAATAGAAACCAATAAGATTTTGGAGGAAATAAACCAATTGGTGCCAACAATAGGTAATATAGATGGTAAAGAGATATCGGTCAAACACGAATTACTGTTCACGATGATTGATGGTAAAGTGTGCAACGCTATGACTGAAACTTCGTCAGCACTTAAATGTTACATTTGTGGAGCTACTCCTAAATTTATGAATGATGAGTCTAGGGAATTTGTTGTAAATAAGGAAACTCTTGGTTTTGGTATATCTCCCCTTCACGCTTGGATCCGGTCTTTTGAATGTTTGCTTAACATAAGCTATCGTCTTGAAGTTAAGAAATGGCAACTTCGAGGTCAAAGTGACAAAGAAAATGTGAAGCAACGTTCGGCTCGTATCCAAGAAAGGTTTAAGGTTGAAATGGGTTTAATTGTAGATAAACCAAAACCAGGATTTGGTAATACGAATGATGGGAATACTGCTGTCGGTTTTTTGAGAATCCTGAACAGGCTTCAGATATTACAGGTGTAGATGTGACACTAATTAAGAACTTTGGCACTATCCTTAGAACTTTAGCTTCGGGTTACGATATTGATGTTGTTAAATTTAATTCTTTTACACAGGACACAAAAAAATTGTATCTTAGTCTTAGTGTATTCGTGGTATAAAATGCCTGTTACTGTGCACAAAATTCTTGTGCACAGTGTAGAAATTGTGAGATCGGCTCTTTTACCTATTGGGCAGCTTTGTGAAGAAGCTCAGGAAGCGCGTAATAAGGATTATAGGAGGTTCCGGGAGCACAATACTCGAAAATATTCACGTATTGCCACGAATAGGGATTTACTTAATATGTTGCTAATTACATCTGATCCTGTAATAAATGGCCTTAGGGAAGTGCCGAAAAAACCGACGAGTAAACTTCCTTCTGAGGTTTTAGAATTAATTATACCCCCTCCTGTAAATGTAAGGTCTAGTGTAAGTCATTGTAGTTCTCATCAAAATATGTCAGATTATATGGTAGATGATTCTTCAGAAGAAGAATTTAGTGATGCAGAATAAATAGAAGTTGTAAATAATATTTTACTAATGTTTTTTTAAGCTGTGTACCTTATCTAACTTTATTATTAGTTGTCAACATATTGTTTTTTAACTGCATATTTTTTAAGTAAACAGTATTGTTATTGAGTAGGTAGTAATAATGCCCTATTATGTAATTAGAAGCCAAGTCCTTAGTAGCACAATATTTTATGACTATTGTTATTTTTTTTCATTGTTATTTTTTACCTGTCTGACAATAAAAGATTAATCGCTATTATATTTTTTTATGTTGGCACACGTGACCTTACCTCCTGTTTTTTGGTGTTATATGCGCTAATACCCCATTAGAATATCATAATAAAGCCGTACGAACTAAAAAACCTCAATAAATAATTTTGTAGCCAGCTAGCATGTTCTAGACGAACCACAGTGGGCTGTCCGGGGTACGGAAAATGACAAAAGCTACTTTTCATCCAGAAATAAACAAAATTGGTGTCGTAGCTAGAAAACGTACCAAAATACAATTTGTGTAGTATATCCGCAGTGAAACATCCCCGTGTCGCGGCCAACGTTGCGAGGCAACAGATGGCACGCAGCGCGTGTTGCCGCGACAATGTCGAATTGTCGTCCACCAGCCCCGCCAGTAACGGTACCATCTTCTCCAGGAACGGGTCTAACGACTCCTTGGTAGGGAACAAGTTCACTTCCTGATTGTCAAAGTAAAAGTAAAAAAACATTTATTCATTTAGGTCACAAAGTAACATTGAAATTAAACACTTTATACGGATTTTATCGCGTTGTTTATTTTACTTTAAACACTGTTATTACATAATTTTGAAAACTCTAACACTACTATTATTGAATTTTACTACTATTTAAGCTATATATTTTTTTTCTAATTAAATCTATTTGTATTTAAGTTTACACTTTGCCCCGACGTTTCGGTTGCTTTACAGCAGCCATGTTCACGGGGAGACTAAGATGGTAGTTGTCCCAACGTTCTGAAGTGTAGCTAGTTATTTTAAAGTACCCGAACATAATTTAATCTTTGGTGTTCCTATTTACGCAGAATGAGCTTAAAGTATCATGAAGTCTAGCTGTGTTTTGCTTCTTCTTGGGTTTGACTATTTGAATGACTGGATCCCAAGCTGGTGGTACATTCCAACCATCCTCTCTATTGAAATTAGGATGTTTTTTAATTTCAATAGCCTCGCGAAGCATCCTTGGTAGGAATCGGTGTTCTTTTGCGAGTATATGTGGTTTGTCAAATCGTAGGTAGTGGTTGGTTCCCTGTTGCACATGTTCACACACAGCAGACTTCAACGAGCGTTGGTGTTTAACATCAGCTATATGTTCTTTTAAGCGGGTGCCTATGCTTCTCTTGGTTTGCCCAATATATGAGAGTCCGCAGTCACAATCTATTTTATAGACCCCTGCATCTTGTAAAGGTAATTGGCACTTGACGGATGGTAAAAATTGACTTATCTTCGTTGGCGGCTTGAAGTATGTGTTGATTGAAGCTCGCTTCAAGATGTAGCCAATCTTGTCAGTGACACCCCTTACATATGGTAGTATGGCAGGCTGGCGCTCGACTGTGGCTGTTGTCACAGATCCCACGGGATCTGTGACAAGAAACACCTGGACGCCGAGCTTCAACATGTCAAGCAAGTACTGCAAGACAACAAGCTCCAACAGCCGCGCCGCCGTCACAGATCCCGAGAAAAGCCAGCCACAGTCGAGCGCCAGCCTGCCATACTACCATATGTAAGGGGTGTCACTGACAAGATTGGCTACATCTTGAAGCGAGCTTCAATCAACACATACTTCAAGCCGCCAACGAAGATAAGTCAATTTTTACCATCCGTCAAGTGCCAATTACCTTTACAAGATGCAGGGGTCTATAAAATAGATTGTGACTGCGGACTCTCATATATTGGGCAAACCAAGAGAAGCATAGGCACCCGCTTAAAAGAACATATAGCTGATGTTAAACACCAACGCTCGTTGAAGTCTGCTGTGTGTGAACATGTGCAACAGGGAACCAACCACTACCTACGATTTGACAAACCACATATACTCGCAAAAGAACACCGATTCCTACCAAGGATGCTTCGCGAGGCTATTGAAATTAAAAAACATCCTAATTTCAATAGAGAGGATGGTTGGAATGTACCACCAGCTTGGGATCCAGTCATTCAAATAGTCAAACCCAAGAAGAAGCAAAACACAGCTAGACTTCATGATACTTTAAGCTCATTCTGCGTAAATAGGAACACCAAAGATTAAATTATGTTCGGGTACTTTAAAATAACTAGCTACACTTCAGAACGTTGGGACAACTACCATCTTAGTCTCCCCGTGAACATGGCTGCTGTAAAGCAACCGAAACGTCGGGGCAAAGTGTAAACTTAAATACAAATAGATTTAATTAGAAAAAAATATATAGCTTAAATAGTAGTAAAATTCAATAATAGTAGTGTTAGAGTTTTCAAAATTATGTAATAACAGTGTTTAAAGTAAAATAAACAACGCGATAAAATCCGTATAAAGTGTTTAATTTCAATGTATAACATTCGCGTAAACATAAGACAATATCACAAAGTAACACTTATGAACGTTAAAATATATAGGTTAGTAAGTTTACTAATTTATTGAAGCTACATTTTGGTTAGTTGCTAGGTTCCGGTAAAAGGCCTAAGAGAAGAAACCTGCAAGAAACTTACGGCGACTCTTTTAAATCGCCAATTAAATATAATTTCAGTTTTTTACAACTCATATCGACAAGGTGTTGCAGCCATTATACCACATATTACTGACTATTAAAAAACCTAAAAATAATAACAAAAATTACTTAATTGTATTAAGTTAGTAATAGTAATTAATTAAATTGCAACAAACAATAACACACCTATATTATACAATTTCTTAGGACAATCTACATAGCTCCGATTTCGTAGACACAATATTTGGGACACATGTATACCCCTGATTTCATATTGCCACAATTTTAGGGACATGATGTATAACTCCTGATTTAACATTGACACAATTTTTAATACTACCGATTTCGCATAGATACATCAATTTTTTGGATACCATGTAGACCTCCGATTTCGCATAGACACATTTTTGGGACACCATGTATACTTCCGATTTCGCATAGACACAATTCTTAGAGCTCTGGAGAGGCTTTTGACGAATATTAAAAGCTATTTGTAAGTAATAACCTTATCGCCCGTATCGCCATCCCCGCCCTGGTCGGTAACGAGCGTGTCATCCCTGGAGGGGTTGTCCTGTAGCGCGGAGCACAGACACGCGACGGCCGCCGTGCGGATGGCCTCTGCCGTCCGCCCAGCCGACCACACCAGGTTCGGCATTATCACTTCTGTTGACAACATTCAACCAAGTCCTTCAGGGGTACGAATAGACCCCATACTCAATTAGGTGCGAAGACACTGTTGTCTTCGCCATTAATTGAGTATGGGGTTTCTGAGTTGTTGTTTGAGAAGACCCCAACCACTGTAGATTGGGGTCTTTTCATACCCCATAAAGTTACCTCTCTACGTTGAGATCACTTCTCTGATCCTTTTATTTTTATAATATAATACCTGTACCAGTTTTAATTCATATGCAGCGTACAACTTCACAAACATTTGAACAACGTCAGAAAGAACACCCAGATTCGGAACAACCATTTATGGATCAAACATTTTTGTCCCGTGTAGGATTCGAACCCACAACACTCGGCGCAGTATCAGTGGCGAGGCGACCAGTTCAAAGTCAAAGTCAAAATCATTTATTCATTTAGGTCACAAAGTAACACTTATGAACGTCAAAATATATAGGTTAGTGAGTTTACTAAGTTACTGAAGCTACATTTAGGTTAGTTGCTAGGTTCAGGCAAAGGGTTTGAACCTATGATATATATTACTGACTATATAAATCTAAAGTTTATAATAAAAATTTTAAATAAATAATTACTGAGTAATGTAAAGGAGATGAAATAATAAAGATTTAGTAGAATTATTTAATATTAATCTGTAATAGACAGTAGGATGGCATGAGGTTGCATACACTTTCACTTTGTGACTATGCAAAGGCAGTCCGAGACTAAACGCGATTGTGCATTCATGTTTAAGTTTATTTTCAATAATAATTGAAATGGGAAGCACGGTACTTGAAAATATCACAAATAATCACGAGGTACCTCTAAATTACTAAATTGACTTATAAGTAATATAAAACTTTAATCCTGTATAGAACAAGCAACTAGTTCCATGAGTTTTTGTCATTCAAATAGTCGTTGACTGAATAATCACCCTTTCGACCTAGCTGTGTTTTTACGGCACTTTTAAATTAAAGTAAAGGTAAATTCATTATATTAATGGGTAATTTATTAAAGAAACGTATACTAAGTCCCGCAAATGTATTGTGAAATTTATATAATCGATGATACGAACCTACTAACTTATGCTTACTTCTAGTGTTTAAGTTGTGAATATCACTATTCTTATTATATAAGTGAATATTATGTTTTATAAACATAATGTTTACAAATATATATTGCAACGCAACAGTAAGTATGCCTATTTCTTTAAATCGCTCTTTTAGGGCAATTCGTGGACCTAAATTATAAATGCTACTTATTGCACGTTTTTGAAGAATAAAAATCGTCTCGATATCAGCTGCCTTGCCCCACAATAATATAACGTAAGACATGACACTGTGAAAATAACTAAAATATACTAGTCTCGCAGTATCTACATCAGTAAGCTGTCTCACTTTCCAAATTGCGTATGCGGCTGAGCTAAGTTTCCCTGCAAGACACGATATTTGAGCGCCCACTGAACTTTATGATATATATATATATATTAAAGTTGAACCCAAAAAATCTGTAGATTGAACTAAAGTAATAATTTCATTATTTAAATTTATATTTACGTTAGGACTCTTCACATTTGGTAATTTAAACTTGACACATTTAGTTTTTTTAGAATTTAGTAGTAAATTATTCGTCGTAAACCAGTCGTAAATTTGGTGCCTTTCGGTCTACTTTAAAAATAAGGAATGTGTCATCCGCGAATAAAACAATGTCACACATATCCTGTACAAAAAAAATATTTACGTACACTAAAAACAGAAAGGGTCCTAAAATTGAGCCCTGTGGCACGCCCATTGTCACTGGTAATCCAGAAGATCTACTTCCGTTAATATCAACGTGTTGTAGTCTATCGCTAAGGCAAGAATCAACTAGGTCAAGTGCAGTATCTGGGATGCCATAATGCCTGAGTTTTCGCAACAGCGTATGATGGTCAACCACATCCGTGTACTACATATAATTACAATAATAACTAGAATTAATTTCGTTCGTTTTGTTGTTTGTAAAGTCCCCTACTTTACAAACAATGCCCCCGGACTCGGTACAACCATATGTGGACTATCTAAAACACAACGTCATACATGCATTCAATTTATACTCTAAGATTTCCTTCTAATCAACTCTACCTTCAATAACTATATTCAAGAACGCCTCCAGCTTGTCCGTGTCACACTTCCTGAAGTTCGTCTGTCGCTGTAACAGCACCGTGGACAGCGCCGTGAAGATCTTCAGTTTGACCTCAGGATCCACCTTTGGAGTCGCCAAACACTCCTTCAGCAACGGTGCTATGAGGTGCAGTTGACTGCCCATGGCTGACCCTGGGAATAACAGAGCCAAATTAGTCTTTTTATTAACTTCATATGAACCTCACAAAAAACTGTGAGATACACCAACGGTTGTTTCGGATCTCGATGTTCTTTATATCCGTTGTTAGAATGTTTGTAAAGTCCCCGGGACACAGGAATAAAAAAAGCAGATGTTATTAAAAAATAAAAAAGAATCAATGAAGAGGTGTCAACGTAAAGAGTTAACTCAGTGATTAGGGACTATTCAATTGTATTTTTTAAACAAAAATTAAAATCCTTTTCGGGGTTTTGGTAAAAGGACGCTATGTGTTAGTCCGACCTGTGTGTCAAGGTGCAGAGGTATTGAGTTTAATCCCGTGGATCCTACTCTTACAGTTTTTGAGTAGGATTCTGATTTACATTCTATACTAATATTGTAAATAGAAAACATATCATTTTTGTTTTTTGGGATCGATAAACTCTGGAACTACTGAACCGAATCTAATATATCTTTCATAATTAGAAAGCTAGTTAATTCAGAAGTAACATAGGCATCATGCAGAGCAGTAATAATAAACGTGAGTGAAACCGCAGGAAAAAATATGGTGTCATCTATTTCCTCAAATCAGCGCTGTGTAGTGCTTGCAGTAATGCATGTGCCACAGCATTATGCTGAGCGCATCGCCGTTGTTTTTGTGCCGTCGCGTGAGACGTGCATCTGCACATAAACAACATTTTAATTGTTTTTAAAGTTTATTTATACCTATTTTTTAATTACTTTTTGTTGTACCCACATTTTAATAATAATTGATGATGGTGATGTTGCAAAAATAAAAATATATTCATGTTTTTTTCCATAACTAACCTTTGACGTTAATAAGTGTTACTTTGTGACCTAAATAAATACATGATATTTGACTTCTATTTGGCCTTACCCCATTGGTCAGACTTACCACAATGAAGCATGACACAGTCGAGCAGGCACCGGTCGGGGCTGAGCAGGTTCCACGTGAGCGCGTCACTCGTGACGTCAGCCAGCACCTTGCCGATGTGCTTCTCGTACAGGGAGATTAAACTCTTTCCACACTTCTCTATGTACCGCAACTTATCTAAGTTAGCTGGTAAATACAAAAATAAATGTATACAATCTATACCTATACTAATATCATGAAGAGGAAAGATTTGATTATTTGTTTGTTTGTTTGTAAAGATTTAACTCAAAAACTAATCAAACGATTTTATAAAAAAAAGTCACAATGAAAAGCTATATTATCACCGTGTAACATAGGCTATATTTTATAACTAGTGATCGGAATAGGTAGAGCTATTTAGGTTCATTGATCGCAAACATTGATGTTAATATGGATATTCCACGGGATTCCGACTGATACTACGGGATTTTATTGAATTTAATTATTTATGTCAATATGTATAAAATGGTTTATGTAAGCCAATAAGCGCATGAGCGGCGTTGTAAATTTTACGTCAACAGCACGCTATAAAACTTTTTGCCAAGCGCGCGACGTTGCCGCTTTGTTGAGACGCGTAATGTTGCTGCATTGTGGAAACAAAAGAAAACAATAGTGGGGTGTTTCTGTCGCTAGAGTGACGCACCTGTTTTTGTCTCTTTCTGCGCCATTAGAATTCAATTCTTTACCAACAGTAACTTGTTGTCTCACTCGATTACTTCGGTTTTTAGAGTGCGCTTGTTTGCTTCCTGTTGTGTTTTGTTGTGTGGTGAATATCTTCTGACCCTGGCTTATTTACTGGATTCTGAAACCTTCTTGCTACTACGACTTTGGCTAGCATTTACGGACTCTGATTTGACCTTATTGGATTGGACGTTTGGAGTTATTTTATTGGATACTGATTTGGTAAGTTCTATTTTTTAAGTAAAATATTGAATAAAACTAATGTATTAATCTTATTCTACCTTGACATATTAGAAAATTTAATTGTTTGGGCTTAGCGAAAAGATTGTCCTAAGTCGAACCAATAATAAACATTTTACATACAAAAAGTCAAGTACAGTGCTATTCGCACAAAACGCAAAATCTTTTCTTGTTAGCTAAACTTTATTAATACTAATGTATTCCAATCCAGTATTTTCTTGACTTTAAAGTATGTCACGCACGTGTCAATATTAACTTAGAAACTTATTAATAGAATGTATTAATTAGCTATACGGTAAAGTGCAGGAGTCATAGACTAACATGTTTGCAGTTCGTGCACATATGAACTATCATTGAACTGTACTGAGTGTACTACTTGTGTGCGATTAGCCGTACCCTCTCTTAGCGTAAATTAAAAACTTTTGATTGACTTTGCATTTTCAAACTTGCACTTGGAATATATATATTTTACTAGTTTTGTTTTTCGAACACTAAGTGTCGATGTGACTCTACTCAGAATTTCTAATTTAACGACATTTTGATTCAGGTGAAGTACTTCAACTGGACGTCAAGTTCTGTCAAGCCTGAAACAGTTCAGAAGTGGATACGTGACTATCCTGAGCTGATTTTTGACGCTGCCAGCTGTACTATTTACTGCACCAAGTGTTAAAGCCATTTATCAGTAAAAAATCTAATGTTAATCGACATATTGAAGGTGCTCAACATCGAGGAACATACAAACAGCCTCAAGAAGAATTTTATTTACTCAGTTTTTAATTCTTTGTTACATCCCCTGGTCGCAAATAAAAAATAATGTCTCCAAATTTTTTTTTCAAAAATACATGTTTGGTGTTTGTTGTTGTAATTACAATAACAAAAAAGTGCCTGACGAGTCGCTATTACCTCAATTAAAACATGTCACCTGTTTGGCACACACTTCATCGCGTATCAAAACAGATACGGTTAGAGTACCATGATGTAGATATGCTAATATCCAATGTGAAAAAAATACTTTTAAAAGCTCCTCGCAGAATAAAAGTATTGTAAGATACGTATCCCAACTTACCTCTTCCCCCACAACCAATGATAACTAGATGGGGCACTTGGCTCGAAGCTGCATCGTATTATGCAAAATATTATGAAGAAATAATAAATGTTATTTCAGATTAAACAGCCCTGATTCAATGGCAATACGTAATGCGAAAAATATTCTGGAAAAGGAATATCTACGGAATCAATTAGTATAGAAAATCATTATACGATTATTTTATTTTCATTAAAAGAGTTGCAGAAACATAATTTAGCATTAAGTGACTCGTTTTTGGCTTTTGATCAAGTCAGAGCTGCTTTAAATGAATGTAATTCTGATAGAATAAACAAAATTGAAAATGTTATGGTTAGGAATCTGACATTGACATCCTCAGAGAATATGAAGGAAAATTATCGAAAAATGATGTGAATGACGAAATTTTGTCATATAAATTCGCTTCACTAACATCAACAAATGTCAAACGCTCGTTTTCCACATATAAATGGGTGTTAGATGTAAAAAGAAATAGATTAAAATTAGATAATTTAGAAAAAATAATGGTGATTTATTTTAACTTTGGTCATTCTCAGTCTTCTAGTGAAGCTGAAGACGAACCAGACCAATAACATTTTTTGTTTAAATAAGTGAATTATTGTTGAAGCGTATTGATTATTTTAATTAAGATTTTATTGTAAATACATATTGCTCTATTTGATAATGTTTTGATTTTCTGAGGAACAAATAATTTGTATGGTAATATGTTTTTGTACAACTTCAGAATAAAAATGTTTAAATGATTGTTAATCCTTGAATAAGAAATTGTTACGTAAAAAAATATGTATATGTGGTTTAATGAATCAAGTTTATCTATTTATTATACTATCCTTAATTCCGTCCTTCTTATATTTACCCGTCAGAACGGAAGTGTAATCTTTCATTAGTCCCGAAGGCGAGAATAGTCTTTTTATGATTTTACTACTTAAAAACCAAATCCCGGGACTCGAGGAATAAACATATTATTCTAACCTTTTTTTTTTTTTTTTTTTACGTGCGGTAATGCAATGATGCATATCCCTCCGCGGGGGCGGGCGGAGGGATTATGTCGGACTCGCCGGGGTAAAAGAAAGATGGAATAATAGGAAAGTACCTCCCGGAATACCGACTAAACCTACCACGGTGTTCCTCGACAAAACCACTATCGACGGGGCCGCGCGAATCGCTTTCGCATGCGGTCGCGACCCCGCCGAGGTTACGAACACAAGAGACCTACCCAAAGGACTCACTCGAAAAAATTCCCTACTGTCTCCTTCCTAGAGGGGAGACGGACTCGAAACAGAGGCGCGCGTGGGAACACGCACGCCGCCTCTCGGTCCTGGTGCTGAACGGATGGCGGGCAGGCCCACAAAGCCCGCCACCCCCAGGTCAAACCTCAGGATGGCTGGAGGTCATCGCGCGCCCTCCGGCGCCCGGCTCTGCGGTTGGGGAGAGGGTTTAAACGTCCCTCTCCCGCTCCGCCGCCTCCTTGATGGAAATCACTTCCTCGCAGAAGGAGGCGACGGCGTTCCACGACCTCTCACTCCGGACCATAGACTGAACTACGGCCGGGAGCGAGAGGGCAACCAATCCGACTGCCGCGGTCAAATCACGGCGCTGCGATGCCCAGGCGGGGCAAACCGCCAAAGTGTGCAGCGCCGTGTCCTCTACAACGTCGCGGCAGTCGCCGCAGTGGTGACAACCGGGCGTCTCTTGCCGGCGTATACGACACAGGAACTGGCCAAAACAACCGTGGCCAGTCAAAACCTGTGTCAGCCGGAAGGTGAGGGCGCCATGCCGCCTTTCCAGCCACTCCTCAAACACGGGACTTACCGCCACGATCGTGGCGTGCCCGATATTATTCTAACCTACGGCAAGTACATAAAACAGCTCTACCTATTCCGATCTCTGTTTATAACTGACTCCATGGCGCAGCGATAGTGAATGCGACTGCTGTGCATGAGGTCTCGGGTTCGAATCCCGGATCGGGCCAACAAAAACGTATTGGGTTTTCCTGTTAAAATCTCAATACGAGCCCGGAGTTAGGAAGTTGGCGGTGCTAGACATCCCCGTGCCTCGGAAAACACGTAAAGCCGTTGGTCCTGCGCCTGATCTCTCTCCGATCCTGTCGGATTATCCGTCCCATCGCATCATGAGAATTAAGGAACAAGGAGTGCACTTGTGTTTGCGCACACGCTTGTGCACTATAATATCTCCTGCGTAGATAGCCATTCTACGTTAAGATTGGTCGCCGTGATCGAAATTCGGTCTGAAGGACATTATTTTATTTTAAAGAAAAGTACTGTTACTTAGCCTATTTTTACGCAAGCTAAGCCGTGGGAAAAAGCTAGTAATTTAGATATCAGGTAGAACACAACAAGCTTATTGTAATTTTTATTTTATTCATATAGTCTAACTAAACTAATGTATGGCTGTTACACCTACAGTAGTACAACATTATACTTAATTGGCGATTTAAAAGAGTTGCTTACAGATATTTTTTCATAGACTCAACTCTTTGCCTGAGTCTAATTGTAGATTTAGGAAATTCACTAACTAATAACTAACATTTTAAAGTTCATAACTGTTGCTTTATGACCTTATCGAATAAATGGTATTTGACATTACAGGGTTAAAAGTGCTCAATAAATTCTTTAAATGAATTATCGGATCATTTATTATTGGTCACAAATTACTTCTATTCTTGGTGACCTCTGCAGCTAAGCTATAAATAAAAATTAAAAGCATATTAAACTTACAGATGGCCATAAACTGTATCTGGTTGTCGACTGGCATGGCGTAGATTGTAAAGTTGATAGCGAACAACTCGTCTGCGACGGCCGTACACGCTTCCCCGCATAAATTCATAAGCGCTTCGCATACGTGCAGCATTTCTGTCTGGTACTTCAGCTGCAAACAATATTAATAAAAAATAACATTTATTTCGAATATCGATACAATTTTAACACCACATAATTATTCTTCTCCCTAGCCTTTATTATTCCCAAGTCACTTGGGTCGGTTTTCTAGTCTAACCGGATTTGACTGGATATCAGTTTTTACACGGAACGGCTGCCACCTGACCTCCGCAACGCGAAGGCTAACGATACCCCAAGGCTAGATCAGTGTCAGGATATTAGGGCACTGACTTCCCAATAACGACTGCCATAGATGTTCATGGCAGCCGGGACCGACAGTTTAACGTGCTCTCCGAGGCACGGAGCAGGCGATAATTGTCAATCAATACGCACATCATTTCGAAATGTCATATAACTTCCTAAAGTCAGAGGTGCGCGACGTGGGTTCGAACCCGAGACCTTCTGCATTGCAGTCTGTTGGTCTCCCCACTGAGCTATCGCTGCTATATAAGAACACATAATTATTATACAAAATTATAATTAAGACATTCATGGTTTGAACTGTGGTACCTACGGTGTATTAAACTTGTGTTATGGCTGCATACAAGATACTGATATTAATAATCATTTACATTATACTAATTTATTTATTTTTCGTATGTGTGCTGAACAATGAACATATTGTGTGAACAATATTATATATCCTGGGTTACTGTAACTAAGTCCAGACCACCGGCGGAAGTAATATACAGAGTGTCCGGTAATCAATGGATAACCTTGAAATGTCTTATAGTAGAACAGAAGGCCGTTCAGAAAAAATGAAAAAGAAAATATAAATAAAATATATATATTAAAAAGTGCAAGCTATATAAGCATAGCATACTTTTGACTGTCTATCTGTTAGCATAATTAGTGTTTAATAATAAAACAACAAAAAACCGATGGATTTCATTCATTTATGGTCGTAGTATACAAGAAAGTTAAAAACGGTAATTAAAAAAAAAAAACACATATATAATAACACACGTAGTTAGGATAGATATTTTTTCATATTTTTCTGAACGACCATCAGTTCCACTATAAGACATTTCCAGGTAATCCATTAATTACCGGACTCCCTGTATACAAGCTTGGTTATTCCATGTACCTTTTAGATGACTACTATGCCTCGTAGATGCCATAACTATTATGGTCATACCTGACATCACTACAACTGCAACGTTTAGTTTGGTTTGGTTTTTAATTTGTGTCACTGAATTAATTGAAACTCTCAATGCTTAAATTTATTTATTTATTAAATCTTTACATACATCCTAACTATAATAAAATTATAAATACGAATATGAGATTTTTGTTTGTTACGCTCTCACGTCTGAACTACTCGACCGATCATCATGCAATGCATACACTTTGTTAAAGATACAAAAAATGACAGAAGTACTGTTTCCGTGATATAGAAATTTATTGATAAAATCTACATTAACGCGAGCGACGCGGGTAAAGCTAGTAGCAAAAATGGAAATAATTGGAAAAAGAAGAATAAGCAGCAAGGCAGCTACTAACCTGCCTAGTCCTGCACCTATCAGGGTCTGACATCTCCTTGCAAAGTTCCACCATCATCTTCTCCCGGAGCAGTTCAGCGCGGGATCCCTTGATGATGTTCGCAATCACCAGGAGGACAGACCGGGAGTCCACGTCGGCTTCAACGAGCGGCCACCACGTGTTCGGGACTATGAAGTAACCGAACAACTCAGCGGCGCGCTTCACCTTTGAACCAGAAGAAATTTATGATATTTAAGGACTATGAAAATGGCACATCTTAGCTAATATAATAATTGCGAATGCTAGTTTCTTTGTCACGCTTTTACGCATTAACTACTCGACCGATCATCATGAAATTTCATATATACGTTGAGTAGCAGAAAGGACATAGGCTACCTTTCATCCAGAAAAAGGCACTGTTAACCTAACCTACAATTAGGTGAGCGAAGCCGCAGACAAAATCTAGCATGGTATAAGAAAGGCGCATTGGTTATTTGTTTTCTTTTTGAATAGTCACTAGGGGGTCCGACAGTCGTAGTACTGTACAAACGTGTTTTTTTTTTAAATAAGCATATCTAATCCGTCTACACTGGAACATTGAGACAAGATGGTAGATCTTAGTCTCCCCGTGACCATGGCTGCTGAAAAGCAACCGAAACGTCGGGGAAAGTGTAAACCTAAATATAAATAGTTTTAATAATTTAATTAGCTTCACAATTAGTAAAGTTTAATAGTAGTAGTATGTAGTGTAATAGTTTCTAAATTGTCAAATTCTAAAGTGTCAAATAAATAACGCGATAAAATCCGTATATAGTAGTGTTACGTGCTGGGTTCGACGGATAAGAATATAAAACCATATTTCCGACTAAAACGTTTTATTTTATCACACAATTAAATTTAAAACACTACAAACACTATACTACACTTTTCCACTGTAACTGCTTCAAACTCCGTAGTATTTTCGCTTCCTTTCGCTTCCGTTCGCTTCGATGAACACTTGATCGCTTACGATAGTAAACTGACTCGGCGGTGCGCGTGCGCTCTATTTATACGCGGGTAAAGCGCTTCTGGAGTTTTCCAGAAAACGTCACACACGGCACGCAACAGCGCGATGATTCGAGAATGTGCCAGCGCTCTCTCCACTCAACTCGTACCGACAAATACGTAGTTCCGTAAGATGTCAATAGATGGTGCTGTAATAAATTATTATTAGAAACCGCCGACTCTTCCCCACAGTGCTGACAGAGGGCATTAGCCGTAACAGTAGTTCAAAAAATCTAACCCGTTCTCGAATCCACTTGAACACACACAAAAAATTTCATCAAAATCGGTCCAGCCGTTTAGGAGGAGTTTAATTACAAACACACGCACAGAAGATTTATATATATAAAGACTAGGCTTTTATTTCTTTACCGGTTCAGAGGCTTGCCTTTTTGTGAAGTGCCTACAGACACTGGTCTGTGGGCATTTTAAAAACATACAATACCGGTCACAAAGAACACTCATTTTATTGCACTGAATGTTGCTGGGTCGATGGCCAAGGAAATCTAATTTTAAATTTGTATCTACAAATGTATTTGCTACAAGTCTTATGCTATGTTCGTTTCAGAGGTATCTCATGTATAGAAAAACAAAATAATTGGAAAGAGAGGAAGCCGCTACGTACACTCGGAATGCCCACTCAACTATTCAATTTCTTATCTTATATCTTAAAAAAAGGAAACTCGCGCATTAGGAAAAACCTATTACAATAGAAAAAGGTTGACAATACCAAACACCTCTGGATAGGTTCAACCGCGTCGTGGCTGAGCGTACAACTTGCAGTATTCTCCTTCGAACACAAAATATGTGTCGACACGTGTTTCACCTCAACGCCATGATGAGGATATGTTTTTAAAGTGCCCACAGACCAGTGTGTCCTGTTTCCATCCTTACCTCAAGAATAACTCTGGGGTCTTCGTCCCCAGCTCCTCTAAGCAAGGCAGATAAAATGGTCTGGGCGTGCTGCGTGGACCCCTCTTCAGCACACAGTATCAGCCAGCATAGTAATTGTGCCACTCGCAGTCTGGCATCGGCTTGCCATCCATACATTTCTGTAACGATGGTCAAATTGGAAAATGAGAACATTTTATTATGAAATATTTTTCGTTTACTGATCTCTTAACATGATTCTGCGCTAATGTTTGCAGAAATCGTAAGGACCCTTACTCGAAGATCGGATTGGTCAAAATGCTATTTAGTTGTGTTTTTAGGAAATTCACATATGGAGTCTGCAAATGGTGGACGGCGGGATAGTGTATGAATGTATGTAATATAGTTTGTATTGAGATAGATTAATAGAAGTAGTAGAATCGCCACTATAACCCGAAGCAGACTATCTAGGAAGAAACTCCAGCAAATATGCTGGCGTTTCTTCCTAGATAGTCTGTCTCTGGTAATTTAATAGTCATAACCTGTTCAGAAGGAAAGTACAATCCACATAGAAAAATATTTTGGACTAGGTTTTGCCCGCGCTTTCGCTCGCGTAAATGTAGGTTCGATTAAGTTGAGTAGTCCTTTTTCTGGATGAAAGGTGTAGCGACACTGCTGACGCTTTAGTTTTATGACGCGTCAGCAGTCGCTACAAAGATACCCTATGTCATTTTCTGTTCCCATGTCAACGTGAATGCGAACGTGAATTGCATGATGATCGGTCAAGTAGTTAAGGTCACGCCATAACTACTTGACCAAAATAAATACTTTGACGTATAATAAGACGATCACAGAATTATTAGAGATAACTTTCTTCTTTTTAAAGCCTTAGAAAAATACTCTAGGTTCTTCAGAAAACCCACCTCGTGATATAGCCGGTACAATCTTCCCAATATTAGACTGCACGAGAACTCTGCATCCAATGTTAGGACGCTTAACATCAGGGTAGTGGGAAGGCACGTCTTTGAGAAAGTCCGTCTTCTTTTTCAAGTCTTCCTCGTTCTCCTCCATGTATTGGAGGCCGATGTCAGTCCAGAGAGATGTGGCAGCCTCTCGGATATCCTCCATCACATCGCTCAAGCTGGACAAAAAGAGAAGTATATTTAATTTAAAAAGTGTGGTGGATACGCCACGCTTATAGCACAAAGACGACATCTAGTTCTAATAACGCATATAAGAGGCCCAGGTGGGCCGTGCTCACTCCAGAAAAATTATTCAGGACATCATAGCAAGGACTATTGAAAGAGGATGTTTCTGATATTGGATAATTTTTACTAGCAACTTGGAGCCTGGAAATGTATTAATTTAATAGACAGCAACAACGACTATATCGTAGCACATTTCTTTTATTTACGTCTATCCTTTACCTCCGACGTTACCTTTTTACTGCTCCTAGTGACAAATGCTTGCCAAGCTGATGCTAAATTTTTGACAATACTAAGTTTATACGCCTTAAAGATAAACCTCGTTAAAAGAAAGAGAAATCATAGCACTCGGACAACACCGAAATCAGCAGTAGTTCATTGCAGAACCTGCACTCGAGTGAGAGAAAAATTGCTGGAATCCTACTGTGTTGGACTGCCTACATTTCCGAATAAAACAGGTGAAGACTACTGCGGAAAATAAGGTGGTAGATAATGCTACTAACTCGAAGTTAGCCAAATATTTAAAACTAGTTTTTGCCGAAATCTGTTGAACTGTTCATGCGTGATTAAGTAACAAACATCCAAACAACTTCACAACACTAGTGGAATTTTGTGATTTTAGTGCCTTTCGCTGTAATTAACCTGGTGATTTCAAAAGAATACAATACCAACAAGAAATGGCTGTGCTACCCATCTAAAGAAAGTTATATACCTTCAAATATATACAAAATTCTACCTGTGCGTTTTTAAAAAAAGACGTTTAAAATACAACAGATCAAAAATAAAGTTAATATGCGTTACAATGGTGGCAATTCTGTTGTCACAAAATTCTCTTATCTTAGCTAAAAATCTCTAAAATTTAGTTAAGTCCTGTCAAACAACATTTCGTATTCTGAAATCGCTAAAAGTGACAGATCTAAACTTATTTTAGTGAGACAGGATTAAAATTGGTTTAGTTACTCAATTTAGTCCTTTCTGCATTCTGCTGTACGGCTTATACGTCAAAAATGATCTAAAATTAGAAATGTCAAACTAATATTATATGACATCTGAAAACATGATACGAAGTTTAGTGTTCCTAGAGATTTAGTAGCTGAGGCTTAAATAGTGGAATTTATAAATATATGAAGAGCCGTAAAAGTTCTGTCAATTATGCCATTAACCTTGGAGCCACCAAAAGTGAGGCATGTGACCTTTGAGAGGAAGGAATATCCCTACTAAACATATTTGTATCACCTGAAACGCCTGATTAAGGATCACCAGAGGTGATCTGAAAACCTTCAAACTATATGTCAGACTCAGATATGCCGGAGCATGGAGAACATGATCAGGTAGGGATACACGGACGGATCTAATTTGGGTTTTTTGTTCCTGGATTTGGGATTAGATTGCCGCAACACCTGAACGCAGAAGAAATTGACGAGTGCCTGCGACAATACCTAGTCCTATTTAAAATTCTATTAAATAAAAAAAAACTGGTTCTTAAGAATTCTGTGTCAATCATTATACCTATTAAATTTAATTAAATACATGAAATATAATATTTTGTAAGGATTATCCCACAGCTTTCTTTATTTCTTGCATTATCACACATTTTAATAAAACATCATTTAAGTCTTATAATTTGTATGATTACAACTCAATGTGCTTAAAATTATATATACTGTAAATACTTGTATTTAATGTAAATGTATAGTGGCATGCCACTATATATTTTATTTACATTTCTTAGTATAATAGGTTTAAAGAACCTACTGTGTAATTCAATTTATGGGCTCTTCTATTTCATTGCCGGCTAAAATAAATTTTGATATTAGGCTCAAACCGATGTCTCCAACAAGTTAAGCTTCTCAGGTACAAGTAACAAATCGGCACCATAATAAGATATTGAATGTAAGCCAAGTATGAGTCAAACAAAAAGTACCTACTGAAACTAACATTTACCCTGCCCTTTGTGATTTGTGCCACTGATTAATAAATATATTAAATGTTAACCTACACCAATGTTGTTGTACTTCTTGTTTTCTTTATGCAATATCTTTACTAAAATATTATAATTTGGTACATTTTCATAATTATTATAGATTACAGTGATTGAGTTTCTATGAAACATTCTTTTGGAGTGATAGGTATGGGTATAAGAGAATAGAATAGAAATTCTATTTCACTTTATTTCCAACTGCTACTTCCTTTATTAGTTTATATCATTCATCATTCAGCAATAGGAAATTGATAGTAATGAAAAAGGAAAGGTACTTGAAAAGTCTTTATTTGATAAGTGCATCTTGTAAATTTACTAAAGCACAGGCTGTAGTAATAACTAAGTCCAGAACCCTTAATAATTTAAGTTAATAATCGAGTGCATCTTCTGATGTTGCTGTAGACACAGTAAACTTAATTGTTGATACACATTTACACCAATCTGAACCATTTTACTTCTGTAGTGTGTAACATGAACTTGAATAGCTTTATGTTCCTGATGTGGCACAGCCTGTACTGCTTTATCATAAAATGTCCCTTTAGGAGGAGGCAAGACATGAAGGCTTGTTTTCTTCAATCAGTATATCTAAAAATAAAATGATAAAGAATATTTAGATAGATACTTCCCCAATATTAGCTAAATTAGAAACATTACATAGGTAGTAAATGAAAGTAGCTATAATTAGTAGAATATATCTGTACCTTGATTGAACGAAGACGTTGAAGGGTCAACAGAATATATTTCTTCTAGAAGCGATAACTTTGTCGTTTTTTGAAGGCAGGTCGAGGTTCGGTTGGTGTGGCTTTGTGTTTTCTATCCTGTTGACAATCAAACCTCGACGGTACGACGTTTTAGGCGTATTCTTTGACTGAAATCATTAATTAGTATTGCATATAGAGTTCTCCATGTCATTCTCCAACTGAAACAAAAATGATTTGAGCAACATAACCTATAGAGAAAATAATAATAAATATAACTAATACTTTATTACTGATGTTAGGTTTATCTAAACTTACATAATGGTGATCTTCACACATATACAGTTGACTTTTAGTTGATAATGACTTAGGATCTCTCCTCGCCAGTTGTATCCACAGAACAATAATACTCTGGTTGTATCCATGTATTTCTTAATTTTATATCCTTTGGTAACTGGATCCACAGCTTTTCTGGCATTTTAATACTAGTGTTTTGACACTCCGCCACAATACACCAACGATGATTGCTGTATACATTGAACATCATAACAATATAATAAAATTATTCTATTTTCCATACAAAATCTACGTGTTTACTGCTTCAGCGACGTCACAGAAACAAACGTCAAGACGGAACAGCGTTTTCATGCGTTCATAAAAAAATTGGTTAAAAGTATTTATTTTAAAACTTTTAACTACGTACTTATTAAAATAAATTGTCATTTTTAACGACTTATTTGAGGATAAGGTACTCTTAAAAAAGTAATACAAAATTAATGCAAATAGCATAATTTAAAAAAAAAATTATAGTCTGCCAGATACATTCTCTGTTGTGCAGTATTTACTTAACTTAGAACTAAAATACAATTTTACTTACCGTTTATTATTTATGAAATGTTCACAAACAATTACACGCATTTAACAAAAATAAAAGTATTATTTTAAAAGGGTTTTTTTCATTAACTCGCTCACATTCATTCTTTATATTTATGTAGTTTAAATATGGGTAACACCGCCTCAATTCAATTTAGGATTGTCAAACTCGAATTAGGTGCTGTCTAAACGAATTGTAAATTTAGTTCGATGGAACAGCAGAATGCCCTACGCGAAATCTCTTAGCTAAAATTAGAGAAAAATTCTCTAATTTTAGCTAAGAGAAAATTACAACAGAATTGGCACCAATGATAACATATTATGAATTTAAATGCCAATGACATAATATAAAAGATTATTTTGTGAACGTCTCAATAAATTTATTAAATTGTAGCTGGTGTCGCTCAATAAACAGAACTTTGTCTGCAAAAATTACCTATGATGGTGAGGATGAAATAAAAAGTGCAGCTCAATCGTACTACTAAGCATAAATCTATTAAATTAAAATAGCGCCTTATTCCAATTTCCTCTTTATGTTTTATTTGTGAACCATTAATTTCTGTAATCAATAAAGAATTGGTATGAATAATTGCTGTTTTTATTTTTACCCTAAAGTAAATACAATTTATATATATTTATATATAATATAGACGATATAGCTACAAATATATATATATATATATATATATATATATATATATACACATATAGCCACAGATAATATAATACTAGTACAGATACTCAATCCCATACAAAAATCTTGGACACGCCTAACTCTGGCTATTCTACTTGCTATTTTGGTACCTATCTTTTTACACTAGATGGCAGCACAAAACTAGCGCCACTGCTGCCATCTACCCATAACAAGTACACAAGTTCCGAATCCTATTTGATAACAGCTCATAAGAGATGGCGTTGTGACAGTAAAATAGGTACTTACTTGACTGTTTACCACGGATAGAACATATTATTTAAACGAGCCGATGTAAAACGTGCGCAACCTTGAAAATAAAAGTTATCTACCTATAGTGTTGTGTGCCGAAATGCGTACGATCACACTTTGGTGATTCTCATTTAGTCGGTCGGATTTTCGTGAATTTTTTTCATATAATTTTAATGAATGCGTTTTAAAAAGTATTAATTAAACAATATATTTTATTATGTATGCGATTGCGATTGATGTTCGGGTACTTTGAAAATAACTCATTGGCATATAGAATTCTACTTTGGCAGTTAGTGATCTATATTTCACTATAATTGTAAATATAAAATAACATAAACTATTGCGCTCAGATTTTTTAAAACAACTGTGCAATGCCTAGTATTTAGTCTCTGTTGAAATTTACTGAGTGATGACTATTTATAAAATACATCACATAGATTATTTTGAATTTAACTATCGAAAAATAAATATAATAACCGGCACTTTTTTTTAAAAGACTCATACGGTTACTCTTTTGCCGTATAACAGACTTAACACAAAAAAATCTATTGAACATAATTTATTTTCTGTGTAAGAATCGAACCCATAACACTCCGCAATATATACTCCGTCGATAAGTACCCGGTTTAAGCGATTAAACCACTACGCCATACTTGAAATCAAATCACACGCACGCGCGAGTATCGCCCGGCGGCGGCGTTCGGTTCATTCCGGTCAGCTTCGTGAATTTTCGTGTATACCTAATATCGTGTATGAGCGCTGCCGGTAGCCGCGGCGTCGAGTAGCGCGCCTGCCTGCCGCGTCGATTCTCAATAGAGTCGAAGTTTGATTGTCAACTGAAGTTTTGTTATGAAATATTAATTATCTGGACCTGCTTAATACTTTAACAGAAGTTAAAGCTAATAATATAATTATTGATATACCTCCTATAAAATACAATGTACCTACCTATTAATAGAAAAAAAAAACAACTGAGTTAGTAGGTATGCTTTACGTAGTCATGGCTCGTAATCTTTTAACTATGTCATAATAATTATTGACATTGTATTCTTTTACTTTTATGTCCATATTAATTATTGATTTTGTAGGGAAATCAATAATTAATATGTAATAATAGTTAAAAGTCAAGTAACAAAACAATAGATAAGTACCTACCTACTTAATTAATGAATATTGTGGTACTTATGTAAGTAAAGATCACATTAATATACCATGATTAATGCGATGTTACTAATCCTAAAACACTATTCATGCTTTGGTATGATTTATTTAAATATTCGTGTCTAAATAATAATTATAAGGATATATGGTGACGACGACGTCCAAGAAATATTTATCTCATGTAATATTACTATTACATCCGAATATTTATTACAATGTCAACCAAACCAGATATGAACACATTAATAGTAACTAGTTAAAAAATAATGAGTGTGATGTGATGAGTGAGTGATGTGAGTAAAATAGTAGGTAAATGATAATATTCGAAACAAAATGTTATGTCATAATATCGTCACGTGACGTCGACAACAGGAAGAAGTAAAGTTCAACCAATTTTTAAAAAGATTGCTCATAATTTATATTTTTCGAAGCAAAACAAATAGTAAACATCGTTTCATACTTGGCCTTGTAGCGGGGGTGGGCGGGTCTTACCCTGCTGTTTGTAATTCAATTCAAAATAAGTAGGTAGCACAGAGATAATGATTATTGTAATGCCGACTAGTCCGACGACTGCGCTATATCTACTGCCGCACAAGCAAATGAAATTTGACAATAGAAGTTACGAGAACCGACCAGGTGTTTAAATACCTATAATGCCATGTAGTACAACAAAACGCTTTGTTTAATACATTGACATTTGTTAAGCATACATATTTTTCATATTATAAGTAATTTCTTAATATCAAATTCTCTTAGTATCAGTAGGTAATAAACAAATATTGAAGTAAACCAAAAGAAGGGTATGAAATAAAAACACAATGTTTTTGTAGACTTGTATAAACATATAAAAGAGCCATCTAGCGTCTCATCTAGCCCTTTAGGTAAAATAAAATGATAGGTAGATTACCTATGTGTGATGTAAAAGATACTGATATATCGATATCTTTAAATCATAAAATAAATGCGTTTACCTTGATGCTCGTTAATTAAATATGTACAATGCTTATTTATAATATCATTTTATGGTCAATTTTCTTCCAATAAAGCGTTTTGATTGATCTTAATATTAACATTGGAACTCATAGTGCCATCTATGATCTATTTTTGGAACTGTTTACTTTTTGTTCTAATTGGTACCCCCTGATATAGCTATCTCTAAGTAGGTACTTGAATATAGTTCTTAGAACCAAATAAAAGATGGCACTAGCGGGCGTTGAAAAAGAGGTGGTAAAATTTTGGTTGAGTGGGCTCTCTATTCCTATTATACTTATACTACTCTATGATACTAAACTGACGCGGCGGTGCGCGTGCGCTCTATTTATACGCGGGTAAAGCGCTTCTGGAGTTTTCCAGAAAACGTCACACACGGCACGCAACAGCGCGATGATTCGAGAATGTGCCAGCGCTCTCTCCACTCAACTCGTACCGACAAATACGTAGTTCCGTAAGATGTCAATAGATGGTGCTGTAATAAATTATTAGAAGGGACTGCTGACTCTTCTCGTCAGATGGCACTAGCCGTAACAATATATAGTTCACACAAGAAGAACCATTAACATGATGAAGAAGAAGTAGGATAGTTAGAATTACCTTGTAAGTAGTAGCGGTATCATCCGATGCCAGAAGGAGTACCTATCCCTATAGTTCAGCATCCAGTTGCCGACCTCCAGTGTGACTTGCAGCCGCACCTGGTTGTTCTCGTCGAACAGCTTCTCAGCCATCGGGCTTATGGACATCTCGAAGCATTTAGCATTGCCAGCCAGGACTACAGCCCCTGTGTTCAATAATAATAGAATGGCTTGAACCTATTCAGCATGTACCTTCATACGTACAATTCTATCTTACTAGCACTGGGACAGCTAGACGTTTTTGAGGTAGCTAAACATGACAGCTATAGTATAATATTGCTGGTCCTTGGTCAGCAAATAATTTTGTCAATAATCTTTATCTTAATATAATCTTACTTCATTGCTTGTGAAATTTAAGTGAGTATTTATGTTGATTATTTGGTTTTTAAAATCTGTGGCTTTTGGATGTCTCAGTATGACTTAATTAAATTACTGATTTCGGCTTAAAACATTGAGAGAAAGGTAATCATAAAATAGCTAAGAATAGAAAAACGTTTTGAAAACATTTCTCAATAATGACACACAGTAGAGTGAATATGAATTTCCTCTTGCTACAATCTTAATATAGCTCTATTGTATGAATTTATATTTGCATACCAATATTCCTTAGCAAAATATGCTTCATGCTTTAAAATATTTATGTACCAACTCTTGTACCATTATTATGCAAATAACTTATTATATTCTTAAAGCACAACCATCAAGATACTAAAGGGGGTTCAAGAGAAACATATAAAAGTCGGGGATTACGCTTTTAAGCATGATACACAAGTTGCATTCATCTAAACAGACCCTAAGCTAGATTTGCCTACCATTACACTTCAGACATCTTTTAGCTACATTATAAGATAGATGAATTATGAACAAAGTTAAAAGGAAATGCAGGCAAAGTTAAGTCCATACAAACATTTTACACTGTTTTCTCCTTGAATAATACACCTAGGCGTCCAGTAATCAGAAAACACTTTGACCAGATGGAGATATTTTATCTTAAATTAAATTGAATCTTTATTAAGAGTATCCCAGATCAGAAACTCCAGGACTAATAAATTAAATAAGTATGACAAAACCAAATAATTGAATTTTAGACTATGTTGTTTGAGACTTCGTTCTGAGCACTTATTCATTGTTTGCTCTACTGTGGAGTATTTATGTAATTTGTAGTATTAAAGCATAGTAGAGCATAGTGATATTTTACCCACAATATTGTCTAAGAGTTTCCTCGCTGGAGTTATGTATAAATAATATTCTATAAATTAAGGAAAATTACCAATAGCTTTGATGGCTGCAACTCTTACTCTATAATGTTGATGTGCAAAGTTTGTTAATATTGGCTTTACATAACTCTCACATTGGAAGTGGAAATCTCTTTGCAGATTCTTAGTAACTGCTATTATACATTCACAAGCTTCCAGCTTTACTTTAGGATACGGATCGGTCACAGTTTTAGTTAGAATACTTGTCAAGTCATTGATAAAGGGACTGAGAAGGTGAGCAACTTTGTATTTGTCCAGTATCTTGTGAACCAATTCTATCAGTACCAAACGAATTTCTTCAGATTCTTCAACGATTTCGGGGCAGCCGATGCGACGTACTATAACTGGTATAATGTACGTTAAATAGTAGTCATTTAGAGGCAGTTTCTCTATAAAATTGGATATAATCGTTGCCGCGGTGTCTCGACAGGCCTCTGAAGAATCAGAGAAGCTTTTCAACACGTAAGCATACACTTCCGGAAAGATGGCAGTCAGATCACAATGACTATTCACAGGGTTCTCAAATATTTCTTCGTTTATTTTGACAAGAGCTTGTTTTCGTGCTACTTTGGATTCACTTTGCAGCGTTATTATGTATTGCTCAAGCGCTCCGCGAGGATTATCTTGCAGACTAGGCTTTACTTCACCCATTTTTTAGTATTCTATATGCAAGACAAAGCCTTAAATGATCAAATTCGGTAGATATCGATAAAACAAAAAGTTAGAATGCCGATATTGATAAACACAAACAATCTCCATGACAACTGCTGACATACGCTAATCCCTTTGGTTAATCCTGACAGCTAAACAGCGGACTTATAAAAAAGGTTTTTTTGCCTCTACAAACTAAAATAATTAGTAAATATTATAATTCTGTAATATTTTATTTTATTTATTATGGATCTCCGACAAAGAATATACACAAAATTGCACAAACATATAATAAACATAGTTTTTTATAGTGTACTCCTTCAGATATAAGAGACCACAGCATGCATATGCATATAATAACAAAGCTTAAATTAAAAACAAAAACTTATTGAAATACTGAAAACCGATTCTCCTAGACACAGAGGGACGGGCCGCTATGTAGCACAGTTCTAGAAAATCTTCTTAGTAGGTATATCGATCAGTGCTGCCGATCATGCCCGCTTGCTCCCTGTGGAGGAGTGGGAGTCGGGCCTCTGGTTTCAGGCATTCCCGTCGGCTAACATAGGTACCATGTTGGACGATACGAACTATCGCATCGTTTCTTGCTCTGCGCTTATGCACTCCTTGTGTTTCTCTGTGTCTTCGTAGAGAAGACAGTCTTGGTCACGGCCTGTCATGTAGCAGGAGTGCTGGTCGTAAATTACGTCGCTCTTGTCACCGCTGGCGTCCTGGCTCAGCTTGAACCACACGGCTTGGTGCGGTGATGGTGAGTCATTTGATTACTGATATGGCAAATGGGTGGACTTTTGGGGTAGGATACAACTTGTAGATGCAGATATCCTGGCGTTATCATACCTTCCTAACAAAGTGGGTTGTGCTAGTGCTGCTGCTGCGTCAACGTAGAAAATCAAACGGTGCAAATACCTCATTGGCAATTACATATTTAAGACATTAGGTGTCGAAACGCTAGAGCAATGGGGTTCAAGTGCTAGGTCTGTTTATAAAGACCTATTAAAGCGACTGATTGACTCCTCACGTCACCGGAAGGCTGCTATTTTTTTGTGCGCAATGAATAAGTATTGCTATCCAATGTGATAAAAAATTGTTTTCATTATTTCTCTTACTGTAAATAATTTGTTTGTTATATTTTTACTTACCAGTACAGATTATAAAATTGTGCGTAAGAGATTACTCCGATTTAAAAAACATTAAAACATAATTAGTTATACCAAAAGATCGTCGCGTTTCAACAGGCCGCGGTCTCAAAGTCAGCGGGCAGGTCACGCGGCCCTAGAGCGGCGTAGTGTTGTATTATCCAAAATTACTCTTTGTTCGCGAATGAAATATCTAAACAGCGATGACAACATATTATATTATTATATTATTAAAGCACAATATTATATTAATGCAGACGCGTGGGCACCGCTACTCTGACGCGCACAGCTCGCTCCCCGCCGCTCGCCGCGACGCAGCCTTCGAGGCCAGTTCTATATAAATCTATGCATTGAAATTAAAACGCGCCGCTCACCACGCCGCCGCCTTCGTCACCTCGCGACCGCTGTCTTCGTGTCCGTAACCTAAGGCCCGGTATCCACCAAAGCAGAGAGGAGAGGAGACGAGAGGAGAAGAGCTGCGAAGCTGACAGGATATTTCCACCAAAGCTGAGAGGAGATGCGTAGCGGAGAAGAGATGTGAGCTGTGTGTAGCAGAGATTTGAACTGTGAGAGCTGTCTCGTCTCCTCTCCGCTTGATCCATTTCCACCGAAGCTAAGCGGAGAAGAGATATGGAAATAACGACGTCTGATTGGTTTATTCAAAACACAATTCCTCTCATCTCCTCTTCTCTCTGCTTTGGTGAATATTATACCTATTAGTATGCTACCGTTACGAGAAAATTACACGTAATCAGTGAATATTGATGTACAACAATACCTCTGCTTATTCTTTCGTGAATATACTGTACAGGTGTAATATTATTGTTCAGATAGATAAAGTTTAGTACAGGCAATATTTCATAAAAATTGTGTTCAGATGTCGTAGCCAACTTTAAAATACATTCTCGAAACAGTTATAACTTTATATCAGGCAGTACAAGTACATTAATAAAGTAACTAAATTAAAAAGAACTTCGAAGATATTTAGATAATCCATTTCCTTTTTATTTTAAATAATTGGATTTGTTTTAAATAATAATCTGGCACATATTGTACGATGGTAATAATCTCAGTGTAGTGAGTCAGGTATGACTTTATTATGTAGCGATATTGCAACATAATAAATATTATTGGCATTGGCCATAGGTACCAGTCCCTTCCATACCCACGTAAAAGATACTAAATTACTAATACCACGTGGACATCTCCAGCACGTCACAACGTGCACCAATCACAGCCCGCCAAGTAAAGCTGTCAACGTTTTCATTTTCATGAATGGACGAGATTCTTCTATCATCCAAAATCATACTATTTCTATTTATTCTGTTACAAGTTGCGGTGTTCAAAGCAGCTGGGGTTAATTTTAGCTTAACTCACTAGCAAATATTAGTGCAAAATGTATAAATTAGGTGTGTTCCAGTTATTATTCTTGGCGACAATCGCTCAAGTAGCCCTTGCACTGAGAGAAGGCGAGTGCGAGGTTTGTATTAAAACTATAGAGAAATTCGCCGCCACGTTATCAGACGATGTCAAGTCAAAGCCGAAATCTATTGAGACTGAGTTCAAGAAGTTTTGTAAAGGCTCCAAAAACAAAGAGAACAGATTTTGTTACTACTTAGGAGGCTTGGAAGAATCAGCTACCGGTATTTTGGGCGAGCTATCGAAACCTCTTAGTTGGTCGATGCCTGCTGACAAGATCTGCGAGAAGTTAAAGAAGAAGGACGCACAGATCTGTGACCTCAGATTCGATAAACAGATTGACCTGAATAATGTTGATTTGAAGAAATTGAAGGTGAGAGATCTGAAGAAAATCCTCAATGACTGGGATGAAGTTTGCGACGGATGCATCGAGAAGACAGATTTCATCAAGAGAATAGAAGAGTTAAAGCCTAAGTACATGGGCAAAACTGAATTGTAAAATAGCTCAATACAATAGGTAAGATTATTTTACATCCTATAATAAGTTAACCTCTATGTCATAGCTTTTAAACTGGACACTACACCTTACATAAATAGTTTTCCTTCTATATCCCTTAAGTGAAAGGGTAGGTGTATTACAGCCATATTTCATCAGCTATGATGCTCACAGTCCCACTTACTATGGGTCTGTACACATTTGTAGAAAGTATATTCAAAAGTAAGTAAAGTAATAATTTAGTAGTAATATCTTTATAGCTACAGATATAATAGTTACATATAGACATATAACAAAAAATAACCTGAAGTCATACAATATCTATTACATACTTCATAAATTTTTCGGGGTGGTTAATATCTAGCAGTTGATGTTATGATATCTGACTGAGATCTCTCTCTATGGTCGGTTTCTCATGTCTGAGGATTGTGATCATCGTTGGATAATAATTACTACTGACTGGACTGAGATAATAATTAAATATAAAAGACCAATTTTTATTAATCAATATATATATATATATATAGTAGCTCAGTCTCAAACTCATAATTGTGATGAAAAGTCATGCACACACATGACATGTATGTGTGAGTCAACAAGTTGATGACCTCTCTAAAATTATATTGTAATGATAGGTGTATCCATTCTATATATATATCTATCTTTGTACATATATTATAAACTTTTGCTATTTGAAATTGAGATTCAATGAAATCATGACTTCCAGTTACTTCTGTACTTTTTATTAAAATTTGTTTGTTTCATGTCTTAAGAGACTGGGTCATGCTATACTTACTGCTTAATTCTGTTCCATCTTGTATATCTGCTTTTGGCATAATTAAGAGAATCATATGTCAACCTATGCTTTGTTGAAGTACATTTCAAAAGTCCCTGTTTAGCACCCCAAACTTCAACATTATCACCACACATATTTGATAATTTCTGTAAGTAGCCCAGTATTACTAGACATGATATAATATAATATAAAACTGCGTATGTATCCCAAATGTTATTTGAGCTAATATTTTATGTTAAATCATTGTCTTATATTCATTTAGTATATTATAATAAATTACTTGTATAAAGACATGTTTTTTGTAAATACCTCTTTGGCCTTAGCATTCCATCCAGTCCTGTGTTGTGAAGGACTTTTCAAACAGAATTATAGGATGCAAAGTAAACCCAAATGCAGAACAATTATTTGTGGATCACAAAAAAATTATTGTGGGATTTAAATCTACAGCACATGCAGTAGTGGCGAGGGCAACTTGCTTTCTTGGCCATCTGTGCAATCAGTTTTATATGTTCAAATACTTTAACAATATATTTTATAAGTTTTAGTTTAAGTTTAGTATAACACTTCTGTGCTTTTAACTTCCTAAGTCAGCAGTTTTTGTTACAGTATATGTTCATTCTTCTAAGCACCTTCTGCACATGCATGCATCACAATCCCACACACAATAATAATAATATTAAAATTTATTCAGCTAAAAAGGAGTACAATAGTGGACTTAAATCAACTTTAAATGAAATCTTAATATCTAACAATAACTCAATGCCTTAATGAACTAGTTTATAAGCAAAATAATAATGTTAGTTCAGCAAGAAAGGATAATTTAACATCTTTAAATTATTATAAGCTACTTGCCTGAACTAGGTTAGACCTGTGTTGACAATGAACAAAACATACATATTTATTAACCTGCTTTTAAGATGGTTGAAAATGACAAATCTGTGGGCTAAAGAATCTTCACACTATTTAATAAATCAAGTCAATAGCTGGTATCCAGGCTAATGCGTACCACATCACACAAAATGCTATTTTTCTCTAAATATCTTCACAATCGTTATATTAGTAGGATATTACAAGTGCCATATTTTACCTACCTCACTTATAAAAATTCTGTGTTTTATTGTTATAGATTAATTAAATGGGACAGCAATGTGATAAGACATCTCAGTGATGGCTCCGAAGCTGGGCGCGTCCTAGAGATCAACAAACAGCTGCATTTGAACTGTATGCCCGTGTGTGCGTGTGGAGAATGCAAGTTGAATAAATTATTATTGCTATTAAGTAATTAAAATATATTTTCCAAATTATTTGTTTTATTAAAAACTAGCAACTAATCAGTTCATTTATTAGGTATTAGTGACATAAAAAATACTTCCAGAGTTCAGGGCTAACTTGCAGATAGATAATGATAATATCAGCCCTGTTTATGAACTGAGACAGGTAGCAGAACTGTCTCTGCTCAGTTTGAAAAGGGCAATAAGCCAGCATACAATCACCACAATACCGCAGTGGCGGGTAAGCACACTTCACACATCATTGGGAACATAATGTAGAAATATAGGTTTTCAAACAATTTTCCCTAAACTGTTAATGCAAGCTATAATTAACTATTTGATATGCATATACCTAACTTCGAAAAGTCAGAAATGCTTACCTTGGAATCGAACTCGAGGCATCTGTATGGCAATGCTGTTGTCTCTCACTCGGCTATCGCGGCAACATACTCGCATAGACAAATATATATATAGACGACATACAACGAAACTAGGTAGGCAGATAAGCTAGCTACCCTGATACCTGATGGTAAACTAATTACCGCTCATGAACGTGGATTCTGAGTATGACAAAAATTATGTCAAAGAGAAAGATCCTGTCCTCTGCCTATCGTCACTGTCACTTAGGTGGCAAACAAGCACACAGCCTGCTAGATAGTAACTATCATAGCCTATAAGCGCTTGCCACACCAGATCTATGATGAAGGGGAATGAGGTATAGAATGAAAGGTTGTTGGTTCTCAACCTCGATGAGCGACCCTTGGTGAACGAAGTGCAGCAGTCCAGACGCTGCTACTTACTATACATCGAAATTCTAGGTACTACTAGTACTTACATAGTCGAGCTAGTAATCAGCAGGGCTGTATTACTCAGAAGCAAAGCATTCTATTAAAAGTTAACAATTAGGTTAGTAGGTAGGTAGGTCCGCCTTTTCATGACGTGTATCTAAGAGCTGTACCACAGCCACGTGACCAGCTTTAAGTTCTTAGTAGTTGCCTGCAATAGCTTTTCGAGATTATTTTAATCTACCACCAGCAAGCGCACGCTAACAGTTCAGGTCCCGTGACCTGTATGATAAAACACACATTGAATGCGCAGTCATCGCAGTGGAATTAGGGATCACCGTGCCGTTAAAATGACAAATTACATCAGTCAGACTTGTTTATAACTGGTGTGGCGGTATGGAGAGAAGAATCTTTCAGTTGGTATAATGGGTGTCTTCCATTCTAACTACATATAAGTACCAATAATTGAAAATAGTGCTAGGCCATAACACCGCCTTTAATGGTAACTTTTAAGAAATATACCATGTGTCTGTTGATAACTGCCGTCGCCGCGTCATCTCTAGTTTAATAAATTTAAATGTGGATAATTCTCTGGTTCCATTCCAGACCAATCAATGAGATTCTTAATAGATTTTTCCCCGTAATTCCCCGAATGTTAGGTAGACGTATTACATTCACATTTCAAAAGCTAGCTTCTTCGTGCCAGTATCAAACCTCGGTCGTCACGATCATTATGCAAAGATTTACCGTTGAACCAACGACGCAGTCTTTCATGTTCGGAAATTCGGAAAGCCTAAAGAAATAAAACAAGAGAGACGTTTTCACACTAATATTTTAATGCAGGTTTGTGTTTATCTAGTATATAACATGCTTTTGAACTGCTGCATACATAAATAACATCATTACATAATAAATATTTTGATGATCCAGATTAGTGGTACTTGAAGTTCCTGTGGTGCTCTGAAACAGAAAAGTTACGAGTAAATCTTTATTTACAATACTAATAATTATATTAATTACTTAATACAACACTTTTGAACAAGTTCATATTGAGTTATAAGATTCTATTCTTATGACTTTCTCTGGGAGCTAGGGGTTGTAGCTTGGTATTGTCTAAGGTTACACCAATGCTAAAACTTGGTTACAAATGTGTTACATGTATGGTTGTCAGATATTCAGAATTAATGTGAAATCACTTTTATTTTAAGTGGCTGCCAACAAATAGTAAATCTTTCGCCAGACTTACAATAAAGAGTAATTTTTTTTTCTGACCGTCAAAACAGTAACTATTATTAAAAGCCCATAACACATAGAGCAGAAGTGTAAAAATGTCGAGATAATTTTTTAATTTTCTTTTGATATTGATATTTTTTATCTAAATGATGCTATCCTAACTAGATAATAATTATCCCATTGCTTTACTTTGAAAAAATATTTTATATATCTTTAGTTTTTATTTTCATAGTTCACACAGAAAGAAACTATGTGTACTGTGTAGTTTGTGGATAATTTTATGATTGATTATATTTCTTTTTATAATACCTATAGACTATTCCTGCAGAGGGACTTTATAATCATTAATGATTATATGCGTTAAATATTGTTTTAAAATAACAGACACACCCAGACTTAGAACAATGATTTGTAGATCACACAAATATTGTACTGAGTGATATTTGAACCCAACAAGTCTGTGCAGTGGTATGGTGAGGTAACCACTTCAATGACTATGGCATCCATGCAGTTTTCACTATGCTACCACCATTTTCAATTAAGAAATCCTAACAAAAACAATCTTACATATTATTATTCTGTTCTATATAGTAAATCTAGAACAGAATAATAGGTATGTTTTTTACAATCATAACCATTTGCAGAGGGTTGGGCAAGAGGCAGTTTAAAGCTGACTAGTCCCTCTCATTAAGAAACCAGTCTTCCAGTCAATGTCTCTACACATAATCATGTTCAAAGGTCCAGCCACAATTTATATTGGATTCTAGGGGTAATATCAATATATACGAGACTATAGTGCCACACAATATTCTTCAAAAATACAAAACCTATTCAAATCAATAGGTACTAACAATTCATCAACAAGTTTTAGAATAATTTGTATTAAGAATAGTTTGACACTGATTTATGTGCTGATACCTAAGCTACACTAATATATTAAACTATTTTTAAATTAGTATAAAATAAGTATATGCATAGTATAAGTATTCTCTGTGTTATATCTAAACATAAAGCAACTTACTCATTTTGCCGTAGTTGATGGCATAGAAGAAAGTCATGCTTCCAACCAGAAGCTGGAAGAAAGGAGCAATGCCAACCCTCTTTGGCTGCACATACTTGTGTTGCCACCTCCACCAGGCTGGAAGCAAATGTTACAATTATATTTACTTTTTAAATGACTGTTTACACAATAGGTATAACACCCTGTGTCACAGGCGAATTCAGAAACATATGTACATTTAATAGATGTACACCAAGGCTTAGAACAATAATTTGCCATGTGGAGGAATCAAACCCACAACACTTGACGCAGTGACAGTCGCGAGAGCCACTTAGATCACTACTTATCTGTGCCATCAAAAGCTTGATTGGAAACATTAATATGGGCATATATTGCATATACCTTTTATGCAACATATGCCTACCACATATTTACATTTCCAATCAATTGTCAGCCACCAGAATCTTTACACAATTTATCTGTTATAATGCAAAAATGTGTTAATGATTAGCATGTTTATCTGTTGATTGTTCTAAAATTTTTGATATTGTGCCATTATTAGTTTTAGTTCTTTTTATATTCTTTATTATGTTATTTTCTAAGATAATATTATCTTTTTTAGTTTTACCACATATGTTTTTTTAGGTAAAATCTTATTATACTTGATTTTCATAGACTGGACATGGCGTTATTTTTCTTAAATAAAAATACAGGGCGGCAGGTGAAAGGCAAATGACTTGTTTTAGTTGTTGTGTTATAGATTAAGTAGGTTTTGTTATTGTTGGTTTTGTATTAGGTAGTAAAACACAATTGTGTCTAATAATACATTCAATCCTTACTGAGCTGTGGTTTCCGATAACTAAAACTGGAGCTAAACAAAAGTTTTGAATCATATGATAATCATAATTATAATCATATATCATATTATAAGCAATATGTCTTACTACTTCCCTATGTATCTTCATTCGGTTAGGGTTGAAAGACCTGGTTCTTTTGGATATTGATGTCTCGTATTGTTCTCTAACATATAATCTAGGTTTCATTTCTTGCGGCAGGAAAAAAGTAAATCATGGTAAAAGTTTGCATTGGCCTTTTACGTGTGTTTATTTCAAAAATCAAAATATGATTCCCTGGGACTCATGGTGGAGGGTAGTGTGATTTTTATAGGGGTGGTGCATTAAGGGTTAAGGTGCCTGCTCTCTCTCCTACTAGTACAGGGTGGCATTCAGCATTGTTTAATCTTATTGCTTTGTATGATACTTCATCTTACTTTAATAAGAGTATTACAACTTTCAACTCTGCTGACTGTACTTATTAGAAAATTGGCCTTGAACTTATTAGATGTTCTTTCTTCCAATCATAGTCATGACATATTCTCTCTAATTATTATTGACCTTCCAACTACGATGAATGTTCTCAAAATTGTGTTTAAATATCTGGTCATAATTACATCTAACCTCAAATTAATCTTTAAAATTTACTATCAATTTGATTATAATGATACCTCGGCTGCAGGCTCCAGCGATGGCCTGAGGCGACTTATTCCTGCGGGCGAACCAAGAACCAAGTTCGTTCAGTTTTACTTGTCCGAAGGGAGTATCAGCTGAAAACGAGATTGAAAATTACATAATCGTTTAAGAAAATATAAAAGATGAAATATTTATCGTTGATATACTTACCTTTGCCATAATAACGTGCTGGGTCATAAGGTCCATGAACCGCAGGATTATATTCCTTGGGATAATCACCAAAACCCATGATTACTCGGAATTTCACAAATCTACAGCAAAAGTAATATCGCTGGTGGGCCAATCAATCTGCAACCAACCAACCAAACCAAACTGTCAATCCCATACCATAGACACATTTTGGAAATTAAGTTCATATTATTTATTTTATTTCATTGTTTTTATATTTAATTTCAAGTAAATGTATTATAAAATTAATAAAATAAAAATATTTATTTTGATAAAATAGGTAGTGAATCATTTATCGCTCTTAGATTATCTGTGGCATTCTGTGTTCTATATATCAAAATTATGTAGTCTATGATTATACAGCAAATTTCATTCTTTGTCAAGTGAACGTAATTATTATTTTAATTCTAAATAGTCACTAAATATTATACTAAGATGGTCTTAGAAAGTACTATGATTTGTGTTGACAACAGTGATTATATGAGAAATGGAGATTTTCTTCCAACGAGGCTGCAGGCACAGCAGGATGCCGTAAACCTGGTATGTCATTCCAAAACACGGTCAAATCCAGAAAATAATGTTGGTTTATTGACTCTAGCTAATGTGGAAGTATTGGCTACATTAACCAGTGACGTGGGGCGAATCATGTCCAAGTTACACAGAGTCCAACCCAACGGTAATATCAATCTTTTGACTGGTATCAGAATTGCCCACTTGGCGCTGAAACATCGTCAGGGAAAGAACCATAAGATGCGTATTGTTGTGTTTGTGGGCTCTCCCGTTGAAACAGACGAAAAAGAATTAGTCAAACTAGCTAAGAGACTAAAGAAAGAGAAAGTAAATTGTGATGTTGTCTCATTTGGTGAAGATTCTGAAAATAACCCTCTCTTGACATCCTTTGTTAATACCTTGAATGGTAAAGACAATAACACTGGAGGCAGCCATCTTGTGTCAGTGCCAGCTGGTGGCTGTGTTGTATTGTCTGAAGCTTTGATATCCAGTCCATTGATTGGAGGGGTCGGGGCTGGTCCATCTGGCTCAGGTTTGTCACCATTCGAGTTTGGGGTTGATCCCAATGAAGATCCAGAGCTTGCTCTTGCTCTGCGTGTGTCTATGGAAGAGCAAAGGCAACGTCAGGAGGAGGAGTCACGCCGCCAGCAGGCTAACACTGAAGGGGAAACAGGCAAAACAGGGGATACTCAGAACTCTGGTATGGAGCGGGCATTAGCCATGTCCCTTGGACATGAGGCTATGGAATTGTCTGAAGAAGAACAGATAGCTCTTGCTATGCAGATGAGCATGCAACAGGAGGCTCCAGCAGCTGAAGAGAGCATGGATGTTTCAGAAGAATATGCTGAAGTGATGAATGATCCTGCGTTCCTGCAAAGTGTACTGGAGAATTTACCTGGGGTAGATCCCCAGAGCGAAGCTATCCGGAATGCTATGTCCACCATCAAGAAGGACAAAGATGAAAAGGATGATAAAGAACAAAAGGATAAAGAACAGAAAGATAAAGAAGGGAAAGGCGGCACCTCAAACTCTAAATAAAATTGCAATAGATTTTTCAATTTTTTTAATTCAACTTTCTGATTGTAAACCTTAATGTTAGACACCACATTGCAGTGTTTATTATCACTATAAATTTATAAATTACAGATGGTTTATATAATTTTAAGTTGTATGTTTATTTCCAAGAAATCCAGTTGAGTCCTTCTATTTTGTCATATTCTGGAATAAATAAGTTTATGTTGTGTTATTTACAAATAAGCTATGAGAATATATTGTAATGGGAGTGATTAAATAATATGGATTTTTATTTTGTTATATCAACTTACTCGAATCACCCCAGAACTGCTTACTTTTAAACTTTTTCTTTATTTCCATCAATTGTTGCTTTCTCAACTCTTCATTGAAAACATTTCGTGTGGGTAGAGGGATAGGTGATTTGCTTCTTGCTATACAGAAGTCAACATATAGTTGTCCATTTAAATTTTAAAATATTGAATGTATTGAATATTCTATTACCTTGTGTGAAATTGGACTGGTTCCTCAATGCAAACATCCTTTAAACAACAACACAATTAAGTACTAAATCAATAGTCAGTCATTCTTGAAAACGCATAGGAATGCATACCCAGCCCAGTTTTCACTAAAATAATAGAAACATATTACAAACAAGAGTAATAAATGTTGGCAATGAACTAGGGATCATTCAGATTACCACAACAAGTTTTCAAATTAACATCTTGGACATTTTTATTCAATAACAAATATGAACTCTTTATATCTTCTAACTGGGGCTTGAAACTTCTGACGCTGCCGTGTGTGTTAGCTGAAAACGTTGTAATTTTGACCATGATATAAAATTAAAAAACATGCAATGCCTAGTGTCGTCGAAGAGTTACAAGACAGCCGCGCCACAGTGGCTACAGCCATATGTTAGTACAAGTGAGCAGTCATGCCAAAATTTATTGTGCATCAGAATGGCGGGTGTAATGTTACGAATTAAAAATTAAAGAAAGCATTTCTACCTCTGACTTCAGAAATAGTACAAAAAGAAAGTGAGCCGCCAACCTGACGTCAGGTCCACGGGTGTATTTCTATTTCTGACTGAAATACCAATTGTTTAAGTATGGATTTATTTCCATATAAATCTACCTGTATATTACCTTACAATACTACAAACAAATATTAAATCTAAGGAATTAATAAAGTGGAATTTGAAAATAATACTTAGAAATTATTAAGTGCCTGGCAAATTGGCAATAGCAAACGTTAGAGCGTTGTAAAATCAATTGAAAAATAAATATTAACTGCCAATGGAACTACCTACACTTTGTTTTTCTGCTTGTCTTTTCATTATTATACGCAACAACCACAATAATTTAAACAAGTCAACCTAATTAAATGTCTTATATCGAAATAAGTAAAGGAAAATGTATAAAAATACATACCCTCAAATACCAAAATAAAATTATGATCACATCTTCTCAACGTAAAAACAAGTAGGTATGCGATGTATAGGTAAATACATAAGCACATTATTAATGTTCTATTTTATTTATGCAGAAGGAAATAAGTATATCAAATAATTCGTCGTAAACAGAAGACAATATTATGTAAATTCGTTAATTAATAAGATAAGCAAGTAGTGTTACATTTCCAAAAGTTCGACGAGAGCTAACGTGCTTTAAATAGCAATTCTTAATTGTATCAAATTTGCTATTATCAATTTGCCAGGCGCTTAATATTTACTGCATATTATTTTCAATTTCCGTTTTATTAATTCCTTTGATTTAATATTTGTTTGTAGTATTGTAAGGTAGTATACAGATAGATTTATATGGTAGTAAATCTAAACTTAAAAAATTGGTATTTTGTTTAGAAACAGAAATACACGCGCGGATCTGATGTCATGTTGGCGGCTCACTTTCTTTTTGAGCTATCTCTGAACTCGTAGGTGCCGTTAATTTCACGTAAAACTAACTTTAATGCCTAACGTTATATATGTATATCAACTACATGCTATGGTAATGGTAACTATGAACAAATGTACGGGTACGTATTTCGTCAAGAGCGCCTCTATTAGCAGTATCATGCATTAATTGTGTTATGTGTTATAATTGTGTTACTATATAGTTTTCAATAGATGGCAATATTATAAAATTTTGCTGCGGTAGCCATAGATTACAATACGGTAGCATCTACTTTAGGGTTGCAAAGTAAAAATTCAGTGGGATATTTTGTTTTAGTCTACAACACTGATAAAAAATGACTGCACTTGATAAGCACTGTAACTGGAAGGAGCATGTAGAATATGTTCGCAATAAACTTGATCGATTCGTATATGCGTTAAACGTTTACGACAGACCGTGTCAACGGAAGCGGCACTTAGTGCGTACCACGGATACGTGTCATCGGTGCTCTCATATGGTCTTTTGTTATGGGGTAATTCGGTTGAGATTGAAAAAGCAATTCTGTTGCAAAAGAAATGCGTGAGAGTAATATGGTCTACAGACAGTTGTAAGCCACTATTTACAAAGTTCCATATCATACCACTGGTTTGCATGTACATTAGGGAACTATGTGTCTTTGTCAAACTGCATCTACAATATTTTAGCAAATTTTCTGACAAGGTGGGTAGGAATTCTAGAAATAAATATAAGCTTCTCCGACCTAGGTGCCGTTTGGATATAATATATGAAAATAATGTCTATGTGAAGGCCATAGATGTATACAATAAGTTACCAGATAAATTCAAAGAATCACAGCTTACTATGTTTAAAAGAAATCTTACATTGTGGCTTGCAGAAAAATGTTTCTACACTTTAAAGGATTTTATGACATATACCTAAAGAAAATGATGTAATTAATTAATGTTGAAATTCCATAATATCAATTACATTGCAACACAATAATTGACTTCTAAATTTGTTTTCACTTGATATTTCTGTACAATTACCTTATTACAATAATTCTTCACGACATAATTAATGTCAAAATGACATTAATTAACAAAATAACTTTATGCAAATCAATATAATATTAAACCAATATAATATATATCAACATATTTTGTACAACATCTGTCTATAACTTTGACATATTTACGCACCATTGTTATGGTAGAATGTGATAGGACCACAATTACCTTACCACCACTATGTAACCACATTTCTTGTGAATAAAGGATTATTATTATTATATTTCTCTTATCACAGGTACTTTCTAACATACTATATTAGAAAATACCTAAATAATCAAATGTGTGATGGAACACCTACAACGGCACTAGCCGCAGCAGGCGTAGGACTATTGCTACGTATGGATTCTAATATATGGGCTATAGGTATGGGTGTTTGGTGGACCGGTATATTGCTAACTATGGATGAAAAACGGCGTCTGCCCTGAATACTCTAATAGCATCAATGCAATGGGCAGATTATATTATATTATATTATTATTCTCTTTATTTAAATATTTTCAATATATTTTTAATTTTTAAATATACACATCTATAAAAATACATTTAAAAATATAAAATATATGGTACCCCACCGGCATCGGGAACAAGATCCAAGCTGCCGGTGGTTAGGATTCCAGAGATATGAACCTCCTCACAATGCGTGCTGTATCTAAAAGCACTGCCTTCTGCATCAAACCCTTGATCCAAGCACCCAACGCGAGCCTCTTTAGATGGTGATCGAGGCTCTTGGCTATTAGACCATTGACAGATATGACTATCGGCACAATGATTGCCGAATCAACATCCCACATGTCGTCAACCTCGCGAGCCAAATCGAGATATTTAATTTGCTTATCTTTTTCAGCTTTCGCGAGATTGCCGTCATGCGGAATGGTGACATCGATAATCAATGCGCGGCGCTCTGATCGATCTATCACCACAATGTCAGGTTTGTTGGCCACAACAGTCCTGTCTGTGATGATAGTTCGATCCCAGTACAACGTGACATGACCATTTTCGAGAACTGATTCAGCTACATACCTGTAGTACGGCACTTCAACATCTACAAGTTTGTATTTCAGAGCAAGTTGCTGGTGAATAATCCTGCCTACTTGGTTATGTCTGTGCAAGTACTCGCCGTTAGCAAGACGAGAACAACCGGAAACTATATGCCTGAGGGACTCACCAGGTAGGTGGCACGCCCGACAAATGTCAACCGTACCATCCCTCAAGATATATCTCCGGTAGTTATTCGTCTTGATAACTTCGTCCGCAATAGCTATAGTTAATAATAATATTATTATTATTATTAACAACTTAAATCAATGAAGATGAAAATTTGTATAAATAATATCTAAAATCTCAACATTAATGCCATATAAAAGTACAATAGAGCTAAACAGGTAATATCAATGCAGATTAAAATATTTAACTAAGTAAGATTTAGTGGAAATATTGAGATCATCTATCAACACTCTGTTTTTGACACGTCATGTTCGACGATTTCTAACAAGAAAAGGAGACCGATCACCTTGTATGGGACCCTGGCCTGGGCGTGGACCATTTTATATTGTAATAACATAACATAACAATATTAATTTTCAGTAGCCTAAACTAATTAGAAAACATTATTCTATGAACTTTAGTATCAAATTCGTTAAATAATATAATAAAACACAAAATCACGTCAAAATATCTACTATACGAGCGAACAAACGCTAAGCGAATGATGGAAACAGAATTGACAGATAAGTCAAGTTTTTCTAGAATATGAAAATAAATTACCCAACACACTTTACAATTTTGTTATATTTTATCAAATATCATATCATTTTTACATTAATTATTGTTGTCGAATTCAAAATATGAATATAATAAATAATGAAAAAAATATCAACGTAGTTTCAGATTTCGTTAATATTTCTAAATGTAAATTTTTTAAGCACTTTGTTCCGGTTTTTGCCCATTGTTTTTTCATACCACGACCATAAATGAATGAAATCCATGGGTTGTTTGTTGTTTTATTATTAAACACTAATTATGCTAATAGATAGAGAATCAAAAGTATGCTATGCTAATATAGCTTGCACTTTTTAATATATATATTTATTAATTTTTTTTTTTTTTTCTGAACGGCCTTCAGTTCTACTATAAGACATTTCAAGGTTATCCATTAATTACCGGACACCCTTGGCCGTTCCTATAAACCTATAATATTATGTTCGATTTTAAAATTTCTTACTATGATAATAATTGACAACGTGTAAGCGAAATTTCATGATCCGCCGCCGAGTAGTTATAGCATGAAAGTGTAACAAACGAACTCCCATTTGCATCAGTAATATTAGTTAGGAAATAAATTGGCTAAACTTGTGGTAGGTGTTATTTTATTACGATACTGACTGGTAAAAACTCAAGCATCAAAATTAGTGGATCGCATGCTTCCTGTGTTGCCACATGTACGATGCTAGCGCCCTCATTTAATGTCTACTCTTTTATGTCGCAATGTAAGGGAAGATAACGTTATTTTTTATGTTAGTTGGTAACGTTAACAAACCCTGGTATTAAGTTCTATATTAAATAATATTATATGTATTTTAATTATTATTGAATATTACATATTATTAAATCGCTTATTTTATTTTGCAATAAAATATCCACTACACATTATTTATTCGGTGGACATTTTTGACAAACCTTATGGCTAGAAGGATAAAATATTTTTATAGCCAGTGCCATCTATCGGCACTGTGGGGAAGACTCGGCAGTACCTTCTAATAATTTATTATAGCGCCTAGTTATTGGGCACAGTAGGAGAGCTTGGTTATCCAGGATGGAGTTCTGTGCGCGAAATGGGAGAATGCTCGAGGTGACAAGTGTCACCTGAAAATGGTCGTTTTACAACTCTATCATAATGGGAGGTCACATGGGAGTTAAGAGAACTTTAATTAGGCAACGGGAACGATTTTGTTGGATCCATTGTCGAGAAGACGTTGAGGAATTGTGCCGCAAATGCATGAATTGTGCTGCTGTGAAGGGACCACACACTCGCTGCAGAGGTGCATTAAAGGTGTACAATGTTGAAACCCCGTGGGAACGCATTAGATTAGCATTAGATGTTGCTGGACCGTTTCCTGAAAACCAAAGTGGGAACAAGTACTTCTTGGTGGTCATGGATTGTTTCACAAAATGGCCGGGGTGTTTGCAATTCCCAATTAAGAGGCATCTACGGTGGCCGACAAACTAGTCCACGAAGTCTTTTGTCGTTTGAGGGTTCCCTTAGAAATCTACAGTGACCAAAGTCGGAACTAGGGGTCTGATGTACTTAAGGAGACATGTCGTGTGATGGGTGCCCACCAAATGAGGACGACCGCTTATCATCCAGCCATGGTTGAACGATTTAACCAGTCTCTGGAAAGATATCTGGCGAAAGTTGTAAAAAGCAAACAAAGGGATTGGGACAAACACATTCAACCGTTTCTCCTGTTATACCATAATGCCGTTTACGAAAGCACATCAGCTAACTTCGGAAGAGAACTACGATTACCTGATACCTGATCACCGGCACCCCACCTGAATCTCCACGTAGCATAACCTATTATGCGAATGATCTCCGCAATAGGATAAATGATGAATACGAGCACAACCGACAGGCCGGTCAACAGATGTCTGAGAGGATGAAGATCCGCTACGATCGGAAGGCGAACAATAAAGGCTTCGAGAAAGGATTGCTGGCATGGTTACATAACCCGGTACGCAGCAAAGGAAAATCTCCTAAATTGCAAGCAAAATGGGTTGAACTCTATCGCATAGTCACTAAGATGAATGACGTCACCTTCTGGATCCAGAAAAGACCACGAGGTACACCAAAGATCGTTCATGTGGATCGATCGGCACGCTACTATGGATCCAACAATGTTCGGAACGAACATGTCTATGATGGGGGCAGTGTTACAGCCAGTGTCATCTATCGACACAGTGGGAAAGACTCGGCAGTTCCTTCTAATAATTTATTACAGCGCCATCTATTAACGTCTTACGGAACTACGTAGTTTGTCGATACGCGAAGAGTAGAGAGAATGCTGGCACATTCTTGAATCTTCGTACTGTTTATATACCGGGTATGGCATTTCTAGAAATCTCCAGAAACACTTTAACCGCTTATAAACGGGCAAGGCCAGCGCTCGCCGGGTCAGTTTACAATCGTAAGCGGTCAAGTATACATCGGAGCGAGCGGAAGCGAAAATACTACAGAGTTTAAAGCTAGTTATAGTGGAGTGCAGTGAAAAGTGTAGTATAGTGTGAGTTGTGTTTTAAGTTTAATTGTGTGCTAGAATAAAACGTGTTTTAGTTGGTAATATTGTTTACATTCTTATCTCTTGAACCCAGCACCTAACTATATATTTTGTGTGGCTCGTGGAGAAATCGTAAGATTTACAAAGGTACAATAATATCTGATAATAACGATTATTCCACTCAGAGAGCCGATTACTTATTTTCGATAGTTTAGAATGACTTACCAAATGATCTAGGCGGTTGCGAATTTGACGCATCAGTGGTCGTTATCGGTTTTGGTCTCGATTCATTATAATTGTCTTTTTTATTACCATATGTATTTTTTATAGTGTCTGTAACTAAAACATTTATAACATCTAACAGTATACTAATAAAGATTTTAGTTTAAAAGGAACCTAGTGGATTTGAAATAATGAAATTACAACTACCTAATTTATTCGCATAATGCAAGAATCGTATAACATTAATCATTATCTTTTATTATCCGTCTGCCATCTATCCTTGAACAATAATAACATCAATAAATTATCAGTTCCCTTATCAAAAAATAAATAAATGATTACCAGGGTTACGTAAGGGCGACCTGCATCTTGGAGAAGACCGGGGCGATAACTGCGAGCCTGTCAAAAAATGCACGTATAATGCTTGCTTTAGTATAAATGAAGCAATTAAATAATGTCTTCTTAACAAAAAATATGATTAATTATATCAATCTAATTTAAAATGGAGTGTATAACCGGATATCTAGACAAGAAAGCGAGTAAAAATTTTGCAATAAGATTATGTATTCCATTCACCTGGACGGGCGTTTATATGTGATTGATGAATTGGATATCTCTGTGCTAGCTTATTTCTTGATTTAGCATCTAAAATAAAAAATTAATACATAAGTTAGAACTGTGGTTCTTGATTACTTTTCTGAGGTTAAGTAAACGAATCGGTCGCGGCCTCGCGTGCGCATCTATTTCACTAATTAAGAAATTATGTGTTAAAACATATCTTATACCGCAGTTTTACCCACATTTAAGATTACTCGCCGCTGCCGTGGGACGTAGCGTGATGTTATATAGCCTATAACCTTCCTCGATAAATAGGCTATCCTACACTAAAATATTTTTTAATTCGAACCAGTAGTTCCTAAGATTAACGCGTTCAAACATACAAACAAACTCTTCAGCTTTATAATATTAGTATAGATACAATTTATTTCATCCAGCATTCTGAGAGGTGTAGTTAACTTTGATATTGTCCTGACGTGAATATAAGTAAGTGGCTTAGAAGGGAGCTTATGAAATAATAGCAACTCCCACAGGTAAAAATAATCCAATATGGATTATTTTTACCCGTGGGAGTTGCTATTATTTATGTCATAGAGGAGTAAATCATGTTAATAATTTAAATTAAGCACCTGTAGGGACTAGTTAATAACGCAGCAAAGGAACACATTTGTACTCTTCTCATATCAAAGGTAGTAAGTAGGCAAACTAAGTATAGAATTAGACTAATTATTATTCAACATTTTACCATTGGTTTCATAGGTCATCAACGTTGGCTCCTTCGCAATCGTCTTATTAGTATTCGATTTATTTTGATATAATGCGGATGGCCTTACAGCTGAAAACAAAATGAGTGATATAAAGGAATTAAAATATACCTAATAATATCATAAAAACACCAAATTACACATAGTGTTTTATTATAATATCTTAATTAATTCCATAGTTAGCTAGTTTTTATACTTCTTATAAAATTATGTCCGAGATTCTAGTTGATAAGAAGTTGACGCGCAAGCAGACCAAAGGCCTGACCAGAACAGATCAGTAGAACGCAGCTTTTCTGCAGATAACGGTAAATACCTCGTCTGTCGTAAGGGTCGCCGCAACCGTCCCTTGACGCACTACTGTTTGGCCTGCACCTAACTGAGGCAAATAAATAATTAAAATAATAACGAACTCACGTCTAGGTCCGAAGCTGTTCTTCAGAACAGGTATTTTAGTATCCGGCAACACATTGGGGCTAGTATTTGATGCCCGTAACTTGTTCCCGGATATAGTAGCCTTGGTTGCTGTCCAAAACAAATTACCAAGTGCTATTATTGTGAAAATCAGACTCCTCAAGTTGGGGTAGAGCAGCGAAACGATGTATGCGACTTGCCAGAATATAACGTGTTTCAATAACGCCGTAACAATATTTATTTTACACGTATTTCTATTATGTACTGAAATGTAATCAGTTGACTGTTATGGCTACATAATGATAATAAGAGAGAGAGTGAGATTCGTTTATCGCTTGATTGTGGCGCAATAGTTGCCCGTCTGAATACATACCTATGTGTAAAAAGGATTTGAAACGAAATCACAGTCAGCGTAGGGATCCAATACTCTCAAATATTCAGACAATTGCCTAATTCATATAATGTTATTATTGTTACACCTAGTGCCATCTTTCGGCATTGTGGGGAACACTCGGCAGTTCCATCTAATAATTTATTACAGTGCCATCTGTTGATGTCTTACGGAACTACGTAGTTCATCGGTACGAGAAGAGTAAAGAGAACGCTGACACATTCTCGAATCTTCATACTGTTTACATACCGGGTATGAAGTTTATATAAACCTCCGGAAACGCTTTAACCGCGTATAAAAGGAGAAGGCCAGCGCTCGCCGAGTCAGTTTACAATCGTAAGCGGTCAAGTAGGTATTCATCGAAGCGAACGGAAGCGAAAATACTACGGAGTTTGAAGCAGTTACAGTGGAAAAGTTTGTATAGTGTTTGTTGTGTTTTAAATTGAATTGTGTGCTAGAAAACGTGTTTTAGTCGGTAATATTGTTTATATTCTTATCCCTCGAACCCAGTACGTAACATTATGTACTCTTGTTGGTAAGACTAAACAGGTGTTTGGATTACGGAAGGAAAACCTAACCTATGTAGATTTATGTACATAATAGTACTAAGTAATTATAGGTACATGGATACTGCATATAATATGTAATTTTTTTAACCCTTTGACATTTTTGGTATTCTCCACGAGCAGATATTGTTGTCGTGGTTTCTCGATATCATCTCAAGACAGTAACGGCTTTTTTTTAAAGATAACTCGCGCACTAGGGATCGTGCTTGTATCGCGGAGGACTTTACAAACATTTAAACAACGGACACAAAGAACATCCAGAACATCCTCGGCACAACATAGCCGTTATGCAGTAGTAGTTATGTTCATCAGCAAACCTACGGGCTCTACGTGGCTGTGCTAACTGTCTCGTACAATTTGATGTAGGTACCAGATATTTTAAATCTACAGACAACCTTTAATATACTGTTAAATTAAGTCGTTACTTACGTAATCTGGTATACCCCGATTCAGAAGTTGGTCTATGAACCGAAGGACTTCGTTCTCTGGTATTATAAACTAAAATATAAAAGACAAAATTACCAAAAATTTATGTAAAATCAAAAAAACATATTCAAATGGAAATATAATATAATTGAACGGTAGGGAGTCTGATAGCTTAACGAAATGATGTGCTCATTAGTAAGAATGAATACTCGCTATAATGCATGCTTTGCATGTCACTAAGTGTTGGAACCCACACAGAGTCAACGTTGTGAACTATGACGTCACGTCGTCTCGTACTGACAGGAGTTGGGCGGTCTGCGCTTAGTAGTGGTGTAGTTTATAACAGGGCTAATATTTCGTACGGCTAAAAATTTAATAAAATACTAAAGCAATGTTCTAAAAAGATACCTTTTTTTAAAGTCGTTGGAGATTTTATCCGAATGCTACATGGTGCAGCGGTTATGCGCTCTTTGTTTATAATACCTGTAAAATGTCATTCGTATAATTTTATCTATTTGCAATAAAATGTGTGGTAGGTGCTAATAAGCCAGTTATATACTAAATAGACACTGTGCTTCAATAAATCAAATAGCATAAATCAAATTTGATTTTGAATGAATTAGTCTATGATATTGCATCCTACTTATACCTACGTAATGCGTGCTATTCAGTGGCGTAGCGTAGTGGCGGTCCGCCCCGGTCGGCAAATTTTCACAATATATTATAGACTAGTTTATCACCGCAGTTTCACCCACGTAAGTCCCGTTCCGATAGGAATATCGAGATAAAAAGTAAGCCTATGTGTGAACGAACCTAGGTCTCCTGCTATCTACATACTAAATTTCATCGCAATCGGTCCAGTAGTTTTTGCGTGAAAGAGTAACAAACATCCATATATCCATACAAACTTTCGCGTTTATACGAGGGTGCGTTTTTAAGTTCGCGGAATGGAGGGTATGGAAGGTGGTGGGGGTGCTTGTTTAGTCACTAACGTGTTTAGCAACTAATAATTAGTATATATACCGAGTATTATCATAATGAGGTCATTAGTCTTTGAACTATCGTCCCTCAAGCAACTCAATCTGGAAGAAATTGTGAAGTATGGAGAAAATCGAGTTCCGCGCCGTTATAAAGTTCCTTACCAAGCAAGGAAAAAATGTTCAAACCATTTTGGAAGAGATGTCATCTGTATACGGGGACTCATGTCCAGGAAAAACCATGGTATACAAGTGGCACAACCTCTTTAAGCAAGGCAGGGAATCAATTGAAGACGATTCCCGGCCTGGGCGGTCTGTTGAGGTCACCACTCCAGATCTTATCGAAAAAATCGAAAAATTAATATTGGAGGATGCACGTTTGAAGAAAAAACAAATCGCAGAGATGGTTGGAGTATCTGAAACGACCATTTTCAAGGTTCTCCATGATCATCTCGGCATGACAAAAGTCAGTGCAAGATGGGTGCCTAGAATGCTCACACCGCCTCAAAAACAGAAGCGCGTCGAGTGTTCGCGTGCGTTTTTGAGCCAGTGTAATGAAGACAAGGATGGTTTTTTGGAGCGAATTGTTACTGGGGATGAAACTTGGGTTCATCACTATGAACCTGAGTCTAAACAAGATTCCATGCAGTGGCATAAAAAGGGTACACCACCGCCTAGGAAATTCAAGGTGTCGCAATCGGCGGGAAAGCTCATGGCGACAGTTTTTTGGGACACAGAAGGAATTTTGTTGGTTGATTACAAAGAAAAAGGTGTTTCCATAACCGGAGAACACTACGCTTCAATTTTAGAGCAGTTAAAAGAGACAATCAGAGAAAAAAGAAGAGGAAAATTGACCAAAGGTGTCCTGCTCTTGCACGACAATGCTCCTGTTCACAAGAGTCGAGTTGCGTTGGCTGCTTTGCACAAGGTGGGCTTCGATATCATTGATCACCCACCTTATAGCCCAGACTTGGCTCCCAGCGACTATTATCTCTTTCCAAATCTGAAAAAAGAGCTTCGAGGAAAGAAATTTTCAACCGATGAAGAAGTGAAGGATGCAGTTTCGGCGTATTTTTCAGAGAAAGACAAAACATTTTTTTATGAAGGTATTCATAAGTTAATTCATAGATCTGAGAAATGTATTAGGGTTTCAGGTGAATATATTGAAAAGGAAAAATAATTTTGTAATATTATTTCATCCCCTTCTATTCCATTCCGCGAACTTAAAAACGCACCCTCGTAATATAAGTAAGGATAATATTATCTTGTAAATATTTAAACCATGACGAACAAGAGGAATGGGCAAATCAAATGTACAATCCCTACTTAATATTATAAATGCGAAAGTAACTATGTCTGTCTGCCTGTCTTTGTAATTTTGATGAAATTTGGTACAGAGGTAGAGTAGATCTTGGGAAAGGACATAGGCTACCTTTTGTTGTAAAAAAGGGCATTTAGGGTTTGAAATAAGGGATGAAAGTTTTTATGGGAATTCGTCGTTATCGAAGATAAAACCACGAGACTTTGTATTTAGGCACTTGATAAAAGGGCAATTAGTTAACATTTGTTCCAGCGATTTTGAAATTTCGGCGTACATGGGGATAAAATAGGCGACGAAAGTTTGTGTAGAAGCCCGAACAAATCTGTCTATTTTACAATACGTATATTTATTGGCAACATTTATAATTAGTAAAAATAACATCTTAATATACAAACGTCGCGCGAGCGCGGGACACGCCAAGCGCCATACACAATTAACGATGCGCCGGCAACAGATGACGTGGGACTGGGCGTGACGTAGTGAGGGAGTGTGTAACATTAGCAAAAGCGGTGATCGCGGAAAAATGTTGCAGCAGTGTAATGTTGTTGGTTTGGGATGAATGTACAATGTCCCACAAAAGAGCAATCGAAGCACTATACTGCACCATGAAAGATATCATAAGCTACCAGGGTATCATGGGAGGGATGGTGGTACTTTTAGCTGGTGACTTAAGACAGACACTGCTGGTTATTACCAAGGGTACACAGGCAGAAAAATAAATGACTGTTTGAAGGCGTCTGTATTATGGGTACACGTAAAAAATATTTTCTCTGACCACAAATATGCGACTGCAACTACACAACGATTCTCACGCAGGGCAATATGCAGCAGCTTTTCCAAAAGTCGGAGAAGATTGTATGTTAACACAAAGTAACGACATGATTACACTAAGACGTGAATTCTGTCAAATTGTCCATCCATCATAACACAGATGATTTAAATAATGATGTCTATCCAGATCTACAAATAAGTATGGGCGATCGAGAATAGTTGTGTGACAGGTTAATTTTGGCGCCGACGAAAGAGACAGTAGGCCAGATAATCGAGCAAAAGGAGAAAATGTTTTAATTCCCCGTATTACGATAATTCTGACCGATTTGCCATTTCAGTTTAAAAGAGTGCAGATTCCCCTAAAAGCAGCAATTACGATAATAATAAAAAAACTGTTTTCCATGGGCATCTCTATGTGGCGTGCTCACGAGTATTAAACCCGCAAAATCTTAGCATAGGATGGAAAAACAAAAACGTTTATGAAAATGTATTAAAATAAGTAATTTGCAGTAAACCACAGCATTTATATGGAAATTATTTGCAAAAAAGGTACCTTAAAAAATTAAAATTGCTACTCTAAGTAACTATTCCACGTGGACGAAGTAAGACGAAGACGGGCAAAAGCTTGTACACAATAATGATGACTGTTCTTGCCGAAAAGTTCTTTAAAATTTCTGTATATTACAGTCTTTTAAATTTGCTAGGTTCAGGCAGTTCATTATATTTTAATATATTGACAGCACTATCCATAAGTACCTAAGTACATGTGTTGCGTCCTTGACCATGCAAAGTAGAGGTTAAGTTTTGCTCAATTATATTCGGATGCCGTTCATATGCAGTTAAGAGCATCTGTAATAGAAAGGTAGATAAACTTCGACTCACGCGGGGAGGGAGAATATGGCTCATCTCGTCTAATAGTCAACCGTTTGTTGAGGGATGTGACCAGGGGTTTCCCGTAAGCGTTATTATCTGATGTGTTCTTTCTAGGCATGGGTGGCGACTGCCGATTTGAAATAGGTGCTGCAAAAGATATATAACTTAATAAAATGACTGTTACTTTTAATTATGTGTCCAGGTTAAGTCCAGTGTATTAAACGCGAGCGCAATGCATGATTTAATGCACGAGTAGTACCTATTAGGTATCGTAATTTTCATCAAGAAAATCGAGACTAATAATGACACAGATATTGAAAGTGTAGGTACGTGATAGAGGGTATAAGCCGTCCTATTTATTACGGTACCTACCGTATGTGGTGGTAAAATACCTATACCTTCGTCATAGTAAATAGTATGTATTCACTATGTGTGTGAATATACTAAAACATTAATATTTATACACTTCAAACGCGATATAACAACATTGTGTACGTTGCGTTCGTGTTGGGTTAAGTCCCTATACCTACTTAATAGAGGTAAATATATTCGTTTCAAGACTAATACTGGATTTACTTTCAAATATCAAACTCACTTTTCTTGCCGTTGTTTGCCATTATGTCTAATACTTCTTCAGCAGTGGCTCGTTGTGGTACTGTGTTCATAGTTTTTGGACGTGCTAGGGAAAAGAGAAAGTCATCTTAATCATTTTCTTTCCTATTTCAGTTACATAGCTCTAAGGCTTATTCATGGGAAAGTGGGGCAATGTTTTTTTAACTAAAGGCTAAGGTATTTAATCAGACTTACTAGTGTGTGCAAAGTAAATCGCTAGGAATCTATCACAAAAAGTCTATTTCGTCAACACGGATTAATTATAATTAGAAACGCAGCAATTTTAAAAGGAATTATTTATCAGTGGTTTATCAAATCGAAGGTAGTGGTTGGTTAAGTCAAATAAACAACGCGACAAAAACCGTATAAACTGTTTAATTTCAATGTATAACATTCGCGTAAACATAAGACAATATTTTTGTTTTTGTTTTGTTACATACCTTATATCCCATTGTGGCTCTCAATCTATTTTCTTTATCAACCAATGGTTTTTAAGATAAGATATTGGTTTTCAAAGATTAAAAATCCTGTAGGTTTGAAAACTAGCCGCCTTACTAACAAAATTATTTAATACATACTACATTTATTTCATCCTTTTAATAAGTATAGTTATACTTGGAATAAATCAAGAATAATATACTTTACTTTAAAATAAAATACTTTACTTTACTTAAATCATGGATAAACGAAAAGACTTGACGAGTCTCACATTAGCTTGGTGCGTCCCTGTCATACAAATAGGTTGTCATGGTTTTTGTAAGTAGGGTAAATACCTACTTACTACCGGCACAGACCGTCCTGTAAATACATTCCTGTAACATTAGGATGAAATTCGTGTAAACCGTGTAAAGAACACGTGGTATATTTTTAGTATAACTTCGGAATAACGTTTGTATAGACTAAAATGTCGACGTTATACTAACGACGGTATAAGTTATTCTTGATTTATTAGTAGTTATTTTCTGTATATAAACTGAACTATAGCTTTTACATCACGTTTATTTATAAAACTGTAAAAGTCTTAGGCGAAAGAAAATTTCTGTGATAGCCTAGGTAATATTTTCAAATAAGTTTACAATTTTAAGAGTCAGTCTACCTTGTAATTTATAGCTATTATTTTAACATTATATATGTATATGACGTTGAATGTATTTCTATTATTTAGAGAAGTTTGAAAATTTGACAAATAAAGTGATTCTTTATTCACATTGTAAACTAGTAATTAAACTTAATTTTATTAATATTATATAATATTGGCTGAGGCTATTCATCCTCAGGGCTGACCAATAAGTAAAGACCACGTAGGTTGTTATCTTTAAGTTGAAGTTGGTTTTAAGTTTTAAGTGGCTTGATTTCTTTTGTGTTTTCTGTTGTCTATAATTTTTATTTCGATTCTAAACCATTCGATTATATTTTGTTTGTAATGTTAATTGGTAATCGATATCGTGTTGTATCGATTGAAATGGTCCCTTCACTAGTGCTCTTCAATGATCAGCTGTCAAATGGGACTTCGTATTCAATCGGACTTTATGCTAGTTTTATTTTAGAAAAAGATCTTAAGTAGACACTTGATCAAGTCACTATGCTGATCATTGTTGTTACGTATTTATGTGGAGCGGGGGAAACGCACATGCAGTCAAACCGCGAGTCAGTTGCATACTCATTTATTAGATTTATTTTTCTAACGATGTCTCGCACGCGCGTCACACACGCAGGTGCACGCGTCGCACGCACACTACAATATATAACAATCCCTTCCCCAAATAGCTTAAAAAAATTGCTTATAGTTAACAGGTAGAACACGTCGCTTTGATCTGCAATTCTGTGAGTCGGTTCGTATATTGCTCGCATTATCTCCATCTGAACAATGAGGGGCTGGTAACTCTGGTGTAGAAGGTGACGGTGAGATTGACGGCTCCACACTCATACTTTCTTCCTCTCCACGCTGATCATCTTCAACGGGTTGTATGGTATCCGCGTTCGTGCCCGCCAACGCATCGCCGTTTGTAGATCGCGACTGCGACGATGGACTGCTATCATCACTTTCTATATCTCCATGCCATTGATTACCATCAAAGTGCATCTTTGAATCATCTCCAGCTTGAAAACGTCTTATTTGATTGATGTGTCGAACTACTGTGCACCTTAGTTCGGGAACGTATACCGAATACATGACATTTCCTATCTCTTGTTTGATTGTCCCTTGGACCCAACGGAATCTATCATTTCCACAAAATCGCTTTACCCAAACGACGTCATCTACTTTAAATGTTGGTCTTATTATCCCTCCCTTGTTTTTACTCTGTAAAGACTGATTTTTCCTAACTGTCATTGAAAAATCCGTGGATGTCGGAGCGACTTGATATGGATTAACTAAGTCCAGCCGCGAGCGTAGAGGGCGACCATAAATTATTTCTGCAGGAGATTTACCTGTGGCACTATTTTTGGAGTTTCTATAATCAAATAAAAATTTTGAAATCTTTTCTGGTAGTGGTATTTTATTATTAGTTTGTAATATTATGCTTTTTAGACCTTTTTTAATTATTTTCACATAACTTTCGGCTTGCCCGTTACTTGACGGATGATACGCCGGCGATAAAACATGCTGAATACCGTTTAGACGGCAAAAATTCTCAAACTCTCCAGACGTAAAAGAAGTACCATTGTCCGTTACCAAGGTGTTTGGTACTCCTACTTTAGACATAAAGTCGCATAACTTACTTATAACTGTCTTTGAACCATGCGATGTCGCACTAACTGAGTAACAATCAACCCACTTGGAAAATGCGTCTACTATAACTAAAAACATTTGATTATGTAGCGGACCCAGAAAATCTAAATGGATTCTATAGAAAGCATGCGGCGGGTAGGGCCACGGCGAAATAGGCACGCGCTGTGGCGAGGGCCGCAGTTGCGCACAGACCTCACACGCGGCTGCCAATCGTTCGAGTGCTGCATCGATTCCCGGGAACCAAAACCTTTCACGAGCGGCGGCTTTCATTTTTACCACACCGAAATGAGAATTGTGTAATTCTCTTAACACCTTATCTCTTAGCGAGTGCGGAATTACTACTTTATGGCCGCGCATTAAACATTCGTTTTCCAAAGCTAATTGAAACCGACAATCAAAATAAGCAAGTAAATCGTGGTCATGGACTTTACGCGGCCAACCATGTAAAACATATCTTTTAACGGTTTTTAAAATCTCGTCGCGTTCAGTCTCGCTACGTAATTGGTTTAGCGTAATGGGTAAACTTCCTTCGACAACAAAATTAACGTAAGCAGCACGCTCTTCACAGGTGCGGTCCTCCCCCCGCGCTTCCTGCCCCGCTTGCTTATCATTCATGAACGTCGCTCGAGATAAAAAGTCTGCACTGTTATCACCGCTACGAATATATTCGATTGAATAATTATAAGCCGATAAAAATAATGCATAGCGTTGTAGCCTATTCGCTGATACTTCAGGGATACCACGATGCGGACCGAAAATTGTTATTAATGGTTTATGGTCTGTGCGCAATACGAATGGTGTAATACGACCATATAAGTACTGGTGAAATCTTCTCACACCATAAATAATGGCTGTAGCCTCCTTTTGTAACTGCGAATAGTTCTTTTCCGCTGCTGTGAGTGTCCTTGAAGCGAAAGCGATAGGCCTCTCGCGGTTATTGCCACGCGATAATTGTGACAAAATAGCGCCTAAACCTTTTGGCGAAGCATCTACAGTTAGTATCAGTTTCGCGTTAGGATCAAAATGGGCTAGCAACTGATCAGACACAAGCAGTCTTTTAATTCGTTTAAACGCGTCGTCATGAACGGAGGTCCATTCCCATTTTTTATTTTTATGTAATAGTTCATATAATGAGCTTAGTATCGACGACGCGTTTGGCACGAAATTCCTATAATAGTTAACTAACCCTAAAAATGATTGCAACTGCGCGGTATTTGTTGGTTTTATGGCTTTTAATATAGACTGAATCTTATCTGGCGATTTACGTATACCATTTTTATCAATAATATGACCAAGGTAGGATATTTCATTTTTAAAATATTCACATTTATCCTGCTGAACAGTTAACCCTGCGTCTTCTAGCCGTTTTAAAACCACAGTTAACCTGTTTTTATGCTGGTTAATATTATTCCCTGTTATAAGAATATCGTCTAAGAATATTATTACCCCGTCTAGGCCTGCTAACACACATTCCATAGCGCGTTGGAAAATGGCGGGCGCGCTGGCGAGACCAAACACTAGCCTGGTGTATTTAAAAAGGCCACGGTGTGTGTTTATACACGTTAGGGCTTGTGAGTCGTCGGTTAATAAAAATTGGTTGTAGGCTCGAGACAGATCAAGTTTAGTGAACTGCTCACCCCCGTGTAATTTAGCGAACAATTCCTTTATAGTTGGAAGTGGATATTTTTCAATTATTAATTGCTTATTTATTGTAACTGAATAGTCTGCACAGATCCTAACCCCACCATCCTTTTTTAATACTGGGACTATAGGCGAAGCGCATTCGGAATATTCTATAGGCTCTAAAATTCCAAGAGAAACTAGACGATTTAACTCCGCCTCAATTTTATCTTTTAAGGCAAAGGCGACCGGCCTTGCTTTGAAAAATAACAGCTTCGCATCAGGTTTTAGCTTTAATGATACCTTATATTTGTTGAAAGATCCTAATTTACTAGTGAATAATTTGGGAAATAGTACATTAATCTCCGTAAACGAGCTGTCGTGAGGCTTATCAATATAATTAACGGGTGCAGACGACACAAACTCTAATTTAAAGGCTTGTAAAAAATCACGGCCTAACAGCGACGGGCCGCCGCCGCGCACTACATAACACTTTAGAGCACGCGTGTTACTCATATACGACACGTCTAATACAATGAATCCTAAAGTAAATAACTTGCTTCCCGTATAACTGAATAACTTGATAACGGTGTCGGACAATGGCACTTCCTTAAAATGAGAATGGTATGTATGTTCTGAGATGACGCTAACCGCTGAGCCACTATCAATCTCAAACTCCAAAAATATACCATTAACCTGGACTCTCTCGGTCATTGGTCTACCCTTTACGCATTTAATATTATGTATATGTAACTCACCATCGTCTCCAACATCCGCCACATCTTTCGAGACATAGTTAACCTTGGAATTAGCCGCACACATTCTACCTAAATGACCCTTTCGGTTACATTTTTTGCACTTATAACTTTTAAAACGGCACTGATTGGACTTATGATTGGTATAACCGCACACACTACACTTTTCACTTTTGGAAATACTGAACACGGCATCGGGGGCCGCGTGGCCGGCGTCACTCGCGCCCGCCACCTCGCCGCTCCCGGAGCACGTGGCCGTTGCTGCCTTACGTGCCGCGCGCACATTCTCAGCCAGTTCCACGGCCTTTGCCAATGTCAGCGCCTGCAAATCCTTTGCGAACAACTTCTCGCGCTCAGGACCTGCCGCCATCCCTATTACGAATTTGTCTAGGAGGGCGTCTTCCAGATTTTTAAACCCACAGTGCGCAGCCAATCCCCTAATCCTTGCTGCCCAATGAGTATGACTTTCGCCTAGATGCTGCGTAGCTCCGTAGAAATTGTACCTCTCCGCGAAGCCAAGCCGTTTCGGTGTGAAATGGCTATCTAACAGTTTGATGATGCTGTCATATTCCACATCCTCAATCTTCTGCGGCAGCGCCAGGTCACTCGCTAGCTTATAGCTCGACTCGCTCAATGAACTTAAAAGTATTGCCTTCCGCTTGAGCTTAGCTTTGTCTGACGCATCATTAACGTCGTTTGCTATAAACCACTGAGTGAGACGTGATTTGTAAGTATCCCACTCACTTGTGAGGTGATCAAAGGTCGTGATAGTACCTAAAGCTCCACTAGAAAACATTTTGTAAATACTCGTCGCCACTGTTACGTATTTATGTGGAGCGGGGGAAACGCACATGCAGTCAAACCGCGAGTCAGTTGCATACTCATTTATTAGATTTATTTTTCTAACGATGTCTCGCACGCGCGTCACACACGCAGGTGCACGCGTCGCACGCACACTACAATATATAACAATTGTGAGATCTATTTCGTCAAAAATCATGTACTCAGGTACTAAATACTACTACCTACATAATCTGTGTGTGTCTAAATGGATACAATATCTATTTATTCGCATATAAACTCAAATAATACCTAATAATATTTAAGCCACGGAATTGATTTGTGCGAAAGGCAAAAAATAGCCGACGTCGCATACATATTAAAAGAATATCACTATGTACCTGTTCAATTAAATGAGCAAAGATACGTGCTGTCTAGTTAGCCGTTAAGGTGATTGCACACAAACACAGCAACGTATTGACGTTGCTGCGTTCGTGTTGGGTTAGGTCCCTATTCTTAATGAGGGTGCCAATCCCCGCCCACAAAACGCGTTGAGGGGGCAGCTCATCGAGCCCGGCTGCTGCCCTATCACTTGAAGTAAGACCGCCCTCAGCGGTGGAGGAGGAGATGTCGACCTAGTCATGGACCAGGACCGTAACTATCTCCTCCTCCAGGCGAATCTCAACCACTCCGCCCGAGCGCATGACCTTTTCCTGTAGTCTATGCCGGAGTGGTCGATCGGTGTAGCCGTAGCCGCGGAGCCATATTACGTTCCTCCCAGCCCCAATTGGGCAGGTGACTGGGACAGCACCGTGGCAGTCGTCGGCTCCACGGCGCCTCGTTCACCTTCCTTCTCAGTTAAGGAGAGGGGTGCGGGATACGTTGCGGTCGCGTGGGGAGAGGTCACAGTCGTTGGTGTGTAATTCTCCCCCCAACAGAAGTCTGGCAGATTTCGAGGCCTTTCTCATCAACTTGGAGACCTCGATACGGTGCATATCATCTAGGCACATTCTTGTGATAGGCGACTTTAAAAAAATTAGGTTGCAAAGTCTACTGCGTCCTGGGGGGTCCCGCCACACGGATGTCCGAGGAAGGGCGGTCGATGAGTGGACTGATGCGACGGGCCTCTGTTTGCTGAACAGGGGCGCCGTCAACACATGCGTGCGATGGCGGGGAGGCTCGACAGTGGACATCTCGTTTGCTACCCCTGCCCTCGCCGCACACGTAAGGGGATGGCGTGTCCTGGAGGAGGCAGAGACCCTTTCGGACCATCGGTATATCCGTCTGGATGTCTCCCTGCTCCGGGACCCTAGCAGGCGTCATCGCTCGTCGGCGGGCAGAACTCCTCGCATTCCGCGGTGGGTTGTGAAGAGGCTGAACCGGGACCTACTGGAAGACGTAGCCACAGTTCAAGCTTGGCTGTCTCTTGCACCCCCGTTTGGGGAGGTAGACGCTGGGGCTGTCCGCTTTCACGAAAGCATCCAATCTGTTTGCAACGCGACCATGCCCCGAGTGCGACACTGGACTCCGACGGGGGTCTACTAGTGGTCCCAGGAGCTGGCGGACCTCCGTGCAGCCTGCATTCGTGCCCGGAGGTTGTTCACACGCTGCCGAAGCCGTCACCACCGCGATGAGCAAGAGAAGGGCCGACTGTATGACGCGTATCGCGAAGCGAGAGCGTCTCGCAGTTGGCCATCTGTCACGCCAAGGAACGGGCGAAAAGTGAGATGTTGGAGGATCTAGACCATAACCCCTGGGAGCGCCCATATTGCGCGGCGCTGAACAAGCTCCGTGTGCGGCTAACCCTGGACCTGACGGTGTGCCGGCGCGACCTCTCGCGCTGGCCCTCGATCACCTGGATGTCTGCCTCAGGGTACTGCTGGCCAAGCCAGTACGGCCTCCAGAGTCAGCCGCGGCGTACAGGCCCATAGTGCTGCTGGACGAGGCGGGGAAGATGTTTGAGAAAAACAAACAAACGATCTTGTAATAGGAGGAACTCTCTTCAGCCACAAGGAATGCCACAAGGTGACGTGGAAATCTCCAGATCGTGTTACCCTCAACCAAATTGACCACGTCGCTATTAGCAAGACATGGAGGTCATCCCTACTAGACGTGCGTAACAAGCGCGGCGCTGACGTTGATTCGGACCACTACTTAGTTGTGGCAGAAATGCGTCTTAAAATGGCTGCCATTCATAAAAAGTCAAGTAAAGTTTCCAAGAAACTCAATGTAGCTAAGCTGAAAGACTCAGATATTCGTGAAGAGTTCGTTGTTAGCTTGAAAAACCAGTTTGAGTTGCTTGAAGAATTGGAAGATGAACAAATGGATGAGCACTGGACGCGTATACGCACAGCGTTTGTAAAGGCAGGAGAAACAACCCTGGGTTACTGTAGCAACTCAAGAAAGGCTTGGATGTCGTCCGAGCTCTGGGCCACAATTGAAAAAACAACAAGCACAGATGCACAGCAGATCAAGATTCAAATGGCTTCTGTGTCCAGTAACGATCCTGTTACTGATACCTTGAATGCACAATACGCTGATCTCAGAGTGTTTACAGGCGCATAAGGTTGAGAATTGATTGCTACGGTGTGAGGTTTAGTGAAACACGTCCTCTCGGAAATTAGTTTATTGTGACACTGCTTTTAAATAAAATGTTCATTCAATATATATCTATATCGGCGTAAACATCCCGCCCACCAAAACGAACTGTTTTCCAACAACATAACAAAATCGATAATTACATAGAACAAGTGGACTATATATAATTCAACATTTGTGTTTGATTGTATAAAACTAATTCCAATAAGGACACATGCACTCTTAACTTTCTTTAGGCAATAATGTATCTGTAGTCATTTCTTTAGCTTGTAGATAGTTCAATACTTCTGCCGAATTGCTTGACCATTTTTGCATGCTGAATCCTCCCTTTTCAAGTATAATCTTTATGTCATGACAGAGTTTTTTAGCTTCTTCGACCTTTGCCACCGATACCATGAGATCATCCATGTAATAACAATTCTTTATTACAGCAGCGGCTTCTGGACATCCTTGACCTTCGTCATCAGCAAGTTGGATGAGTGTTCTAACCGCTAGGAATGGGGCTGCAGCAGTGCCGAACGTGACTCTCTTCAACTTGAAACTACTTATGTCTTCGTCTGTTTCATCTCGCCAAACTATATGTTGTAATTTTGTATGTTCTTCAGTGATTTTTATCATTCGGTACATCTTGATGATATCTCCAATTATACAAATCTTGTATTTTCTCCTATTAATTATGAGACTACGTAAATCGGGTTGCAAAACGGGCCCTACTAACATGTTATCATTAAGTGAACAGCCGCCTGTGCCTTTTACAGACGCATCGAAGACGACTCGTAATTTTGTCGTATCCTTATCTTCTCTAATTACTGCGTGATGAGGTAGGTAAATAGCTTCTTCATCAAATTCTTCTCATTTTTGTAGGTGTCCCATTTTCAAATACTCATCAATCACCATTTTGTATTGCCTTTTAAACCCGCTGTTTCTCTGGAATTTGTTTTCTAATTGCTGAAATCTCCTCAACGCTATTTGTTTTGTGTCTCCTATCTTTTGCATAGTTTCTTCTAGTGTTTGTTTTAATGGTAATTGTACTATATATCTACCTTCTTCATCTCTTATGGTCGTGTTTTTGTATCTTGATTCACATTCTTCTTCTTCCCTTGTTAGTATCTTTCTTTTAGTATACGAATCCGTTTCTACTTCCCAAAACCTTTTCAGTATGCTATCATCTTCTGAGATTGTGTTTGTAACGTGTAGTGTAATAATCTCATCATGTACGTTGAATGATAATGTGTCATCTTTTTGACCCGACAGGATCCACCCCTAACAGGTTTTCTGGGCCACTATGCCATCATTCATTCTCACTAAGCCAACATCTATAATTTTGCTAAAGACGTCAGCGCCAAGTAAGACGTCAATCTTACCTGGCGTGCTGTACATAGGGTCCGCTAAATTCATACTTTGGAGTTGTGGCCAGTTCATCGTGATTGTTTGTGAAGGTAGTTTTTTAGACAAAGTCTTCAAAACATAAGCCTTTACCGAAAATACTTCATTGCTATTAAAGCGCTATGAAACTGCTAATTCAACGTAGTGTTTGATAGGTATTTGGGATTCTTGACCTACTCCAGAGACGACACCGTTGATGCATGTCTTCTTGAGCCTCAAGAGTTCAACTACTCTTCCGGATACCAGTGATGCCTCCGAGCCCTGGTCAATCAAAGCACGTAGCAGGTGTGTATCTCCATTCCTCGCTTTAACTGCTATTTGTGCTGTGGCCAATAATACTCGAGGACCGGGTTGTGTTCTTGACAAATGTGCGGTTGTGATTCGTTGTTCTGGTTGTGATAGTTTATCTTCTCCTTGACTTAATTTTTTTGATCGATGTAAAAGGGAATGGTGTTTTCTTCTGCAAACTCGGCACGATGTTTTTTGTTTACAATTATACACCGTATGATTTGGTACAAGGCAATTAAAACAAAGATTATTCTTCTTGACAAGTTCGTGTCGTTCTTCTACAGGCTTACTAGCAAACTCTTTACAGTGATAGATGTAATGTTTATCCTTGCAATAAGCGCATAAAGGTTGTAAAGATTCACTGTTGTGTGTTGATTTACTGCTGGGCGCGACATCCTTTAATGCAACATGAAATGATTTATGACCTTGTGTCTTCTCTCTTACAGAATTTGTAATCGGTGTGACAAGTTCGAGTGTTCGAAACTTTGACTCGAGAAATCTTCTTAACTCGCCCCACGACGACAGCTCATCACTATTTTGTTTATAGGCTTGCTCTTCCCACTCTTTCAACGACTCTGGATCCAATTTCTGTGATACAAGAAATACTATTAATGGATTCCAAGAGGCGGTACCAACTTGCATATTATCTAAGCTATTTAAGCATTCCATAGTCGTGTCGAGTAAAACCTTAATATTATTAGCCGTCTGGTTTGTAATCTTTTTCTGACTAAACAATCTTCGTAAAAGAGAATTAACTATCATCTTCTTATTGCCAAAACGTGCCTGTAATAGCTCCCACGCTTGTGTATAGTTATTTTCTGTAATATTTATATGTCTTAACAACGCTTCAGCTTCTCCACAAACGCTTGTTTTGAGATAATGTAGCTTCTGTACATTGCTTATAGCAGTGTTATGAACTAGCGCGGTAAACAAATCTTTATATGTAGGCCATTCGTCATATTTGCCTGAGAACGTTGGTATTTGTATGCGTGGTAACTTTGCAAATGGCAATTGCTCGTTATGAGACGTAGTTGTCATGTTTACTGCCTCAGCTAACCTTTGTTGTGACTCCAGGTTTGATAAAAGATCGACTAAGTCGCCTCGTAAGCACAGGTACATGTCCTCGTATGTGTAGTATTCCTCGTGGAGAAAATACGGCAAAACACCTCGCTGTTCCCGCGGTGTACACTTTGTAAGGTTATGGTGTGCTTGTTTAAATGTATCCCAATATTCTTCAATACATTTAAGTCTCGTTTTTACATAACCTTCCGTTAACCGCTGTTTCGGGCATTTCTTCAGGTTAACCTGAGCCTTTTGGATCATACTGGCTACATCTTCTAACGTCGCTAAATATTTACTTTGTTCCGATGTCGGTGAAGTAATTTTCAAAGTACGGTGTAATTAATAATTCACTCAAATCACTGATTTTATAACTTTATAAGTCTTTATTAACGTAAATGTTCACTAATAGGTTGTAAACAAGATGATTCATGCACTTGGAATGCGAGTCCTTTGTATTCGTTCGGCCGAGTTCACGACGTAGCAATCAACCATAAATCCGGATCGTTTGGACCATGTTTACAGGCGCATAAGGTTGAGAATTGATTGCTACGGTGTGAGGTTTAGTGAAACACGTCCTCTCGGAAATGAGTTTATTGTGACACTGCTTTTAAATAAAATGTTCATTCAATATATATATATATATCGGCGTAAACACAGAGCACAAATAAAAAGTCTATCCAGACGTGACCTTCGCCGGGCCGCAGATGAAGTAGCAGAACAAGCGAACGTAGCTGCCCGTCGTAAGGACATGCGGGGACTATACGATGCTACTAAAACTCTTAGTGGGAAGCGTGGCAAGACCATCAGAAAGCCACTCCATAGCAAAGATGGGCAGCTCTTGTGCACTTCGGACGAACAACTCCACAGATGGCTTGTACACTTCAACGAGCTGTTAACAAGATGCCAAAGCGCGCACAGCACCACTGTCGACAACTCCAATGCGAATCCACCTGACAATACCCTTGAAATATCTACAACACCACCTACAATGCACGAAGTTGTTAAAGCAATTAAGCAACTGAAGTCTGGGAAAGCGCCAGGTATAGACAGTGTTAGCGTAGAGTTGCTGAAAGCCGATGCGGTGGTAACAGCAGAGCTGTTGCACCCCCTACTTGTGCGAATTTGGGAAACAGAATCGGTCCCCCAGGAATGGAAAGAAGGATTGTTAATTAAAGTTCCGAAGAAAGGCAATCTATCTTCTTGCGACAACTGGCGTGGCATTACCATCCTGCCTTCTGCTGCTAAAGTCTTAGCTAAGATCCTGCTAAACCGCATGTCGCCTGAAATAATAATAATAATAATAATATTCTACCACATACACACAACACCGTCTAGCCCAAACTAAGCAGAGCTTGTACTATGGGTACTAGACAATGGATAAACATACATATATACTTTTTTTTTTGTAAATACATACATATTATACATAGAAACACCCAGACCAAGACAAACACGAAAAAATAGAAAAAACACTGCGCGAAGAACAGGCAGGTTTCCGACCAGGGCGCTCTTGTACCGACCATATCAATACTTTGCGCATCCTTATAGAACAGTGTGTTGAATGGCAATCCGAAGTGTATTTAGGCTTCGTCGACTTTGAGAAAGCCTTCGACACCGTGAACTGGGGCGCACTGTGGAAGTGTCTGTTAAACAGGGGCGTTCCTTCCAGGGTGGTTAGTATAATTAGATCTTTATATCAGCAGAGTACCTGTAGAGTGGTTCACGAACATGCGCTAAGTTACCCGATAAAAATCTCAGCCGGTGTGAAACAGGGCTGTTTCCTGTCACCACTTCTGTTTGTCATCTTGATCGACGATATAATGAGGGAAGTCACACAGACACCAAACGGCCTTCAGTGAGGAAATGGTACACTTGAGGACTTGGATTATGCTGACGACATAGTGTTGATCTCGCCGCCGCTACATCAACTCCAAAGCAAGCTTGAAGAACTGAAGAATGCTGCTTTAAAGCGTGGGCTTCGAGTCAACACTCGTAAAACGGTTGATATGCGGATACTCCCTAGTGACAACACGACCCCATTGAAGTTAGACGACCAGCCTTTGACCACTGTCACCAATTTCACTTACCTCGGAAGCACCATGACAAGCTCAGGAGGCTCAGATGAGGACATTGAAGCTCGTATTAAAAAAGCCAAAGCAGCAACTTAGACCAGTGTGGCAATCCAATGTTCTCACCTGGCGCATTAAACTCTCCCTTTTCGAGTCCATCGTAAAGTCGGTGCTTCTCTATGGTTGTGAAACCTGGAGAGTTACGAAAGGCTTAACGAGTAAGCTACAGATCTTCGTGAATAAGTCACTTCGATCCATCCTTCGTATCTTCTGGCCTAAAACCATCTCGAATAAAGAGTTGTGGTCTATATGCCATCAAACTCCAATTTTGCAAGAAATTGCCCATCGGAAATGAAGGTGGATTGGCCACACTCTCCGTAGGGAAGATGGTAATGCTGCTGAAATCGCCTTTGAGTGGCAACCGGAGGGTAGGCGAAGACGCGGACGGCCAGTACACACGTGGAGGAGATCGGTGGACAAGGAGCTCAGGAAGGAAGAACTCAAATGGGAAGACGCTCGAAGAATCGCGCGGGGCCGGCCGGCTTGGAGAAAACTTGTTGGGGCCCTCTGCACCAGCGGGGTGCCTTAGGACCACAACAACAACAACATCGTCCGGCACCTAAGCACGGTCAGTCCCGACCTGTCGTACGCTCAGTTCGGATTCCGGGAAGGACGTTCGACGGTCTGGGCCATTATGCGCCTGAAGGCCGCGGCCGAGGAGGAGGTCGCTGACAGTGGTGTTCTGTTGGCGGTGTCTTTAGACATCGGATCCTTACAGATCTGACTGCTGAGGGACTACTCGGCCTCTCAGCATCTCACACAAAGGGAATCATGGACGCCATCCAGGCCAAAAGTAGCAGACTAAACATGGATGAGATTGTCGCTATTGGAACCCACTTCGAGCGTCTCACGAGTGTTATAGGTCACCTGGCTCTGCGCTTGGCTGTTGCTGAGGCGAGGCCTGTCCCGGCAACCAGCACCACAGCTCTACGTATCAGACGCCAGCACCCGTGTCATCGTATGCTGCCAAACTGAAGATGGGCCATTACAATGATCACCAATCTGCTCTGCCGCCTAGAGTCCCAACACTGGCATTTACAACGGTGGAGGAGAGCGTAACCACGTCCGAACAAACAAAACTACTCCTGAAAGAAAGTATTAACCTGACCGTCTTGGGCGCGCAAGTCGGCGGGTGGTAGTACAGACCACATCTACTGTGGCTGCCGAACGGCTGAAGCAGGCGGCACCTAAAAGACTTAAGGTTACAGAGTACCATCTGCCACTACTGCGACTATGAGGATGACACGACGCAGCACACGCTCGAGCAAAGTCCTGCGTGGGCGGTGCAGCGCCGTGAACTCATTGAGGTTGTGAGCAGAGGTCCTTCTGCGAGGAAGTCACCTCGCAGAAGGAGGCGGCGGAGTGGATCCATGAAGAAAGTATCCTTGCGGATCCGAGCCGTCGCCGGCGAATCGGGCGGCGCAGGCGCGCTTACGCGCGTGCCGCCATAATGAAGGCCGCGGGCGGGAGAACGGGGATCTTCCGCCCGCCAGCCATTGAGTCGGTCCGACGCCCTATGTAGTGCCAGGGCGTCGCCGAGGAGTTGTAGACTGCTGGGTGGGTCGCTGAGGTAGTAATTTGTGCCAGCGGTCCATCCACTATACAAGGCAGCGAGTGTGCACACCGTGGGGTTTTGGTCCGTAGGCCCGAAGTACGGGTGAGCCGGACATAACCCTCTCGCTTCCCCTTGTGCCGAGCATCAGGCGCATTTCCCCACGCAAAAAAATAATGTCCCTATTCTTAATAGAGGTAGGTAAACATATTCGTTTCAAAACTAATACTGGATTTAATTTCAAATGCCAAACTCACTTTTCTTGCCGTTGTTTGCCATTATGTCTAATACTTCTTCAGCAGTGGCTCGTTGTGGTACTGTGTTTATAGTTTTTGAAAGTGCTGGGGAACAGAGAAAGTCATCTTAATCATTTTCTTTCCTATTTCAGTTACATAGCTCTAAGGCTTATTTATGGTAAAGTGGGGTAATGTTTTGTTAACTAAAGGCTAAGGTATTTAATCAGATAGGTAATATCAGACGAAAAAGTTGGTTGTGTCAACACGGATTAAATATATTTAGAAACGCAGCAATTTCGAAAGGAATTTTTGCGTTAGACCCCAGCGGCTTGCAGTAGGCAAGGCCAACAATGACTTGACACGAACCAATTGTAGTAGGTAATAGGCCACACTTATAAGTTATCATGAAACATATTTTTGATTGAGTCCTAGGTACCAAGGACTAACTCGCAAGACTTATACTCTTTTTATCATCATTACTAATATTTTAATAAACTAAAATAACTTACTATCAATGATTCCCGACGAGCCGCGTTTCATCTTGGACCTGTCCTGAACATCCCGACTCAAGCTGGACGTCTCGCTCACTGACCGAGCTACCGGAAATATTTACAAGTTATTCTACAAGTGGCTACTCCACACTATATCATTATTACCTATACGTCAAAGTCGACCAATGTAATGTTGTCGCCCGTGGCCAAAATATGAACGAATTAATTGTTTTACTAAGCGTCAACACAAGTAACTGTTATACGATTCTATAGATATTTTATTAGTAATGTAAATAAAACAAAGCATATTTTATTTTCTAATTTGTTATAAAAATATAAGTGTAGTCTTCAGCGCTCTTAATTTAGGTCATAATTTATTTATTTGTTTATAATTTTTGCGACAGATTCATACACGATTTGGCAACAAAATGTTGCTAGTTTGCGGCGGCCCTTCTAGCTATATAAAATTGAAATTTTCGTTTTATATTTAAGTACTTCTTAAGTTCTGTCTATCCATTTACAAAAATTATTATAAATGATAATTGTTTTATACCTGCCATTTGACCTGGGGTGTGCGAGTTAGTGGTGACCAAAATAAAATTACGCTATGAAACTATGTACCTATATATTTTCATCAAAAGTTTAGCATTAGATACAGCTGATCTCTCTTTTGCAGCTCGTATCCTTATACTAAATAACACATACATCTCTGGCGAAAATGCTCTTATGGTAAAATTCACTGAGCTGATGCTAAGAAGGCATTAAATGAGCCACCATTAATCTACTTTTAATAGACACAATAGAAAATCAATTTTTCATATATGATATATACGACAGAGCACCTGTTAACATTGACCTCGCATCAGAGCCAGGGGTCAAAAGTGTACATGAACAATTTCACTATCATCTAGGTTCAATAGTTGTGGTCAAGACTAGAGTAAGTTTATTTAAATTATAATAAAATTCCTACAATATGTACTGGACATTTACGTGTTGTAGTTAAGTCTGTGACTTTTTCCGGCAAGTACTCTTCTTTCTCTTTCTCTGCTGGGGGTCGGTCGGGTCGTTCGGGTCGTTCGGGTCGGTCAATTTGTGCCTTGAGTATGTGCTGTGGTGCTGATGGGGATCCTAAAAAAAACATCAGGGATAGGTACTTGTTTGCTTGTTACTAAATACATGTTTTAGATCCTATCCATGGGTCTCTGATTAGATACTTATTAGATAGATCTCCGATTAGATGCCTAGACCATATACAAAATCCATTCTCTATCTATTTATAGTTTAATTAATGCCTAAATAGAATTCATTTTCCGTGAACATTTCCATTAAAGTGTATGAAAGAGACACTTGCTCGACAGAAAACAATGAGATGAAAATGACAACGTTTCTGTTGAGCAAGTGTCTCTTCCATAATTTTTTTGGGATGTTGACGAAAAAATAATTATATTTAGGTCTCCTAATTAAACTATAAACACAAAACATAGAAGTAGCTGAGACACAGTAGTACTCAAGTATGTTGCTATGGAACCCGATTAATACTATTTTATTATATGTGTATTATAAACAATTTCATTATTGCATTTTCTAGCTTTGTATAGTCAGTGACATATGGTCAGTTTATTGATTGCATACACTGACACATTTTTACACTGTTTGATTAATACATCGGACTTTGGGCAAATTAATAAAATTGTAACTTCAGAGTACGTAGGTAGACATTCAAACTTATTCCTTTGAGATTTCAAAATACCGAAATTGGAACTCAATAGTGATTTACCTATAAATGGCCATATTTTTTCATAGATTGAAAGATAAAATTGGATCTTTTCGAATTGCGATATACAAAGTTCTGACGATCTGTCGACGTCGATCTAGCAGATCATTGACCGTACGAGACGCTTGAGGAATGAAAAAGGATAAATGATTAATTCTGTACATACGAGAAGGATTCCTCTGGGATCCTTTCCGTGCGGCGGATGAGCTTCGGCTTCGCGGAGGCGGTTTACCCACTATGCCTGTTACTGTCATTCCTTTCATCTCCTGTCTCAGTCCTGGGTAAAAACGTATTAAATACATTATAAGTATAAAAATAACACAAAAAATGCTGAAATGTGTGAATTTAATTAAAGTTTGACTCTTTTTATCGTTTTCAATTCCTATGCCGCAGATAACGTATAAAATATTGAAGTATATAAAAATAACAATTTTTAAACAACCTTCTAAGGATTAGATACACAGATTATGTAGGTAATAGAATTTAGTACATGATTTTTGTCGAAATAAATTTTCAAATGATCAGCATAGTGACTTGGTCAGGTGTCTACTTATGATCCTTTGCTAAAACAAAAGTAGCCTAAGTTGCTGCACCATGCTTGCAATCTATGTACTTACAAGTTTTCTATCGCGGCGCTTATTGATCAAGTTGCTAGAAATATTTTAATGGAACTAACCACAATAGTGTATGCCGTGATATGGGTAATGGAAAATGACACATTTGCGGTTTCAGTGCTGATAATGAGCATTTCCTGTCATTATTATACCAATAACATATTGGTCGAGCCGGCAATCTAGTCCAGAATCTCACAATCGGCCTCATACAGAATCGTAAACTTATGCTGAGGGACTAATTCACGGCTAAATACTTAATGCGTCTTATTCTTTTATAAAAATATAATCTCTATATAAATAAGTCGTGCCCGTATTTTATATAACTTACTGGAGGAGTTGCTTTCCCTGTAGTTGGGCGCGTTGGCGGAGCGCGCGCCGGCCGAGTGGCGCCCCGCCGCCGGCCCCGCGCCGCCGCGCCGCTGCTCGCCCGACAACTCTATAACAGATTGTACAAGTGAGCTTCTGATTCTTATCACGCTTAACTTTTTAGCTATCTCAAATCTTTAAGTAGTACTGACACGAATTAGGCAGGCAATTATTGCCATTACAGTATTAATTTTAGGTTATGCAACATTTTATTATAAGTAGATATTTTAGGATTAATTAATATTGGTTGGGTAGATCAGCTATCTGTGTCATTGGAAGATTGCTGGTACTTTTATCACAGGATATCCTATTTTAAGTACCAGCAAAACATTATAATGTTCTTTTCTGTATATTTACTTTGTTAGATACTAATAATAAGTGTGGCAATAAAGATTTCATTATTATTAATTATAACTATACAATTGAATTAAATTATTGTCACAAATACTTTTGTTTGTCATTTTAATATATCTAGGTCAATGCATTGTATACATCTTCCACTAGTTACGTTTATGCTTTCTGTAATAGAATACGAGTCTATTATCGTCTATCAGTTGCATTGCCGGACTCTGTAATGTTTCTAAGAATTGTATAGCAGAAATACACAGTAACATTGTCCGACCCACAACCTACCGTGGGAGAGGCACGAATGGGCCTGCTCGACCGGAGTGATACCACGGCCTCACCAAAAATCGGCGTGAAATAGCGCTTGCGTTGTGTTTCGTTGAGTGAGGGTACCGGAGACCCTAACCTCGCCCCCCCTATGATGGCACAGTTGAATTACCGAACGCTACCCCAGGAGGATACCAACTGCGCCAGCGTTGGAGAATTCCTCCCTGGGCGTCCACGCTTAGGGCAGAACGTACCTGAGCGTGAACGCCCAGGTCGCCCCTCATATATAATACCATGGCATCCCCTGCCACGCTGGCCGTGGACTTTTGCAACATCAGGGGATTACATAGTAATCTTAATGCTGTTCACCACCACCTCGAGACAGCAAAGCCAGCCTTGCTCTTCTTGACCGAGACGCAGATATCGTCTCCAGCAGACACATCCTACCTCAACTACCCTGGGTACGGACTAGAACACTCCTTTCTGTCTAGGGCCGGAGTGTGCGTGTATGTCAAAGACGATATCAGCTCTCGTCGCCTCAGCAATCTTGAAGGTAGGGACCTCTCCATCTTATGGCTCCGTGTAGACAGCGTTGACCATCCCCGCGTCTATGCGTGCCTCTATAGGTCCCATAGCGGTGACACCGAAACTGACCGACTCATTGAGCACATCCAGATGGCTTCAGACTTTGTGCAGCAGCAGATCCCGTCCGCAGAGATCGTTTTACTTGGCGATTTTAACGCCTACCACGCCGACTGGCTCAGTTCCAGTAAGACCGATCATGCGAGGAGATCTGTTCACGACTTCGCCCTGGAATATGGCCTGACACAACTGGTTATCACACCCACGCGAATCCCAGATGTGGAGAGCCACAATCCTTCACTGTTGGACCTTCTGCTGACTTCGCATCCGGATGGCTACCACGTATCTGTAGGCGCCCCACTTGGTTCTTGAGATCACTGCCTTGTCCGGAGTACAGTGCCTCTCATGTGCCCGCCACAATCGCGTGTCACACGCAGCCGCCATGTATGGCACTACAAGTCAGCAGATTGGGATGGGATGCGGTCCTTCTTTGCGTCCTACCCTTGGGGACAAGTATGCTTCTCGCCGGATGATCCCAATGCCGTTGCTGACTCTGTTGCTGATGTGGTGCTACAGGGTATGGAGCTTTTTATTCCGTCCTCTGTGGTCCCCATTGGTGGCAAATTTCGGCCTTGGTTTTGGTCCATCTTCCAAAAACGCTTCTCGCAGGAAGCAAACCAAGCCTGGGCTGATTCGGTGACGGCATGTGATGTAAATACCAGCGCATTAAAAAATGAGTATAACTTTGCTTCCAGGTCCTTCAAAAGAGACATTGCAAGGGCGAAGTCGGAGCACATTGGTAGAATTGGCGAGAGGCTTGAGCGTCTTCCTTCGGGAACTCGTGCATTCTGGTCTCTTGCCAAAGCTATCGAAGGAAATTTCTGCAAGCCATTCTTTCCACCCCTACACATGGGAAATAATTCGTTGGCCCACGACGCAAAAGAGAAAGCCGATCTTCTGGGCAAACTTGTTGCGTCCAACTCGACTTTGGATGACAGGGGACAAAAACCGCCTACTATACCGCGGTGTGACGGTTGTATGCCGGATATCAAGTTCTACCAACGCTCAGTGAGCTTAGCACTTCTATCCCTTGATATCCATAAGTCGAATGGGCCTGATAGAATCCCTCCTATCGTGTTAAAGATGTGCGCTCCTGAGTTGGCGCCCGTCTTAACGCGACTATTTCGGCTCTCTTACTCTTCTGGCGTAGTCCCGACATCATGGAAGTCAGCATTGGTCCACCCGATCCCAAAAAAAAGCGACCGCTCAAATCCGTCCAACTACAGACCGATAGCCATAACCCCCCTTTTCTCGAAGATAATGGAATCCGTTATCAACTGTCAGCTCTTACGGTACCTAGAGGGTCATCAGCTTAGTGACCAGCAGTACGGTTTCCGTAAGGATCGGTCAGCTGCTGATCTACTAGCATACCTAACACATCGTTGGGCACAGGCGATCGAGACAAAGGTGGAAGCCTTAACGGTAAGTTTGGACATAGCGAAGGCCTTTGATCGTGTCTGGCACAAAGCGCTTCTTTCGAAGCTCCCTTCCTATGTGCTTCCTGAGAGATTATGCGAATGGGTCACTAGCTTTTTAGCAGATAGAAGCATTAAGGTCGCAGTCGACGGTGAATGCTCTAACTCAATGCCTGTAAATGCTGGTGTCCCGCAAGGCTGTGTGCTATCGCCTACTCTGTTCCTCCTCCATATCAATGACATGTTGCAAATAAGCAACATTCATTGTTATGCGGACGACAGCACGAGCCATGCTCTCTATACCGGCCGCGCTAACATCTCTCGGGAAAACGTCATTGAGAGCCGAAACAAACTTGTGTCTGAAATTGAGACCTCTTTAAAGATTCTCAGATTGGGGCAGACTTAATTTGGTCCAAATTAACCCCACAAAGACACAAGTCGCGTTCACCGCTAAAAAACTTCCGTTGGTCGTATCTCCTCGTTTTGAGCACATCCCCATAACTGCCTCAGCCAATATTGGAATACTTGGTGTTGACATATCGAGTGATGTCCAGTTCCGCGGCTATTCAGAGGGTAACGAGGGTAGGCTAAATTAGCTTCGAAAAAGCTTGCCGTGCTCAACAAATCGAGACAGTATTTCACGCTGAGCCACCGCCTACTACTTTACAAGGCGCAGGTTCGGCCTCACATGGAATATGTTTCTCATCTTTGGGCAGAGGCACCCCAGTACCAGCTTCATCCTCTAGACCGTATGCAACGGAGAGCGACTCGAATCGTCGACTGCTCGGTTGTTTCAAATCGATCCCTTGGTGCTGCGTAGAGATGTGGCCTCGGTATGCATCTTCTATCGCTTCTACTACGGGGAGTGCTCCGAGGAATTGTTCGGACTTATCACTGCCGTCTCATTTCACATTATTTAGATGGTTGGCAGTCCACAACTGTGCGCTTTTCCAGAAATTTTCTGCCTCGCACGACTAAACTGTGGGATGAACTGTCGCCTGCGGTATTTCTGGACCAATACGACCTACAAACCTTCAAGAAAAGAGCGTACTCCTTTTTAAAAGGCGGGCAACGCATTTGTAACTCCTCTGGTGTTGCGGGTGTCCATGGGCGACGGTAATCGCTTACCATCAGGCGATCCGTCTGCTCGTTTGCCACAAATACCATAAAATATATTATAACGAGCACCTATACGCCTCAAATCAATGCATTCCGTCTCGAAAGGTTAGGTTATGTTATGTTCCTTCTTAGACCCACCTAAAAATAGAAGAATCTGTCGACTTAGTTTGATCTCTTTAAAACATTTTAGTAAGCATATTTTGCTGTGCAATTAGTATTTTCGGAGAAACAAAGGCAATAAATTGAGGAACAGTTAAATACTACCTTACATAACCAGCTTCTCTGTAGTAGTGGCAACAATGCACGAATATTACCTCTGTTTACTGCTTATCATTAGGCTGTATTCTCGTTTGATAATTTTGTAGTATTACACAGATTAGACGGTAGAATAAAAAAATCTATAAAATGGCAGCACACCACTTTCACACCCGATTTCTTAAAGGCGACATATTAAAATCAAACTCATATCAAGTAATTTGATTGGCTGTTTTAATTCAGTCCGTCAATTACAGTAGTTGAAATGCGTTTAGCCGTCTTAACATTTTTTGTGTTTTTGTTTCAGAAACAAATGTTACTAGAATAGGATGGGGTACTAAGGATGACATTAATGAAACCAACATGTACAACATTACATTATTTATTAATAATAACAACATAAGCTACACTCTTAGATCATAACTAAACTTACTATACAAGGCTAGAGCATTCTATGCGAACTTAAGCAGTCTATCTGTCTGTTACAATAATGCCTAATGAGGGCATACCACAGTATAACAATTTTACATACTTACAAATAACAATCAGGGCTAGCAACATATTTTACTAATAGTAACGACTTAAAACTTAGTAGACATTGTAAATATAAAGAAGAATTGGTAAATTACCAATGCATTGTTGTTGAAATGTCCATATTCATCACAAAATGTCCGTGTAACATGATAAAAACGAAACAAACCACTTTGATTTGTCTGCAAAACAAGTCAGGCACCTAACAATCAACTGTAAACCGTAATAAACTCTTACTGGAATACCCAAAAAAGGCAAACTTAGATTTTACTTCGAACATTCGTATGTGTGTATATCACCACATTCATACAGAAAACAAAATTATATTATTCCACATTAGGGAACATTTATGAATTGACAATTTTCTAACTAACAACCTAATAGAACTCATGATCATTATGAGATTTGGATTTGAGTTCTGTAACCGAGTACAGTTTAATGATCAAATTGAGTCCATTTTTCCAACAGCTTACTGTATATGCCCTCAACGGCACGAGAAAAACTAAAACAAAATAATCGACTAACTACCACTAGCTTTAGCACTATTCCCTCTATCCTCACTAACAGCCGCATCCGGCTTTTCCTCACTACCTATGTCGTGTCTGAGTGGGAGGGATGATGTAGTGGCACTTTCAATGGTCGTGTCGGACTGATTTCTCAGCCGTTTGACGGTTTGGGAGTCTCCGTCATTAGTGCGGATTGACTCCTTGCTGAGATCCCTAGATCGTTTGGGGGTGTGGGTACCGGTACCGGGGTACGTTGGGTCCGACTCGGAGGAGCGGCGTTCCCGCAGGCGTTGGCGTTGCGCCGCCTTCAGTTCCATTTCGACGCAGTGCTCCGCGAACATGAGCTGTAGTGGCGCGTACATGTGCGGCAGTAACTCCAGGTCGCTCATCGTTATCTGGTGGATAGATACATCATGTCATTGCTTCTTATAACTCTAGATAGAGTTAGATAATTTCTTGGTAGAGTAGAAAATATATTTTGGTGTCCATAGCATATTTCTAAAACATGACATCAGAAGTAGAAACTAAGATTTGTAAATAATTATATTTGTTTAAAGTTCAGCTACTTATATTGCTGTCAGTCAGCAACATAAGTAGCTGAACTTTCCAACCAATCGTGCTTTGCCAACACAGTAAAAATATAGACACTGCATTGCCACTGTAAAGGAAAATTAGGAACCTAATTCAGTTTTGATCTTATTATGCTGCGATTAAATCAAGAATTTGGTGTGCGTTCAGCCTTCTACCCAATATGACGTGTGGTGTAATTGTATATATAGTAACGCTGGCTGAAGTACGTGAGCACGGTGTAGCATGCGTGCATCTTGCGTCCGATCTCGATGATACACACCTGCATATTATCGAAGGCGATACCAACAGAGTGGTTGTTGTTAAGTATGTTGGCGTTGAGGCGCGGCAGGCGCGCGTAGCGCTGGCTGAAGTGCGTGAGCACGGTGTAGCGCGCGTTCATCTTGCGCCCGATCTCGATGGCCTGCGTGGTGGTGGAATGCATCTTGGTACGAGCTTCCTCCACCAGCTCATCCTCCATCGTCGCCTCGTGGATGAGCAGCGTCGAGTCTTCACCTGAGAAAACATGTTTTATATTTGGTTGTTATCTTCGGTAACATAAAGGCCAGTGGTCATCCAAAAAGTAAGCGGTAGCTTACCCTTATAAACATAGCTGAATTCCCTATGTAATGCCTATGGAATGAAAAGAAAAATATCTACATCGGTATAGCTAAGAAAATGAAAACGGGAACAACTCTAAGGCTTTTGACTGTGTTTTTTACGAAACTCTGATCAGGGCATGACGTCACTATGGTGTAAAATCCAAATATCTGAACCTTCTAAGCTCATAATATGCGTAATACACCATGTAATTTATTTTACTGTTTCAAGAACCGTACGTAGTCAGTCAATGGTATAGGATATTTCTGCATCGTTAATTATAAAAAACACTTAATGAAAATTAATCAAGAATAGACACTATCATTTTTGTCAAAAACACATGTTTTTATTTTAAACATGACTGCAACACAGTAATGCACAACAATAATAAAGACGCCACCAAGTGTGCACGCCGAAAAAAAATCTGCTGTTCCGTTCATTTTGTCGAAGTCAATGTTCAATTTTGTATGGAACAGCTGTATTTTTATTCGCGATTTCTGGAATGTAATAACAAGTATAATCACCCCCTGAGAGGTTTGCACTATACTAAGAATAACGTTGTATACGAAGACACCTCGCGTCGTAGCATCAGTGAAATATTGATTTTGATGAAAAGACCGGATTTGAAAATAATAAAACTGTAATTATTTTTTGAATTTTAATTGCAATGGAAATCTTCTATATCATGGACTGAGTACATACTTTTTGGGAAAACAGTGAATTAGATTCCATGGTGTATAATTCAGAAATTGTTATTATTGAAAAACGAGATTTGGGTTCGTGGTTAAAACAGGGATTCCACAGGGGTCAATCTTCGAACCGATTAAGATTTTTCGTTTATTTGACGTCGCTGTTACAAAGATGACTGGTTCTCTGGTCCAACAGCATCTTATGGAAAAATCTGTAAACTGTACTTTACTACAGCACACGCGGTTAGTTTAGCTGCGATCTTCTGTAGGCGATGTTACTCCAGTCATACCATAAACTAAATTCTATGATTAAACGAAAATTTAACAGTACTCTTTCTCTCCTTTCGGCAAAATAAAGTCTTACCAATCTTGACGAGTTCTTCACAGGGTAGCGTATCACCGGAGTACGTGAGCTTGTACTGGCGTGTGATCTGTATGGCGACGCCGAACGCGTTGGGGCAGTGCGCCACGAGGCATGTCTGTATGCCGAGCACGCCCATCGCCGCCAGCACTGCTGACGTCAGCTCCGGGTTCGATATATGCGCCTCTTGCAGCTGCAACAAAATAATAATATGTACAAGATATACTGAATTCGGGTAGCTATAGTCGAGCGATATAATCAGTTATGTGTCATAGATGTCTGAAAAAAATGTCGTAATCCTTCCGCATTCATCGGCACACCAGGGCGAGGCAAAGGCAAGTTATAACGATTGCGTGAACCAAATGAGAGGCCTATCATACCATATACTTTATTACCATACTGGCAATCAGGCATACGGACCTCTTGAAGCAGGGTACCTCCTCGAGAAATACCATGTAGAGAGCCCGAGTCATTCAAATACTTTGCGGTTTGTGGTTTGACCAAGCTGTATTTCATAGAGTATCATAAACCTTACTGACAACATAGTGGATAAAGTGGTCACGTCCCCATAGGCTGGGCTCGAATTCTACACGGAACAAAAGCTTGTGATCCTCAAATAGCAAATGGTTCTTTCGTGTCTGGTTGCTTTTGTTAGCGTTATTTAAATGCTGTGGCAACACCGGCCGCGTAAATAACTTGTACTTGTAGCTCTCACTAAACAAGAAATAAAAAAAAAATACTATTAGTGCAATTTAACAGTGCAACATGTTGAAATAAGTGTGATACATAACCTCAAAGACTGAAACAAGGACTTTACATCAACATCTCAAGTAAACCGTGAGTGAAATATACTTTAACATATATTGAAGGAACGTTACACCTGTTTTAAGGGCTCGGAGCAACTATTTGTGGGCTCCGAGCCATTCGTAGGTCTCTCTGAGAGTACCGTCAAGGCAGCTTTGAATGCATATGGCAATGATAAACACAGTAGCCTGTGTTTATCATTGCCATATGCATTCAAATAGTGGATAACCCTTAGGGGTCTGGAACACTTCAAGAAATTCATTGCAAACAGAGCCACGGGCTTTACCCGGAAGTTCTGCGGGTACAACAAGGGCCAAATACGCCTGCTCACAGGAGCGTTTACTGGTCATTTTGGCACCAACGACTTCCTGTGCAGATTGAGATTGTCAAACAATTCGATCTGCAGAGCCTGTGGTGAACAGGACGAGTCCATATCACACCTACTGTGTGAATGTGACGCGTTGGCCGGAATAAGGATGGGTCTGATGGGATTGGCATATCCAAACCCTGAAGACTTCAGGCTTCTCCCTCTGAGGTGTACGCTGCGACTGATGCAGTACATTCATAGGGAGATAGCTCAGGGATAAAACTCGGGGCCGACACAAAAGATCCCACTGAGTCGAAGTGTCGCCGGTCTACACTGACTGGCCCCCGAATCAAGATAAGATAAGATACACCTGTTTTAAATACACTCACAGTTACGTAATCACCTGTTTCACTTCAGAAATCACATATGTAGGTACGCAAACATAAATAAACATTGATGAAACAGGATCATTCAGTGGGAGCAGATTAAATTTCACAAAAAAACCGAAGCACCTTAAAACTGTACTGAAATATACCAACTTGCACAGGGAAAATATACCAATAAAAATACTGATTTTAAAAACATGTTTATTCATTCATTATCATTATCACAATAAATGTTGGAATTGTATTTTAACAAAAAATTAATTATTTAAATTTATTAATTAAAATAAAACAAATTTTTAAGGTTGTGAAACAAAAAAATTAATAAAATTATTTTCGTCGTTAAGAATACCTCTCATAGCAACAACCGTCGAAATAATCTTATATATAAAATTCTGGTGTCACAATGTTCGTTCCCGTACTCCTCCGAAACGGCTTGACCGATTCTCATGAAATTTTGTGAGCATATTGAGTAGGTCTGAGAATCGGCCAACATCAATTTTTTTTTTTTTTTTAGTCTTTTGGTCAAGACATTTTTTTATGGCAAAACAACGTTTGCCCGGTCAGCTAGTCTTATATATAAGTCTCGTGTCACAATGTTAGTTACCATACTCCTTCGAAAAGGCTTGACCGATTTTTATGAAATTTTATATGCATATTTAGTAGGTCTGAGAATCGGCTACTATCTATTTTTCATACCCCTTAGTGATAAGGATTGTCCAACCCTAACATTTTTTTTTAATCTTTTGGTCAAACCATTTTTTTTTATGGCAAAACCACGTTTGCCGGGTCAGCTAGTAATATAGATATATTTTATGCAAACGTTAGAGGTATAAGGACAAAGTTAAATGATTTTAGAAATAATTTAGAAGTATCGAACTATGATTTATACACTGTTACGGAATCTGGTTGTAACCAGTCCATTCCAGATGCTGAAATCGTTCCACCGGGATATAAAATAATACGCTGTGATCGAGCGGATGGCCGAAAATTGGACGGTATATTTCTCGTTGCCACACAAAGGTTCGAGCTACGGCACGTACATGTACCGGATATTCAGATAGACACTTGCATTTTTGGAATAGTTTGTGCGACGGTGCACTTAAAAAATAGATTTTTATTTTTGTGCTGTGTAATTTAAATACCACCAAGTAGTTCTGAAAATGAGTATGTGCTTTTATTTAGAATCATAGAAAATTTGTGTACTAGTTATAAGAAAATTGTAGTTATAGGCGATTTTAATCTATATTCATGTTCAGTAAATGTAAATAATTACATATTATGAATACTTGTTATCGTATTGCGAGTTCACTCAAAGCAACAAAGTATCGAACTGTTTAGATCGCCAGTTGGATTTAGTATTGAATACGAAATTTCCTGTGGGTGTATCAAAAATAATGGCAGAAGAACCACTAGTGCCCGTGGATCCACATCATCCGCCGCTTGCTGTGAGTGTTTGTCTCTCGATGAAGCGCGAGACTGAATATCTCCGCAACCTGCCTACTGCTGGTAATAAGTAGTCACGTCACATACGGCCGCAGTGGAACTTTTATAAGGCGGATTATCAGTCTCTATACTCGATATTAGCCTCCACAGATTGGGGTCCACTGTATGCAATTGACGATTTAGAGGAAATTTTATACCACAATCAACTTCATTATAAATGCATGTGTACCGAGGAAAAAAGGGTCTATTATAGAGAATAGACGTTATTCACACCCAGAGTGGTATACGAGTGACATAATTAGAGACCTAAAAATTAAGGCCAGACTCCATAAGAGGTATAAACAAATTAAGTTCTGATTATGAAAAATATTCCAAGTGTAGAGCGAGGGTGAAGAAAAGGATAGCTATTGCTAATAAGCAACATCTAATGAAAATACAATATCAATTTACAAAGGACACTCAGTCATTTTGGCAGTATATCCGAACGCAGAGAAGTGCTACAAGTAAACAAAATATGACAAAGAATGGTAAGCAACCAATAGACGAAGAATGCTCTAGGCATTTCGCAGATTATTTTAAATCTGTTTAAAATAGCGAATCACCAAAGTTAGAAGCTGTTGTCACAGGCGCTAGTACGAGTAGTGCACGCGTACAACTTAACACTTTTGAGTATAAAAGACGTAACAGAAGCGCTTGCATCCTTAAAACCTAAACTTTCAGCCGGACCAGACGGAATATCAGCATTCCTCTTCAGAGATTGTAGCAAAATTTTGGTGGAACCAGTTCATTATATTTACAATGCGTGTTTGCGAACTGCGACGTACCCAGCTCGGTGGAAAATTACACGCGTCATTCCAATACCTAAAGCGAAAACAGGGCATGATGTCAGTAATTATAGACCAGTGGCAGTGCTGTCAACACCGGCGAAGGTGTTTGAATCTGCTATTCAACGTAGCGTGTTAGCGCAAATGACTTCGCAGGTCTTGGACGCGCAGCACGGGTTCCGACCGGGCTGCAGCACGGCTATCAATCTACTTAATTTTATGGGACAAGTAATACCCGCGGTGGATGTTGGAATACAAGTTGATATAGCGACTTTGATTTTAAAAAAGCGTTCGACACCCGCGGCTCGGATATGTTATTGAATCTCCTCATCTATTAATTTCTTTTGTAGATTATTTGAGAGTTAGACAACAATACGTGGACTATAACGGCTGTGAATCAGAACCATACTACACCAGGTCTGGTGTGAGTCAAGGCAGCAATTTGAGGCCTCTGTATTTCATTATAATGTTAAACAGTTTACCGGAAGTCATCAAAAATGGAACATGTCTACTATTTGCGAGTATATATATATAGTAGATATGAGTCGGATTGTAAACGCATTCAAGACGATATCGACAGGATAGTTGAGTGGAGTAAGGTAAATAAACTATATTTCAACGCGTCCAAGTGTTCAGTAATGAATTTTACACAGGCTAGAACATCAATGCAGTACGAGTATAAGATGGACACGGAGCCTATACAACGAGTCACACAAGTACTTAGGGGTTTATTTTACAGCGGAACTGACATTTTACGAACATGTAACGAATATTGAAATTAAACACTTTATACGGATTTTATCGCGTTGTTTATTTTACTTTAAACACTGTTATTACATAATTTTGAAAACTCTAACACTACTATTATTGAATTTTACTACTATTTAAGCTATATATTATTTCTAATTAAAACTATTTGTATTTAAGTTTACACTTTGCCCCGACGACGTTTCGGTTGCTTTACAGCAGCCGTGAACATGGCAATGACAAAATTATGTAATAACAGTGTTTAAAGTAAAATAAACAACGCGATAAAATCCGTATAAAGTGTTAAATTTCAATGTATAACATTCGCGTAAACATAAGACAATATTATGTAACGAATATATGTAAGAGGGCGTGCAGAAATTTAGGCTTTGTACTAAGACAGTCACGAGGGTTTACCAACATCACAGCAGTTAAAGTACTATATTATGATGCTCTAGTCAGGAGTCACCTAGAATACAGTGCAATTATATGGGCTCCACCTGAGCCGAAATATAAGGTGATTTTGGAACGGGTGCAGAATAAATTCACGCGGCACCTTTATCACACCCGGCGTATACCCGTTCTATCCTCTAATGTACCCTACTTTATTTGTCTGGGGTATGGCAGGATACAAAGAATTACGAGTACGGCGGGAGTTCGCACTAGTATTTTATTGAATAAGACTACTTCGAGGTAAAGAGACGAATCCGGGAGTGCTAGAGAGACTATACTTAGCAGTACCGGATCGTTATGTGTGGAGACGACGGCGCCCACTACTGCTCGCAGTGCCAAGAGCCAGAACCAATGCGTTGGCTAAAACCCCCTTAACGCGTGCTATAAGTACTGTAAATAATGTACACGAGAAATTGGATGTATTTGGTGCGTCAAAGAAGGAGCTCGCAACGTGTATATTATTTATTATCTCATATACCTAATGATAGTCTATTAAGATTGGTATTGTTGCCTTTGAAGAATTTTAATTTTGATGTGAATAAGTAATTTAGATGTTATTAATTTATTTAATTTTGGGTTATTGTATTTATTATTATTTATATTAAGTTTATTTTTGTGTTCTATATTTTCTTTCAATTACTACACCACTATTGTATTAGGAGAGTCACCTGTAAAGATAGTTGGTCATATGGTGAAATCAATAAATAAAAAATAATTTTATTAAGGCTTAATCTAAGTTAGTTGTCTATATAATACTGACCAGGTTCTGGTTGGGTATGAGCGCGTAGTCGTTCTTGATGCGCTCGAACTGCTGGTCGTAGAGCGTGAGCCACGTGACGATCTGTCCTGGCGCCAGCAGGTAGGCGGGCACGTACGGCGTGTCCGGCACCTCCGCGAATGCTTGCCGACGCGCTTGCAGCACGCCGATTAGACCTGCACAGTATCAGACAACTGTAGACCCTCATTCATGATAGTATAACGGTAGGTATTGAAGTATAAGAGGACTGTAGACTCTCATTCATGATGGTATAATGGTAGGTATTGAGGTATAAGAGGACTGTAGATCCTCATTCATGACAGTATAACGGTAGGTATTGAAGTATAAGAGGACTGTAGACTCTCATTCATGATGGTATAACGGTAGGTATTGAGGTATAAGAGGACTGTAGATCGTCATTCATGATAGTATAACGGTAGGTATTGAGGTATAAGAGGACTGTAGACCCTCATTCGTGATGGTATAACGGTAGGTATTGAGGTATAAGAGGACTGTAGATCCTCATTCATGATGGTATAACGGTAGGTATTGAGGTATAAGAGGACTGTAGACCCTCATTCGTGATGGTATAACGGTAGGTATTGAGGTATAAGAGGACTGTAGATCCTCATTCATGATGGTATAACGGTAGGTATTGAGGTATAAGAGGACTTTAGACCCTCATTAATGATGGTATAACGGTAGGTATTGAGGTATAAGAGGACTGTAGATCCTCATTCACGATGGTATAACGGTAGGTATTGAGGTATAAGAGGACTGTAGATCCTCATTCATGATGGTATAACGGTAGGTATTGAGGTATAAGAGGACTGTAGACCCTCATTCATGATGGTATAACGGTAGGTATTGAGGTATCAGAGGATTGTAGATCCACATTCATGATGGTATAAGAGTAGGTATTTGGGCAGCGTAAGTTATGGAGCTTAATCTGCTTCCATACAAATAATGCATACAATAATAAAACGAAGAATCCGTGCCTCGGAGAGCACGTTAAGCCGTCGTTCCCGGCTGCCATGAACATCAATGACAGTTTTTATTGGGAAGTCAATGCCCTATAATATCTTGACACTGGTCTAGCCTTAGGGTATCGTTAGCCTTCGGGTTGCAGAGATCAGGTGGCAGTCGCTCCGTGTACAAACTCATATCCAGTCAAATCCGGTTAGACTAGAAAAGCCGACCCTAAGTGACTTGGGAATAATAAAGGCTAGGGGGAAGTAGAATAATAAAACGAAGAACCACCCCAAATCTAATGCCTTAACCATGGAGTATAATTTTGGATTTGGGTGTTTTCTTAGATCTGATAAAGTTGTGCCTGTGGATTTGTCTGTCAGAAGAACCCAGTGGACTAAGTAGCTTTATAGTCTGAAATTAGGACTCACTTTTACCTAAATGACAGGCTTCGCCTGGTATATACATGTGTGATTATAATATGCTAGCTATAAATATCAATAGTTTATTATAGACACGTTACCACCTTTAATTAAACACCTAAATATTACATACATACACATTTCCACGCCTATGTATGGGAAGGTAAAAGTCTGCCTCGATGGCGTAGTGGTTAGTGTAACCGACTGCCACGCCTGAGGCGGCAGGTTCGATTCCCGCACAAGTCAAACATTTGTGTGCATGAATATGGATGTTTGTCTTGGACTGGATGTTTATATGTACAAAAAAAGATTATATACATATGTATGTTTACCCATTGTCTAGTATTCATGGTACAAGCTCTGCTTAGTTTGAGCTAGATTATGTGTGTGTATGTGATAGAATATTATTATTATAAATAGAATATTATATTACACCTACATTAGGGTAATACACGACAATCCTATACCCGTTTAATGCTGAGTTGCAGACTCCGTGTTATTTTGGAATTTTTATTAGAAAACGGCTGAGAATTCGCTCGCAGTTCGTCGTGCTAACCGGTTGTTTACATCTATCTATTCCGTTGTATGTGTGTGCGTGCTCAGCGCTCTGTACGTACCGCACCGGCCGGCCCGAGGGATTACCTGCGTAACATAGTGTAGTTTACCAGAAGAGAAATCACTACAATTACAACGTAGCGATGTCAACACTAAACAGCACACTCAACCGTTCGGAAGAACAAACGCAAAGGTCTGGAGAGATGAGTGTAGATATGGAAGGATCGCTTATTGAAAAAGAGTCGTCACCAACATATATTACTTTTCGGAAAGCTGTATCAAACAGCCAGGAGTCAGACATTCGTTTAGAATTAAAGACATATCAAGAAAATATGATGTTAAAGCTCGATTCGTGGTTTTCGATGCAGGACCATAAGTTCTCCAAATTACTTAATGAATTTGAAGATGTCAAAACTTCACTTAAGTACATCAGCGACAAGTATGACGACTTGGATAAAGTGACCCATGAGGTACGCAATCGTGTGCATGAAATTGAGGACACTACTCAAATGAATGAATCTCGGATTGCTACCCTTGAAGCTAGACTGGAGTCCATGGAACAAAGAGCGCGCAACTGTAATATTGAAATCAGTAACCTACCGGAAAAACGAGGAGAGAATCTTATATCGATCATGGAAACCCTATCGTCCGTTATAAAACAGCCTGTATCAGTTCGCGACATCATATCAATACATCGCGTTCCACAGGTAAATGGAAGCAGCTCGCGCCCGAAAAACGTAGTAGCAAAGTTTTCCAGCCAATTGATAAGAGATAATTTCATCACAGCTGTGCGTCAAAATAAAGGCATCACGTCGGATCAGTTGAATATACAAGGTGCTCCTCAAAAAGTGTACGTCAATGAACATCTAACTATACAAAATAAGAAACTTTTTCGCCAAACCCGTGATAAGGCCAAAGAAAATGGATACCGTTTCGTCTGGATCAAGCACGGCGTCGTACTTACCCGAGCTGAAGTCACTACATCAGCAATCGCAATTCGCTCTGAAAAGGAACTGCACAAAATCACTCCATATAATGTGCCTAAAAAATAATCGTATCATTGTTGAAACCTTGACTTCTTGTGTGTGTGGAATTGTCACAAAAAATACTATAAAGTCATTATTTTTCTCCGTTTATGTGAGCCAGGTGTTTACTCTGCATGTTACATTACTCTGTGTGTTTACGTTCATAAGGTATGTGAATTCACTAACTCAATACAATTATTTTATACCAACCGTCATTTTAGAAATAAAAGTAATATGTTTTTATACTGGTTATTGCCTCAACATATTAAAAATATCTTTGATGGATATTTATGCTAATTATTATTGTAATATTAAACAGAGTGGTAGTAGTTGTAACGTTTATATCTTACAATATAAAACACAGTTTATTGAAGTGTACATATACTATGTTGCTGCTGGTGGGTACATTAATTTTGTTCAACGTTCTTTTAGTAACATTCTTTCGTATTTAAATAGAACGAGATGATTCATATTGCAGCTTACAGTCACAATTTTAACTACTCAATATCGTGTTACTTAAAATATACTTTATTTGTGTGGACATATCATAATATCGCTGTCAATATAAAAATATTGTTTACGTTGTTTACCCTTATTATAGTAACATTCATTTATATTTTGATGGTATATAATGCTTAATATTTCAGTTTATTATCAAAATTGTAGAGGTCTACGAACAAATTTAAATACTATATACAACAATATTCTCGCGGATTCCCATGATATAATTATATTGTCTGAGACATGGCTCGTCCCCGATATTAGTGATGAAGAATTCGTCGACCCCCGGTATACTGTTTATCGTTGTGATAGAAATCGAATATTAAGCGGCAAATCGGATGGTGGCGGTGTCCTTGTTGCTGTGCACAAAGGTCGCGGCTTAAGCGTTGAGCGATGTGAATTAATTGATGCGCCGTCTTATGACGTTAGTAATTATTATGTGCCGCATAATATAGATTACATCCTCCTGAGGATTCATGGTAGAACATGTAACGAATATCACTACTTATGTGGTGTGTATATACCGCCAAATCAACCACAAAAATCTTACGAAATATTTTATGATCTCCTGGAAAAAAATATTACGACAAGCAGTGTAGGTAAAGTTTATATATTTGGGGACTTTAATCTACCACAAATAGATTGGTGTGCTTATGGTACAACAGCACTTATGCCAAAGTTATGTGACAATAACTCTACTGATACTCTTCTTCTTAATTTCTTAGCAATTGTGAATTGTAAACAGTATAATATGATAAGAAATCACTTAGGCCGCATTCTTGATCTATTATTATCCAGTGATACTTGTGTTTGTGAGGCGGTTTCTATACCCTTAGTCCCCAGTGATAACTATCATCCACCTTTCCGTGTAATCATTTGTTTTGATGTGAAACAGTCACCTATGATACGCTGCCCTTTACCCAGGTATCGCTTTGTAGAAGCCAATTATGATAATGTAAATAAACATATTAATAATGTAAATTGGTCCTCTATTTTATGTAAGCCTACACTTGAATCTGACACGGATTGTTTTTATGAGTCAATATATCAAATAATAAAATTTCATATTCCTAAACGCCCTATAAAAAACAATGAATTTCCAATATGGTTTTCTCGCCCCTTAATACACATATTTAAAAACAAAGAAAAAGCCTGGGTAAAATGGAAAAAAAATCGTAATAATTCTGAATATGAACAATTCTCAATGTTTCGTAAAAGATTTAAGTCCCTGTCGGCTGAATGTTTTAACAAATATATACAGTCTGTTGAAAGCGGCCTGCAGAAGGATGTGAAGTGTTTTTGGTCTTTTATAAACAGTCGCAAAAATAGAACTGGAATACCAAGCACAATGTCATATGGTACTGTAACTTCTAGTCGGCCTACTGATGTATGTAAGTTATTCTCAGATTATTTCAGTTCCGTTTATGAAAAAAGGGATAGTACGGCTCATAGGGCTTTCAATACCTCTACAAATAGCAATATTAATTTATCTGATCTATCATTCTCTAATGAAATGGTAGTTTCCGCACTTAAAATCTTGGATGTGACTAAGGGATGTGGCCCGGATGGTATACCACCTTTCTTTTTTTAAAAACACGGCTGAGTCTATAAGTATACCTCTTACTATCTTGTTCAATCGTAGCCTAAGCGAGGGCGTTGTACCTAGTCAATGGAAAACTGCTAATGTGACACCTGTCTATAAAAGTGGCTCTAAAAGCGAAGTTGCTAATTATCGTCCTATATCCTTGTTATCTACCTTGCCGAAGATATTGGAACGGTTGGTTCATAATGCTATATATCCCATCTTACATAGTATTGTGATCCCTGAGCAGCATGGCTTTGTCGTAGGTCGTTCGACAGTTACCAACTTAGTGTTATACACTAATTTTCTGTTCGAAAATATGGATAACCGTCTTCAAGTTGACTGTGTTTACACAGATTTCTGTAAAGCCTTTGACAAGGTGGATCACTCTATACTGCTCAATAAAATTGAATTTAATGGCATACGTGGGAATCTGTTACGATGGTTTACCTCCTATGTTAAAAATAGGTCTCAACGGGTTGTGATCAATGGCTTCACTTCGGAGACAATCAATCTTACATCGGGAGTCCCGCAAGGTTCCATTTTAGGACCTTTGCTGTTTATTTTATTTATAAATGACATTGGTTCATGTTTTAAGAATACACGTTTTCTTTTGTATGCAGACGACCTTAAAATTTTTCGCTGTGTAAGTACCAGCAATGACTACGATAGAGTGCAACAAGATTTACACCGTTTATCAGACTACTGCAAAAACAATTAATTACAGTTAAGCTTGTCAAAATGTAAATCTATCTCATTTACAAAAAATAATCGCACTTTGAAGCACACCTACATTCTTTGTAATACCCCATTAGAAAATGTCAGCACAATAAAGGATTTAGGTATATTTTTTGACACAAAGCTACACTTTGATGTCCACATCGATTACATAACTAATAGAGGCTTTAAACTTTATGGCTTTGTTAAGAGAACTTGCGAACAATTTAAAAACCCTACCACTCATCTATTATTATTTAGATCACTCATTAGATCACAGTTGGAATACGCTACACCTGTGTGGAACCCATTTTATAATAAATATAGTGATCAATTAGAGACGGTTCAACGCAAATTTACAAAATTCGTTAATTACAATTGTTTTCGTACTTGGGCATCATATAATAAATTGTTGGACAAGTTCTCAATAACTACACTCAGATCGCGTAGATTTTACCACGATCAAATGTTTCTGTATAAGATCTGTCACAGTAATTTTGATTGTAATGAGTTAATGAATCAAATCTACATTCGCATACCTAGTAGCTCCATAAGAATTCGAAATATGTATAAGCATAAATTATTTGTCCCTAAACCTAGCAGAACTAATGCTGGAGAACGGGCTCCACTTAAGAGAATTATGAACTCATATAATGACAATTTCACAGACGTCGATATATTTCACTTATCATTTTCAAAATTCAAAAACGCTATTATTCAAATTCAAATATCAACTTAGAGTCTAATTCTCATATCAAGTTTAGCAAGTAAGGCATTCTAGTTTAAAGTTATCGTGTATATTTTTTTGTTTACTCTAGTAACTTCTCTTCTTTGCTATGCATTGTATTTCACTTTTACTAAAATTATGCTACCTTGTCTTTGTAATATTACTATGTGGATAACGGTGCTGGTTGTGTAATTAGTAAAGAAAATATGTTAACTTTAAGGATAATATTGTAACTTTCATTACGCAATTGTTTGTTGTCCCAAAAAAAATAAAATAAAATAAAATAAAGTACCAGAATCCGAGATCACATGTACAGCAATCGCATTCACTACGAATGTACGACCAAGGCAGTCTCCTATCACACGCGATTTGAATATAGTCAAGTACTTACCAATATGATGGTCAGCGTGCAAATGCGATATGTAGATAGCCTGCAGTGTTCTTAAGAAGCCGTTAACCTTCTTCGATCCGTAGAAACGCACAAGCTGTCCAAACGTGCCTTCACCGCAGTCCAACAGTATGGAACGATTCTCGCTGAAAAATAGAGTAGATGACTCGCATTTTTTAAATCTGCTCTAATATGAATAATGCCTGTTTCAAAACTAGTTACTATTATTATTTATAATGCATGTATTTAAGCAGATTGAAACAGAACAGATAGTAGGGGTGATTGTCAAATGACAGAAAACAGCTATTTAAATGGAGCTGTACCTACACATACACTTATTATAATAGCCAAATAAAAAAAAGGTCTAAATATAATGACCACCAAAAATACTAATTGCACAGCAAAATATGCTTACTAAAATATATCATACCGAGCACCTATACGCCTCAAATCACTGCATTCCGTTTCGGAAGGCTTAGGTTATGTTAGGTTCCTTCTTAAACCCACCCAAAAATAGGAGCTCTGCGAAAAGGGGGCTCCGTCGACTTAAATTGATTTCTTTAAAATATTTTAGTAAGCATATTTTGCTGTGCAATTAGTATTTTTGGTGGAACAAAGGCAAAAAATTGAGGACCAATTAAATACTACCCTAAATAAAATAGTACGCCCTCACTTTGCAACCAATTTTAATACTGTTTGCAGAAAGAAAATCTTTTGGTTGCTATTTGTGTTTTTTATGTGTAAAATAAATAAAATATATGTAGCCAATTATAACATTACTTTTATTATTATTACTTTTATTATTATTTAATTATATAGCTTTGGAATGGCCGACGCTCTTAAATGTTTATAAGCTGGCTGGGATATTGCTACAAACATTGCAAATATTGCAATAACAATATTGCTCGTTTAGAAGAATTGAAGATAACTCACCTGACTTGCACTACAATGGCGCTGGTGTTTCTCGTCTTGCTGGGTATGCAGGAGCCGGTTCCCAAGAACACGACCTTGGGATACTCCTGAGCATCGCTTTTGGCGTACCGCATGCCGTCCACCAGCCGCCGGAATTGCTGCAGGCTGCTCACGAAGCCATCCGCGTCCATCGTCTCTTGGATGTAGTCTTGGATATGGAGCTTGGGTTCTACTGATCTGCAGAAAGAGACACAATTATAAGCTGGAAATTAGTGGATTGCTAAGACTTTCCTGTGTCACGGAGAATATGAGAAAACATTTAAACAACGGACAAAAAGACAATCACACTTGATACACAGTTTTTCTCTAGTGTGATCGAACCCACGACAGCTGGCGCACTGGTTGTGATGAAGAGACTACATAAATCTCTGCATCATTCTTGCAGTCAAACTCTTAGCTCTTTAGCTGGTGGCTATAGGGTAAGCTAATCTCTTAAAAGGTTTTATGACAATCATACTTGCGGTAGTAACAAAATACAAGATCTTGCCGACTATCAGTAGGATGCCACAATCAGGTTACACACATGTAACCTTTTACGGTAAACAGAAACCTTTAACACTCAATTTAGGTTTGGTATATTTGTTCTAATAGGTGGCTAACACATTGCCGTATATCTAAACTAAAACAGAGTCGCGAATTTATTTCCTCTGTGATATAAACTATAATTAATAGGTATTACAGGCCTGAACAATTTAATACCGATAAATGTGCCCGCTTAAATCCCACAGGCTTAAATCTCACAGGAACGTTTATCCATACTAATATTATAAATGCGAAATTAGCTTTGTCTGTCTGTTACCTTTTCACGGCTAAACCACTCAAATGATTTAGATGAAAATTGGTACAGATATAGTTTAAAACCTGGGGAAGGATATAGGCAACTTTTTATTGATGTACGTACCAAGTGAGCGGAGCCGCGCGCTAAAGCTAGTAATATATATATCCTACGAGTTAATCCAGGACATGGTCTATTTATTTGCTTAGTTTAATCATAATCCGTTCAATGCGTTAACTACGCGTGATTGCGTAACAAACATCTTAATAAACTTTCTCATATATTATTTTATTGTAAAGCGGAATACTGAAGATCTATTAATCAGTGTACAGCACTTACCTATCAAGCTGTCTCTTAGGCCTCAGGTGGAACATGGTGAGGGTCCGTCCAGCGAGCACCTCCATCTTGAACTCTGAGTCCTTATCCTCCACAAGGACCTGTCCGTCGCCCTTGCACGGCCCCTCCAGGTTTATAATGTTCTGGAACTGCGCGAGCGCTATCTACAAATTATGGTATACATCGCACCGACACCACATGCAAAGCTAAGCTAGTTTGGATAGACTACTGGGAAGATATAAAGTGACTCAAGCAGACAGGGGTTTATTTAATTAATTATACATAATAAATTAAGCGTGTGTGAAAGATGTGTGTATGTGTGTGTGTGTGAAAGATTTTGCCACAGTATAAAAGTTAACGTATTTTTTGTGGCTTATGACTATGAAAAGGAGCAGGAAATACAACAAAGGAAATTATCTCGGTCACACTAGATATTGATGTATCCGTGCTTGACAATTCAGCCAAGGGCGTAATCGCGTTAATTCCCTTTACCTGCTACATATATCTTGTAACGGGAAATATAAAACTTCATAGGATAAAAATATGATAACAGTATAAATCATAATTTATATATTTTCGTCATTTAGTAAACAAACACAATTTTAACAGAACATCTCTTATACGAGCCCCAATGCAAAAATGTTCGTCTACTAAGAAAATTGAATGTAACCATGTATTGTAAGTGTAATATAAATAAGTAATGTCGGTTTAATGAGTCTAACAAATAAAAATGAGATTAGTAAATTAAATTAAGTTTATTTACTGTGAAGTACTCAATTAAAATATTTTGTCGTTACAAAAAAAATATGAATTCTTCCATCAATTATAACTCATAACAGTTCGGCTATCGCAGTTGAACACGCAAAACAGTTCGTCTACCACTTGGTTGTATCTCCTTTACTATCAATAACGGATTTAATCCTAAGTGGCATCGTCGCTACTAACTGTTTACATTCTTCTGGAGTTGTTGAATCCCAAACAGTCTTAATTTTCTCCTTTAAATCTTTTTTTGACCTTGATCGATTTTTTCGCAACATCTTCTTCATTTTCCACCACATTGTCTTAATAGGAGACAAATCTGGACTGTTTGACGGCCACTCCATTGTAGGTATTTGTTTAGAGGTGAACCAAGCCTTTGTTGTCCTTGCAGTATGACAGGAAGCACCATCTTGTTGGAAAACATAGGCATTTTGATGTTTCAAAATCGGAATGGACGGCAATAAACTCGTTTCTAAAATGTTTTGGTATTTTACTGCATTAACAGTCTCGTCTACAAATTGCAGGCGACCCACACCTTGTGCTGACATGCAGCCCCATATCATTACAGACGCAGGGAACTTCACTTTTCTCTTGATACAGTCTTGGTGAAATGCTTCATCTTTATTTCGGATAACTTTTTTTCGTACATCACCGACAGTCACCTCGAATTTGGACTCGTCACTCCATATTATTTGACGCCACTGGTCAGCAGTCCAGTTTAAGTGATCACGAGCGAATTTTAACCTTTTCTTTTTCTGAAGTAATGTGAGTAAGGGTTTCTCTTTAGCCGTGTAAAAGCCGTAACCCATTCTCTTCAGGACTCTTTTACAAGTATCGACCGAGACATTTTTTTTAATCATATCACGCCATTGTACGGTAAGCTCTCCTGCGCGAGCACGACGGTTTTTCTTTATAATTTTCTTTAAAACACGGTTTTCAGCTTCACTCGTAATACGAGGGCGGCCTGATCTCTTCAAACACGAAACTGTGCCGTTATTTTTGCTATGCTAGATTATTGACTGGACAGTTGGTCTTGGCAATAATAAGTCTTTGGCGATTTGGTATGCAGATTTCCCATTATCACTGATTGAAATAATAATTTTTCGAACTTCTACCGCGATAGGTTTTCCACGACCCATATTGCTCAAAATTATTAGCGAAAATAATGGAAAAATACTTGGAACACGCCTTTTTATAGCCTTTGACATCTTAAAAACAATTGAATTCAATTTTTAATTTAATTTATTTTTAAATTTTGGTGTAACAATTAAAAAAGTATATTAACATTAGGCATAGACGAACTATTTTGCATCAATTAAGCACTAGACGAATTATTTTGCGTGACCATTTAAACAGTAATTTAACTAAGATACATAATTTTAAAAAAGGGATTATTTTTTCAATAATACCAAAATAACGTTATTTATATGGAGTATTTTATTAAATAAATTGTTTACTGCTAGTGTCTTTCTAGGAACGAAGAAAGTTAAAAAGAAAAATGTGTTCTTCATAATGTGTGACTAGACGAACATTTTTGCATTGAGGCTCGTATTAGTCAAAGTCAAAGTCAAAAATCATTTATTCATTTAGGTCACAAAGTAACACTTATGAACGTCAAAATATATGGGTTAGTGAGTTTACTAAGTTACTGAAGCTACATTTAGGTTAGTTGCTAGGTTCAGGAAAAGGGTTGAGCCTATGAGAAGAAACCTGCAAGAAACTCACGGCCACTCTTTTAAATCGCCAATTAATAACTTAATAATATTATAGAGATGGTATTCTACTCGTATCAATTATAATCACTGGTTTGTTAAGAACCGAAAATTATGTATTTTATATATGGTAAGCAGTTACGGATGCTTGCAACACTGTCTATACCGCTTGCAAGGAACAAATGATACTAGTAATCTTGCTTGCAGTACAATGCTTTTTTGAGGAGTTGTGGATATAACTCAAAATTCACCTATGTTCCCTTTACAGGGAGGAGACCTGGCGATATTAAACTATTGATCAATAAATATTGGCTTCTGTTTACGCGAATGTTATTCATTGAAATTAAACTACTATATATGGATAAACACCGATGCTTCGCGAGGCTATTGAAATCTAAAGCCTCCTAATTTCAATAGAAAAGATGGTTGGAATGTAGCCGTAGCTTGGGATCCAGTAATTCAAATAGTCAAACCCAAGAAGAAGCAAACCACAGCTTGACTTCATGATACTTTGAGCTCATTCTGCGTAAGTAGAAACACCAATGATTAAATTATATTCGAGTACTTTAAAATAACTACACTGGAACATTGAGACAACTACCATCTTAGCCTCCCGGTGACCATGGCTGCTGAAAAGCAACCGAAACGTCGAGAAAGTGTAAACTTAAATATAAATAGCTTTAATAATTTAATTAGCTTACCAATTAGTAAAGTTTAATAGTAGTAGTATGCAGTGTAACAGTTTCTAAATTATGTAATAAAGTGTATTGATCAATAATGTTTAAAATAACTCTACATTTCCAGCCCTATTTACCATTGTACTTCTTAACTAACTTATATTCGTGTTTGTGTATAAAATGTAACATACCTTAGGCTAACTGTGCAGGATATTGAAGGTTATAAAAAATAATAGAGAAATACTCATACAACACGAAAGATACATGTTTTTCAGATGCAAACTGTAATACTGAAGCAAATATTAGTAGGTAAAGCAGGACACAGCAGACATGCAGACCACGACAAAGTGAGCTCGATGGAAATGGCAACTTTGGTATAATACAAAAAAGCTAGTATATTCGTCAATAAATAAGTAGATTATAATTATTAAGACTGCGCCGAGCGAAAGACGCGGTTGAACTGAATGACAGAGCTCGATATTCTAATCGGCGCGCGGCCGCCGTAGTAAAATTGTATGGAGGATTTGAAGTGCTTTATTGATATATATGTATCTTTATTGTCAACCAATAACTTAAATATCTGGGACGGACAAATTGTAATATAAGAATTTATGTTTCGTTTAAGCTGTAAAATAGGATAGATTTCTACTGTTATATTCTAAAAATCACCTAACACGAGCTTACGTTTTTGCATTTTTCCTGTAAGTTTACGTAATTTTGTAGGCGAAAATATTAATTATTTTAAGTTTTTACACGTAGTAATTGTAAACACATTCATTGTTATGGTAAATGTATATTTTCTATTAGTATTAAACAAAAAATGTTGATCTTATCAACTTAACTGTGACCGCCTGTTTTGGCACATTTCGGTCGGCGCAGTCTTAATTGCAGAATACAATATGCGATGAGTCAACATTTATAAATTATTTATGAAATAATTTTAGTTGTTAAGGACTGCACGGTCGTATCATAATAGTATACATCAGCATACATTGTTTTAACAATTATTAATAGTATTTTACTACACTTCTCAAGAAAATCTTAACATAAAGCGACCAATCAAAACTGAATTTTAAGTTTCAATTTAAATCATTAAAAATATTCGGCGTTATTACCTGAATGGTTTAACCTTGTCGATATTTGACTATACCAAAATCATCATCGATACATTTGACATTCGTCAACATTTTCATCAACCATGCCTTTTTTTAGGTAGGGAAACGCTCCTGATTCAGGCCCCTCGCCACAAGGGAAGACGAAAAGGTTATATCGGGTCCTACGAGACTTTCGGCCTACCGACTAAAAGCACAGTAGCATGCCAGCACCAATATAAAACCGTCCATACCTTATTCTTGAGCTCCTCCAAGCCTTTAAGCCTCATGGGGCTGTTGGTCTTGGGCGCGGGCGGCGGCGCGTGCCACACGGCCGGCACGCTCACGTCGCGCAGCAGCGGGAAGATGTCCGCGTCCAGCAGGTGCAGCTTGTGCTGCGTGCGGTGCACGGCCTCCGAGCCCAGGCACGCGTTCTGCCCGTTCAGCACCAGGTGCCGCGTGCCCGGACCGAACATCGACATGAATGATACGTACCTGGAATTGGAGTAGCTCTACGAATATGTATTATTGGCAGATTAGAAGTCAACAAATATGTCTCATTGGCGTAATAGAAGAAGATCGACGAAAATGTTTATATGGTCTCGGTTCTCAGTGACAGCGAGTATTAAAAAACCTTTTATAACTACGACACGATAGCTCAGTGGGGAGACCAACAGACTGCAATGCAGAGAGTCTCGGGTTCGAACCCACGTCGCGCACCTCAGACTTTCGGAAGTTATACGACTTTTCAAAATTATGTGCGTATTAATTGACAATTATCGCCTGCTCCGTGCCTCGCAGAGTACGTTAAGCCGGTAAGTACGTTCCCGGCTGCCATGAACATCGTATCGTTAGACTTCGGGTTGCAAAGGTCAGGTGGCAGTCGCTCCGTGTAAAAACTGATATTCAATCAAATCCGGTTAAAGCAGAAAGAGCCGATCCCAAGTAACTTGGTAATAATAAAGGCTAGGGTAATAATAGATGGTCTATCTACCAAATATATTTTCTACAACAATTCTGGCATACTATCTTACGGTGCCGCTGATGGTAACCAGTTACTACAACCTATGATTCGTTGCAATATAATTCTCACACCTATGCGTTGCCGGCCCTAGAGATACGCACGAAAAGGAAATAACTAAGACAGAAGCAGCATCTGAATCGCCAGCATTAATTTTTACGAGGTTTAACGTTGTAACAACGTTGATACTTTCTCATCGGTTTTTTGTGAAAAATGGCACCTACTTTTCCAGGCAAGCTGGCTTATTCTTATCATACTGTGACGACTCCGCACAGACGAAGAAGTTTCGCCTACATCAAAGAGATGGCGCTACATACAATAAGCGCTTAAAATAACGTCATACAATCCTGAATCGCACAAGTAACATTTACATAGCGACTATAGACAATTTGATCTGCAGAGCCTGTGGTGAACAGGACGAGTCCATATCACACCTACTGTTTGAATGTGACGCGTTGGCTGGATTAAGGATGGGTCTGATGGGATTGGCATATCCGAACCCTGAAGACTTCAGGCTTCTCCCTCTGAAATGTACGCTGCGACTGATGCAATACATTCATAGGGAGATAACTAAGGGATAGATCTCGGGGCCGACACAAAAGATCCCACTGGGTCGAAGTGTCGTCGGTCTACACTGATTGGCCCCCGAATAAGATAAGATAAGACAGCGACTGAGTATATATACAAGCTGCCGACATCAACCGCCCCGGCCGCGGCCCGCCAGGCACGATCACCCAGCTTGGTCGGAGGAGGTAACCCTTTGTTTCGACTAATATTTTTGTTCTACTTTAATTTGGCATAACGAGTTAGGCATATATTTCTTTTGTCATACTTTGAAATAATTGTTTTCAGTAGGCATAAATATCATCTAGGCCAATGCTTTTTGCCCTAATTTTAATTGGCATAAAGTTATAAGGCATATATAACTTGGTTACCATAGTGTAACAATAGGTTAGGGTGCGGCGGGACCGCTAAGCCGCCAACATACTTATTTTATATACGAAAAGTCTTTTATTAAACGCAAACACAAAATTTACAAAACTTAAAATTTATGCTTTAGAATACTATGCTTAATACTACTTTCATATTAACAATTACTAAGCTTATAGTAATTATGCTTAAAAAAGTTATGCCTACACAGTTATGCCAAATTAATATTGTGCGTAACTATTATTAGCATAAGTAAAACTATGCCATGTTAAATTATGACATATAATTTTATGTGAATAAATAGAGAACTGTCGGAGGATCCTCCCTTTGTGTTGGAGGGACATCACACCCTGTTCCTCCAAAATACCAAATAATTAGCAACAGCAATCACTTTTACTCAACTGAAATAATACAATCAATAAACAGTGTAGGTATAATAAACTCACGTGGGATGATGGAACACATGCGGTGGTGTGAAGTGCACGATGAGTTCCGGTACATTCTCTGGCGGGTTTGAGTCGTTGTGGAAGTGCGCGTGGAACTCCGACTCTTTGAGGTACGACGGGTCCGGCACGTCCAGTACTTTGAACAGTAACATTTATATATATATACCTATATAAAAATTGTAGGTGTTGGTGTTGATGTTTTAGATTGGGGTTTTCGCTAGAGCGGAAGATAGCATTTGCTAACTAAAACTTATAATGTTCCTACGTCAAACAGACCAGGTCGATCTTAATTAACTGTTACGTACATAAAAACACATCTTCCGCTCTAAGAATTACTTCAGTGACGTCTTTAGGAACATTTAAACAACGGACACAAAAGACAACTATTTGTAAATCACACAAATATGTATCCCATGAGAGGTTCCAAACCAATAACAATTGCCGCAAGGGCGAGACGAGCACTTAAACCTCCGTATAGCCATAGTATATCGGTATTATATTGACAAATCCTGTAACCCTAGGCATCCTACTGGTGCATCATTGAATTTGGCTTTAGTTTACCAGCTGCAATACTTACCAATGAACACAGGACCTGGATCATCAGGAGTCTTCACATTTTTGGATAGCACAAGAGAGCCATCCGGCAGCACCACATCCTGACCATTCTTCAGTTGACCCAGCATGGGACCAGGCTTCACTCCTAACTCCACGCATTTGGCCAGGTCTAGGGTACCGAGTCGTTTCTGTTGAGGTTAATTCATTCACGTTAATATTGTGGTAAATAAGCATTCAATAGAAAGAAAGAAAGGAAGAAAATTATTTATTTGACACATACCACAAATACATAATACAAAGTATAAAATAAAAAGAAATACTTAGGTACAAAAATAAACTTAGCGAAACGAAATCAAAACACAAAAGAAGACAAGATACATATAAAGCAAGTGTGAACAGTAGTGTCAAATATGACCTAGTTCAGCATGTATCAGACGAAAGCCTGACGCTGGTTTTCAACTGGGGTCTTAGCAGCTTAATAGCAGCGATAGTCTATTGGAAGACTGGTGGACTATCACGCAGAAGTCTCGAGTTCGAACCTCGGCCACCTCTGGCTTTTCAAAATTATGTGCATAATAAATACTTAGGTATTGCTCACATTAATAATAAAGGAAAACATTGTAAGGAAACCTGCATGTCTGCGAGTTCTCTATAACATTCTCGAAGACATGGTCTGCCAAGCCACACTAGGCCAGCGTGGTGTAACTATGGCCTATCCTATTTCACACTGAGTAGAGGCCCGTGACCAGTATTGGGACAGTGAAAACTGCAATACAGGGTATTTGGGATTGTAATTGTAATTGGACTCCCTTTTCCGCATTTGAACTCCAGGTTGGTCCATTATGCGTGAGAGTCGGCCGGTTATAGAGATAGCCAGCCCAACTCCGCCCAGAAGCACAGAAGTTTCCTGGGGTCTTCGCAGGCTTCGCGGAGTGACCTCGGGTTGTTGAGGATTTCCTTACGTTGTGCTGTTACTCCCACACATTCCAGGACCACGTGGGCAGCAGATTCTTCTTCGGTCAGACATCCCCTACAGAGTGGGCTGTCTGTTGCTCCGATGTTGTACAGATGTTTGTTCAGGGGGCAATGTCCTGTTATGGTCCCCACGATGGTCCGAAGGTCCAATCTTTGTAGGTTGAGCAGGCGGTGTGTCAGACGTGGTGAGATGGCCGGCAGGGCTTCTCTCGACTGTCTGCAGTCCGTTGTCCGTGCCCAGCGTTCGTTGTGTTGGCACTGAGTGCGAAGCCGCATCCATGTTCTTAGTTGTGAGAATGGTAAAGGGAGGAAAGGGGGTGGACCTTTCCTGGTGGTTCCCGATCCTCTTTTAGCCAACTCATCTGCAGCATCGTTGCCCAGTGATTTACTGTGCCCCTTTATCCATTGTAAAGTCACTATGTTTTCCCTCGAAATTCTTTCAAGGGCAAGGTGGCATTTGTAGACGAGCCTGGAGTTGCAGCTATTGCTCTCTAGTGCTCTAAGTATTGCTGTGCTGTCGGAGAGGATTCGTATCCTGTAGCCTTCAATCCGTCTCCTGTCGATCGCGGTAGCGGCCTCCGTGATGGCCACACATTCGCATTGGAAAATAGAACTGTGTGAGCCTAGTGTCATAGATATGTTAATGTTGAGATCCAGGGAGTGAACTCCAGCGCCCGTTCCCTGTATGGTTTTTGAACCATCAGTATAGACTCGAACCTCGTTGATTCCCGATTGATCTCTCTGTTCCTCATAAAGTTGTATATGGTAGTTTTTCTGAAATAGATATTGTTTGGAGATCTTGTCACACGGGGCGGCGAGTAGTGGTTCGTGAGCTGTAGCTCGCTCTAAGATCTCAGGACTCCTGGTGGTTCCCCACAGGCCCTGGTGTTTCATCCGTATTGCGCCTATAGTTGCTTCTTGCTGTATGTAGAGGTCTAAGGGGGCCAGCCCTAAAATGACTTCGAGGGCGGCTGTCGGTTTTGTTCTCATACACCCTGTTATTGCTGAGCATGCCATTCTCTGGAATCTCTGCAGCTTGGTGATGATGGTATTGAGTACAGTCCTGGTCCACCATACGAGAGCACCGTATGTTATTGTTGGTCTAATTACGGCTGTATATAGCCACAATGTTATTTTTGGGGAGAGTCCCCATGTTTTTCCGTTCATTCTGCTGCATTGGAAGAAGCATGCGCATGCTCGTTGTAGTATGTAGTCAAGGTGCTTGTTCCACAGCAGTTTGCTGTCTAGTACGACCCCTAGGTACTTGACTTCGTTAGTAAGTTTTAATTCGGTGTTGAATAATTTCGGTAGTCTGAGGTTGTTTGAGTTTCTCTTGCGAGTAAACAGTATGAGTTCAGTTTTTGTCGGGTTGACCGATAGACCATGGCTTATGCACCATTCTTTAATTATTCTGAAGGCAGATCTCATGAAGTCACATAGTGTGTCCTCGAAGCATCCGGTCGTAAGAATAGCTAGGTCATCTGCATATCCCACTGTGAAGAGCCCTCTGCCGTTCAGTATTATTAGTAGGGTATTTGGGATATTGATAGGGATATTGTTGATAGGGATATTGTTATAATATTAACAAGCATTAACTTAACTGATGGAAAGTTACCATAATCTAAAACACATGCAACGCCACTTCCTCGATGGCGTAGTAGTTAGTGTAACCGACTGCCACGCCTGAGGTTGCGGGTTCGATTCCCGCACAAGTCAAACGTTTGTGTGCATGAATATGGATGTTTGTGTTGGTCTGGGTGTTTCTATGTATAATATGTATGTATTTACAAAAAAAGAGTATATGTATGTTTATCCATTGTGTAGTACCCATAGTACAAGCTCTGCTTAGTTTGGGCTAGTGTGTGTGTTGTGTTGTTGTGTGTATGTGATAGAATATTAGATATTAGATTAGATATATTAGACGTGCGTGTCTAGGATCAACTACAAGATTTTCATGGCATGGCAGTTCAATGGACTGTCCACCACACAATCACAAGCCACAATTTTAAGTTACGATAACTAATTCATTAAATGAATGTACCTTCAATGTGCAGATGTACGCAACAGTGCAGTGCGTTTTCTTCTGCAGATCTTGTAGCACCTTCTCAGTCTTCTTCTTTATTGGGTCGGCTGTAGAAATTAAAAAAATATTCATAATAATTATTTGACAGTCTTTGTTCCAAAATTTGCCAATAATTATCGCATACTTTTATTCTGTATCAAGTGATACATAACTCCGTATTTCAGTAATAATGAATGTGTTAGAAAGATATTATTTCAACAATTTTCCGTCAAAAGGTTTAGGCAACATCACTACTAAATCCATTAACCCATTCAACAAACATTGTTCTGAGGAAACAGTATCTAGAATATATTTTAAGTAAAAATTTCAAAACTATAATTTGTAATAAAATCTGTTTCTTTCACAACAAATAAATCAAAATAAAAAACAATAAAATGTGATAAAATATCGTAATAATTTTTTTATTGTTAAAAAAGACAAGGCCGATTACAAATTTTTGTCTTGTATAGGGATCGAACCCAGTACACTCGGCGCAGTGACAATAGTTAGGCGATATTTGAACCACTGCGCCGTCCGTGCAATAATGTCATGCAGTATAGTTACCTTTTTCAACAACATGCAGTTTAGCTTTGGATTTATCCTTCTGACCCCTCTGGCCCTCTCGTTTGTAATAATCAGTCTCATCATGAATGAACTCCTCAAATTCCTTGTCTGTGCTGCCACATTCTTGTTTATTCTTCTTGACTGGTTGTTTTAGAGTTTGGGGTGTCAGAAGATTGTCAAGGGGACCCCTGTGAAGTAAGAACAAGTATTAAGTTTAGTTAATTCTCTTCTGGACATTCTCTCCATTACATTAAAAGGTATTAATGTTCTCTAGACCGAATTTCGGACACGGCAGCCAGACTTAACGGAGACTGATCAGATGACCAGTCTCCGTTAAGTCTGACCAGTCAGTCCTGTGCAGATGCACAGGAGATATTAGTGCACAAGTGTGTGCGCAAACACAAGTGCACTGTTCCTTAACTCTCATGATCCAATGGGATGGTAATCCCACATGACCGGAGAGAGATCAGGCGCAGGACCAACGGTTTTATGTGCTTTCCGAGGCACGGGGGTGTCTAAGGCCCGGCGCACATTGGCGGCATGGGCACGGCAGGAGATCCTTCGGCATCCCTACATGTAAACGCACGTCGCACACTGGCGATAACTATGCCGTGACATCCTTAGGTATGCCGCGACGTTCTTAAGCATACCGAAGCGTGCCGTGGCGGCATGAACGACGCTAAGCTAATGAAGCTACGCGCGGGCGCTGTCTTGCCGCGGTATCCCGAAGACTAACAAAGCGTTTCGAGGGATGCCGAAGCGTTTCGAAGGCTGCCGACACGGCATGCCTAAGCATACCGCAGTATTGTTTTTGTACTTACGACTGTTAACATTGAAATTTCAACTTTATTTCCATACGATTAGGTTATACTTTTATTCGTCATAACGTTAAAATTCGTCGTAACACCGCCAAATTCCTAACTCTGGACAGCTAATAAAATTAATTTTTAAAGCTAATACTTACAGCTGAACATATTTGACAGTCATAACATTGTCTTCAAAATCTGCGCTGGGACTACACTTAGCCATTGTCACATTCATATCCTTCATGATAACAAACCGCTTTGTCGCATTGTATAACTCGTCCTAGAAACAAATCGATCATATATTATTTACTCGCTTTTGCCCGCGGCTTCGCTCGCGTAAATGTAGGTCAGGTGAGATTAGTAGCAGTACTTTTTTCTGTACGAAATGTAGCCTATATATCCTTTTCTGTTACCCTGACAATGTGTATGCTAAATTTCATAATAATCGGTCTAGTGGTTAAGGTGTGCAAGAGTAACAAACAAACAAACTCACATTCGCACTTATAATATTAAGTTAGGATTAGGATACATATCCTATTATTTTACATCTGGTTTTAATAACTAGGAAAGTATACCACAGTAAAATTCTCACTCAAATCGAATGCAGCCCGAGTAAGCAAGTGTCTTCATGCTACTAAAGGTTAAACTTGTGTCATATTCATGATATGATTAATTCACATAGTATTATGAATATTAATATCTCAATCAACATAATGGAAATAACACATATGTTATTACAATAACACCTACCAATCCATCAGGTCCATGTAACGTAATGTTTGGTACGCCAACATCCTGTAAAGTAAGTGACAGTCCTGGCAGACCACCAATGCTCTGCCATGTCTTGCTGGTGATAAATATGTGATCAAGCCTGGACAACTTTACTTTGTGTTCATGGGCTAACCGTTGTGTGCATTCACCACAGTTGAACAAATATCTGTAAAATTAATTAAGAATGATATATTTATTTGCAGAACATGGGTAAATTGAGTTCTTAGTTATAAATAAAATTACTGTTTAGTAAAATTAGTAACTTTGATGTTCATAAGTGTCTCCTTGTGACCTTTAATAATTCATTTTAACTTTTGCTATGTTGGTAGTGGCATGGGGTAAAATTGTGATTTCAGTAATATTTGAACATAAGACATAGACAGACTACCTTTGTTGGAAAATTATCAGCAAGCTAGCATAGAAAATGTGCATGATATGTTACCCCTATTATGTGAGAAATAAAAGTATTAGCAAAATGAAGTTATAACTTATTTAAAATCCTAAAACATTGTTTTTTACACAAACTTTTGCTACACTGAAATATAGACATTTTCAAATATATGTATTTAGAATATTGTTGTTAATATTTATTTTGGTTGACACTTGATCACTGCAAGATGCTTCCTATTTTTAAACAATAGAAAATGACATGAATTTTTCATTAATAAACAAAACTAACAAAAAAGAATGTTTACCATTTACTTTTTGTTTGATTTACTTAATATAATTTTTATTTATGTTTTCTTTTATCATAATAAATACCTTGTTTCATACAATTAAAATTGACTCATCATAACATTTTTAAGTGTTTTGTACTTATTTGTAACACATTTTTAATCACACATGTGCCAGACACCAGACACAATGTGTCTGATTTTGAGCAATTTGTGGTGCTGGGATCCATGCTTTTGCAAAGAGATTAATTGTCAATCATAGATGCAGTGTGGGTTTCACAATAATTACTGATTGTTACTGTGATTTGTCTCTTTGAAGATGAGAACAAATATGATAATATTATATTTAAATTAAGACTAGACAAGTAACTATTGCTAAGATGTTGCTGTGAAATAAATTAAAAAGAACAAAAAGGGTAAACTAAAGACAAATAAAAGAACTTTGCTTTTGTCAGAAATTGCAAACTTTCTTCTTCTTTTTATAATTTCTACAGAAAGGACAGTCTACAGAAGACTCAATCTTAGCATACATTTATGCTTAAGATTGTAGTAAAATGCAATCTGCAGTTTGATTAATGAATTAGATTTAGTTAATGAAATGTGGGTTTAATATACCTTTCTCTACCTCCTATACAAGTATATATGTTTCTACAAAAACTACATTGATACATTTTTTTACATAAAGTCTTATTCTCATGTTGGACAAACTAAAATAAGCACTTTTGTTGTAAGTAATGCAATAATGATGCAATTGTTGAAAATTGACAAATAATACCTTTGGTGGCACATTACTTTGATGAAAGGTAGGTAAGATTTACTGTACTAAACTCTGGCAATAAAGTAATAACTGCTACTTATATATAATACATTAAGGACCAGCATGATATCAATGTATGTGTGATCATGTAAAATATACCCATACAAATACAAAAAATACGAATTTATAATTAAACGAAACTGGAAATTAGTATATGTATTTGTTTATATTTTTACTCTACACGAAAATACAATAACTTAATCATGAACTTAAAACGGTGCCTACCGTTTCTGGTCTGTGAAGAGGTACAATGTATTGGGTGCTCCCTTAGCCCCAGATCCCAGGACTTGAAGATACACAGTACTAGGTCCATATTTCTCCGACTTTTTCGAAATCTGTTGCCTCTGACGCTGCGCCTCTGCGATTCTGGCAGAATTAGCTTTCGGCATATCGGCTAGAATTTTCAATAGCCTCTTAGAACTACCCGATGAATAGCAACGACTACGTATACTAACTACACGGTAACTAAACAATACACATAGGCCGTACATGTGTTTTGAGGTTATTATTATATTAATTCAAGATTACGTGCATTCCTCCAATATTTTTAGAATTAATAATTATGTCCGTCGAAATACATAATCATGCTGGGCTTTCATAACACATTGTCAGATTTTGAATTTAAATTTTTGTCGGATGCCGAATTACAATATTTTCTGTTTTCCGAATTTTCACAGACTTGACAGTTGACACTGACGTTAGGTTCTGTCAATTTGCCATTTCATAATCGAGAAAAGAGAATATCAGTAGACAAGCGATATTCACTTTAGTATACAAATACATTATTTTATTTATTAACACTTTCAGTTTTCATCAGCAATTTACCTATAACCAATGCAACAAACTTGTTTAATTAGTTCGTATTTACTCGGTGTAAACATGTAAAAAAATGTTGCCTACGTTGCAATATGATGGTAGAAAAATTAGAAAATAAATTAACACAGCAACACTGATCTAGAAAAATGGCGTTCTATACAGCTGCGGGTTGCGCAATTTTTATGTAAATGTGCACGAAATTTATTAGGAAAATTAAGTTTTAAGTGCAACAAATATTTTAGACTGGTGGCATGATCTTTTTATATAATTTATATGGTAAATAACGTATTGTGTATTAATAAATTTAGTTCAGTGCAAACCTGTCATGGACCGTGTATTTTTTGTGTTGTGATGTATGAAAACGATAAATAATGAAACGGAAAATAATGCGACTGTGCAAATAATGTGATAATGATGGGTATGATATGGGTGGTGTTATTGGTGGCCTTGACCGGCTCACATTTGGGACACTGTTCGCCTCTCCGATCAACGCCGCAAACCTACCCTCATGGTGAGTCATTTTGTTGAAATAATGCACGTTTTACATTAATTTATTAAGATATTATCACTCAGGATGTCGCCTTTGTATACAAGTGAAAGGAACATGGCAATGATTTCAGTTTCTGTTGTATTATTTTGTGATTACAAATAGTAACATCTGTTCACCTTTCAATTGGTATCAATGCATGTTTGATGCGATATGTATTACATTTTCCATTATGAGTTTAAGTGCAGTATTGTTAGATTACCCACAATATAATTAACTTTATTTAAATGTTCCAAAAACAGTTATAACAGTTCTAATTATTTTAAAATCACAGTTAAATGTATAATTATTATTTAATTGTATATGTTTATGAACACCTCCACTCTCATACTTACACTTATTATAATAATACAAAAATAAAATTAAATAATGTTCTATACAAACTAATAATTGTTTACAACACATTAAATTGTTACACATTATTACCAGTCTTAGTATATGAACTATTACATAAATCAAAGTAACAATATGTAAACAAACAAACCTTATCTAAAATCTGTTATCTGTTATCAGTGTTTATTTTTGTTTGAACATATGAAACTATTACTCATTCATATAAATATATTTGTATATGAAGCCATTATTTAAATTTATTGCACATGTATATGCTGGGTAAGCTCATAAATTATACATAATAGACCTTTTTTTTAAGTCTTGATTATTTTTAGCTTGCTGTTTTTCTTTCTCTTCTGTAAAAATATATTGTTATAAAAATGTGTAATTAGAATCAGTTAAAATGGTTTAATTCATCTGTCTTTGATACTGCGATTGTTTTATTTATATTTTAAAGGCACATATTTTATATAGTTTACACTACAACAAAGACTTAACAATTGAATTATATCCTAACTATGATATCTATTAATCAAAATAAATTGTTCAGTATATGTATCAAAAAGTACACTATCATAATATATAATAAAACTTTAGCAGTAAAAATGACATAAAAATTTGTGTCAACTGATCATTAAAAAGCTTGACTTCTGCCTGTGTATTTGCCTGCATGAATTACATGGACAAGTTACTGGAATAAAAACTATATATGTACTGTACATAATCAGTTCTACTGTTTATATGTGATTAAGTAACAAACATTCAAACATTCACACAGGCAGCAGCGTACCGGTGGCCAGGGCCACAATAAGCTTTTCATTAAATATATGAAAACAGTAAATATTTCACTTTAATATTATGTGTACTCAAGAATATTTAGATGGAATGGGCTAAGTAACAAAAAAGTCATGAAGGTTGTGAATGTCATAAAGATATTGTATATAATATCACATTCATGATTTTAGAATGCTGACCTTTACAGTAATTGTAATACTCTATGATGTCATAAGAGTCAGAAATACATGCACATCTTAAATATTTATAGCTACAACATTTTTACACAATATTGCATTTTTTAAAATTTTTAATCCCTTTATGTCCTACTGCAGGGCAAAGGGTGTGACCTCAGGAAAGCATGGCTGGGTTGGCCATGCTTTCCTGTTATCTCAATCCATAATTCTATATTTTAATTTATTATTCCTGTGACAACTTCAGGTTTTGGATAGATAGGGAAGGTAGTAGAGTGAAGAGGCCTTTTCCCTGCAGTAAACATAAAAAAAATAGAAAAATGCGACATTGTGCAAAATATTACCAATTAATCAATAAAGTTTTTAAATTGGTAAAAATTGTATCATCTACAAACCCATTCTACACGATCTTAGAAAAAGTGAAATCCATTGCCATACATACAAAACAGAGGCCTCATACAGTTAACTGAAAAGTAATAATATAATATATAAGATTAATATAGAAAGTAGTATTGTTTTATTTATATTTCAAATACAGTATTCATTTAAAAAATATATATTGGACATGTATGTACATTGACCTGTCAGCTTAATCATACCAGCACTTCATGATAAAAACACTGTTTCTGGACACCAATATCCATATGCTGATGAATAAATATTTACTATTACAATACCCACTCAGTGTGGGCGTCCACTGCTGTTTGGTGGATTACTACATCTCAATATACATATATTGTTAAGGCTTTTCCTAATTGAATACCTCTGATACCAAACCAAAACTCTGTTGTGTCCAAATACATTATAAATATAAGTGCAGTATAAAATGTATAATTATATAAGTATGTAACCATAGAAACAATTTATTGGCTATTTATAGAACAGGGATAATTCCTGCATGCTGTATTTCCATTGGACACAACATACACTGGAACAACTCTCTGTAGATCAGCTTTTTCTAAGTGGTAATCATACCCACAACATTTGGTATGGTGATTGTGGCACTATCTGTGTTTTAAAAAGACAACTCCTGCAATTGGAACAATTTCTGTGTTGCGGGACTTTACCAACATTCAAACAAAAGACACCATTTGTGGATCACACAAATTTTTGTCTCTGTGGATATCAAACCCACAACACACAGAGCAGCTGTAATGGTGAGGTGACCACTTAAACCGCTACGCCATCAGTCAAAGTTAATTAGACATTAAATTAAAATTAGGTTTGAATCACCACATGCCAATTCTAAATAAATATTGGTTTATCTATATTGAAATTAGGTTGACCACACACAGTGTTTGTTTGATCTAATGTGTCTTTATTTTAATGCATTTGCACTCACTGTGCTGAGGATAAGATAAATAAACATAGGATTTAATTTACATGAATAATATGCAGCTATTGAGGCCTGGACATAAGTAACATTTGATCTATTGAATGTGCACTAATGAAAGTAATAAAAAACACAGGGCTTTTGCTGCAGTCTGAAAATAATTACAATAGAGAAGTATAAAAAATAATGAGATCACTATTTTTAAATATATTCCGTAACATTGGGAATGTCCGACATTTCCAATAAAGAGATAATGTAAATGAAAATATATATTATAATTGTTTAAAACACAAAAAGCTTAAACCACCCAAATGTCAGGCTCACATGTTCAACACTCTAGAAACTGTAGACAACAATCCTAGAAGCCACTGCTCTAAATCTACATTAAATACTTTTCTTAAATATGTTTAATATACAGAGACACATACAAATTTCTTACAGCTCTACAAAAATAAATAATTATAAGACTTGACAGAACATTAAATACTTGGCAAAAACTTCTAGTTCTAAACTTAAACAAAATAACTGTTCAAGACACAATCTTTAAATTGTTTCAAACTTAAAGCAGTCATTGCTGTTGCTTAACACTAATATATGTAGATGGCCAGTACATTAACAAATCTGAAGCTTTACTACACCATAGGAATAAAACCTAACTAATATTATAAATGCGAATGTCAGGTTGTTTGTTTGTTTGTTACGTTGTTACGCCTTAACTACTCGACCGATCATTATTATATTTCTCATACACAGGGGTTTATTACAGGCCATAGAATATTTTTCACCCAGAAAAGGTACTGTTTAATAGCGAGCGAAATCGCGGGCTGAAGCTTGTGTTTAATAAGTGAATGTTTCCTTGCAGATGCACCAAGATCAGTGGAGGGCTGGGGCCCCGAAGGTAGTGTGTACGCGGCGGTGCCGGCGCTGGCGCTCGTCCTCACCGCCGTGGGACTACTCTTCGGCTGCACCTGGTGCTATCGGCACAAGGACTGCAAGGTATGGCAGAATATCTTATATCCACCTTATGATCCCTATACACCTTGTCTTAAATGTGCAAGCGTCATGGCTAATTCCGTTGTGAAGACAGACTGTTCACAAAGTTCTCCAAAATTCATTGCAAGTTCTTGATTCATAAATGTGTTGGTTAGTTGTCTTAAGTTGCAGAAATGTCTATTATGTTATGTCGCTGTATGTAATAGTACAGCCACCGAAACATGTAGCTAATCATTAAATTAATTTTAAATCTAAGTAAGTTAAAACTCTTTTATTAACTATTAGTTTACTTATACAGTATTAAAAACACGAGAATGATGGTTACTTCGAATGATAAAATAATTCAAAACCTTACAAATGTTCAGTGATCCAAGTCCCTGTACCTTATCGTATAAATCCAAAGCAGTGATTTATTGTCGTCTTAGACAGATTACAGTAGGATCACTGAAGTCATCACTTCTTCTCCCTAGCCTTTATTATTCCCAAGTCACTTGGGGTCGGCTTTTCTAGTCTAACCGGATTTGACTGGATATCAGTTTTTACACGGAGCGGCTGCCATCTGACCTCCGCAACCTGAAGGTTAACGATAGCCTAAGGCTAGACCAGTGTCAGGATATTATAGGGCACTGACTTCCCAATAACGACTGCAATAGATGGTCATGGCAGCCGGGACCGACGGCTTAATGTGCTCTCCGAGGCACGGAGCAGGCGATAATTGTCAATCAACACGCACATAATTTCGAAAAGTCATATAACTTCCGAAAGTCAGAGGTGCGCGACGTGGTTCGAACTCGAGACCCTCTGCATTGCAGTCTGTTGGTCTCCCCATGGAGCATCACTATCACTATATATTATAAAACAAAGTCCCCCGTCGCGTCTGTATGCGATAAACTCAAAAACTGTTGAACAGATTTTCGTGCGGTTTTCACTAATAGATACGAGCGATTCATGAGGAAGGTTTAGGTTACACTTTGTTGCACTCGCACCCCACTGTCAGGAAAAGAAATACATAAAATGTTTTCTTTTTCGATGTGCGAAAATTGAATGCATCAATAATATACCCGCATTTGAATTTGACATTACATTTATTTAGGTACATAATATACACGTATATTTATATATTTTATATCAGTTAATAGTGTAATGTTTAGATGCAGATGCCAACCCTTAAAGGAATTCTGACAGCGCCCATGTTTAGGTGTATAATTTGTAAAGGCTTTGTTCTACCCGTGTGAAGCGGGGGCGGGTCGCTAGTATAACATACGTAAATGTTCATAAAACAAAATTTCGTGCTTACTATCGTCTGCACGCCTCATTTCATCCATTGTATTGTGATATAATGAGTTTTTAAACTTACATGTTCAATTTCAAGTAATAACTTTCATTACTTTTCCTTTCTCCGTATGAGAAATGTGTTAACTGAACACCTGTAATACACAATAGGTACACGCACAGCACACTAATATACTATTTTTATATTCAATATAAGAAACAATGAGTTGTATCGCTGAACATTAAATACTAGCTGTGCCGTGCGGTTTTATTCACGTTTACGATATCTGAGCCGTTCCCATAGCGTGTAGCGTGACGTTATATAGCTTACTAGATGTTTCCTGCGACTTCGTTCGTTTAGATGTAGGTTAGGTTTGTAACAGCACTTTTTCTAAGTGAAATCCCACGTCCTTTTCCGATCCCCTGACAACGTGTATGTGAAATTTCATGATGATCGGCCGAGTAGTTAAGACGTGAAAGCGTAACAAATAAACTCACATTCGTATTTTTAATATTAGTTAGGATGTTACTTCTGGATAATGTAGCTTTTCAATGGTGAAAGGATTTTTAAAATAGGTGCGGTAGTTTTCGAGTTTTTTTTCATTAGAAACAACAATACAAATCTTTCTTCTTTGTAACATTAGTGTAGATAGACACCTCAATCTAAAGGCACTTAAATGCAGTTGTTTAAGAGATATAAAAAGTAAAAATGTTGTTCTCACATGAATAATTCAATTTACTATGATAATAAACTTCCAGATGAGAGTTCATTATCTTTAAGTAAGAAATTAATTTTAATCATTACAGTTATGCACATATTTAAGGGTCATTACAATGCGTAAAAAGATTGACGCCAGTTGTAATAGTATTTCTTTTTATAAGAGTGTGTTTGTATTTTATTTTGGATTTCACGGATGGCATACTGGTTTAAGTGCTCGCTTCACCACGGCCATTGCGCCAAATGTTGTGGGTTCGAATCCCACACGGGACAAAAAATTGTGTGATCCACAAATGGTTGTTCCGAGTCTAGATGTTCTTTGTGTCCGTTGTTTGTATGTTTGTAAAGTCCCCCGCGATACAGGAATTATGCCTAGTGCGAGACTGGAAAAATAAAATAGTCTTGTATATATTATGTGCACATAGTCTGCTTAGTTTATAGTAATCATAGTTTCAAAGTAATAACTAATTTATAACTAGCATCGAACGTGTACCGGGATAAAAGTCTTCTATGTGTAAATCCTATCTTAGAGGCTTACGTATGATTCAGTATCAAACGTTGAAAGATGTTCGCAGACTTTCACATTTATTATATGACTAGGATATGAACATAATGACGCTCACAATACGCACACTTAATACATGAAGTTTATTTCGATTTCTAATATCAGTTCATTGTTATTTACTCGTAGTAAGTTAGTAACATCTATGTTGTTTCCTGCTATAAATTATAATCCCGCCATGATTTATAATGTTTGTAAACAAACTATCATGCGTTTGGAATTATTGTTGACACCAGTTATATAGTTATAAATATCAATAGCTTCGCAAAGTCCAAACAAATATAATGCTTGAAAATATATTTTACATTCTTTACCCGCCTCTTTGCTCCCGTTTATGATAGATAATTTACATTTTTATTGCCGTCGACGCTCTATTCATACTGTGATCTAATTCTAATTATAACGAGTGATAACATGACAAAGTATGAGCGGTATATTTATGTTTTATATCGTATATAGATGTATAAAGTTTTTCCTTAAGTCAATAATATATTGACTGTTCATAGAAATTAATGAAAATCTCGCCGATTTATTAAGTTATAGTCCAAGAGCCCGTGGCGATCAGACACAGATCATTAACACGCTTTTATTAGCCTGGTATCTGCCTGGTATATGAATCTATGTTAATGAATTTTTGAACGTGATTTTCACCCCTTACAGACTGATGGATTGATTTGAGACTTTGCACACTTATCGAGGACCGATGACAATACAATAATTTAGAAAAAGAAAGTAGTAATAGTTTAAAAAAAAAAACACGCTTTATTAAAAAAAAGTAGAAATTACTTTAATAATTTAAAAAATATATTTTGACTCTATTAAACTATTATTTATGTTATAAATTCTGAGAGTTTCTCTATGTATGCCCTTAATTCAGGTAAAAATGATGTTTGACTATGTAGTTTGGATCACGATTGCTTTGAAAGGTAACAGGTAGCAAAGGTGTATTAAATTGCACCTCAAATTCGTTAAAGTATAAAGCTCAGTTTTTAGCTCACGGGCTCTTGCTCTATTACGTTACGGATGAGACTCACCATTTTACAGGAAACTGACAAAAGAGTAGTAACACTGATGTAGTGTAGTCACATTTTATTTCACCTTGTAAGACAAAGATGCGCGGATGGTGTAGTGGTCGCCTCGCCCATGCCACTTTGCCGAGAGTCGTGGCTTCGAGCCTCATATGGGATAGAAAATGATGTAATCTAATATAAATAATGATTCTGTATTTAGGTGTTCTTTGTGTCCATCGTTTGAAAATTTGTAAACTCTCTTCTTCTCCCTAGCCTTTTATTATTCCCAAGCCACTTGGGGTCGGCTTTTCTGGTCTATCTGGATTTGGCTGATATCAGGTTTTACACGGAGCGGCTGCCACCTGACCTCCGCAACCCAAAGGCTAACGATACACTAAGGCTAGACCAGTGTCAAGATATTATAGGGCACTGACTTACCAATAACGACTGCCATAGATGTTCATCGCAGCCGGGACCGACGGCTTAACGTGCTCTCCGAGGCACGGAGCAGGCGATAATTGTCTATCAATACGCACATAATTTCGAAAAGTCATACAGCTTCCGATAATCAGAGCTGCGCGACGTGGGTTTGAACCCGAGAACCTCTGCATTGCAGTCTGCTGGTCTCCCCACAGAGCTATCGCTGTTTTTTATTTGTAAACTCTCTACGACAAAATTAACGCATGGAGATAGAGCAGTCTCAAAAATAAAAAAAACATGAGGCGAGTGTCTAGAAGCAAGTCTCATCCTATTCCTGTTTTATTTCATTAACTAAGACAAAGATAAACACTTGATTTAAGAAACTAGCCTCGCGTAATTTGCCTCGAATGTTTTAATTCAGCATGACCTAATTAACGATTAGACCAGACGTTTAATTATATTCGAGTTGACCACATGTGGGGCACTGAACTTTATCAGTTTGTATACAAAAACACGAGGTTTTTAGTCCGATACGCTGTTTTGAACTGGAGTGTATAAATATTAGATGTCATTAACATAATTATTGAATTGTACGAATGGCGAGCGTTCTGTTTAGTAAGTCATGTTAGGCAGATGTTAGACACAGTATAGAGTCAACATAACCATATCTAGACACAATTATCGAATTTTGTACGTGGTATGGTATATATAACATGTAGAACTTACTCTAATTGACCACCTTGCATGCAAGGTAATGTAACTTGTATTGTATACTTATATTTTACAAAATAAATGATCTTTATATAAATAAAAAATGCAAACGTTTAATTTACTTTGTTGTGTGTATATGATAGAATATTAAGTATTATTACATATTTATTTTGTCTAGGGTCTGAAAGTCGATAAAGCCCGTAATCATGTGTACCTAAATTGTTTTATTTTCTTCGTCACTAATTTGCAAAGTCCTTCACGACAAAAGTATTACTTCTGCTAAACCAAGCCCTTTGATTAGTTTATTATATTTAAAAAACAGTAGTTTAATAATATAATAGAATTAATTAAAAACCTACGACAATATCTACGGATTACAATATAAAGGACCCAGAAGCTTCAGTAGTAGGCCAGTTTTCCTATATGTGGAGAAGACCAGATTCACCTAGATTCGGCACAACTATTTGTGGATTACACGAAATGTTACCCCGTTTGTAAATCAAACCAGCAGTATACTCGGAATACTAGTAGGGCGTTGACTAAAACCACCGATTCATCCTTGCAGTCGGTTGTGTAAAATACTTGTTGACACGCGCAATTTCGTTTGCTTCAAGTAAGAGCATTTTCACATTTTCATTGATGCTCCGCTCCTATTGGTCGTAGCGTGATGTTATATAGCCTATAGCCTTCCTTAATAAATGGGCTATCCAAAACTAAAATAATTTTACAATTCGAGCCAGTAGTTCCTGGGTTAAGCGCTTAACCAAACAAACAAACCCTTCAGCTTTATAACATTAGTATAGACTAGCTATGCCCGCGGTTTCACCCGCGTTTATGGTTACTGCGCCGCCCATGTAGGTCGTAGCGTGATGTTATGTTGCCTATAGCAGTCCTCGATAAATGGGCTATCCAAAAGTAAAATAATTTTTCAATTCGAACCATTAGTTCCTGAGTTTAGCGCGTTCAACCAAACAAACAAACTCTTCAGCTTTATAATATTAGTATAGATGAAGCGGTCACCGCCTGTAGGTGCAGGGTATTAGAGTAATAATGGTTTGAAGGTTAATAAATATGACATTCATTAATTGAACCGCGGTCACTCATCCTCATCAAGTGCCGCTTAAATTCACCACTCAGTACAGCTAATTGATCATTTAAATACTTTATGACCCTTTCTTATACCCTTCAAAGAAAAGGGATAGAAGTTTATGACGTAATAAGTTAGTACGCGCTATGATTCTTGGGTCGAGGAAAGTGTTGGTGGAGTCTTATAATTAGAAAATTCTTATTAGTAGCAGGGACTTTAAATGTGCCCGGCAAAGAACAATCGAATAATAATTGGCGTCTATTATGTGGAACCTGATAATAGAATGAAATAAACATTATTATTATAGTTGGCGAAATATTGGTATAAGACACGACTGCCTTCCCTTCAGTACGATTATGTAGGTATATAAGTTATGATTACAAGTGATTAAAGCAAGAGAGATATGGCAGGATTGGAGCCAGTAGTAGCTAGGAAGTACATATATTTTCTAAACCCTTTGAAATGGGCGGGTGAGTCCATGTTTATATGAATGGTTTATTAAATCATTGAGTAAAAACTCTCGACCTCTCCATTGCAAATCCAATGCCTTTAGTATTAAACTGTCGCTGTAAAAAAGCTTTTAACACGTAATATATATAAAAAAATATCTGCCTCGGTTATTTATTTTTCATTTGATAATTCAAGCTACGATAAAAGCAAAGAGGTCAAGTGGATTAATCCGCTATTAAGCTTGTATTAAACAAACCAACATGCTTATCAATATTTCTAACCTCACACGACTAAAACGATTGACTCAAAATTAAGGTCAACTACTAATTTGGTAAACGAATGTTGGAACCTTGTAGAAGTATCGATTTTCTGTTAACACAGTATCATATTTTATTATTGTTACTAACTCATCCGTGACAGCGTTAGTGTTAATTTAAAAGCTCCTTTAGTATTCCGCTCGGCATTTTGGTACAGGAACATTGTTCTTTATTGCTGCAATTGCAATTTATAACCTACATATATGTTGACTATGTTTTGCTTATGGGTGAATAATTCACTAGAAACTGTCCAGTAGTTGTTGCGTGAAGCTGTGAACACACACATAAACAAACAGGTATTTAGATGAAAATTTGAAAATATATATTTTAAAATGTTGTAAATACATATACACAATATTTTGACGTTCATTACGTTCATTACAGTGACTTCGTGTAATAAATTAATAAAATATTTATGACTTCCTTTCCTTTTCGATGTTGTTCTTATATCACATAAAAAATCAAAAGCGAAATAATTATATTTTTTTATTTCAAAATGCCCAATTTACATACTTCGTTACGATTTTATTATATGTTTGTAGTTTATGCCCTTAACTTTGTGAACTGCAGGGGTCCGCCGGTGGCCAGACAATGATATTCTAGCAATTGATACTTCTATAACGAATATACAAATGAAAACGTAACAGAATTTGGTGCCAGTCGAGCTAGCAGCTCACCTGTTGGTAGCGTAACCTCCGCTCATGGTTGCGTTTCCTTGGCATTGCCTCTGCAGTGTCAAGGAATTACCAAGAAGTATAAAATAAATTATCCAGTAAATCCAGTTACTGGCATATTTCTTCTGTAGTTTCTGTTAACCTCTTAAAGAAAAACCGGTGAATTTGTGCAGTAAAAATTGTTATGGTGACCTATTTTAGGAATACCTTTACGACCTTTTGCTTTTTTTTAGGGTAATGCCCAAGGCTGTTTCTTACTGTCGATGTCGCAAGAAACGCCTTCCGTACGTTTACCGTCTCATTTCAAAACTAGGCTATGTATCAAGAGGTTGTATATGAATATCGGCTGCTCTTGTGCTGCTTTATGCGCGTTTGATATGCCTGGTAAACGGTTACCGTAGTAACTGCTGTCCTTCATCATGTGTATTATTATAATAATAATTTATTCAACTTAAATTGGTACAAAATGATACAGAGCTTAGGTAACATCGTAAAGGTAATATAAGGGGTGCCTGTACTAGGGTAAACCTGTGCCACAGTATTAAACATACCAATAATGTCTCACTATACACGACGGCACGGCATTAGAATCCACTTTGATTTGAACAATGTGAACACCATAAACTCTGTAACCTTGTTTACGTTACGCACAATGGACAACGCCGATATATTTTGACATAACGGTTGGTTTAAAAAGACCCTGAATTAACAGCTCTTAATATTTACTAAACCACTCTATTTGTAATTAATAGTGATGTTTGTCCATGCGTCATAATCTCCCTACCATGTACGTGGTCTAATAAAAGTTGCAGTTGTGTATCTAATCAGTGGCGGACGGGCGGGGTCGTTAGCCTCGGCACGCCCTCCTCGTTTCGTACACAATGCAGCCGTAAGACAATAGTGTAGGTAGAGCGCGCACTCCGGATCAACAGCTGTGCTCCACGATGCGGGTATTTGATAGAAAACGGTGATCGATAATACGGTGATTTTATACCACACTAGATGTGCCAGCGGTTTCACCCGCGGTTATGATTACTGCACCGCCTCCGTGGGTCGAAGCGTGTTAGTTCCTGAGATTAGCACGTTCAACCAAACAAACAAACTCTTCAGCTTTATAATATTAGTATATATATGGTTGTACTTTGTTTATTTCATATAAATCGATTTATCGAAACGTTTTTCATTTAAAATAATTCGTTATGTCAAATGGTTTTCAATACATTGGCATTCTTATTCGATACATCAAGATAAGTTAAGTTCACAAGCTAACCTTAGATCTATCATTTGAATGGATGCTAGCTGATACACCAAAAACTTAGTGCGAGATTGTTAGATTGACTAGCAAAGGTCTAAGGTTTGATCCCTCGGAACGCATCCCATACTTTTCAAAGCCATTTGCGCCTTAAATAGTTAACGATCTCACCTGCATGCATCGCGATGTTTTTTTTGTTAAAGATAACTCAGAACTTCTGATATGCTTATGGTATTCAATAATATAATTTAACAGTTCTCTAACTCTATTGATTCACCGATGAGAATTTATATTTGCAATTTTAATACGGTATGACCCATTTCTCCTACGTGCCTGCAGGCTCTGGAATAAACAATCTCCCGCAGTGATTACCGAATCTCGAACTTGGCGTCTGCTTGGACTTATCATTTTTATATGAGGTTTCATGTATTACTATCATGGTAGATTGTGGCTAATAAGTCTATGTAAGGTAATCGATGCTTTCTACCCGTACCCGGTACATCGTTACCACATCGAAGTAAAGTTGCACATAAATAATACACATCGATGTTTCATTTCAATAGGACAGACCATCTCTACGTGCAGTCTAAAACTCGTTAATACGGTGTATGAAAAGACTGGGTTAAAGCTTAAAGCCAGCGCTCCGTTTTTACATGCAAGTAAATGCGGGCAAACGTACTGCCGAATGTAAAAGCTATGTTAAAACTCGCACAAAGACTCTTGGCTCACAATTTAATACTGTGATAGGGCTGCCAGTTACTTGGGTTTTATATGCATTCGTAGTCTTTCGCCGGTCTATTCCCGAAGGAGTAGACCGAGCGATATTGTATGATGATATTTTAAAGGTCCCACGTATAAGGGGTGAGCGTATTAACGTGTTCACTCCCTTGCGCTCTGCTAACAATATCTTTACAATAAACCCGATAACACTCTGTACGATATAGTAATCGAATCTCGAACCGAAAAATTATGAGAATTACAAGTGCAAATAAAATCAAAAATATGTTTATTCATGTCACAAAGTAACAAGTGCAAAGTCGGTACTGCTTCCATTTATTAGATTCAATTAGAAGCTTAGTTAAGACTACTACTACTACAGTAATTACAAATTAGAATTTCTTGCTTGGCAATGCTTTTGAAGGCGACTTAATTTTCCATGTAAAGATATTATTTTTGGATAATTTGCTATATCACCTCGATCCTTTGTTGCTTAAAATAATAACAAACTCACTTGTATTTATAATATTAGTAAGAATAATATTCCTGGCAGTACGCCTAGTAAGACTTGCAAATCCCGATGTATTCAAAACGTGCCATTTTAAGTATTGAAATTGTAAAGCCGAAACGTTTGACTAAGGGTACGAAATTTCTCCTTCCGAGTTATAAAACTAATTTTACCACAAATGTAATAAAACTTGTCAAGGTTATGTTTACATTTTAACCTGTCAAGGTCACTTCCGCATTTGGTTGACGTGACGTCCTTCCGCTGCGTATTGCCTAGCCGGTTTTATATTAAACTTCTGTAAGTTATTATTTTTTGTGGCGACATGGGAATGGCAGCCATTGTGTCGCGGACAGATTTGATAAAATAGCCGTTCGAACGACGGAATTCTAATGGTATTTGATGTATATAATTGAATGTATTATGCGCAATTGCTTAATGTTACTACTTAAAATATGCCCCGCCATATTATTCATTTATATCTCAAATACGACATTGTAAATTGTACAACTCTTGTAGATAATGTAGGTAGCAAAAGTACACATACAAGCCTGATGGTAAGCAGTGACCGTAGCCTATGATTATTTCTAGTAATACCAAGGGTATTACCCGCCAACCCTAGGAAAAGAGGAATAAGGGAAAGGGAATGGAATAGGGGGGTATGTAAGCTTCCTATTGTTTCCAGATTTAAACTCGGATGTAGGTTAACAGAGATTTATATTGTGCATCTACTGCAAATACTCCTAGGGATATATTTGTCTTAAATTTGACATTACCAGCAATGCGGCAGTCTTAACAACTTTGCGCAGTTAAAGCAGAAAAGTTTATGTTAACTCTAAAATCTTTACAGAAGCAAAGTTAAATCGTCGACTTCTTAATTAAAAAGTAGTTTTTCTTTTAATAAGACGTACAAGTTTAAAGTTACTTTAGTTGTTATACGGACCCAACGGGTTCCTTATTTAAACCTGTGGTTCACATTAATCTAGGGAAGCCCGCCGCTGTGGTAAAAGTACCTTCAACCTGTAGAAAAAAACAAAAGCAAACAAGTTTGTGCTATGTTCCTACCTTCAGTACCCAATTTCCAGGCTCTCCAAGAAGGCGTTGTGCATTTAGAATATGACTAATATCTTTGTCACTTGCTGGCAGCACAGCAACTTTCTTATCTGGAGAATGTTTACACAAATTATATCACCGGTATTCGTAGCCTCTATAGGTCAAGGTTGACTACACGGATGACATTGTGGTTTAAGTGGTCGCCTCCCCACTGCCAGTGCGCTGAGTGTTGTGGGTTCGATTCTCACATGGGACAAAAATTTGTATCATCCACAAAAGGTCGTTCGGAGTCTGGATGTTCTTTGAATGTTTCTAAAGTCTCTCGTGATACAGGAATTCCTCCTAGCAAAAATTTTTGTGATCCGCAAATGTTTGTTCGAACTATACAGTTTGTCCGGTAATTAATGGATAACCTTGAAATGTCTTATAGTAGAAATGAAGGGCGTTCAGAAAAAATGAATTAAAAAAATATATATATTAAAAAGTGCAAGCTATATTAGCATAGCATACTTTTGAGTGTCTATCTATTAGCATAATTAGTGTTTAATAATAAAACAACAAAAAACCGATGGATTTCATTCATTTATGGTCGTAGTATAAAAGAAAGTTATACATGGTTATTAAAAAAAAACATTATTCAGGTAGTAGTTAGGATAGATATTTTTCATATTTTTTTCTGAACGGCCATCAGTTCCACTATAAAACATTGCCAGGTTATGGCTGGATGTTCTTTGTGTCCCTTGTTTGAATGTTTGTAAGGTCCCACGCGAAAAAGGAATTATCTCTAGTGCGGGCGTTGTCTTTCGTAATATTCTAGCCATCTCTACGGTATAAAAGACTTGAATGCTAAATAAGGGCAAGACGAGGTCACTAAAAGGTTTAGTGCGACCAGCCGTAACAAACACATTGAGATCACAATCGCATTGCAATCACGGATGGCATAATGTTTTAAGTGGTCACTACACTGTCCATGGAACAAAGACTTATGTGATTCATAAATAGCTGTTTCGAACCTGGTATCAGTTAGTCTGTCAGTTGTTTAAATGTTTATAAATTGTCTTTTCCTATTAATCGTTCCGACAACGATGGTACCGGCTAATAGAGCCGTTAGCTGGCATTTACACCGCCGCCGCTCAGCCTCTTGCCGGGACAACTTTAGTCCGTGACTGTAATATTAATAGGCCTGATGCTAGGACACAAAGATTCAGTTAAGAACCCTTTCGAAGTAATAGGAGCCGATAACTGTTTATATTCGGCGTGGATCGTCAGTGACTTCACTGTTACCGATATTCTCGACCTTCGTAACTGTCCCCTCCGTGACGTCATAATGTCTGTATTACAGTAAGCCGTTTTATGTACATATTGTTATATACAATATAGGTAGTATAATTCTATTGTCCCGATGAGGTAAGCGGCGGATTTGATGCGGGCTTTTGTTGTGTTTATATGTATTTTATGGATGAGGTAACTGGAATATATATTCTTGAACACTAAATTCTGCCATCGGCTTCGCTCGCATCCTGGTATAAAAAGTTCTATATGGTAATTCAGGTAGTTTCATTTAAAACCGTCCAACGATTTACGCAAAATTGAGTAACCGTCATTCAAATATCTTCACAGACTTCTATATTTATAATACTAAAGGATATATCGGCCACTATGATAGTCCCGTGACCATCCCGGGCAAAGTGTGATTAGGTTCTATCTACCGTTAGGAAATTTTCAGTAGCAGATATGGAAATGTACCCGTCAGGCAAGGGACTTGTCTTTAATTATATGGGTCTTAAATATGAAATAAATGTTATGCGTGTAATGTAACACACTTACACGCCTACCCCTTCGGGAATAAGGGCGTAAGTCTTTGTAGGCTGTGTATATGACTAGAGTCAAAACCACAATATGAATACGTACCTACAGAAAGCACAGTAGCTAACTGTTTTATATTAATAAACCGCAGGTTGTAACTTTACTAATTAAAAGGTTGAAATCTATTGTATAATAGAGACTAGCTGTGTCCCGCGGTTATTTATATTTTATGGTTATTGTACAATTCTTTTTGGTCGCTGCGGTATAAAATTTGGCCTGCCTATATTTAAAGTAATTTAACCTTTTGCGAATAAGGGTTATGTTTTTTTCATATAAGGCAAAAAAAATTATCAAAACGATCTAGCAATTCCCGGGATAAAAAGGCTTTCAAACATAAAATCTACTAAAATTTTTAATATGGTTTAACAAGAGGTATTTAAGTAAATTCTAAACTTTGTCGCTGCATGCTGCATAACAACTAAATACCTGTGTAACGGGACCGCAGTGTCGCCGCTCATATTCAGCTCGATACAAGCTGTTATGCGGTTTGTGCGCTTTTCAGTTCCCCTTATAATATATTTTTTTACTTATGTCATAAGGTGAAGGTGTTAAATAATCTGATGCGCCTTCTGAGATTACGTTAATCTTGATAAGATAACGACTTCAAAAATTCAAACAACGGTCATAAAAACACATACACTCGGATCTTTGTGGATCACAATTTTTTTCGAATCGATTTCTCAACACGGCACTTTGCACGCAGAAAAGCACTTATCACTCTCTTGGTTATCTACTCCCAAGTCTTTTACAATAGAAACTGCATATTAATAGACTATCTCGAATGCCACGAAAGTCCCATGGCATAAGTTTGCGCTTGATGATTATGGCCGATCGTGACCTACTGGGTCGACGCCACCCGGAAGACGCCAATAGGCTTACCCGCTATTACTTGGAACCTTAAACACAGCTGGTATAATGTGGTGCATTTCACGCTTGCATACATTTTCGTGTGTACGTATGACATTATATTATAACTGCCTTTATGGTGCAGCGTTAGGAAACCAATGCATCCCGGGTCGAATTAATAAGATATTACAATTTCTATCAAAAAATTCTATACAGCAGTCTGGAGTTACAAATTGTCTTGCACACGCCCGCACCTCGGAAAGCACGTAAAGCTGTTAGTCCTTTGCTTGATCGCTCTACGATCTTATCGTCTTGTGATCCCTTCGGATTATGAGAGTTAGGGTATAGAAAGTACTCCTGTGTTGGCGCACACACTTGTGCACTATAAAGTGCCCGTTAAGATTGATATTTTCGGTTATTCGTCTAGAAGATCATTTTATATTTTATGACATTACAAAGCGTCTAATCCACACACGCCAAATTGGCAATACATTTGATATCGCCCCGTAACAACTATTTAAGATATCCGATGCTATGATAGATACTTACAACAATAAATAGTATGACTAACGAACAATATCACATGTACGCAGTGTATGTTTAGCGCGAGAATCATCGCGAGGAATAGAACGACACCGGTGCCAAACTGCGTGAGTAAGTGCTGGGTAGCCCCGGTCTTAGTTTAATGAGTGGCTCATTGCTTGCTCACAGTAATTAGTGTACGTGGGAGTTGTAAAGGGCCGCTCTTTGTGTCTTAGAACTGTTGTTTGGTTAACGTGACTCAGGTTGTGTGGGTTTTCCTTTATGTCTGAGGTGGCAAACATGCTAACTAGACGACTGGTAGTATGCTGTTACCATAGTCTATGGACGCTTGCAGTACTAGAAATATTCAATATTATATAATAACATCCAGTCACTGCGTTGCCAAAGCAAGTGTCGGAACGACTGGTCTTGAGAGCGCTGTTGTGTCAACATTGGTCTAGCAATGCAATTCACTGGAATACACAAGAAACAACGCGTCTGGTATTAAGCGGTTAGCTACGTAGCCCTTGGCTACTTGATGACAGCTGTAAATAGTATAACTAAACAGTTGCCGATCATGCAAATCGATCGATCGAGCGATCTAGAATAGGAATCGTTGCGCTGTCAGCACCACTTCTTTTCTAGTTGATAGCGTTTCATTACCCTCATCCGAAAACAGTTATCAGACATTTTTAATTCTACTGTAGTGGCATACAAGAATGCGGGGCTCGCCTACCAATGCCTGTGGACGCTTTCAACCCTAGAATAGTCACGCACGTTGCTATTTCTCCAAAACTTCATCGGCCTTATCATACTGGTACCCTGGTGTTATCAAAACTTAAGATGCCAGAAATCCCTACTTATCGCAAAAACATGTTTGGTTGCGATTATCTGTAGAGTCGGGCTAGTTCACAATAGCGGATTACACTACACGGATTCACTTAAACCAAGCAGCATCCGTGAAGTCTTTAAAATGAAATCATTGATAAAGCCAATGATCATAAACATTATATTGCCTGAGTCAGGCATTGCATTGTATGAACAAGTAAATTAACAAGTTTCCAGTGTGTTCAAGGCTGTCGATTAGCATCGCTCATACTGTTGACATATCTACACAAATAACAGTATCTTAAACGAATTGCGCATTAGATGCAAAGTAGTATGATGGCATATTATGGTAACTATTTTGTAAATTTATGACATGGGCATAGTGGAGTCTTCGCTTATTTGGATCAGCTCGACGATCTTACAGGAAATTGCCTCCAAGTGAATTTTTGTTGTGTTATTTGTGATTGGAGTTTCCTAATCTTTTTATAGAAGTTGTGGTGTAAGTAGCCTTTTGTATATCACAGTAGACAGGAAAACTAACATGGCAGCTTCGTTAAAATTGCCGTATCTGATTATGGGATTGGAGTTTTGAAGTTTTGATCACGTTGAAGTTGTAACAGATAATTAAATAACTTTACATTAATTAAAATGGGTTCACTATACCTCCGATAATCGTTATCTTCATCGATCTTAATGTGATCTTAATCGATTAAAGAATTCAATCGCGATTGAGTTGGAAGTCAAGCTAGTGCTACTTTTATAATGGACTCATTAAAGTGCGAGTACCCTGCCAGAAGTTAGGCCATGGCGCCGTCTAACGCTAGGTATTTCTTCGATTAGAATTTTACTGGTAATTTGTTCAATTCGGCAGCTATTTCAGAATTACATAAATGTGTACACTAATACCTTACTTTATTAAAGTTTTAGAATTACGCATTCCGAAATTGTTTTTAAACAATATTAAGTGAAACCTATTTTGTTTTCTCTTCATATTATTATATATATCACTTTCATTATTTCTTGTTTAAGTGAAAAAGGTTCTGCTGTAATATCTGTTGTTGTTCGTAGTAACACTCCCTCACCATGTATGATGAAAAAAGAAAACGTAGCATGTTTTGAAATATTCGCTGATGAATTATTACTATTATTACGTATGTACGTGTGAATATCCTGTCTTTGTATGCTATGTGTACATATTTTTTTGTATTTTATTATATAGGTACTCTACAAAATATCTTAAACCTTTAGGTACACGTCTGTAAGTCTGTAACCATATAGACTAACAGAACATTTCCATGTAAATACCTGAATTGCCTCCAAAAAGCGGCTAACGGTTCAACGTAGGTACTATAAGTAATGCAAACTTGAGTACTGGCCCACTAGCGCAGTTTTATTTGCTATGCGTACGTTTTCAGAATGGGGTCAAATTTAAGAGGTTTTTATTAAGCCTCTCTGTGTAAACTTAAGCTTTCACTCACTCTTTGCTCTTATATCGAAGAGCTAGTTTCCGACGGCATCGTATATGGTCCTTTGTTGCTTGTTCCCAATAATGTCATGTTGGATGATTCAATACGGTTCAAATTCAATTTCAAATTCAAATTATTCAATTTTTAATTCAAATTCAAATTCAAATAATTCTCATTTTAAAGACCAAGTCTTTCGTTTTAATCAAGGTTACTGTCTTTTTCATAAATATAAATTACAAGGAAACGTCCGGTATCGATACAGATATCGTAATTTTTCGATTTCAGCGGATAATTGAATAAAGTGTTATTGGAAATCTCTCTAAGATAATTTTAAATTGTAGCCATGTTTCTTAATGTGCCCAGCTTAAAAGTAGGTGTAGGTATACCTACTATGGGTTGCTACTTGGTGTAAGCTACGTGTCACAGTCAAATGCAACCAAATTTAACCCACGGAAATGGTGCCTACCTATTTTGAATTCCCGGGTGGGATTAAGTGTTAAATTGAGTTTTCTGATGCAGAAATACTTGCATAGACTTACCAGTTTTCAATTATGTAATGTGAAGGACCAAACATTGACCGAAGCCGGTCGCAAAATATACGCAACCCGGTCACTCACGTTACACCTCATGCTATTCGTCAAAGAAATAAGCACATGCTATAATGATTTGGTAGAAGCTAACAGAACATGAAGTCCGTAGATTGAGATCGGATCGAATCGAAAGCTATCGTTAGAGTGTAATGTGTTACAGATCACGACATCGTGTTGATAATATTAGTTAGCTGATGTCTGTGAATGATACATCAAACGATGACGATTTTGCTGTCAGTCTTACAAGCGGTAATATATTCTATATGTACGTAGACTCACGCTTCTTTATCCCTGAAGGGGTAGGCAGTGTTTTACACACACGTTTCGCCAGCTATGACTTAAATCTCAGTCTATTGCCGTCTTCTGAGCATATATTCAGTCACCGTGCTGCTAGCAAGAAAGCCATTAGAACCATGGTCTCTTTGGCGGCCTCGATGGCGTAGTGGTTAGTGTAATCGTCTGCCACGCCTGAGGTCGCGGGTGCGATTCCCGCACAAATCAAACATTTGTGTGCATGAACACGGATGTTGGTCTTGGTCTAGGTGTTTCTATATATAATATGTATGTATTTATAAAAAGAAAGTATATATGTATGTTTATCCATTGTCTAGTACCCATAGTACAAGCTCTGCTTGGTTTGGGCTAGATGGTGTTGTGTGTATGTGGTAGAATATTATTAATATTATTTCGTATTCCACATTGTCAGGCGTTTTCAAGTGGCGGTGAACTGGCTACCGGCAACCAGTAACTGTTGTCCTTTGTGCTGGCAATACAGTGATCTCCTCTTTTTGGGTTACTGTGCGGACCTGGTTTTGTTAACGTATCAAGTCACGTGAAGATATAAACTAATTATAATTTCTGATGATCGTAACATCTATACTAATATTATAAAGCTAAAGAGTTTGTTTGTTTGTTTGCTTGAACGCGCTAATCTAAGGAACTACTGGTTCGAAGTGAAAAAATATTTTAATGTTAGATAGCCCATTTATCGAGGGAGGCTATAGGCTATATAACATCACGCTAGGACCAATTGGAGCGGAGCAGCAATGAAAAATGTTGCAAAAACGGGGTAAATTCCCTAATCTTATATGAAGCAGACGGAGTTGCACGGGTCAGCTAGTAATGTTATAAACACAGCACGTTAAACTGCGAGCAAAGCTTCTATTAGAGGTAGGTACTAATAATTTTGCTGAGTGTGTATCAGTGGCGAGCGCAGCCAGCACCATTTGTTCGATAATATTAGTGTCATATTCCTATCGCTTCTGTATTTGACATAAAAACGCTTGGATTTATAGCATTTACTAGGAAAAAGTGTTGTGCCATTCTCCTTAGGTAGAAAAAAATAACAATGATTTTTATGGCGATTTCTATTGCAACATTAACTAGCACTGTAATGGCCTGTTATAGACCAATTAATGAAATGGACTCGCTAAAGAGGATATACCGTGTTTTCTCTACCTAATATTCATTAATAGACCAATCCTATTAGAAACTGCGATCTAAGAAAATCCAATATCGCTTGCTATTCGTTTTTTTTGCAAAGCCTCGCCTGGGTTGGACGATCGCATGAAATGGGTCAACAGTCTGTGAATCAAGTAGAACTATGCTCCTCGTAGATCACGTCTGTATTATTCACTAGTTTATTATGCGTTCCTGAGAACTTACGCGGTTTCGCCTGCGTAAGTTCTCAGGAACGCATTACCTAGATAAAATTATACATATTGTATACATAGACTCACGCCAATTTCCAATAACAATTTGGCTGACCCGGGAACCGAAGCCGAGACATGCGCAGAAGTCTTGTGTAGCAAGTTTCGTCCAAATTTGTTTAGTAACGTGGTTGAGTAACCAAATGTCTTTACGAACCTTCACATTTATAATATTAGTAAGATGTGATCGCTACTATTGCGTTGATGATGGAGCAATGGTTTAAGCGATCACCTTACCATCTCGATTGGATCGCCTCACTATACCAAAAATTGTGATCTACAAAAAGTAGTCCTAAGTCTGGGTATGTCCGTTGTTTCAATACCCTCTTGAGCTACAGAAATCATTTCATTTGAAATACATGTGATATTTTCAGTTGTATTTTGTAAAACATGTAAAACATTTAATATTGTCTTCTGTTTACGCGAATGTTATTCATTGAAATTAAACTACTATATACGGATCTTTGACCATGGCTGCTGAAAAGCAACCGAAACGTCGGGGAATGTGTAAACTTAAATATAAATAATTTTAATAATTGAATTAGCTTCACAATTAGTTAAGTTTAATAGTAGTATTATGTAGTGTAATAGTTTCTAAATTGTCAAATTCTAAAGTGTCATATAAACAACGCGATGAAATTCGTATATAGTAGTTTAATTTCAATGTAAAACATTTGTTTATATTATGCTTGAAGAATTAGGCAGTGTTATATTTAGCTTGATGTCCTTTACTAGACACAGACTCTGTGGTGTATTTAAGCCTTAAAGACAATTGAGATACACCAGTAACACATGCAAATCTTTTGTCTTATACCAAGAACAAACTACAGCATACCTATCTGTATCCAAATAATAGAAAATTGCGAAATGGACACATCCAACTACGCACTATTAGACGCGATACTCGGGCAAGCCCATTGCGGGCATTGAGTCGTGTCGCACACTCATCGCTGACCTTGTAGGAAGCCACAATCGCATCGTCCAGATAAGCCAGCATTGTAAACAGTGTTATTCATACATTATAATTGCTCGTATAAAAAAACAGTCTGTTATCGTTATCTGCTACTTGTGACTCAGAACACCCACCTGTCTTACGACGCAAATATGTAAACATGTGTGCAACGCGGCTATTTGTTTATTAATTGCTTATGGCATACATTACCATATGATTATGTATAGCACGTTGACATATCGTTAGCTAAGTAGATTTAGTTTTCACGAAATTGTAAGTGAATTCATTAACGTCTCTCGGACTCCTTTCCTAACTCCTTGTCAACAACACAAGAACTTTGCCTGACCTGATATTTTAGAACAATTTCCAAAATTTATATATTCTCTATCCTACCCTAAAATGTTGTTTGTAAATAGCAATAATCTCCACGCTTTCTTAAAAGAATTAGTAGAATAATGACGTATATTTCATTGCTACGTTAATTATAGTCTCACATCTATAGTCTATATCCCGGAAAGGGTGGGTAGTCACGGATGTATTACACTTATATTTCGTCAACTATGGTTTTATCTTATCTTATCTTGTGTGGGGGCCATAGATGTTCATAGCAGCCGGGACCAACGGCTTAACGTGCTCTCCGAGGCATGAAGCAGGCGATAATTGTCAATCAATACGCAAATAATTTCGAAAAGTCATATAACTTTCGAAAGTCAGAGGTGCGCGACGTGGGTTTGAACCCGAGACCCTCTGCATTGCTGTCTGTTGGTCTCCCCACTGAGCTATCGCTGCTCACTGACTACTATACACGAGTATGATTTTAGTGCCCTTGTAATAGCGGGCGAGTCTTTTGCCGTGCACCGGGCTCAGTTCCAGACTCCATGCTGCTATTGAGAATTTCTCGACAGATGAACCCGGCCCTACTAAGAAATCGAACACATATACTCATGTACAGCAGTCGCAAACTCTACCGCTGTGCCACCGAGACAGTCTATTTCACAATGTCGCGTGTTTGTGATGAAACGTTCTCCTCGTGTTAAGTTTGTGTGTGTGGGTGATAGTTGTGACGTCTTAGCCGACCTTGTTCACAGTTCATATTGATTACATTCGAATCTTTGACTAACAGGGAAAGTAAGTCGTAATATAATATGGCGTTTGACCATAATTATTATATTTATATATTTAAGTTGGTTTGGGCATGTAGAAAGAATGGACGAGAACAGACTGACTAAGAAAGTTTATAAGGCTAGTGTGAATGGAACAGTCGCAAGAGGAAGACCTAGGCGAACGTTTTTTGATCAGATCGGAGACGTTCTGGATAAAGACCAGGTTAAGAGCACCTTAAACCGGCGAGCGTGTATGAGGAATGTTATGAAAGTGAATGAAGCCAGAGAAGTGTGTCAGGATCGTAGCAAATGGAAATCCGTAGTCTCTGCCTACCTCTCTGGGAAACAGGCGTGAATTTATGTATGTATGTATTATATTTATAAAGCTTAGTTGGCCTTTCCCGTCTGATAGGAAGCCGTAGGCTACGATCGCTTGTAGTACCAGGACTATCACATACGTCGTTAGGGCAAAGTTGTTTAATATAGGATGCAAGGGAATAAATGGAAGAAGTAGCTATGTCAGTCTCTGAAGAAAACTGTGTTGCTGAAAATAAACTATATCAGTATCTGGTAAGATAGTACTTCCTCAAGCAAGTTGCCACCAAATAATTTGCAAAGGCAGCCTTCTTTTCGCAAGAACGGTACTAATCTAACTTTGAAGGCATGCAACACGCATTAAAAATGTTCCAATTGCTAGATCAATTTCCCTGTGTTGACAGAATCGTGACTCATTTTGATGAGCTTCATAAATCCCACTTATAGCAAAAACGCTATCGTCGGCTGTCTGGTCGTTTGGCTGCGATCTACGATATGAGATGGGCATCTTCTTGGGTGATTCTTGGTCAAAATAGTTCTGCTGTGGTTTACGTCTCAAACTAGTACCCTGCCTATCATGTAACTTATCACAATAATACAATGTTAATTACATTAATTTAATAAAAAAGTTTAGTCTGCGATAAATAACAACTTGTAAACATATACAAGTTCGTCGCATTAACATCTCCACGCGTACATTCAATAAAAGTGTATTTTGATAATATCAAGCTCAAGGCAAAAACGACAAAAGAGGGCGCCAAAAATACACAGAATATTTCTCACAATACGTTAAAACAATTCCACGCGAATTCTTAGCACGGCGGACTTTGAGATACTTCACATAAAAACACTAGACTCCGCGCGAGACATTCACACGGCGAAACAAACAATTTAATATTTTTCACACGTGACCTCACAAAATGGACTGTATGTGTGAGATATTAAGATTGGAAGTGGGTGAACAGGGTGCATTGTAATGCTAGTCATCTGACGCTGCAGTGGCGCCTCTACTTGGCACGGAGCCCGAGGCGCACCCCACGGGCGAGCCCCTCCCACGCCGTCATCGCTTCACACCTCCCCCATCGCTCGTCTGATTCATGCACTCAAATATGAGCCGGCTATAAAACCGCCGATGTACTGTCACGACAGTAGAATGCGATTTGGATTATTTGTAAAGTAATACTAGCACCTGAGTAACGCGCAATGCGTGCCAGCATTGTAGTGCTCTCTAGTTGATCTGTCGCGGACTGTATTTATGACTAGACTTGTCTTAATGCCATTACATTTTTTCTATTCGATGCGTAGCTTTGTTAAATGTTCGTTCACGTTGAAGACACGTAATAAATTGCACTTGAATTATCTCAGTCTTTGATCGTACTAAGTGTCTTCTGTGTTACATTATTTGAAGGTTATTTGACATCAAATCATACACACATATTACCGCACATGTATTGTCAAAAATTACTTAGTGAGTAATTGGATAATGTAGTAAAAAAGCGCTTTGCCAAACATTTTTGTGTTCCGTTTCTGTGTACATATGTACATATGTATACAGAAACGGAACACAAAAATGTTTGTATGTATGTACATATATCAGGCGTGAATTCATGCACTAAGAATTTCAGCTGTGCTCTCAGACTTGTAACTGCGATGTAGTTTAATACCTTCCGGGCGCAATAATAATATGTGAAATAGTATTGGGTTTTAGTTTTCCTAGAAGCCAAATAAATAGGTTAACTGACTTTGTCGAAGTCTAATCCATTCATGTTTGCGAGTCGGCTTTCATTCGCAAATATACTGCAATTCGATGAATCTTCATTGCAATTCTCACTAGTAGTTAAAGAAAGTACTGTAAAATGATTGTTTTAATATTTTTAAACAATATAAAATCATGAAAAAGCATCTATGTCATCGTAAACTAATTTAATCGCAATAATCCTTTTGTTTCATTTTTATTACATGCATAAATATACATCATATATATCATAAAATAAAAATACTAACGGGTAAGCGAATTGTGTGCTTTTAGTGTAAACTTGTCGTCTACTTTTTTTGACCACGGCTTCGTTTATAAGAAACCTGCGATAGGTATAAAAAGTGTTATTTGCCCATGGTTCATCTGTATGCCAAGTTCCATATATGTATTGAGTAACGATCATTCATTAAGAATCATTTACATATACAATGTTTGTAAGGATTAATTGACATATCGCTATCCATTACCTTTTTAATCGTGCCATTAAATATTCTAGCTGAATCCAGCCAACGGTATTGAGAAATGGAAATGTTTCTATTTCAGACAGATTTACTTCCTAGCTCGCAGCTTACATACGCTGCATATGTAGTGACCACACGAATGCAGCACTCTAAGTGATCACCTTGTCAGTCTACCGAGACTGTGGCTTGATCCCCTCCGCATCAAATATTGTGTCATTCTAATGCGTGTTGTGACATTCAGTGTTCTCTGCGACAGATATTTCATTGTTTATAAAACCCCTCGCCGTAAAGGAAATCGTATGATTTTTTTTCTATGTATGTTAGTCCAAATGGTTTTTATTATTATATTGTTCAGGTGGCAGACGAACCAGTTGCTCACCAGATGGTAAGCGGTAACTGTCGATGATTGAAATGGCTGCAGCTTACTTCAAATTAACCCAATACCTGCCCTGCTGTACTAAACTGGCCCCAGTAGTAAATACGGATACAATGTGTGAGGAATGATATGAAATAAGGAGTAAGTGATGAAACGAAGATTGACAGGATATTTAAAAGAAGAAGGCATATTACGCCGACTTTAATTGAATTGAGAGCAGGACAAGAGACTAATAGCAAACCCAATAGCAAGTTTTTAGTGTCCTTATCACTAAACTCTTTTATCAAATTGGAATATCATTCTACACTAGATGTGCCCGCGGTGTCACCCGCGTTTATGATTACCGCACCGCCTCCGTGGGTCATAGCCTATAACCTTCCTCGGTAAATAGGCTATCCAACACTAAAATAATTTTTCAAATCGAACCAGTGGTTCCTGAGATTAGCGCGTTCAACCAAACAAACAAACAAACAAACAAACTCTTCAGCTTTATAATATTAATATAGATAAAGAGGATACAAAATGAATGTCTATTAATTTAATGTTAAGAATATATAATGGACATAAAATTTATGTTATTATGCAATCATCTAGTCACGCTGCTATTCTTTTTCTTTTATGGCAAAGTAGAAAGCAGTCATATGAAAAGACGAAATCTACATAGACGTAATTCCAAATCCGCTGCCTTGTTCTGTCCTTTACCTCAGATACAATTAATTGGCCATTACAAGCCATTTGATGGACTTTCCCTGGCCGGGCTTTTATGTTGTTAGGATATAGTTGAGCATCCGGCTCCGACCGCAGCGTGGTAGCGGCTTGTGGCTGCACTAACTGGAAATTTATGGCAACTTTGATACGCGCAAATTACATAGGGGACCTTTTAGTAAAGCTTTTATCGACTATGACCGTGTATGACGCAATGGATTGTGTTTAGTTTCAATGCATCGGTTGCAAATGTCTTATTAATTTTATTGTCTTGTTTTACTAATGTCGACTTTAATAGTAGTAGTATTTTCCATCTTGTATGGGTAGTAAGCCTTACTGCTCTTCTTGTACAATGCTGTTGGTATACGGCCGATAGTGATGTCCTGGGTTCAATATCAGGGTCGGATTATCTATGTACCTATGGTGAGAGATTACCTGCAAAGTTGGATACATTAGCATTGTTTTCACCCACGTTTATGATACTGCAATGCGCCCGTGGCTCGTAGCGTGATGTTATTTCTGGATAAAGTAGTCATATGATTAGAAAAAATTGTCAAAATTGATTTCATAGTTTCAGAGTTCATCGATTACAAACAAACAAATACTTCCTCCTTATATTATTAGTATAGCTTAATGTTGCACAAACAATTTGTATAAATGTTAATTTAATCTTACGGAAATCATATTACAAATTCAGCATTCAATACACAAGGAATTAAAAATAAAATTCTAAATTTAAAAAACCCTCGACTCAAAATTCATTTGATGCCCATATTGAGGGAGTTGTGAAAAACAAAATGTAAATCGCCATTTTGTGGAGGCGGCCATCTTGGATTTGCAATTTATCATAGTTTATAGTATTTTACTAGTCACGCCCTTTCATTTGATAGGTACCCATATTAAGGGAGTTGTGGAAATATATGTGATCCGCCATTTTGTTCTCAAATATACCCATGTGACCGATTTTCATCAAACATAACTAATAACACTCCCGACTAATTTACCTTTAAAATAAAAAAAAACAAAATTAAAATCGGTTCATTCGTTCGGGAGCTACGATGCCACAGACACACGCACGCACGCACGCACGCACGCACGCACGCACGCACGCACGCACGCACGCACGCACGCACGCACGCACGCACGCACGCACGCACGCACGCACGCACACACGCACGCACACACACACACACACACACACACACACACACGTCAAACTTATAACACCCCGTCGTTTTTGCGTCGGGGGTTAATGAGTGTTAGAGCTGTTACACACGGCGACTTTTCGCAGCCATGCAGTCGCGATACAATCGCACGTATGTAGCGTGCTAACAGGCACATCGCTGCCTCCGCGTTGATAGTCATAGGTTAGAATCCAACATAAGGTTGTGTAATCAAGAAATTGTTGTTCTGCGTATGGGTTTACATTGTGTCCGTTAGCTTCTAACATGCGTTAAGTCCCACGTGAAACTTAGAGCATGATCTCAATTAGTTCAATATCTCCTATACAAGCACAGCTGCGTTACAGTGTTAAAATAATATAGATTGCTTAAATGGCAACCGAGGCAGCGGCTGACCTTACCGTTATTTGGTAAAAAAAGAAGTAAGAAGGAAAAGAAGAGGTTCTGCGATTTAGTCGCGCGTTTGTATCGTAGCAAAAAGTTGTCGTAAGTAAGCTCCTTAATGCAGTGTACATTTTGTAATCGCTACATTGTACGTTTCCGAGGCACAGAGGACGTACAAAAATGTGAGAATACTAACGTATTTTAATTGTTTCGTTGCTTAAGTAGGACAAGTGTCGAGATGAAAGGACAAATTGCACGCAGTAATCTCGTATAAATCTATATTGAGAAAGTGACGAGAGCTGCATAATATGTGGTCAATGATTCAATTATACTTGTAAATGTAGAGTATTATAATAAGTGATATCTTAGCCATGTTTATCAATTGTTCCACTACTGGGCACAAGTCTCTTTGTAGTGTGAGAAGGATCCACCACGCTCGTCTATTAAGGGTTGACAGACTTCTCATATCTTTGAGAATGTATAAAGAACTCTGAGATATGAAGAGTACCTTGCGATGTATTCGTCATTGAGTGGCAGCAGTACACCGGCGGCCAGCCTTATAGCTTTTCAATTTTCTATCCTGCCATTTCAAGAATTGACAAGTCAATACGCGCATAACTGCGAAATGTTAATAACACTTGTGATCGAACTCGAGATCTCTACACAGCAGTCCAACGTCTTCTAGGCTATCTATGTAAATCGTATGCAGAATATAAAATATTCATCTGTACATGAGTTTAATATAAAATGGCGGTACAAAATGGTAAAACAACGACCTAACGCTTAAAGAGGTGTCTAAATCTCAGCTAAAAGATTACGACTATTGTAAACGTACAATGCTTTGTTTTTTATGTTAATAGTAGGAGTAAATGGAAATTGATGCTGCGATTTTACATTCTGAACATATGATAAGATACTAAAGAAAAAAGTATGGACGTCTATGTTAACTGTGCATAGGCTTTTGCCTAACTTCAGTCGTTTTAGCTTTATAATGGACTAGCTTTTGCCCGCGTAATAGTAGATTAGGTTATGTTAGTAACGGCAATTTTTTAAGGTAAAATACTGCCTATGTTACTCGGTGATAATATAGCTTTTAATGGTGGAAGGTAAATTTAAAATCGGTTGTGTAGTTTTTGAGTTGAATCCTTACAAACAAAAGACCTAAAATCAAATTTTTCCTCTTAATAATATAAGCAAAAGATTACCTCACTGGCCTCGTAGCTTATATATTGAAGTAGGTACTGAAATCGATTGGAAATTTCGACAGCAATAGGTTTTTATTAACCTAAAGCAGCTGACAAAAAGAGGTTCTGTTGGACACTTCTGCTTTCTTTGCGGATAACCACGCGTTTATAACACTATAATACTCGGAAAAAATCTATATATTCATACGTGAAGCAAAAACTTTGTACCTCTTTTTACGAAAATTGCACGGACGGAGAAGTATGAAATTTGGCACAGTTAAGTAAGTTTACATGATGGAGAGGCGAATCTTAATATTTTTATAAAATATGCTTTAAAAATACATTGAATTAATGAAAAAACACGACACGCACACAACCATGCATTTGACACACGAAGTCGAATCGCGTTCGTAGTATTTTGGCATTATTCGTCTGAAATCGTACAATTCTTCGTAACTATGGTTACCTATACCTCATTTATATGTAATAAAGAAAAAAGAAAATAAAGTAGCAAGCTTAGGAATATCGTTAATGAAAGAGTATAGTTAACTAAATAATACTTATAAAAAAAGATAGATAAATTAACCTTTATAGCCTTGGCGAAATCTCAATGAAATGCAAGGGTAAAGTTATAGACAGTAAAACCTTAATAAAGATCAAACTTAAAATTTAAATCAATTATGGTCGAATTTTGCCCACGGTCCACTAGGCGGCCGCTAGTAGGTATGCATTAATTAGTATTTAAGTTCAGGGATACGCTATAGCAAGTTAAACATTTGTTCTTAAGACCTGCCCCAATGTGTAGCTAATGTTGTACACCGTGTGAAATCCACAGTTGACTTTGACAAACTTGTCAAGGCCTTTACTTTGTGAACAATTGAATATAATGGCTGCCTCAGTTTTGTGTTCACATCACAATAAGCGGCCTCTTAATGAAGGATTATTATTTTTATAGAAACCTATTAACTATTGTTTTCAAAGGCGTGGGTTTACGTAGCAATCAGTCTTTGGTCAAGTCGAGATTATTTTTTCACTTCCCACTTGGAATGATATCTGTACAGCGTTGTCTTTTGAAATATTTAAACCATGTAGATACACTAGGGGCATCGAAACAAAGAATTATTTGTGGATCACACAGTACCAAGCAGAAATCCAAAGCGAACCCGCAAGAAACAGTGGCGTGGCAGCCACAGAAATTATTGTAGGTACCTTTCAAGTCGGTGGAAATTTAGGAATTTTCATTCTTTTTTTTTTAAAGACATCTCCCTCCTTAGGAATTTTCCTGTGTCGCGGGAGACTTTACATACATTCAAACAACGGACACAAGAAACACCTAGACTTTGAACAATCATTTGTAGATCACACAAATTTTTGTACCGTGTGGGATTCGAACCCACTACTCGGCGCAGCGGTAGCGGTAAGGTGACCACTCAAACCACTACGCCATTCGTACAGTCGATCCGTGAATTATTTAGAAGCCCTGCAATATTTTCTATTACACGTGTCAGTGTTCTCAAGGTTCATGAAGACCTCTAACAGAGCTTAATAGTTTGAATACCAGACTAGAGTTAGAGATATTTTTAGAAGAAATACTTTCCATGTGACTGATTGCACGTAGGACGGAACCGGTCGTCTTATAGCCGCCCCTGCGCTGAGTGTTGACGGTTCGAATTCCACACGAGATAAATATTCGTCATCAAAAGGAGAATGGTTTGGCTTGTATGGATTCCAGTATTGGTTTATATTGGTATTCATATTTTTTGAGTCGAGATGAAAGTTACCTCATTATATAGGGTACAATAAATACTTTAAAGAAAATAAATATGATTTACGAAAAGCGCCGAGATTTTTAGAAATGGCTCTTTTAACAGTTACCCTTACTTTTAACTTTATCTTAGATGTTAAAAAATCATTAATTATGTGTAACAAAAGTCATATTTTTAATACCACTAAATATACATTTAAGAGCAAGGAATTGCAAAACTGAGTTAAATTTCACATCATTATAAGTTAATAAAACAACCAAATCAATGTGGAAAGTCATAATATAGGGATTGATATGGCCTCCATTTTGTTTTACTTTTTTAATATCTTAAACCCGGAAATATGTTGTTGCACTTGTTGCCATATTAAGAACATTAATATATCGATTTTAGAAATATATAGAAAGTAAGAAAGAAAATTAATTTAGCATATATTAACTGTTTTCTTCATTTTATACGAGCCCCAATGCAAAAATGTTCATCTACTAAGAAAATTGAATGTTACCATGTATTGTAAGTGTAATATAGATAAGTTATGTCGGTTTAATGAGTCTAACAAATAAAAATGAGATTAGTAAATTAAATTAAGTTTATTTACTGTGAAGTACTCAAATAAAATATTTTGTCGTTACAAAAAAAATATGAATTCTTCCATCAATTATAACTCATAACAGTTCGGCTATCGCAGTTGAACACGCAAAACAGTTCGTCTACCACTTGGTTGTATCTCCTTTACTATCAATAACGGATTTAATCCTAAGTGGCATCGTCGCTACTAACTGTTCACATTCTTCTGGAGTTGTTGAATCCCAAACAGTCTTAATTTTGTCCTTTAAATCTTTTTTTGACCTTGATGGATTTTTTCGCAACATCTTCATTTTCCACCACATTGTCTTAATAGGAGACAAATCTGGACTGTTTGACGGCCACTCCGTTGTAGGTATTTGTTTAGAGGTGAACCAAGCCTTTGTTGTCCTTGCAGTATGACAGGAAGCACCATCTTGTTGAAAAACATAGGCATTTTGATGTTTCAAAATCGGAATGGACGGCAATAAACTCGTTTCTAAAATGTTTTGGTATTTTACTGCAACAGTCTCGTCTACAAATTGTAGGCGACCCACACCTTGTGCTGACATGCAGCCCCATATCATTACAGACGCAGGGAACTTCACTTTTGTCTTGATACAGTCTTGGTGAAATGCTTCATCTTTATTTCAGATAACTTTTTTTCGTACATCACCGACAGTCACCTCGAATTTGGACTCGTCACTCCATATTATTTGACGCCACTGGTCAGCAGTCCAGTTTAAGTGATCACGAGCGAATTTTAACCTTTTCTTTTTCTGAAGTAATGTGTGTAAGGGTTTCTCTTTAGCCGTGTAAAAGCCGTAACCCATTCTCTTTAGGACTCTTTTACAAGTATCGACCGAGACATCTTTTTTAATCATATCACGCCATTGTACGGTAAGCTCTCCTGCACGAGCACGACGGCTTTTCTTTATAATTTTCATTAAAACACGGTTTTCAGCTTCACTCGTAATACGAGGGCGGCCTGATCTCTTCAAACACGAAACTTTGCCGTTATTTTTGCTATGCTGGATTATTGACTGGACAGTTGATCTTGGCAATAATAAGTCTTTGACGATTTGGTATGCAGATTTCCCATTATCACTGCTTGAAATAATAATTTTTCGAACTTCTACCGCGATAGGTTTTCCACGACCCATATTGCTCAAAATTATTAGCGAATATAATAAAAAAATACTTGGAACCGCCTTTTTATAGCCTTTGACATTTAAAAACAATTGAATACTATTTTTAAGATAATTTATTTTAAATTTTGGTGCAACAATTAAAAAAGTATATTAACATTAGGCATAGTCGAACTATTTTGCATCAATTAAGCACTAGACGAATTATTTTGCGTGACCGTTTAAACAGTAATTTAACTAAGATACATAATTTTAAAAAAGGATAATTTTTTTCAATAGTACCAAAATAACGTTATTTATATGGAGTATTTTATTAAATAAATTGTTTACTGCTAGTGTTTTTCTAGGAACGAAGAAAGTTAAAAAGAAAAATGTGTTCTTCATAATGTGTGACTAGACGAACATTTTTGCATTGGGGCTCGTATTAATGTTTTGTAAATAATTAACTAGACGATAGTTAATATTAAAAAGTATATTTAAGTATTTTATTTGCAATTATGCTGGTAACCCTGGTAGCCCTTCAGAACTGTTTTAAAAACAGTTGTGTAGTCAAAATAAAATCTTATGAATCGTTTCAAATCTTAATTTATTGAAAAAAGTCGTATAGCTTTTAGAACTTAACACTACAGGACAAATCATGAACAATTCAAATATGAACGTGGGTTTTCGGAACATAGGTACCTACACTATGCCTAGTTCTCTTTCAAGGGTGATATTACGATTGCCCATTCTCCTTTGTTGTGCTTACTCCTGGGTGTACTTTGTGTCTTGTAATTCTGTGTTTGTGAAGTCTCCCGAGACATAGTGTTTATCTCCTTAGAGTGGGAGTTACTTTTTCAAAGCTAGGAACTTATATTGATAGTATGTTCACGAATCTTACCTAGTATGACAAAGGTTTGCCACCCCAGTGTGTATTGGCAGACCAGCTTTGACTATATTATTTAAGGGCATTAATATTATATATAATTATGCCATACTCGTAATTATATCTATTTGTACCTTTTCGAAACGTTTTATTACAAGACGTTTTTCTCGCGATGGTTTCTTAAGAAGTTAAAGCGATACATAATTTACCATAAGTTATTAATTTATTACTTATAAAGATAATATAAATGATTAGGCATAATGTGAATAATGATAATTAATGATTTACTAGATTTGTCTGCGGCTCCTCGTTTATGTAGATTTTGTCAATAATTTCTATCATTCGGGAACAGGATATTTTTTAATGAGATATATTCTATGTCTTTTCCTGTACTGCTGACAACGTGTATGCAAATTTTCACGATGATCGCTTGAGCCGTTAGGCGTGAAAGCATAAACAAACAAACTTATATTCATATTTATAATATTAGTTAGGATTTCGAAAAGTCCATAGTGTTTGTCGTGGGATCGAATTTGTGATCCCTGTATGGCAGGCAAACAGTCTTCCCACTAAGCTAACACAGCTCTAAAGTATATATATGTAAGTGTATTAAAAGCATACACTTGCCAACATGTAGAGCTCAGTGCGTTGATTATATTCATGCAAGCATTTAACAATGCCCTTTAGACATGGCTGCATTAGATATCTGACGACACGCGCAAGATAAAAGCGAATGTAGTTTATTGTGCGCGTGCGCATCTTGGCAGTGAGTCATACGAGCGCTCATTACAATGTGCCGCCCGCCGGCTACCGGACACGTGCTCGCCTTGAGGCGGACCGCTTAAGGCGTTCATAACACGTCCATACGCCCACATAAAAAGAAAGAAAAGAAAAAAGAAAATGTGTCGCTTAAGGCGTCTAAAACATTTCAATACGCCCCCTTCAAAAGAAAGAAAAATAAATTGTTTTTACCATAAAGATGGCAAGCATAGGACCTGCCTAATGGTAAGTTGTTATCATGGCCTATGATCGCTTGCGATACCATGGCAGAGGCATCACTTGCGCTTTGCCGACCCTAGGGGGTTGACTCTAACCGGTTCTCTGCTGATGTATCACATGTGATACATAATAATAGATATTCTATTGTGTCTATCACGGGGCAGTGAAAGGTTGAAAGTATGAAAGGATTAAGAGAAGTACCTATAAAAATAATATAGTCTTTGGAACTTTTACTTATCAAGAAAAACACTGAACTGTTACTGCATTTAGGATGGTTTTATCTAAGAGGAAAACTTCTTTTCCGGTCTGCTAATTCGTAACGTCATCAAATTATTGGCAACGGCTTGCTGTTCCACGATTAGATTTTTCACGGTACGACGTACGCCATCACAATATAAATACATACATATATAATGTTTCTATGAGGTAGAACAAAGCTCTCGCTATACCTCGGATTTCACTTAATCTGGAGCCGTATGGCTGAAGACGTACCACTGCCCTACAGGAGTTCACAGCCAAAGAACTACGTATGCTCTTTAGAGTTTTCTGGCTGTCTGAACATAACTGGTAACTATAGTCCATTGAGCTAACAGATTTGCAAAACGACTTGCTTTTAAAGAGTCAGCAACGCATACGTGATGCTTCTGGTGTTATAAGCTCTGCAACTCCGTAGAGACATTGCCTCACTGGCATGTTTCTACAGAATATACCACGGGGAGTGCTCTGAAGAGTTATTCCACCTTATCCCGTCCTCCTCTTTCCTATCCAGAACAACGCGTGCTGGGCTCAGATGCCATCCTTACACGGTGGAGTCGACTAGAGTGCGTACCAACAAGTTTGGGTCCTCATACCTTTGCCGAACGATCAAGGCATGGAATTCTCTGCCAAGGCACGTGTTTCCTTCTTCCTTCAATCCTGGGTCGTAAGCGTGGCGTGAAAAAGCACCTTCTCAGGCCGTCAAAGTAGAGACCTCAACATTGCCACGGCTGCTATGAGGACGAGGTGGCGGCCACTGCTCTTAGACCACACGACTGCTTACCATCAGGAGGAGCGTGGTCATTTTGACGAACAAAAACAAACGGTTACGGCTGCCGTAACCGCTTACCATCAAGCGGACAATACGCTTGTTTATTTGTTTGCCACCTTGCTTGTATAAAACATCATACTATAAAATCGGAACATAGTAACGGAAGATTCTAATATTGATGATAACAAACCTTGAAAATCTGACAAAAACAACCTGATGAAAACCCTCCGCAAAGTAAACTTTGATGAACTGTGTTCTTTAGTTACTATCAAATTGAAATAATATATGGAAGGCGTATGTAATATGCAATCTTAAACAATTTTGTAAATATTAATATCTAACGAATTTCTATGTCAAATATATGTAATTTTACCAAAATTCATCATTATGGTATTATACCTGAAAAACTGCAAATGAGTTCTAGTCGATGCGTCTCCTATACACGTATACGAACCAAAAGCTATGACTAAGTATGTCAGTCGAAGCATTCAACGCCTTAAGCATAACTAACAATTAATTAACAACTGTAGTCTTGTAGGTACGTAATCATACACATGTTTGTTCGCTTATTACTTAGAACTTTAATTTTAATAACTTTGTCATTTGACTTTGTCCTGAGAATGCTAAGAAATACCTTGAAGTGTAGTATAGATATTATCTTATAACGCTATGACTGGTACGTTAATCGCGGTTCTCAAAAACCTATCTATCTGTGGTTTTCCTTACTAGAATTAGTAATTCTAACTAGTATTATAAATGCGAAAGTGAGTTTGTTTATATGTTTGTTACGCTGTCGCGCCTTAACTTCTCGACTGATCATCATGAAATTTCGCATACACGTTGTCAAGGGTATATAATAGGACATAGGGTACCTTTTATCCAGAAAAAAATACTGTCACTAACAACTTAACCTAACTTATATTTACGCGAGCGAAGCCGCGGGCAAAATATAGTTTGACAATGTTTATAATTATACAGTTCATGTTCAATTTCTATCTTTAATGCGGGAAACCACATTTAAGTAGATAACTGGGCGTAGGCGAAATAAATAATTATAGCGTGTAACAATGTGATAAAAGTGAATAAAGCAAAATAATTACGTATGTCAGGATCGTAAAAAGAGAAGTCCTTAGTTACTAGATATCCTTTCAGGAAATAGGTGTGCATATACCATGAACATAGGCGTGATGGGTGGATTTATAGAAGCAGTAATGGCAATCAAGATCGTTGCAAACTAAGTGAAAAGGCAAACTTTTAAAGGACCATAGAGGTAATAGAATAGAATTAATATAATAAAACAAATAAGCGTAAACCTTTAAACGGTTTTGGATAACACACAGATAGACTTAGATAGACTTTGTACTGGATTAACTCATAGTAACTTTTACACCAAAATTTGGGCGAAGCCGTAAGCCGAAAATAGTTTTTCACAACAACAAAATTATGACCAATTTTTGTCGGCTGCGTACTCAAGCAAAAGAAAGATGGCCTTTCCTACAAAGGACACAGATTGTGATTATACTTTAAGAAAATATCTTTGTATCAAGTTACGTTATCTCTCCGCCATTGTGCAAGATCAAAAGCCTCTCCAGCATTATGTCCGAACTTTGTTAAGCAAAAAACCTCGACGATTTATTACGTGAAATTTAACAGCAAAATGTTCTTCTCGCCTCATAGCTGACTGCTAGATTTAGTCATTATATGTACATTCCTTCGAGATAAAATATCTGCGTCGTTAATAAACTGTCTCACTGTTAGGTTCCGTCAAGGTTTAAAGACATAACTTTCTACCCTGTAAAGTACGGCTATTTAGTCTTTGAAATTCTTCGTCTAGAACATACTGGAGCAAATTCAGACACAAAATTCGGAGATGATATTTTGTCTTGATAACCGGATTTTGTGTTTCTTTGGTGAAAAGCCTTTGCAAATGTTAGTAACAATACGCTATGAGTAAGTTGACTAATAATGGTCTAAGTGCCTTACGCTGTCAGCGAAGGTTTATTAAGAACAGATAAGCGTGAGAGATATTTCTGTCGTGCATATTCCCATAAGCTATAGTAACCACTGACACACAAGCGGGTAGTTATTCTATTTTATATTATTGCTTTATTAAACATTTTTCACAAGGCGCAATTTTTTCAGCAGCCATTAACTTAATATCATTCATTCGATCGCTGCATGATGATGTTTATTTTTATATTTTTTCTTGAATTTTTATTTCGAAGAATGTCAATGCCCACACTGCTATTCGAATTATTTTGGCACGAACACGGTGTCATTCATTTTAAATCTATTTTTGTTTGGAATTCACAATGTGTATCAGATGAGAAATGCATGTGCTTGTTGTTGAATTAAATTTTCCTGTCATTACCACTGTGATCAGCGCAGCAATTAGTCTGCAGATCTGGTGATCATTTATAAAATTTAATGTTAGCTTAAAACATAAAACATTTAATCACTTGAATTTTCTTTTTGATTTAATTGCTTTTGATTTATCACAGTCAATGTATCGTTCACGTCTGTCTCAGTTATTATTTCACATGATTTTCAATAATAGCCTTGAATAGCCCAAGATTTAGTATTATACAGATGTAACTGTAATTAGCTATGTTCTATAGTGATATTTGATAAATCGAACCCGGATCAATTAGATAAAGGTTGCCGAATCTGTAACTATGTTTATTTCCTCATGAAGGAATGATTATTGTTAGTTTGGGGTTTAGGTAAAATCTAAGCCACGTTTCATTTCATTCCGTTCAGCAGCACCGAACGTATTATGTACCTATAGCATGATCCGCGTAAATGACATTACAAGCGAACTTTCTTCTTCGTTAGAAAGCAACTTTTTATTACCAGTAATAAAAGAAAACAAAATATGTACCACCAACAGCAATAATCTCGGAGCAGCAATATAAGAGAAAAATGTCTGGTCATCGAGTCTTTATTATTAGTGCCATATTGCACCGATGGCGCTGTGGTCACTGACATCAGACGGGACTTGGCAAATCGAGGGATGCAAGTCTGTTGCCCGCATGGGACATCGGATGCCCGCGAGATATCTGGTCCGAGCCTTAATGCTCTTTGAGTCCGTTTTCCGTTTTTTTGTATACTGTCTGCGACCCAGGCATTTTCTTCTCTGCTCTGATGTCGTATCGGCAACATACCAATTCTCCTAATACAAAATAATCCCACTGCTGTAAAAACATGCTATAACCTAGATTTTGTCCACGGCATTGCTCGTATTAATCTAGATTTTGTCAATAAATTACTATCTCACGGGAACAGTAGTTTTTCCAGAATTAAAGGTACTCTATGTCCTTATCTGTGCCCCTGATAACAAGTGAAATTTTATGATGATCGGTCATGTAGTTAAAAGGCATGAAAGCGTAACAAACAAATTAACAAAAATACTTACATTCGCATTTATAATATTATTAAGGATGTGAAAATTTATGAATATGTTTGTTACTCACGCGTAAACAGAACTGGATTATCACAGGATACTTTTATTTCGGTATGCGTACCATTAGATTTAAAGGGGGCGGCGTTGCCCGCAGAAGCTATTATTCTCATAAATATTAAAAAGGCAATACATGAATGCGTCGGGATATAAATAACTCACAGTATTTTCATTTCACTCCATATAAAGATGATAGACACAGGCAACATTTTGAAAGCTTTCATCTGACAGACTAAGGACCTTCATAAGTCAGATATATATTTGGAGAAGGTATGAATGGCCAGGAATGGCAAAGAAAATCGTAATTTATAACGCTACTTTTTAAACATGGCTATAATTGGTTTGACCATTTACAAAATGTATCCTGCGTATTGGCGAAAACGAAAAATCTGTACTTGCCGTCATGAACATCTACAATAGGATTAAGTCTGAGAAAATACCACTCTATTATAGAAAGTCAGCGTAAGACTAGTAGAATTAATATTGCTAATACTGCGGTGGGCTGGAGACTCACATACACACTTCATCCATTTAATTACCTTCAACCCATCCTTAAGTTCATCACCATAAGATCGGCAACGCACTGCGTACATACTGCAATGATACTTCTGTTATATAGCATAAGCTACAGCATCTTCTTACCTTAACTTATGGCTCTACATTTGTATGCTGCCTTTGTTCCATATCAAACAAAAGAAATCAGTTTCAGTTAGACTTTGGTTTAAATATTAGCAAACCTTTTCATCGCCATTAAAATCATACACAGACAGAGTTTAGATTAAATAATATTGCAACAATAGTCTGCCTGTCTCATTGCAATGATTATGTCTGCGTAAACATCAGAAGTCATAATATAAAACTATTGTTTTTAAACATATTAACTTGTTATGTGTAAACAAGTCACAGAAGTATTCTAAACGATTTGTAAAAGACATAATAAAAGCTATCTTGAGTTATGTAAGCCATGTTTGTGTCTTTGTAACTAAAACAAAGATACGAACGCTTTAGAGTGCTATAGATACTTCCCTGAAGATATATGACACATACATTCGCCAATTATGAAAGTCCCATATAATAGGGAGATGATCCGTAGTCGTCACCAATAAAGTATGAATGTTAGCACACTGAGCAACTTTGCAGGAAATAATGCGCGTTAAAGAGATCGAGAATAAGATAGACTAAAACCAATTTGAAGAAAGTCGTTTTATACTGCCAGCGTAACATCCAAAGGTTTCACTGCCTCCCTCTCCTTGCTAAAGACACACTATCTTCTCAAGTCTAAAACATTATTTACCGCAGAAACATAACTCAAGGCTTTGGCTACAATCGTATGAAGTGTAAAGTATTTTCCCAGTTAGGCTGCTTGGTTCAAATGAAAAAACTTTTTTATTGCACATAATTTTCTATTATTTGTATTAGTTTCTCTCTCATAGGTATTTACTTAATATTTCACTTTAGGAAACTGTGCTCCTTTGGAAGCCTCCAAAAGGGTGAAGCTTCCAACGTGCAGAGATCTTTCAAGAGATTTACTCTAGTCTACCCACGGCAGGTGGAAGAGACTTGCAACATATAGAACCTATTTTATATTAATATTATTAGTCATCATAATTGTATTTTCATAAGAAACCCACTTAAATACTCGTATAAAGTTGTAGATGAGAATAAAATGTGATATAATAAAATGTGATATACCATTAAGATGTTATTTATTACGTACGCAATTTTACTAAGAAAGAGGTTGTTTACGTTAAATCTCGGTAACATCACGTCATTCAATTTCCTCGTCTCGCCGGAGACATGTTGACTTTGTTCGAACAACATATTACTGTACCACGGAGTAATATGTAAACAGTACTATAATGATTATAAAGATAGTGGCCTGCCTAGCAATCAGTTACTATAGCTTATGACACCTTGCACTAATCAGTATGTCAGAAATAAGAACAAAAGAAATACCGTGCCAACCAAAGATTTAAATCATAAATATGTTTCTTCATGTAGGTCACAAAGTAACACTTATGAACGTCAAAGTTACGCTTATTAATGTAAATTTACATCTACATTCACATTTATCTGTTGGTATGGTCTTTCTGATCGTTAAGGTGTTATGGCTTACTGACAAACAATGCCAACACACCATCTGATTTGTAATACGTCAAAGACTAGTAATAAAAAGGGACATAGCTAAAATAATTGAGAACAGATGAACCCACTACGCACCCTCGGATTGCCCACACCAACAGCAATAGAAAAAGTTGACAACACCAAACTCCTCGGAAAAAGGGATAGACGCGTCGCAAAATTCAATCGAATGGCTACTTGCATTATTCCGCATCGAACACAAAATATGTGTCGACACGTGTTTCGCCTCAGTGCGAGGTATCCTCGGGATAGTTTGGCAAGCAGTGACCTGAGATATACTGAACTAAGCTTATCTTATTACATGCATGTAATACGATTTACTCCATTCTGTTCAATTTATGGCAGATTTTATTTGCATCTAGTGCAATCGCGTTAGTACCGTCAAATTTTGATCAACTGCCCATAATTCTAGCACGCGTGGCAGTTACTGTATGCCCCGTTTACCGCCTTCGATATTTCGTGATTTACATGTTCTAGGACTTTTGGTTATACGGATTAAAGATTTACGACAGCTAAATTTCTCAGTATTATATCGTTTCCAGTTTACTAAGAATACATGACGAAATGTCAACGTTTGAAGTTAGTATGCAATTTGTTAGCCTCTTTGTATTAACAGAAATAAAGGATTATACGCAGATCGACTTTAAAACAGTCACACGATGGCTTTAGAGGATCAACCATGAGCTCTGACTGGTCTGAATTAAATAGGATGGACGGCTTAATTTAAACAAAGGTGCACCAAGCCGACGAGTTCTGTTTATGTTTGAATACATACATTCGGACTTACTGCCTCGGTACGCAGCGATAGTGAATGCGACTGTTGTGTCGGGTAAAATGTTATTGGGGTTTTCTATTACAAAATCTTCAGTAGCACAGAGTATAACTCGCGTGTTGACCACCAAAATAAATTAATGACGGCGTATAGAGGCAAAATGGCTGAAGTAGCTATACGATTCTCCAGTATTCTTACTTATTGGACGAAACGCAGTAACTTATCCTGGGCAAGAAGGTTTATATGCTGCTCAGTGTTTTTTTACATAGATAGCATAGTGGTTCAAGTGTTCGCCTCGCCACTATTGTGTGTTGTGAGTTGGATGTCCACGCGAGACAAAAATGTGTGATCAACAAGAAGTTATTTCGAATCTGCATGCTCTTTGTGTCTGTTGTTTGACTTAAAGTATCCCGTGACACGAAAAATATTCTAATACTAAACTGTAATGTTTATAAAAAAAATAACAAATAAATTGCAATCACAGGCGCGATAAAGACTCTTTTTGTGTGTATTATTATCTATTTTTAAAACATGATATGATTCTTTATATTTCAAAAGGTTATCTAGACGAAAAGTTTAAGTGCAAAAGGTCCTGAGACCTTTGCCTGAACATGGTAAAAATATATTTGACATTTAGATGCGTATCTATAATTACTCTATGGCTGAAACACACCAGCCTCTTCACATAACAACAGATATTTTATCTATGATGTAATAAATTCATACACCCAATTGCGTCTTGATATTAATCGGGCATAAAATCGTTTTTCTTATACATATGAGTTTTATGTCAACTTGACACGCGACATCTATTACGATACCGATCGGGATTACATTCATCTAGTTTCATTGACGTGGTTAAATATCTTGCATATGCGGGGATTGAAAAGGTGCTCCCCGCGGTTTCTCACCCACGATTATGATTACTGCTCCGCTCGCGAGGCTCGTACCGTAATGTTATTTAAACTATGTTAGTTCTGGTTAAAGTGGCTTTCTAATCCTAACTAATATTATAAATGCGAGTTTGTTAATTTGTTTGTTACGCCTTCACGCCTTAACTACTTGACCGATCATCATGAAATTTCGCTTCCTTAATTTTTTTTATTTTACTAAGTTGGCAAAAAAGTATACGGTCCACCTGACGGTTAGTGGTCACCGTAGCCTATGGACGCTTGCAACACCAGAGGCATCACTTGCGCTTTGCCGAACCTTTAGGAAAGGAAGTGGGAAGGAAAAGGAGCGGGAAGTGGGAAAGTGGGTGATTGGGCCTTAGGCACTCTCACTCACCGAACGAAACACAACAGTAGGAATACTGCTATTTCACGTCGATATTCTGTGAGAGGGTAGTCCTTCCTCGGTCGAGCCGGCCCATTCATCCAGAAATCGGGGACGCTCTACTATTTAATGATGATAATATGATGCATGGATGAGATGGTGCAGGTGATGCTGTTTCATACTCTTACACTTGTAGGAAATTAAGCTCAGAATTAAGATGGTTCTCCTAGTTCCTCTAAATAAAGGTAAATTGACGCTTCTCCGAATGTCTTGCCCATGTTACGCAGAATTATTTTACTTAAAAGATATATTATGTACTTATTTAATTGGATTTGCTAGACCTAATGCAATGCAGTTGATGTCACCAACATTAAAGAACATGCATTCATAAACTTATGCTTATTGCTCGGACTATAGTCAGTCCCGGAAATAGGTAGATTGTGAATAGGAATTCAACTTGCGACGACCTTGAGTATCATGAAACATGACATAAAATGCTTCATACATAAAAATCATCCATTACCTGTCAATTGTTAGAATGCCAGCCATAATTAAAATCCATTTGTACCTGGCCGCCGGTGTGCCGCTGCCACTCAACAAGTTAAATTAAAAACATCACTCGCATCAGGAATAATTCTTATATCGCGGGCAACTTGACAATTATTGAAACTACGAACATTATGAACGCCCAGACTCGGAACAAGTATTTATTATGTACTAGGTTTTGCCCACGGCTTCGCTCGCGTAAATGTAGGTTAGGTTAGTAACAGTATTTTTCTGGATAAGTATCCTATGTCATTTTCTGTACCCGCCATTTTTTTATCATCGTGGTGTAATGCATTGGCGCATACCCCCTCGCGAGGGCGGGCGGAGGAGTTACGTCGGACTCACCCGGGAAGAGATGGAGATATCCTGGTAATACCGACTAAACCTAGCACGGTGTTCCTTCTCACAATCTATGGCCGGGGCGCAGGGATCACTCGCACATTCATCCTGCAGTGTACCCCTGACAACATGTATGCGAAATATCATGATGATTGGTCAAGTACTTAAAGCGTGAACGCGTAACAAACGAACTCACATTCACACTTATAATATTAACTAGATGTTCCCGCGGTTTCATCCACGTTTATCGTTACTGCGCCACCCCTGTGAGTCGTAGCGTGTTGTTATATAGCCTATAGCCTTCCTCGATAAATAGGCTATCCAACACTAAAAGAATTTTAAATTCGAACCAGTAGTTCCTGAGATTAGCGCGTTCAAGCAAACAAACAAACAAACTTTTCAGCTTTATAATATTAGTATAGATAAGGATTTAAATATCACACAATTCTTTGTCCGACCATACCAGGCGAAGAAGCAGTGACAAAGTGGTTATTTAACCCACTGCACTGTTTGCATATCCTGTAGATTATGTTCCTTGATTTTATATCCGCCATAACATGTTATAATAATATTGGTACACTGCAATCTCGTGCAACTGTTATGACTGGTGACGTCACCGATTCACACCATTAGCTCCAATCTGCGATCGTTATAAATTATCGTTTGTGCACTCACTCAATATACTGTTATATCATTTATACTCGAGTTAATAATAGCTTGTTGGCAATCAAGTTGTTTGACTTACATCATTGCCTTTTATTGCTACCTGAAGCCTTACCACATCTGCGAAAACGAGGCAAAACTATACACTACGTTAACGTTAAATAATACAACTGATTCCATTACTATATTGTTAAACTAGCTCGCTTAAAAGTGGGATAGGTATTTTTTTAAATAAAACATTGTCTTTATTATTCGGTGTTAATATAGCTTCCTAACGGTAAAATAATTTTTGAAATCGGTTTAGTAGTTTTTAAATAAAAAATAAAAAAGTTAAATCATTACAAACATACAAACAAAAAATCTAATCTTTCCTCTTTATAATCTATACTAATATTATAAAGCTAAAGAGTTTAATATTGTCTTCTGTTTACGCGAATGTTATTCATTGAAATTAAACTACTATATACGGATTTTATCGCGTTGTTTATTTATCACTGTATTACAAAATTTTGAAAATATTACACTACTAGTACTATTGATTTTATTTTACTAATTTATAAGCTAATAAAATTATTTAAACTATTAAATCTATTTATTTTTGGTTTACACTTTCCCCGACGTTTCGGTTGCTTTTCAGCAGCCATGGTCACGGGGAGACTAAGATGGTAGTTGTCTCAATGTTCCAGTGTAGTTATTTCAAAGTACCCGAACATAATTTAATCATGGGTGTTTCTATTTACGCAGAATGAGCTCAAAGTATCATGAAGTCTAGCTGTGGTTTGTTTCTTCTTGGGTTTGACTATTTGAAGTACTGGATCCCAAGCTGGTGGTACATTCCAATCATCTTCTCTATTGAAATTGGGATGTTTTTTGATTTCAATAGCCTCGCGAAGCATCCTTGGTAGGAATCGGTGTTCTTTAGCGAGAATCTGTGGTTTGTCAAATCTCAGGTAGTGGTTGGTCCCCTGTTGTACATGTTCACACACAGCAGACTTCAACGAGCGTTTGTGTTTAACGTCAGCTATGTGTTCTTTTATGCGGGTGCCTATGCTTCTCTTGGTTTGACCAATGTATGAGAGTCCGCAGTCACAATCTATTTTATAGACCCCTGCATCTCGTAAAGGTAATTGGCACTTGACGGATGGTAAAAATTGACTTATCTTCGTTGGCGGCTTGAAGTATGTGTTGATTGAAGCTCGCTTCAAGATGTAGCCAATCTTGTCAGTGACACCCCTTACATAAGGCAGTATAGCAGGCTGGCGCTCGACTGTGGCTGGCTTTTCTTGGGATCTGTGACAGCGGCGCGGCTGTTGGAGCTTGTTGTCTTGCAGTACTTGCTTGACATGTTGAAGCTCGGCGTCCAGGTGTTTCTTGTCACAGATCCCGTGGGCTCTCTGAAACAAAGACATTCCCACGGTAGCTAACTGTTTAGGATGGTGGTGAGATTCACCGTTCAAGTACCTATTTGTATGGGTCTTTTTCCTATATACAGTGTGGCTCAAAGTATGATCAGGATTCCTGATGACAAGTACATCTAAGAATGCTAATGAATTATTTGCCTCTAATTCCATAGTAAATTGGATGTTGTTATTAACGGAATTAAGATGTTCTAGGAATACACTAACACTATCTGTTGGTAATATTGTAAAAGTATCATCTACAAACCTCTTATAAATCCTGGGTGTGATGGGGGCAGTCTGTAAAGCTCGAGCCTCGAAGTCCTCCATATATATGTCGGCAACAACAGGCGATACTGGGGAGCCCATTGCCACACCATCGACTTGTATGTAGAATTTATTGTCCCACAACAGATAGCCAGTTGTTAAGCAATGTTTAAGTAGTTCTGCATATTCCTCAGGCATATTGTACTCTATTAGCTTCCGTTTAGTTATTTCAATACAGTCTTGTACAGGTATGCATGTAAATAATGACTGTACATCAAAACTAACCATTGTTTCATTGTTAGTGAGACATAGGTGTTTAATCTCACTCACAAAATGGTATGAATCCTTTACATGTGCTCTCGAGTTGCCTCTGAGTGGTGAGAGTATCTTCGCTACGTGCTGAGCCAGTCTGTAAGTTGGTGTGTCGATCTGACTCACAATAGGACGTAGGGGAGCGTTTTCCTTGTGTATTTTTGGTAACCCATACAGCTTTGGAGGTTTTACGCAAGCTGTTTGTTTGGTTGAACGCGCTAATCTCAGGAGCTACTGGTTCGAATTGAAAAATGATTTCAGTGTTGGATAGCCTATTTATCGAGGAAGGCTATATAAAGGCTATATAACATCGCGCTATTACCAATAAGAGCAGAGCATAAATGAAAAACGTTGCAAAAATAGGGAAAATTCTCTTATGTGAAGCAGACGTAGTTGCGCGGGACAGCTAGTATTAGTATACAAAAGAAAAAGCGCTCTACTCAATGGTAGTTATCGTTTTTGTGCTCACCAGTTGGCGCCACTAGCTTGTAAGCTTAATCCTGCCACAGCTTCTGTCAAAAGACGTATTTGGCGGTAATCATTGTTGGATTCTAAGGTTATTGTTGAAGTGACGATAGAGTATGAGGTCTAGAAACCTTGCTATCCACTAGCACCTCTAGCGGTGAGTGCAAGCGCGATAGAGCTCATAGCGTTTGAAAGCTATTCGAATACAATTGGACGCGACGCTGTACCTACATACTTTGCGTGGACAAGAAGTCGAGAACACAGCCTATGAACTTAGTCTTGTTAATATATAAGAATTTATTAAATTGTATTTTCGCGTCGCTAAATAAAACGACGCTTCTTTTAATAGCTATATTCACCGCAAGAACACAACACTAAACTGTTTAGTGACTAAAATTTTCTGTACGGTACAAGGTATTTTATCAGTAGAGCTGTGCCATGTCCCAGATGCTATTCGATTACATATAATACAATTATATTCGCGCCAGACGTATACCTATAGTAAGAAGCTCTTTTGTGCGACATCAATACACTCACAATTTGCGGGCTTCGTTTAAGTAATTAAACAGGGTGCGATTTTCATTAACTTACGCAGTGCTGTTTATTTTTTAATATTCGTAAAAGGTATCTATCAAATTTGAATTACGTCGAAAGGTCATAGACTCTTATACCTATATTCTATTGCTTGTATTACGTGCTGTTTTTGAAATATTATTTAATATTATGCTCATAGACACTTTTTACTACACCTAAGTATAATAACAAATAGTTTTCAGAGACTTATTCTATCATGCGACGCTTTGGTTGGGAAATGACTTACTGTCGTGATTCTCCTATATGAACATGACATGAGATTTCTAGGTTGTAGAGTTTAGAGGTTGGACAACGCGCGATTAGAATCTTAGGTTTGCAAACGTCAATAAGTTACGGTAACAGCTTACCATTACAAAGGCCGTACAAAAACTGTATACGTCCAGTCAGATTATTTCCAATAAGTGTAATGAAAAACATAATGCTCCAGCTTTTGGAAGCGTATCATCCTCTTTTATATATATATATCAGTTAAAGATCATAATTATCTTTAATTATAAGATGACCTTATACTCTTTACTAATATTATAAATACGAAAGCATATAATTATCATCTTTCTTCATTGTCCTTCTTTCACAGAACAACGGATAGACACAATTTCTGCATTAGGTTAGTTAATGGGTCTAATAGAGTTATTTTATCCAGAAAATACAATGTCAGTAGAATAATATTTTTCTTCAAACTCTGAGAGTGACCTGTGTGAACTGGGGTAACAGCTTATGTGTTAATAAGACAAGCTTATGACCGGACAGGCGCTGGCTTCATTCGGCCACTTAAGATTATAAAAGAGGCTGTATACCTGTATACTATAGTCTCTGTTCATTGTACCTACTGTGTACTCAGACACTATTTGCTTTAAGAGACTTGCTCTTTCATAAATGTGGGTCTAATACATCTGTGGCTAACCCTGCAGTTATATATGCGTGAGACTATTATGTATGTGGTGATATTGTGTCGAATTTATCTTGATTACTTTATCCAAGATGGCTGCACTCACGCATCTATGCGTATGTGCGTCCGGTTTGACGCCTATTTAATCTATGCCGCAAGATCGTTTAGCACCTTAGTAGGTTAAAAATAAAAATGGTGTGAAGGTAATAAATATTATTTATTATATTAGATACTCGACGCGCTACACGAGCTTTAAATCGTAACATAAATGTTCGTGAAGTGATACGATTTTCACGCGTTCATCGATTTTTCGGTAAATTATCTGCTTATATTGTATCGATTGCTTCGTTGGACTCGTAGCATAGGTTTGCGCTTAGCTTTGCGTTCAATCACATGTTTGATTTTCGGGTCTTCGCATCGAAAATTCTGTGTTGTAATTACACTCTGAGACCTCTAAACGTAGTTTAGCGAAATGTGGGTCTAATGTTCTGGTGAGGTAAAATATCGCAGATATGTACATACGTACGATATCGTACTTCGCAGATCTACTGGCGTGAATCTATAGAAATAGATATAATAGTATTTATAATTTGAATATTAGAAAGTTCAGTATTACGCGAAAATACTTACTCATAAGTTAAGACTGAAACGCGTTTACATTGTGATTGTATCAATGATTTTATTTAACGTAAATACTGCCTTATAAAAAAGCTTAGAAAATGATAGGCATAGAAGCCACATAATCTCTGTTATTACATCGGGATTAAGGAGGGACCTCGCAGGTAATTAACCTCTAGATTTATTAGAGGTTACCATTAATGCCTCTGTTAAAAACCTAACTAGACATGTTGAATGAAACGAGCCTCCAAGTAACCGCCCTCGCGGCCATACTTAATTTTAAAAATAGAATAGCCATTGTCATTTGTTAGATTGTCAGAACAGATAAAACAAAACATCCAGCGACAATAGTTGTTTTATTTTTCGACGAAGGAAGCGGTTTTATCCGCCAAGTTGTCACAGTTAAGTAGCTGTGGAACATTCACCGTTAATACTTTCCTCAACGAGGCATCGAAGTGTGTACAACAATAAAATTTACAACTTCATTGTGATGGTGCGGTGTTTCCTATGAATTGGCGACCATCGTTGACGCGATGAACGGGGGAACGTCTTTTTTATGTGTGTTATGTATTGTTGTGCAATTGCTGTGATAAATGTTGACTTGCTGAACGGTTTTTGTGTTGAATGATTAATAGGCGATAGATTTTATAAGGCTTATAATAAAATAAAGGAAGAATTGTAGTAACATCTGCATAGCTTGCGTAAAATCTACGTAAACTGTGTATTTAAAAAGCAATTAGTATTTCGAAAGTTGTCCCTGTACCGTGGGAGACTTTCAAACAACAAACAGTTTTAATAAAGAAGTGCTTCTTTGATGTAACTATTTTTATATAATAAATCTAATTGTATGTATCGAACTAGCAACACTCGGCGCAGTGGAATTGGTGACGCGACCACTTTGCTCAGCTTTCAGTGTCTACTACCAATTTTTCGTATTCAACAGGTTTTTGGTCGAGGCTTAGCATGCATGTATCCCATGGGAACGGATACTGGTAAAAAAACTCCTAACCCGTACATCGATAAAGCATTGGACTTGCGATCGAGAGGTCCCAGGTTCGAATCCCACACATCGCACTATCGATGTGAACCCATTCCTAATACAAGTATTCCTAGCTGAAGAGATTAACAAGAATATTAGTTATAAATTACCCAAATTGCGAGTACTCTCTTAAAAAAACATAATATAATAAATTATGTGCTAATCTAGTATATACCTAGCCTATATGTGTGCCAAGTTCTATCCAAATCCGTTCAACAGTTTACGCGTGACTGACTAACAATAAACAAACATCTTCACAAGCTCTACCATTCATGATATTAGCGGAATAACAAAACTCCACGTGCCACACATTATACCTTGTTACTTAAAGCTAATAATAAATATGTATTATCCATAACAAAGTCCGGAAATAGCCGGTACAGTGACTGCGAATAAAAATACACCGCCGTGCAAACCTTGACGTAACCCGGCGTATGAACTGTACAACATGAATTGTAATATGAACCGGTGTTCAATACATTTTTCACTCACACATACACACACGGCTACGTACATATGTGTGTGAACATTTGTCACTCACTCATACACAGTTATGCATGTGTGTGTGGACGCATCCGTCACATATACAGACACAGCTTTGCATGCGTGTGAACGCATTCGTCACATACACAGACACAGCTATGTATGTGTGAGTGATATGTACATGCACTAATACATGCATATGCACCTGTCGTTCATAGTATCCGGCGGTAGCGTTTGGATGTTACGTCAGCGCAGAGGTTATTGAATGATTTAGATGATCGCTTTGTAAAATAAACCAGCAGCGATTGCTTAGTCGGAGAAAAAGAATTTATGTGCGCATTAAATAGTTAATTATCGCTAGCTTTAACGGTGAATGTAAACTTTATATGGAAACCTGCATGTCTGAGAGTTCTCCATAATGTTTTTGAAGATGTGTAAAGTCTGCCAAACCGCACCGTCAGCGTAGTGCACTATGGCCTAACCATTCTCGCACTGAGTTGAGATCCGTGCCCAGCAGTGGAACGGTTTAGATACAATGGGAAAACGGTTAGACTGTCACGCTGAGGTCTGGAGTTTGATCCCGCGCACCTCTAACTTTTCGTAGCTATGCAATTATCGCTTGCTTTACTAGTGAAGGAGCACATCGTGAGGAAACCTACAAGGCTGAGAGTTCGTTATAAAGTTTTAGAAGATATGTGCAGTCTGTCAACGTGCAATGGGCTAACGTGGTGCAATACGGCCTAACCCTTCTCATACATACATAGATTCACGCCTGTTTCCATTTGCTATGCATATCCTGGCACACTTCTCTGCCTTTACTCACTTTCATCACATTCCTCATACACGCTCGTCGGTTTAAGGTGCTCTTAACCTGGCCTTTGTCCAGAACGCCTCCGATCTGATCGAGAAACGTTCGCCTAGGTCTTCCTCTTGCAACTGTTCCATTCACACATTGCGAAGAACTTAATTCCTAGCAATTGAACAATATATAAACAGGACTGACATACCTACCTGTTAACTAATAAAAAATATTACAAGTAACAAGATTACTAGTAACACTTAGCGTGTGCCAATTCGCACGACCCCTCGCGTGTGACGCCTTACGACACGACTGTCATAATGAAATCCTTGCTTGTGTACTGAAGTCTAATCTGTGACTGTCTGCACGAATGGCCCAGTAGTTCAACTGGTCACCTTCGGACCTCCACCAATGAGGCGAAGCTTCTTTGTTTCAACCATGTCCGTCGCGATACAGGAATTATCGCATTATCCATTTTGTTTAAGTAAAATATATACCTAGATTATCTTTATCCATTAGGGACTATGCAGACGTGTTGTAAACCCGTACCGGCAACGCCATGCTAGCTTCATGGCATCTGCAATCCGGCAACTGAGAATTCGTATACCAGAAACCAATAACATATTGCATTAGCGGGCAATCTAACCCAACATTTAATAATTAGGCGCAAAGATAGAACAGACCGTTAATTATTTGTTTATAAAGATCCCCGCGACACATACGTTATACCAGAAATGCGTGCGGGAGTCGTATTTAAAATATGGTATAGAAAGATAGAAAATACTAATATTTTTTATTCAACTACTTTTAAAATTGGGTACTAACCATTGGGTGACCACATACAGACCATCAGGTTGCCAATCTCTCAAGATTAAATAGGCATATCACATTAAATAAAAAATCCTCTAGTGATATTGTCTCCAAGTGTACACGATACGACAGTACGATAGCGATCGGAGATATGGATGAGAACGAGTTTATTATATTAGCAGCACATGCGTAACTATTGTTAGTTAACGTTTCCTGTGTTTGTATCATCTTGGTCTCGTTTGTTGTGTGTTATCTTACGTAAACTGTTACCGAGTTGGATCGTGTAGCATGCGTATCGCATGAATATCGAGATAACAGTCTATTTCTTTACTGCCTTTATGGTGCAGCGACGAAAAATGCTCGGGTTTGATTGTCGGATCGGGCTACGTTTCAATGGTTTCTTTTTATAAGAAACCAGCTTTTGCGCGCGGCTACGCCCGCCTGGTATCTACTTCAATAAAAAGTAGCCTGTGTCCTTTCCCAGATTTTAAACTACCTCTATATCGAATCATGAATAGGTAACAGACAGACAGAGTTACTTTCCAATTTATAATATTATTAAGGATTCCCAGTAGAACGTAGTAACACGGTGTCTGGAAATGTTCCCGGTACTGCAACTGCTCGCCCCCAAATAAAACACAAAAAATCATACACAGACAGCAAGTCTGGTCGCCTCGCCCTACCTACCACTGCGCCGTGTGGTGTGGGTCCGGTTTGCACAGGACAAAACTAGTATACTCCACAAATAATTATGCCGAGTGTGGATAACCTCTGTGTCCATTTAAATGTCTGTAAAGTCCCTCACGATACAGGTAATCCTAGTGCAAAAGTTCTCTGTTTTAAGAAAATAAAGGGATTATACAAAATGATCATCAAAATACTAATTGCACAGCAAAATATGCTTACTAAAATATATCATAACGAGCACCTATTCGCCTCAAATCACTGCATGCCGTCTCGGAGGGGTTAGGTTAGGTTAGTTTCCTTCTTAAACCTACCCAAAAATAGGAGCCTCGCGAAGCGGGGCTCCGTCGACTTAGTTTGATCTCTTTAAATAAATATTTTGCTGTGCAATTAGTATTTTTGGTAAGCATATTTTCTGTGCAATTAGTCTTTTTGGTGTAACAAAGGCAAAAACTTGAGGAACAGTTAAATACTACCCGAATATAAATACCAAAATTTGTTCAAGAAAGATACCAAACTTACGTACTTATAAGTTTATCTGCCCTTTCTACAAAATACCGGCAATAAATATACCTATAACTATATTATGAAGTTGTTAACCACAATACTATCATGATCTAGTTATTTTTCGTTATAATAGCATTGTTGCGAGTTATGATCACATAATCCAATTCGTTAATGGTCCACGCACGCGATTCACAGGTGTATTCGCGGCTAAATGGCAACACTTAACGGTTCCGTGGATAAGGAATGTCGGGCACACGACACTAACGTAGACACACGATTTTGATTGTCTGACGATATTCTATAACAAAAAGAAAACCGACTTCAACTAGACAACAACTAAAAAGTAATAAAATGAGAACATCATCAGTGTAGTAAGATAATTCAGAACAACTGGTCAGAACTTGATCAAATTTAAATAGGACCACATGGGAAGTGCTAGCTTTCAAAGAATCATCAAAATAGGTTCATCTAGAAAAAATTTCTGAGCTAACACACATAAAAAAAACAATACAGTCGAATTCAGAACCTCCTTCTTTTTCTGAAGTCAGTTAATAATAATATTGTCTTATGTTGATGCGAATGTTATACATTACAATTAAACTATGTACTTTATTAAATTGTATTAAATTTAAATAATAGTAGATAATGTTATAATTCAAAATTATCTACTAAAAGTGTTTTCAAATAAACATCGCGACAAAATCCGTATAAACCAGTTTAATTTAAACGGTTAGATATAACTTAAATTATGGTAATATCTTGTCGATGGAACAAAAAGTTTATAGCCTGCTTTGCCAAATAGAAAGGTTCTCCTCCTGCCTTATCAGGGGAAAGTTTCTCGATAGAGATCCTTTCTTCTAACAAAGTAGAGCCCCAGTTTGTGTTCGTACAGTGACTAGGTTACCAAACTTTGGTAAATCATTGATATTTGGTTAGTTTACAACTCGTATGATTGTCATTGCCGGCGTTCTTATCGTTATAGCATAGTCAGATAGGCCGTTTGCTCTCTTGCCTTGTTAATATATCTTTTACTGTTTTTATACGAAATTTAGGTACCTATATATTATGACCTACAGCATTACATTCTTGGGATATAAAGTATCTTATATGTTAATCGAGTACATAGTCTATACGTCTGCCATATCTTATCCAAATCCGTGCTACGGTTTACAGAGTAACAAATATCAAAACATCTTTACAAAAATTCCTATTTCCAATATAAGAAGGAATTATAGGATTAAAAGGCCATCTCAGTTTTAAGAAAATAATCTGAGGGCGATTTGAAACCACATGCGTTTGAAACGCTAGACTAAAAATCGTTCATCAACCAAAACTGTCCATTGTCCTACAAAACGCTGACCGATTAGTCGTATATTACGCCTTAATATCATGTTTGGCAAGCGGACTGATGATCGCAATCTTCTTCTAACCCCTTAGTCATGTTACAAGACACCCACAGGAAGCGCTTGAGCCGTCTATTTGCAGCCAAATTGAGCGTGTCTATAGAAGGTGGCGACTGGTCCCCGAGGCGGATCGTTACGTACGTTCTGATACAAAGTAGATTGTCCTCGGTACGTCGTTTAACCAAATTGTATGCTTCTGTTGTGAACTAATGTTATATGTGTCAAAGTTTGTGAAGGTGTTTATGTGGGTGGATGTTTGAGCGTAAATAGTTTTAACCGGTGGATGTGCGTTACTCAATCAAAAGAATATAGTTTTTTATAAAGTAGAAATAATCACTTAATCGTACGGGACTTGACCAAATATTCAAACGACGAGTATAAAGAATTGGTTTTTGTTACTGGGCAAAACCATTTGTGAATCACACAATTTTTGTACAGTGAGGGATTCGACGCCACAACAGTCAGTCAAGTGGCATTGCCGAGGCAACCACGGTGGTCTCAAGTTTAATTCTCACCTCAGTGTTAAAGAAAGATTTCCGTAGTAGAGAGTATGATGCCAGACCTGTATAATGCCAGACTCTGCGCTGTCACTGAAAATTACCTACAGAAGTCTTCGTCCAAATAGAAAATTTTACTCGCTGTCTTCTGTCCAGCCGCAATCATATGCGTAGGCTTGTGGCACAAGCTTGACCAATGAGTCAAACATCTTTAAAATTATCTACAAAATAGATTCACTCATTCGTTTGGTACACACAGTGTCATTGAAAAGTCCTTCATTGTCAGCAAACACAGTGATTGGCCGCGCTGAGTGAATACTCCTTTGTGAGACTACCGGTCTCACAGCCCGTGGGCACGGCTTCACGTGAATAGCATCGAATCAAGGTCGAACGAAGCCATACACTATTATCGACAGTAGTTTCTTTTTTAAATGACGCATTTACGTACTAGACATACATTTTGTTAATTGCTGACTCAGCCAATTATCGAGTTTAGTTAAAATAGATACATAAATCAAATAGTACCAAACTAATCATTAAGGTGATTAGTTTGGTACTATTTGATATGTATTTGAATAAACAAAGCTAATCTTATGGGAAAGTATTTTAATACTAATTGCTGCTAACGTCATCATCCGTGACAATTCTATGGGAAACCATACCTGGATAAATAGTATCTTATGTGGTAATTAAGGGCATAGTCTATCTGTATGTCAAGTGTTATTCAAATTTGTTGTAGGTACGGCTTGTGACTGAGTAACAAACTGTCAATTGTCTAGGTTCGATTACCAATTAGGGAATTCTTAGTAGCTGCAGAGTCTAGCAATGCGATTGATAGACGATAATAAGATAAATCTTTGTATGCAATACCTATAGTTGTTTATTATACATACATATGGTAATACATATTTGCTTCGTGATACATGTGTAATGTGTATACAAATAGGGTAGTTGACTTATATTTTATTTATTATTTAAGCCAAATAGTAACATTACCCAAACCCGCAAATACAAGGAAAATTGAAATCAGCTTAAAATTAAATAAGATAAAAGGTTCTGGTAGTATGGGTAATTGTCAAATGACAAAAAAGGATGCACAATACAAACTGTAACGTAACTTCTTTTTAAACGCAGTTAAAGCAGCACTACACTCCTACTGTTTCTTTAATTTTATTATAAATATGCAGGTACCCGATATCCCTACTTTTCTTAACTCAACCAATTTTTATACTGCTCTCACAAAAAACTTCTTTTGATTACTATTTGCTCTTGTGTGTAAAATAATGTACAAAACCATACCACATTAGCAACTACCCTATTACGTCGATCAGAAGGGATGGTTTCATTTTAACCTTAAGCACACTCCCCCTGGGCGTACGTTACGACACCTTTCCTCAATGGTGTATTGCTATTATCATTTTAGCGGAAGCCACCATGACCTTGATCGCTGCCGGTTCAGAAGTATTGATCTTGCACGTCAGCCGAGAATATATTACGTATATTTTGTGTTACAAAACGCCGGCAGGATTATCTTTTATGGAACAGTTCGCTAATAATGGCATTAACGAAGTGGCGTGACGAAATTACACGGTTATCTGATCTTTCGTGTAAATAGTTTTTATATGTATTTTTATAAAGGTCTCAAACAAACGTACGGTTTGACTGATGGTAAGCGGTGCTGTATCCTATATTGCAACACCAGGGGTATCACTGGCGCAATACAAAGCGTGAAGGATCTAAACATGGGGCATAAGGAAACAAATGGGATATGTATGCGAGTCCCTACTCTAAGTAAAAAATACATGCGGGTCAGTCTTTGGGGACTGCCGATAGAAGTGAAAACTAAGTAACTAGCGTGCGGTGACGATGACGCGAGTTTCACGCTTTTTGTTCACCCAAAAAGTACAAATATATACCTACACAGTATACATATAGCTCTTGGAAAGCGTTCGGTGACGATAACGCGAGTTCCATGATTTTTGTTCACCTAAAAAGTGCTCAACGCGCTTAAAGAATTTTCACTTCAAAAACTCAACAGGCAGCAGTAACTATGCTACTTCTTTTTCGCGGGCGTCACCAAATAATTACCAACAACGGGTTGTTACATTCATAAAATGTACTTAATATTGGTGAATGCTATTCTATTGTAATTGTTGAGGTCGATATATCTATGGCTATAGTTATTATTACTGATCAACATGATAAAGAAGTATTGGTACAATTCGGAGCCGCTCGACTGGGAAATTACAGGAAAAACAACAATAGTTAGAATAATATCGCGTTTCCAAAGCCTTAAAAGCTATGAATCCGTAGTTTTTGTAAGCAATGAGCGACTGATGACTCAACTTCATCATAATTGCATGCAAATATAATTAATTAAAAAAACTGAATCTACGTGCCTTGCGTCCTTGACCATGCGTAGCAGTGTCGCCTTGTGCGCAACTGTATTCGAAAATAAATTCGAATACAATTATGCGCGGTACTAGGTTATGCTGGTTTGAAGTCGTCTTGTCGACCTAGTGTGAGTGAGTCTTAATACTCAAAGCAAGCAAACGATGGTAGACACAGTACCGGATTACCATCACGCTGACCGTACGCTTGACATCTTAGTAGGTTAAAGCAAAAACAACGGCAGGAGTTTAGTATTGCGAACGGTTTCTTATTGCAACTGTCCGTGTTGACAAGCTAAGAGAAAGTGATAGGCACCTTTTTTCAATAGGTAGCAAGTAATTTGTTATTTAGTTTACTAATTTGAGGTATTTTAAATCTAGTTTTAAAGTATGGCCATGTGTTTCTTACTCACATCTTCTCGTAGAGTCAACTTTTTGCCTGAATCTCGCAACTAACCTAATTAATGTAGATTTCGTAACTTAAGTAAACTCACTAACCATTTAACTTTTACGTTCATAAATGTTAATAATTCTGTTATTTTGTGACCTTAATGAACAAATGTGTTTTTACTTTAACTATACCTAACTGTAAAGAGGCTGCATCTATACTTTTATTTGACTCATATTTCTGCGTCTATTTGATTCATATTTTAAGTTATTACCTTATCTATACTTCTATACTTAATATTATAAAGCTGAAGAGTTTGTTTGTTTGTTTAAAAGCGCTAAACTCAGGAACTACTGGTCCGAATTGAAAAATTATTTCAGTATTGGATAGCCCATTTATCGAGGAAGGCTATAGGCAATAGGAGCAGAGCATTCATGAAAATGTTGCAAAACGGGGCAAATTCTCGTATGTGAAGCAGACGAAGCTGCGTGGGTCAGCTAGTTATTTCATAAAATCTGATACCAAATTTACATGTTAAAACTGAGATATCAATATATTTATTTTTAATTACAGCAATTAGAGAGCCACTTTAACGTAAACAACTTATTTCATACTCAACAATATGGTTTTAGAAAGGGTCGATCTACAATAGATGCGGGTGTTACACTTTTAAAACATATTTTTGCTGCTTGGGAAAATTCGCAAGATGCCATTGGCGTATTCTGTGATCTCTCAAAAGCCTTTGACTGCGTTGAACATCAAACGTTATTGCGAAAGCTCAGGCATTATGGAATTCGAAATGCTGCACTCGACCTCGTTAGTTCTTACCTAAGCGATAGATTACAACACGTTGAAATCAACGGAAGTAGATCTTCTGGATTACCAGTCGCAATGGGCGTGCCACAGGGCTCAATTTTAGGACCCTTTCTGTTTCTAGCGTACGTGAATGATTTGCCGTTCTTCGTACAGAATTTGTGCGACATTGTATTATTTGCTGATGACACATCACTTATTTTTAAAGTAGACCGTAAGACACCAAATTTACAGGGTGTTAATTCTTCACTCGCGCAAGTCCTGGACTGGTTCACGGCGAATAATTTACTACTCAATTCAAAAAAAACAAAATGTATTAAGTTTACATTGCCTAATATAAAGAGTCCTAGCATAAACGTTAATTTAAATAATGAAACAGTAACATTTGTACAATCCACAGTTTTCTTAGGCATTACTTTAGATGATAAAGTTCAGTGGGGCGCTCAAATATCGTGTCTTGCAGGGAGACTTAGTTCAGCAGCATTCGCGGTTAGGAAAGTAAGACAGCTTACTGATATAGATACTGCAAGACTAGTATATTTTAGTTATTTTCACAGTGTTATGTCCTATGGCATACTATTGTGGGGTAAGGCAGCTGATATTGAAACAATTTTCATTCTTCAAAAGCGTGCAGTACGTAGCATTTATAATTTAGGCCCACGAGTTTCCCTGAAAGAGCGTTTTAAAGAAATTGGTATACTTACTGTTGCGTCGCAATATATATTTACGAATATTATGTTTATAAAACATAATATTCACTTATATAATAAGAATAGTGATATTCACAACTTAAACACTAGAAATAAGCATAAGTTGGTAGGTCCGTATCATCGTTTACATAAAGTTCACAATTCATTTGCGGGACTCAGTATACGCTTTTTTAATAAACTACCGATTGATATTATAAATTTACCTTTACTAAAATTTAAAAGTGCTGTTAAAAGTCAGCTTATCCGGAAGGGCTATTATTCAATCAATGATTACTTAAATGATAAAAACTCATGGAACTAGTTGCTTGTTTCATACAGGATTCAAACAATGTATGTATTATATAAGTCAATTTAGTTATGTGAAGGTACTTCGTGTTTATTTGGTGGTGTTAAAGTATCTTTCTTTTCTTTTAAACAAACTTTATAAGTAATAACGTAAATTTTGTTTTAACTACATTTAGTCACGAACTACCTTTTCATGTCACAAAGTGTAAGTGTATGCGTCCTCATGCCATACTATTGTCTATTACAAATGGCTACGTACTGATAAATATGATTTCAAATCTCAAATGCTTTTTACATAATATTACCAACTTTTCTTTATTTTAGAATTTAGTTTTATATGGACAGTGACATATGGCATAATGACTGCAACACCTGGTACATAAATGAGTTGTAAAATACTGAAATTATAAGTTGATGGCGATTTAAAAGAGTGGCCTTGAGTTTCTTGCAGGTATCTTCTCATAGGCTCAACCTTTTGCCTGAACCTTGCAACTAACATAAATGTAAATTCAGTAAATATAATAAACTCACTAACCCATTTGACGTTCATAAGTGTTACTTTGTGACCTAAGTGAATAAATTATTTTTGACTTTGACTTTGACTTTTCATAGGACCATCCAAACAAAAATTTCAAGCCATAAATGAAGGTCAAAGACTGCATCAAAAATGTATGCCGTGGGAGACTGCTGCCTAAAACGAGTGTCTCCATAATGTAGGTTTGTAGGCTTTAGTGTGTAGGTACCTACTATGCATGCGAGCACACAACTATATGAGAGACACTAACAGATTTACAGAAACAGTTTAGAGAGAGACGGAAGAATAATCACTGTGACCATTAACATATAAATAATAGCTATTTACACTACCCATTCGTATTTAATACAAGTTATGTATCAATATTCGTTCGTTTGAGCTTTATGATTAAACTAGATGTGCCCGCGGTTTCACCCGCGTTTATAGTTACTGCGCCGCCCTCGTGGATCGTAGCGTGATGTTACAAAACCTTGGCCTTTCACGATAAATAGGCTATCCAACACTAAAAGAATTTTCAATTCGAACCAGTAGTTGCTGAGATTACCGCGTTCAACCAAACAAACTCTTCAGCTTTATAATATTAGTATAGATAACGCATAAATATGTTAGCGTTAATTGGTCAAATTTATATGCTTATAACGTTTTCCAATATACGCAAGCATGTTTTTAAAATAAGACTGGTAATTCCTAACAACTTAGGCTTAAAAACATACTAAACTAAACATAATTTTTTTAATAATATTTCTATAAATTGGCAAATGCCGCAAATAATACATACGCCAATAGAAGTAATAATTATCTCTTTCCAACTTGGTAATAAGAGAAATAGATAAGTATATTAAGTCTAATATGTAAACATTTCAAAGTTACATAATATTACAATTGTAGAATTGCCCGACTTTTTGATTCTCGTTGATAGGTTCTTTACGTAGTGTACAATTTAATATACAAAACCATATAACGAAACGCGTCCGAACACTTCGTATGCAGTCTCAGTCCATAACCACTCGGCCTTTTACTTTGTGAAGCTGGATTAAGTTGTAATAATACAGTATAATGCCAAGAAAAAGATCTCAAGACACGGCCGAGATTCTTCACATTAAGATTTCATGTTAGTGCCTGTGCCCCAGAAGTCAAGGCTGCTGCGCAAACTCCTAAGTAGTTGCCCGGGCTCACGTGCATAATACTGCTAAATGGCCTACTTGTGTATACGAACAAGTATATTGTTCCGCTCGTGAACTTAGGGTTAGCAAGTTAACTGGATATCTACTTGTATGTATGGGCAAATCACCTAGTGTTTGACTTAAAACAGACAGCAACTAAATACCTTTAAGACTGAACAATTACTTGGGATTATATTTAAGTGTTAAAAAAGCACGCACGCTGCGATTTGATCGTGCAAAAGTAAAGCGTTGTGTACAGCTGTTTCCCTCTAATTCTTGTTATCCCAATGCTAGAATGCCGAAATAAAACCACTCGTACCTATAAGGGTATGAGTGGTTTATTTCGGAGAGGCACCACCTCTCGCTCGCAAGTCCAATGCCTTATCCATTCAGCAACCTTCGCGTTAACCGTTACATACATAGACTCACAGCCTATATTTACATTACACCACCATTTGGCCAGCTGTGGTGTTAGATCCATCCCACCCAGTAAAGGCGATTCTATAACCGTCTAAGCACAGGCTTCGTGCTGCTACTGCAAATGTCTATATAGAAAATCTCAATAACATTTTGCGAACCCAAGCCCTCATGCACAGCAGTCGTATTCACTGCCGCTGCACCTTTGTGGCGCTATAGCATTGTAGTAAAAAAGGGAAAGCTAATTCTCGATAACTGGTAACCCTGAGCTATCCTTTGAAGCGAAAGCGTGGCGTTATATAGAGAGTTGAATGCCGTTTTCCTGCCTCTAGTAATGGACCAATTATATTTGTATGTAAAAGCGAGGATTATTAGCCTCCTTGTGTGTTCTCGGTAACGGCACTTTGCCGCCATTTATATCAATATAGTAGCTTCTGTAAATACCTATATTAGACACCAGTATTATAGCGCGTAATTCGCGTATTAAATTATTAATTATTAGTAATTCGCGTATTATATAATTAAATTTCGTTGGTAATAACTAATTGCGATAAGCATGAAATAGATTTTAAAAATAAAGGATACTGTATGGTTTATGCCAACTGACGTTGTCTATGGTAGAGTTTTAATATTAAGGGAGCGCTTAAATAGGCTGTGTTGATGTAACATGTACCTAATTAACGTGTTATTCAGACAATGTTGCGTTAATGTGTCGAATATTTATTATTATGCATTCTAGTTATAATAAGTTCCTAGATGCAAGCCTATAATAACCTAAAAGAGCTTAGTGGAAGTGTTTTACACCCACATTTTCTAGCTATGGGCTTAGGACGCGAGCCTTAAGCCGTATATCGGTTGCACTGCCGGACTACGTACAGCTACTTAGAATTTCCTCATAGTAAAATTGAATAACACTGCCCTGACCCGAGCATTAGACAATGCTAATGCCACGGGAGCAACAAGACAATATTTCTAATATGTCATTGTTTACTATTTATTTTTTACAATCTCTATATTCTGTCGTTTAACGACCTGAATGCTGAACATTCAGATGATTATGGTCTATACCTAAATAAAAAACTGTTGCTTTTATGATATAGAATTAGATCCACAACAACATACCACGCTATACAAATTCATCAGACCGTTAATTTTCCTTTTAAATTTGGAAATGAATTCACATCTATTATGTGAATTCGTTCAATAGATACATACATGTAAAACGAGCTTGCACCGTAATAAGTGGTTTGTATTTGTAACTAGATTAACATTTCGAAGGACTTTCTGACAGTCTAAAAACTATATGTAATCCAAGATTTTAATTACACATATATGCTCCGTACTATGGTTCAATATGGTCATCTTTACGGAGGTTAAAATGTCATCTACCAACATGTCATCCCATTATAAATAGTAGTCATATAGTATGATCATGCTCACTCATATTGAAAAATTGTATACGATCGTCCTTTATCTTATGTGTCAGCTCAGTCTTCCTAGCGTGGACATTTTCCCGCGATCTTAAAGGATCACATCAATGATTTAAACTTTACAAATTCTTATCCAATATGATGCATGTACAATTACGTTAACAAATTGTCTATGTAATTATAGTCTTAATTTAGGCAAGGATCCGTCGTACATTTCTTGTATTTAAATTGCTGTTCATGTGTCCAGGACTGTCCATCTATAATGGATATGATTACACAAATCTACTTAAGTTTATCTCAATCCTAGTACATAATAGTGTTGATGCCCTAGACACAAAACCTTCGCACACATGAATCATGAACTTGTTCCAGCGACGCTAAATACACAAGCGGAGTGTGAAAAGCGTGATATTCTGAATAGTGTTGTGTTTCCACCGCCATCCCACTTTGGCCGAGTTTGTCGAATATCATGTAGCCTCACTTAGCTCCTTGTGCACATACACTAACTATATGTGTGTACGGATCATGTGTCTGATGCATTGTTTTCTCTTGTCGCCAGCCGAACGAAGGAGCGGACAATCAGGTACATAACGTGACGTACTTCTGTGTTGTGTTTAGTTGGTTTTGTTTTGTGTGGTGGAGGATATTATGGTCATAAATCATAAGATTTATAGATATGATCAGCCTTACTTATAAAAATATCCCTAACTAATACTTAGCTGCCTCTCAATTGAATAGCTCTCAAGTCGTAGATCGATGATTAATGTTTAATTTATAGTCAATCGTTATTATTATTACTTAACTATTCAATTAACACTAAATACTGAGTAGCGTTTATATGTGAGACTTTTCTGATTAGTCGTTAAGTAATACTTAGCTATTTAATATTTGAGAGTGAATTATAAGTAAGGCCGTATATGTTTGAATTAATAATCAAGCTCTTAGTACTATTATAGTTTTAGCTACGGATGTCTCACGTTTTAGCTTCATTACTATTTCACAATTTTGCCATAATATTTGTTTTCAGTTTAGTTTTCATCATTGTCGCATAAACCACAATTTTCATTCCTTTTCATTGTATTTATATTTAATTGATATTTTTTTTAATAACTGTCACGTTATCGTTCGAATCATTTAGTTTTTCTTAGCGTCTAACAATGTTTTTTTGAAACCCTCCATAAATCCATCACACGGCCATGTCACAAAATTCCACTGAACTTCTCTATCACAAAATGTCACCGGCACATCTATCATATTCACTTTTAATAAAAGAAAGGTCAGAATAATGTATACTGACCTTTCTTGTCACGTCACAAACCAATATCTTAGTTAAATAATTTTGCTCCTTAATTAGTGTGTATTGTCCTTAGAGAATATCTAATTTAATTTGCACAGTAATGTTTGAAAAAGGCACTGGTGGAGATGAATCTCAATGCATGACACTTTAGGGTAGGACTAGATTCGGCGGCACGGGTACTGTGTTCTGGAAGGAGACTATGGCCTTCGGCAAAAGATTACAGAAGGGTTATTTAAGGGTGATCCAAACTATACCCAATTCAATTTTAAAACAGTATAATTATGTCAGTTCCTTTAACATACTAACTTTTATACAAACCTATTATAATAAAGGCCTTGGATCGCAGACATAAGTACAGATAAACCAATAAAATACCATAATATTTTCTGGTTTCTAGGTACAACTACCAAAAGACATGGCCGGAAGTTTAAATACTAAAGGGTTTTCAAACATTTCCAGTTGTTCACCGCAAGCGCAACACACCTGCACGATGGTCGACGAGCGCACCCGCCTGACTCAGGCTTCTCGGAGCCAGTCAACAACAACATCAGCGAGGACAATAACAACGGGCCGATCTCGCTGCGGGAGATGCAGAACATCGCCAACAACAACGCGGCGGCGTACATCGTCAGCGAGAACGAGGAAAGGAACAGGGTCAGCAGGGAGTCGGTGGTGGAGTTCGAGCCGCTGCCGACTGGCATCAGGGTCGCGGATCCTTTAGAGCATTGCGCTGATTGGTTCGGTTAGTATACTCTTTATTGGTAACTCTTTAACAGCTGTCAGGCTATTTAAAAATGGAGAAAACGATGTGGAAGCTACCTCTAGACGTTAACTGCCCCTGCGCCGCTGTCACCAAGCGTCCACGAACAATAGGTTATCTTATTATACCTGCTGTGTAGCGTTTAAAGTGTTAAGCAAGATATTCATATTAACTCGTGTTTATGGCATTGCAAGATCGGGTATAGAACAAATTGAAAGATAATTGTAGCAGCTTCATAAATGTGTGTTTTTACGAATGCGTGAATTCGACGATGCGGCAGTGTTACTATTACTGCAACAGTAAATGCTTTCCATCAGGCGAGCTGTATGTATGTTTATTTGTCACATTGCTTGGATCCTGTTATGAAATTCTGAATATTCGTACGGAAATTACAACAGCGGCCAGTAGGACCTGGAAAATAGCTGGCGAAATGTGGGTGCAATACATTTCTGCTTACTCTTTCGTGTACACACTATGTAATGTCCTGTACATTGATTGATATATCTACGTGGCATAAAAACAAAGCTACAATACGACAGTATATTTCTTACCAAACTATAAATTGGACGGTAATACAATTATGTAATTGAGTTCCTAAGTCCATTTGGTATGGCAAGCCGTATTAGGGCGGCACCAAGGCGAGGCACAGCCAATAATAATTCCGCTTATATCCACAAATATGTCTATTTAAATTACTTTTTCCTTAACACCCACAAAACGATATTACATTTACTTAAAACCCGCAAAAATTGTCATCTACACATAATTTGTAGGAAACGAAAGCTTCTAAATATTTGGGCCCAAGTCCCGTAATCTCGCGGATCCAGCTTATTGAAATATCTAACTTGATTTCATTATCTTAATTTCGATCTTATGTCCTTAGAAATTAGATCAGTTTTCGACTGCGGTATTTTTCGCAGTTGTATTGTTTCTTAGCGTCGAGTGGACGGCTATTGTAATCGGTCGAGTTCCCATGACCGATGACTATCGCTACTTAGCTGAGTATAGATACTAGGATAATGATCTAAGGTGTGGGCACGTGCGGTTGCTTAATCGTTTATTGGAAGCTTGTAATCAGAATAGATGTGTATCCATGATAGGATAGGCAGAGATAGCCAGTCATGTTTTAGAACCCACATAATAGAAGAAACGAGTCTATTTTCGACTTTATTAAATAAATTTACAGGTTACGTCTGTTACTTAAAATTGTTTAAGACAAAGACTGACATGTATACAAACAAATAGAAGGTTAGGTAGGTTATATTTATATCATCTATATATTAATATGTGAAGCAAAATCTTTGTACCCCTTTTTACGAATATAGCGTGGACGGAGGAGTATGAAATTTGGCACAGTTAAAGTTTATATGGAGAAGGAGTGGCGAATCCTAATATTTTTATAAAATATGCATTATAAATACATTAAATTAATGAGCACTACACGCACACAACCATGCATTTGACACACGCAGTCGAATTGCGTTCGAATTATTTCGGTATTGTTCGTCTGACGTCGTACAATTCTTCGTAACTATAGTTACATATACATTATTATATGTAATAAAGAAAAAAGAAAACAAATTAGCAAGCTTAGAAATATCGTCAATGAAAGAGTATAGTTAAGTAAATAATAATTTGTTTGAAAAAGATAGGTAAATTTACCTGTGTAGGCTTGGCGAAATCTACATGTAATGTGATTATAAGGGTAAAGTTATGGTCAATAAAACCTTAATAACGATCAAACTTAATTTAAATCAATTATGGTCGAATTTTGACCACTTGGCAACCGCTAGTATATAGTAATGGTAAGTCTAGGTGTCCGTCGTTTCAATGCTTTAAAGGACCCACTACACTGGTATTATCTCTAACACGGATGTAGTCTTTTGAAAAAGTGTTCTAATTATTAAATATATTGTACTTGAATCTCTATCCTATACTTGAAATTCATTCTATTAGAAACTTGTATTGGTTGCTTACTAACTGTTTATTGTAAACTCGTTACCGAACGCACAATACTTGTGAAATATGTAAATTGCATGCAGGCACAAAGAAAGCCACTTTCATATTTAACCATAGAGATAATATGTTCAGCCTCGTTTTACATTCCTTTACGCGCTTTTGCGTCGTGTAAGGCATGTTATCAATCAAATAGTATACGGGACGCCTCATGTATACCTGCTAATATTGTACCTAACGCTGAAGAGATTTTTGTTTGTTTTAACGCCCTAAATTCTGGCATTACCAATCAAAATTTAAAAATGTTTTTATATATATGGGCTATCTAAAATAACGCTACGATTCTTTGGAGTGGTGCGGGTAAATCCACAGGCTATAGCTAGTCTATGCCTGTATCCGCTTAGACTACAGTTCGCCAACGGCTGTAACGTGGCCTAGATTTTAAGTTTAATCCCAAGCTGACAAACTTTGAACACCAAATCAATATAGGTAATCCCATTCGAGGATACACGCGTTAGTGTATGTATTAAACACAAGACCTTTCATTATTTAAAACTAGTTTATGCCCGCGTTTTCGCTCGCGTTTTTTTACATTTTGTCAATAAACTTCTATCCCTCGAGAATAACTGAACTTTTTACTGGATACAAAGTACCCTATGTCCTTTTCTGTACCCCTGACAACGTGTATGCGAAATATAATGATAATCAGTCTAGTAGTTGAGGCGTGAAAGCGTAACAAATAAACAAACTCACGTCCGCATTTATAATATTATTAGCGACCCGCCCCGGCTGCGCACGCGCACGGTTAGTACAAAATCTAAACAAATTATACACCTAAGCCTTCCTCATGAATCACTTAGTCAATTAGTGAAATCTGTTTAATAGATTTTGAGTTTATCGCGAACAGACAGACAGACGCGGCAGGGGACTTTGTTTTATAATATACGCTTAAAATTAAAGCTATATCGTCGTAGGTATGCTTTAACAAGCCTTACGTATAAATATTTTGCGAGTTATTTGCATTAACATTGAATGTTTGGTTGCAGGCGACGATGATTTCCCCCGCGATCAGTTGCAGTACCTCAGAGAAATTGGCAGAGGATGGTTTGGGAGAGTAAGTATACAAAAATATTTACATTTAACATTTACAGCGAGTCTGTGTATTATACACATATAATTTGAGTAGTTTCTCAATTCGACACGTTTGAAAAAGTTACCTCGTAGAGCAAAGGTACCATTTTGAAACGGGGAAGTATAAAAATTCGTTTAATTAATTTGGGAAATTAGTTATGAGATAACATACATAATAGTAGCGATAGCCTAGTGGGAGACCGTTGAACTGCCGCGCAGAGGTCTCGAGTTCGAACCCAAGGAGTGCTTCTCTGAGTTTTCGAAGTCATATGCGTATTAAAAACATTTAATTATAGCTTGCTTTAATGGTGAAGGAAAATATCGTGAGGAAACCTGCATCTCTGAGAGTTCTCAATAATGTTCTTGAAGATTTGTGAAGTCTGCACTGGGCTAAAGTGGTGGATTGCGGCCTAACCCTTCTCACACTGAGATGAGGCCCGTGCCCAGCAGTGGGACAGTTTAATATAGGGCTGATATTATTATAACATACATAGAATTAGGAACCTTCTAAATCTACAATAATCACTTCATTATACTGTTGTTTAAAACATCCAGCAGGTAGCTAAAGTTATTTCTTTCACATATTGATATTTCGCTTGTGCTCAGTGCGGTTGTAATATACTAAAGTCTGCATTTCCTCATGTATGTGTGCCCAAATGAGACACATTAAGAACAAGGGAGTTGGCTTATTAAGCCTGCTTCACTTGCGATTAGGCCAGGTCTTAAAACCGAAAATCCGGACAGACCAGCCAATTTAGCGGGCGATTTGGGTAAAAGCGCCGGACCACCTTAATTTAGTCTTCGTATAAGACGACATTTTTTTAGGGTAGGACAGTGCTAGTCTGCTTGCTTGCGCAAGCGATACAAGGGGACACAAATTGGAACAGAAAAAGAAATTGCTCAAATTTAAAAATCCTAACAGAACCTGGACAACCCGAATACCGTCTAATTTGACCGCACACGCAACCAAAAAGCCTGACTGTGTCCGGCTTTATCCGGACCTCTGAAACGCAACTTGCAATATAATATACGTATATTAATTATATAATAATTTAACCTAAATAAAACTCTTGTAACATTAACTCGTCTTTCTCATAGGTTGTCGAAGGGGAAATTGAAGATTCCGGCGCCACTACCCCGGTGGCTGTGAAGATTTTGAACCAGAACGCGAGCTTAGAGGACAAGGCTCGGTTCCTAGATGAGGCTCGGATGTACCGGGACGTGCGCCATGAGAACGTGCTGGCGTTCCTCGCCAAATGTCTGCAAGAAGAACCTTGGATACTGCTGTTTGAACTTTGTTCTATGGTGAGCATTCTTCTGTATCCTTAGAAGACTTTATTACAGGCTAAATGGTAAGAATGCTTGCCACACTTGCTACCAAAATGGCAAACAGCCATGCAATTCGTCTGATGGTGGGAAGTAACTACCAAAATAAAATACTATATTTTTTTATGTACACCTTGGGAGCTTAACAAGCGGTTACTTTTTTATTGTAATAAATATAGCTAAAGTTGATTTATATTGTTTGCTTACGATTAATATTATTATACGGTGCTTTTAAATATATTAATACGTAGTTTATTAAAAAAACGTATACCGAGTCCCGCAAATGCATTGTGAACTTTATGTAAACGATGATATGGGCCTACTAACTTATGCTTATTTCTAGTGTTCACGTTATGGATATCACTATTCTTATTATATAAGTAAATATTATGTTTAATAAACATAATGTTAGCAAATATATATTGCGACGCAACAGTAAGTATGTCTATTTCTTTAAATCGATTTTTCAGGGAAACTCGTGGTCCTAAATTATAAATGCCAAGTACTGCACGCTTTTGAAGAATAAAAATAGTCTCGATATCAGCTGCCTTGCACCACAATAATATACCGTAGGATATGACACTGTGAAAGTAACTGAAGTATACTAGTCTCGTAGTATCTACATCAGTAAGCTGTCTTACTTTTCGAAGGTACTTACGTACACTAAAAACAGAAAGAGTCCTAAAATTGAGCCCTGTGGCACGCCCATTGTGATTGGTAATCCAGAAGATCTACCTCCGCTGATATCAACGTGTTATAGTCTTTCGCTTAGGTAGGAACCAACTAAGTCAAGTGCAGCATCTCTGATGCCATAATGCCTGAGTTTTCGCAACAGCGTATGATGATCAACGCAGTCAAAAGCTTTAGAGAGATCACAGAATACGCCAATGACGTCTTGCTAATTTTCCCAGGTACTGAATATCTGTCTTAAAAGCATAACACCCGCATCTATCGTAGAACGGCCCGTCCTAAAACCATATTGATCTGCATGAAATAAATTGTTTACACTAAAGTGTCTCTCAAATTGCTGTTAATATAATCTTCTCAAATATTTTACTAATAGCAGGTAATATTGAAATTGGCCTAAAATTACTAGGGTCACCTTTGCATCCATTTTTAAATAAAGGTATTAGTTTACTACATTTAATGCCCACATCAATGCATTCGTTGAATATTGCGGCTAGGTGTTGCGCTATATTAACAATAATACTTGCAACTAATTCTACAGAAATACCCCAGAAGCCGGCAGATTTTTTTTAATAAAGCGATTTATTCGATTTTGAAGATTGATGATGAGACGGTATTATTAGTATATTTTGAACATTATAACAAAGATGTTGCTATTGCCTTGCAGGATCTCCAACAGTATCTTGTGGTGAATCGTCCCAAGATGGCGATACTGAACGACAGTGGAGTGCCGCTGCGCATCATGTGTGACGTCACCGCTGCGTTGGCGCACTTGCACTCCAGAGGATATTTGTATGGGTTAGTATCGCTTTGAAGTATTTTAGTTTGCTAGTTTTGGAAAGTAGATGTGGGTTAGATTAGGATTTAATGGCAAACCCCTCCAATCCCCTATTTCGTGGAGAGGTATGTGTCAATGCATTCCCCCAGGCAAAAGCAGGATTCAAATCACGAAAAAAATATCACAAAGAAAAATGCCACTTTCTGTTAGGTGAGAAACCAATCGGCTGTTGATTGACTTGGGTCAACCAAAATTGTAATGCTTATAATAATTCCTTCGATAGCGTTCTATGAGCTATTACAAGCATCTTAAAAAAATCGCGAATTAATTGGTCTTGTTTAACTTTGATTTGATTCCGAGAGGATGCATGTGTGTATCTCTCCTACAGAATGTGTACGTGAACTTTAGCTCTTTTGCTATTGAGAATTTTCTTGTAGAATGTCCAATATATTTCTAAAAAGCTATTTGCAAGTCTTTTAATTGACATAATCAATAAAAAAAATTGACACGTAAGGAAGTAGACATCGATCCGTTACTGTATGTTTATAGTGAAGAAATTCCTTCGTTTTGTATACAGGAGTGTATGGAGCGGTGCAGTTCAGGTGCGCGGGAGTGGCGAGCGCGCGCGCGCAATGCTGGGCCGCTACTGCAGCGCAGAACCGCCGCGCGACTTCGCCGCGCCGGAGACGCGCACGCACCCGCCCGTCTACACCGTACGTATACTACATTATCATCTCTATTACTACTGCAGCGCAGAACCGCCGCGCGACTTCGCCGCGCCGGAGACGCGCACGCACCCGCCCGTCTACACCGTACGTATACTACATTATCATCTCTATTACTACTGCAGCGCAGAACCGCCGCGCGACTTCGCCGCGCCGGAGACGCGCACGCACCCGCCCGTCTACACCGTACGTATACTACATTATCATCTCTATTACTACTACTAATGACTAGAGGTATTGTATTTCAATAATGTTCCAATACAACTGTGTTCAATGCGATATTTGACATGATCATGGACACAACGTCCACACTTATGTGTCGTATTAATGTGCATCAATTATATATAATTGATGATGAAAGACTTAGAAGCTAGCAAAGAATGCTATTCTCGCACAAAATTTCACAATCCATATACAGGATGTCCGGTAATTAATGGATAACCTGGAAATGTCTTATAGTGGAACTGAAGGCAGTTCAGAAAAATAAATGAAAAGTATCCTGTATATGAACATTTAATATTATATCATCAAGAAGAAAGTACTTAAATTTACAATGTAATTATTCGGTTCCAGGCCAGCAGTGACCTGTGGTCTCTCGGCACGCTGGTGTGGGAGGTGTGCGCGTGGGGTGCCGCACCCACTCGCCATCCGCCGCCGCTGCCGGACCTGCCATGCCCCTATAGAAACCATTTGTAAGTCTTATTGCTTTTGTCCATTATTTTACAATAGATTATTAACCTTTTTAGAGGCCAGCACTCACCCTATAAGTTTCACAAGAAATTATTCGTGTGCCCGTAGCTATTCACAGCTATTGTTGACTCGTCGTAATCGCTCAGCACACACATTCGAAAAAAAAAACATATATTACACAACTCAGATGCGAGTTCTGGGCACATGAACGATCGGTCGACTTATACATAGGGTGAGTGCTGGGCACTGAACGAGTTAGGAGAGGTAACAGAGGCACTTTTGTAGTTTTTTGAGTATTTGCTAGTGTGTACTCGTGTAGTCGCTTCGCGTATAAAGGAAGACTATTGGTCTGGTATTGTTCAACAAAATGTTGTATCGCCCTCAGATACCAAGTAATGCAACTGTGCTGGAACCCGTCTCCTGAAGCGCGGCCCACGTCGGCGCAGGTGCACGCGCTCATCCACCACCTGTACGCCACGCCGCGCGCGGCCGAGGCCGAGGCCGAGGGCGCGGGCGGCGCGCCGGCGCGGCACTCGGCCGACTTCGAGCAGCGCTGGCAGCGCCTCAAGCCCAACAACATCCCCACGCGCGACGAGCACCGCGCCCTCGTGCACGCGCACGCGCACGCGCACGCGCACCCGCCGCCCGACGACGCGCTCGGCGCCGTGTCCCGCTCCAGCAGCATCATGTCCGACAAGGAGCCGCTCGACGCGCAGATCAAGTCCGAGAGCCTCACCAACCTGCACGGCTCGCTCGAGGACGTCAGGAACATCTACCTCACGCACAACGAGCTGGCCGCGCTCGACTGCCACCAGGGCAACATCGCCCTCGACGACGCCCGGGAGAGGGAGCAGGACCGCTCGGACGCCTCCGTGGACCCCTGGCTCAAGGATATCATAGCCGGCAGCCAGGACGATGTGAGCTATTACAAGGATGTCAGTGACGTAATAAAGAATCTCGATAACATACTGAACTCGGAGAAGACTTCGAGCTCGGAGTCGAGCCATCAGGCCAGTCCCTCGAGGGATAATCTTAGCCTGGATTGCAAGAAGGATTACCCTATGCAGTCCAGCATGGTTAAATCGCCGGGTATCACGAATTTCCAGAATATCCTGGATACAGGTTTTAGCACGAAAGAGGAGGATGAAACTGGCGAGGATGACGAAATCGATCGAGATACTATTGGCACGCTGAGCCACTCGTTCGAACGTCACAGCGAGGTCGACACGACCAGTCAGCACACGTTAGAAAACCTCACTCCCGATACGCCAATTAAAGATGTAGATATCGTAAAAAATCTGGAGATACAAGTCGAAGTGAATCATCCTAAGGATTACGTAGTTGATAATGTTCATGATATTGAATTGCCAAATGAAATAGTGAGTAGTGTAAGTGAAATACCCAAGCTGAAGGAATTATGTGTAGCGTCAATACCTAGTGCTAGTGATAAACAATTTGTTAGAAAAGACTGTCAAACATCATGTGATAGTAATCTAAAAAGTACTGATTATAAGGAAGAAACTAAGTCAATAGATGATGTAGTTAAAGTGAATGTTACACCTCATGAAGTAGAAAATAAGAAAAATAAAGATGATCTGATTACAGAAGTAGTAAATGATATTGTCTTGCCTAAAACGGTGGATAAAATAACAAGTACGAAGCAAGAATCGCACGATAATCTGCCTGATGTCAAGGAAGATAGTAAAGTAATAGATGAAGGATCTATGACAAATGATGTTAGTATAGCAGAAGTCCTAGCTAGTGATCTCATAAAAGAAAAACCCGAAATAAATTGCCTAGAAGAAGATAGATTAGGAGAAGATGTAAAAGATTTAAAGTCGGAACAGACACCTGTATCAGTACAAAATAAAAATAACCTGAGTACTAACACGAATATAAAAGAGACTGAAACACCGTTTGTATTAAAGGAAGAGAAAACAGCGCCCTTGCCACCTGAAATAGTACAAAATAAATTTAAGGAAGAAAACGACGTAGAGAAAGCAGTGGCTGTTGGCAATATCATCCCTGATGATACAATTGCTAAAGAATCTATTGTAAAACAGGAGGCTAGTGATGAAATTATTGCAGCTGAAGATATGACTGAGGAAGATCTAATATCGGATCATGAAGTTAACGATTACGAAAAGAATACTGTTTCTGAAGTTACTGAATACACAAAATGGATTAACTGTGCCAGTACTCCAGAGAGAGTGCAAGAAGTTTCAGATATTAGTAGATTAAAACATGACTTAATAGCTAAACGTAAGCATGCTCGACATGAGCATACTTTTAAAAGTGTAAATGATAATGACTTTGAAGTTATCATCCAAAAGGAATGTCTAGAAGCGCCTGTTGCCGAATCACTAAAAATTTCAGATAGTAAAGATTTTTTAGAAGATCCTCTTGTTAAAGATTCTTTAAAAGAAGGCAATGAGGTGTTATCAGAAGAAATGACAGGTGAAATTGAAATACCAGTCAAAGAATCAGAATTAGTTGATACGGCTGAAATTAATTATTCTACGAAACAAGATGAAAATGATTTTTTTGAGAGTAAACTAATTACAGAAACTCCCAGTACCTCAGAAAAGTGCGAACATACTCTCATAGAAGTAACAGAAACAATATCTGATAATAGTGATAATGATCTCACAGAAATTATCGGCAATAATAAATCAGATCTAGATTATATAAACCTTGAAAAACAAGCAAACAAACCTTTAGTATTAGTTCCGTCTTTTCCAATGAAAAGTGTAAAAGACGACCTAGGATTTAAGAATACCGAGATAAAAGAAAACAGTATAGGTACAGTAACTAAAGGAAAAGTGAATATTGTATTTGAAGAACCATCTGTATATAAATCCATAGAATTAGATCAAGATATTGTTACTGGGGAAGATGACAGTGACAAATCACCTGTTAAAGAGCTAACAAAATTTCAACAATATATAAGTGTTGATTCAACAGACAAACCGGTAGTTGAACAACTCGAACACATTAGTGATGTTCATTCTGCAGAAAAGCCAATCATTAAACAACTACAAGTTACAGATGATATTCTTGAACAACTACAACGTATAGGCGAAGTTCATTCAACAGAAAAACGAATAGTTGAACAACCTCAACATACAAGTGATGTCCATACAATAGAAGAACCAATCATTGAACAACTACTACATACGAGTGTTGTTCATTCAACAGAAAAACCGATCGTTGAAGAACTAGAACACACGGATGTTGTTAAATCAACAGAGAAACTGATCGTTGAAGAACTACAACATACCGATGAAGATAATTCAACACAAATATCAATCGTTGAAACTCTTCAATACACAGATGTTGTTCATTTAACAGTAAAACCCATTGTTCATGAACAACAACATACAGATGTTGCCCATTCCACAGAGGAACTGATCGTTAAAGAACAACAACACACAGATGTTATTCATTCAACAGAAAAACCGATCGTTGAAGAACTACCACACACAGACGTCGTCCATTCAACAGAGGCACTGATTGTTGAAGAACTACAACACACAGATGTTGTTCATTCAACAGAAAAACCGATCATTGAAGAACTACCACACACAGACGTCGTCCATTCAACAGAGGCACTGATTGTTGAAGAACTACAACACACAGATGTTGTTCATTCAACAGAAAAACCGATCGTTGAAGAATTACCACACACAGACGTCGTCCATTCAACAGAGGCACTGATTGTTGAAGAACTACAACACACAGATGTTGTTCATTCAATAGAAAAACCGATCGTTGAAGAACTACCACACACAGACGTCGTCCATTCAACAGAGGCACTGATTGTTGAAGAAATAAAGCACACAGATGTTGTTCATTCAACAGAAAAACCGATCGGTGAAGAACTACAACACACAGATGTTGTCCATTCAACAGAGGAACCGATCATTGAAGAACTCCAACAAATAGATGTTGCTAATTCAACAGAGAAACCGATCGGTGAAGAATTACAACTTAACAGTGACGGTTATTCAACAGTTAAAGAACTACAACATGTAGGTCATTCAACCGTCAAACCGGTAGTTGAAGAACGAAAACATACAGGTGATTTTCATTCAACTGAAAAACCAGTCGTTGAACAACTAGTTCCCGCGCAAATTGAACAACCCATGATTGAAGAAACTATTTTGGATGAAGTCGTAGATATCAATGCAACAGATAAGGATACAAGTATCCATATAGAAAATAAAGACACACATAGATCTGAAGACACGCTGGCCATGGAAAGATCAGACGATAGCACTGCATACATGGATCTCATAAACAATACAAATAGTGAAATATTAACAAATGATAGCGCCGTAGATAAAACCGTACGTGACGTCATCAAATCTTGTCTCGAAACTTCTACCACAGAAAAAGTATGCTATCTAGATAACAATGAATCTACGGAATACTTAGATCTGCCCAGCTTTGGGATCAAAGACGTAGATAACTTCCTCCATATGGAAAAAGTATTTAGCAGTAATATAGTTGATGTCGTGGCAAGTACACCTTTAACGAGTGATACCTCAGCTAACACAAATAATACTCTAGAAAGTTCTGTAAAAGACAACAGTGAATCGCAGATTTTGTTTGAAACGAAGGTCCCTAACTACGGCCCAGGGGTATCCTTGACTAAGTTAGAGCAGAAATACGTTCCTGATAGCTTGAGCCCTTTTGAGTCACCAACCAAAAGTCATCCTACTGACACATATGATGAAAACAGTTCAGTAGTGCTTGGTCCTTTTGAGAACTGCACACTGGACCTATTCAAGGGTGTTAAATCTACCGAACTGGTCGACTTGCCAAAGGAAGAATTGCTAGCATTTTCGTCAAATTTCAGCGATATAAATCTTGAAACTCCGTCACCACTACGCGATGGAAACTTTCTGAATGAAGTGCCGGATATAATTCACGATGACTTACAATTCGATGATGTACAAAGTCTGAGCGAGAAACCGCCTTCAGACCCCACGGAAACCGAGAGTATAAATTCCGGCACGGAGAAACGTGTATCTCCATCAACTCCTCCTAACTCCCCTGGGATATTTCTAGCGTCTACATCACAGCAGAAGTATGTAGTAGACATTGATCTTACTCCAGAAGTAATGGCCGAACCGGATCTCTCTCTACAGAAAGAGATTGAGTTAAATCAAATAGAGTTGCAGATCACTTCGAAGCTCGCCATGGCGGAAAATGAGAACAACATGAACATAGAGTATTCTGGTCCTCTGACAGTTGAAGGTTTGGTCTCCGAGGAAGGCATGATGTTGAGAGAGAGTGATGCTTTGCCAGAATCTTACTTGGCAGGGAACGGAGGTTCCATGGAGGACCTTAGAGAGGACTTGACGTTGGATGAGGAGTGTGTAAAGGCGCTGAGAAATGAACTGGAATTAAAATTGCCGTTGGCACAAGTAAGTTGAAAATTACTTGTCTTACTTAGTCTTGGCTAAGTATGCAAATTCTTACTGTATTGTTACTTATTTAAGGTTGATAATAGGATAAAATGTCATATATGGTTGTCTTCAGGTAGCAGCGATTGAGCCGCCGTGCGAGAGCACTAGCGCGGGCGCGTGGTCGGGCGAGCTGCCGCCGCCGCCCGAGCTCGTGCTGAGCTACCCCGGCGCGCTCAGCCCCATCGCCGAGGAGACGGGGCAGCAGCTCTCCGCCTACGAGAACGATATACATTGTACGTACCCATACCTTACACATAGCAGCGATAGAGACGCCGTGCGAGAGCACTAGCGCGGGCGCGTGGTCGGGCGAGCTGCCGCCGCCGCCCGAGCTCGTGCTGAGCTACCCCGGCGCGCTCAGCCCCATCGCCGAGGAGACGGGGCAGCAGCTCTCCGCCTACGAGAACGATATACATTGTACGTACCCATACCTTACACATAGCAGCGATAGAGACGCCGTGCGAGAGCACTAGCGCGGGCGCGTGGTCGGGCGAGCTGCCGCCGCCGCCCGAGCTCGTGCTGAGCTACCCCGGCGCGCTCAGCCCCATCGCCGAGGAGACGGGGCAGCAGCTCTCCGCCTACGAGAACGATATACATTGTACGTACCCATACCTTACACATAGCAGCGATAGAGACGCCGTGCGAGAGCACTAGCGCGGGCGCGTGGTCGGGCGAGCTGCCGCCGCCGCCCGAGCTCGTGCTGAGCTACCCCGGCGCGCTCAGCCCCATCGCCGAGGAGACGGGGCAGCAGCTCTCCGCCTACGAGAACGATATACATTGTACGTACCCATACCTTACACATAGCAGCGATAGAGACGCCGTGCGAGAGCACTAGCGCGGGCGCGTGGTCGGGCGAGCTGCCGCCGCCGCCCGAGCTCGTGCTGAGCTACCCCGGCGCGCTCAGCCCCATCGCCGAGGAGACGGGGCAGCAGCTCTCCGCCTACGAGAACGATATACATTGTACGTACCCATACCTTACACATAGCAGCGATAGAGACGCCGTGCGAGAGCACTAGCGCGGGCGCGTGGTCGGGCGAGCTGCCGCCGCCGCCCGAGCTCGTGCTGAGCTACCCCGGCGCGCTCAGCCCCATCGCCGAGGAGACGGGGCAGCAGCTCTCCGCCTACGAGAACGATATACATTGTACGTACCCATACCTTACACATAGCAGCGATAGAGACGCCGTGCGAGAGCACTAGCGCGGGCGCGTGGTCGGGCGAGCTGCCGCCGCCGCCCGAGCTCGTGCTGAGCTACCCCGGCGCGCTCAGCCCCATCGCCGAGGAGACGGGGCAGCAGCTCTCCGCCTACGAGAACGATATACATTGTACGTACCCATACCTTACACATAGCAGCGATAGAGACGCCGTGCGAGAGCACTAGCGCGGGCGCGTGGTCGGGCGAGCTGCCGCCGCCGCCCGAGCTCGTGCTGAGCTACCCCGGCGCGCTCAGCCCCATCGCCGAGGAGACGGGGCAGCAGCTCTCCGCCTACGAGAACGATATACATTGTACGTACCCATACCTTACACATAGCAGCGATAGAGACGCCGTGCGAGAGCACTAGCGCGGGCGCGTGGTCGGGCGAGCTGCCGCCGCCGCCCGAGCTCGTGCTGAGCTACCCCGGCGCGCTCAGCCCCATCGCCGAGGAGACGGGGCAGCAGCTCTCCGCCTACGAGAACGATATACATTGTACGTACCCATACCTTACACATAGCAGCGATAGAGACGCCGTGCGAGAGCACTAGCGCGGGCGCGTGGTCGGGCGAGCTGCCGCCGCCGCCCGAGCTCGTGCTGAGCTACCCCGGCGCGCTCAGCCCCATCGCCGAGGAGACGGGGCAGCAGCTCTCCGCCTACGAGAACGATATACATTGTACGTACCCATACCTTACACATAGCAGCGATAGAGACGCCGTGCGAGAGCACTAGCGCGGGCGCGTGGTCGGGCGAGCTGCCGCCGCCGCCCGAGCTCGTGCTGAGCTACCCCGGCGCGCTCAGCCCCATCGCCGAGGAGACGGGGCAGCAGCTCTCCGCCTACGAGAACGATATACATTGTACGTACCCATACCTTACACATAGCAGCGATAGAGACGCCGTGCGAGAGCACTAGCGCGGGCGCGTGGTCGGGCGAGCTGCCGCCGCCGCCCGAGCTCGTGCTGAGCTACCCCGGCGCGCTCAGCCCCATCGCCGAGGAGACGGGGCAGCAGCTCTCCGCCTACGAGAACGATATACATTGTACGTACCCATACCTTACACATAGCAGCGATAGAGACGCCGTGCGAGAGCACTAGCGCGGGCGCGTGGTCGGGCGAGCTGCCGCCGCCGCCCGAGCTCGTGCTGAGCTACCCCGGCGCGCTCAGCCCCATCGCCGAGGAGACGGGGCAGCAGCTCTCCGCCTACGAGAACGATATACATTGTACGTACCCATACCTTACACATAGCAGCGATAGAGACGCCGTGCGAGAGCACTAGCGCGGGCGCGTGGTCGGGCGAGCTGCCGCCGCCGCCCGAGCTCGTGCTGAGCTACCCCGGCGCGCTCAGCCCCATCGCCGAGGAGACGGGGCAGCAGCTCTCCGCCTACGAGAACGATATACATTGTACGTACCCATACCTTACACATAGCAGCGATAGAGACGCCGTGCGAGAGCACTAGCGCGGGCGCGTGGTCGGGCGAGCTGCCGCCGCCGCCCGAGCTCGTGCTGAGCTACCCCGGCGCGCTCAGCCCCATCGCCGAGGAGACGGGGCAGCAGCTCTCCGCCTACGAGAACGATATACATTGTACGTACCCATACCTTACACATAGCAGCGATAGAGACGCCGTGCGAGAGCACTAGCGCGGGCGCGTGGTCGGGCGAGCTGCCGCCGCCGCCCGAGCTCGTGCTGAGCTACCCCGGCGCGCTCAGCCCCATCGCCGAGGAGACGGGGCAGCAGCTCTTCGCCTACGAGAACGATATACATTGTACGTACCCATACCTTACACATAGCAGCGATAGAGACGCCGTGCGAGAGCACTAGCGCGGGCGCGTGGTCGGGCGAGCTGCCGCCGCCGCCCGAGCTCGTGCTGAGCTACCCCGGCGCGCTCAGCCCCATCGCCGAGGAGACGGGGCAGCAGCTCTCCGCCTACGAGAACGATATACATTGTACGTACCCATACCTTACACATAGCAGCGATAGAGACGCCGTGCGAGAGCACTAGCGCGGGCGCGTGGTCGGGCGAGCTGCCGCCGCCGCCCGAGCTCGTGCTGAGCTACCCCGGCGCGCTCAGCCCCATCGCCGAGGAGACGGGGCAGCAGCTCTCCGCCTACGAGAACGATATACATTGTACGTACCCATACCTTACACATAGCAGCGATAGAGACGCCGTGCGAGAGCACTAGCGCGGGCGCGTGGTCGGGCGAGCTGCCGCCGCCGCCCGAGCTCGTGCTGAGCTACCCCGGCGCGCTCAGCCCCATCGCCGAGGAGACGGGGCAGCAGCTCTCCGCCTACGAGAACGATATACATTGTACGTACCCATACCTTACACATAGCAGCGATAGAGACGCCGTGCGAGAGCACTAGCGCGGGCGCGTGGTCGGGCGAGCTGCCGCCGCCGCCCGAGCTCGTGCTGAGCTACCCCGGCGCGCTCAGCCCCATCGCCGAGGAGACGGGGCAGCAGCTCTCCGCCTACGAGAACGATATACATTGTACGTACCCATACCTTACACATAGCAGCGATAGAGACGCCGTGCGAGAGCACTAGCGCGGGCGCGTGGTCGGGCGAGCTGCCGCCGCCGCCCGAGCTCGTGCTGAGCTACCCCGGCGCGCTCAGCCCCATCGCCGAGGAGACGGGGCAGCAGCTCTCCGCCTACGAGAACGATATACATTGTACGTACCCATACCTTACACATAGCAGCGATAGAGACGCCGTGCGAGAGCACTAGCGCGGGCGCGTGGTCGGGCGAGCTGCCGCCGCCGCCCGAGCTCGTGCTGAGCTACCCCGGCGCGCTCAGCCCCATCGCCGAGGAGACGGGGCAGCAGCTCTCCGCCTACGAGAACGATATACATTGTACGTACCCATACCTTACACATAGCAGCGATAGAGACGCCGTGCGAGAGCACTAGCGCGGGCGCGTGGTCGGGCGAGCTGCCGCCGCCGCCCGAGCTCGTGCTGAGCTACCCCGGCGCGCTCAGCCCCATCGCCGAGGAGACGGGGCAGCAGCTCTTCGCCTACGAGAACGATATACATTGTACGTACCCATACCTTACACATAGCAGCGATAGAGACGCCGTGCGAGAGCACTAGCGCGGGCGCGTGGTCGGGCGAGCTGCCGCCGCCGCCCGAGCTCGTGCTGAGCTACCCCGGCGCGCTCAGCCCCATCGCCGAGGAGACGGGGCAGCAGCTCTCCGCCTACGAGAACGATATACATTGTACGTACCCATACCTTACACATAGCAGCGATAGAGACGCCGTGCGAGAGCACTAGCGCGGGCGCGTGGTCGGGCGAGCTGCCGCCGCCGCCCGAGCTCGTGCTGAGCTACCCCGGCGCGCTCAGCCCCATCGCCGAGGAGACGGGGCAGCAGCTCTCCGCCTACGAGAACGATATACATTGTACGTACCCATACCTTACACATAGCAGCGATAGAGACGCCGTGCGAGAGCACTAGCGCGGGCGCGTGGTCGGGCGAGCTGCCGCCGCCGCCCGAGCTCGTGCTGAGCTACCCCGGCGCGCTCAGCCCCATCGCCGAGGAGACGGGGCAGCAGCTCTCCGCCTACGAGAACGATATACATTGTACGTACCCATACCTTACACATAGCAGCGATAGAGACGCCGTGCGAGAGCACTAGCGCGGGCGCGTGGTCGGGCGAGCTGCCGCCGCCGCCCGAGCTCGTGCTGAGCTACCCCGGCGCGCTCAGCCCCATCGCCGAGGAGACGGGGCAGCAGCTCTCCGCCTACGAGAACGATATACATTGTACGTACCCATACCTTACACATAGCAGCGATAGAGACGCCGTGCGAGAGCACTAGCGCGGGCGCGTGGTCCGCCGTACATGCATACGGATATACATTGAACTTAATACTGTATGTGATTCTCACATAAGCTAAAAATATGACCACATTTGTTATCAGGCACTGTCAACAAATTTCCACTGGAAAGTTTGTGGATTATAGAAATATTCGTCCTTTGAATAACATGCACCTTACAGCCATATTACCTAAACTTGATTCTACCGAATCGCCACTTACCATCAATCTCTACTGTCCCCACTTATTTAAAGTGGCACGTTTTCTATCGACAGGGAACCTATCAACGCGCACCGACTCATCCGAGAGCTACCCTGAGCCATGCAACAACAGCACCGATGAGGTCACGGAACTGCCCACCGGCGCCAACAGTGGCCTTCTAGAGCAATCCACATACACGATACACTCCAGGGATCAATCCCGGGACCAGTCGCAGAATAATACCTATACCCTGCACAGAGATATAGCCAGCAGTAGAGAGTAAGTACAGTACTATCGACTTATAACGAGATAGTTGACTGACTATGTATTATTATTTAAGTTAAATAGTTACACTACTGAAACTAATATACAGGCTGTCCGGTAATTAATGGATAACCTTGAAATGTCTTATAGTCGAACTGAAGGCCGTTCAGAAAAAAATAAAAAAAAATAAAATATTAAAAAGTGCAAGCTATATTAGCATAGCATACTTTTGACTGTCTATCTATTAGCATAATTAGTGTTTAATAATAAAACAACAAAAAACCGATGGATTCCATTCATTTATGGTCGTAGTATACAAGAAAGATATGTGTTTATTTTCTAATTACCAAATATACCATAGATGCACGTTCTTGTACTAAATCGTACCCAAATAATGACTCCGAATTGATGTGTACTTATAGTTATTTTTACTCGTTCGACTATTTAAAAATAGTCCTAAAGTGAATATAAATTTAACTTAATATAAACCGTAATACTTAGTGATAGTGTCGTAATACCTATGGCAAAATATCATAAATGTTTTCTTCATTCTCTCGATACGGTAAAAATATCATATTATGTAAACAAAACATTCTGAAATGAACCTTATACTAATTATAATTAAGTGTAAACTCATCGCAACAATTATGCGAGTGTTATTATTTTGACTATAGGCATATAATATTCTTACCGCTTGGAACATAGAAAGAAGGAATGATAGAGTCGTTATTCATTTTAATATATTTTTTAAATCTTTGATTGGACGTGTAACTAAATTTACGTTATTGAATGACAACAATTTGATAATAAGCTATTGTTATATTCTTTAATTTTAACAATTAAATTATAGAAGGTAACTGTAAGGAAGACGTTATATAACTTTATAAAAAGTAAGCATATAATATATTTATATTAAAGAAGGCCAATCATTTACAGTACTAATTTGATCAATATATTATATATTTTACCAGGATACTTTTGTTGATTTAGATGCTAAAAATATAAATTTTAACTGTTCTATTGTTAAGGAAGGAACTAGGTAAAAAAAATGAACAACTTTACTAAAATAATGTTTTATGTACCTTTAAACAATATCAACTTATTTAACAATTGCCGCTTAGACCGATCTTTTGTACCTGCATTTTTCAATTTTGTCGCGTAGTGTATACATATATCAATATATTTTTCAATTAAAACTTTTATTAACGTTACCTTATGACCAAGATTCGGTTTTTGTACTTGGTAGTGTTCGTCTATCCAAATGAAAACATTGGTATGGTTAAATTGTAAAAAATAATTGAGAAATGCAGAAAAATTTTAAATAGTTTACTTATAACATTACTTAGTACCTGAACAGTATTTGAAGTTTTAGGTATTTCATTATTTCTATCTAAATTTAAATTTAATGTAGCTTTCTCAAATGTGTATGTAGATCCTATGTTTACTGTCAAATGGGGTGTTATTGCATTCACTTCAGATTGCACTATTGACTCTTCTTGCTATAAAAATAACGAAAACAATAGTTAATAAATAAATCGTATATAAAATTTAACATAATTTTAAAATTAAATGGCAAAATATTTTACCTGTATATTCGGTACGGCTATATTTTTTAGTTTATTAAAACCTTTCTTAGTTAGATATTGTATATCTTCTTCATTAAAATGCTCTGAACAAATTACGCTAGAAGTATTTGGTTGGTAAAATTCGTCATCTCTATCTCGAGTTTATAATACGTCTCCATTTCTCACTTCAAATTTTATTTTGTGGAAAGCTAAAATAAATTAATACAAATATTATATTAATAATTTAAAACAACTTATAACGACTCCATGCCATTTCATATGGACTTTGTTCCAAAGTAGTGGTGTCGATTCGCTCTCGCTTACGGGCAGCGTACGCAAGAGTGAGCGGGACAGGTGCGTAATACATCCATTTAAATTTAAACGAAAATATGTTCAAATATATTATTTAAAGTGTATATATTCATCAAAATATAATAAATAATACACAATAAAACTATACTTACCGAAAATACGACACTCCATCCTTGTTTTGCACTTTTAGAGTATAGTTTTTGCATTTTCACTATATACTTTGGCATCGTAAAACGTCACACTGCTAGCGCGGTCGTAAAGTGACTGCGAGCGAAACTGTGCATACAACTGATTTATGCACAGTTTGGATCGTGCCGTTTTTCGAGCGACGATCGTGCATCTATGGTATATTTGATCGATGTGTATACATGGTAATTAAAAAATAAACACATATCTCAGGTAGTAGTTAGGATAGATTTTTTGACATATTTTTTTCTGAACGCCCATCAGTTTCACTATAAGACATTTTCAGGTTATCCATTAATTACCGGACACCCTGTATACAAAGAATATTTGAAATATTCTATAAAATAAATAACATTCACTAGTTTCAAATCTGGTAGTAGGGTGTCAATCATTTTCTGTAGGTAATTGGCAATTTCCAATAGCTGACTTTATACAGTTACTCTATAGCGCGTGAAACAGAAATCGTGTGCATAAGAGCGCGCGTGTAAAACGGTAATCGCGCGCGAATGTGCATGCAAGCATTCTGGTGCGCAATCTTCAACGCTCCTGAGAACGCGCGATAGAGTGACCGTATAAATGGGGCTAATCACAGAAAATGGATACACGGTGGGTACAAACCTAAGTAACCGCTATAAGTAACGCAGCTGTCTGGGGAGATAGCGAAATATCCCCACATTCTTTAATCCAAATTTAAAATATTGATTAAATTTTTTATTTTGCAATCAACTTTGACACTGTTTGCACAAAAAGTTTTCTTTTTATTACTATTTCTCTTGTTTGTAAAATAACATACAAAATCAAACATAGGCAACTATCCTATACCAAAGGGGCAAACAAACATATACCCTGCCTGATGGTAACAGATTATAGTAGATCTCTTCTTAGGAGGAGCTCTCTTAGTTACCGACCCTAGTAAAAGAAAGAGAGTTGTTACCTCTGTTTAATTTTGTACATGGTTTTACACATATAAGCAAATAGTAAACTAAATTCCGTCCGCCAGGTGGCGCTTAAAAGTAAACATTGGTTCTGTATGTACTCTCGTTAAATTCATGTTTAAAATTGGTTAAAGTAATAGTTCAATCATAAAAATGTATAAAAGTGTTATCTGACTCAAGTGACATCAGTGACAATGTTAGTGACGATATATACTCATTATTAAATGGTATACAGTGCAGAATAATATAAACCTCACCAGTGAAATGCAACTATAAAGCTGAGTGGCAATATTTAATTTTGAACATATAACTAGATACTTAAAACATTTTTAAACTAAACAGACTACAAAGTGGTTTCAAGTTCATAAGCTATTTCAAGTGAATTCAAAATAACAACAAAAACATTCCGTTTTTTATTTGAAACAAAGTGATAGTAACACCCTCTAACGTTAAAACACTGAACAAATAACTTATTTGGTTCAGCATTTATGCCATCTGCCTTATTATTATGAATCATATGCATAACAAGTACAGTGATCCATAAGTTCAACTATTTAACAATCTTTGTAATAAGCAGCGTGGCGGTGCGGTTAAGACATCTACATCGCTACGAGTGTCTTGAGTTCGAGACTGTATAGAACGGCTTACTACTTTTTGAGATGTTATTAGCATTAATAAGGACCCTCAAAGATAAACTACAATAAATTAACAACATATTTGATATAAAACAATAATATACTTGACTAAAAATGAATTTTCTAGAAAACATTACGTTTAGATGCAACGAACATACTCCGATACAAAGAGCGATGATTCAAAAGCAGATCTAGAGGGCACATGTATTATTAACCACAGCTTGCCTTTAACTGACGACGAAGACAGCGATGAAATAAGTGAGTTAAAAAGGGAAATTAAAAAATTAACTTCGGAATTACAATCAGCCCATCGCGAAGTAGAAACGCTAAACTTAGAAAATAATCATTTAAAGAAAACCATAGAGGATCTCACAAAAAAGAAAAATATTTACAAAAAGCTTACCACCTGCGAAATAAAACTAACACCGAAGAAAAAATCTGGAACGCCGAAAATATCACAAAACAAACAGAACAGAGTTATACGTATTTCAGATGGCCAAATCCAAGACTTAACCGTTGATAAAAACCGACATTTAAGTTCTGCGGCTTTAATGTTTTACACAATTATATAGTAGAAATGTTTAATAATCTCTTATATCTAGATAATTTGACACACGAATATGCGTACATCTTGGACTCTAATTATGATCTTGCTTATGACCACGTAATGTTCTCACGCCGCACAGGTCTACTTAATAATACAGGCATGAGGAACATTTTCAACAATTTAAAGAAGACAATTTTCGATATAGACGCTGAAAATAGACAAATCCTTGGCGATAACAGCGATTACGTAGATCAAAACACTGACCCATTTTTTTGTTAGCCATTTGACCATATTACATCAGAATATTGCTGGACTATTTAATAAATCAGATTTATTAACGCTACGCTAGCAAGAACTCTCTATAGATAAAATAAATGTAGACATAATTTGTTTAACCGAACACTTTATTGAGAAAGGCCAGGAAGATCTCTCATTATCCAACTTCAATTTGGCATCGTGTTACTCAAGAAACGTGAAAGGAGGAGGAGCATGTATACTTACAAAATTAGGATATCAATATAAAGAACTTCTTAATATCAAAAAATGTTCAGTTCAAGGTGTTATAGAATGTTGTGGAATTGAACTCTTGAAACATAATGTAATTATTGTTTGTGTATATAGGGTTCCTAAGCCTAATTTGGACATATTTTATAAACAACTAGATATTGTACTACAATCAGTGTGTTATAAACCACGCAGTCGAATAATTGTTTGTGGTGATTTTAATATTGATATTTTAAAAAAAGACAAATCTTCACTTGAATTCCATAACTTTTTGCTCAATTATAACCTCAAATTGGAAATAGAAAACCCTACTAGATTATCAAGTAATACATGCATAGATAATTTTGCTCACAATATTTCCAAAAAATGTGATAGTGCTGTTCTAGATTTAAATATGTCTGATCATACAACTCAAATCCTTAAATTTCCTGTCATGATAACTTGTATATTGAATAGGTGGCGTATTAAAGTTCGTGACTTTAGTAAAGTCAATTTGAATAAATTTAAATCATGTCGTTCCTCCATGTCATTTAATGATGTATTCATAACAGACAATACAAACATAGCTTATAATAATTTTCTAGAAACATTTTTACTTTTTTACAATCTATGCTTTCCCTGGATAACAAAAACAATCTCGAGCTTAAAAACTCCACCCTGGATAACACCGGGCATAAAAAATTGTAGCAAAAGGAAAAGACATTTGTTATGGCAGCATAGAATAAACCCAACTAGGAATAGTCTTAATAAACTTAAACAATATTCAACTAGGCTAAGAAAAGTTATACATTTGACTCAGACAGCAAAGAATAATTATAAAATACAATCATCTGAAAATAAGTGTAAAGCTACGTGGTCACTTATTAATGAAAATAGGCGTAATATTCATCTTGATTACATTTTAGAGATAAATAATAATAATACCAAAATAACCAATCCTAAAAGCATAGCGAATGCTTTCAATGATTATTTTATTGGCCAAGTAGAGAATTTAAAGAAATGTCTGATCAAAGTTTTAGATACTCGACTGATACTATGTATACATACATATCTCAACTAAGGCAATTAAGTACGTATCTGATATTATATCGAATCCGCTATATAATTAACTTAAGTATTTGCTCTGGTGTTTATCCCGAAAAATTGGAAATTAGCGTAGTAAAACCATTGTATAAAAAAGAAAATAAAAAGGATATGAAAAACTATAGACCAATAGCGCTCATATCATATCGCCGGTTTTTTCTAAAATTTTTGAGAAGGTAATCTATCAAACTATATATTCATACCTGGAGAAATATAACGTTTTGATAAATGAACAGAAAGGCTTTAGGAAGAATGGAACTATTAACATGGCAATATATGAATTTCTGAATAGAATAATGACAAACATTGACAAAAGGACTTTGACCTGTGCTATTTTCATGGATATGACGAGGGCGTTCGATTTAGTGGACCGTAAAATATTATTATCAAAACTTGACGCATATGGAATTCGGGGTAACGTACTTGCTTTAATAGAATCATATCTCAGTAATAGTAAACAATATGTAGAAGTAAGAAATATTTGTATTACAACTAAAAGAGAATTAAAATATGCATCATCAGAGCGTACAGTAACATGTGGGGTCCCACAGGGAAGTGTTTTAGGTCCTTTACTTTTCCTAATATACATAAGTGACTTCCCAAAAAATGTAGCTTATCCTATGGTTTTATTCGCTGACGATAGCACGGTGATTGTCGAACATGAAGCAAATAAAGATTTAGATATTAACATTAACACAGCTCTAAATCAGTCAATCAAATGGTTAGACCGCAACAATCTGCCAATAAATTTTAATAAAACGCATATAATATATCTTCATCAACGCTTATCTACAAATACAAAAAGTAGCATAGAGTTTAATAATGAAAAAATACAAGAGGTACCTTACACAAAGTTTTTAGGCTTAACGATTGACAACAAATTAACGTGGAAACAACATATAGACATAGTAAGTAAAAAACTAAGTAGATTTGCGTTTGCATAATACACACTTCGTAAAAAAGTAAACCGTGAAGCGGTCTTAACTGCTTACCATGGCTATGTAGGTTCCTTGCTACGCTATAGAATCATATTCTGGGGCAATTCAATTAATAAAGAAATAATCTTTAAGGCCTAAAAAAGGTGCATCAGAGCCATGTGTCAACTTAAACAGACCGATAGCTGCAAACATCACTTTACAGAATTAAAAATTTTAACCGTACCATCACTCTATATTTATGAAGTAGCTTTATTTGTGAAAATTAATATACATTTATTTAAAAAGCTATCCGATAATCAAACGAGATCCGCAAGGCGAATTTATAAACATAGGCTATGCTTGAGGGAATCAAAAACAAGTTTAATGCATAAAAGCATATTTTGTATGGGACCAAAAATATATAATAAAATACCTGATCATTTAAAGGATATGGACATAGTTCAATTTAAATTCGCGCTGAGAAAAATGCTCATTGATAAAAGTTACTATACTATAAACAGTTTTTTAAATGATAATCTTTTATGATGCAATATAGCAACTTTAATTCTCTTTTCTTCTCCTCTTTTTGTTTCTTATTTGATTAATTAATGTAATTTATTATTAATTGCTGTACCTTATAATTAATTATTGGAATTTATTATTAAATATTGTAATTTATTATTCATTATAGTGATTTAATTATTGTAATTGATTATCGTAATTTATTGTCAATAATAACTATATTGTTCTGCATGTCATTTAACTTTAAATGTTAATATAATAATAATAATAATAATCTTTATTTGCCATTAGAGTTTACAAAATAAAACATATCGGTCCCCCACACTAGGCATGGCCTGTCCTGTGGGGAAATTAAACGATTTACATTTGAAAACAGCAAAGACAGAATACAAAACAACAGTAACAAAATTAATGTGCAATGAATTTCTAAAACTTAAAGATAAAAGTAAGGTTAACAAAATTATATTGTGGATAAGAAATGTGCATGCCTGTGTGTATGTGTGCGTGTTGTGTATGATTGTGTGTGTGTGTGCGTGTGTGTGTGTAATTGGTACGATTACCGCATCCTCATTTAATAACCTTTAGCACGGCTTCAGTATCAGTGTAACTCCACTTCAATAGGGTAGTCGTGGCCAGCGCTTTGGTTTCCTTGACAGAACGGTCTTTAAAGTTACAGATCTTAGAGATTTTGTTATAAATGAAAGGGTACAGAAAGCTTCCGAAACGGTGTGCAAAAGATGTAGCAGTGCGAATTTTGGGTAATTTGGGTACACGTTTTTTGGATAGTTCGTTGTATTCGTCGGAGTCTATCACAGTTTTATGGACAGCGGTCACCACCCTAACAATATACAATTTCCTGACGCTCAGCACGCCAGCCTCTTGATATAGAGTATCGGTACGATAACGACGGGGTTTTTTCAATGCAGTTTTTAATACTCCCCTTTGTGCTCTTTCGAGAGGTAGGATGAACGTAGTACTCAATCCACCCCAAGCCAGTATACAGTAATTAATAAGGGGCTGGCAGAGAGCCGTATACACCATTTTCAAGAGGCTACCATGTAATACGTCACGTAAGTTTTTCATTACGTATATGACCTTCCTCACCCTCTTACACATTTCCTCCACATGCACTTTGAAAGTGAGCTTCTCGTCTAAGACCACACCAAGATACCTAAGAGAGTCTTGCCGACTGATTTGTCTGCAATTGCATGTATTATCTCGTATCATTTCGAAACTACAGTCACTTGAGTGAATCTTTAGGGCGGTTATTGAGACAGGTGCAGTTGCACCCGTTTTGTAAAAGCATAAGAACTTTGTTTTTGAGGTGTTAAGGGATAATAGGTTCTGTTGCAACCAACTTGATACAGTCGCCATGCCCCTTTCTAAATTTCGCAATAAAAATGTGTAAGCCGCCAGGCAGATTTTGGAGATCCATATAATATTGTTATAGCTTAAGAACTATTGTACCCAAAATCACACAAATAAATAAGTTTGAAGTAAATATATTTTTTTCGCAAACAGTATTATATTGGTTACAAAATAAGGGAAAAAAATAATATTTTAAATTTAGATATAAGCAAAAGTGGGGCAGTGAGTGCAGTGGGAGTATCTCACTATCTCACTCGGATAGCTGCATTTGAATAGCGGTTACGTCAAAGTTTGTATCATGCATCCTTTTTCTGTCTTTTGACATTTACCCACCACTACCACGGTACGGTAGTACCTTGATTTCTTGAGCAGATTTTAAAAATAAATTAGATTTTAGAATTGGGTAATGTATTTATTTGACTTAAATAATACGAAAATTTAGCAACTTCCCTATTGATGATGGGAAGTTAGTCAAGGAAATAAATGAGATAGGGATACTGTTGGCTTACTGTCAGGCAAGCGGTTTGTTTGCCACCGGATTGTCAAAAAACATTAATTGAACTAATTGATTACATGCATTCTTGCACTAATGATATAATTACTAAGACTGCAATAAGTAATTGAAAACTGTATTCAAATAGTATTTAGCGACAGATAGCCACACTAATGACAATAACATTGAAGACGAAAATAAACTGTTATAGTTAAGTATGCTTTTAATTGTTTTACCTTTGCAGAATTACAATGAGCGCAGACAGCTTGAACGCCAGCCCATTCAAGAAACCGATACCCGACCCCGAATCACCGATCGACGACAAAACGTATACCAAGGAGGAAGAAAAGGAATCCCTCGAGAGAATCTCTCAAGTATCCCCTTTTCTCCTCAGTCCCACCACCGACACCTCCGCCCCTGATAACTCCGACAACCTCGACAATGCCACAGGTGTCTCCACCTTATCGAAGACCACTCTCCCTACAGACGCGAAGCTCTCCAAACCGTCCGAAACCCAGTGTCTGTCCAAAGCCACCAGCATAGACTCTTGGTGTTCAAACGACACTCTATACAACGTCGAAGAGAACTTCGATGACCTAGCCATGGACCCAGAAGTACCAGACTTTGAGCCTGAAAAGGAGGAAGGAAACAGCGAGAGCACAGATACTTTGACCCACAACGAAGATGAAAAGGAGGCCAGTCATTGCTCGACATATATTATACACGATAGCAAGTCGGAGATCTGCGAAACGTTCTCCCCCGATTCGATAACCGCAAACGATAACTATACGTACACGAAAGCGAAGACCGAGAACGCAGGCACCACACCGTCTGTTTTAACCACCGAATTGAACGATTCCACGAAGAACACTCAGACTAAAGACCTTGCTTACGGCACCCTCATGTCTGGACTACCCTCGTATTCCAACTGTACCACAGACCTTGCATCCGGTTTCGATGATTGGAAAGTACAACAACCCGAACTAGTTCGAAAGTCGCCCATGATAAATAATGGTGAAGTAACTCCATCTAACGCATCTGATGAGAAAGTAGTCGACATCACAAGTCCACACCTCGATGCTGAGCCTTCCATTAAAAGAATGGAAAGCGTAGACATTTCCTGTTTGCAAGAAAACTTGACTGACAACCACAACAAAACCGAAGTATCAGAAAGCCAAGGTCTTTTAGTCCATATTGATAGTCCGAATTATAATTACAAGAACATGGCGCCTTCTATCACAAGCACGCCTATCACCGACCTGATTGACAACTACGATGTCGAAACGATCCCGATGATACTCCCCGAAGCGAACTCAGAAACTGTTGAAGACAGTGTCACCTTCCAAACATTCTTGCAGTCTGCTGAAGTCAGGCCCCAGGACTTGTCTTCAAACGCAAGCAATGAAGCCAACCAAGATACGGAGATACTGTTAGAAGGTGACAGCAAGACTTTAAGTAGGAACAGCAACAGAGACAGCTTAGCCGTATCCGAACGCACGCCCACTTATTCCGACTTCGAAAACTCGGCGATATCGAAACCGCAGGATGTGAATTCGAAAGATAAGTCTAGTCAAAGTAACGAAAGTGGGATCAGTTCGGCGGATTTTCAGAAGTTTGAAAGTTTGGTTAGAAGCCGGCCACAGGACCTGTCGTCGTTGATCGACGCCAGCTCCCTGCTGTTAAAGAGCGAGAGGATGTCCAGCGAGTTGGCCATGGGTTCGATACCCTCAGACCATGAGCAGACTAGTCAGGAGACGAACGAGGAATCTCAACAGAGTCCGCCTAACGTTACGAATTTAAATGAATCTCACAGTTTAGTTAATTTTAGAGAACCCATTTTTTTATTAAACTTTGATGCTGACGATGAAACGGAACAGCCTCATTCTATAATAATTACTGAAACTACTATGGAAGCTTTTAAAGAGAGTCCTAACAGAACATACGATACTGATAAACTTATAGAACTAAATCAGACGTACGATACACAAACGAGCAAAATTCAACACGATGACTTCGAGAAGTTGCTAGAACAGAAAATCAACGGAGAAATCACGAAACCAGAGGAAAATAAATTGATACAAACAGCACTCTCGCCTAGAATTGAAATTGTAGCACACAATTCGAACACAGACATAGTAGCTGATATAAAAGAAAGACAGCATACGTCTTTGCCGACAAGTTCAAGCGACTTCAACGAAATGAAAGCGAAAGAAGGCAGTGAAAAATTCGCCACAGTGAACTTTCTTAACGAAACATTCGAGGAGTTGATTGAAAGTAACGTAGATGATAGTGAGCCTAAAGAACCGGATACAGAAGATAAAACTGAAAGCTTGAAGTCAGAAAGTCTTTTAGAAGTGCTAGAGAGTCCTAAGGAGTCCAAGAGTATTAAGGATGAGCTGTTGGAAGTTGGAGTGTTAAACGGCGTGTCCGAAGTCAATGAGAAGCTGACTACGGTGACGGAAGACTTTCTGCAGAACGAGAAGAAGTTCTGCCAGTTCGACACGTATCTACCGTTGCTGAGTGATATTAGATTCACTGGTGAGTTTCCTTTATATTTGTTTGACGACTAAATTGAATTATATCATATGATCAATTGCTAATATTCAGCATGTAGAAGAATTTGTATTTAACTTAAGAGTCCTAAAGAGCAAGTCTAAAATAGATGCGCAGAAATAGCTCTCGCCGTGCAATATATTTTAATTATGGAAATGCTAAAGATACCGATTTTAAAGTTCCTCATTTCATTTGCCACGGCAAAGGTATGGCATGGCACTGATAAAAAAAAAATCATATATTAGACAGTAATGCTGTATTCTTGGGTCTACCTACACTCTGGATCAAAGTATTATTCGTGATATTTTGTCAAGAAACTCTCAATGGCAGCACACAGTCTGGAACGGTGCAGGCAAAAGATAAATGACTCGGCCCCTATTAAATGAGACCTAATAGCATAGCCCCCAAAACTGGGTATATAACAGCTCTGCTTACCCCCTCGAAGGAATAGATGTAAGACTATGTATGTTCCTCAGGTCCAGCATCCGAGATCATGAGCACGTCATTCACACAAGAATCTCCGACGTCTCCCACGGAACCTACGTCGCCCACGCCTGGCGCGTGCACGCGCGTGGCGGCCGCAGACATCATCAAGGAGTGGGACAGCGACTCCGACTCGCACACCAGCAACTCTTCTAGCGGAGAGTTCATCTGGAAGGTCAGTGGGAACCGCATTTTGTAGTGAGGATGGGTAAGGGGCGTGTTGCGTGTGACTTGACCAAAAGAATAGTCAGGTATTATTAAATCCTGAGTCTTTTTTTAAGAGGTTAATGAAAACACTATGTGGGTCTGTGTGTCTGTCTGTTAGTGACAGGCATAACTCCGGAACCACTAGACCGATTGACTTGTAACTTGATGTGCAGACACCTTAAAGTCATACCTCGGTCGGGTTTGAATATGGGCCCTGTGGGTCAAAAGACCCCCGAGATATAGGGGTCATTTCTTTTACATTTAAGACGAAGAGGTTGAATTCTGGGGTTTTTACAGCCATCTCGTTCGAAATGTCATGAATTATAATGCACTACATTTTGACCGTGGCCTTGCTCGCGTAAATGCAGATTATTTTTTTATTGATAATAGGCACCCTATGTTTTTCTGTACACCTGGCAAGTTGTATACCAAAAGGGAATAGCTACTTTCGGCTTTGCGTGGACAAATTGCTGAGTAAAAATCTATTTACAAATAATTATAATTAATTAATTAAAAGATATTAAACAATACCTTGTTGCAGGAAATATTTCGGTAAAAAAGGACACATAAATAAATATTTAAACTGGTAACAATCATAGGCACCGCCATTTTCTTTTTTTGCGCTCGATTCTGGGTTACTATATAAATAAGCATGCATTTTAATAAGATACTTGTTTTCTTAACATGTTTTTCTTTACATAAATAAGGTATCGTTTTTATAATAAATATATATATTATTCAATCAATGAAATGCTCATTTTCAGTCAATTATAAGTGACAATAGTGCAATATTATGTACATATATCAAGAAAAGGCATATTTTAACAACTTGCTGCAGCTTTATTATCATTGGGGCCCCAGTTTGGGGCGACAACCTGGCGGCCCGAAACATTTCGGCGCTACGTGCACCACAGCGCGCCATGGCCGTCAGGTTGATTAGAGGATACCGCACGATCTCGTTCGAGGCTGCGAGCCTCCTCGCCGGATCGATGCCATGGGACCTGGAAGCGGCGCTCCTGGCGTCGCTCTACCGTTGGCGCCAGGAGGCGCTAGCTCGGGGCGAAGGACCGGGTCTTGCCGCAATCAAGGCGGCGAGGTCCGAGCTCCGCCAGGTCCTAGTGGCCAATTGGAAGGAACGACTTGTGCACCCCAGTGCCGGGCACGCCACGATCGTGGCGGTAAGTCCCGTTTTTGAGGAGTGGCTGGAGAGGCGGCATGGCGCCCTCACCTTTCGGCTGACACAGGTTCTAACTGGCCACGGTTGTTTTGGCCAGTTCCTGTGTCGTATACGCCGGCAAGAGACGCCCGGTTGTCACCACTGCGGCGACTGCCGCGACGTTGTTGAGGACACGGCGCTGCACACTTTGGCGGTTTGCCCCGCCTGGGCATCGCAGCGCCGTGATTTGATCGCGGCAGTCGGATCGGTTGCCCTCTCGCTCCCAGCCGTAGTTCAGTCTATGGTCCGGAGTGAGAGGTCATGGAACGCCGTCGCCTCCTTTTGCGAGGAAGTGATTTCCATCAAGGAGGCGGCGGAGCGGGAGAGGGAGCGTTTAAACCCTCTCCCCAACCGCAGAGCCGGGCGCCGGAGGGCGCGCGATGACCTCCAGCCACCCTGAGGTTTGACCTGGGGGTGGCGGGCTTTGTGGGCCTGCCCGCCATCCGTTCAGCACCAGGTCCGAGAGGCGGCGTGCGTGTTCCCACGCGCGCCTCTGTGTCGAGTCCGTCTCCCCTCTAGGGGAGACAGTAGGGTTTTATATGACGTAGTGCCTATTTTGGGTAGGTCTTTCGTGTAGTGGCCTGCCGTTTCATACGGCGGGCCGTAACCTTGGCGGGGTCGCGACCGCATGCGAAAGCGATTCGCGCGGCCCCGTCGATAGTGGTTGTGTCGAGGAACACCGTGGTAGGTTTAGTCGGTATCCCGGGAGGTACATTATATTCTCAACATCTTTCTTTACCCCGGCGAGTCCGACATAATCCCTCCGCCCGCCCCCGCGGAGGGATATGCGTCATAGCATTCCCCCACGTAAAAAAAAAAAAAAAAAAAAAAAAAAGCTTTATTATCATATTTAGTTTGTTTTAGTATAAGATATTAAAAAAGCAATGATATCAATAAATAATGTCCACGCCAAGCCGAAGCACCCTAACAAACTGAGCAATTCCCTTTCATAATTAACTGTCGAGTAGAAAAGGCGTGAACGCGTAACAAAGATATAAACAAACACTCACATTCGCATTTATAATATTAATTGGGATTCTTTCTAAGTTGCCTTATGTAGTAAGCAAATACGATGTTTTGTGTGGTATGTTAGGTGTAAATACGTTTTAACATTGCGTATCCTAAAACATGTCCCAGATATTGTATTCAAATAAAAATGGATAAAAATAGACTAAACAATTTAATATTATTGTTTTCTGTAAAGACAGAAAAATATATTCATTAGCCGTTAATATTATAAACAAATATTCATAAGAAATAAAAATTCAAGAAAAATATCTTAGACTACAATTTTTTATGTATTATTGTATAGTTTTTGTATATGATTACGTAACTATCTTGAAGATTATTGATTCATACCTGACTATAAAATAATTTCACTTGTTAAAATTTAACTCTGACGTTTATTATACTAAAGCTCGCCCGTGCAACTTCGTCTGCTTCACATAAGAGAATTTTCCCCGTTTTGCAACATTTTTCATTGATGTGCCGCTCTTAATGGTCGTAGCGTTATGTTGTACTAGCTTTTGCGCGCAGCTCCGCCCGCGTGGTACACCTACATCAATAAAAAGTAGCCTATGTCCTTCCCCAGGTTTAAAACAACTATATCTGTAGGTACCAAATTTCATCTAAATCGGTTGAGTGGTTTAGCCGTTAAAAGTTAACAAACAGACAGACAGATTAGACAGAGTTACTTTCGAATTTATAATATTAGTAAGGATAACCTTCCTCGATAAATGGGCTATCCAACGCTAAGATTTTTCAATTCGAACCAGTAGTTCCTGAGATTAGCGTTTTCAACCAAACAAACAAACTCTTCAACTTTATAATATTAGTATAGTATAGATACGAAAAGAACAATATGATAAAGAGTATATTGGTCAAGTCGCACGCAACAAATGATTGTGCCTTTAATAAGAGATTTGTGGGGTGTATTGTAACTAAAAGAAAACATGTGATTAATGTAATGGTGTGGAATATTGTAGCTCAGTCCCCGCTTTTTGTTGGTCTATTGCCCTTTATCTAGACATACTGTTGGTCTGTTAACTTGATAGCTTGGTAATAACGAAAGCAAATCCCGTACCTATGTAACAGACATTCGCAAAATAGATCCAAAATCTACTTATAAACAAGTCCACTGTCAGTAGGTATTTGGCGGAAAATATTTTGGCAACTTTTATTTATTTATTTTTTAACAATGACTACATAGGTACCTACTTAACATTACCTATAAGATATGTCATTGTATATATATAATTACTTACATTATTTTTTTGCAAACGATTTATTGTCTTTATTCATTAAGTTAGCTGTAGTGTTGGCAACTGTCCAAATTCATGTCCTTTCTTGTCCAATTCTGCTCTGTTATCTTCAATAATGAAGGTCTTGCCAATGTAGTCATCTAACAGAACTAGCAAATAATAAATGAAAATAAATGCATAAATAATTACCATATTCTTCATTCTTCGCTCGCTCGGAAAGAGTACTTTTTGTGGACTAAAGGAACTTTGTCTCTTCTGTACCCCTGACAAAGTGTACGTGAAAATTCATGATGATCGGTCAACTAAAATCGCATTCGCATTTTTAATAATAATAATAATAAAGTTTTGAATATATTAGTCTATGTTCAAAACTTTACTGCAAATTATTATAAAAATATTTTTAATAAATATTATAGTTGATTATATTACCAAAAATAAATGTATAATTTGTTATGATGAACGTCTTAGACGATTAGAGACAGGCACACATCTTTGCTAGCCTTGGTATATAAAAATAATGACACAAGCTATCAAGTTAATCCAACATAAACTCGTAATTTGTAACGCATCTCCAAATATAATGAATTGTCCCCCGCTTCACCTATCTATGACCTATACGATTATTTAGTGCCCCTGTAATTATATTTATACATATGTACATGACATACGTCCGTATCCTGTGACATATATGCTTAAATACAGATTTGTATGCGTTGCGACGTTATACCACAGGAAAATGTTCGCTTTTTTTTTTGGGCTCAAGCTAGATATAGATACTGGTTTTGTCCTTACTTACCTGGATTATGTATTTATTAAAGGTTGTGGTTGACAGTTAGATTGATCAAATGGTAATAATATAACGATTTGTGAACATATTTATAATATATTATTTATCAATTGGAGATTTCATTTATTTTGTATAAGTTGTCAGTGAAAATTATTGCATTAATCCAACATACTATAAAACTGTAACACGTTATATTTATTATCATTTTGTTATCAAGTGTATAAGTACCAATTTCCTTAAATATTATTTGCGTATAAAGTAAGTTATTTTCAAATTAATAAAGTATAAAATGCAATAACCGGATGGCTCAATATTTTAAACTAAACACCTCACCTTTGCCTAAGTGCTAAGTATTGTAAGTTAAAAATATAAATCTATCCCTAAAATAGAGCAAGCTCACAAAAAAAAACTGTTGACTTGTTCAAAAATCATACCACGGTGTCAAAATTTGACTGTTTATATATTATTGGACACAAAAGAAGAATTCAAAAGAATTACCAACCTTCGCTAAGCATTGTCTACTAAACATATCCTATATGTCTAAAACCTGTAAAGTTAAACGTAAACTTTTAAATGTCGGTACCTCCATATAAAGCCACAGCTCGGCTTGCCTCACTAAAATTCTCACACCAAAATATACAATAGTTAGTAGTATATCTAGCACTGCTATGCCTACAGTATGCATTGGTGAACTTATCAATAGCTTGCTGAATTACACTTAGTTTATTGGTAAAAAGGCGTGAATCAAACTAGCCTTATTCCAACAGACCATAAAACAATTTGACGTTACCTATCCAATTTTGAACCGTTACCCAATTACAAATTCATGCACTATCCCGATCGTTTCCTGTTAATAAATATAGCATCTAATATAATGGTATGACGTCACATGCAGTTATATATACATGTACATATGTGTAAGTGTGCGGTGAGGTGTTGGTGTGCGATGTGCGATGTGCTTGCATGTTTGTGACCGGTGTGTGTGTGGCGTAGGACGGCGACGGACACGAGACCGCGGTCGTGCCCACCACGCACTTCGATCATGTAAGTTGATGTACATATTATATTATATGTGTTTATTTATGTGTCTATATAGGTATATTATTGTGGTAACTCGTTACTGAGATTTTGTTTGAGGTGTGTTTATTTTGTATATGTAGTTAAGTGTATAACTTTTGTTGTGTGAGCAATGAAACTTTGTTAAAATTTACTTTTAATTTTTGCTTGGAAATATTTTTATTATTGATTACATGCATACATACATAGATTCACGCCTGTTTCCCAGAGGGTTAGGCATAGGCTACGGATTTCCATTTGCTACGACTATCATTGATTAATTATTCTCAATGTTCTTGAAATAAATATAAATAAAAGTTCGATGAAAGTAGTCAGTCCTCTTAGATCATTTTCGATCGAAGTTATCCAATATTAAGCAAAATTTGTAAAAAAAAATTATACTAAATAGTTAAATCACCGAATTTATTCTTTACTTAGTTTAGTCGTCCGATTATCTTAAACTGTGAATAATAAATTAATTGACAGATTTTGTATAATTTATTGAGAAATGTGTCTGATGATTGTAAACTATCTAAGGATAGAAAATTTGTTCATTGAGTGTTTAGAAGTAGATCTGTAAAAGATTTTGTTAAATGCTAAAAAGTTTCATCTTACACTGATATTTTAAGCACTGTTCTGAGCTTATCAATTAGAACATAATCTGCCTGTTCATATTTTTTTGATAATTTTAGTTTTTAAACATATTTCAGTTACGAGTTACCACATATTATTAAATGTATATTATGCTTTTAGATATAAGACTTAGCAGGCTTGCTTACATATGTAATGTTAATAATTTGATGTGGGAATGGTTATTTTTGAAACATTTGGAATCTTTAGTATCTAGTCAAGTAATTTACATACCTATTTTTATTTTGCCTGTAATTATACATTATTTTGTGCCAATACATATCATATTTTAATTTCTAAAATATTATTGAATGTCGGAGGGAATGCTAAATTTTTTGCATTGGTATATAAACTAAATTTTTTGTGTCTTAATTTTATGATTTCGCCGTTTTATAACATCATCGGCTTAAATAAATGACTAGCTGTTACATGCGTCTTCATTCGTGTTCTACCATTAAAAGAATTGAAGTTAAATTTTACGTTTATAGTGTTAGTATGAATAGGAACTACTGCGCTCTCAGAACAGTGGACGAACGTGTATAGTTCACAAGAGCCTCGTGCTATGCCTGGCTTAGTGTTAGTATAAGCTAGCGATGCGCGATTTTCGTAAAATTTAATACTCGTGAATAGTACGATCTCGTATTCGAGTGTCGATTTACGTGTTGCCACAAATCAAATTACTGTCAAATACCCGAATCACATATCGATAAGCTTTTTTATAAACAACTATTGATGAATTCGAATAACAAAGAATATGATTCGAATACATTCGAATTATTGAATATCGAATATTTTGGATGTTTAATAGACAATCGCACATCACTAGTTTAGTTGATCTTTTTATGAACTCATTTGTATTAGCATACTCGGTGTATTTTTTTAACACACAGCTATTCACCGTCATTATAATTGGCAATTTTACACCGTTTTATTGTACTGCAGTTATTCTGTGAGATTTTAAGTCATTCGTTATTAAATTTATATACTCATGATTAAAATCAAAACAGCAATGGAGTTTTAAAAGGTTTATAAAGTTGATTGTTATGTCTACAGCAACGTACGGGTGAGTCTCAAGGAAGCGGGTGCACCCAGCGTGACGGGTCAGACGGGGGCGCAGGCTCCGGGGCTTCGGACGCGTCTGGAGACTCCGGCTCGGGCTCCGAAGGGGACGAGGTAGAGTTTGTGCCGTCGTCGTGGGACTGTCGTGCTGCGCCCGCCAAGTCCTCGCTGAGGAGCTTGGAGCAAGCGACGCCGGTTGGCGTAAGTATAACTGTCTTTATAAAATTACAGATCTGATTCAAATGTAGATGTATTAGGTATGTGTCATACTTCAAATTCATCGACCGTCATTAATAAACGAGTCACTGGTTAATTTCTTGTAACTCCAAACGCGAGTTGAAACGTCGTTTTAAATACAAACCAATGGAATCCGTCTTCTGCGTCTCTTTATATTTTAGGATGAGCTAACAGGACAGCTTTCTTTTGATAACGTTCTTGTATACAGCGGATAACAGAAAGGTGTGATTCTATTTAACTATCCCATAATATAACCCGTGTACAATGGAAAACCGCTGAAAATAAATCGGTATGAATAATTTTAACTAAGATGTAGCATTTCTATTTATCAATATCATACATGTGTATGATATTGATAAATAGAAATGCTACATGATGTCATCTCTGTGAACGCGAAAATTATCCAGGCTCTATTTTGATAGTGATAAAAAGTGTTTGTGTCGATATTTAAATAAAAATTACTACGTTTTCCCTGTCATATATACATTACGGTCATGAAATATGACCGCACCTTTCTGTTACACGCTGTATAGGTCTTCATAGTAGGGATAGCTTGCAATATCAAACATAATAAAGGTACCTTCTTGGCAGCTGTGAAGGTAATGCATCTGATCGTTTTCTAATACTAACCGAGGGCTATCAAAACAAACTCATTTTAAGTTAATTTGAAACCGGCAAATGATTTCATCACTAAATATATGTATATCCTAAAAGCTAAAACAGCCCATGTAACAGCGTCTTTCATGTCCAGAGTTGCCATGTGAAAAAATACTATCATTAGGAGTCAGACCGTCTACTGCAGACTGTAATGTATTCACAATGGATGACTGTGGTTACTTAATCAACTGCCTCCGTGGCGGAGCGGTATTAGATGCGACTGCTGTGCATGAAGTCTCGGTTTCGAAACCCGGGTGGGGCTAACAAAAAGTTTTTGGGTTTGTGTTAAGAAATATCAATAGCAGCCCAGAGCTAGGAAGTTGGCGGTGTTAGACACCTCCGTGCCTCGGCAAGCACGTTGCGACGTTGGTCCTGCGCCTGATCTCTCTCCGATCGTGCCGGATTATCCGTCCCATCGGATCATGAGAGTTGGGGAACAGAGAGTGCACTTGTGTTTGTGTACACACTTGTGCATTATAATATCTCCTGCGCAGATGTCAGCAGTCTTATCGGAGACTGGCCGCCATGACCGAAATTCGCTCTGGAGGAGAACATTGTTATCACATACTTTGTTTTTAACCCTTATTTATCAACTACTATTAATTGTGTGTCGACCTTGTATATGGGTTCCAGAGTCCGAAATAAAGTATTATATGGTTTTGTAGGACAACAAGAAGCGCGTGGTGTTCAAGCGCCAGAAGTACCACTGCGTGTACGAGTACCCGCGCGAGGCGGCCGACCTGGACGCGCACTCGCCCGCCGCCTACCTCCCGGACCTCTCCACCTACTCCGGTAACAACCACCACAATTAACTGCACGGATGACATACTGGTTTAATTGGCCATCTCGCGACTGCCGCTGCGTCGAGTGTTGTGGGTTCAAATCCCACAAGGGAGGAAAGCTTGTAACAAAAAAAAACAAATATCAAATATAAATTTATTCAAGTTAGGTTACCAGATGACACTTATGAATGTCAAAGTTACACAAAAATTTTCTGTGAATTTACATTTACTGCCACGTTCAGCAATGCGAGGGTGTAGGGCTCATGAGAAGAACGAGCAAAAAACTCATGGCCACTCTTTTTAATCGCCAAGTGTACAATAATATTTCGTTTACAAATCGTAACTGTAAGGTGCTGCAACCATTTCTCCATGAACTACTACTCAACATACTCAAACATTTGATAAAATTTGATGGTAGCCTTAAAGCAGCAGTATGGTAAATAGGAGCATCCACTTACATGTACATAAATAATAATAACAAGACAAGGCATGATTGTAGTCCGTTGTTTAATCTAACTGTGTGATCCAAAAATGGTTGTTCTAATTCTGAATGTTCTTTGTGTCCGTTATTTGAATATTCGGAATATAAGTCCCCCGTGACAAAAACAAAGATTTATAACTAGTGCGGGAGTCGTCTTTTTTTTTTAAAGATAACAGACATAGATTATATTATTATCCATGCGTGTTAATAACGGATTATTATTTAATGCTGGGGCTACATGCTGCATACAATGCTGGCTACGGCGAATATTCGTGTTAACGGGATAAGTGTGGCCGGCTAGATCGTTGCAACGCGTTGTATTCGAGCGAAGACGATATATCATCGTGGCATTGTCGGTAAACTGGCGCGCATCAAAGAGATAAGGCGCGCCAATATTCGCTTAGGTGGCTACACCTACGTCACTTCAGTGTCGTTCAGCGGGTCGGACGAGCTTGTGTTTGTTTTGTCACCGCGACACGAATCTTCGCCCGCTTAATGTAGACAAGAACATCGCGTATGGGCCCGTACACGATGTTTTTAGCGCGTCAACGCGGCACGAATCTACGCCCGCTAATGTAGCCCCAGCATTAGAAGATGAGAGCCATAAGGCGAATTCTTGTAATAGTGTAATAAATGCTAAATGTAAACTAAAATATAATTTCTGTTAGAAATTAGTGAATAAATTGTGACAAAAATCTCTTCAAAAAGGTAAATCTAACTTCAATTAAGAAGGATTAGGAAAATATTGTCTTAAGAATTAGCATCATTTTGATCTTTTATTTTTTCCTTCCGCCGACATGCTTTTTTCTAGCTACCTTTCGCGCCTTTGTAGGTATGGTGCATTTATTAATTATACCTCTATAGTAAAAAAATAATAGAATTTATAAAGTAACATAAACGCTTATGAGGCGCTCATAGCCAGTTGCACTCACTGATGGGTAAACGATTAGCGAGGTTAAGTAGCGTTGGTTGCGGTCAGTCTATAGATGGGTGACCGCTTAGTGGTATTTCATCAGAGCGTCTCCGTGCTTCTGAGGTACTGCACGTAAAAAGCCGGTCCCGGCTGGTGCCAAGGTGACAGCAGCCGATAAGCCATGTCAGAGCCCTACGGGCAGCTAAACAACTCTTGGCAACAGGTTGGACACTAACCAAACCGAAAAAAAAGAAACGCTTATTAAAAATCCAAATTTTAGCACTTCAAATTAGTTTACATTTAAGATCTGTTAAGTTGTCAAAGGTGCATATATAAAGATCATATTATACTGTTACAGAGTGGGACCCGTCGAGTGTCGAAGAAGCGGAGCTCGGTTACGGACAACTGTTCGGCGCGCCGAGCCCGCTCGACCTGTATCCTCTGCGAGCTGGCATCGCTTTTGGAGCTGGTATGTACACTTTTCTATTCAAGAAGATAACTAACAAGCTTATAAATAAATAAGCCAACGAAAATGGGCCGCTGCGATACTGCTTGTCACTGGTAGATGACAGTCCAGTGCCTGTTAAAATAAATTCTAGAATCTTTATTACGGCAAGAACTAAATATTTGACTGCAATTTTCTGTAGAGTAAATACATTTCTCCCTATCTTAGTTAGGCTAGACCTTATTTTTAAATTTAGTATTTTCGTTTTAAATGTCTGTTTGCTTCGTATCTTCTCATAGACTCGAACTTTTGCAAATAACATAAATGTAAATTTAATAAATTCACTAACCGATAACGTTTGATGTTCACCAGTTACTTTGTAACCTAATAAATATTTTTTTACTTTTGACTTTCACTGTACCATCTTTTTGTATACCAGATTACGACGAAGACTTCTTCATATCGTCGTCTGCCCGTCCGTTCGAGAGCTTAGGCATCATGACGAGCCAGTTCTTCCCCGGCAAGCACGTCAAGCCCTCGCTGCTAGAGCGCGACCTCTCCGATGACGTCACGGAGGACTTCCCTCCGCCTCCCTCTCCTCTACCCACCACCACGCTGATGCAGACGCGGACCCCGTCGCTAGACTTCACGACCCCGGACTCAGGAGTAGAAGACATCACTCCAGGGTCCACAACAGACGAAGATTTTAAAAAGAAGCTGCCGGAATCTGAGCTGACCTGGAGACCAGTAGACAGCGGCAGCTCAAGTGAGTCTGTGAGCCCCAGCTCTCCTGGAGGGGAAGCTTTAGGCGGGCTCAGGCACACGCGGGACAAGCTGAAGCTGGACCTGCCCCCGAGCCCACACATACCGTCGCCGCGACACAACAGAGTGTTCAACTTCGTGCTCGACAAGCCCAAGCGGCGGGACGAGCGAACCGAGATGGGCTCCACACCCTTAGTCATGACTGATGACACCCCCATCGTCACCACGGCACTCCCTCTCAACAAAGAGTGCGAGGACTTACCCGTACCCGAGCCGACCTTCTCGACATTCGGTAAAAGCGCTCCCAAAGTCGAACCTGAACAAAAACTGATCTTAACCGATGAGGTCGAAGAGAGTACGACGGAGGTCAAGGACGAGAGTCCGAGCCCTAAGGTCGTGGAGGCGGTGAAAGGCGAGGGCACGGTGCTGGACAGCGGGGACGAGGACTCCGGCATCGAGAGTAGCTCCAAGGCGACCCTCGAACGGAACAAGACCAACGTCTCCTAGAACTATGTAGTTATTAACTTGTAGTTGTGTATACATAGCATGTGATGGCTTCTACCCATACTGACACTTTGTTGAACAATAAAGTCGGATGTTACGGGACATGGAACGACTAATGTTACGACTAAATTGAATTAGAAACTTTTTCACAACCAGTTTTAGCGTTATACAATTTATTATACGTATAAAAACTTTCTCCAATTTAACAGTACCTATGTATTTTTTGTGAAAATTCTAATTCAAATTAGTACATTGAACTTCTCAAATCGTAAGCCATAATCACAGAATCAATCGACTTGATATTTAGTCGATGTATCGATTGCCATTATAAATAAATAGTATTACAAACAGCAAAGTATTACTGCTGAACATACTCGTTATACATATCGGATACAACATCGAGTTTTTATAGCCGATAATGCAACACACGTCCCGTTAGGAAGTTGAAACAAACATCTCTCACTACTTCAAATATACACTAACATATGTAGATCTTTATTAGACTAGTGATATATGTTTAAATCGTTAAATATACGAAAATACTCTTCTATTGTTTCGTCGGAATCTTTAAATATAGTCATTTGCTGTACAAACGCTAGGACATTTTGATTTCCTAATTGGATGTGTTCGGAACAGTATTGAGGAGTGTACTCGTCCGCCTGGCATGTCTGTAGTCAATGCAAACGACTCGTTCGTTCTCTCACTAAGGTACAAATAGCCATGAGTTATCTATAGGTGTATCGCTTTTATAGCTTTAAGGAGCTTTCATACTTTTTACACACTGATACAGCCTAATGTTGATACTATCGCGTCCAATCTCTGTTAGGGCACGTTGTTATGTCGCGTGGATGATTGTTTAATGCACTGTCATATTGATTGCGTGAATATTGTTATATTGAATCAGTCGTAACAGTTCATTGTTGAGTGTCTCCCATACCCAGCAGACTTTTAGATATAAACTCGCAGTCTTGTCTGAACCCTCATGGCCAACTTACCTACTTACATAAGAAGCCTACACTAAAATATCATAATATATAAATAGTCCCTCGTTAAAGGCATACACCCGCGTTAGTTCGTTTGTCAGTAATTTTATATCGGTAATGAATAAATGTTAGAATGAAGATGGCCTACAGTCGGTGTTGGATACGGCGGCCCCTCGTCCTCGTTAGTAATGTTCATACGTAATGTTTTTACTCTTATTTTATATGTTGTAGTGTTATAGTGGTCGCGACTCGACTCGTAATCAATTAAATGTTATATGTATAGTATTGTATGATTCCCACCAAAATTACTGTTTTATTTTGTTGTTTGTCATGAATTAGTGGAGGATATATATGTGTGTGTCGTTGTGTGTCCGTGCGTCCGAGTAGTGGTACGTACCGGCGATATACCTAACGCACAAGCGAGTAGTGGAGTGCGCAACTCAGCGCAACAACACGTGTCGGTTACGGGCTCGGTCGAGGTTAACAAGCCAATTCTTAGTTAAGTAAAACTTTATATTAGATAAGTGTAGTGTTTAGATGTAACGACAAGTGGTGATATATCGACATCGCGTGCGAGGCCGGGTCGCGCGCACACTGTATAGGCCGCGCGTGTGCCCGTGCGCCCCTGCGCCCCTACGTCACCTCTAGTATGCAATACGTCCATGTGTGAACCTGATGTGCAATTCTTCTCATTTCCATATCATCGCGTTTTAGTTGTTTAGTTACTGCTGTAAATATAATTTAATGTTATTATGTATTGAAGGAAATAATCTTTTTGAATATGAAAATTTATTAATTGTACTACACGTTTATTGTTCTGAACATTATTTTTTACAGTTTTAGAATGTTTTCGTTAATGTACAGATGTAAATAAGTGATAGATGTTCATTTTGTTACGATGCGTGGGAGCCGCCATGTCGCCGCCGGTGGCGACAGGCGAGCGCGACACGCGACACGCGACACGCGACACACGAGCGCGACACGCGACACGTGACACGCGAGCGCGACACGCGACAGGCGACAGGCGAACGCTACACGACGTTCACTGAACTCTATGTAATCGTGTAAGTTATACATTTCTAATCGTTACTAGGACCTTACTCGGCAGATTAGTTTACTTGAAGCTTACAATACAAAATAAGGAATTTATTTGAATGAATTGTCCAATTAATTATGATATTTATTGAAAGTAAGTGTTATTGATTTGTATGAGTTGTCGGCAGTATTTAGTGAATGTGAACGCATCGGAAGTCTTTTCATATTGTGACTTTGTCGAGTCTTTTAAAAGTATTTCTATGAAAAAAAATAATCAATAAAACTTGTGACTCAATATAAGACTTTTATTACATAATAATACTTTACACATGCGTTCTCTACGTCATCATTCAAGTGTTACGTGAGCAGCGATGGCGTCTTTGCTTTGCTTATTTTTGACTAGCCTGGAATTTGACAATAAAGATTTTATTTACGCGGAATATATTTTAGAGAAAGAGCTCTAAAATAAAAGTCTAACGGCCACTCTTACATTAACAAGTAAAAGTTATCCGAAAGATAAATTGCATGCTGTCTCACTCTTGTTAGGTTAAAGAAGGGAGATGGCGAGACTCTTATTTTATAGATAAATTCTATCTGGAGGTGGTAGTATAAGCCCTAAGCCTAAGTTACTCCTTATAACTCAGCTATCTGCGAGTGAAAGTCCCGTCAAAATCGGTCCGCCCGTTACAGAGATTAGCCAGAACAAACAAGACACACAGACAGATATAACTTTCATATTTTATTATATAAGTATCGTATATATGCATTTAGTAAAAAGCTGTTATTTTGACATTACAAACACAATTATGATGTAATGTTACAATGAAATGTTGGACGGGATTTATTCATATACTTTTGGCAATGTTCAATAGATTCTGAACTGAACATACATAATTATGTGGTAACCGTACTTGTCTATGTTTGAAAGCATCGATGTTAGGGGATATCCCGATATTTTGGCAAATTATTACATTGTAAGCTTAGTAGGAGTACTATGCTTACATAAGCATTTCTATCATTTCAGAGGGTACAAACTTCGCTTACTTTTGGTTACCAGAAGTAGGAGGGAAGTTAAGAATGAGTAAAACCCAGCTTACGTAATACTTGAATGAACGGCTTATGGGAATGTTAGAACACCTATTCTATAGTATATCAGATCTATTCTATTGTGTGTCGCGGTCCGGGTGCGTGAGCTCGTGGTCAGCTCCGTCGCCAGATGATGACGAGGCCGGTGACGTCGCTGGTCGCCAGCAGACTCTCGTCGTAGCTGAAGCTCACACCCAGCACGGGAGACGCGTGCCCTGTAGGAAAGAATCGATAATATACATTTTCATTATAGTTCTATTCAAGTTTTATACAAATTAGCAGAGGCATGATCTGTGTAATGAAGGTGTACTTTCAATCAAAACATTACCCACCCAAGCTTCGTCTAATTGTTTGTAACAAATAATTGTTTTTCCTAAGTGGCAAGTGTACGGTGAAAAAGATTACTTGAACTCCACCGCCTGGCTGAACTGTATCGTAGTTAAAAACTACAAATACATAGTTGTCAGAAATTATATTATCGTAAAAAAATAAATTATAATTAACATTATTGATGACCACAATTATGTTACACTACTTTTTTATGATAGCTCTAAACCGCCGTATGCATTTAGTAAAAATATTGTTACGACTAGTGCCCTCTGACGGCACTGTGGGGAAGACTCGGCAGTCCCTTCTAATAATTTATTACAACACCATCTATTGACATCTTGCGGAACTACGTAGTGTCGGTGCGAGCACAGTAGAGAGCGCTAGCACATTCTCGAATCATCGTGCTGTTGCGTGCCGGGTATGGCTTTTCTGGAGAACTCCAGAAGCGCTTTACCCGCGTATAAATAGAGCGCACGCGCACCGCCGAGACAGTTTACAATCGTAAGCGGTCAAGTGTTCATCGAAGCGAACGGAAGCGAAACTACTACGAAGTTTGAAGCAGTTACAGTGGAAAAGTGTAGTATAGTGTTAGTTGTGTTTTAAATTTAATTGTGCTAGAATAAAACTTTTTAGTCGGTAATATTGTTTTATATTTTTATCCGTAGAACCCCCCAGCACGAAACAATATGTTACAATATACCTATCGTCGGCACAAGTTTGGATCACCTGTAAATGGTGATCGAGATTGCGTAGGTTAAATAAGAGTAATCGGGTTTTAGAAAATCTCAGTGACGAGTCTGGCAATGTGCCTTGTAAACAGTAATAGGCCTTCTATTACGATATATATTTAATACAAGTGGTAAAATGTGGGTGTAGTATACGCGGGAAGCAATAAAACGAAGATTCGAGCGGAGACAGTTTAAATTTTTACCGTAATTAATCCCATCTATAAAACTGGCTATCACTATAACTGGCATCTAAAGCATAGAAGGGATCCCCGCCTTGCTCAATGTGACTGCGGGTGAGCTGGAGCAGACAATGGCATATTTGGTGGTATCCCTCCTTGTCCGAGCACTTGCACAATATCTGAGCTTTGTGCGGCCACTCCTAACGCAATAACAATGGCCGAATATTACGCAAGAATATATAGTTTACACAAGAAGAACCATTGATACGAAGGAGAAGAAAGCATAGAACAAATCGCACCTTGTAGCTTGTTAACGACGGGGTGGTCTGCGTGCCCCTCGATGTCGAGGAAGTAGACGCACGAGTCCTCGCTGCCGGACACGACGCAGACGCCGCGGCGGAACGACATGATGGGACAGAAGGTCGACTTCACCGCCTGCGACGTGTGAGACACCTCGAAGCGCTTCTTTAGGGACAGGTTACCCTCGCGGTCTGCTATCCTATAAGGTAGACGATATATGTGATAGGGGGATGCAGATCTTATTATATGATGGTCAATGATAACTAGCACGTGTCATTTTAGCTTGGTTATCCAGCATTTATGCTTTTCAAGAGGGAGACCTCTTCATAGAATCTTCTTCAGCGCCGCAGCTTGCTCAGGTCCTATAGAGTCGGCCCCAGTGGAGCCTACACTACCTGAACAGGTAGAGCGAGTTGTCGGCGGCGCTGACCAGCAGCGCGGGGTGGCGCGCGAGCCACGGGCTCCAGCTGAGACACGTCACGCCGCCCCCCACCAGGCAGCGCCGCAGCTTACTCAAACCTCCGCCCGCGCTGTCCATGCGGTAGCTGATTATCACTCCCTGCAACACGCTCACATTTACTCCCTGCTACACTAAACTACGACATAGGACGCTGTTTTAATAAACAGCCTCTAAAATTATCGGGCAATTCACTTAAATTCTCCTTTCATTTTATTTGGTGGGTCACACTGAATATTTTTGGAATAGGCCAGTAAAAGAAGCACTCCAATGAAAATCTTTTTTAAATTTCACATTAAGAATTTGGGAATCTGTAGATATCTAATGAATTCATATGTCATTTGTTTTTACAAATTGGCGGCAATTTAAAAGTGTCTGTTGTGCGTCGAAATGGATTTCACAAAAGAAAATTTTCACGACTTTCGTTGCGGTGCTTACTTAACAATGTTACGATAATACTTCGATTGGCAATTCATTAGGAAGCCTCATCTCGTGCCACTGTTTACAACTGGTTTAATGAGATTAAACGTGGTCGAAGCAAGCTCACGGATGATTCTCGAGAAGGACGTCCTTCTACAGCGACTACTGAAGATAACGTGAGTGCTGTGCTTTAGGCATTGGTATGAGTCAAGTACAAAAAGTCTTATATGAACATTTAGGCGTCAGAGAGCTTTGCACTAGATGGATGCTTGAAAAGTATGGCGGAGGTGACTTGAATGTTGTACCTAAGTATATAACATCGTCAAAGGTGACGAAAGCTGGATATATTGTTACGAACCCGAAACCAAAAGACAATCTGCGCAATGGATGTTTTCGTTAGAAGATTTGCCGACAAAAATAAAGAAAGGCAAACGTCAAGGGAAAAAGATGATTGCCTCATTCTTTGGTCAGACGGGTCATTTCGCAAAATATCCTAAAAAATAATAAGACTATTACTACAGATTGGTAGGTCATTCATTATTTACAAGTTATCTTGGAAAATTTTGGAGAGCAGCGCCCAAAAAGCAGAATCCTCCTCCACCAAGACAACGCTACTGCTCACTCCGCCAGACGGACTATCGTATATTTGTCTATCGAAGATGTTGAGTTAGTGAATCATTCTCCTTACGGTCCCGACTCGGCACCATGTAACTTTTATTTATTTTCAAAAATAAAAGATAAACTTATAGGATATCGTTTTAAGAACCCTGAAGATGCCGTGGCCGCGTTTGAAAAAGGCGTGGAAGCGATCCATAAAGAAGAGTGGGCTTCAGTCAATGGTTCCATCGCATGCGACGGTGCTTAGAAAGTAACGGAGATTACTTCGAAAATCAATAAAACTATTAACAGGATGCTATATCATTATGTTTTTTATTTTCGAAAACCTTGAGTGACCCGTACGATGGAATTGTGTACAATCTTACATATTTTGGGTATTCAGTAAGGAATTAGACAATATACATTTTTATTATTATAACGGCCTCGATGGCGTAGTGGTTAGTGTAACGCGGGTTCGATTCCCGCATAAGTCATACATTTGTGTGCAGGAACATGGATGTTTATCTTGGTCTGGGTGTTTCTATGTATAATACGTATGTATTTACAAAAAAAAGTATATATATTTATCTATTGTCTAGTACCCATAGTACAAGCTCTGCTTTTGGGCTAGATGGTGTTTGATGAATGTGGTAGAATATTATTATTATTAACTATTAGTGGTCACAGACAGAGGGGATATATTATCCCTCTGTCTCTCTCTCTGACATACTAATAATTAAGTTTTACGTCATAGTTTGCTCTTTTTAACCTTATACTATTTAAAACCTTATCGTTACTTTACTCAACATAAATTATTTGAAAAAGATAGTAAATACGTATACTTTTATGGATAAGCCGAGTAAAAATATAAACAATATATTCTAGTTACGTGCGTGGCTTACTTTATCGTTGGCTGCCCAGAACATTCTGCCACTGGACTCGCACGCTATCGACAGCACTCGACCGCCGAGTATGCTGCTGCCACCTATAAGAAAATCTTACGTTTGTAAACAAAATAGAAGACAAATCATATATAAAGTTTTCGGCGTGTTAAATATTCTTATATTACTGTGTAGGTACCGGTTAATTTATATTTGGTGTATATAAGTCTATTTGGTAATTAATCACCAAATAGACTTCATTAATCGATATCCAAACTTTTAAACTAGACGATTAAAAGTAATAGTAAGGACAAGTGCAATTATTACGATCAAATCTTAAGTCACTATAGGTGAAGAAAAACATCGTAAGGAAACGTGAGTGTTCTCTAAAATATTCTCGAAGATAAGATGAAGTCAGCCTAACCCACACTGGGCCAGCGTGGAGGATTATGGCCTAATTCTTCTCACACTGTGAAGAGGCTCGTGCCCAGCAGTTACAAGGACTGTTTATAAACAGGACTGAAATTATTTTTAAATCAAAAATAATGTTGATTACTAAACTGAAATTCATATTTATTGCTTTCAGCCTAAATGTCAAAACTCGTCACAGATATCTAAGTGTCTGAAGCTCGTGCGCTGTTTATAGCATTACACGTGGGCATAGAGTGTATTCAGCGCGCTAAACATGACGAAGCATTTACGCGGTTTACGCAGCATTGAAATTGACAAACACTTCGCAAATTTTTTACAACTAAAGCTAGTGACGCAACGGCGCGTCGCGACTTTTTCCTTGTGAATCATAGCTCTATTTATTTGCTATATAAAATATAACAAAGAGTTAGCTGATGCTTTTATAAAGTATATCTTGAAATCTGTTTGTTTGTTAGTGATGCAGTGTACTGCCAGAGTAAGGGCTGTCCCTTACTATACAGTGACGGCACAGAGATGTTAAGCCTGATATTCATCATTGGAACGGAACACAACTCTAATTCTCTAGGGTGGAAGTATGTCGCCCGTCAAATTCCTTCGAGAAAATAATTCAGGCGCCTTTTTGTTTTGCCTTAAAATACAATATTAAAGCTTACTTAACTTTAGATATGGTAGTATATTGAAATGTCGGTAGTAAATCTTCTGCTGAATTCAATGGCACAATCCAGGCGCCAAAAGCCACTTCAGATCCTTCTCTCGTATCCAAGCAAAATTGAGTTCGAATAAAATTATATTCGAATGTATACTTATTTGCGTTTTGTACCACTATATTGGACAGCAAATAATCGCACTGTGCTCCGTATCTCATATTTACATATTTATTGACGCGGATTAGCTCAACCAATACTTAAACATAAGAATAAGTAAATTGAAAAAGATGATATCAATTTGACTTACCTCTAGGATATATTCCGGTGGATATGTTGAGGACCTCCACCATGCCTCTTGCGTTGCCAGCCTACTTCATAGCTAAGGATCATTCACTATATCTACAATAACATGTATATCTAAAATTAATTAAAAATGACTTTCGATCTTTCATAAGTTATTTAATTTTACAAAGATACATAAACAAAAGTGTATTTATGAAAAATTAAAAAGTATTTTAAAAACGAATCTATTCAGGTTCTCAAATTGCTATACTACTAATACTCCGGATAATAAGAATAATCCCACGCTAACGAACTCCGTTTGTATATACAGTATATGACTGCAGGAATAGTGCATAGCACAGTGGCTTAGTGACCGCTTTTGTGGGTTCAAATACCACGTATGACTAAACATTTTGTGAACCACAACGGGTTGTTCCGAGTTCCGTCCAGAACGTTCTTAGTGTATGTTGTTTGAATTTCTGAAAAGCTTTCTGTGACACAGAATGTATTCCTACAGCAGGATCTGTCATCACTACATATTAAAGATAAAGATAAAGATAATTTATTTGTCAAAAAACATGTGTTTACATACAACGTTAAGCATGCAAGATGGAATAGATTTACAGGTCGTACATGTTTTACCTATGAAGGCGTACAAATAAAAATAAACATGTTACAATAGCATTTGATAATAAATAAGTATTTATGATAAATTGATTAATAATGTCTAGAAAAAAAAGCAGGTTAAATTTTAATATTCTGATAATGGCATATTTTATAATAATAATGAAATTCGCTTTACTTAATTGATTATAAATTTTATCTAAAAAGGCATAATATGTCACGTAATTTTCAGTCAAGTCACTCTTATTGCAATAACATTTGATTGTTAAAATATATTTTTTTGTCAAGATGTCACTATTTTATACAATATAATAATAATAATAATATAATAATGTAAATTCAATTTATTTAAATGTCAAAAATCATTAAAAATCAAACATCCAGAAAAAAATATAATTATAATATATATATACATAATATGTTCATGTCAGATCTTATCAGTCAAGAAGTCACTTATATTATAATAACATTTGTCTGTTAATAAATCTCGCATCTTTTTTTTGAATGAATTTATATTTAGACTTTTGTAAGTTTGTGGTATATTATTGTAAATTATGGGAGCCATACAGAACACGCTTTTCCTCATAAGTGCAGTTTTTGCAGTTTGCAAGCGAAGTTTGCTATTGTCACGTCTGTTACGGATTACAATGGTGCCAATTCTGTTGTCACAAAATTCTCTTATCTTAGCTAAAAATCTCTAAAATTTTGTTTACTCCTGTCAAACGACATTTCGTATTCTGAAATCGCTAAAAGTGACAGGACTAAATTAAATTTTAGAGATTTTTAGCTAAGATAAGAGAATTTTGTGACAACAGAATTGGCACCAGTGTCAGTTAATCGTTCGAATAATTCAGGATTTGCCTTAACAAACGTAGCGATTTTTAGAATATAAAGTGACGGTAAGGTTAATATTCTATATTGTTTAAAGTATGGCTCACAGCTATCCGTCGATTTCAAATTAAACATAGCCCGTATACATCTCTTTTGAGCCTTAAAAGCTGTATCTTTGTCAGTCGAGTATTATAAAACAAAATCTCCCGCAGCGTCTGCCTGTAGTGTAAAAGTACTGGTCGAATTTCTATAAGGTTTTACCGATAGACAGAGTGATTCATGAGTAAGAATTAGGTATATTATTTGTTAAGGTTTTGTACTACCCGTGTGAAGCCGGGGCGGGTTGCTAGTGTATTAATAAAAACAGAATGAGGTATACCAAACCCAGGCAGTGAGTGGTGTGCGCGTGTGTGAGCGCGTACCTATGTGTGTGTGTATGTACAAAGGATACGATGACCATGTTGTTGTTGGCGGGCTGGAACACGCAGCACAGCAGCGGCGCGGCGAGCTGGTCGCGCACGGCGCGCAGGCGGCGGCCGGCGCCCGCCTCCCACAGCCGCAGCCACCCGTCCAGCCCGCACGTCACCAGCAGCTCGTTCGACGCCGACCAGTCGCAGCCTGACCGCACCACCCACGACAACCAAACATCCTACTTAATTCCACTGTACATCACACGACTATAAACTCTCGAAGGGCCTCTGCATGTTGGACCCATGTCCCTGTGTAAAGGACCTCCGAAAGGCCCTTTTCTTCCTAACGTATAAAAATTCTAATAACAAATTGGTAAATTTTCGTAATGACGAAGTCAAAGAAAGTCGAATGACGAACTTGACGACTTCGAAATGCGAATGGGAGTTTGTTGGTTACGCTTGCACATCATAACTACTGGACCGACAATCATGAAATTTCGCATACACTTTGTCAGGGGTACAGAGAGGACATAGGGCACCTTACATGAAAAATTACATAAATCGGCGCAAGCGAAACCCCGGGCAAAATCTAACATAATATAAATAACACAAAAATTGTTTATGTCAGTAGGGTTACACCGAGAGTTATGCTACATCCGATATCACCTATTTTAACACGCTTTTATTAGCTTGGTGTGTATTTAAGTAACGGAATCTTTGAACGTGATTTTCACCTATTTCAAACCGACGGATTGATTTGAAACTTTGCACACTTATCGAGGACCGATGACAATACAATAATTTATAAAAATAAATAAAAGATAAAAAAAATAAAAAACACGCTTGATTAAAAAAGTAGAAAATAATTTAATAATTTTAATGTAAAAAAGCGTGGGGTTATCAAAATATCTCAGAAAGCACCTCACGCTTATTTAAGTAGTTTTTTAGTTTTTTATACTATTATTTTAGTTTTTGAGTCTATTTTAGTTTATCGAGCGCATTTCTAGACCTCGTACTGCGAGTAGGTATTGAGATCGAGAATAGCCTACAAGAAAAACTAAATTATACTCTTTCAAGCAGAAATTAAATCCAGTGTCTACACGTGTTGTCGGTATACTTAATCACACTCATACCAACAACAGCTTCAATTTAAATAGCCTACAACAACATAAGTTTAGGCACCAAAGTTTCTGTAATTCTCCGTAGACGATACACCGGAAGCCTATCCTATGATAATGTGCACGCTTCCGCACAAATCATGACTATTTCTGTGGAAAGAATACGATAACATAATTAATAATAAACGATCCGGAACTACATAGATAGTTGACCGTTGCATTCATTATCATTTAGCTGATAAAGCTATTTTGTTTGGGAACAGTTGCTTCCAGGCTAAATCCTTTCGCCGCTTGCTAACGGCATAGTGATGAGAACGAGGGATGGGCAGACTAGCTTATCGCAGCATCTTTTCTTTGCCCTAGAGCAAAGGGCTACACCCTACTTAAAACCCTCCAAACAAGAATGCAAAAAATAAAATAGTAAGACGTAACTGTTTGTGATGCCAGAAAACTCATAGCTAAGCTTTATAAAGCAATTTACTTAATCGACTGTAATCTTAAAATTTAACTTATAATAATTATATCATACTATGGCTGGCGACTTTTTGGAGTTTTTGACATATGTATAATAGCTTATCTTCCACCAAGGACATAAAATAATCGCAAATTTAAGATTTCTAAACACACGTGTTACAAAATGATGTTGTTAAAGTGTACGTATGCTAGGCCATACCGGTGACAGCCTTTGTGTGTCCCTGTAGCACGAAGGAGACCTTCGGCGGAGTAGCCGTGACGTCACAGATGGAGACGGTCCCATCGTGTGAGGCGCAGCACAGCTTCGAGCGGTCGTTGTTGGCGAATTTCACCACGCTCACCTGGTCTGTATGCTGTGGAAATATAATGGTCACTAGATCATACTCAAGTGCTTACTATATCTTTGCTAATTTAATTATATTTTAAATACTTGCCATGTACAAACTCATTAACACTCTTGTAGAAATGAATGATTATTGAATATTGTACTATAAATAGAATATTGCCTATTATCTGATGCATACTCTGTATAACAATGATTCTCACAATTATGTGTAAAATAGCAAAGATCAGAATAACAACTACTACACATCTGATCATTCCCAGAATTAAATACAAATATAGGAGTTACAAGAAAACTTATTTTCAACTACATATATAAATTTCATGGCAGTATCTCCAGACCAGACAAAGTGGACCTATTGTCATTTAACAAGCACAGCTCCAGGCTCTGTGCTGCTACTGAGAATCTATTAACAGAATATCCAATAACACTGTGTGTCAGCCGGGTATTGAATCCTAGATCTCATGCATTACAGTCACATACATTACTGCTGCACCACCAATATTTTATATGTAATTATTAATATGACTGCCATAATTTCATGTCTTTAGCATTTTTAAAGTTGTTACCTGATCAAATATGTGATGAACGCCTGAGAACGCATAGTTCTCTGATATTGTCATGTCATTCTTTCTCTTAGAGTTTGTGCTCACTGGACTTTCATCCACAACTATGCTCGTCTGGAATAATACAAAAATATAACTTATTTACATGTAAATAATATACAGTTTGGCCTGTTACGTAATGGGATAGTCACAGAATGTTTACTTCACAAATTGTCTACATGTCGCAAAATGTTCCTTTCTTATAACGTCTCATTCATAAAGTATCCCTTTCGCAAAATGTCCCTACTTTGCAATACCAAGGAATTGAAAACATTCTGCGACTGACCATACATAATTAAATGTATGAATGCCCATGTGTGCCCAAAAGTATTCACACCCACAATTCACTTTCTATGTTTTTAATGTTGACATAATGGAGGGCAAGCCTTGTGTTATATAATTGACACATTTTCGGATTTTCTGGATTGAATTTTTCCATATTTATTCTATTCCATATCATTACTATTTTATTTTAAGCTTAAACTCAAACAAGCTAGAATTAAACTGATGTAACTGTCAAGTTTTGGTATGCCTGATATAATTAAAACCTATAATGTTTGCAGCTGGTGTGCCGCTGTGACTCAAAACAAACACAAATAAAAAAGCATTGTGTTCTGACCCAGGGTCCGAGAGTTGCCCAGAGATTGATTGATTGCCTTATAATTGGATGCATTTTTAAGCATGATAATTAATACAAATGTCCATATTTGATTTTTAGTAAGTTACAGAAATACAATTTGTTGGCAGCAGCTCTTTATTGAGTTGTTACAATGGCAAATATATAGAGGCCTTTTTAGCAGCAATTGTACTATTTGACAAACTTAACCCTATTGAATCGCAATAATGTCTAGTATAAAACAGCATTTAGAATATTTGACTGAAATTTGGGCACTGCTGCAAAAACAAATCTAGAATCACTACAAAGGTCTCAAAATAAATTAATTAAAACATTATTTAAATATAAATTCCTCACACCAACAAATATATTATATTATTAAATGTAACTCAAACATGCATATATAAAACTTGTATATTAATAAGATAATACTAAATAAAGATATACATACTCAAATAACATTTACAAAGAAATAACAAATACCAAAAATTAGACTCAGACGCGCAAACAACCTTTACCTCGTTCACCCAAGAACTAATTATGGAAAAGAAATTTAATTTACGAAGGTGCTAAATTGTATAACCAATTACTGAAAAATATCAAAGAAGCAAACTCAATGCCTACTTGTAAAAATCACTTAAAATAAACTATTTAACATCTAATCTGAAAGCACGTTAGTTCACTATTTCACATGTAGCATCTAGCTATGCTCGATCTGTGTAATGTGCGCTGCGCATCCAAGCATTGTTTGCTCCTTGCTTATGTAATTTTTTTTTTACAAGTTCCCTTTATATTTTATATTTATTATTTTAGAATTAAAAATTAAAAATGTATACTTTGTAAATTCTTATGAGAAATAAAAATATCTAAAACCTTATTTGATGAACAAACAGGTCAAAAAAATTTTATGGTTGCATAAACCAAGTGAGAAAATCACAAGATGAATAGTCAGTTTAATTTTACGAAAAAGAACTATTTAATATAGATTTATAAAAAGCATCACCAAACTGCTCAGCTAAAATATACCTAACATTTAAATATATCTATTGCAGGTTTAATTTCATATTTTGTACTCGGAAAGACTTAAATATTCCTACATGTAAAATTGTATACATACAACTCTGCAGGCCAACTCCACTGCCACTAGTGTTGAAGGGTATGTACAATAAAGTTCAGTTTAACCAGCCGGCATCAGGCTACATAATAAAAATAATTTATGATGCCCAGGGTCACTGTCATCAAAAGTGATATATAGGCATTAGAAATTATTACATTATTGCACTAATAATGCACTCACTACTAATACAAGCACATGTAGAAGAGCATTTCAGCTAGTCATGAGTGCATAAAAAGAATATTAGTCATTTGTTACCTAAATTGTTGGTAACATTGTTTTAAAAATGTTTCTATATTATGGGTTCAGTAGGTACCTTGCTGCTAGACCTTGGTCGTGATGATGCAGAGCTGATGGATATGTTGTCTTGTACGCCGTAACGTCGCTGAAGTAGCTGGCTTCTTATATTTAAGTATTTCTTTATGGTTTCTATGTCCTATGAGCAATATTGTCAGTATGTGAGAATAATAATTAATTATAGGAGCAACTTTTAATTAGATTATTTTCGTTATTATTGCTATGCTCACCTTAAACTTAGCATTTTCTCTAAGAAGCTGACTACGACGACGAATGTAAAGTGTTTCTGTACAAAGCAAGAATATAACATATTATGGTCATTTTTGCTTCTTTGTAGATTAGATAAATGTTATAATTTATTTCTTTAGTTTGGATAGTTTTATACTGATGTAGTATTGTATGTGATACTTACTAAAATTAGGATTATTAGGTGCTCTATACGCATTAAAGCGTGCATCTAGTGCGAATATTTGCTGCTGAAAAGCGGCCGCCATTTCTATAGCTAAACGTTATAACTCCACACTTAATAAGTTCTTATTTATTTAATAATCAAGGCTAATACACAATCACATAATCAAGAAATACACGTAAACAAAACAAATACTATTTTGACATTTTGCTTGAACTTTTGTCAAGTACGGTGCTGTCAAGGCTGTCATGCCTTGACAGCACCGTACTTGACAAAGTTTATGGAGATCGTTTAATTATATACATTAAATGTTTTTTTTATGCAAGGCTATCAAAAGCAGCTACAGATTATTAGTTATTAATTTAATCCTCGTTTATATTCTTGCATTATTGATTTATTTTCACCTCTAATTTACGTTCTCATCCAATTCATTTAAACAGGCTTTGTAAACGCATTACTCGGCTTAAATAGTTCATTATTGCCTTTTATTGGAAATAATTTGTAAATATTATGTGAATCTTGACCTCTACCACCGGTATGAAGTCATTATGGACCTTACGGCGCGCAAGGACTGTCTTGCAAAGAAAGAACAGATATGTGCACCCACACAGGCGCGCGGCTCGTTGTGCTCATCGCGCGTCCTCCACACGCGCCGGTGTCGGCGGAGGCCAGCGGGTTCCCAGAATCCTTATTTCCGATTCCGAAATACTCGGCGCGGTGATACCAGGAAATCTCGACGGCGTTATTCTGGGGCAATGCCGTGTAAAACCCGAAACACGTAGCTTTCTAGCGAGGTGCCTCTGCTCGCTGCCCGTTATAAATAATCAGAATGCGTAAAAAGGAGTCGGTGACCTTCAATTACACTCATCATTTGTTGTATACCGAGAAACATTTTTCTGTTTCGTACGTTTACATATTTCAGATGAACCGCATCCTGGAGGGGTTTTGGAATAAAACAGCGTAAAGTAGATTTTAAAATTTCGTTATAATTAATGAATGACAGCATACATCGTAACTTGTAAACACCAACCATACAACAGACTTCCGTACAGTGACGACGCCGACGCGGTGACGTGACGACGTGACGTGATACAATGCACTGAACAGTTCCACTATATTTACAAATTACAACTACGAGACGGATTAGTGCGCGGGTTCGGTTCTGCTTGAGGATACAGACGGTTACTATAAATAACAAACATTTATATTTTAAACATTCGCTGGAAATAAATTAATGACTTACTCATCGTTATCGATTAACAAATAACACTAATCCATCTTAAAAATAGTTGACTATTGTTTGTTGTACCTATAATATTTAAAAAAATATTTGCATTGACTTAAAAAAATGCATGGAGTGTAAAAAGGTATACATATATATATATCGATCAGTCAAAACTTAAATAAAACTATGAAGGCAAGTATCACTAAGGTCCTTTGCCCACTGACACGTAATATTGCCACTCGTCATAGGATCCGTTCGATTCAATACATCTAAAACTACAAACAGACGAACGTACAACAAAACGGCTCAGTGGACGCAGACGTTACTCTAACAGTTTTTATACAATTAAAACATATACATTATTCTATGTAACTATATACATAATTTCGTTAACAAATTCATTATAATATCAACATAGTTTTAATTCATTTTGCCGATAATCTACACACTCGGAATCTGTTCAAACTTAATAACTACTCAGATTTCTTTTAATGTACAAGTTTGTGGGCTGTATGATGCACTTCATTGCTAAACTTTACATTTCTTTTAAATGACTTCGTTGTTTAACGTTTTGTTTAAACTTAGCACTTCTTTCAGTCTTCTCATCCACATTGACATTAAGTAGGTAGCGCGTTTCCTAAGTGCATTAATAAACCCTATAGCTTGCATGACAATATAATATAATTAGATTAAAATATTGGCGGATTCAAAACTTAACTTGTATTAATATTAAAATTTAAGCTAAAACAATGGCATCACGTAAAGCACCCCACACGGACAGCTGTGTTATTTTTTTATATAATCTCTGACGTAACTGTGCAATTCTGCCAAAATTTCATCACTTCTCGATAGGTCAGAAATCGACACAGGTTGAATAGAATTAAAGGGATTTGAAGCCCTTTCTCGCTTGAGTTTTTACTGTGCTTCATAAAACTTTCTGCGATCGAACATTTCTCCTTATCAAACAATTTATCGACTCGCCTTGACATTTCAACCTTTGTCTATTCCAATCCGTTGTGAGAAAAGCAATTTCCGGCTTTTAACTTACAAAGCTACTGTTAAAACTATAGGAAATCGCACAGAACGATAGCTTTTGAGGTCTGACGTCCGAAGGCAAGACCCGGCTTTAAGCTATTTAAGACCACGTAGCGGCGACGTAGCGTCGCCATCGACGCGACGTGTTTACGCGACTATATTGACCACGCAAAAGAAACTTGCAAATGACGATATAATAAGTATTCGACAAAATCGACGAATATAACTTAATAGAAGCCGATCTATAAAACTGAAGCACCGAACCATACCGTGCCTAATATTCGATACTTATCCGTAAGCTCGATACCGCGCAATCTGTTTAGACAAGAGTTGAACAAATATCTATTATTTTCATATTCCAACGGCTCAAGCGGAACATTAATTTCAACGGAACTCGTAACCCGGCTGAGCGTTCCTTCCATGTAATTGTAAACTTTATTACCTTCAGTTTACAACTCGAAACACCTTGTACGTAATGTATGTATGTACGTATTGATTATTCGAGTCATGACTCCGTGTTAAACACCGGATTATTGTACGAAGGCGTTAATGGGTCGCCGATATAACTCGTATAAGGATACTATTAAATATTTAATAAACAACCCAAATTAATTAACATACATCATATACATCGACGGGCTTATAGCAGATTTACTAAGGATGCCATTTTCCTGCCAATTTAACATACCCTGATAATTCAATAACATTGCCTGATTTTCAATTATTATACAAATGTTATCCATAAGATAAATTACCTAAAATATATGCAAATTAAAACATATACTTATATAAATAATATAGTTCATTTTAATTCTTTTATATTCATCAGGGTATAATTTAGTTGATGAATAACTTTTATTTGATAATTGAGAAATCAGACCTAAATAGACGTTTATCCGATTATTTTAAATCGGGAAGCTATTCTCTCTCATTTCGATAAAAAACGATCTGTCCTCTGGACGGTCGTTTTGCTTATTTTTTGGTTACGATAATTTTTCTAATTGACAATACTTGCAACTTTGATAGCATTTATTTGAAAACTTCTAAATCAGAGTCTTTTACAAGTCAAATATGTGTTACTAAAGTAAAAATACCCGTCGAGGTATTAACCTTAATAAGTTATTGACATCCTGCGAGTTAAGTAACAATGTAACAAATAAGTCATAGTCTGTGTAAACGTCATACATCAACATGATTCTATAATATAACTTCAATAAACATAACATAGTGACGACTATCATTAAATGTACGCTCCAAAATTATGTATATACTATATAATACATAACACACCATTAAGTCTTGCTCATCCTCAAGGGGTTAGACGGAGAGACTTCACATTTAGGTCACAATATAATAAATAATATATTGTATATACATAGAAACTCGACCATATTTTAAATCTCTTTTGTTTACCTAGACTTATGTAATTTATTGGCGATTAGTTCACCTCAAATAGGCCCCATCGTTGCATTTCTAAGGTTGTATAAACAGCTAATTTATTCTTTACAAAATATGTAAAATTACATATACGGTAAAATAATAAATATTCAGAAGTTACCATATTAAAACAAAATATTTTCTTTTCTACGATTTTTGTGTAAACAGATTATTATTCCATATTCTTGTTGTATATTTTTATGAGCTTTATTACAATTAACCTCCATTACGCAAATTTTATATTAACAGCAAGAGCCTGAATGATTAATCGACGAAACTATTATACAGTAATTAAACTGTTAAATCACGAAATCGCACGCTTAATCTGATAAAACTTATAACTTTTATAGATTGTTTCAATTAAGATTAGACTTTTAGTGAAGCGTGCGTGGTATTAACGCGTAACTGTTTCGCTTCACAGATATTACACAAGAGAAATATTTAATAACATCAAAAGGAATTTTAAGGTAAAAGTTATTTTGATTTAAAACTGATAACTAGCCAAAAATGCCAGTCGGGTTTTGGCCTTAATCCGCGTAACAAAATGTGACCAACAGCTATTTCGTTGGAATAACTGTTGGTGGCAGGCAGGCCGGGCGGCGCATACTGATCACAAACCCGCTCACGTCCATGTATTAAGTAATCTCGAAGTACCTGCTATAACTTTAACAAGCTAAAAATAATAGCAACAAAAATAATAAAGCCATTAAACAGCGATTAAAATTAAAGTGATCGGCAAATCGGTGTATTACCCTCACGTTTCCTCACGGGATCTCAAATCATAATTGACGAACTATGATTTGAGATCCCACGTGATAGAGGACGAACCTATTGCCATCTGCCAGGCACAGTTCTAGACTACTAAAGTAATCGAGCTCGAGACCACATACACAACAGTCGCATTCTCTTCTGCTGCGCACTTGAGGCAGTCTTCCACAGCAAAGTTATATAGATAAATGTCTGTTATATATATATATATATAGACTACTTTAATGAAAAATTGTCTCTTTTTATTGTTCCCTACTTACTTTTAATACCCTTTTCGTTTACCCTCTTGCCAAATAATAATCATAATCATTTAAAGATTTTTTATCCTCTTAGCCAATTTAAATGGTAGTTATTATTTATTAACTAGTAACACTAAAATGTTTATGGTAGCGCTCTCTTACATACATTCGAATATCGGCATGATTTTTATTCCGCACTACGTATGATGTCAGATGTATGTATGTATATACAATACTTGATAAACATTGACAATAATAATATATATTTTTATTTGTTTATTCTTTCGTAAATTAAGGCATGACATTTATATATACCACACTTATAATAATTAGTCACATTTTTTTTTTAAATTATTATATATATCTATTAGTTTTTTTTATTATTATTTATATTATTAAATAAAATAAAAAGTTTTTTAAATTTTATAATAGAAGTAATTTTACGATAGTGTAATGTAATAAAGATAAATAGTCAAATAGTTTACAATTAACGAAAATAGCGTAGTATTTACATCATATATAACATTTAATGTATAAGTATATAGTTTTCTTTAACTAGATAATTTATTAAACATGAGACTCAGGGTCGCATACAGCAGCAAAGAGCATCGCAGCATCTCGCTCTGTCCTGCTACATTTTAATGAGAGCAAAAAAGATCATGATAATTATATTTACAGCAGTTGATACATAAAATTTAAATGTCATGCTTTCTTTATAAGAGAGACAGGGAAAGTCCACTTATAATCTTTATTCTTAACGTCCATGAATAAAAATTGCATTAAACTTGATATATTTACATTTTCCTATGTTTAGATCGAATTACACGGAATCTTTTGGATCCTGCAGTTAATGGCTTCCCGAAGTTTAAGCTAAATTGCACCGATCGTTAGCACGGTTCAACAATTCGACCGAAACTTCGAAGAAATTAATCCGTCTTATAATTTAACGCAATTTTACCTCCTGTGCAATATCATAGTTTAAACATACGTTTTGGCGATAAAATGTTTATATCTCGAATCCTAGTTTTGCAATATTATTTCTTTACATTAGTATATGATCTCGAAGTTACAACAGCAGTGTTGAGAGAATTCTGCGTATCGTGACGCGGTCGTCTGCGCCGGCTCACTTGTTGGCACTCGCTAACATTCACTGTGGCGCCTATTCTGTTAATCATCGAACTAAATGTTGTTATGCCTTTTCATTGTTGTATGTTGGGCCAAACGCGAGATTCCTTGGAAATACCCTGGGGCACTTTTAGTAGCTTTTATAGACCTGCTACAGATATTCAAAGAATTGGATACAAGATTTAAATGTTCTTGTTGTAATTGGCTTAACATTTATGTAGGGTTATTAAAATGACGGTCATTACGTTATCAAGTGCAACTTCTCCTAGATGGATAAATTTTCCTGCCAATCACTAGATAAATCTTTTCTGAGAAATAAATCTGGCGTTCTTCCAGTTTGTCTATAGACAAATCGTCAAGTTTATTATTCATTCTTTAGATACCTAGCTATTTTTATGTATTGTCTGAAGTAGTTTGATGTCAAAAATCTTCTATCCTGGTAGATGACGTCTTTTGTATGGCATTTCTGTATCGATATTAGTAATGTGAATTAAAAATGAAAAGTATTTCTAACTTTAAGGAGGCAAATAACAATGTTACAACTGAATCTGAGTGTACTTTGTGTAACTAAGTCTGGGTGTAATAATTTCTCTCAGTTAAATTGTATGTCTGTAAAGTACCCACGCGATACAGGCTTCATCACAAAAGCGAGAGTTGTCATTTTAAAGCAACCAACTATCTAAACATGTGTAGATTCTAGTCAACAATGTAATAGGAGCAAACCTACAACCTTTTTTTTTACAGTTGTCGTTCGTAACCGGAGAACTTCAACCATTTATTATTCGCACTATTTTAAACGAAGCTTGATACATGTTAGATATAATTTACCATTAGCCAAATCGTACATACCTACAACTAAATACGCGACACAATCATTGGCAACACGAAGCGGTGTGCGCAATTGCATTACCATATTTCGGAACAAGTTCTCTACTATTCATAACCAGTCTTGACCTTACAATTACTCGATACTATTCACTTTAAAAGATTGTCCGCAGATACAAACAATTAATGTTAAATTTTATCTCGATGTATATTTAGCACCTGTCGTAGGCACAATCAGTACAAGATCTTAACGACCTAGATTCCACTTTCCACTTCCTAGCCATGTTAATTATAGATCACCACGGTTCTGCACTCAAGACTTTAGAGAGATGTCTCCGTATTCTCTAGCTAAATTTAATTCATGATGAAGGTGCGAGCCTTTTGTCTATCAGACAGAGTATCAGATAACGCGTTGTTATTCTGCGCTTTTAGAAGGTCGCCACATGACATTTAGCGTCTTTGTGTCTAGCCTTAAAATACGATAAGTACTAAGCCTACGGCATAAACACTTCGTATTTTACAAACGGTAGTAGGTAGAACAAAATCTTCAAGATAGACCATCTCCACCATCACCAGCAAATCGTCTGCTGAATCGACAGTCCACGCACAGTAAAAACAAAAAATGCGCTAAAAGTGACTTCACGGATTTATCTCGTATTGTGAAATTTCTTTACAGAAGACCGAAATAACACTACTCTCGAAAAAGAACCTTGAATCTTACGTTTGGTGGTGACGCATGCTTACGTCACTAGAGCAACAAAACATTAGTTTTATAATCACGCTAATACAGGTCTAGTATATTTGTAAATGCGTGCATTAGGCCTAGTTTCATATAATCTATTTATTACAGGTACATGTGTCCATATCGGCTGTATCGAGAAGCGGATCGTGTGACGCGGTAGCTTTTTCTCAATTCTTGAAATGCTAATCAGCCGAACCAGTTGATAGTTTGCGGGGAACACTGTTAATGTGGCCGAGAACCTTCCTAGAAACGAAAGCGAGATAGCGCACACTAGTGAGAAATACGATTAACGTAATAACCTCCCGGAACGAGAGGGCCCTTTTCCAATCTCTGTTTGTAAATAGAACTTGACTATTAAAATTTCACGGAATACTACCGTCCGGTGGAATGGCGTTCGTTTCTAATGTACCATTTAATTGCCCCGGATCAACAATGTTGGACATTTTATATAGGTCATATTTAGCTTTCGTGTTAAGTCTGCTAGCTCTAGCACACACTACTAATTTAATCTGGCTGTATTTTGAGAGCATCGCGCTCAATAGTGAAATAGTTTTTAAACATGGCTGATATTATAAAACAACATTTAACATCTCGTAATCAATTTTGTTTATTATTGATATAATTTGAATGATCTAATCCCTATCAATTTGTTTTCGTCTAGTTATGTACCTTACCATCATCTCTTACGACATTGTTATTGCATGCGCGGGAACGAGTCAACGTTATATGCAGTGTAATGCGCTGTATCGCTTTCACGCATGTTTTAAGGGCTCATTTTATTAGAATAGAATATGTTTCATTATATAACTCCTAATTTGATACATTAGTTCTTTAAATCAGAATGAGAGAGGCTGTTCAGCAGTGGATTTGTCGTAGTCCACCGCTGACAGATAAAACTACGCAACTTCACAGGTAAACACTAAATACGTGGTAATCATTGATGACGTATCTCTTATGTAATGAATTTTGTAGTTATGTTATGACGTCACCGGACATATCTTAATGTCTTCGATACGTCGATAGTACTGCTGGCTATTACGTTTTGGTATGAAATCTCGTACCTAATATTTCAACTTGTTTATTGTGACGTAGATAACAAAGACAATAATTATTATGACGGAAACAATACCGATCGATAAAAATGCAAAGGACGTAAGCGCTGTTTTTGGGATATGAGTGATACTTCATATGCTGCTTTGTTGTATTGTGAGTATTTGCTTATGTTTGTTGTTCAACGATCGTAAGATTGCAGATTCAGTTGCTGGCTGAGTCTGTTATGGGTATTTTCTTTTGCGAAATTCACTGCAGCAGCATGGAGTCCGAAAAAATAACCAATAAACGGCCATAGCAATCCTCGGGACAAAAATTTTATCCACAAATGGTTGTTCCGAGTCTGGATGTATTTCGTTCTGATCTTTGAATGTTTAAAAAAAGTGTCTCGCAACACAGGAATTACTTCTAGTGGGAGTTGTCTTCTATTTAGAAAATATAGATGTGTTTTCGGTATTGACACACTTTTGGTACGTTTAGGTCTCACGTAATATAGACTATATTGCCGACAGCTGTTTTAGTTACAAATCCCGCACTGCTACTTTTGATTTCGTTACTGTTCAACCAAAGAATACTTTGGTTGACTCTGGAATCTCACAATCGTCATTAGCGCAAATGGCACACACACAAACATACAGAAAGAATGAAGCAGTATAACTCAAATGCCAAGATCGATTCAAACTACAAAATAGCCTAACGACAATTTTCCGTTTAACTGCAATTTGCTTTATATCTATCGATATGTTCTAGTTATTTACGAAAGCCACAAATATTATTTATTAAATCAAGCCGATCTTTAACCGCGACGGGAACCAAGACCGAAAATTACGACAAGAACCAAGAGATGCTACAATTTTGACTTTGAGGACAATTTGACTTTTATTTAACGATCAATTCTAGTTAGTAAGGAAACCACAAATATTTTTAGCACATTAAACAGATTTTTTTACCGCAAAGGCAACATATACCCAAAATTACGAAGATTTCTTTACCCCAGTACTATGGTATGCGACAATTTTGACTTTGACTTCGATGAATTCAAGTTATAAAGGAAACTACAAATATATTTTTGGCAAATCAAACAGATTTTTAACCGCGAATGTAAACTTTTTCGAACATTGTGACGGTTTCTTTAATTCTTTAATATTAGGTAAGTACATCCGAGCTCAAACAAGCGATATACCAAGAATACGAGTAAGTAACGAGAATTCACTTTGATCGTGGATTGTACACAGTGCGTAACAGAAAGACGTTGTCATAGTACATAGAAAATCAACGAACGATAGAATAGTCAACATCGTTATCCTATTGTCCTAATATGTAAGATGTTAAGAATATCACTACCATAAAAAAGAAACCAAAAATTAGGTATTTATTTGTTCAACTGTTCCAGCTACAACACACTAGCAAAACTATCTGGCTGACATAACTCAAGAAATCTCAATCGCTTTAGATTTTATAAGTCTGTTGTATATTTTTTCTGGTAGATTACTACAAAATTTTGTAATTCATTATTGTAATTTAATAAAAACTAATAATTTAAATTGTTTTAATCGTGTCTATTATACAACCCTTGGGTATGACCAGAACTTCCTGTCACACCTATAAACACTGCACATCATATAACGCTTTGATCAGAAACCTCTCATTAAGGCGCAGCAATTAATTCGTTCTAAGTATTCGGAAGCGAACGATTAAGTCGCAGACACAAATCGATTCGGAATTATATCTCGCGAGATTCTAAGAAGGTACGAGAATTAGAGTTAAATAAAAACCTTAATACGAAATAATCATAAATATACTTATTATAGTGAGCAACAATCGAGGACAACTTTTCGGAGAACGATTTAATGTGTTTTTACTTAGAACATACAGACGGTACCAAGAAAACTCATCTCTCATTAGTCGTGTCTTTAATTGAGCCCCAAGGGGAAAATCACGCGTTTGTATATGTGTACTGTAATTATTATAATTAATAATATTACGTTTTTACTGTAATTATTTGTTTTTGCGAGATTGGAGATAAGAAATATTCATGTTCAAGTACAATTCTACTATGAACAGTCATTGAAGTTCGGTACGTAAAGGATATATCTTAAAATGATCCGATAGTAGCAATATTTTACAAACTTATATTTGTAAATATAACCTATTTTTGTCAAGTATAAACTTGTACACTATTACTACAATATGTTCAGCATACCTAAGATTTGTCGAAACATTTTTAATTAGTTACGTATTTTACTTAATTTTGGTCAAAAACAACATGGTTGGTAAAACATCTGAAATCCATTCTATTGTTACTCAAAGACGACAACTTACTAAGGTTATATAAAAATAATTTTGTATACCAATTTAATTTGATCATGTAACCGCTAAGGACCTCGTATAATTTGTCATACGTATTTTATTCTCGCAAACAAGCATACGTGAGCGAAACTCATAGTAGACCTACAATAAACGAAAACGTGTTGAAGAATAACCGCTCAGACTGTCGTTAGAACTACACATATCTAACTCGTGAACTGCACGAACTGGAATTTGTCCCCGGCATCAGATAAACCGATGGCGCATAGGTCATCGCGAATAGCCATCAAGATACAAATAATTCTTAAAATTCTAGCAATATTTAGGTTGCAACGTCAAATACTGTTTTGCGCTGTACTAATGACAATTTACGTAATAGATGGCGTTTAGCACTAAGACGCTTACAAGGTAAAAATACAACACATGAGGAAGGAATGTTTCGTCTGGAATTTTCTTGAATAGGTGTAATCGCTTAGTTGGTAAAGCGGCTTTGGGTTATTCGATGCCGCAGATCCAAATCCTAGTTCATGGTTGTAATTTTTCCTGCTAATGCTAAATTTTAGATACAAATTTAGTTTTCTGGCAAAATACCAAGTTTACTAGTGCTTAGTGGGTACGAATGCTAGTCAATCCTGATTATTCCCAGTCGTCATCGCTGGAAGACCTCGGAGTGGTGGACTGGTCAGGCTCCGGAATGACACTGGCGAGGGTGTGAAGAACGGAGCCCCCAGATCGTTCAGCGCCGGAGATCCCTCGTCGTCTCATGGACAACTTCGCGTGAAGATCCGCCATCAGGTCACCGCCGCTTGGTGTAGTGCCCTGGGAACAAATTAAATAATTATAGACATTGTTATAAGTGAAAATGAGATTCATTAAAATGATGCCGTACAGTGGCGAGGTCTTAATAGTGAACTGAATATTATTTGAATATAGATTTAAAGATGTTCATATATTTGGACTATAAGGTAATTTTAAGCATGTTTATAATTTTCAAACCAAGCAATGGTTTGAAAATTATCAGCGTCCTGAGAAATTAAAACAAGAAAACGCGTAGTTTTGGCTTTATGTTTTTCGTTGTTATTTTATTTTATGAAAAACAACTCTCGCACGAAGTATAAAGCCTTTCGACTTAACAAACTTTGGAACAAAGGACGCGTCGCCAATTCAAAATGTTTTAATATACCTCCGACACAAGAACTTTGCCTGGTGCTGGACTTCTATAACTACGTATTCGTTTATATCCCTGTATGGACTAACAAAGGTGTATTACACCTACATTTCCCCAGTAATAGTTTTATGTTTTACGTAATAGGGAACGAGGCCTCACGTACTAGGGAACGGGGCTAAAGCCATCTACCAAGCATGTTTCGAGACCCCGAGTTGCTACTAAGAAGTAAATCTTAAACATTTAACCCGACCGGCCATCGAACCCAAGACACAGCAAGTTTATTTTATCTGCTAGCTAAGAAGACGATAGTAATAAAGTCCTATTTTAGTCGCGGCGTTTCTATTTGCGTGTGTCGGCCATCACAACTCGTTTATTATTTAAGTTCAAAGGGAATCGTTGATGACTCGAAATGTATTTTCGTATTGTCCTATATTTCAGTGTCAGTTTGCCAATATGATGCCGAGTTAAGTTGAGGTAAGCGGCATTAGATATTAGAGTGAATAATAAATAATAAGTACTTAAAGATATTATAGTTTCTTAGCAGAGATACATTTTATAAATGATAGTGTTGCGCCATTAATGGGCCATTTATAAAATTATAATCTAAATCGTTACAAGTGCTTTAATAGTATACCAGCATGATATATTGTAAGTAGTCAGTTTTAATGTTACGCAATAAACGACTAAGCACTCCAAAGATACACCAATCACGGCGAAAATACAGATGCTGCATAGAAGACCTTTTCGTTCTTTACAGTTTTACAGACCCTGGCCTGTACATACTTAAAGTGACACGCAGAGGTGCTTCTACATTTAGCCAACCACAAATTTAGTGTGTCGGATACATATACAGCTGCAGTGCTAAAATGTTTTTCGCTCAAAAACGATTCAATCGACATGAAATTTACACATTTACGTTAATACAACGTCGATATAACTTATATCTCTGCTTATCCCGACGCATGTAGCCCGGAGGAGGTAGATAGATTACAGATATCCACTTGCTTAGTGTATAATAGTCTACGTTGGGAATTTACGTGCAAGAGCTCACAGACACAGCAGTTGAATAAACAAATGAGATAGAGGTGTCAAACACAATGAAATTGTTATTTTATTAGTAATCGTTAAACAGATAGATGTATGTAGATACATATGTATGCAAAATGGTACTTCAATGGAGTGATATTTCATTAATCATTCATTCACATAATATGAGTCACTTTGATATACAATAATAGGAACCAGCTGTGGGTACTTATTGCGATGTTGAGGTCACGACTTCAAATCGAAAATAATTGATAATTATAAACAACGGATTTCCCGCGGCTCTTGTTTAAACAACGTGGAAAAAAAGAGAATACCCTTTTGTGTCTGCGTTGCCTTTTGAGTATACATAAACATAGAGCTATTGCACCGAGAAGGTTTTGACATTGTGCGTCAGTTGCAGAAAATCCCAAAAGTACGAGCAAAAATATCGAGACCTCAATAGTAGGTACCTGTCGATTAAAATGTCATGCACAAGAGTCGCATTCACTACCGCTTCTCCAACGAGGCAGCAAATATATAAAATTACATTAAAATAGCGAATATAACCTTGTAAGAGATCATTGGAATGCCACGCAGAGGTCTCGAGTTTAATTAAACGGAAAATCTATAACTTTTCAAAGTTATGTGCTTGTTAATTGGGTAATTACCGCCCGGATAAACAGCGTAAGAAAACATCGTGAGGTAACCAGCATATCTGAGAATTCTCGATTATGTGCCCAAAGATATATCAAGTCTGCACAAAGCGCATTGAGCCAGCGTGGCTATGGCTAATTCTTCACACACTGACAAGCGGCGCGTACGCAGCAGTCAGACAGTTTAAGTACAAGGCTGATATTAATTTGTATTATTATACTTATAAGTAGCCATTACTTTATAGCAACTGCAATAAATAATTAATTCATACATATAAACATATATAGTAAATGGCGCCAGCGGTCGTGTGTGCTATTGGCACATGTTATTTATACAAGATAGCGAGTCTATTGACGTCACATATCACTCGTGCACACAGACGGACACAATTCCTAAAACTATATAAATACATATATATCGGCAATAGAGTCTATTATTGAGTCATTCATAATGTAAGTTTGCACTTACGTTTTCCAGCAATCGTATTCGATGTAGTACTATTGAATTTTCCTGCATGGAAATTCTCAATAGGAAGTAGAAAATGATCGGCAAACCGCAGACACGCTCGCTATTATATGAGATCTAAATAAATATGATGAAACCGCCGTTTCGTCGTACGTGAATCCCACAGTAAAGTATTATAAGTATGTGTTCTAAGTTTTCACTCAAATCTGTTTAACGATTTACGCTTGATTGAGCATCAACTATCCAAACATCTTCACAGACTTTTATGACATTTATGATACCTATTACTAGATTATGGCCGCGGCTTCGCTCGCGTAATTGTAGGGTAAGTTAGGTTAGTTATAGTACTTTCTCTGGATGAAAGCTACCCTTTGTCCTTTTCCGTGCACCTGACAACGTGTAAGCTAAATTCATGAAGATCGGTCGAGTATGAACAAGGCATGAAAAATCGTAACAAACAAACAAGCAAATAAATTTTATAATATTAGTTAGGATTATAGGACGCAGGTGTTACATATGTTTAAAAAGCTTAAAATAGATATCGCTCTTGAGTGCCTTAGCAGCGCTAGTGTGTGCGAGTGCTGGGCTGTGACAGATCTCGGGTTTTAGATTCCTGAATCGGGCAGTATTATTAAGTTTAATTGAAATTCTCAAACGCACGCACGGAAACTGTAATTGTGTCTGATAAATGGCAAAAGGCAACCCCGATTACGTGAGAACTAATAACCCATGGCTGACGAATTGAGTTAACACTCCTTAAGCCAACTTTTTCGAGGATACGTGAGAATTTGTATGTATAGGTCAGCGACCACACATGTGGTCGCTGGTATGGGTATAACAGTTGTCTGTCTATCCTTTCGAATATACACAGACGAGGTTACAATAAACAGTGACGATGACACAACAGTTAAAGCACTAATGATTGATACTATGTGTTGATGACAGTTCATCGAATCGTGTATAATTTGGCCAATTGTGAGCGCGGCCGTGGGCGAAGCGCGATCATGCCAATAACCTCGCGCGGCGTCGCGAAACGTTGCCAAACAATTTAGAAGCATGTGTTGATAGACGAAACGATTATAGGAAAAGGTGTTCAGATAAACCGCTGTTTGATCGGAACTAGTGAAGTGTGAATGTAATATATCTGTAGGTCTACGAAAGCAAAGGCAGAGATTAAGAATTTTCACCTGTAACATCGATTTTACTTCATGCATTGGTACTATGTGAACGCTTATCGGTTGAGGTCATTCTTAAACAGTAGGTATTTTCGTTTTTTTTTTAATTACAACTCTTGTACTAGGTTTAATTCCTGTGTCGGACTTTACAAACATTCAAACAACGGACACAAAGAACACCCAGACTCGGCACAACCATTTGTGGATCACACAAAGTTATGTCCCGTTTGGGGATCGAACCCATAACCCTCGGCAACCACTAAAACCATTACGCCATTCGTGCTATCTGAAATTTCGGAAAAATACCTACTTTATAGATTTTCTAAATTTATAAAGGGACTGACATTTTTACGTGCCCTCCCAAGCACGAAGACGCTCAGATGAAATACCACTAAGCGGTCACCCATCTATAGACTGACCGCACCCAACGTTGCTTAACCTCGCTAATCGTTTACCGATCAGAGAGTGCAACTGGCTATGAAGTAAATGGTCGATAGTAGCCATACCTAGACGAGCAGGCAACTGATCTATTTTATCAAACTGTTTTACATTTTATATGTTACATAAATAAGTATTCTTATAGAATATTCATTATACAATAAATTATTTAAATAGTTTATTATTTTATATTGTATATTCTATAAATTCTCGTAAGTCTATTAAAATCTACAAAACTTTCGAAATGGCAACTAGACCGTAAATTCTAGTTATTTTACTTGAAACCACTATATTTAATATCTTTTTTGCGCAATCTATTAGCATACTTTAAGTTAATAGAATATATTAATTTATGCTTTATTGGCTTCTGATCGCGGCTTTGCTCGCGTTAATCCGGCCATGTATACCCAGATAAAAAGCATCCCACCGATTTGGATGAATATTTGCACATATAGACAACGTTTTAGATTACAACATAAGACTTTTAACCCCGTAAGCATTCCCGTGATAATCTCGCGACCGCAGGCATTATATGCTAAGAGTCCTTAAATAACTACGCATACTTTATATTTAAAGCCTACTTCTAGACGAATTTCGACTCTGACTAAACTCTTAAGCAAGAATGGAACCCACCAATGTAAAGTCAATATTTCAATAACTTTTACCTTTCAAGACTCTAAACTAATTAACGAATAGACCTTATAATTATAACCGACTCCCCCCGAATCTTCAATACCGATAAGATTGTTTTTACCGTGACACTAATAAACTGACATTTGTTTCCACAAGCGCCCCTGGTTAGTAGTAAAATTTTTATTACTATTATCGTCGAGATAACTGAGAAGCCAACTGTACGTCCGATAGACTTACTAAGAACCTCTATCTATGAAATACATGTTTATCAATTACATTACCAAGTAGGGGTCAATGGCATTACATTATCTGTAACTCTAGTACGAGAAAATAAGTAGTGTTATCGTATTTTTTAATTAGTGTGTCTTTGAAGACTGGTTATTGATAGTGTAGTTTACATAGCTTGGGTATTTCGCAAGGTTTAGGCATAGCTCTAACATACCCACATTTCGCTTGATATGTTTTAAGCCTCACGTGGTAGGGTGCCTATTGCAGTATCTTCAATACATGGCCAGACTCCATGATACAGTCATCATTTTTGGATAAGATTTTGTCTTAAGATTTATCTCCATGTGTATATAAGAATACATGTGGAAAACGAATTGAAATCATGTATTTTTAATGTGGAACTAAAAATGTTATATGCTCATTTCCAATATCAAGTAATTTTAAGATCTTATTGAAGCGACAGACAGACTGATGATAAATAACACTTCCGATTTTTATTGAAAATTACGGGGCTCTAAAAACGCACAAATTTGTCGAATAACTCATGAGGCCGGCAACCATTACACCCGATTTTCTTTGAAATGGAAATGAAATTATGTATCCGGTTCGCTGAAACGGCGGCATATCGAATTTCTTCAACAAAAACCTTTACAAAGTGCACATATATACACACACACACACACGCTCATATTTCGACACACACATACTTACCTAAACACATATATATAGTTAACCAGTTTCACATATTGTTTTTGTGTTCGATCAATCAGACTTCCAAGAATCGAGATGGACAAATAACGACATTCGCACAAAATTGCATATTTTAATAAACAATTTTGATAACAAGGCCATTTATTTCCACAAATAAGGTGTTAAGGTCGCGTGGAATGTTCGAGACGTCGACTAGGCGCTCATAGAGGAGAGCTAACGATCGTGTCTGTGTCAAAGCACATAGCTTGAGATGCCTCTCTTTGACATACGAGAGAGGTGAAATGCGTACAAACGTGATACCTTTGTGTTACATATCAAAGATATGCTAATAGTGTAAATGCGATTGTGTTTGCTGTTGGAAACGAAGGACGAAGCCCTAATAGATTGTTGTATATACAATCTTACGCCTGTGTCCTCGAACCTCAACCACATTTCAACAGTTATGGTTTTTGATCCTACGTTATAGAGAGCCGATTGCTTTCTACCAGGACCGTTGTCTGACTCCGAGTTGCTATTGAGAATTGTGAACTTGTGCTAACCACATCGTCCTGTAGAGAACTAATATAAACCACATATTAATGTTGCATTACTCCAAGTCTCACTTGCGAAATTATAAGAATTGTGTATCGCCAAAGAGGAAAAAGACGAGCTTATTACCATCTACCCGGCATAACAGAAACCGTAAAATTGCCTAAGAATAAAACTTTACCCAACCCGCGGGTCGCACCGATCACATAACAGACAAGCTCATGTTTGTAGCACAAAGTAAGACGACGCAATCTAAGACTAAGTTATATCAAGCACACGAATAAGTTCAAAACGTCGCGACAAGAAAGTGTAAGTATGGCAGTGGTCCATCTGCCCCATTACGCCGGCCGGAGTCTGCCAGTGACAGATATATTATGACCTTATCTCACTCATTACCTTTACTGAAACGCGTTCGTGGAACGCATCTCCTTTCTTGTATCATTGTCAACCTTGCGCGGATATTTTACGAGGAAAAAATTCATGAGTCCGGTCGGTATGTTCAGAATAAATTGTGTCTGTACTGTTCGCAACACAGTTACGTGTATCCTGTATTATAATCTGTGCTTGGATTTTAGCGGTTTCTGCTTCTAGGATGTTGGGAATGTCGTTAATTTAATGGTGTACGGACATTAATAAATGGAACCGGTATAAATGAACTAGCGGTGGCGAATTACGTGGTGATGAATTAATAATGAAAGTATAAAAAGATTGATGAAATATTAAGTTTTTCGCTGTGGTTTGTTCTATCCATTTTTGCGTTAGCCGGAATCGTGTTACTACTAAAGCGTCAATAAGATGTTACGTCAAAATCCATAAGAGTGTATTTGTCGAACTAGATTCAAAAAGTATCAAAGGAATTATAAATCTTTGTGGTTTATGTGTCCGTTGTTAAGTTATAGGCAATGCTCATAAAATGTTCTTTGGAATATGCCTACTGGAAAATATCGAAAAACAGCAAGTTTGAGATAATTTCGGAAAATAAATTGTATTTTTATATAACCAATAACTTTTTAGCAAAAACACATTCAAAGAAATCGCCATCTGCCCAAAATTTCATCGAATCAAAATCGCTGAACAGCAACCAACAAGCGATTGGTCGAACAAATGGTGTACACGGCGATTGCGATTACCGCACATAATAGCGACACACAAACAGAACGAGAGGCGGGTGCCAATTATCAGAAATTGGTTGGTATCGTAGGAATTCCAGTGCAAACGTGTGTGTTTGTATGGAACGCCGAGGTGCCGCGACCAATCGGGTCCTGTTCAACAGACACGTAGAATGGAGCCGGACAGATACAAGGAGTGCCCGCCCATTGTCCACTTTATCCGGGCTTGATGAAAGGATCTATACAACTGCAGCGTTCTAAAGACGTGCTCTTGAATATTTTTGTTGCGTTTTGCTCAATGTTATGACACGATTTCTGGGACCTATTTAATTTGAAAAATATTCTGCGTGGTAATAATGTCTTGCGTTTTCGCAAATGTTATACATTAAATTTAAATTACTTTATACGGATTTAATCGAGATTAAAATAAATGTATCTAGCTATTTTAATCTATTTATTTTAACATTTACGCGACGTTTCGGTTGCTTTTTAGTCATGATGACGGAGTGACTAAGATAATGGTAGTGTAATTTTCTTAAATTGTAGTTATTTCAAAGTAGATGTAGAAAATTGTTGGTGTTTCTATTTACATTAATTGAACAAAATCCGTAAAAAATTGTTTAATTTCAATATGTTCTCAAATAACGATAGTTTGCGTGTTTATTGATAATTAATAACTAGCCGGCTTGAAAGCCTCATATTAAAATATATAATGTTTATAATCTGCATTTAATCTTTTGCAAATAATGCCGATTAAATTGACTTGTAATTACATCATAAATTGAAAATATGAAATATAATCTTAATATATTTAGTTCATAGCTTAATTGAAATATTAGTGTAAATAATTTTAAGAAAAATGTTTTATACAGTATTATAGGTAATTCATTATGGAATAATATTCAAAGATTAAAATCATTCATGCGGCCTACTACCTACAACATTTCTGAACATTAAGTTATCATCCGACATACAAAGCCAACATGACATCTGAATTATAAATACATTATTAACAGGCTCACTCATTTTAAAATTGTAAACTATCCTTCTCTATCATTAATATAAAAATATATAACAAAAGTAGGGCGAAGACATCTAGGTATGATTTAAGTATTTGCGACTAATATGTCCCTATTTATTTTTATCTGTCTATTGCTGAATGCTAGACATAATTAAAATCACTAGTGCCTGGCCGCCGGCGGACCGCTGCAGCTCAAAACGTTAATTAATGTTACATAGTTCGATAATATACAACTAAGATCCGGAAAAGGCTAAATATATTATGTACCCTGTACATAGAATTTAAACTCTCCTCAGTTCCCGCTACACAATGACACTTAAGAGCCAAAAACCTCACAAATTGAGAGGTCTAAATTCCGCGGTTGAAGGTAAAATGCCTAAAAACATTATTGAGCAATATCGGCTAAGTATCTCCGTATCTCAACGCCTACTGTTAACCGCAGAGTATTCTTCGAATTCAGATCCTGCCAATTTATTCATTCGCCTAAATTGGCAGAGGAAAATAACGTTGAATCGAAAACGGTAACAAATCAATATTTTAAGGAGCTTTACTCCTACAGACCCACGATACCACAAACTGTATAAGGGAAATATAAAGGGCATATTATCATGTTGAATGGCTGGTTTTGTTGTTCGAAGCGTGGCAAATCAAACATTTGATTTATATAGAGGCGTGTAATTGGGCGGCCGGGCCAGGAATGTCGTCCCGTCCTGTTTATGGCGACAGACAGCCCAAACGAATTTAATAAACCATTTCATGTGCCACAGAATAACTAGAAAGTGATTTTAACGACGCAGCCTTTGAGTGTTTGCTTTCAATAGGTTTAAATTTATGGCCTTATTGTTCTTGCAAAGTATGGAGTCAATTATAAATACCAGGTAGCTCTCAGACTATAGCAATTACTTTTAAATTTAATAGTTTTTCTGTGTCTATAAATAGAAATATAACTTTTTATCTCGTCCGTTCTATAAATTTGAAATAAAAAATAAATACACGTTGTCAAACCATGGAGAATGACACATTGTGCGTTAGAAGTGAATGGCGCCATCTTATAAGATCTTATTATGGCAGCAGACAAACAAGCAGTTAATTGAATACTAGTTTCGACTCGCAGCTTCATCCGTTTAAATCCCACGGGAATTCTTTCTGAGATAAAAAAATATAATTCACCGCACACTGAAAATTAAATTATGTTAGTGCACTTTGAAATAATTTTATTTTAAAACGAAATCCATCTTGTTTCTTTGTGGTCATATCTGCTGAAAAGCAACCGAAACATCGGATATTAAAAGTAGAGTTTTGTTTCACTACTATCATATCCGTATATAGCAGTTTAATTGACTGCACGGATGGCACACGGGACAAAACTTTACGTGATCTACAAATGGTTGTTCTTTGTTTCGGTTGTTTAAATGTTTGTAACGACCCCCACGATACTGGAACTGTTCCTAGTGTAAAACAAGTACTTTAAAAGAATATACATATATAGGCCTATGTTCATTCTACACAGTCAATCTATGTGGCACGTTTCAGTCAACTCTATTCAACAGTCTACGCTTGATTGAGTAAACGCAGAGCAAAAGCTATTTTGAAATAAAATTAAATACTTGTCTATTCATAAATCTCTGCAGCTGATGCAACGAATTAAGATAAGCATTCATATTAATTTCTGTTGACTTTGACCTACCACTATCAAGATCGTTGGCGGCCAATAAGATCTAGTACTAATATTCCTAGAGATCTCAAAATAACTTCTTACATTTGTCACGACTCAATTGCGCCAGCTGGCAATGCACAAACTAATCAAATGAAATATATAGACTATTACCTAAAGACGAAAATAATATAAGGAAAAAGTATGACATAAAATGTTTAAGATTTTTAAACATTAGTTTCTCGCACTGGTTATATTCCCAGTTTCGTGGGGACTTCACAAACATTAAAACAATTTACACAGAAAAAACCTAGTCTCGGTACAACTATTTGGGTATTACACAACTTTGGGATCGTACCTACAACACTCTTCACACTGGCAGTGGTAAGACGCCCAGTGAAACCACTACCCCATCCGTACAGTATATACAGTGATGTGTGTGATGCTCAACCGTACTTAAATAATACGGTGGAGGATCACATAATGTTGTAGATACCTCGGTGTTACCAGCTTTGTCCTGCATCATAGACGACAAAACGATTGTTTTCTACTGGGTATAGATTCACAAACCACGCTGCAATTAAGAGCAAAAATAAAAGCTCTACTGAAGCCTTCCTCTTTTAATAAAGCCTACTCTTGCACTAAGAATAATTCTTGTACCGCAGGAAATTTGACAAAAATTCAAACAACTGATACAGAGAACATCTAGACCAGGTACAATCAATTGTGGATCAAACGAATTTACATGGCGTGCGGTAAAAGTAGTGCTAGCGCAGACGCAGTGTGACCATTCGTTAACTCATAAGCTTACAGTCACTGGACTAACAACGAAAATAATTCAAGGAAACATTTCAAACTAGTATAAATAAAACCATTAATCAAAATCACTACATATTTAGTACTGAGAACATAGATCAATTCCTCATGTTGACTTAAGAAACGGTACATTACAAATGATTTAACGAACACATAACAATTTTCTCGTTAGTAACACGTAACACATCCCGTTCCGCGAAAAAAAAGCGCCCGAACGCTACACTCATTAATTGAAAGTATAAAAAGCGATACGTACCTACTTAGAAATCAACATTTGTTCTAGGAACATGTCCATATGTATAAAGTATGCAAGCGTTACTGCTTGTTACAAAAAGACTTGATTAGGAGAGTCAGTGGGCCGTACAAAGCCGCGCGCATGTGTGATAAATGTCAACCTGTGACGTCACACAGCCCCTAGTCATTTCATTAGCTAACGGATCTGGTAAACGGCTGTTTATTTTTTAAGTACTGCTTATCTATTACCATAAACGGTTGGATATAAGTCAGTACAAAGAAACCGTCAGTTGTTTTCAAGTAAGGACGCCATTACGTAAAGCCCGAACTGCGTCACCGAAAAATGTTATAACGATCTCATTACGTAACATCTTGTCTTCAATATATATTTTGTTTCAATATCAAAAGATTCCAAAAAAACATTAGGCCTGTCTAATTAATTTTAATAACAAAGAGCTTTTCTGAACGTAACGACTAATAAAGGAATTCTTAGAAGCCTACAAGTCGTGGGCACACAAAGATATTTAATCGCGATTTTCAAGAAGGTGGATGTAATTTTCCATTTGGTATGGTTCAACTTTGAGCAGGGATTCTTGTGCCTATTTTTCTATATTACAAAGGTGGAAAACAAGCATCGTCTGAAACGGTTACTGTAGTCTGGGAACACTTCAAAAGTATTTTTGACGAGTTGCCAGATAAGGAATAGAAATTAATGATGGAGGATTTTTGTTTAAAAAGACAACTATACACTAGGAAAATTCCCTGTGTCACGGGGACTTCACAAACATTACGCACACAAATTAGCAACAATTATATCACGTTCATACAAATTTTAATTTATGTGGTGATCGAAACCACAAGGCTCCACCTGAATCACTACGTCATCAGCTGTGCAGTCTTAGGCCATCATGGGAGAGAAGTCCATGTGAGCCTGCAGCACTCACCAGTCGAAACAGACTATCAATTTACGCCGGTTTTACTGTAGGAATTTGTTATTTCCTCGATTGAGCCAGATCATTTGTGCTTGTCATTATAATTACCAGTTCTTTCACTCAAATTGTACTCATTTTAGGCTTAGTTCCTATGTCAATTAACGAGTAATTTTGGGTGCGTAGGTAAAATTCTGACATATTTTCATACAATATGTGTCAATAATTAACTGTCCGTAGGTAAAACGGCTCGTTTCTTAATATAGGTACCGAGCCTTGAAGACTTATCATTTTCCTACGCAAACCCTGTATCGGTCGGAGTTTCACATTTAATTAAAGTATAGTACATTAAGATCTATGAAGAAAGCCTTAAATATATGCATATGTAGGTATAATTATATTATTCTGTGTAGCTATTGATATTGTTAATATCGTATAGTTATAATGTCAAGGCAACAATGCTTCTATTAATGTGAATTTCTTTAGTTTTTACTTCATAAACGGTAAATAAAATACAAGTTAGGTAATTATTAAATACCTGAAAGTTCCTAGACCAAACATCCTTTAATTAATAGTAATAATTTCTGTTGTACTATTTTGAATACAGTATTATTTTTAATTAGTATAAAAGGAATATGTTTATTATCTGATTTGATCCTTAGCGGTTCTTGTTAGAGAGATGGAAGGAGAATACTGATGTCTTAGTCCAGCAGTTGAATATTAATATTGTAAATGTGAAAGATTTTAAACATGTTTGAATGTTTGTTATTTAATCACGCGTACATCTCTGAACCGATTTACATGAATCTTGGTTTATAGATAGACCATATCTTTGATTACCACGTGGGATACATTCAATTCGAGTCAGTAATGCGGGAATGCGAGCGAAGTCACGGGTATATGCTAGTTTTATTTAATACTGTTTTGTAAAAGCTTCACATTCGCAGCTATTATTAACGGAACACTTCCAATTATTAGTTGCGCGAGATATCAGCCAACCAGATGACGTCACACTTCATTGATAAAATAAACATTAAAGACCATTCACGGCCCACGCGACAACATTAATAATTCAGAACGCGCGCGCACTAAGAATGGCGTTAAATAAATATATGGTCGTTGTTTTGGACGTTTATGCAACGGTCACGAGTGGAATCTTTTTTACCTGGAGATTGAATACCCTTTACAGCTAATTTTATTTTTATGTAATCAATTTGGCCATCAACCATACAGCCTACCTAATGATAAGGAAATGTGACTATAGTCTTTACTTTCGTTTAAAAATGACAACTCCCGCACTAGGAATAATTTCCATATCGCGGAGGACTTTACAAACATTCAGACAACGGACACAAAGAACACTCGGACTCGGAACAACTGTTTGTGGATCACACATATTTTTGTCCCGTGTGGGGATCGAACCCACAACACTCGGCGCATCGGCAGTGGCGGGGCGATCACTTATACGTTATCCATGTAGTCGTAAATTGAATACTCCTTACAGATAATTTTATTTTTTTATTAGCTATCTGGCCATCGAGCATCCTGCCTGCCTAATGATAAGGTATGGTTACCATTCTGTGATCGTTTGCACAATACTAGCGGTAACTCTTGTACGTGGCCGACTTTAGGTAACAGGAATTAAATATAGGATGAAAGGGCAGCTATCGGGTGGGATAGGCCTTTGTGATACCTATATAGACTTACAACGGTACACATAGTAGCGCAGATCGATAGATCGAGCTTAACCAACATCCTAACTAATATTATAAATAGATGTGCCCACGGTTTTACTCGCGCTTATGATTACTGCTCCGCCCCCGTGGGTCGTAGCGTGATGTTATGTAGCCTATAACCTTCCTCGGTAAATAGGCTATCCAACACTAAAATAATTTTTCAATTCGAACCAGTAGTTCCTGAGATTAGCGCGTTCAACTTAACAAACAAACTCATCAGCTTCATAATACCTATTAGTATAGATGCGAATATGAGTTTGCTTGTTTGTTACGCTTTCACACCTTAATTACTCGACCGATCATCATGAAATTTCGCATACACGTTGTCAGGGGAACAGAAAACGGGGACATACCTTTCATCCACAAAAAAGTACTAACCTATCCTACATTTACGCGAGCGATGCCGCGGGCAAAATTTAAGTATGCTCATAAATGGATGACCATTCGCAACAAAGTCATATCCTTCTGCGTCTCAAAGATCATGTAAAGGGTCCTTGCTGCGATGAACTTAAAGCAAGTACAAGGAGTCAGTAAATCAGTATCCACAAATGTTCTACCATCTGATTTAAGCTGTTATCACCGCGTCCTGTCCTATTTAGGTTAAAAAGTCAAGATCAGATAGAAGACAGTGTGAAACTCTCACATTTAGCAGTGAAGCGGTTTACATTTTAGAATAAGACATAACCGAAACATGATTTTTAAAAGTGAATGAGTATAAATTTATTTTGTTTCCTCAAAATTCTTCAATTTCACTTGCATGTCGTCGATGAGCTCATTAAAGTACACCGAATAAGTACTAGTTCTATATTAAATACATATAATAAACTACATCATACGCTGTATCGAAGATTTAGTAAGATAAACTTTTGGGCTGATATGCCATTTATATTTCAGCCGAATCTGTAAGCCGCAAAGCTAGGCTCAATAATTGTGAATAATAAGTCTAAGATAAAAATATCTTGATACGTAAGTGTTTTTTATAGAAGGTCACAGACTACAATTGCACACTTATTCACGCTAAGAACCGACGGTAATTTGCATTGAAGGACTTCAAAAACTAGAAGGTATACCTAACGGGGAATTCCCGTCTAAACTAAATAGCGAAAAACATTTATCTAATACTTTGTCAGCATTGTACAAACATGGCTTAGGTATATACTTCTCAATGTATGTAAATAGATTTAAGATAAGTATGTGTAGAATTTGATCACGCAAAATTGGCGCGATACCTCGAAAAGCTTAAGTTTATTTAACATTATATTGTACTCGTGTCTGAGGGAATCGTCGCTTGTAGTACGATAGGTATTATGAAATATTATTTGAAGTAATCCTGTATACGACACATGTTACGCAATATTCGTTAACAGTTTAGTTAGACTATTTTAGCCATGCACTCACAGTCTAACTGTCCTGGGGAGTTCTCATGTAGAAGTGAAACACGTGTCGAACCATATTTGTTTTGCAAATCGGATAGCACCTAGTTTTCACGACTGTAAGAACCAGTTGCCAAATAATTGATGCCAGTACGAATAAGCCGGCTCGTCCGGACATAACCTAGCAGAAAAGCGACGTAAGAGTAGCCAGTCAGTATCTTATTTTGGCACCTTAAAATATATCCATCTGGCGCTATGAAAAATTATATCCAACTAAATCTTAATCTAGAAAGCAGATCCCAATACAAATGGCGATTCAAAAGCTGCGATATTTCGGTGTTTATACTGCGATACACCATATGGAAGTAGGTACTACTTAACAGTAATGCTGCTCCGATCATAAAGAAGGGTTCCAAAAATGTTGTGCAAAAGCCTCAGCGAGAAAATAGAATGCTTACAATTAACAGATTTTGTTTGCCTCATTGATTCTATGACATAAGTTCTCGTTATTTGCATGCGATCGTAAGGTACCGGATTCGATTGCCTAGTATGTTGTTTAACTGTCAACAAATCTCATTTCCGAGACATCAATGTACTCGTCCCTTCCATGGGATCTAGGTATACTTTAAAACGTCAGTGGGAATTCCTTCGGCGTTATACAGGTAATAGTGTATAATGTTTGTGACGTATTTGGTTTGGAGACGAAAAGTTTTAAAGAATTGTAAGGTTGCACTTCACGATATAAAACCGTCTACATTTCTTCATAAACATAAAAAAAGCGTAGCAGAATAAAGCCCTTTTTATTTTCTCTTACTTTATTCAACATTATTTACTTTTCTTAAGTCGTTTCGCAAAAGAAAATCAAACAAAACAAATTGAAAAATTACAAGAAAACAGTTGCATCAATTCCGCATTCAACGTATGTATACACAAGAGATTTGTCGATGCCTTTTGATTGAATAAACATTAGGATTACGTGGATGCGTACATGCATGTGTTAGTCAGAACTGTGGTGGGTTAGCTGGAAATGTACAGCAAAGTGGCATGGTGAGAAGCGTGGGTTCCATTTAACTGTTAGATGATAGATAACGTAGAGTCAGGCGTCAGGCGCCGCGAGCTGTTTGGAAACGTTTCACTTGGCAGATATCCAGAGGACTTGATTGCCGATAGAAATCGGAGAAATCATGCGGAAAATGACAAAGTATCATAGGATACATCACCGGTATATTATTTTTTATTATTACTGCTAGCTTCTGCACGTGGCTTCGCATCGAGATCCTATTTTTTAATCCAAGAATTGCGTCTACCCGGTTGGCTTCTTTCATCTAAATCTGTTCAACGGTTTCGGATTTGACGTTTTGTATCTGGGGTTCAATTTGAAATATTATTTAAGTTTTATCCAATTTTGTTTAGTAAAAGCAGAGTAATAGTGCCTACGCGTAAATGACATTACTACAGTCCAAACGAACGAAGTCACACAACAGACAAAAAATAGAATAGCGTCACACTAAACTTACAATGCTATAATCTTTTATTAGTAAACACTTGACTGATTGAGAACATTCTTGGAAGAGTCTGATATATAATAGTAGGTAATATTACTAGTATTACAGTACAAAACTGTAATTATTATCTGTGTTAGAAAAAAGTTAACAATAAAGCTGGTGGACTATCAAGTTGTCACTAAGTCACCATTTATCTATGCTCCACAACCGCGGATAAACACGATAAATGACCACTGTTCACACGCACGGACGTACATTTAAATACAGCAAGTACTCGCAATATCCAAGCCAATACGTACATACATGGATAATATCAAACGTAAATGTATTTCAAGTCAGAATCATCGAGAGACCAGATACCTGAACAATAAAAATTCTTAGATCTTTAAGAATATTCGACGATATTAATACGCGATAAAACAAATATGCGAATCCGAATATTCCTTACAGCCTTTTAAATTTTAATGAGTAATTTAGCTGGAAACCAGACGCGTTGAATAAAGCATTGTGTCTGGAGTCCGGGATCCGAGCTTTGGACGAGAGATTAGCATACTGTAAAACAGACGGCATCCGAAAAAAAATCCTTTTAAAAATAACTGATAGAGTATCTGAAACATGCGTAACCATTACCGGATAAATACCACAAATATAATGTCTACCGTTTATATAAAGCTTCCAATTACGTCAAGCGGCAATATCAACGGTTTAACTAAAGTTTTTTAATATAAAGATCAATGGATTCCTACAGTTAATAATTGAATCGCCACCCTCTAATATTGATTTTTAATTGTACAATATGGAGCAATACGATATCATCAGTGAAGAACTAATTAGTTGGATCATGAATGCGCACATATCGTCCACAACATTTTCTAATTAACAACTTAAGCTCAGCTAAAGTATGACGTGTTAATTATTGCGCAATGGCGCTACGTAATGAGTTGGCCGCAAAAAGTCAGGCGCGACGATCAGTCACCAACAAAGCCGCAGGGAAAACCCTTAGTAAAGAAACTTAATATTAGCAAACCCATAACGCTTGCGAGTAATAACTGCAGACAAAAAATGTGTGTCTGAATATGTAGTAATGCGAATTAAGAATCAATGACTAAGATTGTTTTAAGTGCACAAGAAATAATTAAGTACTGTATGTGTTATTGCCATTGTTAAAACGGTTGGATTTAGACCTCGTTTCTATATCAAGATATTACAAGATTATTATTATTAGATTAATAGTTACTAGCCTTTGACCGCAGCTTCTCTTGTGTAAAAGTTGGATGTTACTCGGGGATAATAAAAGCTTCTGATTGTGAAAGAATTTTTAAAATCGGTGTTGTAGTTTTTGAGTTAAATCCTTGCAAACAAACAAAAAATAAGTGTTTCCTCTTTATAAAATTAGTATAGATAAGATATTAGTCGTTTTACGCATGGACTGTATATTCTATGAAAAATGTATCTATCTGGCGGGCCTTTGGCGAACGTTCTATAAGAATAATCAAAGATGTTTTTGGGAAAGGTTAAGTGTAGGTCGGTCTTATTTACTGTATTGCCTTAATTGATGCGATGTTAGTAAATAAAGCAAATAAGATACTTCAATGTTTTATTCCGTAATCGGTACCATTCTGGAAAACTGACGTGAGTTACTTTATTTATATATTAGGGCGTAATAAACAAAAACGCGTTGTTTATTTATATACGTATCGTGCAGTACCCGATTACGGATACGGATGACACATTTTTAGGTAAGCATCAGTTTTTATCTGAATTTAATCTAAGATAAAAAGTCAGATAAGGCTTCTGCCCACGCGGGACGATGTTATGTAGTGTCGTACCGATAATAACTGCATTTGCCATGCGCCGAGCTTTTACGCAAGAATGGCCGGCGCGCGCATACAGTACACGTGACTAAAGTGCAGCCTCAAAACGTTTGTATAAAAGCGAAACGGCTATTAATACACGGCGTGTAACTGTAAAACGTGGTCATATTTTAAGGTAGTAGTATAGTGGATTCTTTGTCTTACGTAAAACTGTTAAATGTGATACATCTAATTTCTCATGAGCTGATTTAAATTAACTATGGCTCTGCATGTATTTATGGCATGTAGGAAATTTTCTGTAATTATTTAAGTAAAAATAATACATTGGACATGCAAACATAAAAATAACTATGTTTTAAATGGGTTCCTGGCAAAGAATTTTGCTTCAACATCTAAAAGCACAAAGTTTTGGTGTTTCAACTTCCTTTTTAACTTAATCATAAGTGCATCCGTAACTGGGAGTGCTGTACTTAACAAAATTAAGTACTCTGGATAAATATCTACTTTTCTTCACCTTAAATAAGTATTACACCTGCGGTATTTATTTTTTAAAATTAATTTAAAAATCGTTTTCGCAACATATATTTGGTATTTTAGTTGTAAAGATTGCAACACGCCTTGCCACACTCCTGAAAAATCTTTCTACAACCTTTAAATGCATGCAAACTTTTACTTTTACTGACACTTACATTTTCTAGTTTGTATTACGGAGAAATAGCATATGGATAACATAACCATTGATCCATAAGTGTCAGTATATAGCCTATACACCTACGGACAATCAATGATTAGTATCTATATATTAATACGTGAAGCAAAAACTTTGTACCCCTTTTTACGATAATTGCACGAACGGAGGAGTATGAAAGCACAGTTAAAGTTTATATGGAGAAGGAGTGGCGAGAGTACACACGCAGTCGAATCGCGTTCGTAGTATTTCGGCATTGTTCGTCTGACGTAGTACAATTCTTCGTAACTATGGTTACATAATAATATACCTTATTTATATGTAATAAAGAAAAAAGGAAACGAAGTAGCAAGCTTAGGAATATCGTCAATGAAAGAGTATACTTAAGTAAATAATAATTTATTTATTTATTTATTTATTTAGTAGGTCAACTCACAGCATATATATAAAACACTCACAATAACATCTTATACACAAACGTTCTTATATACATGCCACTGACGAGCTAACACATCATTCACATGTAAAATAAAAAGAATGTTTTTTAAAAAAAATATAAAAAGTGATTACACGTATAAATTCAATATAAATGTGAACAAAACAGATATAAAATTAAAAAAAAAAAAAAAACAATGTTTATAGTTAATATTTAAAACAAAAACGAACAAATCGGTAAAAAACAAAAATCAAGAAAGCATACAACATAAATAACCGTATAGAAAGACAAAACAAACATAACACTTAGCAACAGTAATATTTATACAAAAAGGTTACACAAATACCTATTACTTAACCTAACCTAATTATTTTCATACTTATTTTTTTAAAAGATTTCAATATTTTGTTCCGGAATTGGTTCTCATTGTCATGAAACACATCAGCATCAGGCACAATCTTAAGAAACGAATTTAAGTCCCTACACATTCTGCTTAAGGGTGCATTCAAACCAAGGTTAGTTCTGGACAAGGGTACAGTAAGAATATTGTAGACGGGCTTGCGAGGAGGCCTTCTGGGTACATTAATGTTTATATTGGCAGTCAAATAAGTACTATCCATTTTATTATGCAATAATTTGTGGATAAAGAGCAAGCCATGCATCAGTCTCCTATCATGAAGGGAGTCCATGCTGTAAAAAGATAGCCGATGCCGATACGGGCATCTAGGAGATATATTACGAGACGAATAAGCAATATGACGGGTGAAGGCTCGCTGAATATTTTCAATTCGTTGGGAATGAATAGCGTAATGCGGGTTCCATGCAATATCACAATATTCAAGACGACTGCGCACAAGAGAGTTATATAGCATTATCTTTGTCCGAACGAATTGAAAATCTTTTGTGTTTCGCTTTAGGAACCCTAACATTTGAGCCGACTTATTCACTGCTTCATCAACATGCTTCCTAAAACTCAATTGCTTATCCATTAACACTCCGAGATCACGCACTTCGTTAACTTTCGAAAGGGAGATACCGTTTATTTGGTAGTTTGATGTTTGGGGATGCTTCTTCTTGGTGAATTTAATGTGATAACATTTACTAACATTTAGGGTCATATAGTTCTTGTGGCACCAATTTTGAATGCTATTTAAATCATTCTGAATATGAGAAACATCCTCGATAGATGATATCGTTTTGTAAAGTTTTAGGTCATCGGCAAAAAGTAAATATTTGCTATTTGTGATTTGAGCTGTAATGGAGTTAATGAAAAGTGAGAATAAACACGGTCCTAGATGAGAGCCCTGTGGCACCCCCGAGGTGGCATGATATGGTAGGGACTCATATCCACTCACAACCACAACGAGAGATCTTTGTGCCAGGTAAGTTTCAAACCACCGCAGAAGCGATCCGTGCACTCCAGCAGACTCTAGTCGGGACAGTAGCAGGGTGTGATTGACTTTGTCAAATGCGCTGCTGAAGTCCGTATATACCGCATCGACTTCTTGCCCCTTGTCCAGTGACCGTGATATGTCGTTAACAAATTCAACTAGGTTTGATTGTACACTACGACCAATTTTAAAGCCATGTTGATGGATACATATAATTGGATCCAGATGACGTGTAATAATAGGACATAATAGGGACTCGAAGATCTTTGCAAAGCAAGAAAGTATAGAAATGGGGCGATAGTTTTTTACGTCAGAAGGGTCTTCTTTTTTAAATATTGGCACTATCCTAGCCCGTTTCCAAACATCAGGAAATTTGCCGTGCTTAAGAGACATATTGTAAATTATACACAGAGGGAAAGCAAGAGTCTTTCTACACGTTTTAATAAATACCGGTGGAATTCCATCTGGTCCGGCGCCCTTAGATGCATCAAGATTATTCAATGCCTGCGCCACTTCTTTCTCCGTAAATTGTACCTCTCCAATAGCGTTTGAAACCTCCGGCACATCGGCCTTGCAAACACTTGTAGACCTAGATTCCCCTGTGCTATCATAAATGGATGAAAAGTGTCTAGCAAATAAGTTTGCGATATCCAGGCCCGTGTCAGCAACAGTATCGTTCAAATGCATGTGAGTGGGAAGCGTGGATGAACCCTTACGTTTGTTTTTGATGTAGGACCAAAATGATTTAGAATTTATTTGAATATTAACCTCTATTTTACGTTTATATTCTCTATAGCAGGTCTCCGAGAGTTTGTGGCAACGGCTACGAAGTAACTCAAAACTCAAACGATCGCGAGGATTGTTGTATTTGCGATATCGTTGCCTAAGTTTTTCCTTTTCACGTAACATGTTTATAAGTGCCCTAGAGAACCATGGAGGAAATAGTTGCTTCTTTTGTTCATGTTTCGGAACATATTTGTCAATGACACCATGCAGTACATCATAAAATATTGAAATCATTTCACCAACTTTATCACAGCCAGAAAAAGATACAATCCAATCTATAGACTGCAGCTCTAATAATATACTTTCATAGTCTGCTTTATACAAATTGTTTCCTTTTCGAGGTTTAGGCCTTAACGTATCGTTATTTGATTTTGGAATACTTACAATAAGGTTTGGATGATGTGGATCCAATTTACTTAGAAGATCGGTTGATTGAGATACTTCTATGCTGGAGTTATTGCTTAGAACCAGATCTAGAACTTTGTCATTGCAGTTTACTATGTTATTAAACTGATAAAGCTTATTAATAGCAATGAAGTCAATAAAAGTATATCCTAAGGGGCATTCATAATTTGAAGGTAGCAATTGCGTGTTATTGATTTGAGTCCAGTTAATGAAGCCTAAATTAAAATCTCCCAGAATAATTACATCATTTGCATAATTCATAACACTAGTAACATTGTCCAAAAATGTAGATAGAGAATCCAAATTGACGGGCGGTGGAAGATATACAACACATATAGCTATCTTCTTAGTGCACGTTTGAGTACCGATATCCACCATTACCCACAAATCTTCGAGGTTTGATTCCCAGCTTTTTACTCTAACAGATTTAAAGTCATTAGATACTGCTAGTAGAACGCCACCCCCATCTTTTTTGGATTCACTACGACAAACACGATCACGGCGATAAACAACATATCTAGGATCTATAATTTCAGCATTAGAGATGCCTGCATTAAGCCATGTCTCTGTAAATGCAATTACTTTAAAGTTGTTTAACAAAATGTTATTATAAATGTCTACAGTTTTAGTACGCATTCCGCGCACATTCTGGTAATATACATCGAGCATTGTAATAAAAACAACACCAAAATGTACTCAATACATAATTAAACAATCATTTAACTTAATGCGACTCAAGCAGTCCAAGTTCCGTACATAAATGGCCTGACATTGTTCGTCTTTACGAATATAAATGCGACCATTCCTCACCCAAACAAACTTATAAGATGCCTGTTTTGCCAGCTTTCTTGTCTCAGCGTGCAACTTCTTATTAGTCGGGCTGAGATGTTCAGAAACGTAAACTGGATTACATATACCAGCAATACCCAAGTGATTGGAGTTAAGTTTCTCTTGTGGGTTCTTTTTATTGAAACCGATAACTGCAGCTAAGACAGTATCCCGTTGTCGAGGAGTTCGAAGTTTGGCAATTACCGAGCGGGGGGTTTCTCTCTTCTGGTCCATTTTAGCAACTCTGGTAATCTGTACTATATCACTATCGGCAACTGGAGTACCAATCGCTTCTGTGAGTTGAATAAATGTTCTGGCCAAATTTTCATTTTTATATTCTGGTATGCCATTGATTTCTATGTTACTATCACGCATATGCTGTTCTACTATATTGAGTCGTGAAGTAAGATCACTAACGTCAGTGATAAGGCGCTTATTATCTGATTGCAGTTGTTCAATTAACAATTCCTTTGCTTCTAGTTTTTTCTTCATGTCCTCAAAACAATTGTTATAAAAAGCTACCGATTCTTGGGAAATAGCTATTTGCTTATTAATATTGTGTAATTCATTAGTTACAGATTTCAGGCAACTATTGAATTCCTGCTTCACAATATCTCGCAATTTACTCTCAGTAATCTGTTGGTCATCGCTATCCGAACAGGTGATTGTATCCGTTGCTCGTTTCCTCAAAGTCACATTACTTGGTTCAGGTGACATATTTTTCTGAGAATTAGGGCTGATCATACTCGCACGTGCTGGAGTATGTGTATTGTCAGTTTTGGGCATTTTATTTCGGCATTCAGGACATTTCCAAGCATTTTTATGTTCGCCTTTCATGGCCTTGAAATGCTTTTCAGTAACATTAGCGCAACTTAAGTCATATTTTGACTTACATAAACTGCAAGCTAAAAACTCCTTGGGGACCGCTTTAAGACATCCTGCACATCCATTACCATTACCAACTGGAGCCATAATATATATATTCTATTAGATTGACGAGCGATGTTTTGTGACTATGCGGAACAAGTTATTTTTCTCGTGAATAAGCAGCTTTAGTTCACTTGCTCATGAATGCCCAGCCTTACTAATAATTTTAATGAATGACCAGCCTTCGGATGACGTGCATGAATGCTTGTCTTTAAAGATGACAGATGGCGACCGATGCTTAGTAAGTAGTAATTATGTCGATATGGAACGTGACTAGTGTGACACGCGTTAATGTTGGTACCACTGTCTTTGCGCGAAAATCGTTTTGAATAAAAAACGAATTTAAGTACAGAAAATGTTCTATATCAGTTTATATGTAAAGGCGAATTAAAATTGTAAGTTATTGTCTTTGGCGAAGTTTATGTTATGTATAGTTTACGTACGATTGATCCAAGTGTCCTCTCTATGTAAATACGTATCACTTGTACTTTGCACTTAGTTATCACTGTTCGTTATATTTAGCGATGCTAAGATTAGTTTATTGTAAAATTGTTATATATGACTGATCTTAAACACAACTGTTGCTTAGAATTATATAGTTCGATGTTATTTCTCAAAAAAAATAATTAATTACTACGGAGCTAGTGTTTACTTAACAAGTGACAGATGACATATGATTATAATTTATAATAATTTGTCTGAAAAAGATAGGTCCTTTATAGCCTTGGCGAAATCTAAATGAAATGTGATTATAAGGGTAAAGTTATAGACAGTAAAACCTTAATAACGATGAAACTTAAAATTTAAATCAATGATGGTCGAATTTTGACCACTGGGCGGCCGCTAGTATGATATAAAACGATGGCATTTCATTTATTTATAATGTTTAGTTGTAGGAATAATGCCTGAATTTCGAGAAGATTGAAGAAGTTGAATGCATAGGTATCCCTCTATAAACAGTTTTCGTTTCTTTTTTAGAATTCTTCACTGGTCTTTCAGTCTGATGAATACTATAATGCCGTACTATAACAAATCTGCTATCGAAGAAGCGGTTAAGTGATAGGCATGCGTCCCCATATCCACAACCGCTTTTTAGTTAGGACCACATACGTCACAATCATGCACTTAAAAGTATATATCGTTTTTTAGAGGGGCCTTGATAATACGGGCCATAATTACGAGCACAGACTGACGGTTCACAGAAGCGGCGATAATTGTGAGCCGGGGCTATTTGCTTCTAAGAAAGGCCATTACGGCGCGTGATAACACCACGATAATGGTATCAGCAACCATTGTGTGTACTACACGTGGTTAGTTCATTGTTTACTATAATTTTTCCTCTAATGACGATGTTCGTGTATTATGCGCGTTTTGTTCCGGCTGGTCGGAATGGCTTCGAATCTACAATGGTGTGTTGTCTTAGGGGTGATATAAATAGGTCGTGATCGTGTTTGAATCTACTGATACTATCTATAGCTTCGCCAGCTATTTGGTTTTATGTAGCAGAAGGCCTGCTGTCACAAACGAAAAATTTCCTTCTTCTTTTATGATCTCTTGATCTCTTAGAAGAAGGTTGGGTGAGATATCACTGGTATTGTCTTGTTATCCTCTACAGCTAAGCTAATTCATGCATCACGTCACAAGCGCTATGCGCGCAATTTGAACCCACGATCTTATTCTTATTTTAATAAAGACATCTTTCGCACTAGGAATAATTCCTGTGTCGAGGGGGCCTTTACAAACATTCAAACAACGGACACAAAGAACACACAGACTCAAAACAACCATTTGTGGATCACACATATTTTTGTCTCGTGTGGTATTCGAACCCACAACACTCGGTGCAGTGGTAGCAGCGCAGCGGCCACTTAGACCACTTCGCCATCTGTGCAGTCTATCCCTCGAATGCGAGTCCTATAAAGTATCCATCGCACAAACGCCGCTTTTAATTCTAGGTTAGAGTTAAAATTTGGTCAGTATTTACGCAGACTATTTACGTAACGAAATCGACAAAGTAGAGACTTTTAAATATGCGATGCGAACTTTATGTTTGTTTTACAGTGTAAACATACAAAGTTCTGAATGAACGCTGTGTTTTTTAGGAATGTAAACATTTGAGATTTATGATGGCAACACTGACGTATTTTAGTGTTTGCATGAATTTCACTCGACGCATGTTATTCGGAAGTCAATCTACGTTTAGTTGTAGTTATATTGAGTGCGGTGGTCACGACGTATAGTCAGTAGAATCAGTAGCAGATCACGAGGTTCTTAGTTCCATGCCTAGGCCGAGCAGGTCTATAATAATGAGTGCTAATATAATAAAGCTGATCAGCTTGTTTGTTTGTTGTTTGAGCGGGCTAATCTCTGGAACTACCAGCCAAATTTGAAAATATTTTTGCATTTCGTAGCCCAATTTTTGAGAAAAGCTATAGGCTATAAAACATGACGCTAATAATATCCTAATCCAAACTTAATAAGTATTATAAATTTGAATGTTTGTTTGTTTGATGCGGGCAAAATCTAATTATAGTATAATTCTAATAAACTGTTAAATATATTCCTAGAAGCGGAAAACACGGCCTTGTTTCCTGGTTAACCTCTACACGTGATTACAGATTTATTTATAACTTAATTAATATTTAAATAATGTGGAATAATTCAGATTTAACTCGAATATATTTGAATTAAATTAAGCGAATCTTAAAATTGGTTTGGTGGCACAGCGGTAGTTGCATGAGGCCTCAAGTTCGATTTCCGGGCCAGGTAAAGAGTTATTAGAATTTTCTGTCAAGAATTTTCTTATTAACAGCACGAACTCAAGTACTGGGCCTGTTAGACAGCATTTAAAAGAAAGAGATAAAGAAAATACGTTTATTTGCCACAGACACAGTACAAAGAAAATAAAAATAGGCAGGTTAATACAAAAATAAACTTACATGTGAAATCTGTGATGAATTGGTACACCTACTATAATACAGCGTACGTAGCAGTATGTGTCAAATAAACTGTTATTCTTTCCTTTCTTTCTTTCTTATCACCGAAAACCATAGTTGGCTAAATGTTAGACTAGATAATACATTTTTACCCAACACAAACAGTGGCGTGAAACTATGTATTTGTATACGCCCAGAGAGGTCTTGCACCTTTCACCAGGTTCTATGCTGTCCGCTTAATAGTACCTAGACCTGTACAATGCCGTCTATCGAACATGTTTTCAGACTCAATTAAACTAAGAACTTTATATCCTAACTAGCTGTCCCGACAGACGTTGTCCGGTACAGGCGAAAAAAAAAATCAAATCTAAACCATAATTGAATCTACTTGAACACACACACAAAAAAAATTCATTCAAATCGGTTCAGCCATTTAGGAGGAGTTCAATGTCAACACACGTATAGAAGAATTATATATAAAGAAGATAACGTAGCCCGGGCAAAGATAAAAGCAGAACAAACAACTCGCCTATATCACAAATAAATGACTAAGTACACTTATTAGTCGTAACAAATGAAATGTAGCTAATTAAATAGTCAAAATAGAATTATTTGAGCTTATTAAATAGTCATAATATAAGTATTTCAGCCAATTACCTCGGGCTAGACGAGGGTTGTTATAAAAACAAACGAATCAAAAACACAGTTCTCTAATTAGACTTTTCCTAGAAAACAGCGATGTTAATTCGACGGTAAAAATAACTTTAACGCCAAGAACTAGCCAGCGATAAATCTTTGAATAAATCATCATAACATAAATACTACGCCTATCGTAATATCGGGGTTAAGCAGAGGTGTCGAAGCTATCACTTTGCGAGCTAAGGTCATGTCCAATGTAATAGAGGTCATGCTCTGAATCTGTGACTCTCAAATTAAAAATAAAAAGAAAGGAATAAATATATTGCTTATATTTGTTATCAATTTGCGGTCGTTAATATGATAACCATGAATAAATTGTTAATTAATTTATTATATTATAGGTTCCTAGATATAGAGAGCAGCGATAGCTCAGTGGGGAGACCAACAGACTGCAATGCAGAGAGTCGCAGGTTCAAACCCATGTCGCGCACCTCTGACTTTCGGAAGTTATATGACTTTTCGAAATTATGTGCGTATTGATTGACAATTATCGCCTGCTCCGTGCCTCGGAGAGCACGTTAAGCCGTCGGTCCCGGCTCAGTCGTTATTGGGGAAGTCGACACAAAAGATCCCTCTGGGTCGAAGTGTTGCCGGTCTGTACTGGCTGACCCACACAATATAAGATAAGATAGGTACCTATTATTATATTAAATTATTGATTATAATTTCTTACTGATTCCACCGCAATTGATTTTAATAGTTTTTGATGTGTAACATTCGCGTATGACAATCTTAACTAATATTATAAATGTGTACGTGAGTTTCTTTGTTACGCTTTCACGCCTTAACTACTCGACCGATTATCATGAAATTTGGCATACATGCTGTCGGGGGAATAAAACAGGACATAGGGTATCTTTCATCCAGAAAAAATACTAATCTAACCTATATTCCGCGAGCGAAGCCGCGGGGAAAATCTAGTATTGTATAATTACTTTGTCATGACATTTTGTCTGTTATATTATTTAGGTTTATTACTATGTCATATTTTTGTAATTTAGTTCTTTTTTCGTTTGATAATACTATTTACTTGAAACAACATGTGCTGTAAACGGCACATGACCATAAGAGGCTAAATAGCTCTATATATATTTGTACTAATTAAAGACGTAACTAATTAATCGTGAATACGTAAGTTGTGTGTCTTATACATTAATAATAATGAGCGTATTACCATAATTTACCATATTTAAATCGACATGTTGTATTTATCCGTGGATATCGAGTGTGGGTCCAGTGGAGCGAGTCATAAAATGTTAAAAGATCTTCAATAGCTCTGACACTAATTAGTATTTCGAAGAAACACGAGATTAATGCAATGCTTTTTATACTCGCCGTCCGATTACTTTTCCATGTTTCAATGATACCAATGTTCTGAGAATCGGCAGTTTAACATTGAAATACCAACTTATAAAAGCAGGTATTATAGTCATTATTTTTACTAGCAGCTCTACTCGGGAACACTACTATTTCTGATAACCCATATCTTTTTCTGTACCCCTGACAACGAGATTGCAAAATTTCATGAAGATCGGTCAAGAATTAAGCGTAACAATGACACTGAACTATCCCTTAGCCTTTTGTTAAGTCTCACTGCCAGGCAAAAGCCTCTCCTTTGGGCTTCCATGCCCCTCTTTTCAAAGAAACTATATATGAAAAAAGACATATCAATTCGTAACTCCGTTACTGAGTAAAAGAATAACAAACAAACAAATTTCCGTATTTATAATATTAGTAAAGATGTCAGCAGTTAGCCTCGTGATCAATTCGTTAAGATATTAATAATGTTGTGTTGTGCGTGCAATACATTATCGCGTATATTAATATCCTTAAAGTTACATTGAACTTCTCCAATAAGAAGCTCTTTACAATCTATATATAGATTGGCAAAGATAAAACAGTTTAGTATTTCTTCTCCTTTGTTTGCCAATATGATTTTTTTGCCAAGTTTACAAGCTTTTGTGTTCAATCAAAATCTATCAATCAATCAAATCAATAAAAATAGAAACAATTAGTTACTTTTTTATTTAAGTCTAAAGACAAAATAGATTTTGGTCGTATTTCGACCACTATGCGAACAATAGTTTCTATAAATGGATGATAACGAATATGAATGAACTTATTCTTAATAATAGCTTCTTAATCACTACTGTCTTTTCTAATGGACTAGGCTTTTATAAAGCAAATATTTATATGATACAATCATATAAGTTACTTAGAACGCACGAAAAAATGCACATTAGAAACAGAACTGTAGTGTAGAATTATCAATTTTAGTGAGCGTAATAATACTATATTTATAATTCAGATGACAAGTTAACGACCAGATAAGTGACCATAGTAAAACATAACTTAACCTCAACATTTGAAAACGCAATTGACGACATTTAACGACGACGATTGTTTTAAATAGACCAACACTTTACCAACATCATTTACCAAAACATTATTTTTATTTTTACACAAGAAGACTTGTTTTCAATAATTATAATATAAATTATTTAATACAATGTTCACAAAGTTTAATATCAACCAAATTAATTTGTAACGAAAATACTTATGATAAAACGTAGATCGTAGATACAATACTGAAATATTAAGACCAGACAGTTTAATTAGTTAATAAAACTTACAAAACAATAAATATTTATTTAATATCAAAATATTTGATGTGACCTTATAAGATTGTAATAATGTTTAGTAAAATTAAAGCTAGTGAAACTTGTAAGCACTGTTATTAAAGAAATTCCAATAACTACGGTACTTCAATAACATTAAAAAAACAATCTTTGCTTTACAAAAATCTGTCTACAGTCCATTTTCCTTTTATTTTATTTCGTAAATGAACAAGCTATTATATAATCTTTCAATTACTGATTTTAGAGAATATTTGTACTTTAATAAATAGAGATGACAAGGAAAGAAAATATTTTCTCTATGTATTGTGTAAAGCTAAACAAAATGGACTACAAATTATCTCTCGATCTTATGAGGAATAGATGAAATTTAACGCATAACCTTTGGTACTTTCAACAAAACGCTTTATAATGCTTTTGTTAAACAGCTAATACTCTTTATAGAGGAATAATATTTTATTTGTATAAACGCTACCCTAACCAGTGCGTAAGATAAAAGTATGGTCAAATGTTAGGGGTCGAAAGTATTGAAGATATTTATCTTCTATTAAGAATCATGTAAATAATTTTTTGTATGATTGTACTTGATTTTTCATAGATATTCAATGTTTTTTATTTGGTTACGCACTAGGTATACCATCTGCGTCGTATGGGACTTTATAAACACTGAAACAACGGATACATAGAACACCTAGAAATGGAACAACAATTTGTGGATCACACAAATGGTTGTTCCGTGGTCTTATTCCCGATTTTTATATTAAAATAATAAATAAAGCCACATTTATCAGTTTCATTCCCTACAGCTCCAAAATATTCTCTAGGTACTTTGAGATTTTATTTCTTATCAAAAACTAATATTATATTATTACATATTTTAATCATGGTAACCATACAGTTGGTTTTGGAGCTGTCGGAAACACGCTAGTAAGTAGATCTTTATTTAATTATTTGTAATATAATTTGGAGCTTCTAGGAATAAATTAGAATAAAAAATTCATAAGCTTTTGGAGCCCTTGGGAACAATTTTACAAAATAATAATTATTTATTTTAGTCTTGGAGCGCTTGGGAGCAAAATAGCGGAGCTGGCGGGAATAAGCCGTTCCGTGTGGAGATCGATCCCACAACACGCGACACAGTGGTAACGGTAGGTATAGCGACTAATAAAACCTCTACGCCATAGCATGTAAATATTAGCAATTTGGCTCCTTAGTTAATTTGCTCGGGTATTTCTGTCCAAATTTGGACATGACATCAGCACCCCCGTTCATTACAAACAGTAATTCCCATTAGCTCATCTATCCGACAGGAAATTCAGTGTACTAAAATCTTTAAGGCAAATCTCTTATATCTAATATGTTTTAACTGTACACAGACAGGGAATTCATATTTTATGACTAATCAAATGATTTTGTGGGTTTTGCGTTAGTCACAAGATTTTTTTAAAAGTTATACTGTATTACTTCTACAGAGGATAGATTAGAAATTTTTGTTTGGAAGGATTTAACTCAAAATTTAATCATCCTATTAAAAAAATGTATTTCACTATTTGAAAGCTATATTAACATTATCACCGAGTAACACTGGCAATATTAAAAAAGAAGGTCCTTCTTAATAACAGTACCTACTTTTACGCGAGAGACGCCGCGAGCAAAAATGGTATATAACCTTAAAATGACCGCATATTGGTGTTCCAAAATCGAATGTACTTTTGGTTAAGATGTTACGTAGGTATTGGCTATTCGCAAGTCAGTTAGTTAAGCGTCATATATTATTACGAGGATGAACTCAAACGTGCCTCCTATATACGTTTATGGGTTGTTGCTCAATGGCGCTTACTGAACACATGACTGTATTGTATATTGTACTGTTCTATGGATTTATTTGAGAAGAAAGCAAAAGGATCCTAACCGATATTATAAATGCAAATGTCAGTTTGTTTGTTACGCTTTCACGCCGTATTTACTTGACCAATCAACACGAAATTTCGCATATACGTAGTCAGGTACAAAAAAGGGCCATAAGGTACTATTGCTGTGGGATAGAAGATTGACAAAATCTACCTTAACTCGAACGAAGCCATGGGTAAAAACAAGTATAATATAAATATTGATTTTGCTTCGACTTGACTGCGCCGAGCGTAAGACGAAGACGCGGTTGGATTGAATGACAGAGCACGATACACATCGGCGCGCAGCCGCCGCGCCATTGTAAAATTGTACGGAGAAGTGCTTTTTTGATAAATATGTATCTTTATTGTCAACCAATAACTTAAATATTTGGTACGGACAAATTGTAATATAACTATTTATGTTTCGTTTAAGCTGTAAAATAGGATAGATTTCTACTGTTATAAATTATAATCCAAAATCACTTAACACGAGCTTACGTTTTTGTATATTTCGTGCAAATTTACGTAATTTTGTCGGCGAATATATTAATTATTTCAAGTTTTTTATACGGAGTAATTGTAAACACATTAATTGTTATGGTTAATGTATATTTTATATTTGTATTAAACAAAAAGTGTTGGTTTTATCAAGTTTAACTGTGACCGCCTGTTTTGGCACATTTCGCTCGGCGCAGTCTTAAACAGCTAACTGAAGAGCTGTGGTTCAGCGGTAGCGATTATGATGCCGTGCTGCAGTCCACTCACTAAACAGATTTGAAACGCGTATGGCATAACGTCTTTTTAGTTAGCGGACGGCAACGTGCACGTTTTGGCTTTCGTCTCTGGTTTAGGCAGTGTTATTGGGGTGATCTTTTAAGAAATTCCTTGTAGCACCACGTAGTCTTGGACTCTGTATAGTTTACGTAGTAAATTTGATCATAGCTGGCAACATGTGGCTGTAGTACATCTCTGCTTACCCTTTCGTTAGTTATTATAATAAAAATAATGTAAGTTTCAACTAAGATAGTAATAAATTCTATTTTAACTTGTTGATTGATATATTTCTTTGATTTTATGATCCTTTAACAGCCAACTTATAACAAGTGAGAAAAGGCAATGAATTGCCTTGAAGGTACCTTGAGGTCAGAGGTCAAAGGTCATAGTCATTTCGGGGTATATTGACTATGCTGAGTCGAATGGCGAGTCTCTAGCTCTTACGGTTCTTGAGTTGAAAGTTGTATAACAGACAGACGGAAAAACTGTTGTATAAGAGTTTTGTCGAACTCTAAAAGGAAAAGGGCGTATATTGGTTTTTAATGCAAACATTTATATCCGAGATGGGAGGAGGTATGGTTACTTATAATAATAATATCAGCCCTGTATTCAATTGACCACTGCTAGGCATCAGCCTCTTCTCAGTGAGAAGGATTAGGCCATACTCCACCACGCTTGCTCAGTGCGTGAGAAGGATTAGCGCACAGTCCACCACGCTGGCCCAGTGCGGATTGGCAGACTTCACACATCTTCGAGAACATTATGTATAAGTATATAACTCTTAGACACTATTCGTTGTTATTAATCTACGCATGCATTAGTAATATATTCCTGTATCGCAGGAGACAAACATTCAAATACCATGTATGGAAATTCGTGTGACCATATATATTTTACTCAGTTATTGCAGATTCAAGACGAACATTTAAATCACTGCTCCATCCATGCAGCCGTAATTTTTAGACTCAACATCTATTACCGTACGGATTGATACGAATTTCAGTTTCCGTTTAAACTAAGATGCCAGAACAAAACTACGTCATTTGAGCTAAGGTGAGATGTTGATAGTAAATATGTAATACATAGGTAAACAAAATTCAAAAAGTAAATTCTATGTTAGAATGGTTAGATTTCACAGTAAAATATCACATTTACTGTTAATATTGTATAATCGAGTAAGCATACTTGTTAATTTGAAAGTATTTTCGGTTCGTTTTGCAGGTGATAGGCCTTTTAGATCAATATATTTGTATACATACTTACTACTAATTAAATAATGTCAGCTAAGTATACAGTAGTAAGCCAGAATGTTCATTATAGTAATAAATTATTACTGTAATGAACATTCTCAATTATTACTAATAAATTAAAGTATAATACCTAATAATAGAAACATTTTTTTCATTAACACTAGTATGATATCCAACTCATTGTCGAAGCCTCCTTTTAAGCATAATTATGTTAATGCATGTTCCAGAAGGCACCATTATACCGTAGTTCACACCTCATAAATACGTAAGTTATTAAAAATGGCGCCATTTTTATGTCGATTTTAATGAGCTTCCAGCGGCTGAGACATCAGTTGAAGTATAAAACAGGATGAGATTGATTAGCAACAAAGTATGTCTCATTTATCTCACCTTGTGTGGTGTGGACTCAGTGGCGGAGCGGAGTTTGGCGCGGCCGGCGCCGCCCGCGTTTCTTATGGCCTCCATCAAGTTGGCGCGCGCGTCACCCTTCGCAGGCGCGGGCACAGGTCTCGACGCCGGCTTTTTCTCCTCTCTGATTGACAAACAGAAATGTATGATATTAATTGCTATGTTTTTACATAATATGTGGCGATTAAATATAATTAGGTAATTATCTGAAACAAGGCCTGAATGTTAGAAGATTCAGCTGAAGTACATTGCACTTATATTACGGCAGCTATGTTTGGGTCCTTTTCTATTTACAGTGGTCTAGAAATACCCATATATATTTCAAGACCATGTGAAGCGATTGAGAGTAGTCTGCTACAAAAAATTAACAATACCATTTTGTATGTTCCCTGTAAGTAGAGAATTACCCGGTAAGGTTTATCTTTATATATATAAATCTATTGTGCGTGTGTTGGTAATTAACTCCTCCTAAACGGCTGGACCGATGTTGATGAAAATTTTGTGTGTATTCAAGTGGATTCGAGAATGGTTTAGATTTTTTGTTTTTCTTTTTTGCGTGTGTACATGACAACGTATGTCGGGACAGCTAGTAAGAGCATAAAACTTGCCGGGCAAACGTTCCCATATTGCTGCCGTGCTTCTAAGAATAATAAATCCGAATATGCAGTTAGAACTCAGTACCAAATTTTTTTTATATAATAAGACAATTATCACGTGGATGAAGCCTAGAGCAGATAGCTATAATATATTATATTAAGAAAAATATGAAGAATGATCACCGTATTATAATAACTGAAATATGTTAAATAAATGCAAATATTTATCTTAAAGAAAAAATCATTATAATGTCCATCCCACCGATTACAAAAACATAACTTTTAAAAATAATTTCAGCTAACAAAAATATAATGTAGTAAACATATTACCAAGAATTGTCTACCTACACATTTACAAGAAATTAAACCGTAATTATGCTTCCAAAATGATTAAGTAGCGTAGACAAAATACTAATTTCAGTACATAGAATCGCTAGATCGCTGTCAATGATTAATCGTGGGAATCACACGTGGCAATTATCATACGACAAGCGTGTACTCACAACGTAAAAAAACCCACGATTCTAATAAATCTTTAAATTCAATAACGTTTAATTTGTTTACATCATCTTTAATGATTCGCGGTAAAGGATATCATGATAATTATCCTTTCGCGATAAAACTGCAATATCCTCATGTGAAGAGCACCTATCTTCGTTGAAACGTATGAGTTGGATAAACCCTTTATTCTGTATCAATCTTGATTACATATGCATGTATGAACATATTATGGCTTCAAATTTAATATACGAAGACTATGGGAAGCCCCGTGTCATAAGTATTTATGCATTTGCAAGATTTTTAATTGTTAAAGGATCAGGCTATAAGGTGTTTCTCAATATTAGAAATAAAAATATTATATAAGCCAATGTGAGTTCGTTTGTTTGTTACGCTTTCACGACTTAACTACTCGACCGATCATCATGAAATATTGCATAAACGTTGTCACGGGTACAGAAAAGGACATAGGGTACGAAAGACATAGGCCTCGAAATTTATTGCGGAAATCTATATGAACGTGAGCGAAGACGCAGGCAAAACCTAGTTAGTCTTCTCCCTAACCTTTATTATTCCAAATCACTTGGGTTCAGCTTTTCTGGTCGAACCGGATTTGACTGGATATCAGTTTTTACGCAGAGCACCTGACCTCCGCAACCCGAAGGCTAACGATACCGTAAGGCTAGACCAGCATCAGGATATTATAGGGCCCTGACTTCCCGATAACGACTACCATAGATGTTCATGGCAGCCGGAACCGACGGCTTAACGTGCTCTCCGCGGCACCGAGCAGGCGATAATTGTCAATCAATACGCAAATAATTTCGAAAAGTCACGTAACTCTTCCGAAGGTCAGAGGTGCGCGACGTGAGTTCGAACCCGAGACCCTCTGCATTGCAGTTTGTTGGTCTCCCCACTTAGCTAGTAATTAAATAAATATTAACCTTGCCTTATTTCAATCAATATGGATATAAGCTCACCTATTAAGTTATACCTAAACATTGTAAAAGAAATGTGGGCGTAACATAGCTATCCTTCGTAGCGCATATACGCATGGCGCTAAGTATAGCGCGTCTCTCTCACCTCTCTGTTTCAATTAAAAGGACTAAAGCCTTTATTAAAAATAGTTTTATATTGATTACTACACTAAACATCCTAACTTATATCATAAATGTGAATATGAGTATGTTGGTTTGCTATGCTTAGAGAGTAACTACTCAACCGATCATCATGACATTTCACATACACATTGTCAGGGGTATAGAAAAGGAGATAGGATGCCTTTCATCTAGAAAAAGTACTGTTCTCGACCAAAGCCGCGAGCTAAAGCTAGTAGCAAATAAAACACTAGAAAACCAAGCAATTAATCATTTACAATTAAAACCGATTTCAATCAATACACGAAAAGCCATTTAATTTATATTGCAAACCAATAAAACGTGAGTTTAACGCCATGATAGGCAAACGATTTTAACATTAACACTGAAATTAAAGCAGATGTGTGCATATAGTATCACTAATAACATTTTAATGAGCAATGAACCTATCGTCGTTGTTACCCATCCTAAACACGTAAATAATTAAATATATCCATTACTCATGATTACTTTTGCAAAGGGAAACGCATTAAGAACTAATGGCGTATCTTTAATCCTATACGATACGATGCGTTTAATTAATTTGCCTTAAATGCAGATTCGTAGACACATTTAAATGGTTTACGTTTATTTAATCGCAAGTTTATGCATTTAATCTATTCGCGTGCGCGTTTTTATTTCGCGTTTTATAATCTCACTGGTAGTCCGATTATAAAACGGTTTAATTTACATTAGTTATATTTATTTTGCTGGTTACACAAGTTTACAGATAACGATTATAGGTTTTTCTGGTTAATCGCTGGTTTTATAAACATTTGAGATGTACCAGTAATTACTCCAATGTTTGTATTTCTGAGGATACTAAGATTTGTATCTCTAAGGACTCTTGGTATAAACATTTAACTTAATTGGAATAGTTAACTATTAATAGTAAGAAAATTTAATGCACTGTGCTAAGAATCCGTATATAAAAATGTAATTACCGCCTGAGGCCATTCACCACCATCTATAAATATTGTACACACACAACTATAATTAACACACACATAAATATCATCAAACTAATTTACATTCATACACACATAGGCTCACGCCTGTTTCTCAGAGCGGTAGGCAGAGACTGCAGATTTCCTCTTGCTTTGATAGCTTCATTTTCGCTCATCAGTCATCACTTTATCAATGCTCTTTGGTATTTGAATACGGTATTAAAAGTAATATTTGATAATCAAGGGCGAACAGCTGATGTATTTGTATATACCTAACATTGTCAACAATAATATTATACCATAGATATCTTACGTCCATATTAATAAATGACGCGGAAAAATTCAGTCTCGTTGCATGCAACCCATAAAATTTGTTTACGTATTTAACTTACGTGTGCACCTACATATACTGTAGCAAAGAAGATACACAAATTACGACGTAAAAGATGAAACTTTCTATAACCTACAGCTATGTAAAAAGAGAGTTGTAGGTTTAAGTTTTAACAAGGCATCATGAACATGGCGCCCTGTTATAGGCGAACCGATGGAAACTTGCTACAATTGAGTAAGTGTTGGTTCTTACTTGCAACACACGCGTATAAAACATATGTACGCCTTTTTAATACAATCGTTATTTAAATTCAACTACAAGACGCTAGTTTAAGACAATATTAACCAGACCTTGCTGCAGAATATTCGATTATATCCTAATACATAAATATAAATCCCTGTTTCCCTTCGTCACCCCTTAACTTGATAATGACTTTACCGATTTAATTTATCTTTGTTTTTAAGGTTTCTAATACTTTGTTGAAGGTTCTTATGGAAAAAGAGTTAAAAATGAACTTGCGGGGCAATCTATGGGGACTACCGATAAAAGTGAAAACTAAGTAAATAGCGTGCGGTGAGGATGACGCGAGTTTCACGCTTTTTGTTCACCCAAAAAGTACACATATATACACGGTATACATATAGCTCATGTAAAGTGTTCGGTGACGATAACGCGAGTTCCATAATTTTTGTTCATCCAAAAAGTGCTCAACCCGCCTACAGAACTATTCACTTCAAAAAATTAACGACTATTTTAACTTCTCGAGTTAACAGTTCGTGTAAGACAGGACAACGTCTGTCGGATCAGCTAGTATCCTTATAAATTACGGTTTGATTGTCACACGTATAATATTCACTTGGAATAGATTAAACAACATCAGTTCATAGTCCCACAGTACTCTGTCGTGCGTAAATAATCTAGTGACAAGTTGTGGTGTAGACATTCTGACGCTGCTTCGAATTAAAGCTGACTTTTACAGGGGCAGCATATCGATTGGTCCCCCCCCCTCCTCCACCGGCTAGACTTCAGATATTATTGTTCTAGACGTAATGGCAGCCACAGTCGCTGTAATCAGATAGCTGCGGCGAATGAGTCTCGTTTGTGACTTTCATCCCTATTTTTATGGTGAAATATTAGTCTCGTCTGACTGTAACGACAGTTTTGAATGTTATTCGTTGAAAGGAATGAGTATTCCAAGTTTTCGATTGATCGTTTCTTTAAAATGAGTTTTTGGCGTTGCGTTAGCCAATTTATTTTACGTACGTTAGCATTTTATTATATAGATACTTTGTATAAATCATATTTAGATCCTTGTGGTTAAAAAAACATACCTCCCATGAAACCGTCTTGAAATGAAGCGATATTTGCATCTTGGGTGTTTTCTATAACGTCTATTTATTTAACATATTAAAACAATTTAACATATTAATGTAAGCTAAACAAAAAGTTACAATGAGTAATAATATTATATTAATAATAAACATTACGTAAATTTTATTATAAGTACTGACGCATTTTAAATTAGAATAGAACCAAATTAAAATAATAATATCTTCACCTTCGTTCTATTAATACTTATATCACTCATTTTATAGAAATTCAGTACCTATATAACACTTTCTACATCAAAACGAAAAATTCAAACGAAACTATTCACGTTTCTACCAATGGAAACCCCATAACCACCAAGCATACGGCGATGCAAATGTAAACTAAAATGTAAATGTAAACCACAGAATATACAGTCAGCAGTCATAGTTCGAAAAACCAATATTTGCTCGTTTATCCTTTTATGACAAAATAACTAGAAAGAGAACACTCGATACCCGTTGGAAATAATCCCTATATGGCAAAGAACTATACGATAAGCAAAATAAAAACAATCACACTCGAAACACTCTGAGAACTACACATATTATAACATCAATAAGTAAAATAAATACCAATACCAAGCACAGAGTATTTGTCCCTCCCCCCTACATCTCACACTTTTCCACTTAATTCTATCAAGTGAATTATTAATTCACCCATTCCTCGAGTACTCAACTCAATGTTCTCTTGAAAGCAAACCAAATTGCGATCTGTTTGCTAATGGAAGGAAGCTTTTCAGTGTTTTCATTATCTTTACTACATAGCTTTTACCCGCGACTTTGCTTCGGGAACAATACTTTTTCCTGTATGTTAGGTACGTTATGCCTTATTGTGTTCCCCTGACAACGTGTAGGCAAAATTTCATATTGATCAGTCGATTAGTTAAAGCGTAAAAAATAAACAAGAAACCCACATTCGCGTTTATAACTATAGTTATGATTCATGTAAGTGGCTCGCGGCCTTTCCAACTCACTTTAATCAAACCAAAAATCATGTTAGGATTGATCAGTTATTCGATCACTAAAATTACCGAGTCATTCTTGCAGCTGATGACCGTAATATCTGTAGCAAATAGAAATACCCAAGCGCCATACACTGCCCTGCAGGACGCCATTTTTTGTTGGACCCGCGATCCCGCACCATTTAAACTAAGTAATAAATTAAGTTCAAGATTAGCTGTTCACGGGGTCTCTGTATCCACGATTGATTAGCTTCATAACGAGGCTTTTGACCTACGAAAACTTGTTCATGGCAAGTTTAAATGATTGCCAGAAGCGTCGAGTTAATTGGCTTCTGGTCTAGATGTGATGTAAGTGGGATAAGCGAGCGCTTTCATCTAGCTTATCAGTATCGGATCATAAAATCGACTGCCAAGAATGGCCGTTATCATATTTTCCTCTCGTTGATGTATGTGATGTGTTTTACAAGGTTGTTAGGAAACTGATCTACGATTCTGATAAAATAGGAATGAATATAGAGGATACTTGATCAAATGCATCGATGAATACCATTAATTGATCATGAATATCATTACTACTAGAGGTTGTTCAAGTTGATTTATTTATCTCTACAAATTTTAGTTTTCAGCTCTTCTCTATTTAATCTTCAACTATGCAAAATCTCACTCCTCCGTACGCGGATTATGGCTAAAAGAGGGGTTTCTTTTCACGTATTAATATATAGATAACAATTCAAGAAATGTATATGAATGCAGTTTAAGTTGTAAGTCATCACAAAGGAGCGATTCCCAGCTCAGACCAAAGTTTTTGCTAGGACATTTTCAGTAGCCGAGCTAGCATGGGGTCCAGAATATGTGCTCGGTAGACGGTTTTTTAATCGGCTATCTTTTTCTCTGATATCTCCACGATAAAAAATAAACAATAAACATTGACACCCCGTTGTTTTAAATTAAATATTTTGAGAATGTTACCATCTCACCAACCAAACGGCCCATAAATAGTCTTAATTAAGAATCCAAAGCTCATTCGTTTGAAGTAATACACCATTCTTACTCAAATTGTTGTTTAGTACTATCTGGTTCTACAATCATTAATACTTGTAGCTGCAGGACAAAAACGTTCACAAACATGTCGGGCCATCACAAGCACAGAGCCACTGATACATAATTATCACACCCTATAGCGACAACATATCATTTTTTAACATATCCCTGCACTGCTAATATGCGCGCGAACCTCTTACGAGACACACACAAAAACACAGTTCTCTACTATGAGTGTGAGAGACGTACAGACAATTTATTACCACCATTTAAAGCCGAAGAATAATAACACATCGCCACGTTGAGTGTAATTAGTGTACCATACCAAGGAGAATACATAGCATTGCTACATAAGAATGATCAGTTTAAAAAGCTTCACACTTAATTTTACAACCCCAGCATCTTTGTATTTTTCTACATATTCATGTGGTGATATTAATTGCTTATCTTTTATGCTATAGTAGACTTAAATAGGTTGCGATAGAGTTTAAAATAGATCGATTGGGGTTTGTTTTATGGTTGTATTAAAGACAGAAAGAATCCGAGCAAGACATTCCTGTCTGGCGATCGCTGCGAGGGGCTTGATAAGATCAAATTTGCAAAAAAAGTACACAACAAAGTTGTTTACATTACTCTTTCACTCTGAATAATACAAGTGTAAATTTTTGCTATTATTAGATATAGAAGACCACTCACTAAATATATTTTTTCACTGTTAAACAAGACTTAACGCAAAAGGACTAAATTTCGAAAAAAAACTTTTATTATGAAGTTAATGACTGCGTGTGTTAATTATAAATGAAAACAAAGACAGATATGCATTCGTAATAGTATTCCATCATGTATTTAAATAAAACATATATGTTTTTCACATTGCATTGCGTTGACAAATTTATATTATCATAGATAGACAAATAACAACGTTCAGCGGTTAAAAACAACACTCACAATTTTAATAACCGTGAAATCAATGCCTATTCGATTCTTGAAATAATTGATTGTTAGCTCTAATTGGCCACGAAGTGCGATATTTAAAACAATTTTGTTACTTGGTTAAACTATGCAGTTCTAGCTCGTTGGCCGCGCATGCGCACATACTTAATAAGCATAAGTGCGGCTATCAATCGCAAGCTACTGGACTTTTAATTTATTTTATCCAGTTTCTTTTCTAAGTGTGTTATCGCGATTGGAATTATGCCTGTGTGCAAAAACAGCATTAAAGCACCCACCCGAGTAATTTTTCTTTAAAGACACTAGCAATAACTTGTGTTAAGAGTACGTTCACGTCATTTGAACCCGCGACTACTTGATCGCAAATCTAATTTCTTATCCTTTAGGCTAACGCCGCTTTAAACAGTTAATTACGTCGGTGTTTGTTATATCTAGAGATTAACCGAATCCATAACACCCCGATCATTGACAGCAACTTCCTAAACCTTTTTCGCATACGTGCAGGCTCTGTAGATAGGTCGTTGTGTTTTCTCTGCTATATATTCAAAGCAGTGCACCGTGTAATCGATCATTACTGTAATTTATCAAACGACCTTGTGAACGTATGCGGGTATATGTAGTCTTGTGACTTAGTCGTGATGAGGGGCATACAATGCACGCGTATCGTTATAGTACTGCTAAAATATATTTAACAAAAATGGTTAGCTTTTTACATTTGCATAGTAACAAACTCTCATACTACCCATTTGATGACATTACTAGAAATTGTTTTGTGTTAGGAATCTCTGCTAAAAACCTAAGGAACTCTCTGGGTTTTTGTCGTAGTGGTGTATAATCTCCGATTAAATCTGATGGTCGTCCAATCGAACTATGAGAATGAGGGAATAGAGAAAGCAGGTGTGTGTACGCACTCCCTTATGCACCACCTTATAATATCAACCGTACAGAAAGCTAGCCTCCGTTAAGTTTGGCTGTTTTGCACAAAACTTAGTTTGGAGGATCTTACAGGTTCATGTATGCATTACAGGCGACTATTAAGTCCCAGGAGCAAGACTCCAGTCGGATAATTTGCTAGATTTTGTAAATGTACAGTAGCTGGGAGACGGCAGTGCCTTCGAATTGCATAGTTTACAGCATTATTTTCGTAAGGCACACCTCTACCTAAGTAGTACTCATTATACAATCGTAATGCTACATAAAACAAGGAAACCATGCTGACAATTTTATTAACAGTATTAACTTGTTTGACGTTTAGATAAGCCGTAGTTACTTGAGTGTATTGCATTTTCCGCATACTGAAATTACTACTAATATTGTAAATAGGAAAACATGGCGCCTGATTGGCACCTGTCAGAATGAATCGCTTTTGCATTTTGATATGATAATAGATATGCGACCTATAAAATTAATGACACAATTATAATTTGAGCACAAGGCTCTCGGGTAGTGAAAGGTTTGTTAATACTTGCTGTTGCTGATTTAATCCTGTTATAGGGACCCAGCACGCGAAAGTTTTAAAACACACTTTTGAAATTATACACTCAAAGCCTTACTTATAAATTTGATGAACTGAATATTTCGTTTTCTATTTTCAACGAATAGCATCGAAGAAAAGCGTTGCGTTTGACTGTCTCTTAACTAATTCTTGTGCTGATGTTTTGCCAGAAAGCAGGTCTATCGAAATTATGATACCACAAAATAGAGAAGACTAGCCTAATAGAAATAGCAATAAACCTCTAAGATCCAGTATCGCTGGAAATACATTTAAAACAGTAGACTATACTTTAAAATATGATATAGGGATTTATGAAGATAATTCACTAGATCAAGAGCTGTCACAATATAAAAGTTTGTCGCAAAAATATCGGATACAAAAACAAGATCAAAAATAGGAATTGGAATAGTGACGAAGTGCCATTTACGTCATTCGTTCCAATTTTTATAGCCACTAGCTACACCGGGATTATCCTCAGACAGCAAAAGTTTTATAAATGAAAATACATATATAAAGATGCAAGAATTTTACAAATATATATGCTTTGTACGGGAGACGATAATGTAGCGCATTCATATCAGCAAAGTGATTACTTAAGCCATTGCAATAGAATCAAGCTTCAAAGTAATAGACATAAATAATTTATTTAGGTAACAAAGTAACACTTAAAAAGAACATATTATACAAAGAAGCACAACTGTACAATAAATTACCAGATGAAATAAGAAAAACTAAAACCCTAGCATTGTATAAAAAACGTTTAAGTACTAGATTGTGTCACAAAACATTATTTATTCATCATGTTTTACCTTAACATAACTCAAACTGTATTTTATAGAACATACTTAAATTGTATAGAATCTCAATATAAGTGATCTGTACCTGTTCTTTTTGAGAATAAATAAATCTTTAATCTGGAAACGTAAGAGTCTATAAGAAATTGCGTTTACAGATGTTACATTTAGGTTACTTATTGGGTCGAGTCTATGTGATTTCTAGTCTTTATCCTTGTCTTAGAATTATCAAAAGGAGTCTTCTTTCTAGACTAAACAAAAACTGCTGAAAACTAAATTTAGTACGAGTCGATCTCTATCAAACTAACCTAAATGTCAAACATTATGACTAAATATCACGATATTTGAGGGCAGTAACTGGCCCAGTTTCCAAAAAGCTAACAACGACGTGTCAAATTCAAATTCATATCAAGCGATTTGATTGGCCGTTGCCAATTCAGATAGTCAATCGCAGCAATTGACATGCATCGAACTGTCTGCTTACTGACTTTCGTGTTTCCAAAACCGGATGTAGGTGCAGCAAACACACATCCATCATACTGCCCAGCCGGGATCGACGGCCTATGCGCTCGCAAAGGCAAAGAGTCTCACATAAAATAGGTCAGCCATCTTGTAATTATGGCGGCAAAGTTAACCGCGTATCGATCTATCTGCGCAGTCGCCACTGCGTCACAGCCGTCGCGTGCAACAAACCAAATTCACAAATTACCCGTTAAGGTTTAATGCTGTTTATACCACATTAGTTTACACGCAAACAATTCTAATTGAAGGCTTACGTAACAAGTTGAATCCACACGCATTGTTGTAGGTACTCTAATTACTGGGTATTAATCGTTACACTCAACGACATATCAATGAATACTAGCTAATGAATAATATGAGTGGTTACTATAAATATAGTAACGTTACGTAGTTGTGTACGTCACTCGGTGTGGTTGTGAGAATTCGTGTTAAATGAGTATAGAGGGCCGTGCCCGCGTTCAGCTGAAGGAACGTAAAACAAGAACAAAGGGTATAATTTTATGACACGCTTTTTAGTACTCTGTTACCTTGTAAACGAGTTGTCTAATGCGGTAAGTGTCGTAGTCGCACGACTATTTCCTCGAAGGGGTAGGCAGAGTACTACAGCTACATTTCATCGGCTTTGGTTTTAGGTCTCAGGTAATAGAAGGCGACTCGATTGCCGTCTACTGAACGCAGTTTTAAACGCCGTGCTAGTACTGACAGTATATTGACAGAAATTTCCAACAACATTTTGCTTAACCTTGGAATCGAAGCCGAGATATCATGCAGAGCAGTCGCATATACTACGGCTGCGCCACCGACTTAGGCAGCGTAGTATATACATATAAAAGTATCCAACTTTAGATGTGTAAGTTTGGCCAAGTTGTAAAGAGTTGCTGCACTCCGACTGCTTGGGTCAAAGGTCTTAGGTATCCCTACTTATAGTTCAAGACCTCAATAATAAAAAAACAACTAGAATCTCTAAGAAATAGCGATGGTAGATTATCGATTTAAATACTAATTATTCAAATCTTTAAACAAATTGATATGCTCGAGACTTTAACTTTGATATTTATTGATTATTTGATTACGTATTAGAATACGAATGCGATACCGACAATGATGATTCACGTGGCATAGGGCACGGGACTTAGAAATATCAGAAGGATGATCTAAAAAGAAAGGTCGTTTGTCGGCCGGGGCATAGAAGAGAATATCCAAGCAGTTTGACGGAATGAAAAAAAATATTTCAGACAGAATTGATCGACACAGGTATTCGATTACGATTCGAATAATAATTAGTGATAACGAATGCGAATGAGCCGGTCATACAATTTTCGATTATCGAACTGCTTTTTCTTTGCAATTGTCCATCGGTCGAATGCAACATGGCTCACTCACACTCGTTTCTTACGTCCATTTCAATTGTAACTATCGTACAATGTATCTACAAAGTCTCTAACAGCAGTACTACGCGTCAGTGTCTTCCATATAAAGTGCAGTCGCTACTATCCTTAGGCTGCGATAAGTGCTTACGATAGGCAGAACTGAATGTTAATTTGTCACCTAAGTAGTATATATATATTAATACGTGAAGCAAAAACTTTGTACCCCTTTTTACAAAAATTGCGCGGACGGAGGAGTATGAAATTTGGCACAATTAAAGTTTATATGGAGAAGGAGTGCCGAATCCTCATATTAATATATATATTATAAATACATTAAATTAATGGGAAAACACTACACGCACTCAACCATGCATTTGACACACGCAGTCGAATCGCGTTCGTAGTATTTCGGCATTGTTCGTCTGACGTCGTACAATTCTTCGTAACTATGGTTACATAATAATATACCTTATTTATATGTAATAAAGAAAAAAGGAAACGAAGTAGCAAGCTTAGGAATATCGTCAATGAAAGAGTATAGTTAAGTAAATAATAATTTGGTTGAAAAAGATCTGTATGGATCGAAATCTAAATGAAATGTGATTATAAGGGTATAGTTCTAGACAATGAAACCTTAATATTTTAATTAATTATGGTTTAATTTAGACCACTAGGCGACCGCTAATATAAAGAAATAAGTTAAAATAACAATACTTATAATATAATACATATCTTATAACAAAAAAAAACCGGTGCAATGCGATTTGGACTCTCACACCGATGCCGCGATGGGTCTGTAGCTTAGGAGAAAACATGTAGGAACTTAGGAAGATATGTACCTATATATTTTCGATATAATATAATAGATTGAATGGATAAGCTGGTGTATTTTAACCCTTATTACTACAGTTATAGTTTTAGGATTAATGAAATAATGCCTTCTAAGGGCACGGTTTCAGACTGACAGATTTTTATGGCAGAACAGCCTAATTCCACTTTGACTGCCTTGGAAATCGACCCCAACACGTCATACACAGCAGACGTGCGACCACTGCGCTCTGTGACCGATGCACTAAAGCTGTACATTATAAATGAGCTGTAAGTTGGCTGCAGAACAATAGCTGCACGTTATTAACCTACATACGAGCCCACGTGTTCAACGAATCGCTCGTGGATTAGCTCTATAGACGGATCGACGGGTCACGACATTGAATTATCTCAATGTCAAAGCCACGCCATAGACATAGACACAGAAAATGTTAGGAATTACATACTAAATGTGAATATGGATGATAGTTTAAAGAATGGTGGCTTAAAGCGTAATACCATGTGAAAAATCAGTGAGATATAGAGCTGCCTCGATGGTGCAGCGATAGTGAATGCGACTGCTGTGCACGTGGTCTTGGATTCGATTCTATGGTCGGACAATGTGCTTTTGGGTTTTCCCGTCAAGAAATTCTTAGTACCAGTATGAAGAACTGGGTAGCAGACGACAATAGTCTAATTACGAGGTACCTACAAACTATATTTGGCGAATTGTTGGTGGAATACCACTCTACCCATCGTTCCAGGAATACGGTGAGACAATGAATATGTGCATGATTTATAGGTCAACTCTGCCTGGTGCCAACTGTGGTATTTTAAATGGAACAACGTTCAAAGATGTGAATCAGCTGTGACTTGCAACTATTAGAAGTAAGATTTCTATCCTATGTAAAGCTTAGACACAGCAAATTGATTTTAATCATAATACATTTCAATTTGATTTTATAAAGAACTTTTATATTGCAAATGTAACAAGAAAATTACGTTAGATACATAATAATGTCATTGTCAGCTACAATTAAGGTATAATAATCTATTTAAAAATATAATTTATTCACAGCATGTAACAGAAAGGTGTGGTCATATTAAGGCGTCACATCATAATTATAGCCCATTTACAACTGGAAAATCGCTGTAAATAAATCTGTATACATTACATTCGCTAAAATATAGCATTTCTTTTTTCATCGACTTATTAATATTAAGTAAAACGTTCTAGTCGATACTTAAACAACATTAACAACTGACTCGGTTACCTCCGTGAACCCGAAAATGACATGGCGCAATTTTGACAGTGATGCCTTTGTTTCGATGTTTAAATAATAAATAAACAAAATTAAATACAGTCCTTACATATGACCAAACATTTACTGTTACCTACGCGATGTAGTTATAGTATATATTTTGTGAATACAATGTAACAGCTCTCTACAACTTAGTGATAATTTAATAATACGACACCAAGTATTCTTAGATGAAAGCCTTCAGGGAATCCGATCTATTACTAGTATTACAACATTGTATAAATTTATTATCGCAGCTTAGTATTGGCATTATTCCAGAACATGTTAATTTCACGTACTGATGGTAATGAATTCCCCGTTTTCTATTCTCAACGAATAACAAAGACGAAAGCCGTTTGTAATTCTGTGTATCGTCGACGTTAAATGGAGACAGCCATGTTACAAGTATGTTGTACCTATCGTTCTATGATTGGTTTTCTACTCCGCCCGTGTGTCTTTCGATAAACTACTCCTCGAGTATTACTGCTATGCTATGACTTCGTAGTATGAGTTGAAGCAATTGAAATTAATATTGTCTTCTGTTTACGCGAATGTTATTCATTGAAATTAAACTACTATATACGGATTTTATCGCGCTGTTTATCACTGTATTATATAATTTTGAAACTGTTACATTACAATTGAATTTGATTAATTTATAAGCTAATTAAATTATTAAAACTATTTATATTTAGGTTTACACTTTCCCCGACGTTTCGGTTGCTTTTCAGCAGCCATGGTCACGGGGAGACATACGAGGAAGCGCAAAGACCTTAAAATAGGCAAAATAAAAAAAAATTGCTGCTGTGCGTGTATTCTCGAGTTTGATTCCTAAGTCGGCTCATGTTTCATGGTGTTCTTTTGTCAAGATATTGTTAGTAGCAGCACGGAGAGAAACTATGACCGGTAGCCGGTAATAGGCCTCCCCTTATTAGGTACGTAGAGCTTATTAGCGTAATGTAGCACCTCTAATAGCTTACGCTAGAAATAGGTACTCGCACTAAGAACCGCTTGTTGCAAAACTTAACAAGTATCTATATAATATCTCCTTAGCCTTTATTATTCCCAAGTCACTTGGGATCGGCTTTTCTAGTCTAACCGGATTTTGACTGGATATCAGTTTTTACACGGAGCGGCTGCCACCTGACCTCCGCAACCCGAAGGCTAACGATACCCTAACGCTAGACCAGTGTCAGGATATTATAGGGCACTGACTTCTCAATAACGACTGTCATAGATGATCATGGCAGCCGGGACCGACGGCTTAACGTGCTCTCCGAGGCACGGAGCAGGCGATAATTGTCAATCAATACGCACATAATTTCGAAAAGTCATACAACTTCCGAAAGTCAGAGGTGATGGACGTGGGTCCGAACCCGAGACCCTGTGCATTGCAGTCTGTTGGTCTCCCCACTAAGCTATAGTAATATATATATGTCATTTTCGTAGTAGCTACAGAAACAAAAGCTAACGTCTCAGCATCCTTAAGCTTACAGCAGCCTTATTGTAATTTCAACTATAAGGTCATAACACTCATAACATCAGGTTATATTACTGTTCATTTATAGTGATATTATAAAGTGGAAACATTTGTAGTTTTGTTTGTAATTAATAAGCTCAAAAACTACTGCACCGATTTAGAAAATGTTTCACCAAAACGCTACTTTATACAAAAGTAACACAGGTTTTATAACATCAATCTACGAGTCACGGGATCAGAGCAGTAATCATAAACGTGATTGAAAAGCCAGCCAGCTAGTTAACTATAAATTCCCAGCCGCCTCGCCAGAGCCTAATTCGATACAATACACGAAGTTCGCGTCCAATTAATACCTTTATAATGGGCAAATAAAAACAATTCTTCCTACCTTTCTTTTTAGAAAAGACAACACCCGCACTATTAATAATTTCTGCGTCGCAGGGGACTGTACAAACATTCAAACAACGGACACAGATCACCCAGACACGATACAATCAATTCGTGGATCACACAATTTTTTGTCTCGTACGGGATTCGAACCCACAATACTCGGCGCAGTGGCAGCGGCGAGGCGACCATCTTAACGACTACGCCATACGTGCAATCAAAAATTAATATACAATGCGCAAATAAATAAAATAACTTCCAAAATAAAATCTCATCTGTTTGTGTATGTGTAATGTTTAGTGATACAAACGTGTTGTGCAAAAACGTAAGAACAATACATCATTTGCATGATAGAGTTAATTTGATTCACGCGTGAGCTCATTGATTCACCAAAGGCAATCATTTGGATACGCTGCCGCTGTGAAATAGGTTACTAAATCAACAGGATTCGAGTTGTGTCAATCGTATTCTTGGGATGTGTAAATGGGATGGGTGACACCAATTGTAGTGTGGCGCAGTGGTGCATGTCATTACCGACTGAGTACCTACTCTTTGTGTTGTGAAAAAGGACTAAGTCGACATAGCAGCAATAATTATCGTAGATTTTAACGACAACAACTACTGGGACTAATGCTTATTTCTGAACCAGCGACCCGCCCCGCCTACGTTCCCGTACGGGTAATACAAAACCTTAACAAATTTTATATCTAAACCCTCCTCATTAATTACTCCGTGTATTGATGAAACCGCATTAAAATCCGTTTAGTAGTTTTTGAGTATATCGCGAACAGACAAACAGATGCTGAGGGGGACTTTGTTTTATAATAATGTATGTATATATGTATGTTTATTCATTGTCTAGAACCCGTAGTACAAGCTCTGCTTATTTGGGCTAGATGGTGTTGTGTGTATGTGGTAGAATATTTGTGAATTTGTGGTAGAATGTAGTGATCTATGAGATAGTCGTGAAGTAGTTACTTATATAGATTTTCTTTGTACCACTGGTGTTTTATTCGAGCCAACATTATAATTCACAATATAATTTCTTGGATCAATGAATTGTTACTTTAAACCTAGGCGAAAGTTCTTTGTAAATCAGGCAATTTACTTAGTGCGGAATTTGTATTTTAAGATAGAAATAAATTGCGTCAATGAAGCCAGATAAGTGTGTCAGGATCGTAGCAAATGGAAATCCGTAGTCTCTGCCTACCTCTCTGGGAAACAGGCGTGAATCTATGTATGTATGTAAATTGCGTCAAAATACAAATTAATATACTGTTGAAAATAGACAGAGATAGAATAATAAAGTACCTAATATTCAAGTGGTACGTTCTGTCCTTTTTCTGGGAATAGAATCTGTGTATCCGGCCTGCGGACGTTACCACTTAATGGCACATTAAACACCTTTGTGACAGACAGCGACCGACTGGGGATATCACCCTGACAATTACTGAAGCGTCGCTTAGCTATTACGTCATAGTGTAGTAGTACAGTTTAATACTATTTATTACGTATACATATTTTCAAGGATATTTATCACAATTTAAATTAATCTGAAAATATTCTATAATATAGCAATGATGTTATAGCGATGTAGATATGCTTTATTGTTATATGACACTACCCTTATATATGTGTCTATAACTTTTAACCACGATATAAAAATCGATCCAGTCGTTTCACAGTTTATCAATTACATACAAAGAAACAAACCTTAACTACTTATAGATTAAAATGTATCAAACAGACCTTACTCCACTCATAAATAATCATAAAATACTATTAAACAGTTTTCACCGAACACAACGGGGTTCCATGAGATATACTTTCCACACCTGGTCACACTATTACTTAGAATGCAGGGGACGCTGTGTAATCAATCATTTGTCCATCGCCTAAGTGCTGTGTGCTAATCGGTAGACGATGAAATACTTACCCACCACACGAACCAACATTATAATAATATTATAATATACACATCAATGTATAATCATCAAGTAGGTACTAGTGGATGAGTCATTCTTCGAAATATCGCACTTCCCAATTACATATTGTCCATTTTTTCTTTTCTTATTTGGTTAAGAAACAAAGCTGGTAAAGGAAGACAATACGTAAATATGGATCTATGTGTATTGTCTCTGGCTACTTCTCGCTAGCCTTTATTATTCCCAAGTCACTTGGGGTCGGGTTTTCTAGTCTAACCGGATTTGACTGGATATCAGTTTTTACACAGAGCGGCTGCCACCTGACCTCCGCAACCCGAAGGGTAACGATACCCTAAGGCTAGACCAGTGTCAGGATATTATAGGGCACTGACTTCCCAATAACGTCTGCCATAGATGTTCATGGCAGCCGGGACCGACGGCTTAACGTGCTCTCCGAGGCGCGGAGCAGGCGATAATTGCCAATCAATACGCACATAATTTCCAAAAGTCATGTAACTTCCGAAAGTCAGAGGTGCGCGACGTGGGTTCGTACTCGAGACCCTCTGCATTGCAGTCTGTTGGTCTCCCAACTCTCTGACTGCGAATACGCCATATTTGTTTACGAAACAAGTCACAAGTCTCTATCCAGAGGTGTGTTATGTGTTAGACCCACATTTTACCAGCTCCGGTTGTACGTCGCACGTTATAGAGGACCAGCCGATTGGCTTCTATTGAGCATCTACCGACTCCGCGCTGCTACAAAGAATTACTTGAAAAACCTAGTAACATTGCCCAAACCCAAAACCTTATGCACGGCAGTCAGATTCGCTGTGCCAAAGAATTCATAAAGTTTTATAATGTGACGTGAGCCAAGATATCTCCAACTGGGTAGGTTAGTTGTTTGCCCTTCTATAACGGAGCAAGGGTTCGTCTTTGTTTTATAGTCATTTTACGTGCTGGAGATTGACATAGTCTACTTTTATCCTGCTCAAAATCAATTATAAGCACGTGTGTATAAAAAAGTAAATTCCTAATGTCTAAATAATTCAACTACCTGGTATTATTCCTATATCAATATATTTATCATAAATTAATACACATTTATTTGAAGGTGAATGTAAAATATAAATATTGTAAATTCATTGCCGAGGAGTGTTATCCTCTTACGAATGAAATGATCGCTTGAACGAGTTGTGCTTATTCTTAGCTCCAGTATTTTGGAATATACTAAATATACGTAAGTCTGAGAAGGTCCTCGAATATATATTTTGTTTAGCAATATAATATGGAGCCTTTAAATATTTTAAATAAGTTATATATGACTAGCAGTGCTTGTTTTATCATTCAAGCTAACATGTACCATACATAAACTAACACAGTTAGAAATAGCCTCGGTGTCGAAACCGTAGTGAATAGTTAATCACTACGTGAATAATAATAAATAAATGAACCACATTTAATTTCAAAAAGGCTTCTCTCGCTACAGGAGTCAGTTCTACGTCGCGAATTTTACAAACATTCAGATAAAGGATACAAAGAACACCCCGAACCGGCACAACTATTTGTAGATCATCAAATTTTTTGTCCCGCATAGTAATCGAACCCACAACAATCAGTGCAGTGGCAAGTGGCGAGGCTGCCGTTTGAACCACTAGGCTACACCATTAGTCTAGAACTGTGCACGGTATGCATGCTATTACATAGGATTACTATACTTAACACAAACTTGCCTACCTTTTCGTAGACAAAGCCGTGAGACTAAACATGTAGGTATATCATACATATTATAATCAACTGTTTTATTTAAACAAACACTCAATGATTTGCCAAACTTTCCTCATTAAATAAATCTAAATTGATTAACCTATTGTGGTATTTACCATAGACAAACGAGGACAAACAAATCAAAATTATGTTTGCAATTTAATTATAAATATAGATATTAACATGTAACGAAAAGATGATGTCATAATAAATAGAACAAATAAACGTAGTATAATGTGATAATTTGCGTCTGATTTTAAAAGGAAACATTTTATTCCGTATTTACTCAAAGTAAAAAAAGACACACTAACAGTCGGGTAAGATCTGATCACTTAAAAGGGGGCCGTAGAAAACAAGACACTTAGACTCTGGAAAGGTAAATTCACTAATGATCACATCAAATTTGGTATTCTCAAAGATCTCACCGTCGATATCACTTCTGAATCCGCAGTGAAAACTCTTAGTTACTAAATGACATTTAAGTTCGAAATCATAACATTTACAAAATAGCAAAAAACAGTTTTAAAACATCCCTAGAAGTAAAAAGAAATATTTTTGTTTTGATTTACCGATTCTTTTACATTGTTTTTCTTTCTACATGACATGTGTACATCGAAGGATACATGATGCACAAGTTACAAAATCTAACTAGGTATTACTTTACTTTAAAGGATCTTAATGAGGAAAAGACCACGTTTTTAGTATTTAGTTTACCAGCACCTTAGTCTACAAAATGGTATAGGTAACCGCACCAGCTACGCAAGAATGCTTACACATAATGCTTGTGTGTTTGCACGTCTGTAGTGCAATAAGTGGTATTCAAACTCACGACATTTCGATGGCAAGTCATCCATTTGGCTACCGCGTAAACACCGCTATAATGTTTAAACTAGATAGCAAAAGAATCCAGTTCTCAAAGTCCTTAAGTCTTCGCCTAACGGCCCTGGATAGGCAGAGACATAATACAATACATAACTAAATACCTAGTACTGCACATTAATGTAAAACAACATTGTTCCCAGTACACTTTCCACCTGCAGTGGTAGAAAGCGACCAAATGAAGCTCACAACTTCCTAGGAACTGTATAAATAGCCCGTGGAATTCCGCACCTCGAACCGACGAGGACATTATAAGTGCATTCTATCATCTTGTATTTATGCTGAAGCGAGAATTAAAAAAATTGCTTGCGTCAGCTGCTCTAGCAATATGCAAGCTCGATTCAAAAACGTAACATGTAATTAACTAATTACTGACTAAACAGCTGACACATGTATAACACATCTCAATGGTTATTGTCGGATCGTAAATACTAACTGGGGCTGGCTTGGTTGTGCAGCGGTAGTGAATACGATTGTGGTGCATGAGGTCTTAGGTTCGATATCCGGATCGGATTAATGAGATTTTCTGCAAGGATAATCTGGTAATGTGTCCGGTAAACGTCAATAGACTCGCCTATTATGTGGAACATAGCTAGCGAAATCCGAGTGTAAATAAACCTCTGCCAACCCCTACGGGGATATTCTAGATAATCTATGTATACAGGTGTCCGCTAATTAATGGATAACGTTGAAATGTCTTATAGGAGAACTGATGGCAGTTCAGAAGAAAAAATAAATAAAATTATTAAAAAAGTGCAATAGCTAGTCATACTTTTGACTGTCTACCTATTAGCATAATTAGTGTTTAATAATAAAACGACAAAAAACCGACGGAATTCATTCATTTATGGTCGTAGTGTACAAGAAAGTTAAATATGCAAATTTAAAAAAATCATATCTCACATAGTAGTTAGGATAGATTTCTTTTTCATATATTTTTCTGAACGGCTGTCTGTTCTACTATAAGACATTTTAAGGTTATCCGTTTATTACCGGACATGCTGTATATCTTTTTACTTTAAAAAAGACAAATCCCGCGCTAGGAATAATCCCTGTGTCGCGGGGGACTTTACAAACATTCAAACAACGGACACGAAGAACACACGGACTCGGAACAACCATTTGTGGATCACACAAATCATTGACCCGTATCTAGATCAAACTCACATCACTCGGCGCAGTTAGTTACTCGGCTAGGCGATCACTTATACCACTACGCCAGTCGAGCAGTCATATGTATTTAAAAAGCCTGTAGAACCGAACATTTAAAAACCGCACACGACGAAACGTACAACATAACAACGATGAGTACGAAAACATCAAGGAAAACCTGTCAGTCACCAGCTAATAAATGATATGCTATACATAATTTAATACATGAAGCATCTATGTACTCAAATGTACGATTAACAAGTCTGTTATGGAAAGCCATTAGCATATATACGAACAGAATGAGGCGGCAAGGTCGTATGTGAATACGCGGTATGTGTGCGATGATTTATCTCCAGTGCCTACTTAAACGATTATGGACAGTGGCAGTGTTAACATCGTGGCTACTAGGAAAAAAGCATTAACGGACTTCTGATAATCACAAATAAACGTGAAATTCGTAGTAAGAATAAATGCACGCGAATGGGGAACCGGTCGTGGTTGTGAACAGGGCTATCGCAATGTCAGGTTGACTGTACGAATGGTGTAGGATTTTATAATAATAATGTCCTCCAGACCGAATTTCGGTCACGTCGGCCAATCTTAACGGAGACTGGCTACCTGCCTAGGAGATATTATAGTGCACAAGTAAGTGCGCAAACAATAGTGCACTCTCTGTTCCTTAACCCTCATGATCCGATGGGACGGATAATCCGACACGAACGGAGAAAGATCAGGCGCAGTACCAGCGGTTTTACGTGCTTTCCGAAGCACGGGGTATCTTATACCGCCAACTTCAAAACTCCGGGCTCGTATTGAGATTTCTTAACTAAAAAACCCAATAACTTTTTGTTCGCCCGACCCGGGATTCGAACCCGAGACCTCATGCACGTAGTATTTTAAATGGTCGTCAGTTCGATCCCCACACGGGATAAAATTAGTATAATGTACAAATAGTTATTCCAAGTTTGAGTGTCCTTTGTGTCCGTCGTTTAAATGTTTGAAAAGTCTAACCGCGATACAGGCAGCAGGTGCGGAAATTGTCTTTAAAAAGAATCGAGTGTTCAGCTGACATAAGTCTTTGATCGAACGCTAGATCTCTTGCACAGCAATTATATGAAGTGAGCATGATATCATCACTAATTAAAAATTCTTGGGTGAAGGCGTGAAATAATATATAATATGTATCTAAACATGATATAATTAAACTGTTATAAAATATAACTAACAGTTGAGAAAGAAAACCATCTTCTGTATTAAACTCGATAAAAGATCATTTTAAAAATTGACGACCCTAGAGGTAGTATTGCATGCGAAGCCACAAAGAAATTACAGAAGGAAATATGTAAGATATCCTGTTAAAATGTGTACAGTAAAAGTTAATATGGGACTTAAAACGGCGGGAACTCAATGGATAAGTCTTTAGATCAACGCATTCGTAAGAGATCTTGCGTTCAAATCTCGCCTATTGCAATACAGACGCAAATCCTTTTCTAGTAGAAGCACATTACCGTAACTGGAGAAGTAAACAAGAATAGCAGTAATTTGGAACCCATAATGCTAGTAATATAAAAACTGTGTCTACCTATAAACGTGGTGCAGATATATATATTTAATAAGGGAGATAAAAAGGGTTAAGTAATCGTTGATAAAAAGTTGTTATCATAGTAAACAACGATAACATACGTAAAAAGTAGTTAGTATACACATGTATCGCAAGATGGGTAGAATTACAACCTGCTAACGACAAAAACCAAAGAAATAAACTTTCGTATCTGAAGGGAACACCGCAAACGTTTTCTAGCTAAATGACTATTCGGAAGTCCGGGTAAAACTGGATGAAGAATTTACTTATACATACATCTTCTCACATTATCCCTGAACGGAAAGGCAGAAGTGTATTTCAGCATCATTTCACCAACTATAGTTTTATCTCCACGGCAAATCCTTTATCAAACAGTTTCAGACTTCTACCAAAAATTTCTTAATAGAGAATTCAATAATTAATTGACCCAATAATCGAACCGAAACCTCAAACAAAATTATGGAAAAAAGGTATGTCAAAATCAAACTTATTGCATATCCAGAACTTTTGACTATGCCTGCAAGCAACACGCGCGAATATATAATGTATGTAAATAAGGCAATATGTAAATTGAACAATAAATAATAGTATAGGTTATAATATAATCATATTCTAATGAAGCAATATACGCCATATTTGTTCATTAGAATATGATTACATATCACAATTTCTCAGAAGATTATCTGACTGTTTTGATGTTTAAATAGCTAATCTTTTAGGATTAGAAATCAATGTCACACAATTAGGTACAGAAAAGATAAAACTACAAATACAGATAATAGAAAAAATAAAAACTATTAAAAAGTCAACGTTATTTATTGGAAATCACGGATTATAGAACTATATTTACGGTTTGTTGTATGGTTTTTAATATCTTTGTCGAAAAGCGAGCGTAGGCGACGATATAAAACCGTCTAAGAGGAAAACGAAATTATTTCTTAGAACTTTTTTATTTTAATACTTAACTACGGTCGTAAATTAAGCTGTTGTGTTGGGAATAATTAAATTTTAATTATTATAGTACTTACAGCTTGTGTTCGGCATATATATTTTATTATGTTGATCTGTATTTTGATCACATACTATCCTCTACTTTTTATTTAGATAATTTCCGCTGTGTGGGAGAAACCCAATGTGGCGGGATATTCTACTTATATTCTAAAAAGGTCTACAAGAAAAACTGCTTTTGCGATTTAACTATTTGCGCATTACATCAACACTTGTGTTACATGACTGTCGGATTAATTTCTGAAGCCGCAATGAAAACCCTGTTGGTACCTACTATAGTTACAGTCAGTTACATTTGAATTCGAAATCAAAAGTCACAACCATCTACCACGCAGTAGGCTACAAAAATAGGCATTTCTGCCATTGCCTGCCGTCTCCCGGAAAAATTTGACTTCTAAATGTAAATTGCCGAGTTAAAAAAACTTTACTGAAACCGAGAATAAAGCCCGTGACTGAATCGACCTCAAATATAAACGCAACATTATGCCATATAACCAATTAATGAATTACCCAGTTTTATTATTTTGCGTGTTAAAACAATGTAATAGTGTCAGGGTTGCTGCTTCCATAGGGACGATACATCTATTTACCTACCAAGATAAAACAATAAAAAACCTTTTTATATTATTAAAATGTTATAACTTTAGTAGCGATACTTTAAAGTCGTGTCGCTCTCAAACTTGGCTGATACAAACTTCTAGAAGATCCGAATTCTGTATGACAAATCTAACTGTAGTACTAAATATGATACATACACTTATGTGTATTGACTGCTCACTTCATAAAGGAAGTGTGCATTTACTGCCAGTCAGATGTCCGAGGAGACCACAGATCACCAAATACGAAAGACATGGCATGCTTGGATTTGATAAGTTACCGACGTTAATGAAGCACGGGAGCAATGGAATGTAAGTAAGATAGAAAACAGTCAAAAGAACTAAAAGAGCAAGATTGTGGTAAAATCATTAGGTGTAGGATCGAGAAGGTAGTCCTCTTCTAAAAGAAGGCGTTCAAAGAAACATCACATCTATTCAATCAAAACCTCAGAACAAATCTATTTATATGCTAACTCGACAGCGCGCTGTCGAGTTTAGTTAAATTTTAACGGAGTATTTATATTTCATAAATTATAATTTAATAGAGATAAGATAATTGTTTGCTTTAATTTAAATGCTCAACCGGTATTTTTTAGACTATTTAAAACTGGGCTCTGTTCCGTCGACGCCAGGCAGATTCACCACAATTTGCCATTTTTTAATTTTCAACAGGATTTTTTATCCGTCAATAATATTTCTACGTCCGTAAAATTCAATTTAACTGTACAAAATTAATATTATTTATAGTACAAAGAGTAATTTTTAATTGTGTATCCAGAAACAGATTTACTTACTAACTGCAATATATTTTACAACAGATTTCTCAAAATTCTCTATGAAACAACAAGAGTCATATTAATTCTGATATGTGAGCATGTTTTATGTTTGATTGTACTGCCTTTATTAAATATGCAATGTATGTAATTGTGACACAACAATGGAAAAAGTCTGAAATTAATATATTATTATTATTATGAAATACGAAATCCCGGCCATCTTGTTCATATCTCCTATACTTGTTCGTCTATGGTTGATGCAACGAACGTCGACGCACTCTTTTGTCAGCCGCACAAATTGATGTTATACGCGACAATTGCTGGGGGCTGGTGTGGATAACAGCCCAACACATTGTACAGCCACGTCAATAAACAAATTGAACAGTTTAACTCAATCAATCTAGTAAATCGGCTCAACACGAGTATTCCCAGAATGTTCCGCGAAAAACAATTTGTGTTCTGGCTTGGTAACGCGCTAACTGATCGCGTACTAAGCGGTTTCAGAGGAACTGGTTTTCACGGACGCTTAGATGGTGAAACAATTACCATTGTTTCCCTAACAGGTAACTTGGTTATAGAATGTGATTCTGCCGACAGCCCTATGGAGGACCAATCAATGTTAGAACCAATATGCTACATTTATAATGGTAACGACCATCAAGGCTAGCCGTATGCCTATTTACGGTTTTTTGGTGGAGAAAAGACTTTATTCATCCGGCGAATAGGCTGTGGTATTCGAACTAATATAATAATTGCGAATGTGAGTTTATTTGCAACACTTTTACGCCTTAACTAATCGACAGATAATCATAAAATTTACTTTAAACATCGTAAATGTACCTTTCTTCCAGAAAAAGTACTGCCCTCCAGCGTAACCACGGGTAAAAGCTAGTAGTGTAAAAAGTGCTTAAAATTAACGCTATTGTTTGACTCCACCTTCAACGATTACTAAGAAAAATGTATTGAGTTATTAATGTTTACAGAATGTATAATTAGGCACAATTATTGGAACTGGCGAATGTTTAGCTTGGCAACATTTCGATAGTTTTATATACGAACGAGCGCTAGAATAACAATCACATTAACTTTCTAGACAAATCGTTTTCGGCTGTTGAAGATTAATATGATTTGTCTGGCATGTTTTCATGAAAACAGTTGTTTCTTTAATTCTAGACCATCTGTATTTGGGGTAAACTAACTGTTTTGACGGGTTTTTATTTTATAAAACCTATACGAGGGTTAAGGCCGCTTAAGAGAGGGTCGCGACCACTTGTCGCGACCGCATGCGAAAGCGATTCGCGCGGCCCCGTCGATAGTGGTTTTGTCGAGGAACACCGTGGTAGGTTTAGTCGGTATGCCGGGAGGTACATTATCTTTTTAACATCTTTATCTTACCCCGGCGAGTCCGACATAATTCCTCCGCCCGCCCCCGCGGAGGGATATGCGTAATAGCATTCCTCCACGTAAAAAAAAAAAAAAAAAAGGGTCGCGACCACTTATGAAGACTAGTCTCCAAGTCACCAAAGACACCAGCAAAGACAGCGTTCAGATAAAGCCGCCGTCTGTACCTCGTCATTCTCCCAAGTAGCCTGATAGACCATCAAATAATACCCACAATAATATCTCTAAACATAGCTGTTAGTACTACGATAGTACAAGATTTATGACGACAGAAAATACGACTGTCGGTACTTTGGTACAAGCGCACACATTAACCATTTTATCAGACGATCTGCGCGTTTTTCTGTTTCTATTTGTGTCTGAAAATAATTAAGCTAGAACAAGATTAGTCTGGCACACGAAGACTCTTTATGTATACGAATTAGAACTTTATTTTCATTAGTTTAAAATGCAAAATAACAGCGTTTGATTACGTCGACGTAAACGTTTTGTCGTGTTTTATGGCACTGAAGTGGCATTCAATCGGTGGATCTGCGTGATGACCGCTCGCAACACTTGAGATGCTATGAGCAGGTTCCTAACCTTAAAATAATTTACTGACAGCACAGCTAAGTTCAGAAGGGGAGAGTATGATTACTGCTTATATTATTTCATAATCTATCACATTATTTATGCATGGTATAGTTAGTTAATTGCACTGAGGACGTACTCTTTTACACCATGATAGAGATCATGCACAATTACTGAACAAAGTCAAATAAAGTAACCATTTCTAGGTACCATATTATGTACGACAATTCCTCGTAATTCTTGAGAGAAAAATCGTATTTCGTGTCGATTGTGGTCGTTCAATTGGCTGTCATTCTACACATCCTACGAATATTATAAATGAGAAAGTTTGACTTTTTGTTACTCAAACACGTTCGAACCACTAAACGGTATTTGATGAAAGTTGAGTCGGCTTGAACTATGCGGAAGGGTAATTTAAATAAAACCGAACGAGTTTAACGGATAGTAAATTTAACGATTTATATTTGCAAACTAATTAAATCTTTGTCTTACTAAGCGTGAGGTTTCTACACTTGCGGCATCATTTGCGGTAATGAAACACGTTGCTTGTGAATTATAATTAACTTCGCCGTTTTACCGAATTCGTACAAACGAAGGTATTTGTTTTCGCAGAAGTTGTAAACCGCGTGTAAATCCTGTAATCGGGTATTCCCGAAACAGTTTAGCGAATTAATTACATTTAGTCGATTATGTATTTAGCAAAATAGCACCAGATGCAAGTGACCAGGTGTAAGTATGTATACGTCATTTATTAACAAATTCTTAAAGGTATGACCGGCGAAATGCCAGGTTAAGGATACCCAAAACTGTTCATGAATAATTTGATAAGTGTGGTGCAGCAGTCGTATGTCAGGACTGTAAGTGAACGACAAAAATACGAAGACAAAAAACAAACCCATTTAAAAAAATACATTTAATTCAAAAAGTTACATTACTTTAAACCTAACAAAGATGTTGTTAAAGCCTTTCTAAAATAAATAATACAGAAGACTTGAAAATCTACTACGGATTCTTGTCAAATTACAGAAAAAGGATGCACGATACAACGTTGTTACGTAACCGCTATTTAAGTACAGACCTTAGAGGAAGACGCTTTTACAATGCTCCTACTTTTGCCCACACCTGAATAAAAAAATATAATACCTACCTTCCTCAATTTCGCAACCAATTTTGCCGTTATTTACACAAAAATAAAATTATGTTACGTAACAAATTACATAAACATAGACAGCTACTATATAATACTTCAAAGTTACAGATTAAACAAATAAACTCGTTGACCTTTTGGGATAATACAGTACAACGTCACAATAACCGCAGACATCACGAACGCTGCGGTCAATCCTGACTTTCAGCCACCCTAATCCCTAAAGTTTAGACTCCAAGGACCAATAGCTTACATAGTTCTAATTGTAACTGAGTGGATCGACTTCATTATTACAAGTAGCTATGACCAGCATTACACTTTTAATCAACTAGTCAAATTGATAATGAGCTTAACGATCACGCAAGCTCTTTGATGTCCAAGTACAGACAGGCAATTTTATTCTGGTAAATCGATAGCCATTGGATAAAAGAGTGCGGCGGTATACTTAAGTCTCAGGCAACAGCCTAAGATGTCAACAAGATGAACAGATGGCCTATTAAAAGAGACAAGGAGCCGATCCATTCAAACGCCAATCATCAATCATTATAGAAATCGGTGAGAAAATTTTATAACAGACTTACGAATGATAAGATTATAACAAGTCAGTATAACAACGTAAGTTAGTTATAGAATTTTTCAGTAGTTGTCTATAAATACAACTACTACCAGATTACAATTAATTGTGATTCGTACACGCTGTATATTTTTTCGTCTTTGTGGAAGGTCTATTTCTATTGAAAGTCGTCAAGTTATTCTATTTATACCTACGTATAATTCGACATCAACAAACATTCTCAGAAACCGCAACACAGAAATTAGAGAATTTAACAAGAACATATTATAATCCAAGTCTTTAGTTAATATGGAAAAGGCAAACTTTAAAACGACGAGCGCACTTAAAATATAAATATTATGATGAGAATGTTTAAAGCAAAAGAGTAAAGGATAAGATTAATGTATGCGTGCATTAATGTAGGTATGTAAAACTAAGTACCCACAGACAATAGGAGTTTAGAAAAGCTGTATTGATATTAAAATACATCGAATTCTATTAGGACGTTGGAGCAATACTAAAAATTGGACGGTTCCATTGAATGTAACCAAGAAACAAGTTTGGATTAACGGCGGGTCATCGCTTTCACAGATCAATCTAACGATAGTGAGTCAGCAGAAACAGTTTACGATCAAAAGTTATTACTCATTGTTAATAAAATTTAATTACAAAATATCTATTAAGAGATAACGTTAGGGCGGCGCAATTGCAACAAAGGTTTTACGAGATATCGATACTCTGGTGTCGTAAGCGTCTATAAACTACGGTAACCGATTACTGTCAGACAGATCGTATTATCTGCTGCCTTAATAGTAGTGTGCAAAAAATATACTATAATATATATTTAGATATATATCTATAAATCTCACTTTCTCCTATTCCATCCCAATAAGGTAAAAGTATAGAAATTATCCGATGATACTGACGCATGCGGCATAACATAGCAGACCTACACAGTTTAAGCAATAAATGTCTTTGTCTTTGTCTTTGGATACTTATCTATTTTTCTTTCCAGATACATTTTGGTAATCGAAAAGAGACCGAAATATATTCCACCGACAAAGTTAATACTTTTGTTGTTTTCTGTTGCTGTTTGCCTTTGGAACCGGTCGGTTGAAGAATTGGGAAAGATCGATATTAGCGTATCGCTTTGAACTCTTGTATCTTATCAGTATCTAACTACATACATTAGAATATGACTTATAAAATTAAATATATAATAATATCAGCCCTGTATTAAACTGTCCCACTGCTGGGCATGGGTCTCTCCTCAATGTGAGCAGGATTAGGCCATAGTCCACCACGCTGGCCCAGTGCGGGTTAGAAGACTTCACATAGCTTAGTATATAAATTATATTTAACTAAGTAAATAGAGTAATAATAAAGCTCACTCGCCGGGCCGGCCTCGGCGTCTGTTTAGGAATCGTATTGCAAGTACCATGATTTCTCACAATGCGCTCTTTTTGCACATTCCTAGAACATTGTTCTGTAGTCGCCTATTAGACTTGCTGTGAGAGTTATTTGCATTGAAGTATGTATATTACGTTCTACTTCACTGTAAATAACTTACAGTAGGTACTTCAAATATATTAATTAAAATACCAGACAGCTCTTAAACTATAATGTAAACTTTCGTGAGTTGATGCAAGTAAGATGTGGGTCCAAATTCTTATGCAAAGATTGACAGCTTGTCCAAAGGTGTGTTAGAGAAAAACGATAATCAAACTGAAAATATTTAGAATTGTGAAAGATGTTTGGATTATAGTCTAGGAGCTGTATAGTATTACAATTACATTGTTTCAATTATAATGATAATTAAACATAAGATGCGATAAAAACAATAATATCGAACAATAGGTGGCATAATAACCTCAATTAGATAATAAAACTCGTTCTAAGGACAATTTTTTTTTATTCTACTATAGTGGCAAACGAGCATATGCACTATGGCCCACCTGATGGTAAATGGTCATCGTAGCCTATCGACGCCTGCAATACCAGAGGCATCACTTGCGCGTTGCCGACCTTGTAAAAACCTTTTAACGCCCTTTTTGAAGAACCCCATACTGTAGTCTTGTGGGAAAACCTGGGCAGGGAGTTCATTCCACAACCTGAGCGTCCACGGGAGAAAATTCCTTGATTGGAACCGTTTGATGCGCCACCAATTACGTTGTAAGGTGTGAGAATGACATCCCTGCCGATGGCGAGCGGTGCGATGATAAAAAGTAGCTGAGGGCATCATCTCAAATAACTCACCAGAACACAATCCATTATGTAAGCGGTAGAACACACAAAGGGAGGTGAAGTCCCGTCTGAGACTTAGTGGCTCAATACCGTCTGTGAGTTTGGGCTAATAAGCATTGTACAAATATATAGAGGGAATTTTAGAGAAAGTGAAGTTGGGTGCCTGGGTGACGTCATTCAGTTCAGTTCTCAGAACATTCTAGCTTCGGTAACAGAGAGCGACCTATTTCCGTGAAAGCAAATAGAACACAGGGTCGCGATATTATTTTAACTTGATGGACAGGACACAGGATCAAATTGGCCAGAAATGGATGACAGCAGCATTGCACTGATCACTTTAAAATCTTTTGAAGAAGCATATGTTCTGCAAGCAGTATAGTAGTAATCTTTCATAATTAAGATAAATAAAGCCTACAATCAACGGAGACTGCATGAAAAATGTAATAAGTGTAAATTAAACAAACAAGGGGCTTCCTAGAAGATTTAATCCTTTCCAATCTGGAAAAGTTTCCATCTAATACGATGCAATTTTAGCGTCCATTTTTCGCCGGAAGAAATGAGCTCTAAAAGTGTACTGTATCTACTAGATAAAAAATTCCAGGGCTTGTACTCACGTAAAGGCTCTGGCATTTATATAATAAACTACCTGCTCCTTAGATTTGTTCTTTTTCAACAGGGATTAAAGATATTACTCTCACAGAAGACAGCTTAGCTGTGTGGTCTTGACATAGCTGAAACTATGGACAGTCACTTTGATATTTATTATTTCAGATTTGTTTTCTAGTTTTTAATAAGTGATAAACTTATTAAAAACTAGTAAACAAATCTGTATCTATATTAATATTATAAAGCTGAAGAGTTTGTTTGTTTGGTTGAACTCGTTTATCACAGTAACTACAAGTTCAAATTGAAAAATATTTTAGTGTCGGATAGCCCATTTATCGAAGAAGGCTATATAACATCACGCTACGACCCACGGGAGCGACGCAGTAATCATAAAAGCGGGTGAAACCGCGGGCACAGCTAGTGATAATATATAGGTAAAAACAAAACAGTTCAGTACCTTTCTGCTGTATTGTTTGTCCACCGATTTTATTTTAATTTTGTTTAAGAGCTAGCTTTTTTTACTTTAAGCTAGCTTTTGACCGCGGCTTCGTTTGCGTAAAAGTAGGTTAGGCGGTACAGTACTTTTTTAAATAAAATATAGTCTATGTTACTCGATGATGTTATAGCTTTACAATGATGGAAAAGTTTTAAATCGGTTGAGTAGTTTTTGAGTTTAATCATTACAAAAAGGAAACAAAAAACAAAACATACATACATATATAGATTCACGCCTGTTTCCCAGAGGTGTAGACAGAGACTACGGATTTCCATTTGCTACGATCCTGATACACTTCTCTGGCTTCATTCACTTTCGTCACATTACTCATACACGCTCGCCGGTTTCAGGTGCTCTTAAACTTGCCTTCAAATCGAATCTTTCCTCTTTATTATAGATTCATTAGTATTGATTCATATATGTTATCCTCAAATATTCTAAAATGATTATAGTTGAATTTCGACCACTAGTAAATATAAACAAACGCTAATGCGTCATCGAATTTCCGCCAGACTGTGACGCAAGCATAAGGTATTCTCATAACAAAAATTGTACAACGCCTTCGTTTCGGATGCAATATAGTTTGGCAGTCATAATATTTTTGCTTTAGATGAGAATGGTAACATAAGTATGTAGGTAAACAGTAATATTATTTGTACAATACGTCGTTCCGGCGAACAAGCGCGTTTGTTTTCAAAACGAGTGTTTCTGCTTACGGACACGGTACTGGGAAAGCGCGCGTTTTGTAAATACTACCAGTATTCCCTATATTATCGGCTATACTTATGTTGGTCGCCACTAATTAGTGATTACACAAGGACCTCTATTTTGGTACATACTATTATTAAACGTGTAAAAATTTTCCACTAAAACAACTACCAATTAAGAAAGTCAGAAAATTAGAGTATAATTTTTTGCAGTGCCTGAAAACGTATTTATAATGTCTCTCACAAACAAACCCAGACTCGGTAGGACTATTTATAAATCACACAAAATATGTTTATCACGTGAGAAGATCGAACTCAAACACTCGGCGCGCTGACAATAGCAATGCCCTCCTCACTAATGCCACGGAATCACTTGTGCATTCAATATCTACGCATTAATACGTGAAGCAAAAACTTTGTGCTCCTTTTTACGATATTTGCGCGAACGAAGGAGTATGAAATTTGGCACAGTTAATGTTTATATGGAGAAGAAGTGGCGAATCATAATATTTTTATAAAATATGCATTAAAAATACATTAAATTAATAAAAAGATACTACACGCACACAATCATGCATTTGACACAAGCAGTCGAATCGCGTTCGTAGTATTTCGGCATTGTTCGGCTGATGTCGTAGAATTCTTCGTAACTATGGTTACATACTATGTATGTGGAGTAGGTGACTAAATGAAATGTAATTATAAAGGTATAGTTATATACAATAAAACCTTAATAACGATCAAACTTAAAATTTAAATCAATTATGGTCGAATTTCGACCACTTGGCGACCGCTAGTTAAGTTAAATGTGCGTATTCGTTACATGAACAGATGGCCAGAATCAAGCAAAACAAGTAGTAGACGCAAGAAACTCACCGCCACCCTTCTTAGATCGTCTTTAAATTACAATTGCGCCAGTTTATAACTCATATCCTCTCTGATGGTGATTTATGACATCCGTGATCAAAGACTTTATGGATTCTTCGAGGCACGGAACAGCCACCACTTTATCATTTAATCAATTAAATGAGTATACTGCCGGGATTATAGGCAAGAAACCTAAATATAGTACCGAGATCAGTCATAACTTTCTCATAATACTTTTTCAGTACTATATTTTTGATTAAAGACAATCCTACTAATATTACAAACCTGACAGTTTGTGATGAACTGATGATGGATGGATGAATGTTTGTTAATATCGTCTCTTTCACGTACAAAATACTAAACGGATTTTGATGAAACTTTACAGTATTATTGTTTATACATCAGAATAACATATAGGCTATTAAAAAATATATCTTAACATATATCTACATTAACGCGAGCGAGACCGCGGGCAAAATCTTGTATGCAGATATATGAAAAATATTCCCAAAAAATATCGTCGAAATAAATGTATAAGCCATGTATAATAAGCATTTCAGCACATGGAAATTCGTACTCTGGCTACCCTATGGGGTAGCATGCACAAAAGATACTATCTAGCCATGTTCGTCCTTATAGTAGGTACCAGAGTAAAGAATTCTGTTACGAATAAAATGAAAAACTAGCCAACATATCAAACATCTACGTCACTAAATAGTATGACATAAAGATATATCACTAATCGTCTTCAAAAAACGTCCGGAAACAATTTAAACACGACAGATTAATTAATTAATTGAACTTATCATGAACATCGTCTAGTTCGTCTAAATAAAACGTGACTATTATCTATTTCATAAACATACACGTTCACAGTTCTATTAGATCTAAGAATCCCTGTATCTATATTGAATTCTTATGAATTTCTAATAAACATTTCCTTGTTAACGAAAACATGATTCACATTTATCCATACCCCATTCAATGTCAGAAACTCGTTTGTTATACCGAAATGAATAAGAGCATCTTCTCGTTTTAAATTCTAGAATTATCGACAAACGCATTGCCTATATATAATTCAAGCTCAAAACTGAAAGACTGGAAGTATTTATTTTCTATTGTATCTGTATATCTCTGTATTTAAATTTATTCAGTAACTTCTAAGCCTAATAAAGAGAGAAAAGAGATTTAAATGAAGAAGACTAATTATCTAATATCAGTCTAAATTTGACTAAAATTTGATTTAGTAATAAGTGTTAATTTTTAGTGCCGAGCATTACAAACATCAAGTTTACTTGATAATAAAAGTCGTTCAGGTCAAACAAATATTTAACGTTTCGTTAGTACACTCCGGTTATCACGATAATATATAGTCACTTATATTAATGAAGCAAATATCTAAATCATATCAACATGTCATATTTACAACTAGCGACCCGTCCCGGCTACGCATGTGTACTACAAAATCTTAACAAATTATACACCTAAACCTTCCACATGATTTCATGAATCACTCAGTCTACCTATTAGTCAAAACCGCTTAAAAATTTGTTAAGCAGTTTTTCAGTTTATCGCGAACAGACACGACGGGGGACTTTATTTTAATATCTAGTGATAACGATAAATAATTCTTCAAATATCAGAAACTTTAGATAAATCGAGAAAATCTATTGGCATTAAATTACTTTAAAATTAAACACTTTATACGGATTTTGTCGCGTTGTTTACTTTACTTTAAAACACTGTTATTACATAATTTTGAAAACTCTAACACTAAATACTATTATTGAACTTTACTACTATTTAAGTTATATATTTACCCGAACATAATTTAATCTTTGGTGTTTAAATTATGTTCGGGTACTTTGAAATAACTAGGTACACTTCAGAACGTTGGGACGACTACCATCTTAGTCTCCCCGTGAACATGGCTGCTGTAAAGCAACCGAAACGTCGGGGCAAAGTGTAAACTTAAATATAAATAGTTTTAATTAAAAATATATAGCTTAAATAGTAGTAAAGTTCAATAATAGTAAGGTTAGAGTTTTCAAAATTATGTAATAACAGTGTTTTAAAGTAAAATAAACAACGCGACAAAATCCGTATAAAGTATTTAATTTCAATGTATGAAATTCGCGTAAACATAAGACAATATTAATTAAATTACTTATTCGCATAACTTCAACACGCGATGTGTCAACGTCAGTTTAACAAATGTCGTAGGATCACAATGTAAGTAAAGGTATTTACATAAAGACTACTTTTTATCATAATCTAACGTCCAAGTACATTATCGTGTACTGTTAACTGATTAAAACATTTAATTAAAATAGTATTCTGTGTTTAGCTTAGACCACTATGTAAATAGATATTTTCTTTTTTATTTAAGTAAATCTCCTAATAAAGACTATTGTGGGGACTGCCGAGTTGTTAATTAACATTGCATGATTTCTGCTTCACATATGATTACATCCCACACTAGTACTTGACTAACACCATAATCGTTATTAATAAACGACGTACTCGTAGCTAAAAATACCATCTGCCATGTTTTTGCCCAACCTTAAATACAGATACACTATTTTAAATTAAAATGACTAATTAATTAACCTGATGGTTAACAATCTTCAATTCAAAACTTTAATTAATAGCAATGAAGAGAATACTAATCGTAGTTGTTAATTTATGTTTTTCCTACCACACGCATACTGCGGTGAAAAAGTGGTCGCGAAATCGTAACATAAGCGTTAATTAATAGAAACTTAATCTGCTACACATTTTTTAATGATATGTGTTAATCACGAAGCTGTCTTAAGACCACTTATATTATTCCTAATTGCAATTGATACCTGTATAAATTAATTTGCTCCATCCATTAATTATGAAGTAATAAACGGCTGCAGACGACTTACTTCATCAGCAGTGGAGCAACATTGTAAACAATTTGTCTGTCAAACGTCGTAATGGACTCGCCATTAGAATATTGTTTTGAGTAAATGTTTTGTTTACCATAATAATATAATAACACTAAAGGTAAACGCCGTCAGCATTTTGTTGCCGTCGTGTAAACATCAAATATTTATTCCTCCGAGGAGCTCTCGAAAACAGTAAAGCATGTTTATCCGACTTTAGAGCTATTTAATATTCCATTGATGGAGTAAACAGGGGTCAAATGACCCATAACTCTAATCCGGTCGCGTGGAAAACACAGCAATTTACATTTTTCTACGAAACTGTATCTATTATAACGCCTTTCTTTTGTAGAAGCTGCTTACAATTCATGTAATTCAATGCACCTACTGGGAACCGAAGACTGGCGGCACTGCCTGAAGCGTCGCGCGTCGGGCTTCGGCACACCCAGCGCTTTACCTACAAGCTCTAGGAAACTGGCTCATTTCATACTAATTTTATATCTAATTCGAATGTTCCCACGATACAAACTAACGAGAAATATAAATGAACAGACATTGAAATATTAAACTAGAAGCTTGCTTCAAAGCAATTGCATCAGTTTAAACTTCTTTAATTTGATGTTACGCGGAAATACAGGATCAATTGTACAACACCTATTGACTAATGCTAAAACCTTGCCAACTGAACTTCTATCGTTGCCTAACTTACTAAAATACCAAAAATTGTAATATACATCTTTAACTGAAATATTTACAACAGAATGCAGTTGTTGTCCAAAACTTCTTAATTATAATGATCGGCTGTGCAGTCTAAGAACTTTCCGGTATTTCGCAATTAATTCTGTACATGCAACCAATGCGAATTGATTGACAGTGTACAACTAAAAAATGCACGTAACAGCGTAAAAATGATAATGTTTAAAGCTTATATCGTTCACCAACACTATTAATTAAATGACTCGCTTCCCCTAGTTTGGACGGGACTACTTGCAGGAGAATGGACAATGTTTACATTTCTTTTTTGTAACAAGTTTTTATCTGTTGTCGAGTATTTGTATGGAAATAATTGTACAACAAAATAGTCTGTGTTTCCAAACAGAGAGTGGCGAGTTGAAGACCACCTCTGCGATGGGCGTGTAGCGTCCTCCACGCGCCCGGTATAAGGATAATATGTGATAGAAGTGAATTAATTGAGTAATTGATGCCTATCTCAAGGCTTCTGTCATGAAAGCTAAGTTAATTACTACTATTTAACCGGCATAGTACGAGCGAGTTTTTTTAAACCGCATCTGTTATGAAGGTTTAATTACACAAAATCCCATAGTCAATCAGTGGATACGTCGAGTGTTCTTAACGCTAATGTATAATGCATGCGGCAAGTATGTCGCGCACCTTGCGAACATCGGAATGAGTTTTATGTATTTACATTAACGCTATTCATCTAGAGGGAAAAAATCTGTGCGAAGCTAACACATATGGCATGGGGTGGGACACAAAAAATCAGGTAAAGATATGCGATAACTAGCTAAAGATGTAAAAAAGTGAAACACGTGTTTGAACATTTAGGAATTCGGCAGTTTCGTGAAGGAATATAATTCGAGAAAACGCAAACAACGTAAATGGAAAACGTCTTTCCGACAGTTATTACTTATTAGTTACGTAACGATGAAAGAAAATAACGTGAAACGGACGGATAAAAAACCTATTATTATCGTAGAATAACGTTCACGTTTCGTTTAAAAGACAATAACTATGTAGGTATAGCTTGTCACGTGTGCGTAAAGTGTCTGTTTACGGAGCGAGAATGGGAATGGCAAATGACATGCTGCGTAAAAACTGCGTAAATGTTCTAGTATTAATAGAAAGTGATTGAAATGTAGCTTGACGTCAGCTAGGTATTCTATTGTGTAGTTCAAATTAATTAGCTGCAATAATGCCGCAGTAACTTCAGTGGTCACTTCTTATAGCTCAATATTAAGCATTCGATGTATGTAAGAGAAATAAATAATTGTGATTTGTAAAGATTCGTTGTAATTAGAGATTTCCTTTTAATGCGGGCATTCTTACTGCGGACACAAAATATCAGCGTTTCGTGGTATGAGTTTCCGGCTAACTATGAGGATCCGGATTCTATTTCCGGCGCCAGCTGAGGCACGATTCTTGTATTTAAGAATCGTGTCTTTTTACCAACGGGCAGTTAGTTTTCTACATATTCTATGAAAAATATGTGAAAATTAACTGTCTGTAGCTAAAAAGACTAATTAAGGATCCGGGCCTAAGTACCTATTTATTACTTTCCTTTTAGGCAATTCTCAGTAAAAGCAAAAAGTCTTGGTACGCGCTGTGCCCGATATATGGTAAGAAGCTTACCGCCAATTACGCGGACTTAAAGTTGGCGAAATGTGGGCGTCATACAACGTTTGCTGTAGGATACAGACGTATGAAGTTGGAAATAGACGTATCAAAGCAGACGTGGGTCCAGATATTAGCTGCCTATCTTCCATTCCACTTTCTATTCGCTTTAACGTTGATACGCGTTACTTTGTAGCGTTCCTCTATTTCTACTAATTTTCCCAAATTGTCTAATATAGCCACGAGGGTCAATAATTACAAAATGTATTAATCATAAGTCCACCTTTGTACAATACTAATCAAGTAATAAGTAATAGATATTGCCCACAGCTTTGCTCGCGAAAATATATGTTAGGTTATGTAAGTAACAATACTTTTTCTGGATAAAAGGTATATTATGTCCTTTTCTATTCCTCTGAGTACGTGTATGCGAAATTTCATGATGATCGGTTGAATAGTTAAGGCGCGAAAGCGTAACAAACAAATCTCTTATTCGCACTTATAAGTTAGGATTGAGTAAATAATTTTATCTTAGACTTAACTTAGACTCTATTAACCTGTCAAGTCTTAGAATGCTAGACATAATTTAAACCTATCGTGTCTGGACGACGGTGTGCCACTACGACTAAATAGTTTAAGGAGTCCATTAATGTAAGTTTTCAGTATAATAATATCAGGCAAATGAAGTTACGTTTGATAGATTGTGTGTAGACGACAGCTATGTAATAGATCGCCCTAATGACTATCGGAATTTCAACACATTTCCAAGAATATGCACTGTTCACCCTAATGAATATGGCTTGCAAAATGTTGAACCTTACAACCTATTCTATATACATGGTATCACGACTATTTTGGCGAAGAGTAGACAGAGGTATTCGAACCAAGATTTTACCAGCTCTATGGCGAGTTTCACAACTATTGTTAGGTTAGAGCGGGAGTTCCCTAAGTATGGGTATGCGCAAATATTAAGTGGGCTCTGAATCATAAGATTACCCGACCGATCGGGCTAACAGCCGGAAGGCCACTCTTTGGCTTACGCCGGCGCTCGCGTTCTATGACTGGAGGTTCTCTGACCACAGAGACTAGGGAATCTGAGCGTTACCAATATTATATTATTACCATGACTGCATGGTGGGCATCGTAGCATGTCATGCATGTTGCATGCATGTCTACCAGGTTCATAACTTTCTCCAAGTCCGTGAAACCGCACCAAGCCAACATAGTGAGCTGAGTCCTAACCCTTTTCGAACTATTCATTAATTTATTAATTTTTGACAACGCCCGTTCTATGTCTTATTCCTGTGTCACAAGGGACTTTACAAACATTCAAACACGGACAAAGAACACTTGGACTCGGAATAACTATTTTTGGACACAAATTATTGTCCCGTGTGGGATCGACCCACAACACTTAGCATAATGGCAGTAGTGAGGCCGCTACTTGAACCACTATGCCATTGATCCAGTCAAGGGAAGGTAGTTGTCTGTACCCAGCAGTGGGACAGTTCATAACATAAGATTCTGCTAAAGTGTGCACCCGCCGATTGTGTTAAGACGCTCAAAAATGATTTTGTACTCAAAAATATATGACGCCTACGCACTTTCATTCACGGGTATATTATCAAATAAATAATGCGTGTACGCTCAGTGCCAAAAATACTCATCCAAACATTATATATTTATATATCGTTAGTACGGTTGTTTGTGTATATACATGTAGGGTTTGAGTGTCCTGAGCGACTTAGGTCATATTTACAAGATAGGTATATTTGTTTTATTGAGTCGTCACTGCAATGTTATGCTGGGACGAGATAACACTGTAGTCAGTAGGTATATAATGATTTAGATAGATTCTTTTGTAAAAGAAAATTATTACGAGGGTAACAGCCGTATAATATAAATTTTAAGGTCAGGTTACGGGTTGTTCCGGCGTCTTCCGATGACGTTTCATCCTACACTGTTGTTTTTTTCCTAACTCAACCTATTCACGTTCCTTACTCAACCTACAGAAATTATTTCATTTTCAATTCTTTATTCATCCTATAAGTATTCCTAGCACAACCGATGACGAAATTACCTAAAAACTGTTTCATTAATTTATACCTATCTATACTAATATTGTGAAGAGGAAAGTTTTGCTTAGTCGATTTTACAAAATTTACACCCTTAGAAAATTTTACTATAACATAGGCTATATTTTTTTTAAATACTATTACTAACCTAACTTAACGTACTTTTACGAAGCCAAAGATTGATATGGTAATATTTGCCACGGGTAGAGTAAGGAACGCATTTCAGTTGAATAAAGATACTTTATTAAAATAATGTAATCGGTCCAGTTAGGCATACTAGTTTAGGATGAGTAAAGAAATAGGATGAGATGTCATAGGATGAATACGGAACAACCCCAGGTTACATTTTGGCAGCTAAAATAGACTCATTTTAATAAAAATCCTGGTCCTTATAAAAATAGCATAAACCCTGATTTAACTAAAAACACGAACGAAGTTGCAATTAAAATACACTTGACCCACCAAACAGCTAGGTCTCGTGATTCTCACATCCACGATATCTAGTATTATGTTATCAAACAGACAATTACAGAAACACAACAGGACTTTCACTCTTTAGCGTGACAAATATAAAATGGTCACAAACACGTCTGATCATAGTTAAAAAAAAACTACTTTATACGGATTTTGTCACGTTGTTAATTTTTTTTATATTATTTATTATAACCTTGAACATGGCTGCTGAAAAGCAACCAAAACGTGGCGAAATGTGTAAACTTAAATATAAATACTTCTAATAGCTTAAATTGTAGTTAAATTCAACAATAACAGTGTCATATTTTTAAAATCATATAATAACAGTGTTAAAAAAAAACAAAATCCGTATATAGGAGTTTAATTTCAATGTATAACATTTAGGTAAACGTAAAGACGTAAACGTAATATTATGTAAATCATAGTTTCAAAATAAATGGAGTTAATACAAAAGTAATAAAAATATGAACTCACTTCTTTGGTGTGGCGGGTGCTTCAACGTCCACAGGTGGCGGCGGCGGCGGCGGCGGTGGCGGTGGGGGCGGTGGCAGCGCCTGCGCAGGCGGCGCGGGCGGCGGCGGCGCATCCGGAATATCCGGCACCGGCACATTAAGTTCCTCTTTCAAATCCGGTAGCTCCTTCAAATCCGGTAACTCCGCTTCTGGCACCGCCATAACTGGCGCAACTGGTGATGTCACGACTGATGGTGCGATAGAACCCTCGCTCGTGATAGAAAATTGTACGTCACCCGCTATGCCTGGCAGATGTGGTAGGTCTAGAGGCATCTCCAGTTCTGGCACCTACGAGATTATATTATGGTCAAATATCTTGTCATTTATTACGGTTAAGTGTATAATAAGTCAGAGAAATCAAAATTTAGTGGAAGTATTTTGTTTGCCGCTTTTTGGGAAGAGGTAAGGCAAGCTTGCCGAGTAACTATTGAATGTCAGCTCATCGATCTTTTTATTTTAAACACCTTAGGCAGCTATACAACAGCAACTTAAGGCCCGCCTATGGTAGGCGGTTTTCGTAGTCTGTGATATCAATGGTATCACTAGAGTGTTGCTAACCTAGGCGAATAGGATAAAAACAGGCAAGTACGTGAGCCTCGGTTACTCTTATTCAAAGAACGAAATAGTATTTCTACTTTATGTGTAGGTTGCATGTAAACGAAGTTGGAGTTGGAGATCTTTACCAAATATACTTGTACTTCCATCCCTTACGCTAAAAGCACATTCACACGCTTTATGCAGATTTGGCTGCACGGTAACAGACATTGTTGATGCCATGTTAAAAAAGTACATTGGATACGGTCACCGCGTAGTTTAAGACGAACGTACGAACGTATACATTCTTGCCATCTTAAAAGTTTAAAATAGTTATCAAAATCAGTGTCAACTGTCAATTAAATCAATTCATGGAATCATTCGTCATAAGTTACAATCAACACACCCGCCAACTTAACATGGAGATACGAGAAAATAGTTAAGAAAACACTCACCATTCCCATTCCCGGTGCATAAAGATACTCGTCAGCATCTCTCTTCAGCTCATCTCTTGTCACAATAGAAGATGGCGCAGCTTCCAGCAAGCTCTTGGTTTCGTCCTTGGATGGCACCACAGGCACGTAAGTAGAGACCCTCCTCGTGGTGCCAAGGTAGGGACTCTCGTCCGTATTGAAGATCAATAGTTCACCCACGCTGGATAAGTTGTCTATAACCGAATTCAAATTGAAGTCCTGTTTCGAAACCTGCTTCCTAGGCTCTGATACTTTAACGTGAAAGAAATGCAGTTTCTCCTAAAATAGAATACGTGACTTTCAAAATAACATTCAACATAAATAATACATATCAGACCTTATTGATGGGTCATTACTCATTATACAAGTGTCTATAACAAATCTTACCTGTAATTCTTTGTCATTGGTCTGCCCCTGAGCTTTGCCGCTCAGAGTAACTTTCTTAGGTTTGTGTTCATATCCGTCCGCGTCAAAAGCCGACTGATAGTGCTCATGTGTTATAGAGGCCGGGTACTTTGCGCTCGAGAACACGTTGATCGCCTTCTGCATACCCGTCAACTTGTCTACTTTACATCTAGAAGCTTCGATCCTCGCATGAAGCTTGCTCGTCTTGTCTAAGTTCTGCTTAATCCTCGCCGTGAGTCGAGTAAACACGTCGTCCACGATGCCGTTGAGATTGTCCAGAGTGTCTGCTATCTGCAGTATCGTCTCCTCAACGTTCAGATCGCTCGGTACCAGTTTTATTTTATATATACCCTCCATAATTAATCTCTTACTTGCGTATTTAATTTCTGTAACAAACATTGTTCCATTGAGATCGACGCGTCGAACAATGTAACGTAACAAATCAACTCTTCTAAGAATTTCAACTTTCTGTGTTATTAGGAGGATATCGAGGAGGAATCTTACCTACTAAGCTTCTTATAAATCACCTAAAATAAATTAATAAGGCACAAGAATTATCACTAGATAACACATCCATATTCTTGTGTGTATATTATGTCCAATAATTGTATAGCACTTTGTAAAGCTCTTATAGTTCATTATTTACAATTCTGTCACTAAGTCTATTTTATCAGTACTGTGTCACTTATTTTACGCTTAACTAGGCTCAATTTTTAGACGATTTCAAAGTTTGCGAGTCGGCGAGCAACGAGTGAAGATTGTCATTAGCGGGGTCAGTGCTCCATGAGAAACGGCAGTAGGCGTCGGGCGACATGGTCGGGTCTAAGATCGCGGACTCCTCCGCTAGCTGACCGCCCGACAGCATGTTATTCAAGTGCTTGTTGATCACCGCGTCTCCCGGGCTGACGTAGCCACTCGACGCCGGCGCTTTTAATGGCACAGCGCTCCGAATAGGTTGCTTATGACTAGTCAGAGCGTCCAACGACTGCAGCTGAATGTAGCTGTTATCGGCGCCATGTTTCACTGGCTGTGGCAAGGTAGGCATTGTTGGCAAGCTCTCGGGTCCGAATACTTTCGTTGGCGACGGACCCAACTTGGGGAAGTTCATCATAGATCTTGCCTGGGCATCTTCCGGTCTCACATAACCTGAGGAAGCCGGCGGTTGACTCGGGATGGATGGCGGTGCGACGCCCGTTGTAAATATCGGTGGTGATAGAGCCGCCATCACATAACTCGAACTAGCGGGCTGCGTCGTAGGTTTAGCAGGAGAACTTTTCTGTGGTGCCGGCGCCGATTGTACATAGCCAGAGCTCGGATTCACTACTGTCTGAACATAGCCACTAGGGTTTTTCTTAAACGCTTTGTCACCGAAGTAGGGCGAGTTTTCACGAGATTGATCCGTTTCAGACGTAGAAGACTCTCCTTCATCCGGCGTTGCATTATTATCGTCAGTTCTCACGGGTTCCACCTCTAAATGTAAAGAGGAATCGGAGCCGTCGTCAGAAGTGGACGCATGTCTCTCGACAGGACCTCGTGACGTGTCCGATAGCGCGGTGCTGTCCGTGTGGTCACTAGAACCACAGTTGTTGTCCGTGTTCTGTTTATTCTCTGGAGTCGATACAATCGTTCTACTGTTCGGTAGTAATAACATTTCATCCGATGATGGTTTATCATCCTTGTTTGTTGAATACAGTCCTCCATATGCATATTTGGAAATATCCTTCTCAGGTATCCCTAGGCCATTTGGTAAAACAGGTTTTATATCCTCCATTTTCCTAACCTTCTTATACAGTTTAATGGAGCCATACATAACGCCTATTAACGCGAAAACAGCCATAAGTATAAGAGTCATAGTAACACCATCCCTGCTTTTGCAAGTCACAGTACTTGCATTACTCCATTCACCAGGAAATTCTAGTCTCTCGTGTGTTTCAGGTTCGATATCAATATTCTCCATCAATATGCCATGATATTGGTCTTCGTCATAGTTTACTGCTCGGACTTGATAGGACTCTGAACCATCTACTCCTTCACAATGTATTAGCGAATATGATAAATTTGTTGTGTTAAAAATTTCTGCTGTATTTATATTATCATCCTTGATCCGTCTTATTTGAAAAATATCTACAGTTCCTCCGGGAACTGTTGGATATTCCCACTTGAGTAAACCTGGATTTGTTTTTACTGTAGGTGCATTTAATGTGCTTGGAGGACCAATTCTAGTTCTTACAAATATTGTCTCATTCAGGTTGGGTTTAGAACAAATTCTAATAGCAGTGTTACAAGCCTGAACAGTGAGTGAGTAATTAGTGAATGGCTTCAGTCTAGGAACTACAACATGCCTTCTAACCACATCTTTTTCATTGTCAGGTACTTGTTCAACATAAAACTCTTGTCCATTGTTTAAAATAACATATTTCCCTATTATGCCATTTTTATGGATTGGTGGATCCCATGACACCACAAGAGAATCATACTGAACATTAGACACTTGAACATTCCTTGGATTTGTCGGTGTATCCTCTGTGGTAGTGACTCCTGTAGATGCATTTTCAATAGTCTTCAATCCGTAAGTGGTATTCAATGCTAATTTAAACTGATATGTTCTATATGGCTTCAAATCAGTTATATTTGTCTCCATAGTTTTTGGATTATCAATAGTGGTAGATGTATTACCAAATGCTTTGTCACACACATTACTTGTATCTAAGACAGGGCAATATGATATCACATAGCCTGTTATAATCCCTTCTTGGAGAGTACAAGACATTGTCCATCTTATTTTAACAAATGACTTACCTGGCGCATCATGTTCTAATTTTACAGGAAAGCCATACATAGGGATTGCATCTTTAGATATATCACAAGAAGCCCATATCATGCCACTTGTCTTAGAACCATTATTGGCAGATATTGCAAACTGATATCGACTGTCTCTTGGCAAATCAATCACATGGGTATTCTTTTTTGGATCCAATACAGTAAAGTTCATCCGTCCTGCACAAACCTGTGTAGTGTTATGCTGACACCAAAACAGTGTGTAGTTGTCAATATTGTCAATGCCAACCCATGACAATTTATATGTGCCATTTTCATATGCAAGTTTGGTAAATGAAGGCACCCGTAATGCTTCAGTATCCTGCTTTGGTGGGATGTAAAGCTGGCTTTTATTAATGGATGACCCTATGACATTTGTTGACCAAATTGAAACATCTATAGCTTCTAAAGATGTATCAGTCAATATGACATAGCTTAAGCTTTTATTCTTATCGGGAAGTAATGTCTGTGGATTCTTAGAGCCTTGTAATGCAACTACTTTATATGTGAAATTAGCACCAGCTTCTTCATACTCTTCTAGTTGTATCCAATACACATATATTAATCTCTTGTCATTATATATTGATTGGTAGAATGCTCCAACTATGGTGTCAGGAGGTCGCTGAGGCCTCTCACTGGCAGTAGTGAAGAATACAAAATTGAAGTCCGACCAAAATCTGTCTTCAGTAGCATATGCAGATTTAATATATATTCTTACTTCATATGACATATGTGCATATGGCAAGTTAGACAGTAGAAACTTGTATGTCTTGTTATTTGGTGGCAAGCTTGAAGTGTCCACACTGCGGAAGTGTGCCATATTATCAATTTTAGCTATCTGATACTCAATTCTATGCACAACTGGACAAGGGAGAAAGTCTACTATATTATTTGGGATGTTCCACTGCAGAAGCACACTATGTGTGTTATTGCTCACTACTTTCAGGCTGTCTGGGGGATCAGGTTTCACAATTGAAAAATGGTTTATAGTAAAATTCTGTTGATTACAACCAAAAACACTGCAAGATGTTAACTGAAAATTATATAGGTCCTCCATTTGTTTGTATCTCGGCTTACTAGTGGTACTCCAGGCACAGAACCTCTTGTTACCAATTTTCTGAGCAATACAAGGTACTGCAGCTCTGTTGTTAACTATAAAAGTTAAGGAGTAGTTTGTTTTGCTATGAGTCTCTGTGGATGTCCATGTGCAGTTTAATTCTTCAAGGTTTTTAGATATGCAGCTGAAGTCAGTGACATTAGAGGGTGGTAGGTCAACCAGTACTCTACTGGTGCACTGTTTATTAGTAACATTGTTCTTGCAATAATAAGTGGAGACTTGCCTCTCTATATTTTCAATGTACAGTCTTCTTGTAGTACTGTTCACTATTTCAGACTCAACATGTTTACCACCGAGAACAAACTCCAAATTGTTAGCCGTATCTTTCTCCGCGATACAGAAAATTTCCAATGGCTGGCCGTAGAGAATGTTGATCATACCCTCAGGGTACAGAGCGACTGAAATGTCGACGCCCTGGCACCTCGAAAATATGCACGGCAAACTGATCAAACATTTGATAACAATACACCACATCCATAGTCCGAACTGCGGCCCCCTCCGGAACCCCTTGCACAGGCCTCTTCGCGTATTTGTACATGTATTTGCCATTACTGCTACGTTAATCTGTCACTCCATAACGAACTGGTGCACTAGATCCAACTAAACCGAACGCGTCGAACAACACATTACTTGTTTTTTTATCTCGCAAGCTAAATGGCGCACCGATGATCCCGACACGATGACACACACTAACTGAGCACCGTCACTGCACGCGCGCGATTATATTAGCTATTTTACATAAAAACATCTAACGCTACAGGTCCTTACTATCTTCCCGAACGAATAATATTTGACAATAGATGTAGCGAGAGCACCGTACTCGAAAAATTTGTGCTGCATTGAAACGCTGCAGTTACAGTACTTACATAAAATAAAATAGAAGAAACTTCGCGGAGTAAATTCTCAGAAATGCCAACTTCACTACGGAGTGAAGTTAGCAGGCATATAGGAAAACAAATCAATATTGAAAATGTTACCATTCAAATAATATTCCCCAAAGTATAGTAAATTCTAATGTTGAAAAGCACAATATTGTATTAACGCCATCGATTGTCCGATATTAAACTAGACATAAGTTAGTACAAATATTGACATTTTCCTGCTTAAGCTATTCGTTTAATTCTATCTCAATAAGTTCTTGCGGTCTTATCAATCGTTTCGTCCTATTTTCTTTATTATTTATCTTTAATTATATTGTAAATATTTTAATCCGGCTCTAAAAAAGATTCGATGGAAGGAGGTTTTGATATTATATGATGCCTGCTTATTCCCAGGTTGTCTGCCACAGGTGTCTCACACTCATATTATGGCAGGGAATCTTTAATATATTGAAGTAGTATAATCGTAGTAGGTACATGTCACGAGCATTGGTTAGCTTACGTGGGACACTAGGTCACCCACCTAGCTTTTGACTCTGAAAATTATAAACTAATAACTGCTTCGAAAATAAAATTTATATGATATGATGATTATTTTAGATACGCATACATCAATGAATTTATGTTAGCATCACTTATTTATAGTCTGTCCGTCTAAAAGTAAACTCAAGAACATAGTGGTTTTTGTCAAACATTAGGCCATAGGAGTTCTTAAGTTAATATTAATTTAGATAAAGAAGATCAGACAATTCTTTTAAATCAGCGTGTAGTTTTTTTAATAAGTTAGGACGGACGTCAGTACTAATGTGTCTGACTGATTTGACAGCACACATGTAAAACAATGGTCAACTTGCTACAAACGCCACGCCGAGTATTGCTGGTTCGATTCCCACTCGAGACAAAAATGGGTGTGGTCTACAAATTGTTGTTCCGAGTCTGATGTTCTTTGTGCTAGTTCTTTCAGACGGCTTCTTTCGACAGAGCAATATTTCTTTAAAAGTGAAACTTCTATTATAACATAATATAAGGTCACTTATAAGGTCAAACATCTATGGGTGCGTTCCACTAAGCGTTCACAACGCCTAAGATGCTCTTTCAGCCGTTCAACATGACAACTACGCTCGTTGTGGTCGCGGCGTAAACGTCACTAATGATGTCAATACTCACGCTCACGCAAAGCCCACGACGGACGACCCATACCGAGAGGTGGGTCGTCGCAAGCGTTAATAATAATAATAATAATATACCAAGATATATGTATATTTAAAAATGAAAAATATATTGAAAATATTGAAATAAAGAGAATAATAATAATAACTAGCTTTAAAACTATCACCTTCGCCTTGTGATATAAACAACAAATGTATCACCAGGTTAAATTAAAGCGCACAAACCGCAGGGCAGCTTGTGGCGGGCTGAATGTGAGTGGCGACACTACGGTCCTGAATGCCTCAGAGAGTTGGTTAGGGCCTCGTTCCCGGCTTGCCGTTACTGGTTGGCCGGGGTGGAACTTCAAGAGCGCCCGCAAGACTCTCAACTCTGGCTTGCCTTGGTCGGCCGGCCAGGGAGGCCGCTAGAGCTATATGCTTGGGGGTGAAAGTGTCATTTTCAAGGGCATAACTACGGGGAAACCCGCTCTGGGTCTCCGTTGTCACGAGACCCGTGATGGTGAAACCGGCGCCGCACCGCTCGACACCCCTAGCCACTTGCACCGGTGTTGCCCTCTGCTGCTGGCTTGTATGCCTATAGTGGCTTATAAGGGGGCCCATCTAGTGAGTTGGCGAGTCACCGTCTGCCCATTGCATTGATGCTATTAGAGTATTCAGGGCAGACGCCGTTTTTCATCCATAGTTAGCAATATACCAGTCCACCAAACACCCATACCTATAGCCCATATATTAGAATCCATACGTAGCAATAGTCCTACGCCTGCTGCGGCTAGTGCCGCTGTAGGTGTTCCATAACACCTTTGATTAAAACTCTCGAAGGGCCTCTTCACGTTGGACCCATGTCTCCGTGTAAGCCTCCCAAAGGGCCAGGTATTTTCTAATATAATATGTTAGAAAGTACCTGTGATAAGAGAAACATAATAATAATCTTTATTTCAGACTTCCGTCCATAAAAAGTGTACAAAGAAAGTTAGTAGTAGGCATTCTTAGTAACACACATAAAAATAATAACAAAAAAGAAACAAAAAGAACAGGGTGTTAGTAATTTGTTAGTAAACAAAACAAGAATACACAATAATTACCAAGCGCTATTTTTTATTTCTGAGCAGGTGAACATTAGCCCAGAATATAATGAAAGGATTGTTCATTTTGCACATTAGCGTTCGGAGGACAGTTAAGAAATGTCGCGCCATATTTAAAAATATAAAGTAAATAAGATGGCAACTACGAAAATATTACTTTATTTGATGCGATTTTGATGAAACGAAATACTTAAATAAGTAGAAATGTTATAATCTACAGTAGTTCACTTGTCAGTCTTTTGAATTCTTTATCAGAGTAACGATTGATTACATTATGTAAATCGTAGAAAACGTGGTCTAATATTGTCTTCTGTTTACGCGAATGTTATTCATTGAAATTAAACTACTATATACGGATTTTGGGAATGACTTTGTTTCAGAGAGCCCACGGGATCTGTGACAAGAAACATCTGGACGCCGAGCTTCAACATGTCAAGCAAGTACTGCAAGACAACAAGCTCCAACAGCCGCGCTGCTGTCACAGATCCCGAGAAAAGCCAGCCAAAGTCGAGCGCCAGCCTGCTATACTGCCTTATCTAAGGGGTGTCACTGACAAGATTGGCTACATCTTGAAGCGATCTTCAATCAACACATACTTCAAGCCGCCAACGAAGATAAGTCAATTTTTACCATCCGCCAAGTGCCAATTACCTTTACAAGATGCAGGGGTCTATAAAATAGATTGTGACTGCGGACTCTCATACATTGGTCAAACCAAAAGAAGCATAGGCACCCGCATAAAAGAACACATAGCTGAAGTAAAACACAAACGCTCGTTGAAGTCTGCTGTGTGTAAACATGTACAACAGGGGACTAACCACTACCTGAGATTTGACAAACCACAGATTCTCGCTAAAGAACACCGATTCCTACCAAGGATGCTTCGCGAGGCTATTGAAATCAAAAACATCCCAATTTTAATAGAGAAGATGGTTGGAATGTACCTCCAACTTGGGATCCAGTACTTCAAATAGTCAAAATCAAGAAGAAACAAACCCCAGCTAGACTTCATGTTACTTTGAGCTCATTCTGCGTAAATAGAAACACCAATGACTAAATTATGTTCGGGTACTTTGAAATAACTACACTGGAACATTGAGACAACTACCATCTTAGTCTCCCCGTGACCATGGCTGCTGAAAAGCAACCGAAACGTCGGAGAAAGTGTAAACCTAAATATAAATAGATTTAATAGTTTAAATAATTTTATTAGCTTATAAATTAGTAAAATTTAATAGTAGTAATAGTGTAATAGTTTCAAAATTATGTAATACAGTGATAAATAAACAACGCGATAAAAACCGTATATAGTAGTTTAATTTCAAAGTGGTTTAAGTTTACGTTTTTCACGATCATGATTTTGTAGAATGGTATTGTTCATCTGAACTGGATGAGCTTTCTGGAGCATTATTGCGACGCACTAGCAAATATCCTACTGTCACCATTAAATACATTTTGATTATATTTTAATGTAAATTAACAAAATTATGAAATACTGGATTTTGCCCGCGGCTTCGCTCGCGTAAATGTAGATTTATGTTAAAAAAGATTTTAGTAGCCTATATGTTATTCCGATGAATAAACAATAATAGGTAGGTACTGTAAAGTTTCATCAAAATCCGTTCAATAGTTTTTGCGTGAAAGAGTAATAAACATCCATCCATCCTCACAATCTTTCACATTTAAAATATTAGTAGGATATTATATATATTTTTTAATATAAATCCAGTAAACCAATAACTATAAGAGTTTAATGGTCAGAATTAAAGATTGTAACCGAAACTCTTTAAGGATTCGCTTTTTATATATAATTCGCCATTTTTACTATTTACTTCAATGCTTAAAACACTCCATTATCCGTTCCACTTGAGTTTACAATTGTAACGCTCGGAAACGTGGTCGTGAGCGTGAGTGTCGCGAGCGCTTAGTGGAACGCACCCTATATGCACACTTTAACTACTATGCCATCCAGGTGATCGCCTGTTTTAGATATGAACAAACATTTGCATTTTTATTAGTTGTACATTATAGAATTAATAGACATTTGATTATACTTTCACGGTTATACAATTTACTGTTTTAGTACTAATCCTTTAATTCTACGAGAATTATGGCAACAATAGCAATTCGTAAGTGTATTTAAAACCCATGATTTGAACCATTTAATTATTGTTCTGAGATTTGTACCAAGGAATAAGTACTTAAGTACGACAGGAAAGTTACAATGAAGACAAATACTACAGTACCTGTTCTAATACTACTAATATAACATTGTCATACTCTATCATAGATACATAAAAAACGTAACGAAAGGTCTAAACAAAGCTTGATGTTAGTTAATAGGGTGTCCACGAGCTTACCAATTGTAAGGACTGACCGGAAAATGTGAATTGTGTGATACTTACGTTGTAAATTATACAAAGGCATATTTTTAAGTCTTTGAATATAGTCTATTTTTGGTACTGCGTTATTCGTAAAATAAATGTTGTTTCACATCGGTCATATTATCTTTATCTATCGTAGCAGCGATAGTCTAGTGGGAGACCGTGGGAGTGCCATGCAGAGGTCTCGACTTCGATCCCAAGGCGAGCAACTCTGACTTTTCAAAGTTATATAGGTATCAAATAATTATATAGGTCGCTTTAACGGTGAAGGAAAACATCACGAGGAAAGCTACATGTCTGAAAGTTCGTAATGTTTACGAAGATATGAGAAGTCTGCCAACTCGCATTGGGCCAGCGTGGTAACCCTTCTCACACTAAGAAGAGGCCCGTGCCCAGCAGTTGCACAGTTTAATACAGGGCTGATATTATTCTTATATCGGTCATTAGTAGATATGTTACGTGTTCTAATTATTCTGTTAAAATTGTACTGCCATCAAAATAATTGTAAATTAATAACTTGTATTAAATGTCAAGTTGTAAAATGCAGAAATAATTTGAAAGCTATTGTGCCTGGCCGCCGATGCGCCGCTGCAGCTCAACAGGATGATAGCAACAACATTAACATTAAGGATAACAAACATAAAACAGTAAAAGTACTCGGATGTATATTTTGTTCATGCCAGAATGGGGATTGATTGAAAATAGTAGTACGATAAAGAATCTATCTAATCTATAACTGTCATACAAATAAATATATAGGTACTATGCGTACCTACAGATTTTTCTTTTTAATAAAGACAACTCCTACACTAGGAATAATTCCTGTGTCGCAGGGGACTTAACAAAGTTTCTAACAACAGACACAAAGAACACCCAGACTCGGAACAATCATTTTATTGTGGATTATGGCAATGGTGAGGCACCACTTTACACTACTATGCCACCATGCAGTCAAACAGTGAAAGTTTTCACAATAATCATCCTCTTAGTTTCGTATTGATATCTCTGATAACCGCTTCAATGTTCAGTTCGTCCGTATTTAGAAGAATACTTCGAGATATTTTTGTACTCACATGTTGGCAATCTGTGGAAGTTTGATAAAACAAAACATAATAAAACGAAAACGATAAGCTGTTTCACAGCTTTCACATTTGACAAATCTCGCCCTAATCCCGCTGTCGTAAAGTTAATTTAAGGTTTGATTCACCGCTACAATTTAGAATGAAGTAGGAATACTTGGTTATGCTGTTTAGCTTAACCAAATGAACAATCTCCGATATAGACGATAGCAATGACTATTATGTATTATCTATACCAAATGTATAGGTAGTAAATTGCTGAACCTAAACTTTTTACAAAAGGGTAAAACGTGCTTTAGAACCTCTCCCACAGTGTGCATTATTGGTAATAGTGCGATTTTGTAAGGACTTCTTAATTCCATGATTTGAACATAATAATTATAACAGATGTATTTATTTAGCGTGTATCCGAATGAAAAAAACATGTGACTTTGACAACTAATGCGTTCCGAAACTTCCAAAACAATGTTCTAAAATTATGTCTGCGTCAACCATATTTTCCATAACAATAATAATAATATTAGTAAATAAGGTGATATTTTTATTACTATAACTAGTTACATATGTTTTATATAAAAACACAAAGTAAATATTTTCTTACTGTGTCAAAAAATAAGTGTGGACTAATATTATGTAATTATTGTATTGCTATTCAGAACGTTGCCTCAATCTTCCTCACTGTTGAATGTTGTAAATAATCATATAATATACAGTTCAAATAACAAATGTTAGATATCAAAAATAAATAATTATGTGAATGGCACATGATACAATGGATGATAGTAACCACCACTCTTTAGGTTACACTACTAAAGCAGCACTGGTTAAGCTTCGTAATGATATACGTAATGTTATAGAAGAACATCAAAAGAAAAATCCCATTGGGTAAGATATACAATTAATAAATGGATCATCTATACAATATGTAAAAAACACATTAGTAAATAAGCCAATTAGTAAATAGGTTATATACATTTAAATACATTTTCAGATATGGATTGGTACGAAACATTATTTCGTTTTCATCGGAAAAAGTCCTGTTGTCGGGTGTTGCTTATACAATAATACTAGTATACATTGTCTGCTTGATACTTACATATTTACTTGGTGAATCTGTACAAGCTCATAGCTATTTACTTTGGGAAGCATTTTTCTTATTTATAATACTGCTGGTTAACTTTTTGGTGGCATTCAATGAAGAATATTTACACAGGAATGAAATACCTCTTAGAGTAAGGAAAGTATTAGGTGAGTCTATATTATATACATAAAATTATAATTTTCAGTGCAATTAATAATGCTATCTTTGTTTTGAGAAAGTGGCATTAATATTTATTTATATAAAATTACTGTATAAACTAAACCCTGTAATATGTTAAAGCTTAACTCAACCATAATGCATCTAGTAATTCAAGTGTGTTTGACTAATAAACTATATAACCATCACAAAATCACAAAATGTCATATTATGAGTAGGCTCCGATCCTATGCCACTCCCACTCTTGTTCTCATCTATATTTTCTGACTAATTGATTAATTGTCTAATCTGTATACTAACTTCATTGCTTAGCTTGATACTAGTGTTATATAGATTTAATAATAATATATACAGTAGGCAAACATGTCAGTTCTGAAAAGCTGATCAATGACATGTCAAAATGAAACACATATTAAGTGATTTAATATGCTGCTCCTTATTTAGTCAGCCAGTTGACAATTTGATGTTTGACTAACTGTGTAATTTTTTGTATTGATCTGCCTTTCAGCAACTGTGCTCTGTGATATAAATTCTGCTTAATGTTAGAGCCCATCATTGGGTACTTGGTTTGAGTCCCATATGTAATATTACTACATAAGAGAACAATAGTTACACATTAGGTATTTTTGTCATGTTCTGTTGTAAAGTATGGTTACATGAATACACCAGTAGTAAAAGAGTTTGTGTGGTCTGGTAGTCAAGAGTAGGCAACAAGATCAATAAAAATATCTTAGCATGCCTATCTCAATTTGTTTGAAATACCTTAACTAAATAATTAAGTACTTGTACTTAAGCAAATGGTCTGACTGCTACAGATTAACTTAATTAACAACACTCATTAGGTATTTATTTAATTAGTAGTTGCTATGATAACAACAATATTGTTATACATTGAGATATATAAAATTGTAGAATATATTTAATCTGTGTTGTTATTTTTGTTTAGTTTACCTTTCTTAGTTGTCTTAATTTGTAAACAAGAATGGAGTACTGGAGGCTTGAGACAATACATACATAGGTCCATCCCTATGTATCGTCTTTCTATTTATTAAAGAACTGGATTTCGCCACTGGTTTTGTTCGCGTTGATCTAGTTTTTATCAATAAATTGATATCCCTCAGGAGCAGTACATTTTTCTGGATGAAAGTTATCCTATGTCCTTTTCTGTACCTCTGAATATTTGTATGCAAAATTGTCACAAACAAATAGTGTGTAAAAAATATCACAAGCAAACCCACATTCTCATTTATAATATTAGTTAGGGTGATTATAATATCTAAAAACAGTACCTGGATGATTAATTATGAAAATTTTGTAACAAAAAGTGGTTTATAAATAATCCACAATTGCCTTATTTAATTTTATGTTAAAGGTGCTCTCTGTTTTAAACTTTGATTTTTTTTAAACTTTCTCTTTGTTTTAAACCAAAGATCTGATTTTAATATAATTTGGTATGGAAATTCTTTGGATTGAAACGCTGGGTTACTAAGTGTTAAAATATTTTTAACCCTTAGTAACCTAGCCCTCAATCCAAAGAGTTTCCATACAGACAGATGTCTGACAAAGACATACAGAAGCTGTTGCTTCTGTATGCCTGTGTCTGCAGGTACGAAAAGTAGTTGACTTGAAACATTGATTTAATGTTGCATAGCTATGAAATACTGTTTTTATAAACATATTATCCTGAATTTCCTATGGCAACATGAAAGAAAATATCTCTTACTGACCTACAGTAAAGCATGGGCAAGTTTAGGTACCACTTTAATACAAATTTATTTTACAGATACATTAAATCAAGCCATAGAGAATTCAAAATGGAAGGAGAATCACTATCCACATCTTTGTGCACCGTACTCACCATGTGTAATACTACAATGGACATACCGAGATTGTAAGACCTACTTTTATGCACCATCTACATATAACTATTAACTGTAATGGAATTGCCTGCCGAGGCATGTGTTTCCTTCTTGCTTCGATCCTGGGCCCTTCAAGCGGGGCGTAAAAAAAGACCCCTAGGCCGTCAAAGTAGAGACCTCGGCACCACTTGACGTGAGTTCGTGGTGTGGAGAGCTGTGCTCGTGGACTACACGCCTGCTTACCATCAGCGGAGTGTAGTCATTTTAATATGCAATAATAAACTGCCACTGACTGACGAAAATCTGTTAAATAAATTTTAGCCACAATAGTGAATCTTCCATGGGCCTTGCTGGTGGAGGGAGACGTGATAGTGCTGCGGCCAGGCCAGGAGGTGCCCGGGCACTGCCGAGGACTGCAGCCCGAAGACCCGGAGCTGTTCTTTGGACAGATATTTCAGCCTAGTACACCGGTAAGCTAGTTAATTGGACCTGTGTTATTCGTAACAGCTCCGTCCAGAAAGGTAATAGTAGACCGATGCTGCCAATCGCAAAAATGCCAATAGAATCCATGGCCGTTGGATGCTCAGACTTCTACAGTGTAAGAACACATGAGCCAGTGTCTCCTCGGTTTTCAAAGTGTCTACATAAGGGCTATCGATGATGTCAATGTTGTAAAGGTGTTGCAAAGCTTTAGACACGTCATAATTAATTTATTTTAACCGTTTTATATAGACTCGTCATTGCGAATGTCATTTGCCAGTAATAAACCCAAAATACAAAACTTCATTTTGTGTTTATTGTATCATGTTAGGATCTTTATATTCATTTTTATAAGGACTGCCACACTATGGTTAATTTCTGTATTGCGGGGGACTTAAATTTAATTCAAACAAAGGACACAAATAACGACCAAGCTCGTAACAAGTATTTCTGGATTATACAAATTTTAGTCCCGGGTGACGTTCGAACTCCCAACATTCAGTGTAGTGACAATAGCGAATCGACCACTTAAAGCACTATGACATCCGTGCAGTCAATATGTAGTTATATTATGTTCATAGCAACAAGACAACTTCAGTACTCCTCGGATCCGGGCTCCTCATCAGAACAAAGCGTACAGAATGTGCGAGACGCCGTATCTTAAGAACTTGAAGCTAGCACTGGAGCAGGCCACCATCAGACCCGTCACCGTGTTTGAGAAGCAAAGGTACCTGGTAAGCATCAGTTCTGCACAGGTATATTTATCTTGTAGAAACGACTAAACATTCACACTCTTGCCTTTAGGTACAAAGAAAATTAGTATTATCTCTTTAAAAAGACGTCTACTCACAAGGAATAATTTCTTATTTGATCGATGGTCGCGAGAGACTTTACAAACATTAAAACAACGGACATAAATTACACCCAGATTCAGAACAACTATAATTAATCAGCGGATATTAGATATAGCAATAATATCAATGCTGTATAAAAATTGTCCCACTGCTGGACCCGAACCTCTCATTTATACAGGGCTACATGAAAATACTAATAACCTTTTACCTACCGTAATTTACCCGTTTCTTCTTTACATCATACTTAACAAGTTTTGTTCTACCATATACGAAAACTATATCTAAAAAGAGTTTAAAATTGCATTCGCCTGCATCCTGTCCCCGCGCTGTGTTGTTCGGTTACGACGCTGGTCTCTATTGTGACCGCGTGTAGTCTTAAATATATGTCGTATTTGAGCAACACATTTCAAAATTTGTATTAAAAAATAAAGTACTTGTTAAGTGCGGTATAGAAGAAAAGATCCCTGTATACTGCTAAACTCTAAACCTGTTGGCAGTGTACAGTGAAGATAATGGAGGGTATAGTCCTGCCGCTGGTGATCTCCATCGTGGTGATCGCGTCGTTCGTACGTCACGTGTACCACCTGCCGGGTGTGACGCACTGGACCGAGATCTACTTTCTGCAGACCATCGCCGCCTCGCTGCCACTCCTGCAGATCATATTTCCTATAGCCTGGGTCACGCTCAATTGCTATGGGTTAGCCAGGTGCGTACTAACAGCTTCCTTTATATGATAAAGATTGAGAGAGAGATGATGACAATCGTTACTAATATTATAAATGTGATGTGACTTTTAACAGCGACGTTGGACTGCGTCACAGAGGTCTCGAATTCGATCCCAAGGCACGCATTTCTGACTTTGCCAAGTTATGTGTTTGTTAATAGTTAATTATCGCTCGCATTAACGGTGATGGAAAACATCGTAAGGAAACGTGCAATGTGCCAGCGTCTGAGTCTGAGTCCTAACCTTTCTCACAGTGAGAAGAGACCTGTGCCCTGCAGTGGGCATTGCATGATTTATATAACGGAAAACCGGTAATATCACGATCAAGCTCAGTACTTTAAAGGCTTGACCTTTCGGCTAGGTTGGGTTGCACTGGGCCTGGTCGCAAGCAAACCTCTGGCCGTCAAAGTAGAGATCTCGGCATCACTTCACATAAGAGATATAAGATCGTGCTGTGGAGGGCGCTGCTTGTAGACTACATGTCTGCTTACCATCAAGCGAAGTATAGTTGTTTTGGTAGGATAGTGGGGAGACCAACAGACTGCAATGCAATAAGGGTTTCGGGTTCGAACCCACGTCGCGCAGCTCTGACTTTCGGCAGTTAAATGACTTTTAGAAATTATGTGCGTATTGATTGGCAATTATCGCCTGCTCCGTGCCTCGGAGAGCACGTTAAGCCGTCGGTCCCGGCTGCCATGAACATCTATGGCAGTCGTTATTGGGAAGTCAGTGCCCTATGATGTCCTGACACTGGTCTAGCCTTAGGGTATCGTTAGCCTTCGGGTTGCGGAGGTCAGGTGGCAGCCGCTCCGTGTAAAAACTGATATCCAGTCAAATCCGGTTAGGCTAGAAAAACCGACCCAAAGTGACTCGGGAATAATAAAGGCTAGGGAGAAGATAAAATATCGGTGAAGTAGTTAAGGTGGAAAAGCGTTATAAAAAAACAAACAATCTCACATTCGCAATTATAATATTAATAAGGATTATCCCACTGTAAGTCTGATGCTATATCCTAAAATCTAAATATTCAATAAGCCATACTTTCCAGATTCAAACTGCTATCAGAAACTCGTCAGAAATACATACGTCCCAAGTCATGTTCCATATCAGAAGAAGCGAGCGACCCGCTCATCCAAGCCATGAGCGAGTCCAACCTGCAGCCAGAGAGCCTCAAGTCGCTCGGCAAGACCTTCTTCAACATTCTGACGGGCAGGGAAGACATGGTGTCCAGAACTGCTAACATTGTTCACGTCCTCGGTTCACTATCGGTATGATTTCTTTCTTTCTATAAAGGAACTCCCGCAAAAGGAATAATGCCTATATCGCAGGAGGCTTTTCAAACAATGGATACATAGAACACCCAGACTCAGAACAACCATTTGTGGATCACGCAAATTTTTGTTCCGTGTGGAATTCGTACCGTACGTAACACTCGGCGTAATGGCAGTGTCTAATTGACCAGTAAAACCATTACACCATCCATGCAATCATATACGAAAGAAAAAAGTTTTTATTTAAAATGTACTCCAAACTGCCGCTGCTGTTAAATGGTGCTCCCACACTGGCTGTTACAAAATGTTTACAAACTTTTTTTTACATTTAACATTTATTAACAAATGTTAGGAGTTGTTACATTCTGTTAAAAATTGCTCCTACACTGATGGAAAATGTTTACAAACATTTATTAACATTTTAAAACATGATATCGGTTCGCACTTTGGATTTACGTCCCAAAGAGTCTACATGAAAATGGAAGAAGATTTACTCATTGGATTAGGTTTTATTTTTTGTTAAAAAAAAGAAAAGCGCTCTAATTGGATGCGCCAAACGCTAAGTGCTAGAGAAAAGTATGGTATACTCTCATGTCGTCTGAATAAATGTTTACGAACAAATGATAACAGATGTTTTAATTTGTTACAATTTGTTAACAAACAATTTTGTTTAGAAATGTTTAGTAAACATTACCTAACATGAAAACATTTTAAAACATTTTTAACATTGTGATCAAATGTTTGCTAAAAATGTTTACTAATGTTTGTAAACATTTTGTAACAGCAGTGTGGGAGCACCATAAGCTACGAGTTAGATTCCAGTGGGTACTCCAACTCGCGACCTAGGTGTTACTGAGAAGTTCAGTCAAGAGATTGCCATTAGCAGCATTTTGTTTAGGACCGTGTTCGGTAGACGGCAATAGGCCGTCCTTTGTGTGCAATCTAAAATCCCAGTTGTGTTGTGTGTTTCATAGTGAAAATTGGGTGGAATTAATACACCTCCATCTCTCCTTTTATATCGGCATGAGGATATGTATGTGTTTTATTCCAGGCCCTGACCTGCGTAGATAAAAAGGGTATACTATCATGGCCTAATCCCACCGCTGAGAAAGTGTTCTTCCTTCGCAACTCGAGTCCAGCGTCGAACAACTCAAGCAAGACCAGTCTGGTGGGCTCTATGGGGCACCAAAGTGACACTGCCGACCCTGACGTCATCCGCGCTGATGGGAAACCCTCTTCAGAACCGAGTACTATTGTTGAGGTAAGTTTGGAAAATATACACACATCACAAAAGAGTATTACCATTCGATTAAACTTGAATCTCATTATTCAAGTTTAATCGGCTATCGCGCTTGAATTCACCGCTAGAGGGAATTGGTAGATGGCAAGGTCTAGATGTCAAACTCTATGGTCACTTCAACAGTAACCATAGAAACCGACAATTATAACCGCCAAATACGGCTTTTGACAAAAGCTGTGACAGGACCTTACTCGCTAGTAGCGCCGCCTGGTGAGCACAAAAACGGTAGCCCCCATTGTGATCCTTTCATTTTGATACACAAAAAAGATGTGTCAACAACCCATACAAGAACGGCTAAGAATGAACATAAATAAAACAATATGTATTATAAAGAAATAGGTGTTTCTATTGCCCTGTAATATTTTGTTTTATCCTAAATATTAATTATATCCTAATTCTAATCCTATATCCTAATTATTATACTCAGCGATTTAATTTGTACAAACTAAATCTCAAAGTCAAAGTCAAAAATCATTTATTCATTTAGTTCACAAAGCAACACTAATGAACGTCAAAATATATGGGTTAGTGAGTTTACTAAGTTACTGAAGCTACATTTAGGTTAGTTGCTAGGTTCAGGCAAAGGGTTGAGCCTATGAGAAGAAACCTGCAAGAAACTCACGGCCACGGTCTCTTTAACTTTTGTCCACCATCGGCCGAAATTTTCACTTCTCCTACGATATTTGTTAGGCTACGGTGGCATACATTGATATATCAACATACTACATAGAGAGAAGAAACCGTCCTGGAAATAAACATTAATTCGATGCATAAGTGCCCAAAATAATGTTGTTTCTTTTTAATTAATCGACACCTGTGTGAGAAACACGAGATGAATATAATTTGCTGGGTAGGTCTTATATAAGGATACTTTTCGTGGGCTGTCGTAAGCTTGTTAATTCGTGACCTGCCTTGCCATGTTGCGTTCGGAGTCTAGCAGCTAATTTAGTGCAAAATTTTACTATATTTTTTGTAAAAATACGCATGTAATCTAGTTTGTCACCACGTCCTAGCTAAGCCAGTGAATTAAAATTCAATATGGATATCAGCTATGCAAGTCGGAATAGAGAAGAGCCCTTAAGGTAGCTATATATTGCTTATGATATTTATGCTAATTTTGTATTTAGTGCCAGCCTTTAGTGTTCTAAGTCAATGGATCAATGGTAAGCAAGTTTGTTATTGACAAAGGCATCTAAACATTATACAACGCCTGTTTAAATAATAGAGTAGTTCCCTATGTTTGGTTTTGTACATTATTTTACATAGAATAGCAATAGCAATGAAAAGATATCTTTTGTGAAAACAGTATCAAAATCGGTTGCAAAATTGTTCAGTCATTAATGTTTTTTATTTTTATAAATAAGAAAGGTGGAGTTGTAGTGGAGATGTCTCGCTATCTCCCTCGCACAGCTGCAGTTAATTATATGTTACGTCATAGTTTGGTATTGCACCCAATTTATGTAATTTGACAACCAACCCTACTACTAGATTAGAACCGCTTGTACCTTATTTATTTTTGTAAAGATTTCATACACTCTTTGTATTTTAGAGTTTGGGTAATGTAACTATTTGAGGTAAATAATATAAAGAAATCAGGTAACTACCCTATTATAGTAAAAATATGCATATACAATAATTTATTATTTAGCTAAGTAAACTTTAAGTAATTATATTTAATTTTAATCAAAGAGCATGTGTAAACTTATGCAGAAAATCATCGTTGATGCTGTGTTATAATTTGCATTTTATAAAGACCGAAACACATTTTTTTATAAACTGTATATGTCTTCCTCCATTAAGGGAGGACGTTCCGACCAGGTTGGGTGACCGTGCCTGGCAGGTCGGGCCGCTACATGACAATTAAAGTCGAGAATTCAAATATACAGGGTGACAATTTAATCACCTGCAATATTGAAAGAGCCGCGATGATAGGCTACTGGGCAACCGTTGGACTGCTACATAGCGGTCTCAGGTTCGATCTCAAGGCACGCACATCTGACTTTTCGAAGTTATGTGCGTATTAATTAGTTAATTATCGCTCGTTTTAAAGGTAAGGATAATCATAGTGGGGAATCTTGAATGTCTGAGAGTTCTATATAATGTTCTCGAAGATATGCGAAGTCTGCCAAACTGAACTGGCCCAGCGTGGTGGACTTTGGTTTAACCCCTCATACTCTGAGAAGAGACCCGTACCCACCAGTGGGCCGGTTTATATACAGGGCTAATATTATTATTATTATTTTATTAATATTGAAAAAGAGAAATAAGACCAGGATGTACCACCCATATCAGCAAAAAATGTTCTTAAAGTTTAATTTATTCATTAATTTTCTAATTATTTTTTTAATACGCAATCCTTCCCGCTGATGCTCGTGCGAAAACCCACGCCTATCATATGGTAGCTCGCGTGTGGACCAGGTGTACAGGTACGATGCTTAGGGCCAATGTACAATTAAGTGCGTGTCTTATCTCCGTCCGTGTATATATCGACGGGTGTGACCGATCAGAATGTGAATCGTCAGAGTTCGTCTCGTGTGTGCCAGTAATGGAATACGGGCAGCAAACAAACATTTAGAAATCGAATTACAGATTTATCGTAAACTATGTATTATTTGTTGCCAAACACAGTTTCTAGACGTGCTATCCGCACGACGTCTGATCGAGAAGTCAAGTGGACTGTGTTATGTTCTACACGGTATCATCCCACCCATCAGCGTGAACTTCAGTCTAGACTCTGTCGAAGCGCGTCAACTTCACACACTTCCGTTTCGTTGTCCGTTCACGATCCGTACTTTTGTCCTCATCGACATGCGTACATCGTTGATTAAATCGGCATCCTGTATATTAAATCGTATTGCAAATTTAGTTTGCGCTATTCAGGATCTACATTTTATACAGAGTACCTTGTAACTGTGTACCGCGCCATCTGATGTCACTAGCTGTAACTTCTTCTGAAGTCATGCTTACTAGTTACGATGATATTCTCTACGCTATAATGATGTAACTGGCCAGACCATAACAAGTATAATGTAATTATCAGGTGCTGGACCTGACGCACGACCAGAACGCGCCGTTCTGCGTGGAGTTCGACGACCAGCGCTGGCGCGCGCACCTGGCGCGCCTCAAGCCGCTGGGGCTCGCGGCACTGCTGAACACGTGCGCGCCCGCGCCCCGCCACACCTACGCGCACTTCTGCGCGCACCTCACCTGCGAGGCGCAGTACAGGTATCATGTACCCGCTGGGCTCAAGCCCTGACCACTGACACACCCACTACTAAATATTCAAATCATTCGATTATGGAAATGGCTATCAATGCGATTGACCACACCAAATCACAAAGAATATAACGCGCTTTTGTTAGCGCATAAACTAACATTCGAAAATTGAATAATTCTGCAAATTATTCAATTTTAAATCACAACGAACATTTACAATTAGGTCCCTTGACCGTGACCCAGTAACAAAAATGATGGTTAGCCCAGGGCGCCATGGAGGTCGGGCACGCCACGATCGTGGCGGTAAGTCCCGTGTTTGAGGAGTGGCTGGAGAGGCGGCATGGCGCCCTCACCTTCCGGCTGACACAGGTTCTGACTGGCCACGGATGTTTTGGCCGGTTCCTGTGTCGTATACGCCGGCAAGAGACGCCCGGTTGTCACCACTGCGGCGACTGCCGCGACGTTATTGAGGACACGGCGCTGCACACTTTGGCGGTTTGCCCCGCCTGGTCATCGCAGCGCCGTGATTTGATCGCGGCAGTCGGATCGGTTGCCCTCTCGCTCCCGGCCGTAGTTCAGTCTATGGTCCGGAGTGAGAGGTCGTGGAACGCCGTCGCCTCCTTTTGCGAGGAAGTGATTTCCATCAAGGAGGCGGCGGAGCGGGAGAGGGAGCGTTTAAACCCTCTCCCCAACCGCAGAACCGGGCGCCGGAGGGCGCGAGATGACCTCCAGCCACCCTGAGGTTTGACCTGGGGGTGGCGGGCTTTGTGGGCCTGCCCGCCATCCGTTCAGCACCAGGTCCGAGAGGCGGCGTGCGTGTTCCCACGCGCGCCTCTGTTTCGTGTCCGTCTCCCCCTTTAGGGGGAGACAGTAGGGCTTTTATTTTTAAGTAAGTACCTATCTTATTGGGTAGGTCTTATTGCGTAGGGGCCTGCCGTTTCATACGGCGGGCCGGAACCTCGGCGGGGTCGCGACCGTATGCGAAAGTGATTCGCGCGGCCCCGTCGATAGTGGTTTTGTCGAGGAACACCGTGGTAGGTTTAGTCGGTATTCCGGGAGGTACATTATCTTTTTAACATCTTATTTTACCCCGGCGAGTCCGACATAATCCCTCCGCCCGCCCCCGCGGAGGGATATGCGTCATTGCATTCCCCCACGTAAAAAAAAAAAAAAAAAAAAAAAGGGCGCCATGGAGGTGCTGGGCAGTGGGAGTTTTACGTTACATACTTCAAGTGTGCCGCTTGCAGTATGTTACGTAAACCTTAGGCACAGATAATATAATACTAGTACAGATACTCAATCCCATACAAAAATCTTGGACACGCCTAACTCTGGCTATTCTACTTGCTATTTTGGTACCTATCTTTTTACACTAGATGGCAGCACAAAACTAGCGCCACTGCTGCCATCTACCCATAACAAGTACACAAGTTCCGAATCCTATTTGATAACAGCTCATAAGAGATGGCGTTGTGACAGTAAAATAGGTACTTACTTGACTGTTTACCCCGGATAGAACATATTATTTAAACGAGCCGATGTAAAACGTGCGCAACCTTGAAAATAAAAGTTATCTACCTAATACCTATAGTGTTGTGTGCCGAAATGCGTACGATCACACTTTGGTGATTCTCATTTAGTCGGTCGGATTTTCGTGAATTTTTTTCATATAATTTTAATGAATGCGTTTTAAAAAGTATTAATTAAACAATATATTTCATTATGTATGCGATTGCGATTGATGTTCGGGTACTTTGAAAATAACTCATTGGCATATAGAATTCTACTTTGGCAGTTAGTGATCTATATTTCACTATAATTGTAAATATAAAATAACATAAACTATTGCGCTCAGATTTTTGAAAACAACTGTGCAATGCCTAGTATTTAGTCTCTGTTGAAATTTACTGAGTGATGACTATTTATAAAATACATCACATAGATTATTTTGAATTTAACTATCGAAAAATAAATATAATAACCGGCACTTTTTTTTAAAAGACTCATACGGTTACTCTTTTGCCGTATAACAGACTTAACACAAAAAAATCTGTTGAACATAATTTATTTTCTGTGTAAGAATCGAACCCATAACACTCCGCAATATATACTCCGTCGATAAGTACCCGGTTTAAGCGATTAAACCACTACGCCATACTTGAAATCATATCACACGCACGCGCGAGTATCGCCCGGCGGCGGCGTTCGGTTCATTCCGGTCAGCTTCGTGAATTTTCGTGTATACCTAATATCGTGTATGAGCGCTGCCGGTAGCCGCGGCGTCGAGTAGCGCGCCTGCCTGCCGCGTCGATTCTCAATAGAGTCGAAGTTTGATTGTCAACTGAAGTTTTGTTATGTAATATTAATTATCTGGACCTGCTTAATACTTTAATAGAAGTTAAAGCTAATAATATAATTATTGATATACCTCCTATAAAATACAATGTACCTACCTATTAATAGAAAAAAAAACAACTGAGTTAGTAGGTATGCTTTACGTAGTCATGGCTCGTAATCTTTTAACTATGTCATAATAATTATTGACATTGTATTCTTTTACTTTTATGTCCATATTAATTATTGATTTTGTAGGGAAATCAATAATTAATATGTAATAATAGTTAAAAGTCAAGTAACAAAACAATAGATAAGTACCTACCTACTTAATTAATGAATATTGTGGTACTTATGTAAGTAAAGATCACATTAATATACCATGATAAATGCGATGTTACTAATCCTAAAACACTATTCATGCTTTGGTATGATTTATTTAAATATTCGTGTCTAAATAATAATTATAAGGATATATGGTGACGACGACGTCCAAGAAATATTTATCTCATGTAATATTACTATTACACCCGAATATTTATTACAATGTCAACCAAACCAGATATGAACACATTAATAGTAACTAGTTAAAAAATAATGAGTGTGATGTGATGAGTGAGTGATGTGAGTAAAATAGTAGGTAAATGATAATATTCGAAACAAAATGTTATGTCATAATATCGTCACGTGACGTCGACAACAGGAAGAAGCAAAGCTCAACCAATTTTTAAAAATATTGCTCATAATTTATATTTTTCGAAGCAAAACAAATAGTAAACATCGTTTCATACTTGGCCTTGTAGCGGGGGTGGGCGGGTCTTACCCTGCTGTTTGTAATTCAATTCAAAATAAGTAGGTAGCACAGACATAATGATTATTGTAATGCCGACTAGTCCGACGACTGCGCTATATCTACTGCCGCACAAGCAAATGAAATTTGACAATAGAAGTTACGAGAACCGACCAGGTGTTTAAATACCTATAATGCCATGTAGTACAACAAAACGTTTTGTTTAATACATTGACATTTGTTAAGCATACATATTTTTCATATTATAAGTAATTTCTTAATATCAAATTCTCTTAGTATCAGTAGGTAATAAACAAATATTGAAGTAAACCAAAAGAAGGGTATGAAATAAAAACACAATGTTTTTGTAGACTTGTATAAACATATAAAAGAGCCATCTAGCGTCTCATCTAGCCCTTTAGGTAAAATAAAATGATAGGTAGATTACCTATGTGTGATGTAAAAGATACTGATATATCGATATCTTTAAATCATAAAATAAATGCGTTTACCTTGATGCTCGTTAATTAAATATGTACAATGCTTATTTATAATATCATTTTATGGTCAATTTTCTTCCAATAAAGCGTTTTGATTGATCTTAATATTAACATTGGAACTCATAGTGCCATCTATGATCTATTTTTGGAACTGTTTACTTTTTGTTCTAATTGGTACCCCCTGCCTTAGGTATTGGTGTTGTTGTTGATGCGTGTGATAAGATTATGCGTTTATGTAAGCGAATACCAATATACGCTCGGATGAGATAATTAACAGTAATTTACTAGAATATTCTACCCTCAGCGAAGACCTGGTTCCAGTAACGAACAGACGTTGTTTGTGCGAGCTCGCCAAACAGATAGGATTCACCGACGCCGTCACCGACACCTACCAAGTACAAGAATGCCTCGCTGTATTTAGACATCTGGTGAGTTGTATAACACTACATTGATATTTTGTAGCTTGGCCGCGGCATAATCCACTTCTTTCAATATAGCAAGTGTTTAAATCGGCACTCTATTACTCATATTTTGTACTATAATAACTCCAAATTGGTTTGTTCCAGCAAGCGGACACGATCCGGCGGGAGACGAGGTTTGTGCGCTCGCTGCACCTGAGCACGCGCGTCAAGGTGCCGCTGCCGCACATGCTCGCCGTGCTCGTCAAGGACCACGCCAACCAGCTGCAGATGTTGACGCAGGTACTAGTCTACCTGGGACGCCGATATCGGACGGCGGACTACGTTGTGACCCCGGTTACGGATGCGGTTATCCGGCGATTCTCGTGCAGATCCCCTCCAAGAGAACTGCCCCTAGACCTGATGGTGTATTAGCGCGAGCCCTTGCGCTGGCCCTAGATCACCTGGATGTCCGTCTCAAGGACCTTTTCGAAGCGAGCTTGGTGTCAGGACGGTTCCTCGAGTGCTGTAAGGAGGGGAAGATGTTGCTGCTGGCCAAATCGTGACAGCCTGAGGTCGCGGCCTACTTGTGCTGCTGGACGAGGCGAGGAAGATGCTAGAGAAGTTCCTTGCTATCCGGATTGTCCAGCATTTGAGTACAGTTGGACCCGACTTGTCGGACGCCCAGTTTGGATTTCATCAGGGGCGTTCGATGGTCGGGGTTGTTATGTAGGACTTTCTTGCGTAGACCGCAGAGAACCATGGCGCTCGGGGTCATACGCGGTTACCGCACGGTGTCGGCCTACGCAGCCTGCACGTTGGCCGGAACTCCCCCGTGGGACTTGAAAGCGGCAGTGCTCGTTGAAGAATTTGAAGTGATTTCGTCTGTACACAGACAGGTGTTCTTCTCCTCCCGAAAGTGTTCACTAGTACATAGAAAAGAGCCCGCCAGGGCGTCTTTTTAAAATGGAAAGCGCGGCTAGAATCTGATTCAGGACCGTTGGTGCCCTCTAGCCGGCGTTGGAGCGGTAGTCAAGGTGGCAGCATGAGACCCTTTCCTTCTTCATGTTTTCCCGCCCGCCAGCCATTGAGTCGGAGCGACGACCTCTGTCGTGCTGGGGAGTCGCCCAGGAGTCGTCGTACGGAGTTCGTACGACGACTCTTGGGCGATGCCCCGTACTACGGAGGTATTTCTTGCCTTCGTTGGTCACTGCTGAGTTGGTTTCTAATGTAGTTTTAGTTTTAGCGACTCACCCAACATACAGCATTGACAACATCTGTGACAGGATTGACATGACCTTACTCGCTAGTGGCGCCTTCTGGTGAGCATAAAAACGATAGACCTCATTGCCTTCGTTTTCGGTTTTACTGTCTTATTCAATTATTACTAAGATTAAGTCAATATAATGGCTTAATCTTTAACTTATGCAAGTATAATAAATATAATAATATCGATGTTGTGTTTGTCAGGGCACAGCAGACATAATACTGGATTCGTGCGTGGATTACTGGAACGGGCGCGACCTGACCCCCATATCTCCGTCCGATCGCAAGAAGATCATCGACTTCTATCAACGAAACTCACTCACGGCCTACTGCACTGCCTTCGCCTACAAGTAAGTCTATAGTTACATAATATGTATATATGTAGACTTGTGTCTTTATTTTAGACGCTAATGTATTTTTTTTGTAGTGTAGTAGTGTTTGAAAACGAGCTGATACACAAAAAAAAGAATATTACTTATTGACTAGATTTATAGCTAAAATCCTGAAAGAGATAAGTGTGCTCAATTGGTCTAACTTGGCACAAAAAAAGAAGGAATGACGCACTTTAATTGCAAGATACACTTTGAGTCGCTGAGCCAGCAAAGTAAGTAATTGTAAGTAATTACTAGATTTTGCCCGGGGCAGTACTTTTTCTGAATGAAAACTTGAATGCGAAATTTCATGATGATATGTCGAGTATTATAGACGTAACAAACAAACAAATTCATATTCGCAATTATAATATTAGTTAGGAAAGATGGGCTGAACACATACTCAAAACTCGAAAAATTGCATCGGTTAATAATGGAATGTCATTGATGTCCTGAAAAGCATTGTAAATTCAGCAGCTGATTTTAAAAGGAGATAGTGGCGAAAAGTTTCCTTTAGGGTATTTTACTCTATATGAGAAAAATCTAAAAGTATATTATTGTGGTAGCTTAGGCAAAAAGCAGTCGGAAAACGTTAGTTTTAGTTTATAAAATAGCAAAATAAATTTTAAAATTCATTTCAGTCTTTTCAGTATTTTAATCTGTTTCATAACACCATTAAGTAGTAGTCGCCATGTTATTACGTCATACGGCTGTGTAAACTAAGAGGTGTCAACTGTCAATAGTGTCAAATGATCAGTGTACCTTTAATCTCTATAGGCTTTTTATTATTTTTATTTTTGCATTCATGAACAGCACACCAACGATAAGTAGAATAATAACTCATTTTTAAAATATAAACAATTAATATAACATCCAAAATATCACTGCATTGGTTTACACAGCCAACTGACGTCATAACCACAGAGCAATAAGGCATCCACTGGATCCAGCGCTTTAGTCAAATTACGCGCGTAATTTGAAAATGCAAAATTTAAATGCATTTTTATAGCATTTATCGATTGAATAAAAATTTTGTGAATTTTTAGTGCTTCATTAGCACTATAGAATCTAATTGAGACACTTGTCAAAAATGAGCGTAATACCCTATTGCAGCTGTGGCGGTGTTTAGCTTGCAGTGGGTTTATAAATGATAAGTTGGATTAACGTGCAAAAATAGAGTTTATTTCATTTCACTTAAAATAAGACAATGTTAACTACTAAACTATAGAATGTTAATGTTATAAGAAATGTTTGATGAGTACAAAATGTTGCAATCGGAATCCGGTTGACGCGAATGTAAATGATGTACTGACTTATGCCTAATTTCTAGGTCAATATATAATATTGTTTATTGAGTGTATGCACACACAAGCATGTATGTATGTAGGAGTATATGAGGTGTTCGGTTACATTACCCGAACAGCAGCCATACATAAAAAATAATATACGATAATGTTAAGCCCTTAAGCTTCACGCTAGCATGCAAATTCGAAGCAGTTGTCTTTGCAACAGTAATTTCATTAAAGCTTGAAGTGCAGTAGCATTTCAAGGGAGAAACTCTTACTTGAATCTGTGCATAAAAAGTTAAATATCTAGGTTCGAAACCAAATACCATAGGACTAACACGTCTTCCTTTCAAACATGGCGTCTAATGTTGACGGATACTGGCCATCTGCGCAGGAGATATTATAGTACATAAGCGTGTGCGTAAACTTAAGAGCGCACTTGAGTTCCTTCCTGATGGGATGACAATTTGACACGACTGGAGAGAGATAAGACGTAGTAGCTTGATTTGCTTTCCAAGGTATGGGGTTGTGCAACACTACCAACTTTCTAATCCGGCTGCTGTTGAGAATTTTTTGACAGAAAAATCCAATAAGTTTTTGAGGTCCCACCCAGGACCGAAAATCACAAGTAGGTAATTAGTCAGGCAGACTAGAGAAGGCAGCAGGTGTACCCATTATGTGTTTGCATGCAGGCCGCTGACCCGCGGCATCAGCCCCTCCGTGTCGTCGCAGTACCTGGAGCTGCCGGCCGACTCGCGCGCGCTGTACGCGCCGCGCCACCAGCCCTGGGCCGACGCGCCGCCGCTGCACTTCCACTCCACAGGTTAGCCACCTGTACTCTATACACGCGCCATCAGCCCCTCGGTGTGGGCGCAGTACCTGGAGCTGCCGGCCGACTCGCGCGCGCTGTACGCGCCGCGCCACCAGCCCTGGGCCGACGCGCCGCCGCTGCACTTCCACTCCACAGGTTAGCCACCTGTACTCTATACACGCGCCATCAGCCCCTCGGTGTGGGCGCAGTACCTGGAGCTGCCGGCCGACTCGCGCGCGCTGTACGCGCCGCGCCACCAGCCCTGGGCCGACGCGCCGCCGCTGCACTTCCACTCCACAGGTTAGCCACCTGTACTCTATACACGCGCCATCAGCCCCTCGGTGTGGGCGCAGTACCTGGAGCTGCCGGCCGACTCGCGCGCGCTGTACGCGCCGCGCCACCAGCCCTGGGCCGACGCGCCGCCGCTGCACTTCCACTCCACAGGTTAGCCACCTGTACTCTATACACGCGCCATCAGCCCCTCGGTGTGGGCGCAGTACCTGGAGCTGCCGGCCGACTCGCGCGCGCTGTACGCGCCGCGCCACCAGCCCTGGGCCGACGCGCCGCCGCTGCACTTCCACTCCACAGGTTAGCCACCTGTACTCTATACACGCGCCATCAGCCCCTCGGTGTGGGCGCAGTACCTGGAGCTGCCGGCCGACTCGCGCGCGCTGTACGCGCCGCGCCACCAGCCCTGGGCCGACGCGCCGCCGCTGCACTTCCACTCCACAGGTTAGCCACCTGTACTCTATACACGCGCCATCAGCCCCTCGGTGTGGGCGCAGTACCTGGAGCTGCCGGCCGACTCGCGCGCGCTGTACGCGCCGCGCCACCAGCCCTGGGCCGACGCGCCGCCGCTGCACTTCCACTCCACAGGTTAGCCACCTGTACTCTATACACGCGCCATCAGCCCCTCGGTGTGGGCGCAGTACCTGGAGCTGCCGGCCGACTCGCGCGCGCTGTACGCGCCGCGCCACCAGCCCTGGGCCGACGCGCCGCCGCTGCACTTCCACTCCACAGGTTAGCCACCTGTACTCTATACACGCGCCATCAGCCCCTCGGTGTGGGCGCAGTACCTGGAGCTGCCGGCCGACTCGCGCGCGCTGTACGCGCCGCGCCACCAGCCCTGGGCCGACGCGCCGCCGCTGCACTTCCACTCCACAGGTTAGCCACCTGTACTCTATACACGCGCCATCAGCCCCTCGGTGTGGGCGCAGTACCTGGAGCTGCCGGCCGACTCGCGCGCGCTGTACGCGCCGCGCCACCAGCCCTGGGCCGACGCGCCGCCGCTGCACTTCCACTCCACAGGTTAGCCACCTGTACTCTATACACGCGCCATCAGCCCCTCGGTGTGGGCGCAGTACCTGGAGCTGCCGGCCGACTCGCGCGCGCTGTACGCGCCGCGCCACCAGCCCTGGGCCGACGCGCCGCCGCTGCACTTCCACTCCACAGGTTAGCCACCTGTAATCTATACACGCGCCATCAGCCCCTCGGTGTGGGCGCAGTACCTGGAGCTGCCGGCCGACTCGCGCGCGCTGTACGCGCCGCGCCACCAGCCCTGGGCCGACGCGCCGCCGCTGCACTTCCACTCCACAGGTTAGCCACCTGTACTCTATACACGCGCCATCAGCCCCTCGGTGTGGGCGCAGTACCTGGAGCTGCCGGCCGACTCGCGCGCGCTGTACGCGCCGCGCCACCAGCCCTGGGCCGACGCGCCGCCGCTGCACTTCCACTCCACAGGTTAGCCACCTGTACTCTATACACGCGCCATCAGCCCCTCGGTGTGGGCGCAGTACCTGGAGCTGCCGGCCGACTCGCGCGCGCTGTACGCGCCGCGCCACCAGCCCTGGGCCGACGCGCCGCCGCTGCACTTCCACTCCACAGGTTAGCCACCTGTACTCTATACACGCGCCATCAGCCCCTCGGTGTGGGCGCAGTACCTGGAGCTGCCGGCCGACTCGCGCGCGCTGTACGCGCCGCGCCACCAGCCCTGGGCCGACGCGCCGCCGCTGCACTTCCACTCCACAGGTTAGCCACCTGTACTCTATACACGCGCCATCAGCCCCTCGGTGTGGGCGCAGTACCTGGAGCTGCCGGCCGACTCGCGCGCGCTGTACGCGCCGCGCCACCAGCCCTGGGCCGACGCGCCGCCGCTGCACTTCCACTCCACAGGTTAGCCACCTGTACTCTATACACGCGCCATCAGCCCCTCGGTGTGGGCGCAGTACCTGGAGCTGCCGGCCGACTCGCGCGCGCTGTACGCGCCGCGCCACCAGCCCTGGGCCGACGCGCCGCCGCTGCACTTCCACTCCACAGGTTAGCCACCTGTACTCTATACACGCGCCATCAGCCCCTCGGTGTGGGCGCAGTACCTGGAGCTGCCGGCCGACTCGCGCGCGCTGTACGCGCCGCGCCACCAGCCCTGGGCCGACGCGCCGCCGCTGCACTTCCACTCCACAGGTTAGCCACCTGTACTCTATACACGCGCCATCAGCCCCTCGGTGTGGGCGCAGTACCTGGAGCTGCCGGCCGACTCGCGCGCGCTGTACGCGCCGCGCCACCAGCCCTGGGCCGACGCGCCGCCGCTGCACTTCCACTCCACAGGTTAGCCACCTGTACTCTATACACGCGCCATCAGCCCCTCGGTGTGGGCGCAGTACCTGGAGCTGCCGGCCGACTCGCGCGCGCTGTACGCGCCGCGCCACCAGCCCTGGGCCGACGCGCCGCCGCTGCACTTCCACTCCACAGGTTAGCCACCTGTACTCTATACACGCGCCATCAGCCCCTCGGTGTGGGCGCAGTACCTGGAGCTGCCGGCCGACTCGCGCGCGCTGTACGCGCCGCGCCACCAGCCCTGGGCCGACGCGCCGCCGCTGCACTTCCACTCCACAGGTTAGCCACCTGTACTCTATACACGCGCCATCAGCCCCTCGGTGTGGGCGCAGTACCTGGAGCTGCCGGCCGACTCGCGCGCGCTGTACGCGCCGCGCCACCAGCCCTGGGCCGACGCGCCGCCGCTGCACTTCCACTCCACAGGTTAGCCACCTGTACTCTATACACGCGCCATCAGCCCCTCGGTGTGGGCGCAGTACCTGGAGCTGCCGGCCGACTCGCGCGCGCTGTACGCGCCGCGCCACCAGCCCTGGGCCGACGCGCCGCCGCTGCACTTCCACTCCACAGGTTAGCCACCTGTACTCTATACACGCGCCATCAGCCCCTCGGTGTGGGCGCAGTACCTGGAGCTGCCGGCCGACTCGCGCGCGCTGTACGCGCCGCGCCACCAGCCCTGGGCCGACGCGCCGCCGCTGCACTTCCACTCCACAGGTTAGCCACCTGTACTCTATACACGCGCCATCAGCCCCTCGGTGTGGGCGCAGTACCTGGAGCTGCCGGCCGACTCGCGCGCGCTGTACGCGCCGCGCCACCAGCCCTGGGCCGACGCGCCGCCGCTGCACTTCCACTCCACAGGTTAGCCACCTGTACTCTATACACGCGCCATCAGCCCCTCGGTGTGGGCGCAGTACCTGGAGCTGCCGGCCGACTCGCGCGCGCTGTACGCGCCGCGCCACCAGCCCTGGGCCGACGCGCCGCCGCTGCACTTCCACTCCACAGGTTAGCCACCTGTACTCTATACACGCGCCATCAGCCCCTCGGTGTGGGCGCAGTACCTGGAGCTGCCGGCCGACTCGCGCGCGCTGTACGCGCCGCGCCACCAGCCCTGGGCCGACGCGCCGCCGCTGCACTTCCACTCCACAGGTTAGCCACCTGTACTCTATACACGCGCCATCAGCCCCTCGGTGTGGGCGCAGTACCTGGAGCTGCCGGCCGACTCGCGCGCGCTGTACGCGCCGCGCCACCAGCCCTGGGCCGACGCGCCGCCGCTGCACTTCCACTCCACAGGTTAGCCACCTGTACTCTATACACGCGCCATCAGCCCCTCGGTGTGGGCGCAGTACCTGGAGCTGCCGGCCGACTCGCGCGCGCTGTACGCGCCGCGCCACCAGCCCTGGGCCGACGCGCCGCCGCTGCACTTCCACTCCACAGGTTAGCCACCTGTACTCTATACACGCGCCATCAGCCCCTCGGTGTGGGCGCAGTACCTGGAGCTGCCGGCCGACTCGCGCGCGCTGTACGCGCCGCGCCACCAGCCCTGGGCCGACGCGCCGCCGCTGCACTTCCACTCCACAGGTTAGCCACCTGTACTCTATACACGCGCCATCAGCCCCTCGGTGTGGGCGCAGTACCTGGAGCTGCCGGCCGACTCGCGCGCGCTGTACGCGCCGCGCCACCAGCCCTGGGCCGACGCGCCGCCGCTGCACTTCCACTCCACAGGTTAGCCACCTGTACTCTATACACGCGCCATCAGCCCCTCGGTGTGGGCGCAGTACCTGGAGCTGCCGGCCGACTCGCGCGCGCTGTACGCGCCGCGCCACCAGCCCTGGGCCGACGCGCCGCCGCTGCACTTCCACTCCACAGGTTAGCCACCTGTACTCTATACACGCGCCATCAGCCCCTCGGTGTGGGCGCAGTACCTGGAGCTGCCGGCCGACTCGCGCGCGCTGTACGCGCCGCGCCACCAGCCCTGGGCCGACGCGCCGCCGCTGCACTTCCACTCCACAGGTTAGCCACCTGTACTCTATACACGCGCCATCAGCCCCTCGGTGTGGGCGCAGTACCTGGAGCTGCCGGCCGACTCGCGCGCGCTGTACGCGCCGCGCCACCAGCCCTGGGCCGACGCGCCGCCGCTGCACTTCCACTCCACAGGTTAGCCACCTGTACTCTATACACGCGCCATCAGCCCCTCGGTGTGGGCGCAGTACCTGGAGCTGCCGGCCGACTCGCGCGCGCTGTACGCGCCGCGCCACCAGCCCTGGGCCGACGCGCCGCCGCTGCACTTCCACTCCACAGGTTAGCCACCTGTACTCTATACACGCGCCATCAGCCCCTCGGTGTGGGCGCAGTACCTGGAGCTGCCGGCCGACTCGCGCGCGCTGTACGCGCCGCGCCACCAGCCCTGGGCCGACGCGCCGCCGCTGCACTTCCACTCCACAGGTTAGCCACCTGTACTCTATACACGCGCCATCAGCCCCTCGGTGTGGGCGCAGTACCTGGAGCTGCCGGCCGACTCGCGCGCGCTGTACGCGCCGCGCCACCAGCCCTGGGCCGACGCGCCGCCGCTGCACTTCCACTCCACAGGTTAGCCACCTGTACTCTATACACGCGCCATCAGCCCCTCGGTGTGGGCGCAGTACCTGGAGCTGCCGGCCGACTCGCGCGCGCTGTACGCGCCGCGCCACCAGCCCTGGGCCGACGCGCCGCCGCTGCACTTCCACTCCACAGGTTAGCCACCTGTACTCTATACACGCGCCATCAGCCCCTCGGTGTGGGCGCAGTACCTGGAGCTGCCGGCCGACTCGCGCGCGCTGTACGCGCCGCGCCACCAGCCCTGGGCCGACGCGCCGCCGCTGCACTTCCACTCCACAGGTTAGCCACCTGTACTCTATACACGCGCCATCAGCCCCTCGGTGTGGGCGCAGTACCTGGAGCTGCCGGCCGACTCGCGCGCGCTGTACGCGCCGCGCCACCAGCCCTGGGCCGACGCGCCGCCGCTGCACTTCCACTCCACAGGTTAGCCACCTGTACTCTATACACGCGCCATCAGCCCCTCGGTGTGGGCGCAGTACCTGGAGCTGCCGGCCGACTCGCGCGCGCTGTACGCGCCGCGCCACCAGCCCTGGGCCGACGCGCCGCCGCTGCACTTCCACTCCACAGGTTAGCCACCTGTACTCTATACACGCGCCATCAGCCCCTCGGTGTGGGCGCAGTACCTGGAGCTGCCGGCCGACTCGCGCGCGCTGTACGCGCCGCGCCACCAGCCCTGGGCCGACGCGCCGCCGCTGCACTTCCACTCCACAGGTTAGCCACCTGTACTCTATACACGCGCCATCAGCCCCTCGGTGTGGGCGCAGTACCTGGAGCTGCCGGCCGACTCGCGCGCGCTGTACGCGCCGCGCCACCAGCCCTGGGCCGACGCGCCGCCGCTGCACTTCCACTCCACAGGTTAGCCACCTGTACTCTATACACGCGCCATCAGCCCCTCGGTGTGGGCGCAGTACCTGGAGCTGCCGGCCGACTCGCGCGCGCTGTACGCGCCGCGCCACCAGCCCTGGGCCGACGCGCCGCCGCTGCACTTCCACTCCACAGGTTAGCCACCTGTACTCTATACACGCGCCATCAGCCCCTCGGTGTGGGCGCAGTACCTGGAGCTGCCGGCCGACTCGCGCGCGCTGTACGCGCCGCGCCACCAGCCCTGGGCCGACGCGCCGCCGCTGCACTTCCACTCCACAGGTTAGCCACCTGTACTCTATACACGCGCCATCAGCCCCTCGGTGTGGGCGCAGTACCTGGAGCTGCCGGCCGACTCGCGCGCGCTGTACGCGCCGCGCCACCAGCCCTGGGCCGACGCGCCGCCGCTGCACTTCCACTCCACAGGTTAGCCACCTGTACTCTATACACGCGCCATCAGCCCCTCGGTGTGGGCGCAGTACCTGGAGCTGCCGGCCGACTCGCGCGCGCTGTACGCGCCGCGCCACCAGCCCTGGGCCGACGCGCCGCCGCTGCACTTCCACTCCACAGGTTAGCCACCTGTACTCTATACACGCGCCATCAGCCCCTCGGTGTGGGCGCAGTACCTGGAGCTGCCCTTGCTGCCGCTCTTGAGTCTTGAACACCATGCCATGTATACTCGGGTAATGCCGAAGTTTCGGACTGATTATTATTCGCACCATAAAGAAACGATTTGATCTAAACCCTACTGTGAAGTCATCTAAACAATAGAGTTATGTCTGTTTGAAAGATGGAAATCATAGTAAACGTATAAAAAAGAGATAGGAATTTGTCCTCATGCATCACAATATTCCATTATAACTTCATAATAATATTGTAATAATTCCAGACTCGCTGTTATTCAACGAAATAACGGACGATGACGTGAACGACGCCGACGGCTTTTTTGATATGCAATGCAACCAGGTGAGATATTTAAAATCTTTGTTGACAAACAAACATACAATCTGTTTGATAATTACCAGCACAGTGCAACAGAACCAGTGCGATGCAGTGACATTCTTATTGGCCATCCGTGCAGTCGATATATTAAACAACACCGTGTCGCAGCGGTAGTGAATGCGATTGGCGGTGTTATATACCCCCGTGCCTCGGAAAGCACGTTGCGCCGTTGGTCCTGCGCCTGTTCACTCTCCGGTCGTGTCGGATTACCGTCCTATTGGATCATGAGAGTGAGGGAACAGAAAGTGCACTTGTGTTTGTGCACACGCTTGTGCACTGTAATATCTCCTGCGCAGATGGCCAGTCTCCGTTAAGATTGGCCGCCGTGATCGAAATTAGGTTTAGAAGACATTATTTTAAACATTTTTATCATACATTCTATCTTCATAAGCTACCCGTTGGGTAAGGTATAGAATATGACGCAAGGAACGTTACTATCCGTGCACTGCCATTAATAAAGTATGATTTTGTTTTTTATAAACTCACATTGTAACTAATATTTTGACATTATACCTTTCCTTTGACATTGTATTTTAATTGATAATATACTCAAATGGCTATTGTAAACGGATTTTACTCAAATCATCATCTTAATATTTCTACACCAGCAATGGTAGAATGTGTGAACAATGTTAAATATATATATTGTTACGTGCTGGGTTCGAGGGATAAGAATGTAAAGCAATATTACTGACTTAAAAGTTTTATTCTAGCACACAATTAAATCTAAAACACAAAAAACACTATACTACACTTTTCTACTGTAACTGCTTCTAACTCCGTAGTATTCATTCCGTAGTATATTTCCGTTCGCTTCGATGAATACTTGACCGCTTACGTATGTAAACTCACTCGGCAAGCGCTGGCCTTCCCCTTTTATACGCGGTTAAAGCGTTTCCGGAGTTTTCTAGAAACGTCATACATCACATCATTATATGTACCAATACAAAGATTCGAGAATGTGCCAGCGTTCTCTTTACTCTACTCGTACCGACGGATCTACGTAGTTCCGTAAGTATTCAATAGATGGCGCTGTAATAAATTATTAGACGGAACTGCCGAGTCTTCCACACAATGCCGAGAGATAGCACTGGGTGTAACAATATGATCCTAATGTACCATATACTTAGAAATAAATTATATTTTATTCTAACATTATACAGACATTTTACCGTCATGAAATACTATACTTGATGGTTGTGATTTGGAAGACATCTGCCACAGGACCCAAGCTATATTTTACGGAGTATAATGTTGTTTTTCCACCAGGTATTCATAGGTATGGTGACGATGCAGTATCAAGCTCAGAGCGATATGGTGGAGCTGATTGAGAGATTAGAGCGCGCGTGCATACGCTTCGTGCACTTCAGCAAAGAGAATGAGCTCCGTTCCAGAGTGTTCAGCGAAAAGATGGGTCTGGAGTCCGGCTGGAACTGCCACATCAGCCTTATTAGTGATGAGAATGTCAGGTAAACCGGGTTCAATGACAGTAGGCAGCCACTTCAATAAAAGTTGCATCGTCTGCAAGTCCACTGAGAGAACAATCATGATAGGCACCTTCTTGCCTGCACACATCTTGTATGAAAGTTGCCACATGCCATTCTAATGGCAGACAAGAAATTTTTTGTACCGTCTGCGTGGCAAAAGCAATAAGAGTGCAATTAATATCGATATGCCTAAATGAAATATTCCGAATTAGTGATATACATATAGATGGATATTAAGTAAGAATTGGAAAAAGCAGATGTACACATTGGCAAAATGCACGCAATGCAAGTAAAATCTTATTAAAATTATTGGGTTCGAAAATATGTTTTACCGGAACAATAATGCATTAGCATAAGTTTGCTGGTACGATTACTGCCAATCGTGACTTCACAGGTTCGATTCCTAGATCCAGCTATGTATATCTTTAGCGAAATTCTCAATAGCTGCAGCTGCGTGGAGTCTGGAATTATGCTGATTGACGGTAACTGGAACTCTTTTACGCAGGACCTAAGCATAGTCGTCGAATTTTGGGTGTGATAGACCTCTGCATAACCTCTTGAGGATATCCAGGCGTGGTGCTATGTTCATAATTAACAAGCATACAAGACTCATTAACTGACACCACATAAATGGAGATCGGAGTAGAGCTTTTAAGTACCAAATGGTGTCGAATTAAATATACTCTTAACTGCTGGCCTTGCAAAGTGCCCAGGAGACGACAATAGATTTGCCTCACTCACGATTTAAACTTACATGGCGAAATATGGGTAGAATACTCCTCTTTCATCATCTTTTGAGATAAACAGGATTAACTATGACAATATTAATGCTGACTGAACTATTCTGATAATACTGCTGTACTGTACTTAGGTCAATTGCAATTATCAATTATATTTTGGGATAGGATATATCCTATCCCAATCCTTCACATATCTTTGAGAACATTATGGAGAGCTCACAGCCGTGCAGGTTCCATCAAAATGATATCCTTCAACGTTAGAGCGAGCGATAATTAACTATTGTAATAAATAACTTTGAAAAGTCAAAGGTGCGTGCGGTGAAATTGAACTCGAGTTCTCTGCTTGTCAAGTTCAGGAATCTCTCATAAGGCTATCCCCGCCTACTTCTATCTATATATAAATAGGTAAAGATAAAACAGGTCAGTAGTTTTCTCATCTGTTCGTCAACTGATTTTCTATTGCTGTGTTTGGTAGCTATTGACGAACTTATCAATAAAAACATTAAATACAGTTTTATTTTTACTAATGTGTTGCGGTCGATTTTCGACCTTTGGGCGTCCACTGGTATATATAAATAAATAAATCAATTATATAATCACCCTCGCCCTGTGACATCTGGTATATACTTTGATTTCATTTGGTACTTAAAATTCCTACCTTTTGCCGACCCTCACTATTAACAGCAAGGAATTGGACACTATACGTTGTGACGACTAACATGGTACCGAAAAACGCGCACATTGGTGTTCGATAATACAAATTGGTGTCAAAATAACACGAAGCTTGAACTGGCAATTAATTCGACATACGTAACAACTCATCGATCACAAGCATTCTGCACACTGCGACCGGGGTTCGATATTGTCAAGATAAATTATGTTTCTAAGGGCTTGTCCTACCACCTCCAGATAGCATTTATCTATAAGATAAAAGTCTCGCCATCTCTCTTCTTTAACCTAACATGAGTGAGACAGCATACGATTTATCTTTCGGATAACTTTTCCTTGTTAGTTGTGGGACTGGCCATAATTGTCCAATATTTATATAACTGACGGATAATTTTCGCGATCTTACATAATGGTTGGATAATTATCGTGTCTCTAATAATGATATCGTATACCCACGGATGTAATGTAAATAATTACATAAATCATTGATTATTATATTATCACTGATACTGTCAGATAATTATCATGTATCCGTGGGTGATGCTGTATAATGTGTAAATATTTATTTAATGTTCAGATTTTTGGACATATTTATCTTGATAATCATCAAAGATAATTGTTATCATTGATAATTATCTTTTTGGCTCCTGACAAAGACGACACGTTAGACATTTTCTACTATCTTTAATTTGACTATTTGGTGTATTTAGTACGGAGTATTACGTTTCTACCCAGTGCTCTGTATATAGTATAGAAAATTGATGTTCTGCCTTTATAACTATTATTTTAAAATTAATCGATTATTTTCTAGATACGATTTTATTCATTAATATTAGAAAATATTTCTCGATGTTCTTTCCTCTAGTTTATGTAATGGACGACAAAAGAGAAAATAATTATAAATGTTCTGTAGTAATTCTCATATTGCTGGTTAGACATCGGACTTGCGATAGAAAGATATTCAAGTCATCATTTAAAGAATGAAAATTGACATTGATATTATTAATTTTAAATTCTTCAAAACAATGCTCCATTCCCGTAACAAAAATAGGTTGCTTTGTATGTATAGTAAAGTGTATATGTCAACTATTTTTATAATGCGTCTGATATAAAATGTTTGCTAATTGCAATCATAGAATTAGGTGCTCCTTCGTAACGTATATCACAGGAATTGTTTCTAACAAATTACTATTTTATTAATAAGAATACAGTCGTAGTGCCATATTAGCCATGCAGCTTATATATAAATGCTGTGGGCCCCTATAGAGCCCTAAGTTGTGCAATAAATTTAAGTCAGGCTTGCATGCACGAACGTGCATAAGATAAAAAAATTAAGAAGGATTGTCTCTAGTAATAGCATTTTATTGTACAAAACACCATTTGCTACAGGCCTGCACTAGCTTACACACGAGCACTGCACAGTCCGAAACATAGTTTCTTTTAAATATACCTATTAATAAATGAATGCTGGAAACCATGTTACTAAAATATTAATAAGAATCAAGATTACTGCAATAGGCTATTTGACATAAACATTACTTATTCATTGTAATCCGCGTAGATTTTGGATTTTAAAAGCAATAATTTATTTTTAGTAATATATAATCAAACTTATCTTAACTACAGTAATTTTGACGTCACACGTTTGTTAACGTCCTCTGTCATGGCCCAATGATGATTTACAAAAAATTTACTTTATTTAACGAGTCGACGCCACATTGCAGGGGCAAGCGTTCTGACAATTTAAATAATCAGCGTATTTTAAAATAATTTTTATAAAATATTTAACATTATTTGTTGGGCTTATGAATAGACATCACTAGATAATGTGAGATGGTTTCCAGAAACTGGTTATTTCATCAGCCTATTATGAGACTCTCTCAATCGCAAATCCCATTGTCTACCATTGAGCTTCGATTCGAACGGGTAATCGCACATAGATTGCCGTTTGTCGTCCATGACAGTAAGCGTGGTATGTTTGACAGTAAGAGCGTGTCGCCGCTGTCGTCGCAAACCTTGGTCCCCGGCAAGGATCGCGGCGCGGCCGCCTCGCGGCTCACGTATGATGCGCCCACCCTCGGCTTGTATTATAGGTTTGTCTCTATCTCGCTCTATCGCACACACAACTGCCTGTTGTTGTCTCACGTTTATTCAAATTATCGATATTGATCTTTGTATCAATCAATTCTGGACTGTATAAATGACCATAAAATCCATATTTCTACAAAACTTATACGCGTACTAGTGATTGAAGTTAGTTAAAGATTTAGCTGTGTTAAAAGAATTGTACGATACCTTAAATTCCAGGCATGACTACACTATAACAAAAAATAGCTAGAAATAAAGTAAGTAGGTATTAATTATAGAATGTGGGTGTAAAATTATATTAAGTTGCATGCATGCTGAAGAAATAGATAATCTTATACATTTTATTCATGAAACGTATATTTTAACTAAAATAATCGTGACATAACAATGGTGCATATTATTTTTAATTTCCATTTTATGGTTTTGTACACATGAAATCAGCCTGTAACCCAACTTTCACCAATATTCGGGTTAGGTCGTGAATAGAGATATGTTAAAAGATATTTTCAATTTATTTATTTAGTACTAATAAAGCATCTCCCAATCAAGCATCCAGTGGATTGTTGGGTCGCTAAATATAATGTTTAACAATACATAAACTTAAATCTATTCTTTATAAAATGTGTACAGAATCATCGTTATCATTAAGTTTGGCTTCGCACTTCGGCTTCATTTTGTATGTAATCCCTCATTTTATACTCAATCATATACTATACTCACCACAAAACATCCACGATCAAAATTATGTTAAATAATGACTTAGAAAACAACTAAACGTGTATGTATAATAAAATTAAAATTGGTTAAGACAGACTGATATAATATACAAGTAAAATTGTTAAATGACACGGAGCACCTAGACTATAATCACATGATAATAACTAACTTACTTTTCTATTATCGAAAAATATTGTCAGTTATTTCTTCGTGAAACACATATGGCAATATATGTTGATGACAAACCGTCAATTGAGAAACATTTTGGTTGACAGCAAATGTGACAATCATAATTCAATATGAATTATAGTCGGGGAGCTATCTGGAATTTTACAATTCATACTGTATAAGAACTCCAGCAAAGGTGAAATGTATTGGATGCGGATATCAAATTATTTTACGATATCATAAGGCATTCTTAAAAGAAAGATTAGGTACAGGATGCATCGTCTACAAGTCTGTGTTTTGGCTAGGCAACGTCTGCTTGCGATGTCAGAAATCAACATTTATTTATTATTGAGCACTGTTCGCATTTTTAACATGAAAGCTTATTTCATGTTAAAAATCCGAACAGCATCTGCAGCATCTCATAAATACTTTTTAACAAGCAGACATTGTCTTATCAAAATGATATAACAAATAATAAAGTAATCATATTAAACAGCATGATAATTAAATATTTAACTCTATGTATAACTAATGAAAGTAATAACTCACTCGCTAATTAACAAGCTATGAGCTGTGGCAACGCCTGCTTTAATATATCATATAGGTAGAGGCAGTACACACCTGTAAGGCTGAAATCTATAATAAATGTCATCACATTCTTTAGATTGAAGGTAGGTAAAGATAATAAATTTATATAATTTTAAGAAAAATATAATATGTGCATTTAACATACTCATATTATATTTTAAATTATGATTCAGAAGTTGACAGTAATTTTTGACATGCTAGATTCAGTAGTGAAAAAGTAGTTAGGAGTTAAAGCAATATGCTGCTAGACTTGTGGTGTATGTTTGCAGCATAGAAAGTTCATTTAACGCGGATTCGGGTTGTCAACAAAAATAAAATGAAATATTTTTCACTATTTATTAGGTTTAATTGTAAAAGAGACTGATACATAATTCAACTGTATCTGACCATAACTGTTTATCGGACGCTACCATACCTGTTTCAATATAAACAATATTCTACATTCCTAATTTGCATAAAACATGAAATAAAATGCTTTTTTTAATAACTATTATCTTACATGCTATCTTTAATCAAGGGAATCTGCACATATTATTGATTGCAGCCGTAAAATCCTCATTCGACTGATTTCATTCGATCACTGTCCAAAACCGATACTATAAAATTACCTATGTTCCACTTAACTCGTGTTAGCAAAAAGATGGCGACATCCAAAGTGCTGTCGATGTCGGCACCTGGCGCGATCAACCTTGACCACAACACTGTCAAGTTCGACAACGAGATCAAGAAAGCGAGGCATTCCATCACTACACATACTAATTTTAAGGTACGTTGTTATCTATCGCTTATTTTTTATTACCGTGTGACTGGTTAAACATTGTACATACTTACGGACATGATAATTTATGGATAGGAGTAACGTACAAAAAAAATAAAATCTGTGTAACCTGTAAAGAAAACCTTAATGAAAATTTGTATGAAATATCCGTAAAATGTGGACACTGCGCGCATCGCACACGGCTGTCTAGCGCCGCTATCGAGGCTAATGACCTTTGATAAGAAAAGAACGGGCGGGAGTGTAAATTCGGGAGAGTGCGGAGTGCGGTAGCGGAGGGCCGATTGACAGACTGTACTTCAAGAACATAATGGAGAAATCTCAGACATGCACGCTTCCTCATGATGTTTCTTTTACCGTTAAAACAAGTTATGATTAACTATCTAATATCTCATAACTCGAGACCTCTGCGTAGCAGTCCAACGGTTTATAAACCATCGTAATTTAACTATAATGCCGTAGTATTAAGTTATATTTATATTCACCCAAGATTCCTTTGTCATGTCGCGGTGTCGTGCCTAACTGTTGCCGTCATAATATAGCGGGCCAGCATATCAACGAGCCGTCGCTCGGCGGACTCCCTCCTGGACGACGACGGTGAAGGCTGCGAGCAGGGCGATGGCTCGCCGGTGGACGCGTGCCGCTCACTGTCCTGTCTCACGGACTCCACCGACCACTCGGCGCCCGTCAACTTCGACATGAGTAATAGGGTAAGTACTTACTTCTATATATATTGTTAAATATGATTTTGGTGTGAAACACGATGGTAAAAAATCATATTGATAAAAAAGAACATTTTGGTAAAAATATTACACATCGATAAAAAAATATAACAAATGAAAGAATTTCATAGGAGTAAAATATGTCACATCGATAGAATACTATCACTGGTGAAAAATGTCATAGCAGTAAAAATATGTATAGGTAAATATGTCATATTAACACAAAAACATCTCTGCTAAAAATATGTGTACATCGATAGAATATAATCATTGAAGAAAATATGTCACGGCGGCGAAATATGTCACGTTGGTAAAAATATATCACATCTGTACAAAATGACACTAATGTAAATAATATGTCACATCCGTTAAAATACGTCAGCCGGCGTTTAATATACTTTGCTAAAATAAATATCAGTTGTAAAATTATAACTGTGTAAATTTCGACGAGATGACAGAATATTTGAGACGACGCTTGATATTGTTTAGTTTACGCAGTAGTAAAGATCAATAGCAGTACTAGTTTAATAATTTTAAATTGATCTAAAAGTATTGATTTTCAAATAAACAACGCGATATAAATAATCCGTATAAAGTTATTTAATTTCAATGACTTGCTTGTTTATGCTTAGGATAATAATTGGGACCAATGGAAATGCTCATTGAACCACGAAGAGATGTGACTTTTTGTAAATTATCACCCATCCACCCACGTTCACCTATGATATAATCCGCGCAATCGCCACTGCATCTCGAATTTTCTCCGAGCAGCTTTATTAATTTCTCAATGTTATGTACCACCAGGCCAAGCTACCCCGCGGGATCGAGAACATTCGGCCGCACATCGAACAGGTGGACAACGTCCCACTGCTCGTGTCATTGTTCACGGACTGCACCCCGCGCTCCGTCCAGCTCATGATACAGATCATGCAGGTCAGTCCACCAGGGTCCTCAACACATGGTCTTCTATCATCACTTATTAAAGATACGTCAACCAAATGACTGTTAGATGGAGCAATAGTTTGAGTTATTTCTTTGCCCCTGCCAGTGTATCAAATACTTATAAATATATACATATGTAGGCATCGGATATTATTATTATTATGATATATATTCGATGCCTACACGGAACAAATTTGAATAGTCCATCTAAATAATAAAATGTTGTTTAGGGTCTAGGTGTTGTTTTTAGGTTGTTTCACGTAAACTTGTCACACAGGTTTATACCAAGGAAGAAGGCTTACCAAAACATAAACTTGACTTTTAGCTGTAGTTATAACTATAAACGTATAAAAATTATGATTAGATAGAAAAGCCTTAATTGGTATAGAGCTTATTTTTTCCTTTTTCAAATATGAATTTCAATTCTTGTGTTAATGACTTACAAATATACAATAACGATTACAAATCGGATCACACAATTAATTTTCCCATATGCGACTGCTGACGCAATTTGTAAAACAAATTCGCCAATCCTCGTTGTAATGTCTCTGTTTCAGGATTATGGAGAAGTGGTTTGCGTGATGGGCTCGGCAGCGAACTGCCTCAACATGGAGATATTTATGCAGGCAGACGCTAGGTAAACAAACTTACTAGACATTTGAAATATACTAGTACTCGGCCAATGGTCGAAATTTGACCATAATCATTATTGAAAATTTAAGGAAAACACAATTGAATGTACATTCAATAAAAATGTATTTCTTTTTTATTGAATGATGAGTATGATAACACAATAGCTATTAAACAAATAAAAAATATTGAAAATCGGTTGACAGAGGCGAAATAGTACTGAATTTTTTGTATTTGCCTATTTTTATACAGGATGTAACAGAAAGGTGTGGTCATATTTTAGGGTCTTTATATATTTGATATATAATAACCTACATATGAATGGGCCCTAACCCCATATCAAAATATCGAATTTTAAATTCTATGACAATTTCAATCATTTTATTTATTTGATATTTAAATATCGATACAAAACGAGTTACATCACTATAGTTTATATTAGTTTACTAAAGGTCATTGTTAATTTCTATTGTTAAATTGTGCGATACAAAAAATACCGTATTGTTTTCTTTTGTTTTTTCAATTGCTCTGTTCTCCTGGTATTTGATTCACGCTAACACATTTGCCGTGACGTCAACGCTGACGCCGTCGGCGTGCTTTGTATCGGTACGATATACGACACTGATATCACTTCACCATACAGTTTCTAGCCAACATTTTTTATGATTATTAATTTTTGTAAACATGTTCTTATTAAATTATTTATTACAGCCACTTTTCAAATATCCCACCTTGTTCATTGATGCATAGTTGTGTCCGTTGTTGCGTCATCTCCCCATTAAGATTTCGCAATATCTGTGGGGTCACTGATCTATGTTAGAACGACCAGCTTATTGTAAAAAAATGTAATAGTCCGTTTGTTATTGTCGAATGTAGGGTCTTTTATAATTCTTAGAAACAATACACGCGCATGCAGTATAGTGTTGTTTACGTATCGATTAGAATATCCTGATACTTATAAGTCGATAAAAATAAAATAATATTTTCATGAAAATAATGTATACAAATTTAATTCTCGCTGTTTATCATTATACATGGGCTATATTATGTGACCCTTAAATATGACCACACCTTTCTGTTACACCCTGTATAAATACTCCCGCTTGTTTATACCCGAAAAAGTAGGCAAAGAAAAATACACCACATTTTGCTACCACTATTTAAGGTCCTACATTACCATATAATAATAAACCAGATTCAGAAACCGAAACCGAGACCTTTACACCAGTCGCATTCACTATCACAGCGCTGCTGAGGCAGGAAGACATATCTAATCAGTTATCTCTCTTTTAAAATTGCAGTATAGCAGTAGAGCCGTTATACCCGGTGCTGTGTCAGAAGATGCCTCCATACCAGGTGCCAGACGCATGCATTGGACCCATAGACCTGGCGCGGACTCTCAACTCCGTACCCTGTTCTCTATCGGTCAGTATTCTTATAAAATTAGTCCACACCTGACTCAATTTATGACTCCCTTGTCCGTTTTAGTTCCCAGCACCCACCCTATGAGAACAAAATCTCGCATCCGAGTCGTGTCTATGCGTAGCTATTGTTAACTCTTCGCCATGCCCGGTCAAAATTGCTCATCACACGACTCGGATGCGTGTTCTAGGCAGGCATTACTTTTTGTTGAACTTATAGGGTAAATTCTGGGCACTGAACAGGTTATTGTAAATATTGACATGCATAAAGTTCGCTCCTATATACTCTCCGATGTGTTTGTAAAAATGTGTTACATCGATATTTCTCCAACTATGTATATAGCCCATATTACATTAAAAGCCCCTACTTCCCTCCATTTTCTATTGGGGCGAGAATAGTCATGTATACTACCCGGTAGAAATAAAAAACACCTCATCAATAGGTGTGGTAACCTAATTTTAAGCCAGACTATGTGCGACTGAAGATTTCATAATATGAACATCCAAGAAGACTGCCTGACCCGGTAATTACAAGTAGCGCCAGCCGTAGCTACCGCTTCCTCTTCACGTGAATTCTATTTCGACTTCATGCTAAAATATAACATTTCCAAATTTGCGTTGCTATTTTCCTAAATTTGTGATGTAGATTTGGTTTTTTGGTGTCCCCTGCCATGCAGCCCGTAGAGCGACCGCTTCTGTCGCTTTATCCCAGGGCCGCTGATTACAACCGCGGCCTTACGCTTAGCCGCAAACAAACAAGCATTCTTACAATGAACCAACAAAGCAACTAGAACAGCATACCTTATTTGTTAAACATTAATCCTTGCTATAATATGTTTCACGCTGCTCAGTTACAAAACAAATGGCAGAATCAGCCGTATATCAACTACTGCAGTGAGCAGGTACGTATTGTAAAAAGTTTTTATCATCTAGCTATCAAGGACTGGCTTCTACCTGCGGCTTCGCCTGCATGAATCCCACGGGAACACGTACCGGGATAAAAAGTATCTTGTGGATATCGAGACATGCTTAAGTTTCATTTATATGCGTCCAACAGGTTTCGCATAACATGGGTAACAAACATACAAACATGTTCACTAACTTTTACGTTTATAATATCAGTGGGATCACCAGGGACGTTTATTAGCGACTAAAGATGCCAAAACGGGGGTACCAAGGCATTTAAAAATATTGCAATTACTACAAAAATTATAGGCAGACTTTTCGATTTCAAAACAAAATTGTGTGGGAATTTAGTTTTCTTATCTATAATACGTCAATTTGCATAAGTAAGTGATTAGAAATTAATAAGTGGCAACATTAACAATCAATACATGTTCGGAAATTCGTTAATAATACCAAAATTTGCACGATTCATCAATTTGCTAATTTATTATCCATTAAATGATTAAGTTTGTGAAACAAGATTACCTATCAAATATAATAATTATGTCATTCAAGTTTGTATCAATTTCATAAAAAAACAATAAATTACTGGTCGCACTTATCATTGCTACTACTGCCATTCAAAGTCATTTATTAAATATTAGCAATATTGTTAAAGAAAACCCTTTAGTTTAGTTTTGAAATCTTTTTTACAAGAACGTCAGTTTTAGTTCTAGTAAGAAGTTTCTTAAACATTTTGACTGACCTATCTTCAGCCGTGCGTGACTAAATATGCAGAAAGCTTTATATTAGACGGCATATCCAGCTTATAGATACTTTTTCAAAGTTCATCATTGAAACTATTACATACTACAGACGGAGCACAGTAAGTATTTCTGGGTCTTTGAAGACTCTAGTTGTTTTGTGGTTGTTATTAAGATTCGTATAATGCTGATAGATTGATTGTCAGCAAACTCACCAATAAAGCTGATCTGATCTGATGAATTGTGACGAGTTGCGTTGTTGCAGATGACGCGAGACGCGGACGTGTCGCTGTTCACGCTGATCACAATGTCGCGCCACTACATGACGTGCCTATGGAACAGCACGCAGTTCTGGATATGCAGCGTCTGCTTCATTGCACTGCTGCAGGTACTTAAATATTATAATTATGTTTTTCATAAATTTTGCGTTTTTGCCAGTGGCTTCGCATGCTATGGCAACTATAGCGGGTAGCGATTTAAGTAGTTGCCTTAACTCGTCACGCGACATGCGCCCAGACGCTGGCCGCAGAAAAATTTGGCGTCAAATGTCGCCCAATGACCGGTCCGGTCAAATAACGACACTTAACTTGATTTTTGTTTTTTAAGGCAATCGCGTGACGGGTTAACAATGCCAGTCCACCGAATATTGTTGTTCTGAATCCGGGTGGTTGTGTCTATTGTTTAAATGTTGATAAACTCCACGTAATATAAGAAAGATTTCTAGTGCGGAAGAAGCCTTAAAATACCAGTGTAAAAGGTAATGAGTTTATGCAGGATATGAGATATAGCATATTTTAATAGGATTTACTAGCTGTTGCCGGCGATATAGTTAGCGTTTTTTTTATTGTTTGACTTATTTCATTGCATAGAGCTCAAGCTAACGCCGATCGAAAAATCAAAACTGATGTAATTGTTTAGCTGTGTAAAGTTTAAACGTAACAAGCATACAATGCCGCGTCTGTAAATATGTAAGTAAAGAACCTAACTGCATGAAAAATCTGGAGGGACGGTAGTGCCCCCGCCAAGAAGAGCCAAATGGTTTAAGCACAAGGGCACTACCTACCTTTTCTCGAAGCGCTTCGTCGTTCTTTTGAACCCTTATAACTTGGGTTTGGATTATACCAAATAAACAAAACTCTCGGGATATATTGTCAATAGAGGACTTATATAATAACTTTACATATAAAGTTTTAATTGCATTGCTCTTATACTTTAGATTTTATTGATATCTAAAAACACTGATTTAGTCACTCACTCACTGATGATCATTAAAATTCCTAGGGTATTTCCTAATGTCCTAGAAAGCTGAAATTTTGTATGTACGCTAGTATTAGTACACAAACAAACAAAAAATTATAAAAATTGTAACTTTTATCCCCCAATCCCTTAAACTAGGGGATGGAAGTTTGTATGAGACCTCCGCAATTTTGACGCTAGAGGTCTGAAAATTTATATAGTTACTCCTTGCTATTATAAATAAATAAAAAATCGAATGTGCAAGAAATACAAAGCAAAAAACAAAAAAAAAATTGTCACAAGCAACTTACAAAAGGAAATTAAATCCCACCAAAAACATTTATTTTATTTTATTTATTTATTTATTCATTTACGAATATGGGTATACATTTACAGATCTCATTAGCTAACAATTATTGGTCTTTCACTATATTCAACCATAAGGCATGCAAAAAAAAAAGAAAGGGAAAAGACATTGTAATTAACATTAAAAATAATACTACATATCTAAAAATAGCAATAAATTAATACAAAATGTCAGGCTGTCATAATAATTTCTTAAAATTTCAAAATAATGTCAAGTCATAATAATAAAATAATAAAATGTCATACAATTATAATAAAATGTCATATCATATAAAAAAAAATGTAAATTTGGCAGACTTTTAGCAATTTTCCATATGCTTGTTCTCTAAGAACTCTCGAAGCAAATAATAGCATTTGACTACAAGCAGTTTTTGAAAACGCCTTTTAAATAGTTGTATATTTCCAATATTTTTTATATGTTTTGGTAGTTTATTATATATGTGTGGTGCAATATAAAAAAGCTTTTGTGCATCAAAGCCGTTTTACTTGCCACTACGCATAGCTTATCAACATTGCGAGGCCATGCTCTATGTTTAAATAATTCCATATTTTGCCTTACAAACAAGGCACACTCATAAATGTAAATGCAAGGCAAAGTAAGTAAATTGTTTTCTCTAAAGTAGGGCTTGCAACTTTCGGGCACTTTAATATTATATATAGTCCTAATGCATCGTTTCTGTACCTTAAACGCTAGATGGCAGTCAGTTGAGTTGCCTCACTATATGATACCATACCGCAAAGTCGATGTGACGATGCTATGATAAGCTGTTAACAGTGTAGTTGTATTTGCAATGTTTCTTAGCTTATACAGTCCATAGGCGTACTGACTTACTTTAGTACAAACATGCTCTATATGTGCTTTCCAGTTCAGTTTGTGATCTATTTTTAAACCTAGAAATTTAGTAACCTCGCTCTCTTCAAATGTATGACCATCATAATTAATGTCTAATTTATTTCGTTCTTTGTCTAAAATCTAATATTTTGGTTTTGTCTAAATTAATTTTTAAATTATTTATTTGTAACCATTGTATAATTAATGCAATAGAATTGTTAATGTCCGTTTCAAGAGATGTCAAAGATTTTTTTGTATAAAGTACAGTGCTATCATCAGCGAATAAAGTCATATTGTAATTAGTAATTAATGGGAGGTCATTTATATAAATAATGAAAAGTAAAGGCCCCAGCACACTACCCTGTGGGACTCCATATTTTACAGTTCTTAAATCGGATCTATAAACCAGTTCAGACTTCGTTACAAGACAGATTTTCGAAATTTCTGTGACTTGCTGTCTATTAGACAGGTATGATTTTAGAAGCTCATGAACGATACCTCTTATGCCGTAATGATAGACATTTTCATTCAATTTCATTCACACTGTCAATAACTAAATTTAAAATTTAAAAAACCCCCGACACAATATTCATTTGATACCCATATTGAACAATTTTAATTTGTGGAAATTTGTAATTTTCTGGTGGCGGCCATCTTGGATTTGAAATTTATCATAGTGTATAGTATTCTACTTGTCAAGCCCTTTCATTTGATACCCATATTGAGGGAGTTGTGAAAAAATATATAATCCGCCATTTTGTGGTGGCGGCCATCTTGGACCGATTTTTATCAAACGTAGCTAAAAACACTCCCGACTAATTCACCTTTCAAACAAAAAAAACAAAATTAAAATCGGTTCATCCGTTCGGGAGCTACGATGCCACAGACAGACAGACACACACACACACACACACACACACACACACACACACACACACACACACAGACACGTCAAACTTATAACACCCCGTCGTTTTTGCGTCGGGGGTTAAAAAGTTCTCAGATCTTATGTAGATCCAAGCTTCTAACTCTACACGCCCTACTTCTACAAAGCCTATATTCACAAACTCTACATGTTAGTCAAAATATGTGGCTTGGCCTTTTCGCTACATTCACATGGGCGTAAAAATTTATTGGTGAAAATTTATCCACTGTTCACTTTTCTGTTATACAATAGTTCTTTTAGTAACGAAATGGCCAAGCCACATATTTTGACTAACATGTAGAGTTTGTGAAGTTAGGTTAGTTAGAAGCTTGGCTCTACATGAGATCTGATAACTTTTTGACAGTGTGAGTCATATGGTCACGTCTTAGCAATATTTTACATGAAAATGTTTTTGGTGGGATAATATAATCCAAATTGCAGGTTTTCTAAATAAGGATCAATGAGAGTGCCACAGGATCAAAATAAGTGATATAAAAAGAACCGTATGGTACCGCCTATTATATGGTATCGTGCGTGTTGACAAACTACTATAGATTGCAAATCCGATGCGGCTCAGCAGCATTTTGGCAAATTTAATTTTATAGATAAAGCAACTATAATAGGCAGTGCTGAATTTATCGACGAGGTTGCTAATATTCAAGATAAATAACGGACAAGAGATAACCATATCTTTCTGAAGAACTCTACGAACAATGCTGCGCAATTCAGACGATGTATCAATATACGTTACTTTATTTCAATTACAGGTATTACCTACTAGTATTTTATCATAGGAGATAATTGCTGTCACAGTGTTGCAATACAGGTTTACTGTACTCTAAAGTATCAGAGTGCTAGGACAAATCCAGGAAAAACGCATACGCCTTGACCAGCTTCTTTGTGTAGTATCTGAGTGATTGTTTAAACCATATTTCATTGGCGACCTGCTCCTGTTAGCATCGTGCCAGAGTTGTAAGGTCCAAACCAAGATTAAGCTTTAACAACGACAAACATTTTGGCTCTCATGGATTAAACTAATAATTTAACTAATAATAAAGTTATGGTATCCAGATCTTCTAACCATCAAAACAGAACAATTAATGAGTGAACAAAGCTTAAGTCTTAAGATGCTAGGTCCCCGGGTTCTAAGAGTTCAGTACAAGATTTATTTTAAGTGGACGACCGTTATTAAGTTATGTGACTTCTCAAGTGAAGGGCGTTCCTCAAGGCTTCACCTTCGGTCCATTTTCGATTATTTGGATTTTAAACCATTGCATTGGCTTCCCATTAACGTAAACTTTTCAAATGGCATTGTTTAAATAAGAAAAGAGAAGCAGTTTGCCATTTTTACACCACAATGATGAAACCCCTTATTTACATTGCATGAAAAACACAAAGGCCTTCGACATTTACCAGAAATTTCAACTAAAGCAAATCAAATCATTGTGTGAATCATTCCAGCCATGCCTGCCAAAGCAAGTTTTACAAGCTCAGCATAATGGCATAAATAAAATGATTTTGTTGTTTAATAGTAAATTTTTGTGAATAGTGGAAATATTACTATTGTCCCATTGCACCCGTAACGATCATGAGATGTGGTCTCAGGTGGGGTCGCTGTGCGCGTTCTTGCCGCTGTCGCTGAGCGTGGGCGGCGCCGTGTGGAGTGGCGCGCTGTGCGTCGCGCCGCTCGCCGCAGCGCTCGCCTTCGCGCCGCTCGACACCGCGCTCATGCAGCGCGCGGCCACGCGCCCGCAGTTGCTCATGAACGCGAAGGTAAAGCTCTATTCTATACATATTATATCTCTGTGCGTGGCGCCGCTCGACACCGCGCTCATGCAGCGCGCGGCCACGCGCCCGCAGTTGCTCATGAACGCGAAGGTAAAGCTCTATTCTATACATATTATATCTCTGTGCGTGGCGCCGCTCGACACCGCGCTCATGCAGCGCGCGGCCACGCGCCCGCAGTTGCTCATGAACGCGAAGGTAAAGCTCTATTCTATACATATTATATCTCTGTGCGTGGCGCCGCTCGACACCGCGCTCATGCAGCGCGCGGCCACGCGCCCGCAGTTGCTCATGAACGCGAAGGTAAAGCTCTATTCTATACATATTATATCTCTGTGCGTGGCCCGCTCGACACCGCGCTCATGCAGCGCGCGGCCACGCGCCCGCAGTTGCTCATGAACGCGAAGGTAAAGCTCTATTCTATACATATTATATCTCTGTGCGTGGCGCCGCTCGACACCGCGCTCATGCAGCGCGCGGCCACGCGCCCGCAGTTGCTCATGAACGCGAAGGTAAAGCTCTATTCTATACATATTATATCTCTGTGCGTGGCGCCGCTCGACACCGCGCTCATGCAGCGCGCGTCCACGCGCCCGCAGTTGCTCATGAACGCGAAGGTAAAGCTCTATTCTATACATATTATATCTCTGTGCGTGGCGCCGCTCGACACCGCGCTCATGCAGCGCGCGGCCACGCGCCCGCAGTTGCTCATGAACGCGAAGGTAAAGCTCTATTCTATACATATTATATCTCTGTGCGTGGCGCCGCTCGACACCGCGCTCATGCAGCGCGCGGCCACGCGCCCGCAGTTGCTCATGAACGCGAAGGTAAAGCTCTATTCTATACATATTATATCTCTGTGCGTGGCCCGCTCGACACCGCGCTCATGCAGCGCGCGGCCACGCGCCCGCAGTTGCTCATGAACGCGAAGGTAAAGCTCTATTCTATACATATTATATCTCTGTGCGTGGCCCGCTCGACACCGCGCTCATGCAGCGCGCGGCCACGCGCCCGCAGTTGCTCATGAACGCGAAGGTAAAGCTCTATTCTATACATATTATATCTCTGTGCGTGGCCCGCTCGACACCGCGCTCATGCAGCGCGCGGCCACGCGCCCGCAGTTGCTCATGAACGCGAAGGTAAAGCTCTATTCTATACATATTATATCTCTGTGCGTGGCGCCGCTCGACACCATTGTAATATATTTTATGAGTGGTTTTTCTTTTTAAAGGGAGTATTGTAGGCACATTACAACTATTTCACCTCGATATCTTAGATGTACTTAACGATTTCAATTGTTTAACTCAATTGTGCTGAATATTATTTAATACTTTTACTTAGTCATATATTTCTGTTTACATGTGTGAATATGTTTATGCTGACGCATACTTAATATTATAATATAAATACTCTCGATATGATCAAATAAACAAGCATTCTGAACACGCAATCGTAGTTTTCACTTTGTCGGCCTCGATGGCGTAGTGGTCAGTGTAACCGACTGCCACGCCTGAGGTCGCGGGTTCGATTCTCGCGCAAGTCAAATATTTGTGTGCTTGAACATGGATATTTGTCTTGGTCTGGGTGTTTCTATGTATAACATGTATGTATTTACAAAAAAAAAAAAGTATATATACGTATGTTTATCCATTGTCTAGTACCCATAGTACAAGCTCTGCTTAGTTTGGGCTAGATGATGTTGTGTGTATGTAGTAGAATATTATTAGAATATTATTATTATTACATACATAAAACACAGTTGACACAAAACAAACATTTATAAAATTATGAGCCTTTGTGAGAGACTGGAGTTCTTACTAGGGAAACCCTTAGTGTCCGACCGAACTTTTGGTTTCGGCTTAGTTTGAGTTTCGGCTGCCATCCAGCCAAAACCGAAACTAAATTCAGTTTCGCGCTGCGATTGGAAATGTTCATGCAACTGACAATGTTATTTTGCCGTGACATAATCCTGTCAAAAGTTGTTAGTGTTTGCGCCGTGAAAATAGCTTTAGTTTCTTTTGTTTGTTGTGAAATTACAAGTGAAGATTAATTATGAATACTGATAATTATCAGTCCATTAAAATTAGTAATAGTTGTAGCTCAATTAAGCTTCTCACAGGTTTTTTTAGTTCGGGAGAAAACTCTTTTTATATTTATACCTCGAGTAGGTAGGTAGGTTGTACTTTTTAATTTTATTGTAGTTCATTAACAAGAATGCCATACAAAATTACCAAAACTTAGAAGATATTATTTTGTTCTTAAGATGACTCGATTGTTTGTTTTGTCTAGAAAATTATTTTATGTAATTCGTAAATGATAATATTAAAAATCAGTAGTACGTACATTTATTTTCAAAAAGACTCCTTATTTCAAAAGGACAAATAATTTATTTGAAATAGGGCCGAAAATATGTTTTCTCATTAATCATTAGACAGTTTTAATATCACTGACACTATGTAATTAAATTAAGATTTAAAAAAACTGTTATGTTTTCCCCATGAAAACATGACTTTATGTGGAATTTTCGGTTTCGACCGAAACTGAAACTAAAGCCGGAATTTGGTTTCGGTTTCGACCGTAAAATTTATTATCGGTCGGACACTACTATACTTTTCTGAGCGGTACGGTATAGCAAAGTCCCCATTTATAATACATACATACATACATACATAAATTCACGCCTGTTTCCCAGAGGAGTAGGCAGAGACTACGGATTGCCATTTGCTACGATCCTGACACACTTCTCTGGCTTCATTCACTTTCATAACATTCCTCATACACGCTTGCCGGTTTAAGGTGCTCTTAACCTGGTCTTTATCCGGAACGTCCCGATCTGATCAAGAAACGTTCGCCTAGGTCTTCCCCTTGCGACTGTTCCATTCACACTAGCCTTATAAACTTTCTTAGTCAGTCTGTTCTCGTCCATTCTGTCTACATGCCCAAACCAACTTAACATACCCTTTTCTATTCTCGTCACTATATCCACTTTTATGCCGCATCTCTCTCTAATCACACTATTCCTTATTCTATCTTTCAGAGTCGCACCACATATATTTCTCAGCGCTCTCATTTCTACAGCATTTATTCTGCTCTCATGCTTCTTTTGCCATACCCAACTTTCACTACCATGCATAAGTGTAGATACTAATAGTCCTCTATGAACAGCCAAACGTGCCTTTTTGGATACATTTCGACTGTTCATAAAAGCGCGTAGAGCGCCATTCACTTTATTGCCAGCAATCGTTCTCCTTTCAATATCTCCCTCATGTGTACCATCCTTTGTAAACAAAGTACCCAGATATACAAACTCTTTCACTTGCTCCACTTGTTCTCCATCAATCATAATATTGCACATCGTCATGCACTCCTCCCTTTCAAATACCATTACTTTCGTCTTGCTTACATTCATTTTCATTCCTTTACTCTCACAAGCATCATGCATAATAGTTACCATCGCCTGCAACTCTTCTGCCGATGACGCAAGTATTACTTGGTCGTCGGCATAAAGTAGACATTTGACAAGTAACTCATTCATTCTTAATCCCCATTCACAATCTTTTAAATCTTTCAAACAATTGTCCATGTATAGGTTAAACAGCCAGGGTGACGCTACACATCCTTGTCTAACACCTTTTTCGATGTTAAACCATTCTGTGTAAGTCCCATTTATCCTAACACAAGCTCTGGAATCGTCATAAAGAGATTTCAGAGCTCGTGTGAGGTTGCTATTCACTCCATACATGGACAAAACCGACCAAAGTTCATTCCTCACCACTTTATCATAAGCCTTTTCCAGATCCACGAATGCGCAATAGACCTTTTGACCTTTGGCCAAAACTTTCTCGGCTATGCTCCGTAAGGAAAAGACCTGATATGTACATCCCATACCCTTTCGAAATCCCGTTTGGGCATCCCATATTTTCTCGTCGGTTACTTTCACAATCCTTTCAATTAACAATTTCGCATACAATTTACCGACGACGCTGAGCAAGCTAATGCCTCTATAGCTTTGCAATCTTGCTGTGAGCCCTTTCCCTTGTATAAAGGTACTATGACGGCCTTGCACCAATCATTAGGTACACGGCCGGTATTCCAGCACAAGTTAAAAAGGCGGCACAACTGATTTACTATGAGACCCTGTCCAGCTGTCAGCATTTCAACTGTAATCCTATCATAACCACCAGCCTTTCCTAATTTCATGCTTTTCAATGCTTTCATTATTTCATATATACTAATAGGGCTTTCATCATTCCTATCATTATCATTCATTTCGAAACTTTGCCCTTGCCATTCCTCTTTTTCAAATAAACTTTCAAAATACTCCTTCCATCGATTCAGTACGCTCTTTTCTTCATTCAGTAAACTTCCATTCTTGTCTCTGATCGATTTCAGCTCTGTGGTTAGGGTTTTACCTCGAACCGACCGAATGGATTTCCAGAAAAACTTTGCGTTAGTCCGGAAATCTTCAGATAATCTTCCGTCAAACTCGTCTTTCATTTCCTCTTTTTTCCTTTTAATCACATCTTTCACTATCTTCTTCATTCTTATAAACTTATTCCTAGCTTCATTTACATCCTCATTCGTTGCTTCTTGTATTCTTTCATTGGCTCTGACAGATAGCCAGTCCAACCATGCGTGCTTCTTCTCACGTACTACCCCTTGCACATCTTTATCCCACCACGCATTCTTAGATTTTATCATTTTCCTCCTCTTGCTCACACCGCACACTTCTGACGCTACAACAACCACTTCATACTTAAATGACTGCCATAATGCTTCTATATCCTCAATGTCACTAAATCTTTCAAATCTTTCCCTCAATTTATTGTTATACTCGTCTTTCAATACTTCATCTTGCAAATTTTTTTACTTTTATTCGTTCTTGGGCACTTGTTCGGGTAGGTATATGGTGTCGTCATCCTTTGAAGAGGCCCCGTATCCGGCTCATAACTAAAAAATGGTCGGTATGGACACCAATACCTCTATATACCCGAGTGTCTAAGACATCCTTTCTCAATCTTTCATCCACTACAACGAAGTCAATCATACTACTTCTCACATTCTTTGCTTCCCTTGTATACTGGTGGATTCTTTTGTGGGCAAACATAGTGTTTGTCACACAAAGACTCCACTCCAAACACAGCTCAAGCAACCTTTTTCCATTCTCATTCACACTTTCGTCTCCATACTTGCCTAAAACCCTTTCGTATTCCTCACGCTTTACTCCCACCCAACATTGAAATCCCCTAACATTATCAACCTCTCGTGTTCCTTGCATTTCCTCAGGACATCTCTTAAACCCTCCCAAAAATCTTCTCTTTCTTCCCGTGCACTCTGAGACATACCCGTTGCCATGTTTACGGGTGCATAGACCCCTACCATGAACACACGAGTAATCCCCACTTTCATTCTCATCCATAGTAACCTAGCATTCACATATTCAAATTCTTTTACGCACTCATTCATTCTAGTAGACAACATAACACCAACTCCCTGACAGGCTCTGGTATTGGTAGGCACGCCGGACCAATACGCCGTGTAGGGTCCATGCCTAGTGGTGTTACAGCCTTTCCTTTTCGTCTCATTCACGCACAGGACATCAATCTTTCTCTCATTCATCATCTGACATACTTCATTCAATTTTCCATCCATCCCTCCTCCGACATTCAATTTAGCAAAACGGCTTTCCGTAGGCCACTTTTCGCCCTCGCGAGAAACGAGACGTGACGGGTGGCGGACCGCGTCGCCGCCATGCGGATAATTATTATCAGTAAGATCCATACGCGTTCCCACGATTGATAGGGAAAATACTGTCCACCTCCGCAGAGCCCTTTACCGAGGTAAGGTGGATCCATCCTGTGCCCTGTGACCACCAACACAGGCACCCTCCGTTCAAGACCAGCTTACCCTCTGGCCACGAATCCATCAGCACGGGTCGGTTAACACCTTGGATCGGGGTTTATTTTCGGGTCTGCTCCCTGAAATTTGGTTTGACTTCGGAGTTTTCCTTCTCCTAGACAGGTTTCAAGCCAATGCTAACGAGGCCCATCTCCCCGGGTATGATTTCGGAGTTTTCCTTCTCCTAGACAGGTTTCAAGCCAATGCTAACGAAGCCCTATCTCCCCGGGTATGATTTCGGAGTTTTCCTTCTCCTAGACAGGTTGCAAACCAATGCTAACGAGGCCCATCTCCCCCATTTATAATAGAGACTAGAGTATTTCGCGTGGTTGCGGGAAGCGGTGTTCAGCGAGGGGGAAGGAATCGAAGATCATTTAAGATTCGGATTCAGAGAACCTTGATAACCCCCGAAGCCAAAAATTAAGCGCCCTAGGACCATTGGGGGTCACCGATGACCCCTGGTGACATTGAAAATGACCTTTTCTGAAAATATCTCGTCTATCTCTATGACATTTGTTCGAACAACCCCGCCTATCTCTAACCGTTTCGGAGATATTAGAGGTCAAAGTTTGTATGGCGGCCATGTTTTTTGTCGGCCCCCCTAAAAGTTGCCAGAGTTTTAGGAAGATTTTGTTAGAGAACGACTCACGTAGATATCACCGTTGCCGAGATCCGATGGGGTACCACCACCAAGAGCTGACCTTCCGAAGGTCAAGCATTTTTCCCGGGACGTCTGAACGATTCTCTATACGACCCTATATTTACATTTTTCCTACGACTCCCCCCTGTATGATTTCTATTTCTCTAAGTGAGTGACTCAGTGGTAATTTAAGTTTATATAATATAAATTTCCAAATCCCTGTAGGGTAGGCTATAGAGTGGCGATCCTTTTCCATTCAGCAATGTCAAGAAGTACCGCCGCCCTACATCCGTTCACGGTTTGCGTCGTGAAATCCCCTAGTGTTGTATGCTAGCGATAAGTAAGAAGATAAGATACCAAGCTCCTCAAAAGAAGGTATTCTGTCAGGGTCACTGCCATCATTACCCCTTGTACTGTCTCTTTTGAAAGGTTATCATGCGATTTATGTCCTTGGTAACCATGGTAACTGCTTTTTGCTCTTACAACTAAGAGCTCGTAGGCTACGGTGGTAATCGTTTCTTACTTTAAGGAGAGCTGTATGCTTGTTTGGCACCTTGACAGTTTATACCATCGAATTGAATTCACTGTTTGTCCAAATGTACTTAGTCCAAGATAAGGAATATTTTCATAATATCAGCTCTGTATATCAACTGTTCCACTGCTGGGCACGGGCCTCTTATCAGTTTGAAAAGGGTGAGGCTATATAGTTCACCACACTGGCTTAGTGCCGGTCGGCAAAATATGAAATATATTTATTCAAAAACAAAAAAAGAACCCAGGACCGAAATTTTCCTGGCGGGTTTTCCGGCAGCGGCACACTGGCGGCTAGACACAAAAGGTTTTCAATTATGTCTGGCATTCCAACAATTAACATGTCAATACGCTTGTGTTATTACACTTACTTATTAATAGACATTACACCAAACTTTTAGTTCCCTCTGAAGTTACTTCATGTAGCGTCGCAATGCCAAAAAACCAGGCATATGGGGTAAACGCGAGGTGCAGGAGAGGTGTAACTGCAGAAACTATAACAACTTCAGAGCGAACACGAAGTATGATACAAGACGTATCTAATAATATTGTATTCAATAGATGGCGATATTCGTCTTTTGGTGCTACGCCCTCAAGTTTCTACCGGCGGCCTTATCGATACTAGTTCTGTATGGACTCACGCTGCGAAGCTTCTGCGAGCAAATAGCGGTAGCGACTAACGCCACTGCCTGCTGGACGGTATACCCTGTGAACGTGGGCGCGTTCAACAAGACTCATGACCTGTCGCTGAGGAGTTTCCATGGCTGGGGAGACGACTTCTACGATGGTTTCTACCTGGCGCAACATATCACTTTGGCTCTGATTACTTCGCATTTAAGTAAGTAGAAATTGTAACACTTGATGCTTTAGGTCGAGTTGTATCAAATAACAAATTGTTGAAATTGACACTGCCTCGGTGGCGCTGCGATAGTATATTACAAATACTTTAGTTGCTTTTTATTAATTGAGGATCTCTTATCGGCGCTGGAACAAGGTTTTAGGATGGTTCGAGATCCATATATGGCACCCCTTTTACACGCATCTTCTTTTTTTTACTACCGTGTCGCCTAAAGTTTCTGAGGCTTGGTTTCCGATGCGGCTGCTCGTTCGTCCTATAGTTCGCACTGTCTCTTATAAAACTATAACAAGACTGGTTTATATTTTGCCATGTTATAAGTCCTAATAGAGATCCAGCTTATTGTGGTCTGCCAGGCACAATTCTAGATTCTGTGGTGAGAATTTCATAACAGGAAACTCAATAACTCTACTCGATCCGGGAAGTTATTAGGTTTTCTGTTAAAAAATCTCAATACAAGCCCGGAGTTAGGAAGTTGGCGGTGTTAGACACCCCCGTGCCTCGGAAAGCTCGTAAAGCCGTTGGTCCTGCGCCTGATCTCTCTCCGATCGTGTCGGATTATCCGTCCCATCGGATCGTGAGGGTTAGGGAACAGAGAGTGCACTTGTGTTTGCGCACATACTTGTGCACTATAATATCTCTTGCGCAGATGGCCAGTCTCCGTTAAGATTGGCCGCGGTGACCGAAATTCGGTCTGGAGGATATTAATATTATTATTATTTTTTATTACCGCTGCGCCACCGAGCATATTTTATATAAATGAGCCTTAGTCTTCTTAAGTAATATTATCTGTATTTGTTTTCAGTTGTGATATCACTGTCATTTGTTCATCGACAATCTTCTATATGGCAGAAGTGCTTTTGGACAAACAAAGTGTGGTCCGTCACCGTACTCATTTTGTAAGTATTTCATTATTTTATAACTGATTTTAATAGCTTATGATTATTCTATTGACCACTTTATTCTGGTTCCAAATTATACAATAGATACTACACAAAAAAAATTACCTCAATATTTTCAGATATGTAAAGGATATAATTACTGCTACTATAAGCTATGTTTTATATGACCTAAGTCACAGTCCAACATCACCTAAAGAAAAAGACAAGTATTAGACAATTATACCCATTTCATATAAAAGCTCTAGATTTCTGTCGGGTTATTTATGTTCAAGAGAACTGACAAAAATTTTAAGTCCATATTATTTATAAATAAATAATGAATAAAATTTTAAAGGTCGACGTTACTCATACGTACTCGTAATTTTTTTAATACATCTTAGGTCTAACCCGCGGCTTCGTTTTGATCTAGATTTTGTCCATAAATTTCTATCTCTCGGGAACAGTACATTTTTCTGGATGATGATCGGTCGAGTAGTTAAGGCTTGAAAGCGTAACAAACAAACTCACATTCATATTTATAATATTAGTTAGGATTATTCTCTACTTATATAATAATAATAATAATATTTTATCACATACACACAACACCATCTAGCCCAAACAAAGCAGAGCTTGTATTATTGGTTCTAGACGATGGATAAACATACATATATAAATTTTTTTGTAAATGCCTACGTATTATACGGAAACACCCAGACCAAGACAAACATCTCTGTTTATGCACACAAATGTTTGACTTGTGCGGGAATCGAACTCGCGATATCAGGCATGGCAGTCGGTTACACTAAATGTATACTTACAGTTATTTTATCAAATGTATTGTATTATTTGTCCTGCAGGATGTTAGTGCAGTCGGCGTTCAGCGCGATCATGCTGAGCAATAGATACGGTTACTGCGAGAAGTGGGACATGTGCTCGCTGCAGTACACCGTGCCGCTACCTCTGGGCGTGGCCTACGCCGGCTCACTGCTCTTTGTGTTCGCACTCAACGAGTTTATCAAGTGGCAGGAGATCAAGTAAGTGATGTTTTCACTGCACGGATGACGTAGTGGGTTCAGAGGTCGCTTTACCGCCGCCACTGAACCCAGTGTTATGGGTTTAATCACCACACAGAAAAGTCTGTGTGATCCACAAATGGTTGGTGAGTTTGAGTATTCAAATTCATTTTTTTATTGGTTCCTTAATGTAGTGGATAATAGATGATAGACTTAGGGCTATGTATCAATAATGGACCCTGTCGGGCATAGAATACTTGTTTTATAAGAAGAGAAGATATTATATTCTTTCTTGTTTGAATGTTCGTAAAGTACCTATCCTGCGACACAGGAATGATACCTGAAGTTGTAAAAATAATATAAACAGATAATCGCCTATTCCTTGTACATGTTTCTGAAAGGCTAATCGATAACAGGTCGAAATACTCTAATACTCATGTTAAATAATCGGATCGGCATTTGCTAATTCAGTCAGCCAATCTGTTAACACGTTCCCTGTCCCAAACAAAAAAGTAAAATTGAGCCGCAAGTCCAATAGCTTTTTTACAAAATACTGTTTTTATGTTGTCAGAAGAAAACAGAACTAAATAAAAAATTATAAAAAATAAATCGGAAGTAGGTATTATTACCCTGAAACACATATGGCTCAGGAGCGTAGAGAGACATTTTTATTCCTGCACGTTCATGAACCATATGTGGTTCAAGGAAGTTTTAATTTTTTACGAGTTTTTATCAAGATTTATTGATTGTTTACAATTTATTTATACAATTTATGTATCGTTTACAATGTTTACAAACGTACAATAATGATATTACCATAGATATTACATATCTACAAACGTCAGTGACAAAGATTTTTTCACTGTAATCAGTGACATCAAAAAATCTTTTGACAGTTGCTGTCTAATCAGTGCCGTCGTTGTTTTGAATTTATTTATGTGTGTTTTTTCGTTGAAAATGCCCCGAAAACTTACTACTGAGGAATTGCGACATATACTGGAAGAAAGTGACTTCGAATTGAGCAATAGCGACACGGATTCGGGCGGCAAAAATAGCGATGTACAAGACGAGCCGGATTATGACGATTCGGATGGTGGTATGCAGGAACCAATTATTTTTGCTGATGATGAGGTAGATGATCCTGACTTTGATCCAGGTGAGATTTCCCATTCAAATATTGATACGGAGGCGTTTTATGGTGACAACGGTAGAGACTCACCTGAAGGTTCGCCGGATACCGTTACAAATCTGCCCCAACCGGGAACGAGCAGAATATTGCAGCCAAACAGAGCCAGAAGGTGGGCAGCTAGTGAGGTAATGCGCCTTTCTCCGCAGGAAATAAATAAAATTGATGAAGAAAATGGTTGGAAGCAGGAAATACTATCATATTCACGTTATCCTTATAACGCAAGCCCAACTCTTCATATCCAAGGAGAACAATCTGTTGTATCGATTTATCGACAAATATTGACCGATGAGATCTTAGATCTTATGGTCTCTCAAACAAATTTATATGCAATGCAAATGAAACAAAACGCTAATATGCCAATGCATAGCCGCATGAATCGGTGGACAAACGTTACACAGGAAGAAATGTTGAAGTTTATCGGCTTGTACATGTTGATGGGTATTGTGAAATTTCCCACATTGGAATCGCATTGGAAACTAGACGCGATTTACTACCATCCAATATTTCACAATGTAAATATGTCGTATAATCGCTTTTCATCTATATTGCGGTGTTGGCACTTTGTCGACAATGAAGCTCCCAGAGATTCGCAGGAACGTCTATACAAAATAAAGCCACTATTGGACCTTGTCATCAACAACTGGAAGAGTTTACATACACCTGGTGAATGTGTTGTCATTGACGAATCAATGATGCCGTTTAGAGGAAGGATATCTTTTCGTCAATACAACCCATCAAAAGCTCACAAATATGGCTTGAAAATTTATAAGCTGTGCACAGAAGAAGGATTTGTCTGGAACTATGTCATTTACATAGGGCGCGATCCCGAAATTGCTGATCTTGATAAGCCGGGTAGTGTCGTAGTTCAGTTATGCGATGGTCTTTTAGACGCTGGACGAGTTATTGTGTGTGACAACTTCTACAACAGTGTAGGACTAGCAAAATATTTACTGCAGCGGAAGACAGACTTATGCGGCACTCTGCGAGTAAATAGGGTTGACCTTCCATGGGCAATTAAAATAAAAAAAATGGGCCCCAAAAAAGGTGAATTAGTTGCTCGTCAGAAAGACAATGTAACAGTGATGAAATGGAGAGACAAACGTGACGTCGCAATGATATCTACATGCCACGACGCTAGCATGCAAATGTCTTCTGGGTACCGCCCAATGTCGAAGCCGAAAGCAGTGCTCTTCTACAATGACAGAAAGAAGGGGATAGATCTATCAGACCAGCTTTCAAGCTATTACGACCCCAAAAGAAAATCTCTAGCCTGGTATAAGAAGATTGCTCTGGATGTTTTGATTTGTGCGTCGGTTACAAACGCCACGCTATTGTATCATAAACTACACCCAACTGCAAACAGAAAATCTCGCAAAACCATATTACAAGCGCAGCAAGAAATTATCAGGGAGTTCTTGCAATTGGACAGTTCATCACATACGAGTGCCAATACACTGACTAATAGTCCAAGACCGTCTACTAGTTCGATCATAAGTCAACATTTTCTCTCAAAAATTCAGCGAAAAGAGGATAATAAAATTATCCGAAAACGATGTAATGGATGCTACGACAACTTGCGAAAAGATGGTGCAAGCTGGGAAATTGCTGCTAAACAAGTAAAACGAGTAGATACCGAGTGTTTGGAATGCAAAAAGACCTTTTGTTTGCCATGTTTCAAAAGCAAACATAATTAGGAACAGTTTTGAAATAATTGTGATTTGATAAATAATAAAAAATATTTTTCGGTACGTTTTGGCGTTTTTCTTTACCATATGATCGACTTGGCACGTCCCATGCAAATTAAGTACAGTACCAGCGCGTCCCGTGGAAATATTCGCTATTGAATTTGTATATGTTCCCTGACACACATATGGCTCAGGAACTTATTAGTGCTTTCTAAGCGCAAGTTTCCTGAGCCATATGTGGTTCAGTGGACTGGGAACGTGTTAACTTATTTTTGTGGGCAGATACCGGGGGTTAATATCTCTTTTATATTTTGAATAAAGTAAGCTATTATCCAATTTCGCTCGTGGCATATATATCCCTTAGCTTTGCAACCGATCATAAGGTCCCAGCTTCGATGTCTAATTCGGGACGTATTACAAGGTTTGCCACAAAAAAATTCTCAGTAGGTACCAAAATGGAATCTGGCAATGTGCCCGGTTAATGTAAATGGTCATCATTACGTGGGACTTCGAAAATAATTCACAAAATGTGGGTCCAATAGTCTTCAGCCTTCCCCTTGCTGCTGCCATCTAATCACTGTAATTTCTATGTATTAACCAATAACTTGTTTGTTGTCAGAGCGGACTCACGCAATCAGCGGCGCGCGCGCTTGGACTTCGGTACCAAACTGGGAATGAATTCTCCGTTCTAGCCATGTCTAGTCAATTGTAAGCTTTACTAATGATACTGTACTGTAACTGTAACTGTGGATATATTGTAACGAACGCCGCCGGGCGCTATACTATACTACTTGTAAGAGAAATGTGACATGTACTTAGTACTTATTTTGTACTTACTTTATTTATATGGTTATATGATGATGTTTTGATGGTTTTTGAATAAATTTTCTTTAATAATTTCGTTTGATTTCTTTATAACGACTTTGTCTTATATAAGTATTTCTTTATTTTTTTGAATTGCATGAAACTTTTAGTTGGTTTTAGATATTATACGTAGCATTCCTAAATACCATAAAAAGGTTAAGAGGCAATGCAGGCACCGGTTAGACCATATGAATGTACTCCTCTGTTTCCGCACTGAATAATGATACCAGAGCAAAAAGTTGGATATAACCTGTATCTACCAAAGCCATGACACTGTTTACTTTTTTAAAGTCATTTATTATACATAAATGACTTTAAAAAAAGGAAAACAACATTTTAGAATGTTAGTTGTCCTTACAAACCAACAAATCTTTTGGAGGAGACTGCACGGGGAATACGAACGAGATTATGAAATTCTCATAGTCCGAACTAGTGCAGTTATCTCTTTTACACATTGATATTCATTAGATTTGATAAAACTTTCATGTAAATGTCTAATGACCGTATTTCCTCTGATAGGTTTATTTATACTTCGGCATTGTAGGACTTATGTATTTGTACTAAGTAATTTGGAAAAGAGATGTGTGCGAAGATATTTTATAAAACACTACAAACGCTATTAGCTGTTGTACCAGTTTGTATAAGCAAGTCACAAGTATCATTCAACTTTGATAAACTTTCGAGTCAGTCACCTTTGTTCTCGCTAACCTTGTATATAATGGATTGAAGGAATACAGAAAACAGATAAACAAATTGAAAACAAATATTTTTATTTAAAACTAAATTATGTTAAATTTTGTGATGCTTATCAAATGTTTGCAGTCAGTAATTTGTTACACCAATACCTTTGTTCACACGGAAGTCAACTAAGTATACAAGTTTCACTATCATTATTCCTCGAATTCTCCACGTTATTGCTATATTTATATTTAATGGTGGCAACCTTGTAACTTGAAGAAACTAATCTTTATGTGGAACATCTAAGTCCGCGCCCAACTCATACGGCGAGCCATCGACACTATATAGATAGAATACATAATTTAATTCTTTTTTTATGGTTAATAACATTATTTTATATCTTCAATTATTACTACATTAAGGTTAGTCGGTAAACGCTTGTACTTAATAGGTACGTAAATAATGTTCCTATCACTAGGAGTCATCTGGTAAATCTAATATTTGTTGAACGAACGACGCGACGTCCGTCTCCTTCTGACTGTGCTCCAGACAGAACGGGTGCGTCAGTAGCGCGTCGTAGTTCGGTCTCTGCTTGTAATCTTTCTGAAGACATTTCACTATCAGGTCCTCGAACTCTGTGGAGAAGGCGCCGCCAGGGAGCCGCGGCGGGTCGTCCTTGACCACCTGCTTCAACTGTTCGAAGGGCGTGCCCCACGTGTTGTAGGGGAACGTTCCAGTCGCCAGCTCGATCATAGAGATGCCGAGCGACCACACATCACTGCGGATGTCGTACTGCCCGGGATTACCACTGGGATCGATCCTCTCCGGCGCCATATACGGCTTACATCCAGCATCGATAGTCTTAGCGACAGAATCCACTAAGTACCCGGAGATACCGAAGTCACACATTTTGACTTCACCTTTCCTATTGATCAAAATATTCGACGGTTTCACATCTCTGTGGATCACTCTGAGCTTAGAGTATAAATAGTGGAGAGCGCTGACGACGGAGAAAACGATTTTGCCGAGGATGTTCTCTGGGATGGTGCGATTGTTCTTGTACACCTTTGTGTAAAACTTGTCGAGGCTCATGTCCATCACCTCCATGCAGATCCAGACGTCCCCTTCGCGGAACATAGCGCCGTAAAAGTGTACCGTGTAGGGGCACGCGCTCGCTCGCATTGACACGTCCAAATCCATTAGCAGACGTTTTAGCTCCAACGATTGACTGTTGAATGATGCTGTGATTCTCTGGAATATATAGAAAATATTAATTGGCAGTGGATAAATCGTTTGATTTCAGACTTATGTAGGTTGACAATAACATCGAGAAAATGTAAAACTGTTCTTTATTGGAATGAGTACCATGCACTAAAATATACATACTGGTAGGTAATAAATAAAAAAGTAGGTATAGGTTGTGACGTCACGTATTTGCGGTTAGCCATCACCTACAGATGGCAGCTTTAGCAGTGCAAAGCATTGTATCTATAAACTAGGTCAGTTCTAAGAACTGGGATTTACTAATATCCAATTGCATAGTTTGTAAAAAAATCTTTGTCATATTTATAAAAACCACACCAAATTATATATTTTCAATTATTGGTGGTGAGCCCAAAATTAAAGGCTATGTAATATGACTATGTATAATGTCTATAAAATCAATTTGTGTATCGAAATAATAATACGTATTCATAATAAAAATAGCAGTCAGTGCAAAATGTGGTTAGCATACCATAGCAAAATATTAAAAATAAAAAACACACATTAATTTTTTGGCAGTTCTTTACAAGTTTCTATAAAGTGTAGTTTTAATTTTAAAACTAGCAATGATACTGAAGTCGCATTAACATGAGGCAACTTTCTTGCATCAAGTGCTATTGCCCAGTAAGACCGAGATAGCATAATACTTGCTTTAAGAGACTAACATTATGTTAATGGACCTTTAAACGTCTCCCAGTATAATTGCGGCCTCGATAGCGTAGTGATTAGCGTAACCGACTGCCACGCCTGAGATCGCGGGTTCGATTCCCGCAGAAATCAAATATTTGTGCGCATAAACATGGATGTTTGTCTTGGCCTGGGTGTTTCATATGTATGTATTTACAAGAATAAGTATATATGTATGTTTATCCATTGTCTAGTACCCATAGTACTTGCTCTGCTTAGTTTGGGCTAGATGGTGTTGTGTGGATTTAAGATCTATAAAATAGATAACTGTGCAGCAAAATGACGATGTGGCAACCAAATTCTAAAGTTTGCAGCAATAACAATTAAACAATAGTCTAAAGCTTCAAAGGTTAAGATCAACCTTGGACACTGAACTACAATTTTAGGTAATTTTTATTGTGTATCAACTTAACAAAACCCTTAGAATTTACATACATCCTGATAATGACAGGATGTATGTAAATTGGTGTCCCAAAAGTCAGCACCCAACAAATTTATTATTTATTATGGATATAAATTATATAACTGAACACATATAACTTAAACAAAACATGATTGCTAACCATTCAAATAATAGCCTAATAAGCAGTAGTCTGAAACTGTAAGCAGTGTTCTTTACCCCGGCTCCTGATGAGTAGCAGCTTTGTCTCTTGCGAATGCAATTTGTAAAAAATTTAATAGATGAATATACAATATGGATTTGGTACAATGTACATTAGTTAATGCTAGAATAACAATATCCTATTCTTTTTTGTGTTCATGCAAGCCTAGTGGGAAATTGTTGGACTGTCACATAGATGTCTCGAGTTTGATCTCAACACTTCTTTGACATATTTAATTATTGATTAAACAGGGAAGAAAAGATTGTGTGCAAAACTGCATGTCTATGAACACAAGATAATGTTTTTGAAGATATGTGAAGTATGCCAATCTGCACTGGGCCAGCCTGGTTAACTATGGCCTAATGCTTCGCACACTGAGAAGAGGACTGTGTCCAGCAGTGGGACAATTTAATACACGGCTAATATGTTATTGTATAAATATTATTGATTAGTATCTTGATAACGGAGGACCACAGCTCACTCATTCCTAAGTTAATTCTTGTGCAGGATTCAGAACAAGTGTTTTACCAATATGTGGTGGCTGTTGTATCAGTAACTGAATAAGAGTGAAGCCTCTCATTCATCATATTTTATTACAATAAATCAGCCACATGCATTTTTATCTAACTTTTAATTGCCTCTCTGTTCTTGGCATATGTTGGTGGTGGCTACATTAATACATGGATAATTATATCTAAACACTAATGAAATACTTATTACTTTTTGAAAACAATTATCACACACATCTTTACAAACATCGGGGGTAAGCTAGGTTGTTTTAAGGAGTAAGTAAACCTTTGAATAATTTCATGTCAGGCAGTATGTTGTTATTCAAAGCAGCTCAGCGTTTAAAAGTAGGTGATAACAATTAGCAAAATGTCCAGTAGACATCATAATTCTAAGTAACTCAACCTTTTTTATGTGGGACCTATAAAATTGGTGTTATTGATGTTTACGTACTGACAGTACTTACGTACTGATGTTTGTATATATTCTTAACTAATATAAATATTGTCTGAGTATTTTGGCTAGTACATTAATGGTTTCACTAGGAGCACTGTGTATTAACCGATATTAGTCTTCAAACATAAATATTATTAATGATCATATTATTGTTTACAGCCACCTGGTGACCGTAGGAGTTGCTCAATGTCTTAAGAGTTTTACCATAAGTTTTAAGGTGTAGATCCTTACCTTCACAGCCATGGTAGTATTACTGGGGATGTGCTTCATCTTCTCCACAATGCCGTAGGCTCCACGGCCCAGATCACAGATCTTGACCAGATCATCCGCGTGGACAGTAAATGTTTTATCATCAACTGTTATTGTGGTCTGCTTGTCCAAATTTCCAGGTGGTTGTCTGTTCAACATTTAAATATTTATATACTTAATAAAAAGTATGTTGACAAATAATAACCTTAAATTAACTATATCATTATCGTAATTTTAAACTGATAGTAGAAACAATGTTTTTAAAGTTTGCAGTTTAACTTTTATATAAGTATACCTACATTGAATATGTTTTCATGAGAAACACTATGAAATAACTTGTGTGGCAAACTTCTATAACCAAATATAGAATACAGAATTATCAATTTACAAAAAATCGTCGCTGCAATTTAACTTCAGTATAAAAATAGTACAGAAATCCGAGCTGGTGTATAGCGATGGTTCGTGATAGTTAATACTTACACGACCTGCTCCTCTGGAGGTTTAAAGTTAAAGCCTGGTGGTGGCGGTTTTCTCCGGCCCGACATCTCACAAACGTCTCACTCAAACTCGATAGCAAACCTCGAATCCAAAACTACTTTACCAAATTCCCACCTTGGTACCCTTCAAAACGAATCGTTCACTTATTAGTAGAAAATATAAGTTACGTATCCAAATTACACAAACATGTTTCAAAGCAACATTAAATGCATTCGTTGTACTTGTTTATCAAGAATATTACAATATTTTCAATTATATCCAAAACTGTAACACTGTGGGAAGGCAGCTAGTTTTTGACATTTGAAATATAATGTTGCCATAATAAATTGAGCAAATAATGCCATTATATACGGACATTCTCGGTTAACTAAAATTTTATATTACTCTTCTTATTCAAACTTCCTACGAGTTCTTTATATTAATACCAATTTATTTCTGTTCAGAATCTCAATTAATCACACCTATTTTTACTATGAGCACCGCGCTAACATCTTCCCACACCTATTATTATTTTAAAAAATGACACGTCTAATATAAAATAAGAATAACACTGGGCAAGTTTATGCGATATACATTTATAATACCCTACGTACACATGATTCATACAAATAAATATAAATATTAAATTTGTGTTTTCAAAGTACCACCAAAAAAAATGGCCCTTTGATTATTATTAATAAGTGTTGTTTCTTTGACCTTTCTTTGATATATTTTTAAAGATCGACGATCTTAGCTATTAGGCAAGTTTAAGGGCCAATACACCTTGTAGGTGAATACTTATCATGCAACCGATTACTACGCGAATCCAAACACGGTAGCTAAGTACAGTATATTTTCCTACAAATGATAGACACATATAAAGAAAGGCCCAGTATGACTAAATAAATAAATTTGATAAGATAATTTTATAACTAATTTCACCGTAATAAATAACATACAAAATAGAATTCACATTCAGTAATATTAAGTGGATACATTATACGTATGCTGTACGGGTTCCCAAATCAGTTGAAAAGACTACGATCATCATCAAACAACATTCGTCGCCATACGATCCTAAAGATACTTCGCGCAGAGGAGAAATAAATGACATATACGCATTTTTTGTTTAATAGTACCTACTACTATTAATAGTAAGTTGGGGTAGGCAATCCGATTGACCTGGGGGTGGTGGGCTTTGTGGGCCTGCCCGCCATCCGTTCAGCACCAGGTCCGAGAGGCGGCGTGCGTGTTCCCACGCGCGCCTCTGTTTCTAGTCTGTCTCCTCTCTAGGGGGAGACAGTAGGGTATTTATAGAAGTGAGTCCTTTGGGTAGGTCTCTTCGCGTAGTGGCCTGCCGTTTCATACGGCAGGCCGTAACCTCGGCGGGGTCGCGACCGCATGCGAAAGCGATTCGCGCGTCCCCGTCGATAGTGGTTTTGTCGAGGAACACCGTGGTAGGTTTAGTCGGTATTCCGGGAGGTACTTCATTATTATTCCATCTTTCTTTTAACCCGGCGAGTCCGACATAATCCCTCCGCCCGCCCCCGCGGAGGGATATATGCGTCATTGCATTCCCCCACGTAAAAAAAAAAAGGCAATCCGAGAGTGACTGGTAGGTTTTGGGTAGGTTCCCTAATGTGCAATCATTATAAAACAGTAAAATTGATGAGATTATTTTAAATTAAGTTCAGCTTTCTTTCTTTTTTGTAATTTAAATGTTAAAGTTTGTAAATTAAATAAAAAAAGTTGACAAAAGAATTGCCACCTTAGCATGAGCTGCATAAACGACTCGATGTGATTTGTATGGCTGCAATTATACTCGTCTTATACAGGTCATGTTCATACCGAATATTATTTCACTTATCAGCTTATTTTAAAGTGAGATTAATAACAAAACCATGTCTGGCACTATGTCTAATGTTAAGTCGCTCAGCAGGTATGGGGTCACTACGGAATTAAATTACTTGCTTAGAATGTCATGATATCGTAAGCAATATAGTAAAAATTGCCTAAGTCGCAAATTATATATTATTCAAAAATTCTGCTAATTTCAGTTACATCAAAAGCAAAGTAAGAAAAGTAGTTTTAAAAAGCGAACGTCCTTTGGTAATGTCATTGATTTTCTGTGTTCTGAACAGTTGGCTTCGTTATAATATATAATGAGATTATCTTCGAATGAGTTTGAATAAAAGCAAAAGGGGTCTGTCAGAAACAAAGGCAATGGGAATGAGTATATTTAGCTTGCTCTACCCCACCGCGAAGAAATAATAACTGGTGTGAGTACGTATATAAATAAGAAAAATTCAATCCCTGTTGACATAGTCCTGGGTGACAGCTGCTACAAACACATTATCTATACTTTTAATTAGTTAGTGAAACAATTCAAAAAAATTTGGCGTGGTAATAGGTTGAAAACTGGAGAAAGGTAAATCATGCCAGTTTAAATATATATGTAATACGAGCTGTTGACGGTAATAATTGAAATGATTGCATACACAATGCGAAACTTTGCATGTGCAAACACAGTGCACAACCACCATCGCAAATCGATTGATTTGCAAAGTTAATATATGTCACCACCCGCAGCTCCTAAATGGGTGACCGATGCTAAAAAAATGTTTGTACCCACTTGTACTACTAAACAGTTCTATGGTAGAACTAATGAGAAAATTTTTCGTCAATAGTTCTTCACGATACTAGGTGTTACAAAATAGTAGAACTAATGGGAGTCTTTATTCCCACTTGTTCTATTCCTCAGTCCTATGGTAGAACTAATGGGAGTTTTGGTTCTCACTACTATAACGTCAGTGCAGAACATTCGGACTCGGAAGTGGTAGGTTGTGTTAGATTCTCTTTTGTAAACCCACCCAGAAAAAGGAGCCCCGCTAAGCGGGGCTCCGTCCAAAACTACCATTAGTACTACTATAGAACTGAGGAATAGAACAAGTAGAACAAGTGGGAATAAAGACGCCCATTAGTTCTACTATTTTGTAACTCGTAATATCGTAGAACTATTGAGAAAAACTCTCATTAGTTCTACCATAGAACTGTTTAGTAGAACAAATGGGAATAAACCCTAAAAAATACACCGACGTCCATATCTCGCAGAGCACTAAAAGCCAATGGTCTGACCATGTCTGTGGGTCTGAGCTATGATAAACATCCACGACAGAGAACATGGACAACTAGTACCCCACTACCATCCAGAAGGTGTAAATTGGGGTTCAAGCTAGTCCAATAAAACAATGAAAATAAATGAGTACAGTTCTTTTAACATTGATCATAAAATATCTTAAGTGTAACTTAATATCAGAGATTCATTTACTTGGACGAAAATCTTATAGCTCTTACAGCATCTTTTGCCTTCTTCATAGCTTCTTCTTTCATTCTGTGTCGTTTTTCTTTTTCAGCCAAACCAACTACAACATCATGCTGTAAGGCATTCTTAACATTAGCTTTAGCAAATAATTTACTTAAAACATAATCATCATCTTTCTTCTGTTCATTATCTTTAGCCTTATTCTTTTTGTGCTTTTTCTTTTTAACCTTCTTTATAGATACTACATTATCTACGACAGTGTCTAATTCACTGGAATGTCTCCTTTTGCGCGAATTTTTATCAATTTCCATTTCTTTAATTAGTTTGTCTCTTTCAGGCTGGCTTTCTTTTTTCGGTTCATCTTTGATATCGTTTTCTTCCGAGTCTGATATTTCCCCATCACTTTTATGATTCTGCTCAGTCCCTTCTACCACATCATTACTTTTATCTTCTTCATTGTTAGTCTCTTGATTTTTTAAAACGTTTTTAATTAAGTTTTCCTCATAATCCTTCTTAGCATGCATGTTAACAATATCTATTTCAGATAAAACACTCTCAAAAGGTACATTGGTAACTTGATCATCAACTAAATTTATTTCAGGTTCTTCAATTTTAGGCGGATTTAATAGTAACTCTAGTTTTTTCTTATATTCCTCTCGAGGATCTTTTTCAATCTTATCCTCTTTTGCAACACGAGCATTCTTTGCTATCTTTTTGCTTATTTCTTTTGCCATTCTTTTCATTGCTTCTATTTTCTTTCTTGATACTGAATCTCCATCTCTATTATAACATTTATTATTATTATCATAATTTATCTTGGTGTGTTTAAAAAGAGATGCAGTTTCTGTATCTCCATCACAATTTGGTTCTTCAAGTGTAAAAAGTCCTTGAAGTGTGCTTGTAGTTAAAACATTCTTTTGATTAGGATCAATTAATATTTTATTACTAAGAAAATGTTTGAAAATCTGTCTTTGATAAATCTTTTCTTCAATAGTACCTGCTGAAAGTAGTCTATAAACTGTAACATTTCTCCTTTGACCTATCCTCCAAGCTCTTTCTTTGGCCTGGTCATCAGTGGCTGGGTTCCAATCAGGGTCATATATAATTACTCTGTCAGCACCTGTTAAGTTGACTCCTAGACCGCCAACCCTTGTAGTTGCAAGAAATACTAAATACTCAGGGTTATCATTGAATGTTTTGATCATATTTTGTCTCTGTCCTACACCAACTGAACCATCCATTCTTAAATACTTGAAATTTTGTACTTGCAGATACTGCTCCAGTAAGCACAACATTCCTCTAGATTGTGAGAATATTAAAGCTCTATGGCCTTGCTTTTGCCAAATTTTCAATAAAGAATTAACAACAAGCATCTTGCCTGATCTCTTATAGTTGCCAAATCTTTCTGCATCCACTTCTTCACTTTCTTCATGAGCCTCATATAAATATAGATCAGGATGATTACATATCTTTCTTAAAGTAGATAATGCAACTAATATTCTGGCTCTTATAGGGTCTCCATACCTGCTTTCTTTATCTAGAATACTTCTCACAGTATTGCTCATAAGGTAACCCATATATAGATCTCTTTGTTCTTGAGATAGTGCACAAAATAAGACCTGTTCATTCTTTTCTGGCAACTTTATATTGTCCTGAACTTCAGCCTTTGTTCTCCTCAACATATATGGTGTAATAATCTGTTTCAAAGCTTTTGCTATTTCCAAGGCAGTAGCCTCCTGATACTCTGTGGCATTTGCATAGCCTCCTTGTGTGATAGGTGTGGCAAAGTGTTCCATAAATGCAGTATAAGTGCCAAGCAGTCCCGGCCTCATAAAATCAAATAATGACCACAGTTCCTGTAAACTGTTCTGCATTGGTGACCCTGTAATAAGTATTTTATGTGGTGTCTGAAACTTCTTGACTAGCTTACTAACTTGAGTATCTGGATTCCTAATTTTATGACCTTCATCTAGTATAATATAGTGCCATTTACGAGTTGTCAGATCTTTAGTATACTTCACAATACCAGCATATGTGATTAACAAAATACCATGTGCACTATGTAGGTCTCTAATAAGTTGGTTATGATTGCCTGCATGAGAGCCAGTGTGATGGAGCACAGCTACTCTAAGGTGTGGACACCAGAAGTGGAAGTGAGACACCCACTGGTAAATTACTGTTGCCGGTGCCACAATAATTGAAGGGCCAAGTCCACCCCAAGAACCTAAATCAGTTTTAGACAAACCAGCTAGAAAAGCAATTATTTGGATGGTTTTGCCGAGACCCATTTCATCACCAAGCAATCCACCAGAATCCACTTGATGAAGCTCCCACAACCATTTGACTCCGATTCTTTGAAACTTGTATAACTGTCTCCATATATAGTTTTGTACATGCAAGCCATTTTGTAACTCATGAAGTTCCTCCGGATCCTTGTTACCCTCTAACACATATTGTATATCAGCTGTCATGTTTTCTCCAGCATAGTTGCCTGATTTAGCTGCTACCAAGTTATTCTTCCACATCTCTATTCTTTCAATGTAAGAATTCGTGTCGCCATCATCAACGATTCTTTTTAGGATGTTTTTGGCGCGAGATGTTGATGGTATAGCACTTATTATCTCATTTTCACCATCTTCTTCGGACGGTATATATTCCTCATCAGAATCTTTTTCTGTGGAAGCAGTTGATTTATCTTCTGGTTGTTCCTTTGATACCTCTTTAGAAGAACGTTTTACAAATTGTTTGGATTGTTTTTTCCCAATAAGCTCAGCTACAGCTCTACTTTTATCGGTGACATTATCATCTTTCTTGTTTTTGCTTTCACATCTTTGTTTAGCAAGAGCTAGTTGATTTTCCAAATATTTGTTAATATCAACCATTTTTTTAAGTTCTTTGTTTAAGTTATGAGTAGTTTTTATTCATCATATTTTTATACATTCGCCAGTGTATGTAATATTTCTTAAATATTTTTGTAATTTAACTGAATAAACAACAAGTAGAATTATGAACACGATTAACATGACAACCATGACAACTATCAAATCTCTGCAATATTTATTGTAATCTGTGCTTTGTGACTTGTGTTGAATCGTTCTAAAACCGGAAATGAAGCTAACTTTATAATAAAATTGTTTTATACTTACTTGCACATAATAATATATGTAAGTAAAGGAAAAAGCGATATGAATTTATAAGAATATAATATTGATTACATTTGATGACTAATATTTGTTTTATTTTGTAATAATTCCATTATAATATCTTTGGATATAAAAGTTTCTGAACCCATAAAACGTCAATTCGATAATTATTTTTTTATTGCTTTGAATTGTCAAATGTCAATTGCCAAGTCTTATTTAAATGCCAAAATATATTGCACGTGCGTGTGGTGTGCTGTTGCCGAAAATCTTTGATAGCATAATTTTATATAATTTCATACAATTATAAATTGATATCTATAATATATGGGTGTAATAGTAATCATATAACAGGTATCTCAGTAATAAGTTGTAGTTGGCAAACGAGTATTTTTATTTCATAACCTCGCACGTTGTTTGTGAAATTCGTTAAAACATGCAGAAAGTTAAAAGAAGAAGTAATGAGGACGACACTAGTTCGCCTAAGAAGAAGAAGTTTAATAAAGAAGCTAAATCTAACAAGACTGATGGTAAGCTAGGACAAAATGATAACGGAAAGAACAATAAATTTAAAAAAGATTTTAAGAAGGATGGATTTAAAGGTCAGAATAAGTTCGGCAAACCTGGTGCAGGTAAAGGAAAGCCGAATTTTTCTAAAGACCAAGCCCCGGGCGAAAAACCGAAGTGGTCTGAGATGAAGAAAGAGAAAAAACAGCTCAGGCTTACAAGGAGAAAAGCTAAAACCTCTGAAGACGTATTTGAGCTGTCGCATAAGGCGAAGTTATTGTCAGCGCAAATACAAAGGTGAGCTTCAAAGATTAATGGCATATCTTAGCATGTTTGAATTTATAAATAAAACAAATATATTGGTTACACATTAACAACAATTGCCAAATATTAAACTTTGTATGCATGTGCAACATGTAAATGTTATTATTAATATCTGCAGTCTATGCAATACAATTATGATATAAATACAGATAGCTTATTATGGATGAAAGAATTTTAAAGACATCCCTTTTTAAATCAGAAATGTACATTGTCAATGCTATATACTATGTGCTCTAGTATAATACATATTATTAAACACATTATTACTTTTCAGAAAAGTGGTAAAAGAAGACTTCAGAATGAATTCTTGCAAAGAACTGCATTGTCTGCTGAAAGGTCACTACAAGTCAATAGCATTGACACATGACTTGAGCCGTGTCATACAAGTCCTGCTTAAATATGGTCCAGAAGATATTAAAAATGATTTAACCGAGGAGGTGCTAGATATTATGGTACAAATGGTTCAGTCAAAGTATGCGCAACATGCAGTGAAACGCATATTGAAATATGGAACGGACTACATAAGACATGAGGTGTTGAAGAAATTTTACGGTCACATTGTATCATTGGCGACACATACTATCAGTGCTCCCGTGTTGGACTATGCTTATGGAGAGTTTGCTACGAAAAAAGAGAAATGCCATATGCAACAGGAGTTTTATGGAGATATTTACAAAAATGTAAGTAAGAAATAATAATTATAAGCTAATATTATTGCTGAGTGTGAGTCTTCATAAAGTGCACATATGAAAATGAGTGAAACTAGACATCATTTTATCGGTAGGAAAAATAATAAAAAGCATCTAAACAAAATATTCTTCTATTTATACCTATTTACATTTTTTTTAGTAGTTGTTAGTTTAGCCCCTATAAAAAGTGTTTTGTTTGGTATACAGATGTGGGTTTTTATGTTGTTTTAAAGCTTATTAGATACCGATTAACATTGATTAATAATAGCTAGGGGCTATGGCGACACTTTGTTGAGATTTTTAACAATGTTCAAAAAACATTGTATGGAAATCAGTTCTGCTGTAAAATGTTCCTTATTTTTATGTCACCAGCATTTATTGGGTGTGAATAGTATTATGTCGGTATTGCCTACACATTCAGTATTATTATTGTTTTTGTTTCAACATGATTAACCACCTGGTTCAAAAGTTACAAGGATTTCTTGGTACAAGGTCCATAAATACAAAAAAAAAATATAGGTATAAATTAAATAATATTTTTTTAATTTTTCCTATCGGTAAAATGATGTCTAGTTTAACTCATTTTCATATGTGCACTTTATGAAGACGCACACTGTATATAAAAATTCCATCATGTACAACCAAAACTTAATGACTGCTTATCATTGCTAATTAAAAGTTGTTCAATTATAATTACACAAATAAGCTTAAGTATCCAAAGCTCATCAATCCTAATATTTATTATCTTTATTATTGAAATTATTATTAAAATTATTATTAAACAAATTTATTTAACTATTATTTCTAAATAGTTATGTCTCTTATTATTTGACATGTTCTACTTTCAGTCAAAAGATGACAAAGTGAAGACACTAAGTGACACATACAAGGACAGTCCTGAAATGAAGACAGCCATCCTGCAGTCCTGCAAGGCTAATATACAAAAAATCTTAGACAAGAATTTACATGATGGAGAGTAAGTTCTTTTAGCTATTTATTATGTCACTTACCCTTAAACCCCATACTTCAGGAGACCTAAAATACAGGGTTTCCCTAGTTTAGGCTCATGTCCCCCCTTCATAATACGCTTGTTATATTTGCTTTGCTACCTTATGTTCCATTTGGTTAGGTGCTTGGCTGGGGGTGAGCGGTCTTCATGTGACTTTTTGCATAGACACATGTTAAACAAATAAACTACTGCTTAAACTAACAGTTCAATTGATTTAGAAATAATTTTTGTTATATTTACATTGATCTTTAGCAGCATTGTATTTCTAGACTAGGTTTTTGGGTAGGAGGACACATCAGCATTGCTTACCTTTGGTTGAATGCCTGGCCAAATGGAGTATAGTTGAAATATCTCATTGTGCAAAGTTGTCAAATTATTATGTATGGAGGAAAATATTAATTCTTGTATAAAAAAATAAGAAAGAAAAAATCTTAACAAATATGAAATTTATCATTCCTAGATTATTATGTGCTACATCTAAGAAAATTTTATAAGTATTCATGAATAGGTTTGTGCTTTTATTATGTGGGACCTTAAATAAGTGGGATTGTAAGGTAGGTGAAATTCTCCTCTGCCTATCCTCTTTAGAGATATATAGGCGTGAATGTGTGTACATTAAGCCAAGCAGGCCAACATTAATTGTTATTGAATGTTATGTACCCTAGTACTTCAGTCACTATTCCCAATGCTAAATGGTCAATTTTCAACTACTAGATCACCCTTAAATTCATACCTTAACAGGTATGGTAAGGTAGGATATATATGTATATTGTGATATATTATACCATAGACAATGTATTGTTATGTATACAGGATAGTGAAAGCGTTGAATAACCGATTTATTTTCGTTGAATCCCAGTTTTAGATTCCAATTTTCCTCCAGCTATTGTTTACCAACATAACAAAATATATTCGATAAATATCATAACGTCACATGTATATTCCAGACTGTTCCACTCGATCCTATACGACTACATGCGCGAGTGCAACCCCGAGGAGCGCGCGGAGCTGGTGGCGGCGATCAGCTCGCTTATCGTGCCGCTCAGTAACTCGCTGCCCGGCGCCAACTCCGCCAGTTTGTGTGTCTGGCAGGGGACTAATAAGGACAAGAAGGTGAGACCGCTTATACAAACTTGTGCCTATTTCCTTAACAGTGAGTAGGGGTGCTTCTACCTTTTCAGGAGATTTCTCGACAGCAAAATTCCATTCAGTTTTGTCTGTCTCAGGAGTTAAAACCGAGATCTCATGTGCAGAAGTCGCATGCACTATCTGGGTAAACGAGATTCGAGCGTTAACTGTAACGTGACATCTTCATACTGTATATGTATGTATAACTTCACAGCATACAAGCGATTTTATTTTAGACTTTGGTTTTAGACTGTAAGTTTGTATAGCATATAAATAAAAAAATGAATAAATAAAGTGGTCATCTGCTTATGCGTTTTACGATGCAACCATTCTGTTAGGAACCCAGCAGTCCGCAATTGAACATCCGAAAGAGTTAAAAGTATACAACTTATAACACTGTCTCATTCTACATGCAATAACAATGCTTTAATAGGAGTTGGTACGCATACGTACATCAGGTGAGGGTGTCATTTCGTTGTATTAGGAGGATGTCCTAGGTAACTAATTACCACCAAATACCATGGGACCATGGATGGTCCGGCGACGCCATCTGACACCGCTGCAGTCTCAACATTATCTGGGCTTTCATCTAAAAATAACATGTTTGTGAGAAATAGGATTAGCTGTAGTTAGCCTTTCATTACTGTTTCATTCACTTAATTCAGACTTCCACACTCAAACATCGTCTTACAACCAGCACATATAAACCCTTACATTCATCATTCTTATAATAATAAAGCCGCCTCTCTTTTTAAAATCAAACCTAAGCTAGGCCTTATGTATCGATACTCAATGTCCTCTCTTGGCTTGAGAGGTGGCTGAGCTAACTGCAATCGATACTGCATTTGAAACACGAGCCAACGGACAGGTCTGACCCGACGATTAGGTCTTGCCCAACGAACAGGCTATAGACTAATCATCATTGATCGGTTTATATGTTGCAACTTGGGGCCCTACAAGTGCCAATATGGTGACGAACACCAGACGACGTTTCGCCAGAGTGGTTAGTAAGTGAAACTTACTTCACTCAAATAAATACGATGAACGCAAAGGCGATGTTACGCCACTTACTTTCGAAAAAGGCAGCACACGTCTCAGGGCACCACTCACCCCGCCACGGCACCATATACTGTGCCGCTGCCTGTGTTGTCTTGCCATAGCCATCACTCAAAAGGCGGAGAGCGTAGCGCCCACCCGGCAGCACCTTGACCACTTTATATGGACCGCGCATGCCGAGATCAAGTTTTCTAGTGACCTGAGAAAACTTTATAACAAAACATAATCATTTACATTAAATCGATGTGGTAGACGCCTTTGTTTATTGACGCGCTCATCTTGTTTAGCCTGGTTGTCTCTCAGCAGCTGACGAGTTCTTCTCTTGGTGGTTTCTCGTAGGGCCTCCCGATTGGGTGATGACGATTCGATAGCCACATCACGTACTAGCCCTCGAACGACAAGGGTGGTGGCTTCGGTACCGATTAAAAGGTTCAATGGTGAAGCCTGTGTAGTTTTCTGCTTCGTCAAGTTCAGCACTAGTTGAAGCTTCCAGACAGTGTCAGACCATAATGTGTTCTTGTGGTTAACTTGAATACGTAACATGTTGAGAACTGTTCTGACATACCTCTCCACTTGGCCGTTTGCATGATGCATCTCCGGAGTTATGGTGTGCAGGTCACAACCTAGCTCGTTAATCCACGTCGTGAATTCTGTTGACTCGAACATGCGACCCTTGTCAGCAATTATTAGCTTGGGCACACCGAACAGTGATATAGCTTGCGTAATAACTCGTCTAAGCTCTGAAACGTCTTGGCGTTGAATGGGGTATAAAAACGTGAATTTACTAAAAGCATCTACTATCAGGAACACAAATTTGTATCCTTCCGACTGTGCCAGAGGACCTAAAGCATCGACATGAATAGTGTGAAATGGAGTGTCGGGTTTTTCCCAAGAAGTAATATTCTGCAAAAGTGCACGCGGAACTCTTTTTTTAGAAATACATGTGATGCAGTGCGCTATATATTTGATCACGAATTGTTTTAGCCCTGGGATCCAGAAATGCCTTAAAATAAGATCGTAAGTCTTTTCAGCTCCTATGTGTTCGTGTTCGTCATGACAATCTGAGAAGACTAAGTCGATGCCCTTTGGGGATGTAACAAAATAGGCGTTGTTGTTCACCCACTGGAGAGTACTTGTAATACAAAAGATCATTTTGTACGAAATAACGGGTAGAATCGAGGTCACCATTAAGAAGTTTCTGAACGAGCTTATGGGTCTCATTGTGTTGTTTAGGCAAACAATAGTTTTTCTTACATTTAGATTGATATTTTATACCTTTTTTGATTATAATTGTATTATTATTTATATCTTAACTATTATGATATTTTTTTGTAACTGAGACCCTGCCTACCTGTGATACAGTTTCTAACTAGTACAGGAGACAGGTGATCTTTACACAAATTTTTAGAATCTTAAGTATATTGTGCAACTATATATAAGGTTGAAATATTTGTAACTGTATTTTTGTTCAATAAATTATTATTATTATTATTATTATCAGCTCCCTGAGCTATCTGAGCCCAATTACGAGGTTTACACATTTGGTTTACGCTAATAACGGGGTTACGGCGCAAGTAATCCGCGTGTGACATTAATGCACCTTTTCTGTATTCAACCGAGAACTCGAAATCTTGCAAATAAGTCCACCAACGAGCTACACGGAGCAGTAAGTCTTTCTTTCGTACTGTTGACTTGAGTGCATTACAGTTGGTCACTACAGTGAACTTCAGCCCAACAAGATAATGCCGAAAGGTCTAGGCTTCGACTAGGCTACCTTAGGAGTAAGGCTTTGACTATCGCCAAGGTTTCGAGCTCGTAGGAGTCATATTTACTCTCAGCCCCTGAGTTACTTTACTAAAATAAGCAACGACGTTTTTCTTGCCATCAGGATGTATTTGTAAAAGTACAGCCCCGTAGCCTGCACTACTTGCATCTGTATGAAGTATCTTCGGTAGGAAGGAGTAGGTCGAAGATGGCGAGGACAGGCTCGTTTGTTAGTCGCGTAACCAAATTTTGGCGAATGGTTTCACACTCAGCAGTCTAACGAAATTTAACGCCTTTACAAGTCAAATAAGTGAGTGGGGTAGTCAAAGTGGCATAGTTCTTTATATACCGGCGAAAATATCCAGCAAGGCCAAGTAACTGACGTACTTGCTTTACATTCTCTGGCGGTGTCGTATTAACTCGAGCCTCAACCTTTCGTGGGCTCGGCCTAACCTGACCCCGACCAATAAGCCTACCCAAGTATTCGACCTCGGTAACTAAAAAAGAGCAGAGAAACCGGCCCGGGTGAGCGTATTTAGTGTTTTGCGTAATAGTTGGCTACCTTCTGTAACTGTACTACTCATAAGAACATCATCGATGTAAACTAGCACGTTACCCTCATTAATAAGAGCTCACGCAAAGTATCGTTTATGATGCGCTGGTACACAATTGGAGAGTTTGCCATACCATATGGCATTTTGACATACTCAAAATGCTCTTCTGGCGAAACGAATCCAGTAAGAGATATGCTCTCCTCTTTAAGGCGAATCTGATGGAACCCTGTGGCCATATCTAGACTAGAGAAGTATGTATAACTGCTTAGCCGGTCAATATGATCGTCAATCAGGGGAAGGGGATAGCGATCCTTTGTGATACGATTGAGGGCTCTAAAGTCAACGCATAGCCTATCAGAGTCGTCTCGTTTCTTGACTAGAATTATAGGGCTCGCATAAGATGATTTGGAGCGCCTTATTATACCTTTGTCCAGAAAATCTCTAGTTGTATCGCTTACCCTGAGTTTTTCCTGATGAGAAAGCTTGTAAGCTCTGTATATTACCGGTATCGAACTAGTGAGCTTGATTTCCATCTCGCCTGTCTTAACAGTAGTTTCGACAGTGCCAGAAATAAAAAAATCTGTGAAGTCTTCTATAACTGATCTAAGAGCTTCTAACTCTTCATCCTGAAGGGGGGTATTTATTTTAAGTTTTTCAATTGATTGCAGGGTGTTAACATTTCGAGCGTTATTGGAATGAGTAAGGTTTTGCCTATGTTTTGTCCGCACAAAAATTATACCGTCACGGTTAAGAACGTCCGTACTTATAATTATTGGAGTGTTCATATAAGATGAAGGAACCACTATTAAATCGACTTCAACCGATATATCGCTAAACTCTATTGTAGTGGTCACATAAGATGTACAGATACCTACCTCTTTATCATTTATGCCTTTCAATATGCAACGTTTAGGTTTTGGTTGGCATGGAATATATTTTAAGACATCCGAAGCTATCAATGAGTACATCTACTGGTACACCATCTACGACAGCGCTGACTACGTCGTTACCTTAAGTGGGCTTCACTTCATTAGAGCAAAGGTTAACATTACGCGGATTACGAGTTTCTGAACGCGCCTTCGCGAAACAGGCATCCTCGGTGTGTCCTCGCTTCCTACAGAACGTGCACGAGTCGCTAGCTACTGTTTGCTTGTTGGGAGTCGCATCTGCCTTTGACCGTTTGCAGTTACGACATATGTCCGCGTTGGTTACAATTAAAACATTTAGGACCTATACGAATGGTAGGTTTGTGTGACGTTGAGTTCTTAGAAACACCAGAGGTGTCACTCTTTCCTTTATTAGGTTTCTTATAAATCGATAGAAACAAGACAATGCTTTCGGGCGTTAAATTTGCGTTGGCTGCGGTCGCACAAATTTGAGGGTTATCTATACCACTAATGACAATGAGTGTTTTCAAGTTGTCACTTAGTCCCTGAACTATGCTTAAGCGTAACAAGGTGCGAAGTGCATATTCTGCGTATGTGGGATATATATCTGACGTCGCATTCATAGCGTCAAACAAAATGTTTGCATAGTCCATAAAGATTTAAATTTTCGTTTAAAGTGGTGGTACCAGCGGCCCCTTTCTATCATCGTACTACTCGACAACGAAGCAAGGTTCATCCATATCACATGGAAGCGTTCAAATCCAAGACGGTACGCTTTCAGCGATCATTTCTCCCACGTACGTCCAAGCTCTGGAATGAACTGCCTGCTTCGATGTTTTCCGAGTGCTATGATATTTCCTTCTTCAAACGAGGTTTAAAGAGAGTTCTTCTTTTACGGTAGGCAGCGGCTTTGCTGTGTCCTGAGATTGCTGAAGTCCATGAGTCGCATGAAGCGGTTACCACTTTCCATCAGGTGGGCCACTTGCTCGTCTGCCACCAAAGGCCATAAAAAAAAAATTAAAATAAAAGTTAGACCACGTCCGGTCATTGGTAACCCACTCACTTAGCCATACCTTGGCATAACCCTTTAGACAGGAACCCACACATGACAGACACCTGATCGCCCCACCCGTTGACGTCTCTAGCGCGATCTACTTTCTCGCACCATACTTCGATGTTGTTTAAGGATGAGTCAAAATGAGAAATGAAGTAGTGCTGTGATCTCACAGGTTGCATGGTTTTAATAGCTAGCATTAAAGCATGTGCGAGGGTAGAAGCCTCAGAGGTCGCCGAACAGTCTACCCGTAACGTGCCTGACCAAACAGGGTTTGGCGTTCTTGTGACAGGCGATCGGGCCTTATGCACATAATGCTTCGCATTACGAGAGCGAGAACGTGACCTTACACGAGTGTAACTTCGAGAACGACCCCGCGACGAAACGTACGAAACACTACGCGACCTATGTCTATTTTTGTTACGCGGACGACGCCTAGTCTTATCGCGAGAACCGTGCCTATCGTCATCACTTGATTCAGACCGCGTCAAGCAACGTGAGCCATTACACAGATCACGACGCCGTTCCTGGCTGCTTTGACTACGTCTACGAGACTTACCACGCGAGGCGTGCCTACCGCGATGTCTATGTTGTTGCCTATCACGCGATCTACGTCTTAGATAACTCTCGTACGCGGCTACTTGATCTGATCGTCTAATTTTTATTATTATTTAAACACTTACACTTTTACAACACTTGAACACAATAAAGAAAACAATCAAGTGGGTAGATCAATCACCATTTGATTAACAACAAAATTCTAGACTGTTTTCACTGCACGTGGGTGGAAGAAGTCCTTTATCCCACTTCTGATTTGAGGTTAGAAGTGGAAATAACTTTTTAAAAAAAATACACGTCGAGAACACAATACTTTTATATTTTCACCAATTAACAAATAACTTAAGCTATAGGTTTATTAATTCTAATTACACACAATGATGATTGATACCGCACTAAATTTAAGAAAATAAACATAAAATGACTCACGCCGCCGAACGTACAGAGCTCCAACCGTTATGACTGCTCAGCACATGGGCTCGATATTAAACTACTCTTCGCTTTATAGCGTAGTCATTCTCCAAGTTATGTGCGTATTAAATAGTTTCATTATCGCTTGTTTTAACGGTGATGGAAAACATCGTGAGGAAACCTGCATGTCTAAAAGTTCTCAATAATGTTCTCAAAGATATGTAAAGTCTGCCAACCCGCACTGAGCCATCGTGGTGGACTACTAACCCTTCTCGCACTAAAAAGAGGCCCGTGCCCAGCAGTAGGACAGTTTAATACAGGGCTGATATTATTATTTATTTATTATAATCTTTATTGCTTGGCTATTCATCTACTATTGAATAAAAATGTGTACTCTTCCATTTACTGTTAGCCCATTAACTGCACAGATGGCCTAGCGGCCTTTAAGTGGCTACTTCGCTTTCTGCGTCGAGAGAAGTGGCTTCTATTCCCACACAAATCAAAAAATTGTGTAATACATAAATAGTTGTTTCGAGTCTGGGCTAACTTTGTGTCCGTTATTTGAGTTTTTGTGTCTTCGCGACATGGGAATTATTCTTAGTATGGGAAAGGCATTGTTTATAGTCTAAATTTTTTTGCAGACTATATTGAAGGTGGTGAAGGAGCACGCGGTGCCTCTAAGTAAACACAAGACTGGCTACAGACTACTCATCGCCATATTCGACTCTGTCGACGACACAGTGTTGGTTAAGAAGGCGATCGTGTCCACGCTGGCGACCAACTTGAAGGATATTGCGAAGGATCACTGGGGCAATATGGTAAATAGCATTGATTTTTAATACACTATCCTCTAACTGCGGCTTCGTTCGCGCGAATCTCGTGGGACCGCCACCAGGATATACATAATCGATATCCTATGTTAGTGTAACACGTATATTCGCTTATTCCTTATTACACTAGCCTTTACTTGCAGCTTCATTCGTAAATCTCGTGGGATCCTCACCGGCATATAAGTAATCGGTATGCTGTTAATCTAAGATATGAACTATCTGTGAGCAAAGTTACATCCAAATCTATTCAACTGTTTATGCATGATTGACAAATAGAGATTAACAAACATTCGAACTTCTTAACAAAAATGTTACATATATGTATTATATTTGTGGGATTATTGTATAGTATTGTTACAAAAATACGCCTATTCGTATTCTCTTTTGGTAAAGCAGAGGTGTTTAATGCTCCTATTTACAACAGATGTTTTAGAACCCACGAAATATAGAGCGAATTATTTAACGTGCTCGGACTTCGTGCTGTTACTGAGAATTCGCTAAAATTTAAGCCCAATATCTGGAAATGTAACATGGAATCTCTTGATCGCATATTAAAGCTACTACTACTAAATCTAATGTAACAGAAAGCCATATTCCCAGGTCCCAAGACCTTGTGACCAGGGGTAAGCATAAACATAAACAAACTAAATGAGTATTTCGTCTAAAGGATAGACAATTTTTTAAAACTTATGCCATAAACCACATGACAGTCCATTATACATAAAAAAAAATTTTGTTTCAGACCCTGCACTGGCTTGTCAAACCGAAGGACTCGGGCGCGTTTCATCCTAGCTTCATCAAATTCTTAGAAGAGGGCGCTAAGAGCGGTACTTCCAAGAAAGATGCCGAACTTCGTGTGTCGGAGCTCAGGGAAGCCATATTGCCTGCACTTAAACAGGACATGGAAGCAGACCCTCAATTCTGGCTCAGCAGCAAGGCTAATATGTTATTGGCGGTAGCTGTGCTCTCTATTGGTACGTACACTATGCATTCGTGTAACTAACTCTTTTTCTATGACCAAGGTTTTGTTATAGATTATTGAATTTATACTTGATTATGATTATTATTATTTATGCGTGTATGAGGAATGTTATGAAAGTGAATGAAGCCAGAGAAGTGTGTCAGGATCGTAGCATATTATGGAAATCCGTAGTCTTCGCCTACCCGTCTGGGAAACAGGCGTGAATTTATGTATGTATGTATGGGCGATTGAAAAATTCGCCTTTATCTTGGGTTTTCAATCATTTTAATAGGCAGTAGTTCCTTGCAAATATCTACTTTTAGTTCGAAATAGGTTTGGATAATATTTGATTATTTTATCAAAATATTATCCAAGGCAAGGTATGAAGCTAATTAAATATATTTTATATTTAATCAATAGCTTCATACCTTGCCTTACCTTTTACCTTGAACACCGTGGCGATAACTCCCTTGATGTTCTAGGTGTAAACATAAAGAATCTACTAAAAGATGTCTGTAGAATATTCTGTTTCAGACAGGTACCTATTGTAAATATCTCTACTGTTACATTTTGAGTATTGCCAAACAAGCTCGATTTCCTGTGGATTCTTAGGTAACAGTACATACATTTTGTTTTCCACACAGAATCAACAAAGGAGATCCTCGAAGCTTTCGCCAAGGTGATCTGCCAGTCGAACTGGCACGTCAAGACCGCCGATGGCAAAGAAACATTGGCAGTAGAAGACGCGGGTATACACATGTGTCTCAAGAAACTCGCCAGTTTAGACAAAGATAAAGAGGAAAACACTTTGGGAGAAAGTATCGCTGAACATTTGGAAGATGAAACGGTAATATTTGTAGCACTAAGTTTATTATCAACTTTTGCCCCGTATGAAAAATAAAAACCTAAAATACATATCGATAGTGATGAAGTTTTAGAAACTCGTTTCATATAGGCATCGGACCTTAGAGCCGTTTTACCTACCGACATTTAACTTTTAACACATCTATAAAAATTTGCCAATACTGAACTGTAGCTAAAATGATTCGTTTCTTGAATAATGAAATGATGAAACGCATCTAAAACTATTGCATTATTGGATTAGGTAATTATACCCGTCTGATGGTAAGCTATTACCCGTGCTAATAGAATAGACGCTTGCACTATTCGCGCGTTTAAAGCCGCTGTGTTGCCAGTACAAAGGATTTAGATTACTACTAATGTCATAAGTATGGTTTTCTAGACCATTAACAGGCATCAGGATCATTTCACTCTAATTTCTTGGCTATAGTCGCCGGTCAAGAACGTTTTCCTCCAACGATTTATTACACCACCATTGTTTCAAAGTTGTATTATTACTAGACATGCAGCTTCCCTTGCGTAAATATAGGTTAGGTTAGTTACAGTACTTTTTTCTAGTCGAAAAGTAAACCATGTATTTCTCAGTTCCTCTGACAACGTTTATGCAAATTTCATGATGATCGGTTGAGCAATTAAGAATGCGCCGAGCGTAAGACGCATTTGGACTGAATGACAGAGCTCGATATTCAAATCGGTGCGCGGCCGCCATAGTAAAATTGTATGGAGGATTTGTACCTAGTGCTTGGGACGGACAAATTGTAATATAACTATTTATGTTTCGTTCAAGCTGTAAAATAGGTTAGATTTCTATTGTTATAATCTAAAAATCACTTAACACGGACGTTTTTGTATTCTTCGTGTAAATTTACGTAATTTGGTAGGCAAAATATTAATGATTTTAAGTTTTTTACACGGAGTAATTGTAAACGCATTCATTGTTATGGTAAATGTATATTTTATATTTGTATAAAACAAAAAAAGTTGATTTTATCAACTTAACTGTGACCGCCTGTTTTGGCACATTTCGCTCAAAAACAAAATAACATTTAAACAAGAATTAGTGGGAAACAGCTGTATCAACGCTTTACTTTTGCATGATCAAATCGCAGCGTATGTGCTTTTTTAACATTTAAATATAATCCCAATTCCCAAGTAATTGTGCAATCACTACCCTTAAGACTGCGCCGAGCGTAAGACGCGGTTAGACTGAATGACAGAGCTCGATATTCAAATCGGCGCGCGGCCGCCATAATTATATTGTATGGAGGATTTGAAGTGCTTTTTTGATAAATATTTATCTTTGTTGTCAACCAATAAATTAAATATATGGGACGGACAAATTGTAATATAACTATTCATGGTTCGTTTAAGCTGTAAAATAGGATAGATTTCTACTGTTATAATCTAAAAATCACGTAACACGAGCTTACGTTTTTGCATTTTTCTTGCACATTTACGTAGTTACATATTTTATATTTGTATTAAACAAAAAGTGTTGATTTTATCAACTGTGACCGCCTGTTTTGGCACATTTCGCTCGGCGCAGTCTTAAGGAACGAAAGCGTAAAAAATAAACAAACTCACATTCGCACTTATATTAGAAGGGTTGTTAACAAAAATGGTTGCATTAAGGATTTAAGATATTAATAGGTCACATGGATCCATATAAAATTACCAGGGTGCATTTTTAAAATCCATATAATTATTTTTATAGATCAAAATATGGGTGCCGACAAACAGAGGTTGTTTCTTCCTTCTGAAGTTAATAGAAAACAACAACGACAGCACTGCCAGTGCATTGAAAAAGAAGATCAAGAAACACGTGAATATTCTGAAGCAACAGACGTCTGAAGGCGCAAAACTACTGTTACAGAATGTACAGAAGAAATAAATTTATAATCACTATATATTGCTTTTTATTAGAAGTTGGACTCCTTGGAGGTGAAGTAGTGGTCTATGCGATGGCAATGGATGAGAAATCGGGTTGGATTCCCGGGTCAGGCAGTGCTATTTGGATTTCTGTGACATTAATTCGTAGTAGCAGTGTCGAGTTTGAAATACGCCGGTTACACGGCAATAGCGCAAGGACCCTATTTAGTAAGGACTTAAAATCAGATATAGAACGGATTCCGTGGTGCGCAAACCCCACATGCGAATGACCAGTATTTAATAAAAACTAAGATGGCAAACAAGCAAACACAAATTAAAGACAAATATTTTGTATCACATTTATTTATACAAAGATATTATTCTCAGAATACAATTCTAAATAACAATTAAATGAACTTATTACATAAAAACATAGGCTTTATGTGCTTTTTCAAAAATAATATAATTAATTAATCACATGGGAAAATCTTATTTTAATGTGTGCACTTTGGCGACAGTCACATAGTAAAAATACGAATTGTTTTTCACAATAGTCAAATTTTATTATGAAATATACATCCATTCAGGTCTTCAAAAATTAAATATGTCTCCTACATCTAATATTAATTTATGTAATTAAGAAGCACCCAAAATCTAAATACGAATAACGGCCGCTATCCCATTGGTGTGTTCCAAGCGTTTGCGTTTATCGAACATTTGACCAGCGTCAATGTTGCGCATACACAACATTGACGTCGCAAAACTAATGGCAAGCGTTCATGCTATGACTTCGCAACGTTAACGTCGCGTCAATGTGACGTTAACGTTGCGTTTTGGCAAGAGATACAAACACGTCCCGCTCACATTAAATCGCAACATGTGCGCTACGATAACGTTGCGTTCAGCGGATGCGCAACGTTAACGTCGCGTTTTTGCTAAGCGGTACAAGTACGTCCCGCTCAAATCAAATCGCAACATGTGCGTGACGTTAACGTCACGGCATCGCTGCGCAGACGTTGGAGAAAAGCCAACCCTTTATAAACGCCAGTGAAATAGCCAGCTATGTAATTTACAGAAAATTTGGTACTTGACTTTTAGCGCCAGGATGCCGTGCTCATGGCCAAGGACCTCGGCTGGATTATAAACTAGTCAAGTAAATCCGAAGGAAACATAAGTATTTAATTTTCTATACTTTTAACTCTTGTCCATACCATACTGCCGTCGTAAGAAAAAATACTAATTATAATATTTCTTTTTCGATATTAAGATTTTTACCTATTTGGTATCAGTAAAAAAGTGACGCATCGGCTAGTACATTTAAAAAAATATTTTATCGGTAAGTACGTGTTTTTTTCATATGACGGCAGCATAATAAATACTTAAAGCGATATTGTTGTTCCATATATTTTTAATGCAACAGCAATACTGTTTAAACGAAAGTTAATTATTAATATACCTACAAGACTTGATGTAAAATGAAGCAGTAATTATTATTTCAAAATTTCGGTATGAGAAAATCTGAAGTTCAATAGAAACACCCCACATCTCCTCCGCACGCATGCTTCTGAATAGCGCTGACGAGCTAATTTGTATAGTTCATCCTTTTCAGTCATTTGACAAATTATTTATTAAAAAATGATTTTAAATCTATTCTCCCCTTCACATTTCTGTTTTAAAGTTTTAAATGGTGTAGGACGATTAAGTTACGAAATGAACTATAATTATAAATATTATTAATTCTTATTATAATAATATTTTGGTTATCAATTAGTCCATATTTTAGCAATACTAGTATCGTGACTATCGTTGACTACATTCAATGTTTTCTGTAACAAGTCCTCTTGAATTTCTTCAACAGACCTGAAATTAATAAGAAATATAATATATAAATCATTGTGAATGCATTTTAATAGCTTTGCTAATATCTTTACGAACAAGGTGTGATCCAGTTGATTTCAGATTTAGTGCTGGTACTGAAAAGTACGCCATTCATGCAGTCGATGATACTATTCTAAATAAATTCATCGAATTTGTTAAAGTAGCAATTTTGCCAACACTGCCTTGTCATTAATTATTTCTGGTTGTGTGTTGTAAAACAGTTAAAAGAAATATAAAAATGTGCTAATAAAAATTTTGATATCTATCCGCTTCCATTAAAGAGAATACGGATATCAAACTCAGGGCCTTTCGATCACAAGTCTTAGAGTGTTGCATGTATAGTTGATTAACAACAACAATAATTCACCTGTTAGCGTCCAAAACATCCCAGTTATCCTCTTTCAGCTCCAAATACATTTCTGACACTTTCTTCTGGAAGTTTATTACTTCATATCTGAAATATAAAAATCATCTGTATTGCTAATATATTTTAATTGAGATATATCCTGAGACAAGATGCCAAACAAAAAGTATACAATTAATAGATTGCAGGCCTGAAGACGTCACAATGATATATTTATATGTGACGTGTAAATACCTATGAACACTTCAAACATGCTTTATCTTTTTAAGTAACAGGATTTAATGCTTCTCACGGTTACGTGTCCAACGATGTTATGTAAAATTATGCATTACAAATATTTTATCAATATTTTTTTACAGTACCTACTTATCTGCAGATAACCCTCTTATTTAAATTATAACAATCCGCTATGGTGTCTCTCCACTATATCGTAACATACTATGATAGTTAATATGCCGAAAAATATCGACTACTACAAAATATGTTAGTCGCGTGGCATCTGCTTGTTCTTACTCGTAACCAATCTATACTACATTACTTACGAATATGTGAAATGTATTAAAGAGGCAAAAGGCGGAGGTATATTATACTTTATTATTCTAGCTAAGTTTCAAACCCCACATAATAGCTGAACCGACAGCACGAGTAGTTGCCGCCTCCAGGGATAAAAGCAATGGGAGTAGTTTTAGGAGTATCCAGAACTCTTACAAACTAAGTCAAACGTGTAGATAAGTATCTGTGTTTATGTCGGTTTTCCGTAAGGGAGAACAGGCCAGAATGTAGCCAGAATGGTACTAGCTCTGGTCAAACAGCTCATTCATAACGTCACCATATAATTTACTGTCTTCAACTTATCTGCGACAACTTTACGAAACATTAGTGCCAACTTATGACTAACAAGCCTATCAAGGCCTTTAATCCTTTATCAACAAACATATTGTATCATTTCCGCAATTTTAAATATAGTAATCATACCAAGGATACAGTCTAATAGGTAGAGGTCTTTAAATTCTGTCTAGACATGATGATAATTTGGTTATAATCAGTGACTAACCTTTCATTACCGAATCCTTTCCTTTCCATGATCATATCAAAAGGCATAGTGAGGAAGAACACTTTATCTGGTTTGGGCAATCCAGCGTCTGGGGATTTGCACCAATTAATGTCCAAACCTGCAAAAACATTTTTACTTACTTTTTTTTTATTTTAAATGGCTACTAGCAATTTGGATTTCAAATTACTAGTATTCTTGTTGAACACTCCAGCTAAACTAGAATGCTTGTATTAGCAGTGGGTTCACATCAGTAGTGCAATGGGTGGGATTTGAACCCGCGATCTCTCGATCGCATGTACAATACCTTATCCATGGGGCTAATTTGTTGTTACTAAGCCCTAATTATTAGGAGATATGAAGTAAACATATAAAACACAATCATTATAGTATAAAGATAACCACCATACTGCATGGGTGACAATGCCTAGCATATGGCATGTCTAATGGATGGCAGCTGCCATGTGTGTGGCATTGGTATCACATGTTGGCAATCCTATAAAATAATAGTTACTGTAGGACCAGCATAAGGTTAAAAAATATAGTCTCTTCATATAGCACAGCACCATCAGCAGCTAATTTGACAGCTATCTCTAGAATGGTGCCTATATTGGTCAAATTCAGCCATCTTAGTTTTGTAATTGGACACTGCCATGCCTTTCTTATTTACCTTAAAAAAATATGTTTATAGTATGTTATATTATAAGAAAATTGTCTACAATCTAAGCTTACCTTTTGCAGCAGAAAATGCAACACCAGAGTAACAATATCTGTCCACAATGAGTGTGGTGCCCGCTTCTAATGTTTTGATGATGTTATTAGCTCTTTCCCATCTGTTCGCCGAGAACAGCAAGTGGATCACTTCATCTGATAGGTCACTCTGCAAAAAAAGTACTTCTAAATATATTTCTACACATATTTGATTTATCATTGTTCTCATTGTAGAATATATGTATACATAGACTCACTCATCTATATTCTCATGGTAGACAGAGGTGTAAAACACACTATTGGCGGACAAACCTAATGCCAACTGGGTACTAGGCATATTTCAAAAATCTGTGCTATTACTGTGAATTCACAAATAGCAACAGAACTTTACCCAGAAATACACTATATGTTTTAAATTGATATTTCTTTATTGATTTTATGATATCTCTATGCCATAAGTTATTTCCTGTAATTATGGCTTAATGTATGAAAAGAAAAAGCCAGATTTCTTATATTTGCTAACTCATATCATTTGACATTCATAAGTGCTACTTTGTGAACTAAATTAATAAATTATTTTTTACTTTTTACTCTAACTTGACTTAACTTTGATGTAATATATAAGTGTTTTGGTGTAAGGAATACTCATGTTGTTAGATAAATAAATTAATATTATAATGAGCACAGTTATTTACCTTTGATTGCAGATAGTTGTTGATCACCTTCCCGACATCCGTGTTCCTTGCTGGAAAATTCCTGTACTCAGCATTTATATTCTTGTTCTTTAAATTTTCAACTGCAACAAATAACAAAATTTCTTCATTACACATTGACTTTAATCAGTATTTTCAGTGGGAGAACTATACACTCCAAGTATTATAGTTTCAATCCCACATGGAACAAAATATTAGAAAATATGTGTGGTACACAAATAGTAGTACTCCGAAATCACATCTGTTGTTTGAATTTTTATAGTCACCTTAAATATAGGAATTATGCCTAGTGCAGTACCAATAGCAGAAGTTTTTTTTTTTGGTGGGATTGTGAGTATTGTAATAGAATATTATTGATTGCCAATTTTTATCAAAGTCAAAATATTAAATTTAAAATTATGGTCAGAGACTTGTAAGGGACAGTAAAACTGCTAAATAATTTCATTATTTTGGTTATTATCCTTATGGCCAGATGCATAATGAAGTAATATATTCTTTAGTTTATTTATTTAATTATTTATTATTTACACTACAGTAAAAAAAACAAGGTACAGTTTTATTATCTAGCCATATCTTAATGTCATTGAAAACAAATCTGATATAAATTCAATAAATATAGGAATCATGAATTGATACCTATGTTTATTTAATTTATCTATTATTATTACAATATTATTGTGATTGCATCATCATTTTGTGATCCATAATTAAATTAATGAATTTATTTATTTAGAATCATAATATAACATTATTAATAATTTTAAACTAATAGATATTTCACATCTTATTTTACATTTACAATAGCTGGGTATTAATACCTTTGGTGAGGTCCACATGCATCTGCAACCTCACATCAGATAAGAATTGGTTTTTTATATAACAATCCATACATACCATTTAAGTAAAACCAAATCATTGATATAAACACATATTAAATCAACACATTTATATTTCAATATTATATAAATATATAACCAAGATTAAGCTATACAATAAAAAAATTAAGAAATATTTTTTAAGCCCGTGTTAGTACATACATACTTCGTAAAATTGCAAAATAAGAAAAGCAGTAGCCATATAGCTAACAAGGATATGATATGTCCACGATGACCTTTTCCAATAAATATCTGGCTAGTGTCTCCTGTGTGTCATTTACCTAAAATCTTGGCCTGTGTTGACTTTCCCGTCCTGTCTACTCCTTCAATAACTATTAAAGCACCACGCTTCATTTTTAATCAAATGAAACGAGATTAAACCACAGTATAGTCTGGAAAAATTAAGAACTTCAAAATCACTATAATGTACTTGTTGCGAAAACAATGTTTGCGAGTTCACACTTGGTTAGCTAATGTACAGCGAGACTTATACATCAATTGTGTATGAAAATTATACATGAAAATACGAACTATTAAAAAACCAGATGTTAAGTTTATTGACTTGACATTAAATGACAAGGTACATTAAATTGGCGGGAAGAAAACTGAGATCAAAGACTACAATATAATATGCGGGACTGAGATCGGAGACGTCGGTGTTTTCATATACAATTTAAGCTTTACCCCATAGTATTGTGGTAGTGTGTCACAATAGTATTAGTTATTAAATTTAGTTATCTTACAATGTATTCGTACTTGACTTTAAGGACTAAATCTTTTAAAGTCCGCAAATAATATAATAACTCAATAAATGCCGCATCTAATATAGATATAATTAGGTACTTATAAAATAAATTAAAAAAGCCTTTATTATTCCATTGGCATGTACAGTCGTAAGGATAGTAATGGGTGTGGATAATGTTAGTCCAATATTATGCCATCTGGACCTCTCTCGGGTAATGGCCTCCTCCAGAGATTGCCACTCGTCGCGATTTCTTGCGAGGTTGAACCAATAACGTGTTCCGACAGTCACAATCTCGACCTTCCTCCTTGCCTTTGGTCTCCCTCTGTTTCTGTGCCCATTAGGTCCAATTAGGTACTTATTATTCCAAAATTGTAAGAACCTACCAGGGTAAATAAACTAGATTTGATTCTACAGCATTTATTTTGTTGTATGTTTTTAAATATTGTTGAATGTACTTTGAACTCATTATAAGGGTTAAGGAAAACGAAAAAAGGTAATATATGAAAAACACTTATCACAAATCAGGCACAGCTGTAAAGTATTTTCTTCAAAAGAAATCCACTATTGAAAATTTATGGCGGTGATGGTCAATTAATGAAGATAGTAACATGAAAATAATAATAATAATATCAGCCCTGTATTAAACTGTGCCACTGCTGGGCACGGGCCTCTTCTCAGTGTGAGAAGGGTTAGGCCATAGTCCACCACGCTGGCCTAGTGCGGGTTGGCAGACTTTACATATCTTCAAGAACATTATGGAGAACTCTCAGACATGCAGGTTTCCTCACGATGTTTTCCTTCACCGTTAAAGCAAGCGATAATCATTATTTAATACGCATATATATAACTTCGAAAAGTCAGAGATACGCGCCATGAAAATGATATTATAAATTCTGGAAACGACACTACATGCCTAGTACTCATAAACTGCATCAATGTTCAAGACACCTTTGAAATAAACATTTAACCAAGTATTCAAACTTTTTATACAAATTTAAATTGAAACCTGTAGTTTTGTTCGTTAACTTCATAACAGCATATCCATAAGTGTATGTTTGTATACTAGAAAGGACCATTCAATTTTGTTGAACAATAACGATAAATGTAACAAGAATTGGTTTTAGTCGGTCTATTGAAAATTGGATTTTACAATAAAAAAAAGTTGAAGCACCGCAATTTTTTTCTTTTAATGAGGTGTATTGTCTTCACGTGCCCTTATTACAGATTCTAATCGGTTCCGCATAGATTTGATTAGGGTTATTAAACGGTCTTGCGGAATATTGTTCCATTCTCGCATATACAGCTTTTTTTTAAACTGTCCCAAACATGCTCAATTAAGATCCAGGCTGCGTGCTGGCCAACTCATGGTACACACGGCTACACATCAAGTTGGACACCCTATATACGCATAACAACGCTACATACAAAACGGAAAATTATCGGAAAGGGACAGTGCATAGTGGTGTTGATGTAATGGTAAGGATAGAGCGTAATAAAAATATAACGCACTCTCTCGCACGATTCGAAACGTTCAACTTCTAATAGTGCAAAGTCCAAACAGTCTAGGTTGATGTGTGTGTACGTATCCCAACCTCTTCGCAATATTGTCGAACTTATGCAGCGGCGTGGGGTCGGGCATTATCTTACATTAGAGTAAAATTTTCGCCTATTAATCCCATGTAAGGTACCACATGAGCTTCTAAAGCCTCTGTTATATAGCGTTGTGCCGTCAAACCGCCTCTACTACCGTTTTGACGAACCATGTCGATGAACACAATTTCCGTTCTCCCGATCATCGAAATGCCACCTCACACCTTACACGAACCGCCTCCAAAAGGAACACGCTCCCCAATGCAACTTTGAACATATCTCTCCCCACGTCGACGATAGACTCTTCTACGACCGTCTGCACCATTTAAAGATGTCCTACACTCATTGTTGAATAATATGGAGGCCCATTGCTTTCAGTCTAATTAAGATGTTCCCGCGCAAATCTTAAACGGGTTTGTCTGTGGGCTGCAAACAGCTTTGGACCATTTGCTGATCTTAAAAGGGTGATTGCCGCTTCCTTAAGCGTCCTTCTTATTGTTCGTGCACTCAAGTTTACTCCACGCACTTCATTCAGCTCTGTTTTGATGTTTACTGACGTAAGGAAACGATTTCGTAGGGAAGTTGAAACAATAAATCGGTCATCACGACGGGTAGTTGCTCGAGTGCTGACGGTACTGGGTCTCCTTTTGTAAGAACCTGTCTCGTACAAACCTTCGGTATACTCAAGTTTAAAACAAAATTGACACAGTGGCTAAAAGAAAAATGTTTTTATGATCTCAATGAATTTATGTCATTTTGCGGAGAAGTTTGATCACTGACATAGGTATTTTAATGATATTAATAAAATGTTAGACATATTTTTTATGGACATATTTAAATTGACATTTTATTTTTTGAACAGACATATGTTATTATAACTTTGAGAATGATTAATTAATAATAATGATACTAGCATTTACGGGAGTGCATTTGTCGTTTTATTGAGTGTTTTTTTTTAAATACACAATAGTTACAATAGATTTTTAGTGTGAATTAAACAAATATTTGCATACCTTTGTAATGGTTGAATGTAATTGGGACATTTTAGATTTAAAACCATACTCTGTACACCTACATTCTGGCAAATAAATGACTTTGACTTTGACTTTAGAAACCGTAGACTGGTTTAAATTTAAACTAGCAATCGTTCGTTGATTCAAGCCTACCCGCACCAATGCCACAATTTGAGCAGCTTGTTCGGACGAAGTATGGTTACGAAACTTTTGTTGAGTTTAAAAGACTTATAATCAATATTATTAAGATTTTAAATGTAATTTATTATTTAAGCTATATTTAAAATTGTTTTAATACACTCTACAGACTAAGGTAAAAGTGTATCATAGATGGAATGATTGATGATTTAAGTTGTCGTCTTGCCGCTACTATTGAACCGAGTGTTGTGGGTTCGGAACTCAATATAAAGCATCCTCTAACCCATCAAATTAGAGTCCTGTCCGATTAGTCGAGCGAATACCATCTTGGTTCAGCCTAAAATAATGTTAAATACATTAGAACACTTAAATAGATGTCGTAATCGGTAACAATAATTTAAACCGCAAATGAAAAAAAAAACAAAAAGAGTTAATTTCAAACTTTACTATTAACACATGAATTTGAGACTATGCATAAATTTTATTTTCCCGGATATAAAATTGTTTTTATCTTCTACTGCAGTTCTATTTTTTAATTTTGTTTTTTTTTTTTAATTATTAATGGACAGTCTCGACATTTTCATTTAGTTTAATCTAAAAAGTTTGCATACTTATCAAAAATATTAATTCAAAAATAATCCTGAACTGATGCAGTTTATGAGTCCGTCAGTGTATATTTATAGATCAAGTATTTAAGATAATTTATACTATAGAATGTTTTTTTTTATTGATATTGATACATACTGTTACGGCTAATGCCCTCTGTCGGCACTGTGGGGAAGAGTCGGCGCTTTCTAATAATAATTTATTACAGCACCATCTATTGACATCTTACGGAACTACATATTTGTCGATACGAGTTCAGTGGAGAAAGCGCTGGCACATTCTCGAACCATCGCGCTGTTGCGTGCCGTGTGTGACGTTTTCTGGAAAACTCCAGAAGCGCTTTACCCGCGTATAAATAGAGCGCACGCGCACCACCGAGTCAGTTTACTATCGTAAGCGGTCAAGTGTTCATCCAAGCGAACGGAAGCGATAATACCACGGAGTTTGAAGCAGTTACAGTGGAAAAGTGTAGTATAGTGTTTGTTGTGTATTAAAGTTAATTGTGTGCTAGAATAAAACGTGTTTTACTCGGTAATATTGTTTTGTATTCTTATCCGTCGAACCCAGCACGTAACAAATTGGTGTCAGAAGTGAGATAAGAATATGCCAGTACTACCGAAGGAGGAAGTGGAAGGGGTGCCCACCAGGAACCAACGCCAACAAGATGTGGACCAGAGGCGCTTTGGAGACGCCCCCTCGCCGACGTCAGTTGGACCATGTGACTCCGCGGCTGCAGCGGAACCATCTAGTGCAGCTCACTCGCCGGTGAATCCCGATCTCGCGACCCTGATGGCGTTTATGCAAGAGCAGTCACGCCGCCAGGAGGAGCAGGCACGCCGCCAGGAGGAGCAAGCACGCCGCCAGGAGGAGCACGCACGCCGCCTCGAGGAACAGCTTCAACACGATAAGGAGGAGGGTATGCGCCGCCAGGAGTAGCACGCGCGCCGCCTCGAGGAACAGCTGCAACGTGATAAGGAGGAACAGGCACGCCGCCAGGAGGAGCAGGCGCGCCGCCTCGAGGAACAGCTGCAACGTGATAAGGAGGAGCAGGCACGCCGCCAGGAGGAGCAGGCACGCCGCCAGGAGGAGCAGGCACGCCGCCTTGAGGAACAGCTGCAACGCGACAAAGAGGAGGGTATGCGTCGCCAGGAGGAGCAGCTGATGATGTTAAAAGACCTCAGCGCAACGGTTGGCAAGGAGATGAAGAAGGTGAAAGAGCAAATCCAACGCCACGAAAGTCGCATCGCCGAGGTGGAGAAAACGATACGTGGGCTCAAGGCTGGAGATAGGATCGTGACACCTACGTTTGTGGCGCCCTCACCACGAGGCTTTAAAGTCCCACCATTTGACGGCTCATCATCATGGTCAGCCTATAAGATCCAGTTCAAGGCCGTCATGAAATCGAACGGGTGGACGCAAGAACAGGCTTTGACTGCTCTCACCTTGGGGCTTCGCGACCAGGCCTTGACCGTGTTAGAGGCGATTGGTCAGGACGTCACGTACGAGAAGCTGTTGGAGGCATTGGAAGCAAGATATGGCGACGCACACCTGGAACACGTGTTTCGCGCCCAGCTGAAAGACCGATCGCAACGTGTTGGTGAAACCTTGCAGCAGTGGGCCCTGGAGGTTGAGAAGCTGGTTCGAAAGGCGTACCAGTCCTCACCTGCGCTCATCGACGGGAACCTCGTACAAGCTTTCACCGACGGGATCCGAGACCTGGAGGTTAGGGGCGCAGTGAGACTCGGACACTTTAAAAACCTAAAGGATGCCCTAGCCCACGCTTTGGAGGTGGAAGCAGTGCGACGGGACGATCGCGCACACCGTATCAGGGAAGTGTCGACTTCACCCCGGTGCTATAGCTGTGGCCACATCAGGTTGAGCTGCCCGAAGAGAAGAAGTCCACGCAGCAGAAACCAGTCGCCGGTAGGAGGGACACCTGATGTGCCTGCCGGGCAACAACAGCAGGGAAACGAGTAGACGCCAGGACTACGGGGCGGGTGCTGGCTGGTGATAGGAGAGCCCCAAGGATCTCGATCTCACAATCGTGTGTCGGGAACAGCCTGACTATCGAAGGCGAAATTAACGGAATGCCGTGCAAGTTGACATTGGACACTGGAGCTTCTCGAAAAGTCGTCAGTTTCCGACTAGCAAGACGGTTTCTTGGGGACTACTACGGGAACCATGAATGTGTACATCTTAGAACAGCTACCGGTCAGCACATAACCGTCCGAGGTGAGAAGGAGGTGGATATGAAACTAGGTAATAAAATTTACCGCCACAACGTCATCGTGGCTGACATAGTGGACGACTGCATCCTAGGATTAGACTTCTTGCGAAAGCATCACTGTGAGATTGACGTTAGTCAAGGAGTATTGAAGTGTGGCTCAGAAGAAGTATTCATGGAGGGCGCATCATCGGCAAAAATGTACTGCCTAAAGAAAGTAGTACTTCGTCCGAGGTCGGAAACAATCATACCGGTTTGCCTACCAAGGAATTCTGATCAGGCAAATCGATGTGTTATTATAGAAGGGTTGGACAACGATGCTCCATGGAAGATTGCACGCACTCTGGCGAAGGATACCAACGTTACATCGGTACGCGCACTGAACCCAAGCGATAAGGAGCTGGTACTCAAGAAGGGCACGATATTGGGCACCTGTGAAGGAGCAGTTTGGATGCGTAGATGCCATGAACAGCCTACCAACGCCAAAGTTCAAGGGGCAAGGTACGACGTGTCTTCTCTCTTGAAGGACTGCCGGTATTACCTGTCGAGAGAAGAAAAGAACAAGGCTGTGACGATGTTAAACCGGTTTGCCGACATCTTCTCGACAAGTGATGCTGACATAGGCAAGACTGCCCTAGTTCAACACAAAATAAATACAGGCAATGAGGTACCGATCCGCCAGCGACCAAGATGTGTACCAGTGGCACGAGAACGTGAAGTTGATGCTATGATCGAGGGTATGGTAAAAGAAGGTGTGATTGAGCCTTCGTCCAGTCCATGGTGTTCACCAGTGGTGTTGGTGAAGAAGAAGGATGGCAGCATGCGCTTTTGTGTGGACTATCGTCGGCTAAACGACATCACAAAGAAAGACAGTTACCCGTTGCCAAGGATTGACGACACTGGATACGCTAACGGGGATGAAGTGGTTTTCTACACTAGACCTGAAAAGTGGCTACTGGCAGGTCGAGATACACCCTCGAGATAAGGAGAAGACGGCATTCTCCACAGGCAAAGGATTGTGGCAATTCAATGTCATGCCTTTTGGATTGTGTAATGCCCCTGCCACTTTTGAGAGATTGATGGAACGGGTACTTACTGGATTGATTGGAGACGCCTGCCTGGTCTACTTGGACGATATTATCATAGTAGGACGCATCTTTGAGGATCACCTTCGCAACCTGGAACGCGTGCTCTCGAAGATTCGAGGAGCCAACCTGAAGTTAAGTCCAAAGAAATGCGCATTGTTCAGGCGGCAAGTGAACTTCTTAGGACATGTGGTCTCCGAAAGAGGCATCCAAACGGACCCGGATAAGATCATTGCTGTCAAGGACTGGCCAGTTCCGGAGAACAAGACCCAAGTCAGGGCATTTCTTGGTTTGTGCTCTTACTATCGACGGTTTGTAAGGAACTTTGCTGACATCGCACGGCCTCTACATAAGCTCACCGAGGACAAGATAAAGTTCGGCTGGAATGAGAGCTGTAACGTCGCATTTCAGAAGCTGAAGGAACATCTATGTAATTCACCGATTCTAGGCTATCCTGACAATGACCATGAATTTGTAGTAGATACAGATGCCAGAACACAGGCATTGGTGGCGTGTTGTCTCAACGTAAAGGAGAGCATGAGGTTGTAATAGCGTATTTCAGCAAAGTCCTATCCAAACCTGAAAGGAACTACTGTGTCACGCGAAGGGGACTTCTAGCTGTCGTAAAGACATTGCAGCACTTCAGCAAATATTTGTTGGGCCGGAAATTTCACCTGCGAACTGACCACGCTGCATTGAAACGGCAACTACAATTTAACGACCCAGAAGGACAGGTAGCAAGATGGATTGAACAACTATAGGAATTCGACTTCGTAATACAGCATCGCAGTGGCAAGTCACATGGTAATGCAGATGCCCTGTCGCGTAGACCGTGTCCCGACCAGTGTAAGCACTGCACCAGGCAAGAGGCCAAGCAAGAAGGACTAGTGAGGATGTTGAGGACGGATCTTAGCGAAGACTGGAAGGAAACTCTGCAGAGAACGCAACTTAAACGCTTAACGCACTTATAAATAAAACATGAAAAGTAACAAAATATGGGACTATAAATTTAATATAAAGGAAGGAAATGGCTGGTTTAGGCAGCGTCGTAAAATTCCTCAGCATGGCTGTCGACCAGGGAAGTGCCCAGAAGACTGGCAGCATTGCCACGTTGAATGGCAATGCTGATTCTTTGAGCCAAGAAAAGTCCAGCCTTCTGGTCACGCGAAGCGTCGATTAGCCGCTTATATATATCGCTAAAAAGTGCACGAGGGCCCGGACCCCATGAACCTAGCGTCTCCACCCCAAAAACGTAATTACCAATTAAATTACTGTATTTGCGCCATTTGAGGTTTTCCGCTACAGCAGCAGCACTGGCACAGGTCACCGTGTTCGGAAGATGTGATGGCGCAAGGGTGTCGACGCATGTGGCGTCCCACACCAAAGGCCTACCCATTTTCCAAGGTAACAAAGACATACCATCGGGTCTCTTCCCATCGTTACATACCAAGCCTATGAGTTCTAATACTGCTGGTACGCCGGCGGTGATAAGAGCACGACGGATAATGTCATTAAGGTGAGCGTGTCGTGAAATATGACCAGCGCTTCTGCTGCAGGATAGCCCATGGTGTCCCAGCCTGTCGATGGCTTCTCCGCAATGACAGCGATGCGGAGAAACACACAGGGCACCTAAACGAAGACAGGTGGCGAGGCGGAATGTTGTATTATCCAACATTGTACCTGTGTCGGACGATGGAAGTGTCTGAAGCCATAAACCCGATTCCCACTCTCCTACAGCCAGCAAACCTGCGCGCTCAACAACACTTACAGATGTAGTAAAAAGATTTTCTCTTACCGTGTTGCATAGCGGCCTATGCCACTGCCTTTAGGAGAATGGGTTGGTAGGCAGATCAGTATTTGGACAAGCCATTTTCCAGGCGTTCATGGCGTCGGTCTTACACAACACTTCTGAACTAACCAGTGTGGGTGCCAGAATGTACCTGGTTAATTCTTCCGTGCTGTAGACCGAGGCCAGGAACGCCGGTAAACTGACATCTGAAATTTTGCGAACGCCGAACTCGCCTAAACGAACAGGTAGAGAAGCTTGAAGCCAAGCTCGGTCGTTCAAGTCCACATTTAATATTTGCCTTAATGTATTCTGTATGATTCTGTCAATTTTAACTAAAGGTGTTAAATTTTTACAAAACTGAGTTGACCTTAAAGCATGAGTAAATTTAGGGACGAAAAGGCAGTAACGCATTACAGTAAAAGCTGAATGTATATTAATTTAGAAAAGGCGGTCTGAAATTTCACAAAAATATTGGACTTTCTCTTTTCTCTTTCATGTGATTATAGTATGTTTAGTAGATTTACAGGAAAAAATTATAATAATGGCATACAAACAATATTAACGGGTATTTATAACTATATTAATGACATGATTCAATACGATTTAATTCCTGATTACTTCGACATGCAAAACATGAATACCGAGGTTCCACAATCTTCGAATCCAAATGTATCGATATCATCTCCGTTTTTTCGAAACTAAACGTGAATGTACATTATTTCACCAAAATATTGCTGGCATTTTAAACAAAATAGATTTATTAGAAATAACGCTATCAGAGCTGTATACAAAAGGTATAAATATTGATATTCTTTGTTTTTGTGAAACCTTTATAAAAAGGGGGTCAGAAAGCAATCTATTATTAAAAAAAAATAAGCTCGTTTCGTTTTACTCAAGATCCCACCAACGCAGAGGTGGAACTTGTATAATGATTAAGAAGGATTTAGAGTGCAAACCTATCTGTAATTTAGTTGAACCAATATTGTATCATTTTGAATATTGTGCTATCGAAATAACCACACTTAAACTCTTTGTAATTTGTATATACCGAACACCAAATTCAAATATAAATGTATTTTTGCAAAATCTAGACAGTGTATTAAAGAAATTAACGAAAAAAAATAAACATAGAATAATTTTGTGTGGGGATTGGAACATTAACGCGACAAAGGAAAATAAAAACTTCAAACAACTGGAATATATCTTGCAAAATTATAATATATCTAATCACATAACTATACCGACTAGAAAATCTTCCTGTATAGATCTTATAACCAGCAACATTCCTGACGCTCAGCCTCAAATACATACTCTCGCTCTATCTGATCACGAGACTGCTCAAACCATATGCTTCAATTGTAACGTAAATATTGCGAAGAGCAAAACACAGTTTTGGTTTGAAAAGAGTTTGAAAAGAGAACGCCAAGTAGCAGTGACACACCGCGTCGAGAACGACAATTGCATTTCATAAGCCAATACTGCACTAACATCAAATACATTCACGGTGATAAGAACGAAGCCGCTGACGCGTTATCAGTGTTATCACGTATCGCAGAAATCGAACTACTCAACGCAACGATGAACTACGATAAGTTATCTCAAGAACAAGAAACGAACGCCGAGCTACGTGATTGCATAAATAACCCCAGACTGAAGTTTTCTCGCGTAAACTTACCGGGAGTCAAACGGCCTATTTGGTGCGAAACATCGACAGCGAACATTCGACCATACCTACCATTGCCTTATCGTGTCGCAGCCTTCAAAGCACAACACGAATTAAGTCACCCCGGCGTTCGTACAACAAGAAGAATAATGACGCCCAAGTTTTTCTGGCCATCTACTCGTATAAACAAAGACGTAGGTATATGGGCCAAGGCATGCATCAGCTGTCAACGAGCGAAAGTTCATCGACACGTCATTAGCCCGCTCGGTAAGTTTCAACAATCATCTTGTTTTGAACACCTGCACGTGGACATAGTTGGGCCACTCCCACCATCAGATGACTATAGATACTTAGTTACTATGATTGACCGCTGCACTAACTGGCCAGAGGTAATACCTACTCGTGACGTTATCGCCGAAACGGTCGCGAAGGCCGTGTACGAGGGATGGATATCGCGGTTTGGATGTCCTCTACGACTTACTACAGACCAAGGGAGACAGTTCGAATCGACTTTATTTCAAGCTTTAATGAAGAAAATAGGCGTCACTCGAATACGTACTACTGCATTTCACCCGCAAGCTAATGGAAAAATCGAACGATGGCATCGATCTCTTAAAGCGGCATTGATGGCAAGAGCAACCGATTACAGATGGATCAATGAATTACCTACAGTATTACTAGGACTTCGCACCGCCCTACGTGAAGACTCAACCGTCAGCCCGGCCCTGATGACATACGGATCTACGTTACGCGTCCCACCTGATTTCTTCGCGCCTACCAAGCCGAAAATTGAAGATGCGGAATTTGTCCGTCAGCTGACTGAAACAATGTCGTCATTATCACCAACATCAACAAGGCAAGCGTCAAGGTCAAACACATTCATACACAAAGACCTCGGGACATGTACGCATGTGTTTGTGCGCAACGACATCGTGCGCAGACCTCTCGTACCACCATACAACGAACCATATCAAGTACTTCAACGCATTACCGACGGCAAGCACTTCACACTGCAACTTCCGCTTTGCACTGCAGTAATTTCAATCGACAGATTGAAGCCAGCCCATCTACTCAACGAGGAAGACTCGCCAGAAAACACAACATTAAGAAACACGCCAATCCCGGACACATCACCCACACCAATGCGGACAGCCTCATCACAGTCATCACCTTCACCGCGAAATTCGTACGTCACCAGATCCGGCCGCGCGGTGAAACAAAACGTACGCTTCGCTTAGGTGGGAGTGATGTGGCGCATGTATATACGCACAGGCAACATATAACTTTACGAGAAACCTGGAATCGAACGGAGCATCGTACAACTAGCCGCGCCGAAACCAAGCGACGCGCGAAGGCGATCGAACGGAGCATCATACGTCTAGCCGCGACATTATCAACTTTCAAACTGGTGACGCGCGAAACTTCCCTCTGCTTTTTATAAGTGGCACTACTTTTATACTCGCGAACAGATTTCCAAGAAATCATTCGTAAATGTTAGATTTTTGTTTACTTGTCGCTGATTTGTGAAAATGATTATTTTGTTATTGTGTTAGCGTTACTTGCATGACTAATAAATGGGATATAAGATAGGGGCAAAATTGTAAATATATTCTCAGTTGAATCAGTCTGCGTGTTTCAATATAACCCTAGCGGTTACCAGCTACGGACCTGGCTTCTGCCCGCCGGCTGGTAACGCGTTAAAAGTAACTAAGTATTTATAGTCATCTGATGGCGGGAGAGTCCCAACTATGTTCACGTGCAGGTGTTCAAAACGGGATGATTGTTGAAACTCACCGAGCGGGCTAATGACGTGTCGATGAACTTTCGCTCGTTGACAGCTGATGCACGCCTTGGCCCATATACCTGTATCTATGTTTATAGATGGCCAGAAAAACTTTGTCGTCATTATTCTTCTTGTTGTACGAATGCCGGGGTGACTTAATTCGTGTTGTGCTTTGAAGGCTGCGACACGATAAGGCCTAAGGTATGGTCGAATGTTCACTGTCGATGTTTCGCACCAAATAGGCCGTTTGACTCCCAGTAGGTTTACGCGGGAAAATTTCAGTCTGGGTTTATTCATGCAATCACGTAGCTCGGCGTCGCTTTGTTGTTCTTGAGATAACTTATTGTAGTCCATCGTTGTGTTGAGTAGTTAGATTTCCGCGATACGTGATAACGTGTCAGCGGCTTCGTTCTTATCACCGTGAATGTATTTGATGTTAGTGCAGTATTGGCTTATGAAATGCAATTGTCGTTCTCGACGCGGTGTGTCACTGCTACTTGGCGTTCTTGTTAGAGCGTACGTCAATGGTTTGTGATCCGTACATATGGTGAGTTCGTTGCCCTTTATCAGTCAGCGTAGGTTTTTAACAGCTGTATACATTGCTAGTAGTTCGCGATCGTATACACTGTATCTTCTCTGCGTCTCGCTCATTGTTTTTAAGTAAAAGGCGAGTGGTTTCCACACGTTGTCTATTTTCTGTTGTAGGACTGCGCCGAGGCTAGTGTCAGAGCGTCGGTGAACAAGCATAGCGGAGCGTTAGGTATCAGGTGTGATGTGATAATATAGTAGCCTCGAGAATGCTTTGTCGGCATTGTTCGAAGGCTGTTACAGCTTCATGTGTCCATTGTATAGGTGTTTTGTCGTTTTTATTGCTATTGTGTAGATACTTGTTTAGTAAATTTTGGTATTCGGCTTGGGTTTGATTCCGTCCGCTGTAACTTCATAGCCGAGGAACTGTATCTTGTCTTTGCCGAACTCACATTTATCGATGTTTAGAGTGACGCAGTAGTTGTCGAGTCGATCGAGAGCTTGTTGTAAGTGACGCTTGTGATCCTCTGGGTTTTCTGAGTGCACTAGTAAATCTTCGACGAAACAGAATACGTTGCCTTCGAGCCCTTGTAGTACTTCGTGCATGAAACGTTGAAATGTTTGGCCGGAGTTGCGTAAGCCGAAAGTCATACGGTTAAACTCGAAGAGGCCAAAGGGGGTTATTATGGCCGTCTTCGCAGCATCTCCTTTTTCAATAGGTATCCAGAAGTACGCCATTTTGAGATCTAGTTTAGAAAAGATTTTTTTTCCATGTAGCTGGTACGTAAAATCTTGAATTCTCGGAATAGGGTAGCGATCGGGTACTGTAACGGCGTTCAATCTTCTATAGTCGCCACACACGCGTAGCGAACTATTCTTTTTCTTAACGACGTGAAGCGGGCTGGCCCTTGTACTGTTTGACGGTTTACAGATTCCCATCTCCATTATCTCAAATTCTAGCTTCGCACCTTTGTATTTATCGGGCGGCAGTGGGCGCGACCTTGAATAGATTGGTTGGCCTGTTGTTTCTATGCGATGAGTTACGTTGTGTTTAGTCAGAGTTTTGAGTTACATGGGTCGCAGTACGTCGGGATATTCTTTCAAGATATCGTGATGGTGGCTGATAACGTATACGGCTTCCTCGGTGCTATGTATTTTGATGGTGTGAACGCTGAGGTCGGTAATGCGGTCTATGAGTTTTCTTTGATGTAGATCGACAAGTAATTTGTGCTTCGCTAAGAAATCTGCGCCTAGTATTGACGTTTTCACGTCGGCCACGGTAAATATCCATTTAAAGCTTCTACGTAGACCTAGGTTGAGTTCGAGTGTGCGCTCGTCGTAGCTACGTATCTCCGTACCGTTCGCAGCAAACAGTTTGTAGGAACTTTCAGTCGGCTTCACGTGTTTCTTATTTCTTGCGGCTAATACGGATATGTCGGCACCCGTGTCGACTACAAACTTCTCTCTGTTGTTAAGATCGATAACGCAGAGGCGGTAGCTTGGTTTGCTAACATCGACGCCCGCCATAGTCGATGTATTTTCTAGTTTACCTGCTTCGTTTTTGCGCACGGTGATTCGCATCTACGGGCTTCATCTCCATAGCGCAGGTGGTAATAACACAGCCAGTCGCGATCGCCGGGTTTGCAGTTTGAGCGGGAACGGTATCTCGAGTTCGATCGCGATCGGTTGTTGCTATGCGAACGAGTGGCGCCATAGCGATACGACGCATGTTGTTGATTGGTTCGAATCTCGGCGATTTCCAGCGTAAGTTTTTCTATTTGTTTATATAATAGGTCGAACTGTAGATTTTCTGTAGTTGGGTAAGTTGGGCAATGTAAACACGACGGGCTTGATGTGTGCGCCGGCGTAGAGGTTGTAGTGTGGACTGGGGCGACTGTTGCGGGTTCGAAATGTTCAACCATTTTGTCGGCCATCACTGCTAAACATTCTAGCGACAATTCGTTCGTTTCGTGTTTACGGAGAGTACGGCGCGGACTTGTGTGGGCAATTGGTTGAGCCACATAACTTTTAGAGTTTCATCGGTTAATAATTTACTGCTTAAATCGGGCATCTTACGTAGTAACTGGCTAGGATTCATGTCGCTGAGTAATTTCTGTAGCTGACGATGGTCTGATTCTTGGTACGTCGATATCAGTCTGTTCTTTAGCGTAATGTACTTGTTGGTCGATGGCGGGTTTAATATGATATCGCCGATTTGTTCGAGGTCTCTACAGCCTAGCAATGGGACGACGAGGTTGAATTTCTGTTCTTCTCCCATCTTGCTGGCGGCGACGGCGGCTTCAAACTGTGCGAACCACAGTCGTGGGTTTTGACGCCAGAATGGTGGTAGATGTGCAGGCAGTGAGATTGTAGCGACATCACCATGGTGAGGGGTCGTTACTTGCTTGTCGGTGAATTCTTCAGCTTTTTTTTGTGCCATGACGATAAGGTAGCGTATCCGTACGTTCTAGATTTGGCCGAAAACCAACAGATGTTGGGTGTCGGTAGACTTGAATACTTTTTACTCCACACGCTCGGCGTGTACAAGGCGTACATCCGCAGCCGACTCACCTACGCTGCCCCGGCCTGGTTCGCGCTTACCTCTGAGTCGAACCGCCGCCGGTTGCGTGCGCAGCAGTCGCTCGCGCTCCGCACCATCGCCGACGCCCCTCACTTCGTGCGGAACAGGACGACCTCCAGGGACCTGTGCATGGAGAGCTTGGACGACTTCGTGAGAGGCCTGAGCACCAATCTGTTCGTGCGCGCCGACGGATCGCACGCCCGCCATCTGCGGGAGCTTGCGCCTTACCATCGGCGACCGCCGGACAGGATGGCCTTGCCGCGAGACCTCGTCTCCGTGGCAACCCCCACCGGACCATTTTTTTTCTTTATTGTTTTTTTTTTATACCCAGGAAAAAATGCTTAATGCACTACCCGCTGGCTAGGGGACGGCACCGGCGGGGCGTTTGGGACTCACCAGCCCAGCGCGGGTATACCCACTAAAAAACCTGGGGTGTTCCCTCTCTCACCCAATGGGGGGGGGGCGCCCTCTATGGATTCTTAATTCATAATTCACGGGTGGCAGGGTCCCCTGAGGTCTTGCCACCCAGAACCTTTATGTGGGGGGCGGGCGAGCGACATAAGTCGGCCTCGATGGCGTAGTGGTTAGTGTAACCGACTGCCACGCCTGAGGTCGCGGGTTCGATTCCCGCACAAGTCAAACATTTGTGTGCATGAACATGGATGTTTGTCTTGGTCTGGGTGTTTCTATGTATAATATGTATGTATTTACAAAAAAAAAGGTATATATGTATGTTTATCCATTGTCTAGTACCCATAGTACAAGCTCTGCTTAGTTTGGGCTAGATGGTGTTGTGTGTATGTGGTAGAATATTATATATATATATATATATATATATATTATTATTATATTATATTATTATATATATATAAGCGCGTCTCCTGCGCCCCTTCCTCCAGCGGCGGACGTCCGGGGCGTAAGGATCTTCCTCACGCTCCGCCGCCTCCTTCTGCGAGGCTGTCATCTCGACCTCATTGCACCCAAGCACCTGTCATCGCCGACCATCATGGATACGACGGTCGGCAATGAGAGATCGGGGCCAATCACGGCGACCAGGGCACAGCGCTCCTCGGCCCACGCCGGACACTCCTCGAGCGTGTGCTGCGCCGTGTCCCGACCCCCACCGGACCTACATCAACGCTCCCCCTGCGGCTGGCTGACGGGCGCTCCCCGGGAATCTCTTCCCGAGGAGCTCGACCTTGCCAAGCGAAGGAAGGACTCATAGGACACGACCCAAGCGCTGCTGGCACGCTGGTCGCCCGCGGAAACTCACTCGTGCGGGCTGGACCTCGCTAGCTGCGCTACCCACCGGCTCTGACGACCCGGACTGACCAACGGGCTCGCACGAGCCCACCCCAGTGACCCGCCCGTATTAGCAGGCGGCGACGACCACCACCAAGACAGGCCCACGGCCTGATCTGGTTACCCCGAGTCCCCGTATAAGCAGAGGGAAGTTTCACGCGTCGCCAGTTCGTAAGTTGGTATCGTCGCGGCTAGACGTATGATGCTCCGTTCGATCACCTTCGCGCGTCGTCGCTTGGTTTCGGCGCGGCCCATTGTATGATGCTCCGTTCGATTCCAGGTTCCTCGTAAAGTTATATGTTGTGCTGTGCGTATATACATACGCCACATATTCAACCGTTACTTTACAAGTCATTCAGTGACGAGAAATGTACTGGACATACAAGTTATGGGCGTCGTAAAAACTTAAATAAACTCAGTAAGATAATCAAAGTATTATGATTAGCTTTCCGGGTATACTATCATTATTTTTAAATGATATTACATGGAAATAAGCCGTAAATCAATGAATAAAATACAACTTACTGAAAGCCCGCGCAGCGAGTCTTTCCTCCCCGCAATCTCACCGGCGACTACTCGCGTGCCGTCAATGTGCACGCGTTGCTGATTTTCGACACCGTAATATGATAGTTTAGGGTGCTATTAAAGTACCTCGAATTCTAGTTATACGGTCTATTTTTATGTAGATTTTTTTCTTTAATGGGAAGTATACTGCACGACGTCGAATTAAGGGTTAAAGTCGATCGCGTGTTTTAGAATATCGTATCAAGGTAATAATAATAGTCGCTATGTGGTATGGCTTAACGCCCTTTTAGTTAGCGGATGGCAACGATCTCTTCCGCATCCCCAATTATGAACCACTATAAGCTAATAAAATTATTTAAACTATTAAATCTATTTATTTTTGGTTTACACTTTCCCCGACGTTTCAGTTGCTTTTCAGCAGCCATGGTCACGGGGAGACTGATAAAATCCGTATATAGTAGTTTAATTTCAATGAATAACATTCGCGTAAACAGAAGACAATATTATGTACATCTACTTACTTCATTAAACTTATGCAATTCTGAAAACTCTGTAAAGATAGGTATGCTCTTAACTAACAGCTATCAGGCCATCAAGCGCTTGAATAAATCTTCTGGAACTTAAAATCTTTTTAATCGAGAAACAGTGAATGGTACTACTGCGGCCCATTTAATGCTGCCATGCACTCTATAAAAGATCTCTCTTGAAGCAGAAAGAAGTGACCTTTAAAATTAACCGGGTCATTATTGTTCGTATAGGTAAGTACCATAATTTTAACTGCATTTCATGTTTGCTTGATATTAGGCTCTCTCGAAGGGATTTCGAAATTCAATATGATACATTGCAATAGAAGCATACATAAATAATAAAATCACTGAAAATTTCATAACAATCAAAACTAATCACGTTCCTAGAATCAAACAATTTTTAGTCTTATTGCAACTCGATAAGCGTGAAATTGCATTATTTATTGCTGTGCGTCTGCCAGAGAGGTAAATTGAGGCGATTGGCTCAAACAGTTTGAGGGTGGTGGTGACTAAGGAATGGGTGAGGGAGTAAGCAGAGGGTAGTCTCTCAATTGCCACTTTCTTATTATTCCCATAAACGTGGCAGTTTTAACTAAAATGTTCTGGAACTCTTCATAAACCCACCAGTCAACTCAACTTGCCTCAGTAAAAAATCAAAAGTACTAACTAAAATATATTGGAAATCTATTCGTCTGTCGCCTAGTCCACATTACACGTAGCAAATTACTAGTTTGCCTTAACAACGTTTTCATTTATTTAAAGGTAACTTTATAAGGACCAGATTTTCTCGGATTTGGCAACATTCTTATCAAATGTCAAGTAGTATGCACTGCATTTCGCGTTCACTTTCAATAGTGAACTTGCGTTGTTTTTGTAAAAATAAATGTGAATTTACTAAACAGTGATTTAAGTTTCTACCATGAAGAAAGGATATAAAGTGGCTGATGTGAAAAGGGAAAAGAAAATAGGTGTCGCCGCGGCGAATCTCGGGGAGTTGATAGAGAAATCGTGTAAAAAGTTAGGCGTATGTACAAAATTCTTTGTTTACGAGCGTTCATTTTGTTTATAAAGACTTTAATTAGTGATTTTATTGTGTTTGAGACGTAGTTTTAGTCATAATTAGCTGTGTTTATCATTGTGGGATATGGGTCAGGGGTGAGGCCTTGACCGATATCAGTGTACCTTGACCTAATTCCGCGACTCTGGATTTCCAGTTCAATGCCAGCTGCGCGGAGTGCAGGCTCTGCGTGGCCGAGGACGGCACGCACGTCGACGATGACGAGTACCTCGCCACTCTTCCTCCTCAGACACTCTTTATATTATTGAAGAATGATGAGATAATGATTAATGGTAAGAATTTTATTGATAATAACTTATAAGTACAAAATATGAGAATTAAAAAAATAATGTTCATAGACAACTTTTACAAATAATGAATTAAACTCTTTTAGACAATCTTTTTGGTATTCAATAGAAAAATATTATAAACCGAGATTGTGAAAAAGAAATAACTAAAGAATAAACTACAAACACATAATCTATATACTTCTGATTAAAATCATTGCTGGTTCTAAAACAGTCTCACTCACTTATTACCCAGATGGGTAGGCAGGGTAGAAACTACAAATTTTCACATGATGATAATGAATCCTGGCATTTACTTCCTTCACGCACAAGTTGCATCACATTCTGTATCACACAGTTTTTGGGTACTCTCAAGCTGGGCTTTCTCCAAAGGCATGTAAATTTTCCACTAGATACAATCTTTAAATCAATTTATTATACTGCTTATCCTTACAAACAGACTTTGAATACTACTATGACCTGATCCGGTCCCACAAGAAGGAATACATTGACACTGGGGCTGCTGCCAAGGAGTTCCTCAGCACCAACCTTAAGGAGAAGTTCAAGGTGTTCCAAGCATACATCGAGGCAGCTGATGATACTCAGACTAAGCTCAGTGAGAGAACTCAAGACCCCAAATGGTTTGAAGGTAGTTTACTAGATTTAAAGATTCATCATTATCTTAAGAATATTTTATTATCTAACACTAGCGACCCGCCTTGGCTTCGCACGGATAGTACAAAACCTTAACAAATTATGTACCTAAACTTTTCTCATGAGTCACTCCGTCTATTGGTGAACCGCATGAAAATCCGTTCAGTAGTTTTTGAGTTTATCGCTATATGAAAAGGGTTAGGCCATAACTTACCACGATAGCCCATTGCGAGTTTGCAGACTTCACACGTCTTCGAGAACATTGTGTTGATCTCTTAGACATGTAGGTTTCCTCACGACGTTTTTCGTCACCGTTAAAGCGAGCGATAATTAACTATTTAACACGCACATAACTTCGAAAAGTCAGAGATGCGGGCCTTGGGATCGAACTCGAGACCTCCGCGTCGCAGCCCAATAGGTTCCCATTAGCCTACCGCGTTGATGTCTGCATAAGAGTTATAGAAGCCAAAACTATAATTTTAAGGATGTTTGTCTGTCTGTTTGTTTTAATGCGCATCACTCAAAAACCACTGGATGAAATTAGATGCTGTTTTCACAGTTGTATTTCTGGCTATCTAACTTAAAATGTGGTGCATGTTTCATTTTAATACGCGTTATGAAGTCGAGTAATATGTATGTAGATTAGATTCTTCCTACATGCAAACGTGAGTATTTCATTGAATGCTTGTTCTTTTATAATCCAATTCATTCATTAATTCTTAGCTTCAGCTTAACAGCCGATATATGAAAATTTAATAAAAATATAGGCAATAAATTAGTGACCATACAAACAGATAGAAAATTGTTTTTTTGGCTTTCTGGTTTATACAGTAACAAGTGCGAATATGACTTGCTCGCCGAAGGTTCGTGAAGAAAACTTATAAGAAGTTTCATATATATACATAGTCTCACATCTATATCACCGAAGGGATAGGCTATATTGAACCTCATTTCGTCAGCAATAGTTTAAGTTTCATGAAGTAGAGAGTGAGCCTTTTTCGACTACCAGGCACAGTTTCAATATTCGTGCTACAATTGAGAATTTATTTGACAAAATGGTCCAAGCACTACCCCTCTCCTTCAAAAGCGCTTCGCCACCAAGGCCAAGAGAGTTATTAATTATTCGCATCGCTTGCATATCGAGTGCAAAACCAAGTTTGGGTGAGATAGATGTCTGTTTATATTTTATCTCTTTTGTTTTCAACTGGCTGCAAACTTCTGTAGAATAAAGATACTTACTACCTACACCAGATTTAAGCACTCGACGTTACCTATGCGCCATCCCTCTTGTTCTAATACAATACATTATTCTTCCAGGCTTAGAACCATCAGAGAAAACGAAAGAACAGTCAATGTCGAAGCGAGTGAAGGAGCGAATGCGTGGATACTACTACAAAACCAAGAGCGCGCTGCAAGCATCCGAAGTGTACATTAATTCCAAAAACGGACGCGGTAAGAAACTCATAGACACTGTCCTCACAGATCTTAGAAAACTACTCGAATCTCATAAGTACAACGACACCTATTTCAACCGAAAAGCAGGAAAGTCCACCCGCCTATGTGATGAAAACGGTCTTTTTGAATGTGGTGGACTCTGGAATACTGACAAGTGTCTATACGGAGGCACACACGTCATCAATCCCTACAGAAGCCGGGAGGAACGCATCATATTCCAGACCTGGAATCTAGATCATAAGATTGAGCTCTCCAGGTCTATAATCCCAAAAATATTGCAAGCTGTCGAAGGATTGTACAACGGCAATATCAAATGTATGATGTGTGATAAGGAATCAAAGATTGGAGGTATTGAGACAGATAGATATTATCTGCAGATATTTACGCGGGAGAATCTTAAGCTGGTGCACATTATTTGCCATTACAAGGGTAGACATGACGCCGAGTCCGATGTGTACACTGTATGCAAGAAATGTTACGGCGCGCAGAGCAATGAGTATAATTAATATCGATGCAATATCAATATATTTGGTGGACACAGGTACAGAATTCAAAGGGAAATCATTATAGACTTTCTTAGGTCAATGCACATTTTAGCAATTTTAAATGTAGATTTTGTAGTCAATAATTTGTTGGATTATTTCTGACTTACGTAATAAAGTATTTTGGTTCTAAACGAATAAATATTATTTTATCAGCTCGAACCGATGAGTTTTGTACCTGTTTATGGATACGATAATTGCAATAAAATTATATTTATACATGAAATAATGCGAGATAACTGCTATATTTTCTTCTATATATGCTATTAATTTTAGCAAAGACCTGTGATAGGCGGTATTTATCGGAATATGATCTTGTTACATTTATTACATATATTTTCTATTTATCAAAGATATATGGAAAAATGTTAATAATCGTTTGAAACTTTAGCGCTACTTTACATTTGTTTTACATTTAAGATCAAATATTTATTTTTAATAAACTGTTGTAGTATAATATTTACATATAATTCGTAGATCATTGTTGACAGTGATTGATCTCAAATATTATGCACTTTTTAAGCTGGATGTATCATTGATGTACTTAATTAATTTCGTTTAGCAATGACACGGCTCTGCACACTAATGAGTATGAGATGACCTTTATAGCAGTAGCGAATATTAGTTTGATAAGATTTTATAACTGTTAGTGTATGTTCACGTCTAGCGTAAACTTTGTCAGCTGAATGTGACGTCATCGCAGTTTGAAGTTGATACAAAACATGGGTGAAGTTTTGGTGTTTATAATTATTTTAACATGTTACATGATTCTTTAGTAGATCTATGAATATAGAGAAGTTTTCGTTTTTTGAAATAGTTAAACTATATCATATGTATAGATAGATATCAAGTAAAACAACATTATACTAGCATTCACGATGGAACTACTCGTGCATACATACATAAATGTACATTGCATATAGCACAAAGAATCATATTATAGTAGAAATGTAAAATTTTATGATTAATGTTGAAATGCTTACTAGAACTAAAAGTCACCCAGTATAAGAAACGATATTTATCGCTTGGAGTAATTGAACATGATTTACATTAAGTAAATATTATTTACAATAAATGTACCATGTTTACAATAGTGATGGACTACGCTAGACTTGTGCATACTCTTATTGTTGGTGTTTTAACCGTCGCGATATAGAAGATTTTTCTATTCCTTAAATTGATCTCCTTTCCCATCGTGAAGTAAAGATAAGAGTTAAGTATACCTTTTTGTACTTATGTATTATTTTTAACATTTTATTCTACACTGTGGTGCATACTAAATGTAACTTATAAATGATATATGATTTACGTTTGTGTTTAAGAATTTACATTCAATTTTAACCTTTAAATATTGGGTCATACGACTCAAGTTGTGCCAAAGAAACTATTTTACTAATCGAAATCTGAATCGACTCCAACGTAGGCTGATTGCGTGTTACCTATGTCTGTTATTCTCCCATAGGGTCGATGAGTTGAAATAAAGCATATTTTGTTCGAAATTCGTTTCGTTTACACTGTTGACAAAAATGTAATAGAATCACTAGAATGTCACGACTCCTCCCATTCTGCCAATTAATTGTCCTCTGTATCATGAGATAGCGTTGCATTTTAATTGCAATAAATAAATTTCTAGAACATGTTTCTAAATGAGAGCGTGAGCAAAAAAATGGGACACTGGACACTCAATTGAAACTCTAGTTTCGAAATTCTAGTGATATGCATTTGTTGTTATGTTTTTGTAAATGTTTGTGTGTTGTTCATATTATAATCAGTAAATTAAAATGCGAGGGCAGATACCAAGCATTACCATGAAGTATTGAATTGTTTGAAAATAATACCTACAATTGTATTTTTTTATGATGTTTTAGCCAATTTTATTTAAAGACCAACAAAATTTAAATCTTATTTTGTTCTGAAATTTATTGAAATATTTTATAGCGGCATCTGTTAATAACTGCTTCAAACATAATGACAGTGGTTTTTTACTGTAACTAAATCTTCGTCCAATAAAATTAAAAATAAATTATGCCATGTATAGGTACATACCCGGACAATACACTATTGTAACATTATTTTATTCTGCCCTCGCATACAATCTATTTTTTTACTTAATAATATTAAAAACAGAATTTAAACATAAAACCTCGATGTTTATACAGGGTGGTTAGATAGCATAAACAATTTCTTGTTTAATAAAGTAACATTTATCAAATTAAACATTTAAAAATAAACAACTAAAGAAAAAGCACTCTTAAATGCTTAGCTGAATTTTAAATACATATATTTTCTTATTCTATCTTCTTTTCATAAATGACCCTAAAAAGAAATTGGTAGTAAATATTATTCTGAAATAATAAAAACTTTGATTTTAAATAAAATGCAAAACAGAGCAAAGTTTGATAACGTGGCAAATAAGTGTAAATCTAAGTTTACCTGTTGCTAACAACAGAGGGTGCTAGTATACATTCATCATACTCTGCCCTTACCGATGTTTGTTCATTATTGTCTATAGCCTATCGCGCGAGAATTAATAAATACCTGCTGCAAATTATATTGGCACCTCAGCGTTCCTTTTCTTGTAAGCTAAACACCTATCCAGTTCAGTTTGTGCAACCAATTTAAGTTACGGTTACCGGTTTCCATGCTGTCGATCGCTACTTGTTTTAAAAGATATAAAATTCAGTCTATGGTTAAAGTGCATACAGTCTTTGTTGTGCAACTAAGCAGCGAAAATAGAATAGATTCTTTTTTTATTAATTCTCGCTAAATAGACATTGTTTCGTTGTTGAGTAATTTGGTACTAAGTACCAAAAATATCGAATTTTATATGTATAAAAATATATATTACAAATAATTCTCCTATATGATTCTTGAATCATTTGTAAGTATTTCATATTATTATTTTTGTATTCTTAGATAGGATCTATGAAATGTATTGGAGAGCCTTTCCCATTAATTCATTTTTATTTAATTATTTAAAAGCCATGCAGCAGATACATTAGTATTATAATATTTTTCGTTAAACTCTCAAATGTCGAGTCAATTCAGTATTAGTGCGTAACGCATTTGAGGGGTTAAAGGTGCAAGACTTATATTTTTGTATGCTTTTTTTGACCTAAAAGGTCTATGACCCACTCGTCGTTCTAGGTTTTGATGGATCTATTTTTTTAGTAGTCCCTGGGAAAGGCCCTCAAGGTTGTGTAGAAAGTACTGTGGCGAATTTTCTTATTAATTTATTCTAAGACCTGTCTATTGTCTTTCAAGACAAATTTATCGACTTTTCCTATTCTTATCTTAAGCTAAAATATTTTTCCATTTATCAAATTATCTATATTCTAATACGTAACCAGCTGTCACACAATCGCTAGATAAGTCTCTAGTATTTTGTCTATGGATTTAATCGATGTACATTTACGTGATCGTTCTGCGTACAATATCCAAGAAGTCGTCTCAAGTGGTACTCGCCGCTACACATCAAGTTAGACACCCTATATACGAATAACTACGCTACATACAAAATTGAAAATTGTCGGAAAGGGACAGTGCATAGTGGTTTCGATGTCATGGTAAGGATAGAGCGTAACAAAATTATAACGCACTCTCTCGCACCATTCGCAGCGTTCAACTTATAATAGTTCAAAGTCCAAATAGTCTAGGTTGATGCGTTGTGTACATAAGAAGACTTCTTATATTTTGTGTGTATGCACAGAAGACACCTAAGTAAATAACATTCTTACTGAGTATATTGGGTGTCTTTTGCACACCTGTATGTTGACTGCGTTCAGATATAGCATATACATATTCATTTAAAATCAAACGTCGATGTTTTATCGATCAAATTAATCACGACCCTACATCGATATATTTGGTCGGATTGATTAAGATAGTATCGATGTTTTAGACAATCGATTCATATCAAATATCCTTATCAGGTTTGGACATCAGTTTTTAGATTATCCTACTATTGTCACGGACCATCCCTCAGAGTATAAAGATCTACCTGAGTCATATTTATTCACGTATTTAGGGTTTGTTGCTAAGGGATTCTGACCACCATACAGCAATGGCCATGCAAACCTGGGATTTTAAATCCAACATATTGGAGTCCAATCAAAAGCATTTATTGCTTTCAAAACATTCAATATTTTAGTATGTATAGGTTGGATAATTTGGATTTAATATAAAAATGTCTGGAACTTAACTATCGACTGTGTGACAAGCCGGAATATATTATAAGTACTATAATTATATCAGAAATCCTATTTTGTGACAATCATTTACCAACTTGTTTAGATAGAATTAGATATAGCGCGACAAATAGCAATATTAATGTTTAAGCAGATGTTAGTCGATACTGCGGTGATGCGATGAGGATGTAAAACTATGTAACCTTTACGTAGGAGGATTACGGGTTAATATCTTATCTTATTTTGGGTTATAAAATACATTGGAACGTAACTTCGTAATACATATTGCAAGTGGCTTACCTACTAAGGGCTATCTCTACGTAGCAATATAATATAACTAGCTGCAACCTGCTTTGCCCCTGACCGTAGCGTGATGTTAAATAGCACCCAACCTGTTTCAATAATTATGCTTTATGCTATAACATGCAAAAAGATTTAACTAAACTAGCTAATAGTTCCAGATATTCGCGCGTGCAATCAAACAAACAATCTCTTTAGCAATATAATATTATTAACTTGGATACTTACTTTACAAATATTGTAAAGTCGTCAACATCCGCGCGCACATCAACTAATTGTCACACAACATTTTGGCAATTACTTGAATTGCAACATTACACACACAGAGGCACAGCAAACTCTTAGAACTAGTGCACTATGTCGCAAGTCAACTATCACAACCCTAAGAATAATATTTAAAAGATTAAAAAGTATAATACTGTTCAGTTCTCGCAAAATATTTTCAACGCTAATTTACACTAACTGCACACAAAAATGGCAATCCTACCTACGATGTATTTCCAAAGCCGGATGAAAATTTCTTCGTTTTTTGGCGGGAAAAACGACAGGTTGCAAACTGTCGTAAGAATGCAGCAGTATGACGAAATCACTCACTAAATTTTCTTCGATATGGGGTGAACACTAGAAACACATCACAATCCGCCATCGAAAGGAATACACTGATATTATCAGAAGCATTTGCACCATCTGAGTCACATTTTTACAGTTTTAAATACTTTAACCGAGTCTAGTTATTCAGATCCAAGTTTAAAAGCAAAGAATCATCTGTTCTCTTCTCTAGAAAGTACACCGGTTCACTGCACGTATTCAACATGTTGAAGTATATAAGCTGTCATATTGATAATTTTGCGTTATCAATAGATTATCAATTGCATAAATGCTATGCAATTCGTTATCAGTGCAGTCAAGTGTCATTGATATTGAAAATTTAGTGCACGTAAATTATTCATTGCCTCGGTGGGGCAGTGTTAGACAACTGTGCATGAGAGGTTGAGTTCGATAAGTGGGTCGAATATTTTTAACGCCTGCCAATTTTTTCTAAACGCGCTGTGTCTGTTTTTTATTTAATTACAAAATGTATAATAAATAACTTTAAAATAAATTCTATGAGGTATGTAGCGCCTGCTTATAAAATACCCGTTTTATATTTGATGCCAAATATGCTCTTTTAATTCTAAAGGCGCTTAGGCATCAAAATAGTAAATTGATAATAACTTTTTATTCTTAAAAGTGCTCCTAAAAAGAGTCCCTAAACCATGTATATAAAGGTAGCAGCCTGGTAGCAACTATTGGTTAAAAAAAAGTCGATTAATTTGCGCAGTTTGTCCTCTTTGGATAGGTGACCAGCCATCCTGACGTCAGAATGGCCCGTCACCTTTAAAAGTTGTAGGTATACTTTAAAAATACGGGGGTAGCAAATTTCTATAATTATTTAGATGTAAAATATGGGTAGTGACCCGCCATTCTGATGGTCACCAATATTAAAATATAATTTCTAACAGCGTTTTGAGAATTAGGTATGTAATTAAAATATTTCGAAAGAAACTAGGTTTTCTTTAGCAGCGCTTGCCTATATAGGTACCTATGATTTTGAGTTAAAAGCAGACAACGGGTTAGCACGGCTCACCTGGCCGCCATTTGTGACGCCAATGTATGTAGCCTAGCGCATGATGAGCTCTCTCTGAGCCCATCGATTATTGTCTTTGCTAAAATCCGCGCTTATTCCTCAAACAGTTCTGATTTCTCTTTATTAAGTAGGTATGTTAAACGTTAACAAGAACAAATACTCTATAGGTTATCTAATTTTTATTGATTGCTAATCTCGAAGTAGTAAGACTGTGTTCACAACATTGTTCTTCGCATCATCGCGGTTATATGTCAATACAAATAGTTAAATTTATAGTAGAAGCTTCCATAATAATAGCTTTATAGTGTTGTTTGCCTGTAGTGTTGTGTATGTTGAGTAGGTCTCGATATACAGTATTATACCTTCTCCTTATCTGCCTAAGTAGACATGTAATCAGTAGATTATTAAGGAAAATATCATTATATTTAATGTAGTTCACTGGTACAAAGAGTAGAACCAAATATGCACAGAGATTTTTTGCCTACACTCAACTGCCTAGATTTTTCAGTCTAATGCAGGAACGACAGTAATTTACCTACAGTCACGATTTTTAATGTCTGTCAACTCAATTTTATATACAAGCATGGCTGATAAGTGATAATGGTGAGTGGAAATCGACTCCTTCCAACATAAATAAAACTAGCTATGCAGAAATTTATTTAGCTTTTGTAATTTATGTAAGAAATAGAATCTATATTGTAACATCAATACATACATTTATGTAATACATGGTGTAGGTACAAAACTCTCATGTGCTATGTATATTTTTAATCGAGTTGGTTGTCTAGAAATGCATAATCTTATGGTTTCAACATAAGGTTTTGTTGAAAGAAATAAAATTATTTAAGAGTATTGTATGATGTTTTATTGTAGTCCTTTACATAGGTTTTGAAACAAATTTAAAATATGTATTTATTACATACACAGGAGAAGCAAGCTTAACTTCACAATTAACTTTTATCACTGTCTTTTACTCATGAATTTGACCTGGATATGTTATTACAGTAATAATTAACTGACAGTTTAAAATTGCTGTTATAAAAACATATAATTATGTATTGTAATTCAAAATTGCGAAATAACGATTGAGATAGGTACTTACATTAATAACTCTCCTAAACTCCCTACCGAACTAAAAGACAGACAACTTGATCAAAGCATTGAAGAAAAGTTGTATGCAAACAGGAAACCTTAGAGGTAACTGGTCCTGTTATGCCATCATTGACCATTATAATTATTGTAATTTTCATGTCCATAGAAAAAAATAGTAGACAATTTTCAACTAAATTTACTTTAACATTTAATAGTGTTTTGCCAACAATTTCACATGTCCAAAAATTTTTTTTTTCATTTTGCAACTCTTTTAGTAAAGTTATTGATATTGTGTTGTGGTTTGATTTTGCTCATGTATTAAGTTAATCAGAACTAAGTTTAACTGGTTCATAAAGACAAAAGTAACCGGTCAATAATTTTAATGTGCCTTACAACTAAAAAGTATTTTTACATAGGTAATTTAAATTTTATCTCCGCTTTCTTCCACCAGCCTTTTTGCCAGGGTTCCTTTGTCCTTTGCCTGCCTTGGGCTTCTTAGCTGTGAAATTAGTGGGGTTTCCTCCCTTCTTCTTTATTTTACCTCCTTTCATAGGTTTACTGCTCCTTTTTTCTTCTGATCGGCTGGAACAAAATACATATGGATATGAAAATACTATACATTTTCATAAAAATAAAATGAGATAAGTTTAATGTATATGTGAAATTAGATATTTATTTTATCACATACAATTTAAAAATAAAAGGTGCAATCTTAACCCATTCTAATTTTCCATAGCCAATGTTAATCAATCAAAGCCACATTATAAATAGTTATCATAATTAATGTGATATCTTTTACAATTGCCTGTCCCGATCACTCAACACTTCCTGATAGTAACCAGTTATTTATCTTTTTATAAGTGCATTAAGAATCCTGTGTTGCAGGGGCCACAAAGTACACCCACACTTGGAATAATTATAGACATTTATGGACCACACATATTTTTGTCCCATGTGAGGATTGAACATGTACTACATAATATCTAGGAATGTACTATGACAAACCACTTCTAATGATTAAATAATTGTTAAGAATACTTACTGCACTTGTTCATCATTTATATGCTTAGCAACCGCCTTATCCATATCAATCTTAGGCCTCTTATTCAGTATGTTGTCTAGTAAACTCAAATTGTTTTCTCTCTCTTGTTGTGGTGTCGGTATAGGCAGTTTGCGCTTCCTCTCTTTGCCAGGTATGAGTTCATGAATGCCTTTGCCTCTAGCCTCTTTTTCCTTAGGCAGCTTGTCTTGGAACTTGCCCAGAGATGCTGTTGAAGCCTTGGCTACTGTTGCTGCAGTTTCTAACTGTAAGCAAGAAAATTATGACTACTTTGCAACTGAGCTTTTGTTACCTTGCCTGAGTTGATGTAAAACTCAATATCTAACCATATTGACACAATCTTTAGGACAACCAATACTCATGAATATTCTATAATATGGGACCATTAGTATACATAGATAGATGTGCCCGCGGTTTCACCCGCGTTTATCGTTACTGCGCCGACCCCGTGGGTCGTAGCGTGATGTTATATAGCCTTTAGCCTTCCTCGATAAATTGGCTATCCAACACTAAAATAATTTTTCAATTTGAACCAGTAGTTACTGAGGTTAGCGTGTTCAACCAACAAACAAACAAACTCTTCAGCTATATAATATTAGTATAGATATTAAGTGGAGCCAAACCATAATCTCTTAAATCATTGTAATTGCATGTGCTAGACCAAGACAGAGCTATACATTTTGTAATGCACTGTCTTATCATACACATGCAATATATAAATACTAACTTGATAAAATAAAATATTAATTTACCTGTGAAGCAGAAGCTTTATCTGACGTGACTGGCAGGCCCACCCTGGGTATCTTGACTTTTTTAGCTCTGGCAATATTTTTCAACCTCTGCAGTTCATTCTTTGCCACCTTTTCAGACTTCTCTGAGGCTTTCTTCTCATACATGTCTGTCATAGGGTCCAGGTTCTGAGGTACTTCTATTAACCAATTCTTCTCTTTCTCGGCTGCTGCCTTCTTGAAACTGTAAGGAAAGAAGGTAGGTATAATAATATGCTGGAAATATAAACCAACAGAATCTCACAACAGTTATTAGTGTTAAAAGTTAATGAAAATCCCATAGGTATTAAAATTTTAAAAAGGCCTCTTGTACGTAATATGATGTAATTCAATTTCAATTTAAAATTGTAATTCAGCAGTTGATATGCACATCAGAGCAGCGATAGCTCAGTGGGGAGACCAACAGACAATGCAGAGGGTCTCAGGTTCGAACCCACGTCGCGCACCTTCTGACTTTCGGAAGTTATATGACTTTCCAAAATTATGTGCGTATTGATTGACAATTATCGCCTGCTTCGTGTCTCGGAGAGCACGTTAAGCCGTCGGTCCCGACTGCCATGAACATCTATGGCAGTCGTTATTGGGGTAGTCGACACAAAAGATCCCACTGGGTCGAAGTTTCGCCGGTCTGTACTGACTGGCCCCCACACAAGATAAGATAAGATAAGATGATATGCACATCAACTGTCTGCTATTAATTTCTTGTGGCAATCTACATTTTCATTTAGATATCAGTCATCATTTATTTAGATATCAGAAATATCAAAATTACCACATGATACACAAGTTGTGACCAATAGGCCTTAAACTATTTACTATTTTATACACAATATTTACTATTCTAAACAAAATATTTACTATTCTCTATTTCCATGGAATCAATCACTATTGTATATAATGTAAATTAATTACTTACCCATATAATGGCACCCACTTCTGCAGTTGTTCATCCCATTCTAACTTATCCTTCTTCTTCTTAGTGATACCCTTAGACTTGGCAAACTCTTGCCATTTAGTCAATGGCTTAGGTTTAGGCACTGGCTTAGCTCTAGGGATAACTGTCTTGGGCTCTGGCAGCCTAACAACAATGGCTTCGTCGACCCTCTCTGTAGGTAATTCCCATATTTTATTAAGAAGTAGCTGTGTGTTATCCCTCGTTAGAGATTGTAAATATGCGTCTTTGTCTTTTCTGTAACAAAATAAAGTTTAAGTTATTTTAAATAAATAAATAAATAAAATTCAAGATATTTTGATGTTGTAACAAAAGAATAAGTTTCTGAATTAAGAAATTACAAATAAATGTAAAATGAGGCTTACTCTAATAATTTTGAGTCCAAGTCGTTTGTGTCTGAAGCAAGTAATGTTCCCAAATCGATTTCTAGATCCAAATGCTTTTCAACTGTAATTGACTTGTACTTTTCTGATTTTTTCTGCTCCCTCTCTAATATTTCGTTAACGATATCCATTTTCTCTTTTGATTAGTTTTGCAATCTTAACACATTGCCTCGGTGAATACACAATTCTAACCTCAAACGTATTTTGACGTTTAAATAAATGACACCAACACGTGCGTATTAGTAATGACCTTTGTAAACGTTGTTTAATAATATGTATGATATAGTCCGCAACCAATCCACGACTTAATTTATAGCGCAATGAGCCTTAATTCTCATACAAAGTTGTATCATAAATGTGTAGTAATAAGATGTTTTCAGTAAATTGCCTATTTCAATTTGACTTACAGTTATAACTGTCCATTATAGCCATCTCCATAAACAGTTTCTCATGTTCCAAGTGCTGTCACATATGTACTGACATTTCTACTGATTATGTAAATATTTCTATATTTATTACTTCTTTAAATTCGGCTTTTTCAAGACTGGTTTCTGCTTTGGTACATAAAGACATTTTTGTAAATCATTTAAAAAGTAGAACAGAAATCTTAAAAAGAAATTATTAATCCACAGTACAAGGAAATCTTCAAGTCATTGATTGTAATTGTAACATTACTTATGTACTAGATTTTTTTTTAATTAATTTTATTTTTAGTGCAACTGTTTCCAAAATTTGTTCTGACTGTAATGTGTGCATAACAAGAAAAATATCGAATTCCCTTTAAATTTATTTATATTGTCAGATAGTGGAGTAGGTAGCCTTATTAAACGAATCAGCATCATCTATGTTGGTAAGCGAAGTCTCTGATTGCGAAAGAGTACTTGTACTGGAAAAGTAAGTACTGAATATTTAATATCAGATAAATTAATTTTGTTTAATTAGATCTATGTTTACGGTTATGCGATATTCCAAACGAACTGCTGCTCTCCGACAAAATATTTGAATTAGCAGCTGTAGTTGAGTTTCTTCCAAATACGTTCGGAGGTGTGGGTCACTATAAGACCCACTGTAGGCGTCGTAACTTTGAATAGGAGTGTTACGACGATATGGTTCGTAAAGCTGTTCGAGTTAAGAATGATTCAAATTGGTTGTTTGTAATCGTTATTACATTACAATAAAAATATAAAAAGTAAAAAGTTCGTACAAAACTATCAACTTTAAAAGTAAGCAGTGACGGTTTTGTTATACAATAAATATATTTTGAGCTCAACTGTTTTTAATTTAATTAAAAAACAAATCGTCTTAAAAACATTGCTAACACAAAATAATAAGGCGTTTTCTATGAACATTACAGTAAAATGAAAATAATTAAAACCACATCTTAATTATGAGATTTTACAACACGTACGCAATAAACAGTATTCGTACATCAGTTTTTATAAAAAAGCAGTAGCTTTTATCTGTACCGAGTACGTGTTCTAAGTGGCTCTGCTAGGGAGTTTGCTCCGCGGCAGAGCCACAATCAATGCACATTATTTTGTTACCTAGCGTACGTCCAAGCGATATCGCTAGACGTACATTATGTACGTTTGACGTACATCATATTAAGATATAATTGATCGGTATTTATTATGGTGGCTCTGCGGCAGAGTAGGACACTTTTCATTTTAAATTCGTATTTATTAGTTACAAAATTATATTGATTTTAGAAATCCTCATTCGAGTGTCACCGATAGTTGGTAATTATTTCATTTTATGTTTTCACTCACGTGACTGGTAACACAGGATCCAGTGTTAACTGTCAAGTCAAGAGTGAACGGATATGTCAGATATCTAAGTCGTATCGCTAGATAATAATATCAATATTAGCTCCAATAACTAATAGTTATAATTTGTAAATCAGAGCACACACAATTTTTCTAACTTACTTACCACCTATTGTGATGGAAACAATCTTGTTACATCTTTAGACATGACAGGAGAAACCATAGAAAAATCATACTGTTTCAAGACAGAAAACAAATTCATAGTCAAAAGTGGATGTAAGAAACGTATGTGGAGGTCTCTGAAGCAAATATTAACTGCTGAAAGAGCGTTACCGTGGCCCAATGAAGCTGTTCTGTGTAAGAACTATTTTAAATAGGTATTATGTGTACAAATGACAAAATGTTTGCTTTCTTACCTTAAATTTGTGTTACAGATTACTCAATAAATGCTCCTCCGACATTTAAACCTACGAAAAAGTACTCTGACATATCTGGCCTCCCAGCTCCATATATTGATCGTCACTCAAAGCTATTTTATAGTAATGCTGAAGAATTTGCAACTGTCCGAAGCTTACCTATGGATATCACAGCTGGCTATCTACAACTCAGAGGAGCTAATACTATTGTAGGTTGAAATACTAATATATTGCTATTGGACAAGTCAAGAACCTTAGCTAATCTGTGATTAGTGTGAACTGGTATTAATGGTCCTTTTAATGGCATATGTATGTGATGAAGACATCATATACAGGCTGAATAAAATAAGACTTGGTTATTACAAAAGATATTGTTTCATTAAGTTTTTGTTGAATTTAAGAATTTGGCTTTTGAATCATGGATGTTTAATAGTTCTTAAATTATAACATAACTTTTGTATCTATAAGATCTGTCATAAAACAGGTTGGTACAGTTTATTGACCTTTTGAGTCCCAGTAGCACACTGGTGACCACACACAATAATTATATCTGTCATTCCAAGACCTAAATATAATGGTTTTAATCAAAAAGTCCAAAATTAATACCTTTTGCTTTAAATTTGGCCTTATTGAAGTGATGATGTAGGTAGGCTGCAATATAGTTAGTAGTTCAAGATTTATCTACAAATGTAAAGACAATTCTATCATCTCACTATTCTAACCCATTCTTATGTAGTGATCTTGAGTTGATATCCACATAATGAAGTACAGTTTGTTATGAAATGCCTTCCTGAAAACTTCTCTAAATTCTGCTCAATTGATAGATACTAAATAAAAAGTGTCTTTATATTAATAAATAGGTATATAATAGCCACCATAACAGCGTTAAATCTATGTTACTGAAGGGTTATGAAGCAATATATTACACACAAAAGCTACATAATAAACACTGCCTCTCAAGGTCAAAATATAGTTTATGTAGCCAAATATAAATGTGTAATACAGTAATTTAGTTGTGCCTACTAAATAGTATTTTATTGAATTGAATTAGTTACAGTCCTGTAGTGATAATACTGATAATATTATACATACTGTAGGAATATATCTGTGCCTCCTGTGATGAGTGATATAAGTTGAGTTGTACCATTTTTGTAATTTTTACATAGAAATAATCAGAAATAAATTAGGTTTTTTTTGTTCTTAGATCATGTTATTCCATTTACCATAGTTTCGGAGATAATTTTGTGCGAAGTGATATAACTGGCAGGATTTTTGCAAAAATATCATGAATATAGATATATTTTAAGTTGTAGCCTCTATATGTAATTGCTGCACACATTATTTTTCATGTTTCATGGTAAAATTGTGATGTAATATTTATTTGCACATTAAATTTTTCATTTTACACAAAGACAACTTATAAGTGCAATAAATAATAATTTAAGTGTAGGTGTCATTTATCATTATCACATCATTAGAGCATGTAATACAAATAAAAGGTATAGGCATTTTAACAATGAAATCTATAATATTGACCACAAAAATGTAATTGAACAATAAAAGTGAATGTTTTTATTTACAAATAAAAGTACTCAAGTTTAACCTAGCCTACTTAGAATATGAACTAGACTTTTTTTAAATCTTGTTTTTCTCCTGTAAATTGTTGATTTTTGACTTGTATCACTTTTCACAGGATGTGCCTCCTGATATATACATATTTAAATAGCAGTAATTTACTATCCTTTATATTTTATTGCTACTTCAATCTCTTCTATATGATTATCATTTTAAATCTTGCTTGATCTATTAAATTGACATGCAATAATTTTTTTTATATGTCTACAAGTAAAAAACATCATAAATAAAATAAATCATTTATTACAATAAATGCTATTGCTTAATACTAAAATTAACAACTAACAGTCCATTTTTGGCACCTCCTAACTTGAACCATCGACCTGATTTATGCTCTTGCCCAACGGCCACATATAATTGTTTACCATCACTGGTAAATTGCATAGAGTTTATAAAACCACACACATTCACACTAAACATGGGTAGAATTTTTCTGTATTGGTCAGTTACTCTCCATAACCGTATACTATTATCGTAAGAACCAGAAGCAAAGACATCAGAATTTAATAAAGTTGCCAGACTTGTGATCCATTTCGGCACATCATTTTCTGAGCCGTGTGCTTCTGGGAAGGTACATAAAGGTTTCTTTTTAAGTGCACTCCATACACATATAGAACCATTGTCACTGCCTGACACAAAATGCTCCTCATTCAATAGCTTAACTTCATCTAAACTTCCTATTGGTCCATTGAATATTAACTGTGATTCTTCAGCTATCTTCCAAATCCTAACTGTTGTGTCTCGCCCGCCTGCCGTTATAGCCCTCTCTCTTGTTAATGCATCTATAGATGTGATAGGAGACTGGTGTCCAAATAATGTCTCCACATATGACATTTCGTCAAGAGACCAAATTTTTACTGATCTGTCTTTACTCGCCGAGTATAAATCATGGGTATTTTTTCTAAAAACCAGTCCAGTTACCAAATCTTTGTGTCCTCTGAAAGTGTGGAGATGTTTTAGTGTGCTTGGATCCCACACCTGGATATTGGGAGACTCGTCAGATGTAACTAGATATTTTGAATCTGTTGATATTGCTACTGATGTTATGCCACCTTTCAGAAAATTTGAATGAGTTTTATAAGTTAGGCAGCCAAGTTTTCTTTTTTCTTTGATACCCCATTTAATTATTGTCCCACATTTACTGCCAGTAAACGCGAAATTATTATCGCAACTAATACACACACATGTTAGAGTTTGGCGATGTTCTTTGGCGCGAATAACCCTGACGTCTTTTTCACTAGGCACTTCGTATTTTTCTGCAATTTCAAACTTTAATTTACCTTTCTGTTCCAAATAGTCTTTTTTTAGACGATCTTCAATGACGTCGTCGAGTTCCTTCAGCTCCGCTCGTTTCGCCTCTTCTTTTTCGATTTCTTGTATGTATTTTTTTGCTAATCGTAACTTTTTCTGTTCGGCGGTCTCGTGGTCACTTTCAGATTCTTCAGCATCCGAGAACTTTCGTATATCTAGATCACTTTCAGAAGATTCGTTGCCATTTTCTAGGTTAGGTGCGTTCTGTTTCTTTGGGTTCTTTTTCTTAATTTTTTCTCCTTTTCTCTTATGAACTTGCCTGGATTTACCTTTCAAAAAGAATGAAGAAGACATCTTCTCAGATTAATTAATTGTGTACCTCTAAAATAACAACTGAACAAAACTAAATAGAATCTAAGGCATGCAACGCACAACGCACGTTGGATTTGTTCAAGATTTGACACTGGCTGTCATCTGTCACCGTATTACGTTCAACTGTCAATATTTTATTGATAATTTCAAAACCTTCGTTTAAAAATAAAATAACTATCTACCTCAAAAATCCATAAGATAAATTATATTAGTAACATTTATATTGTACTCGTTAACACATTCGCATCCCAATTACTTTTATACGCTTTATGAAGCCATACATTTTACTAGTGAACCCGCTAGGGGGATCCTCGGTAATACAGATGCTCTGGGGTGAGATCACGACGTGGGTCTGTGGTATACAGTATTCAGTCATGTTTTTCTGAACCTACATTTTTCACACCCTTTTATTTACTAATTTTCTTTATACTTATTCTTTTTTCAAATCAGCACCAGATTACCAAACGTGGTAGTAAAACGCAAAATGTTAATTCCTAATCTCAGAATATGTATACAGAATATGAAATTTTGCCAAAGAAAACCAGGGTGTTAACAGATAGCGAGGAAACCTGTGTCTCGTAAGATGAATTACTTGATTCTCAACCTTTTGATGATTCATCCTATTCTAGAGAAATTGATAAATATATCCACAAAAATACCACTATCGCAACAAGAGAAATTGGTACTGTGACGGAAATACGAAGGTTGCAACATGAGTGCAGAAAAGCAATTTCAATGTAACGAATATTTTGGGAGAATGGTAGCATTGGAGTTGTCAAAGTTTCACGGCAATACACGTTTTAATAAGATGAAGGAAATATTAGATATTTTGAAGAATAGTACCACTTAAAAATAATTCTGTTGCAAACAATTAGAGTCAAAGTCAAAGTCAAAAATCATTTATTCATTTAGGTCACTAAGTAACACTTATGAACGTCAAAATATATGGGTTAGTGAGTTTACTAAGTTACTGAAGCTACATTTAGGTTAGTTGCTAGGTTCAGGCAAAGGGTTGAGACTATGAGAAGAAACCTGCAAGAAACTCACGGCCATTCTTTTAAATCGCCAATTAAATATAATTTCAGTATTTTACAACTCAGATTAACAAGGTGTTGCAGCCATTATGCCATATACTACAGACTATAAAAAAACTAAAGATAAGAACAGTAATAACTTAATAATATTATAGAGATTAAATAATTTGGGCTAAGGTATATGTTTTAATATAAATCTAAAATAGGCAGTAAGATGGCATGATGGCGCATACACTTACACTTTGTGACAATGCAAAGGCAGTCCGTGACTAAATGCGGTTGTGCATTTATATTCGTCAATAATAATCAAATTAAGAAACAAGTCACTTGTTAACATCACAAATAATCACGAGGTACCTCTACATTACTAAATTGACTTAAAAGTAATACATATCTTTAAATCCTGTATGCAACAAGCAACTAGTTCCATGAGTTTTTGTCATTTAAGTAGTCGTTGACTGAATAATAACCCTTCCGAATAAGTTGTATTTTAACGGCGCTTTTAAATTTAATTAATGGTAAATTTATTAAAAAAACGTATATGAGCTGGGCAAGACCTAAGGGTACTAGTTGTATTTAAAGGTATTTTTGTGAAGTAGTTATTGAATGTATCGGCTACTTTCAAATTATTTGAAATTACGCTATTATTTACATTCAGTTCAAATTTATTATCACGCACCTTGCTGCGACCTGTTTCATTGTTTATAATGTTTCATGTAGTTTTAATTTTATTACTAGAATTTTCAATTTTAGTTTTTAGGTAAAGGGACTTGGCAGTTGCACAAGTCTTTTTAAATAATTTTGAATAAGTTTTAACATATTGAATAAAATTTGGATCGAAATTGTATTGTTTCATACCATATAATTCGTATAGTTTTGCTCTACTATATATCCCAGATGTTGCCCAATCACAAAACTTAATCTTATTATTCTGACTAAAGGTCTTACATTTAAAAATATTATTATATTCTAAAGTAATTATGTTAAGTAAAGACTCATATAGTTCGTCTGGATTATTCAGAGAAAGGTCCATATTGACAACTTTGGCACTTATGTTATCATTAAATTCAGATTGGATGTCATTGGTCTACACGTGACCTTATTCTCTTTATGAATTGTACTCACAGGAAATACTACCTTTTGCCCACAGTGGTCAGTTGTCAGTTCACTCAATATGGCCCTATTAAGAAATTGGCAGTCGCAAAATACATTATCTAAGCAAGTCGCAGAATGTGAAGAGATACTAGGGAGTTAAAAAAAAAGAAATATATATATATACAGTCAGTTCACTATGGGAACTAATGACATCAAGAATTCTAGAAAATCCTACGAAATAATTATGTATAGACAGCTACATCGCTATTGTGCTTTTACGATTAACAAATTATTTGGAATAAAATTACTTAATTATAAAATCATATTTTTTATTCTGATTCAGATTAAATTTTAATTATGATAGATCCTAAAACATTCAAGACAAAAGTCCAGGCTTTAAATGACTATCATTGCAATGATATGATCTGTCGGAAAACATTTTTGCTAATTTAGGCTACCCACTTTTGCTTTATGAAGAGTAATTGACACTCGATTGCAGCTTTAAAATTTCTAGCAACCCTGCAAGATAAGTTATTCTTAAAAATATTATACCTAATCAATTTATAATGCCAGTCACCGACTTATGTATACTTGTTTTGTGATTATACGTTAGTTGATAAGTTTTACTTAACATCACTTCCATGTACACAGCGGCGCATTAATCTAGACTGTTTGGACTTTGAACTATTAGAAGTTGAACGCTGCGAATCGTGCGTTATGCTCTATCTAAGGATAGAGCATAACGCACGATTACATCGACACCACTATGCACTGTCCTTTTCCGACAATTCTCTATTTTGTATGTAGCGTAGTTATGCGTATATAGGTGTCTAACTTGATGTGTAGCCGTGTGTACAGACTTACCTACATGTAGGTACAGTCTTTTTTAAACAGACTTCTGCACTAGGAGTAATCTAATGGCTCACACGCAAGGGTTTTTACGGTAACAAAGTAGGTACCAATCCTAAATGGAACATCATATATATTTTGTGGGTGAAATAATAATTGGGGTTTAGAAGTTATAAATTAAATTGGAACTATTGTACCGTTTTGATTCCTTGATCTAGAGACAGGGTACCCTTTGCGTCGATAATTTTTTTGTCATAATCATTCCTTGACGTACTATTTCAGTACCTACCTAGGTATAAAGTTAAAAAGCATATAATTATAACTTTGGTATCATAGTGTAGCAATAGGTTAAGGTGCGGTGGCGGTGGCCTTTGAGCCACCCGTAAGCCGCCAAATGTTTCTTTTTTAAACGAAAAGTATTTTATTAAAAGCAAATACAAAATATCAAATTTATTCTTTAGATTATAGTAAAAGTATGTATGCCATGTTAAATTGACATATAGGTAATTTTATGCGAATAAATAGGGAACCGTACTAACACTACATACCTAGGTAGGTACCAAAAATGCTACTAAGACACGATGAATATCCTCTTGGGCTCTGACCAAATCAAGATCAGAGAAACGCAGTATAAAAGGAAAGCTAATGGGGGCTAATGCGATGTTGGAATATGCAGACGAACAAAACCGTTATAGTACATTTTCATCGCAAATGCAGTGTGTAGGAAGCGGATCTAAAGCAATCAGTTCTTGATCTGACTATAGTCACGAAAGTGGTCATGATCGATTGATACAGGACTCAATTTTAGCGCTGCTCTTTGAGAATCATTAAATAATATTCTCAAAATACGCGGTACAGCAAATTTTCTAAGGAAGATCGCCATTATCAATTATTTTGTCGGCGGAGCTGGCTCACTCCGCATACTAATTAGGTAGGTAGTACTAACGGATTTGAATGAACTTGGCAGGTTTTTTCACGGTACCTATTATTACCTTGGCAGTCTTACCGAGACAAGCCGCGGGATGAAACTATATTATCATAAATAGACAATGGCATATATTGGGCATTTCAGGTGCTCAGACTTAATCATTATCATTAATTATTAGGTATTAATTTTGTCTAGAGTCGTCAAAGCACGAGTATGCAATACTCGTGCTTTGACGCTATGGTATCGTAACCGCTTACTACGCACTCACATATTGTAGTAATATAAATGTGGGAATTTATGAAGTTCAGGATATAAATAAAATGAATTAATATTACTATTAATTTATTGCCGACAAAACCTACAAAATCCAATGCCGGGCGTCTTCACCTGTGACGATGTTCTGTCTTCGACTTACTCAAGTTTCAATCAATTCTCCTCGCACGAGTTACGGTAATAAAGCTAAATAAAAAAACGAAAACTGCATAGTGTACTTAGATCGCTCGTTAGCCGGGGAGCAGGGAGGGCGTTCCATTTGCCGATAAACCTAGCCGGAAATCTGCAAATCAGCACAGGATACTGCCACAGCAAACAGGCCAGCGTGCAGCACCGGCCTGCCAAACAAACGTATATATTAGATCGCAGTCTGCTGGTTGCCGGCTGCCACCTACGCCTCGCGGTCTCGTGTAAAATGCTGTTTTACGTACCAACAGCATGTCTTTAATAAAATGTGATATTTTAATGATGAAATTATTATCTAGACACAGCTTTAAACGGCACTTGGATAATGAATAGGTGAAGAGAGCTGAGTGCGCGTCGTTAGGCCCTAAATGTCGGTGTTTAATACTACAAAATATAATAAGTCGTATAGGAGAATAGTGTCGGCGTAATACGCGCCAAGTACCTACGTAATGCGTGTCTCGGTTTGTCAATAAATATAAAAGTTTTACTCATAACTTATGTACGGCAACAACAGCAATTCAGCAGTTGTCAGCAAACAGCAAACCCCCCCTCCCCGCATACAGCCTCGCTCCCCGCGCACTCCACACGCCCTGAGCATACCAACATATTGATTAATATTACAGAATTAGATTTTTAATTATATTTGCAACAAATGCTGTACTTAATATAATGATTTAAGTAATAGGCCATAAGCTTGTCGTTCATTTTATGAAAATATTTTTTAACACATTGATATATTTGATTAAGAAACAATGATGATTTGCAAAGGCCTACTACTTACAATATTGACAATGTTGAAATTAACATATAAAACTATATTTAAACAGAAAAGTAACTGAGTTGAGGCATCACAATTACCACAAATCATGAATGATGATGTCCCACATTAATGCCCAATTTAGCCCAATTATCACTTGTGGTGGTAGGGTACATGATCTTCCAGTTATTTTGAATTATTAAAACCTGAAATTATATCTAAGACCATTGGTCTCACACCTAATTTTGATTAATTACATATATTAGTAACTAATACAATATCAATAGTTAGACTCAAATACAAGTGATTTAAGTTTTGATGCAGAATTCCCTTATAAAAAACTAAAAGTACAACTAAAGGTATTTCAAGTAATGAAATCAACTTAATTCAGTATATTCAAATTCATATTATAGATATGTTTGAGAATTTTAATGAACACAAGTTCTATACAAAACAAACAAACAGAAAAAAAGAAAATGAAAATCTCATAAAGATACAATTTCTTACATTATGCAGTTAGCCTATGTTAAAGTTAAGGGAACTTAAAATATAATTTGTTACGTTGCATGTTTGCCACTATGTTGATCATAGTTAGGTCTGTGGATGGCTTATAGTTACTGATGAGTTTTAGTACCTTGGCTAAAGGCTGCAGAGACAAGTAGTACAGCACTTCAGCTCACAACTGGTACTCTCGACCTGGATGAAAGGAAAGAAATCACTTTTAGTAAAACAAATATGTAGCAATTAGCAGAGATTTATCATCCACTGAGCCTGGTGAACAAGGCCCAGAACATAATGTAGCATCTGCTGAAACAGTATTTTCTGATTCTTATATTTTAGTTAGTCAAAATCAAGGTGTGATGATTGTTTAATAATAATATAGTCAATTGTAATGGTTATTAGTCTCAAGTTGCAAGTATATTATCGTAGATTTAGATATCAGCAGTAGTCTTATGTGAATATTTTAATTTATATTTTCTACAATTATATAGCAACTCTGCAACTTTACTATGGGATGGACTATACTAATACCAGAACATTCGACTGGAAAGGATAATTTATTTATGTTATAATTTTCAGTATTATCATATTACTGGACATTTTTAATGTTTTGTGGCACACTTAGTTATGTACTTATTATTTAACATAAAACCAACATTTAACTATACTGTAGAAAACTATAGGATTATCATCATATAAATAATTTTATCAGATCCTTGATAGACCTTAGATAAACAATATAATATGAATATAATAAATGAAAGTTTTAATTAATCAAATGAATTCTTAAACGAACTGAAGGATACACCTGATTTACCAACAGTCCTCCCAGTATTTATAAAAGCTGTGACTTACTCAGCACACTTCAATGCCTGGAGCGGGAACGGGAGCGGCTGCGGCTACGTGACCTGCCACGCGAGCTCTTGGAGTCAGAGCGCGACCTCGAGCGGGAGCGGGAGCGGCTGCGGGTGTACGACCTCCTGCGCGAGCGGGAACGGGACCTGGAGCGACGACGTGAACGAGACCGTGAACGCGAGTGGCTAAAAGAATAACATCCACACAACACATATCAACACATGCTTCCAATTTTGGTATGAAGTACTAAATTGGGATATTTAATAGATTTTGAATATTATTGAGTTGTATAGTACTTTTGTTAGCAATATATTTTTATAAATAAAAGTTAAGACTCCAAAATTTTGAAGAGGCTATGGTAAATATGTTTTGATAATATGTCCTCTTGTGCCTGTATGTTTCCTTTATGATGTTATGTTACCCATTGACTCAGGTGTTACACGATAACTGCATGTACCACCTTGGTCGGCGAGCTGAACAGTTTCAATGACATATTAATGTTATAATGATATCCACTAGCCAGCCACACATTCAATTATTGTTCTTTATTATATTAAAATTAGGTATTTACCAAGTATTACCATAATAATATAAGATAATCACATAGCAAGGGGATATTTACTTACAATAAATTGAAGAACAAGAACAATATATTCAAGTATTATTGAAACAATTATAATATTTCAAGTTGAGATAATTTTGACCACAGAGGCCTAAAACGAAGTGGCCAGCTAGTGTAGCAAATTCAAGACAGTAAATAATGTTACGCTTTGTTACCTGCGACGACGGTCGTATCGGCTTCTATACGGTGACGAAGGGCGACCATAACGCGCCATCTGTACACGGAGCTCCCTGCCGTCCAACATGCGTCCATCTAATGAGTCCAGGGCCTCCTCAGCGTCACGACGATCGTAGAATCTAGAAATTATGCAATTTCAGTTTGAAACATACTCAAATCACAAAATGCGAAGTTTTTTGGTTGGTTCTTTTTTTCATTTTTGATATCAAGAACATACAAAAAGACGATCAGTTCAAACCACAATGTGAACGGAGGTTATTATAATTTAGCATACATCAGGTGAGCGTCAGTCAGCTATGGTGATATTTTACCGGTAAAGACGAATGACGTCACAAATAGTTTCCACGCCGATAATAAAGTGATAGATTACCTTACGAAAGCGAACCCTCTGCTTTCTCTTGTGTATCGGTCTCGGGGTATATAAATATCGCCAACTTCGCCACATCTTTCGAACACACGACGCAAATCTTCAGGCGTTGTGCGGTACGTAAGATTGTCCACTTTCAACGACACCATGCCGTCTATACGCGGCGGTGGCCTTCCGTAACTCATGGTGAATTATATATTTAATAATTATCCAATGAAATCAATCTATCACTTATAGATAAAAACACAAACTAAAATGGCGTCACAGACTGTAAAGTAGCCGACCTTAGCGTGCAAGCGTTATATCAAATATGGCTACCGGATGGAGTATTTGCCATGATGCATGAAGAAGATTTCCTAAACGGAAATAGAAATAATATTGCTACTAAAAAAAATAAAAATAGTAGGTTACTGGCTACCGGTAGGCTTCTTTTCCTTAGGTTTTATTACTCGGTAATCAGAATAATAAGCTTTAGTTATTTATTCAGAGGTATAATACGTTAATAAGCTGTTTTGTTTAATGTGTTCGTCATAGGCAAAGTTTTATGCGCTACGGTTTATTTTTAGTAAGTTTGTTATACTTTTTATTATTTTACTTTTAGCTTTACGCCTTTGTTTCGTTAAATGATACGAATTTAATTTATTAATAGCTTCATTGTTGGAATGTAGTTTCGGATGCTTAGCAATACCAATGGTTACAGTCTTCTTCTTCTTTTTTCCGAGTCAATGCTCTTGTCCCCTTTTGCGGTCAAATGGTCTTGGCCCAGAAATTGGCGACCGCTATGGCGGCAGCAGTGGCGATATTGAGGTCAGCTCTTGTGCAGGATGTAATGGTACAGTAAGTAATACCTAAGTGTTCGCATTAAACATATTAGATGTGTTAACTTATAACATTATTACTTTTTATCAATTTACTTGGTGGTCTTACTCCAAGCCGTAATTTTCTTTTTATAAGTTCTAAAATATAATGCTAGTATAATGATGTCATGTATGTATAATATGGATATTTAGCCTATTTACACTCGTGTGCACTGACCTACATTTGACACGTCCGTTGCTATGGATAGTATCTGTTTATTGTCATATAAAATTTTAACTCACAAAAAGAAGAAAACTAAAAGATCTGTGTGCTTACAGCACGTAGGATTAAGAGATAAATTAAATCACAATTTTTTGGCCTTTCTCAACATTTTGTAACAATACCAAATAAAACTATAGCAAGTAGAAGAAATTTTCGTTAAATAAAATAAAATGACAAATAAAATGTCTGCTATTAAACAAGTACGAAATAAAAATCTTCTTCCCGATTTAAGTAAAGAGGGTGTACTTACTAAAGAAATATTGTTATCTACGAAAGATAAACATAATGCCCCAACTGGATCTAGGCTATTTTCACATCATACTCTTGCTAGTATTAGGCGACTAAGCTTTTATCACCCTTTTCTGTAAGTATTAAATTAAAACTTTCGTATTGCCGTAGGTACATAATAGAGTAAGGCTAGAATCACATTTACGATAATCAAAGTAACTTTAATTGATGTGCTAAGCTTATAGATTTTAATGATACGTAAATGCAAAGAACTGCTACCGCAAGTAGTAATGTTGCTAACTTGGTATTGTCAAAACTTCCAATTCTAGCATTATTTTCCTATTTCATTTTCACTCCTGTTGACCGGCAAAGCAAGCTAGGGAAGCAGATTATTACTTTAGGCTCAAATTCTGGTCTCTTCTGCTTACTCTTATTTTAAATATTTCCCTCTTCAGGTTTCCAAGTCCACTAATAAATTATTTAAGACATTTTTGTCTTATTTTAGCGTTCCAGACAACAGCCTAGATTTTATTTTAGCGTCCACATATAATCAGGCGACCGAGATATTTCCCGACAAAGTAGATGTGTACTTACAACCTGAGACGATCGGTTGTGAAACTTGGCGAAGGCTCAGAAATACAAACGATAAACGCCCTCCGGCTGATATTCCCTTGGTAAGTATTAATCATCATTTTAATAGCCTGTTTAATAATGGTAACAGGAATATATTCAGGTATAATAAACCTACCTGATAATATACACTGACGGACTCATAAACTGCATCAAAGTTCAGGATTACTACCGAATTAATATTTTTGATAAGTATGAAAACTTTTTAGATTAAATTAAATGAAAATAATATTGTCTTCTGTTTACGCGAATGTTATTCATTGAAATTAAACTACTATATACGGATTTTATCGCGTTGTTTATTTATCACTTTCGATGGGTTCGATTCCCGCACAAGTCAAACATTTGTGTCCATGAACATGGATGTTTGTCTTGGTCTGGGTGTTTCTATGTATAATATGTATGTATTTACAAAAAAAAAGTATATATGTATGTTTATCCATTGTCTAGTACCCATAGTACAAGCTCTGCTTAGTTTGGGCTAGATGGTGTTGTGTGTATGTGGTAGAATATTATTATTATATTATATTATATATTATTATATTATTATCACTGTATTACAAAATTTTGAAACTATTACACTACTACTACTATTGATTTTATTTTACTAATTTATAAGCTAATAAAATTATTTAAACTATTAAATCTATTTATTTTTGGCTTACACTTTCCCCGACGTTTCGGTTGCTTTTCAGCAGCCATGGTCACGAGGAGACTCGACAATAGGCGAAAATTTTACTCTAATGCAAGTTAATGCCCGAACCCACGCCGCTGCACAAGTTCGACAAAATTGCGAAGAGGTTGGCATACGTACCATGAATTGGCCAGCACACAGCCCGGATCTTAATGCCATTGAGCATGTTTGGGACAGTTTAAAAAAAGCTGTATATGCGAGAAAGCCTGTGCTCACAAAAGTTGCAGCACTAAGAACAGCAATTTCACAAGAATGGAACAATGTTCCACAAGACCGTTTAATAACCCTAATCAGATCTATGCGGAACCGATTAGAATATGTAATAAGGGCACGTGGAGGCAATACACCTTATTAAAAGAAGGAAAAACCTGTGCTTCAACTTTTTTTAAAATTGTATATACCAATTTTTCAATAAACCAACCAAAATCAAGTTTTGTAACATTTATAGTATTTGTTCAAAAAAAATGAATGGTACTTTCCAGTACATAAACATACACTTAATTAGGGATATGATACTACGCTGTTATGAAGTTTACGAGCGTCTTGAATATTGATGCAGTTTATGAGTCCGTCAGTGTAGATTACGAAATTGGAAAAGGTTAAACCAATAACTTTTGCTTTGCATTGAAATTAAGCGTAAAACAGTTCAGTATAAGCTGTTCACACCAGCATTGGAAATTTCGGACTACATGCAAATAATATACGTATTTACCAGTAATTATATCTGATAATTATGTAAAAGCCTGGAAAATTTGACGATAATGTGTATCGTCAAATTGGGTGTTCTGGATAAACATTTTACGACAATTTTTATACCAAAATGAATTACTGTCAGTAGCGGATTATCCTCAAAGAAAACTAGCCTTGTGCCTAGAGGCGCAGGGCCGATGGTTTACGTGGCCTACCTAACTATTGTGTCTATGGTGCTCTCGAGGTTTAATCTACCTCTGGTTAGTCTTATGCGGGCGAATCTGCGGGCAAAATCTAGTTTATATTATCATTATGAATAATTAATTATATGTATGTACCAATAAAGTAATTGCTACGATTTATTCTATCTATAATTCATATCAGATATAAGGCATAAAAAATTAATTAACAATATTTTTTTTTAAACGCCCTATTCTTTATCAATTTACGTTTGTTATTTTCAGGGTCACCCGATGAAACGTGGTGGTATTCTCGAGCGTCGTTCTCCGTTCAGCGTCAAATTGATGAATTCTGGAGTACATTCCTCGCAGACGAACCCTGGTTATAGTAGACAGCCGGCGGGCGGTGCCATATTCTTCTATTAATTCATTACTCCAGTTTAGTGCGAGTTTGACTCCTAGCTACAGATTCTATCCTGTTAAATTTCTGTTGATTCCCAACAGAGCTATTAATCTACTAGCTGTAGACTGTAAAAATAAACAACTTTGAGCTTTAGGAGTTTTCCCAATCGAAAATTTTATTGAAATAGGTACTTACCATCTGTAGTTACCTATCTAGATTATATCGTGGGATTTAATTTACCAGTATTTACATAATGCCGCATATTACCCCTTGAAATCAACTCTAGTCCTTTTACTGGCCTCCTTTTGATTTGAATGCGCCTTTGTATGCTGTCGAAAAATAATTTTAAACCACGACGCGTTTTCTTAGTTACCATTTATTCATGTTAGTAGAAGAGCTACAAGACTACCTGAGAGAGCTGTGATCTTAAACTATGTACGTGTTTCTGATATATATATACCATTTAATATAAATCCCTACTTAGATTTTGATCAGCAAAATCTCACGTAACGTACCTACGTAATTAAAATAAGAAAACGTATTTCTATTGTGGTCTTTATTGGATCAATTAAATAATTATATAAGTACCTATAGAGGTACTACTTATTACAGATGCTATTTAGCAGAACGGTCTTTTTTATTCAGCTCGGTGATCGATCTCGAGTTCGTCAAAATTAACAGTTGGGTGTCTGTCACCAGCCTTCAAACTGTGGCTAGTGTAGTGACAGAACTGACAGACTCCTAGAACTCGTTTATGGAATTACATGTTCTATAAGAATATTCAAACGATTATTCTTTTTAGATTTTTGTTTTAATTTAATAATCTGGGATGTTACAATATTGTATGGCCACATTTTCAGTAGCAGATGTGTAATTTTTGATGTGCATGTATAAAATGTGATGTCATCAACGGTTCGACAACATTTAAAAAAATAATCATTATCGCGTAGTTCATCCCGCCTAGCCGAAGAAAATGCACCATTAGGTATTCTGGCAAGCACAAATTAAAATGTGGCAAGTCAAAATTCTCCCACTATTTGTCATTTTATCATGTCCGCATCCACGATTGTTGATTTATGACTGGTACACACTGGCGGATGGCGGGTGAGAGCATCAAGGAGGATTCCTCTATGCGCCAGCGCAAACTGTCAAGTAAAATCCTCTGCGATATCGCGAGCATCTGCGAGTCGTCCTCGCCGCGCGGCTTGGCAGAATCTAGCGCATATCGGCGCGCGGCGCACGCCAACGCATACCGTCGCCTCCCACCGCATGCCAGCGCATACCGACGCATGCCGCCACCTCCCGCCGCGGTAAACTCTAGCGTGCTCATTGATGCTCCAGAAATAACTGCGCTGCGATGCTCCTAGGCCGATCACCGAGCATTCAAATATATACTTTATTTCGATTGCATAACTATTCAATTTATTTGATAAATTTAAAATCCTCTGCCGTCCCGTCCGTGTGCACAGGTCATTAATTGCGAATGTGAATGAACTAGGTACTTAGGGCCTGGTTCCTATATTCAAGCAACGAGTCGTTTTAGCAACGCACGTTATATATAGTAATTTTTTCATAGAATATGTGTCTAAGAATTAACCGTCCATAAATAAAACAACTAGTTTCTTGAATAGGTATAGGTCAAAGATATTTTACAATATTTTTGGTATAGGTTGTATAGGAACCGGACCGGTACACTGTGGGCTGGATTTCGGCTTCATAGACCTCCGATCAGTAATCTCGAAAGCGGTGACTTTTATGCCTGCATATGTTTCGGAAGACCAAATACATACTCCAAAATTGTATCATTATATTACAGACTTATAAACGGCGCACTGAGAAATTTTCATTCAATAATTTGTATGGAGCTGACAGAACAAAAACATATATCATCGTTGAAATTAAACTACTATATACGGATTTTATCGCGTTGTTTATTTAACACTGTACCTATTACATAATTTTGAAAACTGTTACACTACTGTTACTATAGAATTTTATTAATTTATAAGCTAATAAAATTATTAAACTATTTATATTTAGGTTTACTTTCCCCCGAGGTTTCGGTTGCTTTTCTGCAGCCATGGTCACGGTCAGTCAGACAGCCTCTCCGTAACTTCAGTAATGGTCACTTAAATATGTTTTCATTATATATTCATATATTTTCGTGATCTATTATCGCTATTTATTTATAGATGCCAAGCTGGAATAAAGTTAAACTTTTGATAAAATACAAAAATAAATTTGATTATTTAAAAAATAAAAGGGTTTCGCTCCTCTGGTCTTATTATGCAATATGTCAAAAAATTCCAAATAATTCAAATAATTGGGGCCAATTGTGCGAGTCCGGAGATATATATTTTTATTCTCTCAACTCCATACAAATTTTTGAATAAAATTTTCTCTTTGCGCCGTTTATAAGTCTGTAATATAATGACACAAATTTTGGAGTATGTATGTGGTCTTCCGAAACACATGCAGGCATAAAAGTCACCGCTTTTGAGATTACTGATCGGAGGTCTATGAAAGCCGAAATCCAGCCCACAGTGCGGTGATGGAATTGTCAAAAATGACAATTGACACGTGTGGAGTTACCATCCTTTATAACATCCCTGGAACTGGTACACACAGCGACTCATCAACCTAGACTGTTTGGACAAGCTGAACGCTGCGAATCGTGCGAGAGTACGTTATATTTTTGTTATTATGTCCCATTCACGCTGAACGGGCCGCGGGCGTCTCCGCACGCGCTAGTGCACCGTGATGGGTCTACACCACAATGCACTGTCCCTTGGCAACAATTCTCTATTTTGTATGTAGCGTAGTTATGCGTATATAGGGTGTCTAACTTGATGTGTAGCCGTGTGTACATAATATTGTAATAATTACGAGAATAACTACTTGTCTAGTAATCTAGTATTGACTGCACTAGATAAGATAGAACGCCATTATTCGGCGCCTCATCGCTTTTAATGTATTAACAAAATTATGTGCTTATTTCGTTTTGTGATATTTTGTATGTTGTAAGAATCAACTTTTTTACATTAGCTCGTGACGTGATGTGTTAGATATTTTTCTTTCGTGTAACGACAACGAAGACGACATGTTTATGTTTGTGATGTTAATTAAATGTCGTGTGCGCTAATAAATGTATACGTTTTCATGAATTCTGTATTTTACTGTAGAGAATCGGTAATCCTTTTTATGACAGCAATACAAGGATAGTTAGATAGGCGGTTAAGTCTTTTCTCAGTTTGAGCGAGGCCCTGCTGTGCCATGTCTCTAAAAATAAAACCAGATTTCAGGGATCATTATTTATTGTACCACAAATAATTTACACTTTTATAAATTAGCCGTGTTTTTCAGTATGCTGTCTATATACCGTGCTAGTTCCAACATAGGGTTCATAGCTTTAGTGTGACAACAGCGACGGTTCCTCAACACACTATTCGACACGAGGTTTTCAGAATTTTGTGGCCATATACTACTGCTCGATGAACTAGATGTATCTTTGAAAGTTTTGCTTGGGGTTCTGCGCAAAGTTTCACTTGTATGTCGGGGCTTCTTCGGCTCATATGACGACCGTCGGTAAGAAGGTTGCCAAGTGTTCTCTGAATATTTCCTATACGGATGCTTTGACAGTTTGTGGGAACGTTTACTTCTACGAAGTAGCTGTAAAATTAAAATTAAATCATGAAGGACATCATTCATTTTGGACCAAAAACTGAAAGTGCCGGCCAGAATAAAAATGTGTACTATTCGGATAGAACACACAATTCCTATAATTTTTTACTACGACACCAATTCTATTACGGTGTTACATATACTTTTAAAATACAATAAAAATGTTATTATGATGTTGTTACTTTCATACATTTGATCATGTATATTTAATTATTCATACTGTGTATATCCTTTTGTTGTGCAATAAAGTGAATTCTATTCTCTATTAAGAAAGTATTTACATCATTGATACTCTACGCGCCGCACAGACAGAATTCACAACAAGTCCAAACCTGTTTTAAGCAGGTACCTGGAAAATATACAAAGTAGCTTATATACAAAGTATATTTATATTGCAAGAAAGAACTGTGCGTGCAATTTGTCAATTAGGAACTAGAATCTCGCTCAGAGAAAAATTTAAGAATATAGGTATTTTAACTGTAGCATCACAATATATTTATTTTAATATTATGCACGTCCGTCAAAATATACATTTATACATAAAAAATAGTGATATACATAACATCAATACTAGAAATAAATATAAATTATGTGTTCCTTCCTTCATGGGTCTTGGTATACGTTTTTATAATAAAATCCTAAACAATATTCTAAAACTACCAGAGAATACATTTAAAGTTAAAATTAAAACTTACTTAATTTCAAAAGCATATTAATATAATATAGATGATTATTTGAATGTCAAACATCCATGTCACTAATAAAACCTATTTGCATCGGATCACAGGACGTTAAATGACAAATACTAACACTATTTTTTATATATATATATATATATTCTTTTTTTTATAATGTTACACCTTGTTTAAACCGGAATTTACATTGTTGTTACACTCAGTCGTATTTTAATCAAGAAGAATATGCAATGAATACAACTCGTGATTAGGGACAGTTTCGTTAAGTTTTCTTTTGAGTCTTATTCTGAGTTCGCATGCCAGATCGTCATGCTCACTCAAATGTCATTGCTTGTGGTGGCGGCGTCATGGACCGGGTCGTTACCTTCCCTTCAATATGGCGAGGGAGGGCTATGGCTGGCCCATGCGTCGTACTCGTGAACGGGTGCTACTTGTGGTGACTGGTCGACATTGGTTTTGTGGAATTCGATAATTTACTTACATTTTTATTAAAACAGATTAAACTACGGACTACAATCATGCCTTTGTCATTGTTTTGATTATTTATGTACATGTAAGTGGATGCTCCTATTTACCATACTGCTGCTTTAGAGGCTACCATCAAATTTTATCAAATGCTTGTAGTATGTTCAGTAGTAATTCATGGAGAAATGGTTGCAGCACCTTACAGTTATGATTTGTAAACGAAATATTATTGTACACTTGGCGATTAAAAAGACTGGCCATGAGTTTCTTGCCCGTTCTTCTCATGAGCCCTACACCCTTGCTTTGCTGAACGTGGCAGTAAATGTAAATTCACAGTAAATTTATTTTGATTTTGATTTTTGATTTTGATCACCGGTTTGTCCTTCCCCGCCGCAACTACTGTACCCCGCGTCACCCGTTCTTTTATTTTGTTTGTTCAGTTATACATGCGACTCTTGTTACATCGGACGGCTAAATCGCGACTTGCACTCCTCAGTTAATATTGTTATTCTTGTTTGTTGTTATTTGTTTGTAGTTATTTTTTGTTATTGTTATTGTTTTAACTGACATTCTGAATGCACAATTGTGTATTTCGTGTCGTACGCTTGTCGGTGATCGTCGAAGTTATACTTGGACTGCCCGAGAATCACATCATACGGAGGTTGCACAATTTGTTATTGAATATCTATTAGTTCGACAGGTATGAATAATTCTTATTTTATTTCAGTCTATATATAGACCTTTACATAATTACAGTTTTATATGATTTTGACTATTTATTTCATCATATCCTTGCCTGTATCCCAGTTTATCTGAAGCCGTCTGAAGTATGTTTCCTTTTTCCAAATAATTTATTTCACACGTTTTTGTTTCTATATAAGTACACCTTTGTACTTAACTAATCATTGTATCACATTGTATGTATAGACAGACCGTGACATCGAACCCTTCTTGCTTAGGAAACAAAACTATTAGAATATCACGGCTCATGTAGGGAAGTCCGGGAGAGTTGAACCGCTTTTTACATAAAACATCATATTTTCTTGTTCATAGGTTTTAGAAAATCGATTATACATTTTTGCGGTACCTTATTATAGTAGCTACATATGCGCATAATTGTATTTTTAATATAATGCGCAGGTAACATTTTGTTGGCATTTTTATAAAAAAGTTAAATATGAGTTAAGTCTCCCCACCAGCAGGGACATTTGAACCGGGGTATGGGGAGAGATGACCATATTATTTTGGAGAAAAGAAAATCATTTTCAACTTGAATCATAGTTTTATTAAGTTACCTTACACAATAATTAACTTGCTTTTAGTACTCCCAGTTAGGAAAACACTAAAAATAACAAACCTTCATAACAGTTGTAATGAAATATTCCAAAATAAACAAAACGACAATAATAAACTTTTCAAACAAACATATTACTAGTATTTACTTTATTTTTTTTATTATCATTAACTTAATTCCAATAATTTGGCATCATTTGCCAGTCTCAAAATTATTGTAAATCAATATATCTTTTTTAATTTACTTATATCTTTTCTAATAAATGGATACGAATCATTAATATTAATTCAGATATAACATATTAAGTATTAAACTTTGTAATAATCAGTCTATATTAACATTTTTTAAACTATTAGACAACAGTTTTTTTCCTTCAAATTAATACATTTTATTTCCATCTAATTTGTATTTTCTTAATGTAGGTAAGTACTTCTATCTATGCCATACTTGATTGAAGTTTTTCTAATAGAAGCGCCTTCCTTAATGTCGTCTATGGCATTTTCCAACTCCGTTTTTGTGTATTTTTTTCCGTTGTGTTCATTTTCAGGAGGCTTGTATTGAAAGGGCATCGTGTAGGTAGGTACTTACTGTAAATAAAAATGGAAAATTAAGACAGAAAATAAAATAGGTTTAAAACTTGCTTCGCCGTAGTCGTAAATAAAAACACCTAAATTAAACTACGTTTATAATTCCTACAAAGGGAGATATGAACCACTGAGCATGTCTCCCGCAACCTCCCTGGTGCAACTCTCCCACTTACACTAATTTCACATTTAGCTTATGGCATATAAACGACTCCAATCGTAGAGAAAAATACTTAGCACACCTCAAAATACATTTATCTGGTAATATAATAATAGTAACACACGATACGTACCTCAACAAACACGACAGCGATCACAAAACTACTTAAATTAAAAATAACACTCCGCAGCAACAAAAACACGTTTCACATTCTCACTGCCAAACAAAATAGCGTTGAAGCAAAATGGCGGCATAGTTGTGATTGGCTTCTCGCATGTCACCAATGAACGCATTGACGTTACATTCGCGCTAGACTTAAATACAATTTTGAAAGATGGTTCAACTCTCCCAAATGAGCAAATCTCTCGGATTCCCCCTAAATGTGCATCAAATAATAGATACATGTTTCTTGTTTTACAGGAAGAACCTACAGAGGTTATTTGTCGACCCCGTTGGCAACGAGTTGAGTGTCGGTATCTCCAACACCAACGTGAAGTGGATCGTGATGTTGCAGACGAAGAAGTCAACGCTGAGCCTCATGCTTCACCAACCGTTTTACCCGGGTTCAGCCGTACCGGTAATTCGGCGAATACGTGTGTATTTCAACACTGTCAAAATGCAACGAGGCGCAGAATACCCGAAGATATCATACTACGAATTTTATGCCGCTACAGCCTATTCATGACCGAAAATAGCCGGGTATGCAGTGAACACCTTGAGCAAGGTAAATGGCATTTACTTGCTTTGCAAGACAATTTAATCGGAGGATTCAGTGCAATGCAACTTAAATGTTTGTGCTCTAAGATTATTAATGAGTCATATCAGCACAGAAGTTTTAGATTTTGACCATTATGAACTAATAAATGATAAAGAATTTCATGACTGGACTGGCCTGACTATTGAACAGTTTACTGATTTATTAGCAAACCCACCTAGCCTAAATCAAAGAAGAAACAAAATAACTATTCTAGCAGCTTTGTTAGCAATACTCCGAACCGGCGAATCAAATGCAAGGCTGGCATCGATTTTTAAAACAAGCGATACCACTTACTCGCAAATGCTTCATACTGGCAGTGAAGCACCCGACTTTGTTTCTATTCACTTATGACCATATGACCCGGGAAGATGTAGCACGGAGGAAGAACCTTATGATTCCTGAAAGAATTTTTGGAAATCCGGAGAGTCCTACCGACGAAAGAAAAGCCATAACAATTATAGATGGCACTTACATATATGTATATTCAATAAATCAAAAGAGTTCAAACTACTTTTTCAAAGGAAATCCTATAGCAGCCACAAGTTCTGAAACTTAAGTCGTTTCTGTTTGTCTGTTGTGACGGGCACATCATAGAAGTTTCTGGTCCACACGCTGCTACTTCTCCAGATGCGCAAATAATGCTTAATATTGTACAAAATGAAAATGATCATGGCGACGGATTATTTCAATGGTTTCACCGAAATGGGGACGTATTTATTTTGGATCGTAGCTTCTGAGATGCAATTTCACCCTTGAAGGATATGGATACACCACTAAGTTGCCCGAGACTAAGCTCCTTGGGGAAACGCAACTTACAACAGAACAAACTAATAAGTCGCGACTTGTTACTATTTTCCGATACAATATGATGGATTATTTAGAATTGCTGTCGCATTAATAAATGCCTATCACGTTTTGAAAATGGATAACGTTCATGCTACTGATATCCTTCAAATAATAGGTGAAATAATAAACATGACCAAAACACATTTTCTTTTCTTACTTGGGTGAATGCTTTGACGCATGCCTCTCCGCGGGGCGACGGAGAGGTTATGTCGGGCTCACCGGGGGAAAGATACCTCTGTAATACCGACTAAACCTACCACGGAGTTCCTCGACATAACCATAGATGGTGAGGCCGCGCGAATCGCTTTCACATGCAATCGCGACCCCGCCGAGGTTTCGGCCCGCCGTGTAAAACGGTAGGCCAACACTTCAGGACCCGAGTAGATAGGGTTTCGGGGGGCGAACTACGGGTCTCCCCCTTTGGACCAGGGTACTGCGGGGTCAGGAAGCCCACTGCACCTCGAAAGACGTGTTCTATCGACCGCTGACTAGAGTGCGCAGTGCCTGACATTGGTGTTGGACTCGCAAGGGTATGTGGTTGGCCGCTGAGGACGACATGTTCGTTTGCTCGGCAAGCACGTTGCGTTCGAGCGTCGGACTCAGGCGCGGCCAGTGCGAACCAGTCGATCGCATGAGGCACGGAGTTGCCTTTAGCGAAGTGACAGTGTGGTTTCACTGCCGCAACGCATCTCGGGCGCTTGCCTGCTCAGCAAGTAAGAGTCATAGCTGGAGTGACTCGGGCCGCACCCAGCTTGTAGGCCTATTTGGGTAGGCGTACGGATGTATGTCGGTAAGTGAGCGTGCCTTATACAGCTCCGGTACCATACTGGAGATATGGGAGGCGGCTTCTCCGTCGGCTTCAGCGAGGTTGTCGTTAGCAACTCCCTGAGTTGCGGTTGGTGAGCGGCTTTATTGCTCCGGTACCTATCTGGAGAATAAGTAGTGTCACTTGGGCACGAGGTAGCTCGCTTACGAGAACCGGATCTCTGAGGTTAGGGTGGGGAGTCGAGATTTGGGGACAAGACCTGTCTATAACTGGTCCCGGAAGGTGCTCTCGGGCACTGGAAGGTACAGCGGCTCCTCTAATATAACCTAACGGTTGGTGTAGGGGAATGCTATATCATAAACTGGGATAGTCGTAGAGAAGGGGGATGTCCCCTTGTGGGTGGGACAAAAAACACGACTCACGAAGCGCACGTGGGAACACACACGCCGCCTCTCATGCCCAATACACTGGGATATCTTGTGAATAGTCTCAATTTAAATCAAAGGCGAGCAGAGTTCCAACCTATGGATGGGATGCGGATATGGAAAATTTTAATGATTTTCCAATATTGACAAAAGAAGATTTAATATTATTCAGCCGTGGTGTATATCAGCTTAAACAAGCAAAAAGCTATTACGGAGAGCACCTTAAATCCGATTGAGCTTTTATCATTGAGCTCGGTGGTGGGATTCCTCTGGAAATAGTCAGGGAACTTGAAGGGGAAGACTTGTGGATTATAAAAGGACGAATACAATCCCGCCATATCCAAGCCAAAAAGTACTATGTGTACATTGCACTAGATCGGGCAGCAAATGGTCGTCGAGCATAAGCTCATTATTATTGTACATGCAATATCGACAAGAAGACTATTGGATGCTGCTCTTATACCACGATCATAGTCTGGTACATGGGTTATGCTAGACATGACCCATATCTCAACCCACCTGCAATAGGGTTAGATGATGTATATATTAGATTAGGACAAATATAAATGAATTAATACAATTGAATGTTGTTTCATTTTGCTCTTTTTTACCTAAATGAAAGGTAGTGAATCTAAATGAGGCGCTATTGGTATTGCTGCTTGTTTTTTTGTCATATTTAATATATTTGACCAAATGTATTAAAATAACACATCTTAATAACTTTTTATTTCACATTGTATTTTAAAAGCATGTAACAAGATAACCATAGGGCGCACAGGTTTGGTGTCATAGTAAAAATAATAGGAATTTTGTGATCTATCCGAATATTAGGTTTTTTTTTTGGCCGGTACTTTCAGATTTGGCTCAAAAATCTATGGTACGTGAATGACGTCCTTTGTTTTTGCACGCTGAAGAGGCTATAATAACAAGTTACCATGGCGCATCTTAAATACCACCTATCTTTTAGGTTATACACGTGTTTATAAAATTAAGGAAGTACCTAACCTAGATATTAATGGCGATAAATAGTTTCGGTTCTACAAGTCTGTCCAAAAACTTGTATTTCGTCGATACCAGGCGATATAGAAATAGATTGAAACTAACATTTGTGAACTTAGCAATGACTACTATTTGAAGAAAGAGATTCAAATTCTTCTTGAGCTTCACTTCTCGTTACCGCAATCGTGCGCCTAAAACGCCGAGCATTTGGCGCTCCTACCAATTTATCCCAATTTGATTAAAGAAAAAGAAAAGTTATGATACCTTATTTTCAAATGTTTTCCTGGATTTCCGTGGTTGTACTGATTTTTTAATTTTCACGTAATTATGACGGCATTCTGACTCATCAGATTCGTCAGTAGCAAACTTTGTTGGTGAGACATAAGGCTGCAAAATATTACCTAGAATTAAATTACCTACTTAATAAACAGATGCGAATTCATTCAAATGTTATGGCAACCAGGTGAGCTACCAACCTATGGGTATTAAACGATATCTGCAACAGCTTTCAGTAACCACAGAACACTTCCATATACTGAAAAAGATAACAATGCCTAATGATCCATTGACTTTTAAATTTATTGATGTGAATTAAATCTACTTACACATTCTATTGACGCCTCGACGCAACACATCGCAAGCGAGAACTGCTGTCAGAAACTGAGAACTGTAATCGCAATAACAATTACCTGCAACAAAATTAATAACATGTTAAATAAAAGATTTTTCTCAATTAAATTAATTTAATAGTTAATTATCGCTTGCTTTAACGGTGAAGGGAAAACATCGTGAGGATACCTGCTTGTCCGAAAGTTCTCCAGGATGTTCTCGAAGATATGTTAAGTTTGCCAATCCGCACTGGACCAGCGGGGTGGACTATGGCCTAACCCTTTTCACACTAAGAAGGGGCTCGTGCCCAGCAGTGGGACAGTTTAATACAGGGCTGATATTATTATTATTTAAATAAAATTTACTGCTAATTATAGAACTTTTTCGAAAACGTCTAAAGTAAATCACCACCACTTTGAATAAGTCTTTTGTTCATATGACCGGAAAGTGTCAGAAGACTCGAAGAAGATCTTTAATGTCTCGAGGAATACTTACATTTTTAAACGTATAGTATATAATATACGTATATAGTAGATATAGTAATGATGGGCATAATAATATTCGAATACAGTTAAGCCCAACGTGATTGCTACACATGATCAAGGACGACACTCGAATCTACCTGATACAAATGCAATCAAATGTAATTATCATATACAATCGACCAACTGGTAGGAAATCACTTTAAATAACGTGAATATTTATTTTTGGAAAAGCAAAATCTTACAGTACGTAAAGGTATTTGGTTTGAAGTTTCATTTTGTATATATGTGATTATAAACAAAAGCTAGGTATATCTATAGATTGCCAATCTTAAAAAGTAGACAACAGAAATGGTAAGCCCATCCTTATAATAATACTAATTGCTACATTTGATCGCTTATACATGGAAGTAATTAGTGTTGTTAGCATGCACACTTTTGTTACGATTTATTGTGTGTGCAATAATATATTTAGTACTAGATTTTGCCTGCGGCTTCACTCGCCTAAATATAGGTTAGGTTAGTAACAGTCCTTTTTTCTGGATCAAAGGTGTCCTATCCTATGTCCTTTTTTGTTTCCTTGACAACGTGGATACGAAATTTCATTATAATCGGTTGCGTAGTTTAGGCGTGAAAGCGTAACAACAAACAAACTTACATTTTCATTTATGTATAATATTAGTTAGGACTAGGATGCTATGAGAATAAAATAACCCTTTTTTATTTATTCGCAACAACTTTTTACTCTTTTAGTCTAGTTATAAATATATCTTTTAAAAAAGTAACGTAGCTTGTAAGCAGCTTATGTAGGTAGATACTTATGTAGATTAGGTAATAAAAATTAAAACCTTACCATGATTGAGTTGTACAATTTGATATGCGAATGATACCAAACGTGACCAAACAAGAACGATGTTATTATATTTCCTTTCCTTAGTTTCGTCTATTGAATCTTTTAGTATTATACAGTTATCGCCTACGCCCATGCTCTCGTTATCAGAGAGTTTAACATCATCGTCTTGAAGCTTAGCGACATTCTCCATACTTTGAATGTTTTGCTTCATGTCGTCCAGCTGCTTGTTAATGTCTTGAGCTATGATCATCGTTGTAAATTCGCTTTCTATTGTAAATTCGCAATCGTGTTGACTGACGTCATCGTTTGGTATCGTATTCTCAACCACACTATTCACGCTACCCGAATAGCTGATGTTGTCATTTTGTTCATTTGTACTTTTCATGTCATCCGTATCATTAGAACAATTACTTGTTGACAAATCTTGACTGTATTCGTCGTCAAATTCTGTTTCTTGGGTTATACGTTCCTCATCGGGGCCGGCCTCTTGTTCGCTAAAACTCTCGAAAAATTCGTCGGTACTCACACTGAGCGGGTCGGAATGTCCAGTGCTTCTGATTCTTTTCCGTATCCTCGAGTCACTTTGGCACGGCCCAAATTGATTATACAATTTGCGCCTCGCTCTCCTTTCTGATAATTCTTGGCGCAATATTTTGTCCTGATACGATCTATCTTTTAACTTCTGGGCGGCATCGAGCTGGTGCTTTTCAAGGGATTTGTATTGCTCATACAAATACCAAGAGCGCACGCGATGGGATTTTCTATCCTTTGTATCAAGATCTAAAAAATAAAACTAAACATAAGACACCACTCGTTTTACTTTATTTAGTCACCTTTATTAGTGATGAGTGATGAGTCACAAAAATAGGACTTCGCATGACTTATATTATGTCATGAAAATAGCAGCAGCACACAATAAAAAGCAATACGGTTTATGCTGTATACCTACTTACATAGATTCACGCCTGTTTCTCGGAGGGGCAGGCAGACACGACAGATTTTCACTTGCTAAAAGCCTGGCATACCTCTCTTCCTTCATTCAGTTTCATTATATTCTTATGACACGGTCAACGACTCATAGGACATTCTTAAACTGACTTTTTCAGAAGGTTTTACCCTTTCGGCTGTCCTATTCACATTTGCATAATACACTTTTTTGGTCAGTCTTTTGTCGTTCATTCTTTCTAAATTCCCAAACAATGTTGGCATAGCAATAATTATGACTAAGAACCAGCAAAACGAGTTAAAAAAATTCAGCGAGAAAGAAGTCATCAGTATCATCACTCACCAAGAGAATCCAAGAATTCCATATCACGCAAACGGTAAATTGTATTATAACACTGATGTTGTTTCGAACGCAATATACATTTATTTTACATATTTCAAACGGAATTTTCAATTAATTTATATGCTAACCTGTTTCGTAAATTGTGTTTTCAATGCTTTTCTGTCAGACGTTGCCGAGAGTTTTTTTAGAATGAGTTCGGTAATACTTGAGCTGCCAGTACTACGCTAGAAAATTAAAACTTATGATTTCTATAATTTCTAACCTACATAGCAATTCACATATTTTCCTTTATATTGAAGCATATTAATTTAATAAAATCGTTTAATAAGGAGTAGAATTAAGTTGGAATTTGGGAAGTAGTTGTAGCGGAGTCTCACTGAAACGCGGCGGTCTCTGTACTTGTAAGTTAACTTCTGGAGAAAATGGCACAACTTTTTCTATTGTAGTAGTAATTACGCCACGCAGAATTCGTAGGAGGTTCCTTTAGTTCCTTATATTCCAATAAATATTTTACATAAGTAGGTACGGCTTAATAGGAGAATACAAAGACAAATAAAATCAAAAATATGTTTATTCATGTAGTTCACCAAGTAGGTAACACTTATGAACGTCAAAGTTACCTACACTTAATAATGATGGGTTGTGAATTAATTATTATTATGCATTGTTGCTAATAACTGCATATTTAAGTGATCAAAATTTGATATCGTTTTTAATATTTAGGTACTACTATCGCATAAATCTTTAAAAAGAACTCGCTCCATCTTTGTTTGTTAAATGGAATTGCGTGCGCAACGCTTCTCTCTCACTCTCAACCCTCGCGTAGAAAATCTTACATCTAGGCAACCATGGACTCACAAACTTTTTGATAAAGCATCCTAATACGGTTGGATAGGCAATAGAATAACCTATCATTTGATATTATGTAATTCTATTATAGAATCTTGAGGGTAAATTAACAACGCTTAGTTACCTGTTTATATCTGGCAACTCCATAGTTGCGCCGAGGGAAAATGGGGAAAAGTAGGCAACCTTTTTCAATTCCTTGGGGTATATTCTCCCGGTGATGCTCAACTTTTATAACAAATTGGGGAAGTTGATTAAATAAATAAACAATTAAATCAATTTCATTAAACATTTATTTGTTTAACATCTTCGGCACGTGATTTAGCTAGGCAACCTATTTGCGATGTATCAATGTATCCATTGTCTAGCATATGTTCTCTATTATCATTAAATAACAGATGAAGGCATATGTTTCTTATATCGGACCTCGTACTGCATAACTACGCTGGGTTGATTCAGGAAGTAGGTATTTATTACTAGTGCCGCGGTTTAATGGTGTGCTTATGTTTGGCTTTTCAAATAGGAAATTTTATCTGTTGGAATCTAAGTTTGGTCGATGACAGCAACAGAAGATCCAGATTTAGGAGTGCAAACATATTTGAGCCTGAAATTTTTTCGATGCCAAAGAGTCTCAAAGCTAATAGGCATGTCCCTATAATGCAGGACTTAGAAATACGCAGCGAAAGCCTCTTGGGCGATTGCTGCACTGTTACGCAGAGGTCTCGAATTCGATCTCATGGCGCACATCTCTGACTTTTCGAAGTTATGTGCATATTAAATAATTAATTATCGCTCACTTTAACGGCGAAGAAAAACATCGTGAGGAAACCTGCATGTCTGAGAGTTCTCCATAATGTTTTCAAGGATATGTGAAGTCTGCCAATCCGTACTGGCCCAGCATAGTGGACTACGGCCTAACGTTTATAACACTAAGAAGAGGGCCGTGCACAGCAGTAGGACTGTTTAATCAGGGTTGATATTATATATAAACATATTTGACGAAATACGGTGTGAGCACAGTTGCATAACCTCCCAGGGATAAACAGGAGGATATATTTCTATGTGAGCAAGAAAAAGGATAAATAAATAAAAAATAAAAATAACAAATATGTAACACTTTATTACACATGTCGCCTGTACAACAGCGAATTTAAGTTAGTTACAATATTTATTTAGATGTCTACATAGTATTACATCGAAAAGATTTCATAAGAACGCATCCCCCTTCACCTTAATAAATTCGTTTAAAACAACAAGCCAGAAGTATTACAGAAAAATAGACAAACTGAATGTTCTATAACACTTATAATTTTAGACGAATTATTTATTTTATATAATTATTAAAACTGTGAACACATTTTGCGTGTGTGTATAGCTATATAATAAAGATGCGACCCCCATCCATTCGATCGACGATCTGCCAATGTGCCATTTCAATAGGTGTCGATCGATGGTGAGCTTGGGGTGATGGATGAATCAAGCGATCAATCATCAATCGAGACATCTATTTTATGAACAATTGATTTAGGTTAATGAAAAATATCGACTAATCCAGGAGCACCGATTTGACGTTGAGATCAAACTACATCAAATCGGTTCTATATCAATAAGAGTTGTATGACCGATGGCACTGATCGATATCGTTTAGGTGGTTGTGGTCACACCCTTGGGTCCCAGACCAGAAACAATGCTGGGCATCCATCACACAGAAGTGTGTGGCCAATGATACACTGTGACTATTTGGGCAGTTAGTTAAGCAGCAAATTGATAGACACTTCATATTATGCTTTTTTTTTATACTGGAGAAGTTTGTTCTAGCCAAGGATTTATGGGACGTGATCTTTAGTGCAGTCTACCGATGCATAAACATTTACTAGAATATATTCTGAATTTGAACAGCAGCGGCGATTAGACTGGGCTGCGAAGTTAAAGGCCTCCATGCGAATGCACTAACCCATATCATTATCAGATTATAATTAATATAACAAGTCGGAAAGCAAGTACAAGCCAACAAGTTGTGTATTGAATACCCAGCTACAAGATAACAGTAAGCCATATACAGCAACCTTTACTAACTGAAATATACTTTATCATCAATAGAAATACAATAGGCCGGCACTATCTTAAAAACATTTATCGAATGGAAGCTAGTTTACGGAAGAGGACATCAGATAATAAAAATAATTACCCGTGATAACAATAATGAATGGCCTTCTTTATAAAATATTTTTTATTGTGGCAACTTTGTATTATCTTGTGGTTTGTGTCCTCAAAGATAACATGAATTTTAATATTATAAAGCGTAATTCCTGAGTTGCGATCGTAGTACATATTTATATTTTATAAAGAAGGCATTGAACTGTATAAAAATACTGGATAAACTAAGGCCTGCCATGATAAACATTTCAAAATGTGTCAAAATCTGTTTACTATAGACAGTAAACTATTCAATATAATATTATATTTTATGTATTTTTTATGTTTTCTTTATTCTGTAAGTTACGTTGGTAATACTCTATATTATATACTATTTTAATACAAATGTAATATATTACTAAACATTTGAGTGACGGTAGAAATGTAAGGCGTGTTGGGTAATGGCGCGGTGTCTAAAGCATGATCCACTCAATTCTATCGGCAGATGGTATATCGGTCTCAGGCAAAGGGGCGATTATAAGTGCTTCGCGTTTGTGCTATATTTTTTTCTAGTTTGGCAATTATACGTATTTTTTTATTATATTTTGCAAACTTAGAATTTTATTTGCCGTGCAATAAATTACCGAATACAGATGCCCCATTACAATACCAATAACTAATTGATTTAGTTAACATTACAATAAGAATAAATATAAGTATAAAAATTGACACTATTGTCTCTTGGTGTACACTCAGTGCATTGATGAGGGTAATAGGTGTTACAGAGTTTAAAGTGACAGACATACGAACGAGTGTGTATACATAGCACACTTTTGATAAAATAAAGAAATATCATACTATATAAATAGAAAAAGCTACTGTTTCCATGTACATAGTATTTCTTTAAAAATAATTTTGCAGATTTTTCATACTAAATCTCAACCGATTTGGATGAAATTATATTTAATCCACACCGGTTAAACATTTTAGACATACAATGTGACAAATGGACAGACTTTCAACAATCTTTATATTAATAAGTGAACAGAAAACTTTGTGTTATTGCAGTGCAGAAAGCTTAATTATAAAAATAAATATAGTAAATATATGTACAAAATATATTATAACATATGACTGCCCGGATGGTGTCGTGATTTAAGTGGTCACAGCCACTGCGCCCAAGGGTTCGAATCCCAAACAGGACAAAAAAATTTGTGATCCACAAATGGTTGTTTCGAGTCAGGGTTTTCTGTGTCCGTTGTTTGTATGTTTGTAAAGTCCCCCCGCGGCACAGGGATTATTTCTAGTGCGAGAGTTGTCTTAAATAAAAAACTAAACATAAAGTAAGTATATAAATATAAAAAGATTTTAGTCTGTAATATCTAAAAAGTGTACGGTCCAACCGTGCATTTCTTAACTCAGCATTTTTACGCGATGCACGCGTTTTTATCAATACTAGCGGTTGCAAACTGGTCCAAATTCGACCATAATTAATTTTAAGTTTGACCGTTATTATATATACCGCGAAATTGCAATAGATACTTAAAGTATGTAACCATAGTTACGAAGAATTGTATGACTTCAACCGAATTATGCCGAAATACTACGAACGAGATTCAACCGCGTGAGTCAAATGCATGATTGTGTGTGCGTAGTGTTTTTCATTAATTTAATGTATTTATAATGCATATTTTATAAAAATATTAGGATTCGCCACTCCTTCTCCATATAAACTTTAACTGTGCCAAATTTCATACTCCTCCGTCCACGCAATTTTCGTAAAAAGGGGTACAAAGTTTTTGCTTCACGTATTAATATATAGATTACATTCAGTTCGCGTCAAACCATGATTAACGCCGTGCGTTCACAATTATCAGTCATTAAACATACCGCGTCATATCATAAACATTTTAGTTTATAAAGTTAATTTCAATATATTCATTCAGTTTAACAGTCCATTTAGTGTTTCAACCCGTACCAACCGACACGCCCTATCATATTATCAATCAACAAAGTTGTATGATAACAAGATCATACAATCAACATTAATTCTCTTTATTACGCTCATAGTTTAATTCATGTATTTGTCACATATATCTTCGCATTTATATTATTAATTGTATTCAAGTAATGTTTTATTTATCGACTGCCGTAACATTATATAAATATCGCAATTTATTTAATAATTTATATCGATATTTGATGGCAAGATTTCAGTTACACGAGGACGTTTAAGCAATTTCTTCTAAAACTTAATTCAAATCAATATTTGTTTTCACAATGTTTATTAAAATCAATATGTGTTTTCTAATTGTCATATGAATCAGCACCAATATGAAAAACAAATTAACAAATTTCAAATAAAAGTTATCCGAAATATAAATCGCATTCTGTCTCACTCTTGTTAGGTTAAAGAAGAGAGATGGCGAGACTTTTATCTTATAGATAAATGCTATTTGGAGGTTGTGGAACAGGCCCAAAGTGTTTATTAGTTTGTTTAAAAATTAAAACATGGATCAATAATCTCTAACATTTATAAGATATAACAACTGAACCAATAATTTTATTTCATATCACTATCAGATAATGTAGTATGTGTATAAATTTAACCTTCAGACCTCCCGCGCCCTCTAACGTAAACATAAACAATCTCCAAGTCTCCAGTTTGACGTGAGCAACACTTGAGACGCCTTATCGCTGTTTATGATTTTGTGCTCTAAGTTATGATAACATCGCTTGTGTTTCTTAGAAATATACATTGTAAGCTACGACAAATATAATCATTTATAGCATTTACGTGTATATTTTAGTTTATAAGCCTGGTTAAACTAACCAGAACTGTAAAAATTTTCGATATTGAAAATATTTGCTTCTAAAGAAATGTAAATGTAATAAAAAGAGGTTTTATTTTATTCTATTTCCTAGTTAAATACTCTTTATAGTACAAAAAAGTATTTATACATGTATGTAAGAAAAAATTAAGATATTAACATTTGAAAGTAGCACTGAAATGCGTGACGAGTATATTTAAATTTTGTGATCCTTCTTGAAAAATAATCGACGTAACCTTTATAAATATTTTTATAGAAACATTAATAAATAACACTATTATAGTGATCGAAACCTAAAATACGATGTAATACTGAACTAAAAAACAAAAAAAAACAAATCTGATAAATGATAATAGGTTATTTTGGGCTTCAGTTTGTTATACAAAAATAACATTAGTCAGTATTGTTTTTATTGTGTCTAAAATAGAAAGAATAAGCTTTTTAATAATGTATTACACTTAAATACTTGCCCTACAAAAAACTACAGAAAACAGCGGAACAAAACATCGACGATCGAACGTTTGGCGCGAAGTCACTTCAGATGACAATAACTTTTGTTATCTATATCAGGGGTTCCTAAAACTTTTAAGATAACGGACTTCTCATCAATTACCTTTTAGTTAATGGAACCCCATATCAAATGATTACAAATCAAAGACACTGTAAATTAAATAAGAACAAAAGCTTTTATTAGAAATCCTTATTTCATAATATTGTCTTCTATTTACGCGAATGTTATTCATTGAAATTAAACTACTATATACGGATTTTATCGCGTTGTTTATTTAGCACTGTATTACAAAATTTTGAAAATATTACAATTTCATTCTTTACTTTAACTTTTATTGTGAAGAATGAAATTGTTTCACTGTTTTATCAATAATTGCTTTATAGTTCGGTATTATGTCTTCTATTGTATGCGCACATCCGGGGAAGCATCATGTCTCGACCTGAATTCGTTATTTGTATAAATATAATCTGGGAAATCTATTCCACAACGATACGCTGAGACAAATGGGAGCAAAGTCGACTGAAAATTTTGTGGTATTATTTAACAGCCAAATATAGATAATTTCGCGGAAGCCTGGTGACTTTTCTACGGAACCCACTTTAGGAATTGCTGATCTATATGTTATAACTCAGTTCGTTCCGCATACAATTGATATGGTGTCCTCAAGGTTTGAGAGGCAATTTCATACGTCTGCATTAATATTAATAAGGGAAATAAGCGTAAAAACCAGAGAGCATATAATTACCACCTAATGTGATTTCTTGATGTACTTATTTGTAGTTGGTTACGATAGTGGTCGTGATAAAAAAAGAAAAACCTTGGAGACTAAGGTCTTCCAAACTAATATTTTTGAGGTGAATGTGTATTTTTGATCAATATATGTATATTTTGAATGATTGATCATACGATTTTTATATATAATATTCGATTAAATGAACGTCATATTTTTATATAAACTTTCGTATGTTATAAAAGAAAGCCGTGAAGATTATGGCTTTATAACCTAATATATCAGAGTCATTAACCTTAACGGTGGTAATAATATATATTTTGAATTAGAGATCATATGATTTCTATATTCAATTATTTTCAGTCAAATGGATGTCCAATAATGTTATATGAAATAAGATTTCGAGAATATGTAATAAAACTATATCAAAAGTTGGCAAATATTACATTTGTTATATTTTGTAAACGTTAATAAGTCTATGATTACCAGACATCATTCAAAATCTTTAATATTGTCTGGCCGCTGGTGTGCCTGCTGCGAATCAATACTGCCGTTATAAGGGGAAAAAACGATGTGTCTTTTTCTGCTTTCTTTTGTCAGTATTTATTATACGTCTTTTTTCTTTATGACGACAGAATAGGTTAAAATAAAGATAAACCAAATAGTTTTTTATGAGATGTGACGCACTTCTAAGCATTGGTGGTTAGATTTGTATATATTACACCTATTCCTACCCCCTCGGTGATGGTTAGTATAGTGATGCACTGAGTGTACGGTGGTGTAGCTGCGAATTGAGCTAAGGTCGCTAATTGTCGGGTGGGTTGTCGAAGTAGTCGATCTTGTCGACGGGTGGCGGCGGCTGCGCAGGCGCAGCGGCGGGCGCAGGTCTGGGCAGGCTGCTGCGCGCCGCCCACGCGTTGGTGGACGTGAGCGTGGCCCAGCCGCTGGGGGACCTGGTATGTACGGGTGAATAAGTAAGCCATAATAAGGGCGTATACACCTATTGGTCTCGCCTTCAATTTTTACATAAGAAATTTTATAGACCCTTTGTCACTTTTCACTTGTGAGTCTTCATTTTAAATGTGAAATATTACTTATATTTATAAGAAATAATCGGATGAACACAAATGGGTCTTTGAGTACTGATATTTTTAAATGGCTCTCTAATACACAAAGCCAATATGACATCTGAATTATAAATATACTATTATCACGCTCACACATATTGAAAATAATACACTGCATTTTTTATCCAATTTGTGAGCTCTCACTTTTTAATGTGGACACTTTCTCATGTGGTCTAAATACAGTGAACAGGCCAACGTTCGCTGACTGTAGGCGAGCAGAACTAATTGACATGACATTAGCCTCCAACAGGGCTGGCACTAAGATTGTCGAGTGGCATGTGTCTGATGAGATGACCTTGTCAGATCATAATTACATATGCTTTAAGTACAGGACGCTGGTTCCAGCTCCTACAGCACGTAGAAGGAATCCCAGAAATACGGACTGGAACTCCTTTAGGAGTGATCTCAGAATATATTTGGAGGATCCTAAGGGTAAGCTTAATTCTATATTAGATATCGAGTTTACAGCAGACAAATTGGTCCAGATTGTGAATACGGCCTGGACAAACAACTGCCCTGAGAGGGAACTTAGGCCCAAGAGAGTATCGTGGTGGACGCCAGAGTTGGTCAAACTGCGGCTAGAAGCCAGACGAGCGTTTAACAATGCTAGGACCAGCAGGGACTACAGCGGTTACGCTTATTGTTTGACCAACTATAATAAAGCTGCGCGGAAAGCCAACGGAAGGCTTGGAGAGCACACTGTGGAAACATCAGTACGATTCCTGAAGAAATGAGGCTCTCCAAAGCTATCTCGACTGTCCGAGCACACCTATTGACGACCATTAAGGATGGCAATGGGCAGCGAACAGGGACACTGCTAGGAAGATAGTGGATGAAGGGAAGGTCGGCTGGGCTCTAAATGGTTTTCAACCATTTAAGTCACCTGGTCCAGACATGGTTTATCCCATCATCCTACAACAGGGAGCTGCACTCTTGGTTCCGAATTTGTGCAGACTATAGAGCCTGCATAGCTTTTGGATACATTCCAAAGATATGGAGGCGTGTTAAAGTCATCTACATACCGAATTGATGCCATCAGTGTGGCATCGGCAAATCACGGCATAGAGCCAACCATTTGCAAGTGGATCGATTGTATGCTCAGGGGTAGAATCATTAGGTCTGAGTTGTTAGGAGATGAAATGTATGCAACGACAACCAAGGGCTGCCGTCAGGGTGGAGTACTCTCACTACTCTTATGGTGCTTAGTAGTCAATTCACTCCTAGAACCACTCAACAAAAGTCCGTACTTAACGGTTGGATATGCGGATGACTTGGTGATACACGTCAATGGAAAGTTCCCGAGTATGGTATCTGGTCTCATGCAGAAGGCCCTGATTATAGTGGAAAAATGGTGCAGTAGCAATCATGTATCGATCAATGCAGGGCAAACTACTGTCGTGCCGTTTACTAGGAAGTGGGATCTGACAGGGTTGGGAACTCTCTCCATGTATAGTACGCAGTTACAATGGTTCATGGAGGTGAAGTATCTAGGCATGACCTTAGATAGCAAACTAACGTGTAAACCTCATGTAAATAAAGCCATAGAGAAAGCCTAGCGGGTCTTCGGCATGATTCGTTCTACTTATGGGAAGACCTGGGGGGCTAAAGCCCAAGGTCATCAAGTGGCTATACACGATGACAATAAGACTCATACTCACGTATCGAAGCATTGTCTGGTGGCCAAGAACTAAACTAGCTACATGCAAGAACGCGCTGTCGAAGGTGCAGCGATTGGCCTGCATGGCTATAACAAGAGCGTTCCCGACTACGCCAACGGCAGCGTTAGAGGTCCTGCTGGATCTAACGCCGCTACACATTGTTGTGGAGTCAGAGGTGTTAAAGGCGCTACATAGACTATCTGTGCATGGGCTATGGAGCGTCAACATGGCGTTAACTCGACACACAAAATTGGAGATTTCAAAGGATCTCAAAAGGATTATGAGCATGGGATGCGTCAACATGCAACCATTGCACATATTCAAAACGAATTTTAAAATAAAGGTCCCTACGAGGGACGAATGGAGACAAGGTCTACAATCCCCTGACAAGGGTTGTCTTATCTGGTACACTGATGGTTCCAAAATGGAAACAGGATCAGGCGCTGACATCTATGCCAACGACTACAAGGTGAGCCAAAGCATGGGCAAATATGCAACGGTCTTTCAAACGGAAACCTATGCTAATTATAATTATAATTGCCTGTGCTCAGGAGAATATTAACAATAATGTCACTGACAGGACTGTGTGAGAATATACACAGTTCTGCCAGTGACATTATTGTCTGAACTGCGTTAAGGCCCTTAACAAACTTGGCAGGAAGAACACAGTCAGACTGGTGTGGGTTCCGGGGCATGCAAGGGTGCAGGGCAATGAGGAATTTGATGTATTAGTAAGAAAGGGCTCGGAGAAACTGTTTGTGGGCCCCGAGCCATGCGTGGAGGGCTCCCAAAGCACCGTCAAGGCAGCTTTGACACGGCAATGATAAATACAGGTTAGAGTGGATGGCCCTTAGGAGTCTGGAACACTCCAAGAAATTCATTGCAAACAGAGTCAGAGCCTGGCAGTTCTGTGAGTATAACCAGAGCCAAATACGCCTGCTCACAGGCACGTTCACTGGCCATTTTGGCACCAACGACTTCCTGTGCAGATTGAGATTGGCACACAATTCGATCTGCAGAGCCTGTGGTGAACAGGAGGAGTCCATATCGCACCTACTGAGTGAATGCGACGCGTTGGCTGGATTGAAGATGGATCTGATGGGATTGGCATATCAAAACCCTGAAGACTTCAGGCTTCTCCCTCTGAAGTGTACGCTGTGGCTGATGCAGTACATTCATAAGGAGATAGCTAAGGGTTAAATCTTGGGGCCAACACATAAGATCCCACTGGGTCGAAGTGTCGCCGGTCTGTACTGACTGGCCACACACAACACAAGATAAGATAAATACAGTGAAGGCACCTGTAATATATATACTTTTCTCTCTTTATGAACTCGGGCTCCAAATATTTCTCAAATTGAAACTTAATGGCAAACGGACAGGTAACTTTATTCAAATTTCAATAAGACACTTACTTGGTGAGAGTCTGCGGAGCGGCAGCGGAGGCCGAGGGCGCAGCGCCCGGCGGCGCGCGCAGCACGGGCCCGGGCACGCGGCGCTTGCCCGCCTCGCGCGCCAGCACCTCCAGCACACTCATGGCTGGCAGCCACGACTAGAATAAGAAGCTTTAATTAGTTTTGGTACATTTGGCCACGATTTTTATAGCGGAAGTGTTGGCGGTTCTTTGGTAATGTTACAAATATTAGTATATTTGTAAGCGTAAGAGTACTAATATTGCCAGAAACGTATACATTAACGTCTTCCATACCTTGGTTGTCAGCTATATACTAATAATATAAAGAGGAAAGATTAGATTTTTTGTTTGTTTGTTTTTAATGCCCGCTTTCCACTGCAAGCGGAACGGACTCCGTACGGAGTGCGTTTAATTCGCAATGGCAAACTGCATAGAAGTGCTTCCACTGAATAAGAGTGGGCTAAGCGAACTAAACCAGTTCAAAGAGTCACAAGTGTTCGAAGAGTCGAGCGGATTGCGCGCGGACTCCGCTCGACTCGCAACACTGATTTTCATACAAGCACGTCCACCGCGAGCGAGTCAGCGAAGCGGATTGAGCGAATTAAAATGGGTCCGCTATGTCATGGCGTTGCGAGCTTGTTTGAACTGACTCCGCTCGTACCCCTTCCCCATCCTAACGATTTCTTGTCTTGCATCGACTAGTAATATCGTAAGCTTGTGCAAATATGGAGTTATTTATTGAAGCCATTTCAGCTCATCCAAAATCTGCGTTTATTACGCTTATTTTTTAATTTTTATATGTTGTAGTAAAGAAGCTAACATTTTGTTATTGTATCATTAAAATCATCATCACTTTAAATATACGATGTGTGATACTGGCTGCCAGATTATTCCGCTTCGGAAGCTCGCAAACTCGCTCGCTCCGCAAAGTCCGCTCGCAGTGGAAAACAAATGTTGAAACTCTTGTTTAGTGGAAGCGCACAAGTAATTTACTCCGGTCCGCACAGCCCGTTACTTCCGTTTCCGCTTTACCCTTTTTAGTGGAAAGCGGCCATAAGGGTTTAAGTCAAAAACTACTCAACCGATTAAAAAGTTGTTTCAACATTAGAAGGCTATATTATCATCGAGTAACATAGTCTATATTATATTTAAAAAACGTACTGTTACTTATGTATAAAAATTACTTTTACGCGAAGCCGCAAGCAGAAGCTAGTCAAATATAATTTCTTTTCGATCAGTAGCCCAAAGACAATACTTCTAGTATTGCAAATTATAATTAGCTACAGTTACTGCTTACCACTTATCTGTACTAATATTATAAAGCTGAAGAGTTTGTTTGTTTGTTTGGTTGAACGCGCTTTTTTTTGGTTGAATCTCAGGAACTACTGGTACGAATTGAAAAATTATTTTTGTGTTGGATAGCCTATTGACCGAGGAAGGTTATAGATAAATAACATAACGCTAGGACCCACGGGGCCGACGCAGTTTTCATAAACGCGGTGAAACTGCGGGCACATCTAGTGCTGTATAGAAAAACAGCAAACAGCAGAATTGAATTATAAGAGTAGAGAACCATCTTTGCGTCTTTATTAATCCAATCTCTGTTCAGACTTGTTAACACTGCCATCGTGGTATTCCGAAATGTGTTCGCTCACCTTTTCCCTGTCAGCGGTAGCAACGACATTCCTGTTAGGCTCAGCATCGTAAGCGACGCTCTCGCAGCCGAAGTGTTCACACAGTTCGTGTATGAACTGTCGCTTCTGCCAGTTCATTGACGGGAACGAGTGCGCGCGTGTCTTCTGCTTAGACTGTTGATAATAAAATATTTGGTTAATACGCATAATGTAATAGTCTGAAACATCATTTATGAAGTAATTTACTAATTATAATTCTGTATTTTTGATTTGTGATAAAATCTTAACGTCTTCGTAGTCGTAACAATCCTTTAGTTTTTTTTATTGTTTATTAGTTTAAGGAATTTTATTACAGTGACATTGTAACTTAAGTGTACTATAGCTGTTATGCAAGATGGTGTTATGCAAGATAATGCTATGCATGATGGTTTTATGCAAGATGATGTTATGCAAGTTGGTGTTATGCAAGATGTTGTTATGCAAGTTGGTGTTATGCAAGATAATGTTAAGCAAGATGGTGTTAAGCAAGATGGTGTTATGCAAGATGATGCTATGTAACATGACGTTATGCAAGATGATGCTATGTAAGATGATGTTATGCAAGATGGTGGTGGATAGTACACAAAGGTACCTTTTTGGCTCGCTGCACAAGTTCGGTGAGCTTGTCGTGTACGAGTTGGGCAAAGGCGGGCTCCCTGGCGGCCGTGGAGCGCACGTGCTCGCTGTAGCGCGGCGCTAACTTGGCCGACACGTCCGGGTTGCGGATCTGAAGCGCCAGGGCCAGCTGACGGGTTCTTGCTTCCACTCGACACTCGTCGTCGCATTCCAATCTGCAAGCGAGGTCTAAGATAAGTGCTCTGAAGCTTTTGTATAGATTGTTATGCAAATGTTATTGTTGTTTGGTTATCGTACAATTGTAATGTGTCATGGTTAATGGCGAATGCAATCGAATTTCAATACCGATTTATGCACGATCAATGATTATTTTTCAAATAACGAACAAATAAAAACGAACGAAATACCAAAAAGCTAAATTAGGTTGTGAAAAGATTCATGATTATATTTATGTGTCTTTAGTTGGCATCATTCGTTATTTTCTATGGCCTGTGTGTAAGGCCGTTGAAAATTAGGTATTATTTCATAGCGGTCATGGGATAATTTCATTAATCTGAGGTATTCTTGAGGTGCAGAACACAGTAGCGTCGTAAGATGAAGCTCGAACGCGTCGCGTACGAGGCACGCACGTAACTGCGGACTACGGTGCGACGTATCGTCCGCGAGGCGCCGGGGTTTTTAATTATTACTGTTTTTATGTAGCCTGTGCAATAAAGGCGAGAAAATGACGACTACCATACTATTAACGTAAAATCAGTTATAAGAATAGCGGCCGTCATTAACTGTTCACAATCAGACAGCTTTGTGTTAAAGACAGATAGAAATAAAAAGAGTCACGTGATTACCTCGATTTAGTGACAGTATTGTGCAGTCAGCGACATAAATAGCTAAACACTAATTTCATTTATCACTATCTATCATTAATAATAATTTCGAATAATTATATCGTATTTATTAACATGAAACGAACGATCAATAAAATATTACTGTTTTAAAAAACATTAGCACGATGGTTACTTCTTACAAATGTTCAGCGACTTATGTCGCCCAGTGTTGTTGTTACATGTTGTATTTTATGTAGGGCAGACAGTAATATATGAAACATATTTCTTACGTCTTGAGCATATTGCCGGGGCGTTGTACGTCCGATAAATCGACCTGACCACCCTCCTGGATTTTTGTAGCTGCTAGTGCGCTCATCATTCTGAAAAATAGAAATTATCAGTTAAAGTAAAATGTACAGCAGGATCCTAGTGGGAAGATCGTTGACACGCTTGTGGGAAGATTAATGTCGTCAAGTTTCATGTTTGATGTCACACTTTCCTGTATTTACGAAGTTACATTTTGTGTTAATGCATGATTCATATGCAAGGAAAATATCGTAATGAACTTCACAGGTGAAAATTCTTTATAATGTTCTTGAAGATATGTAAAGTCTACCGATGTTCACTCTGTTTCTGTAGCGGAATTAGGCAAAGCTCTATAGGTAATCGGGCATCACAGACAGGGCTTCGGGCGCTAGGGAGCGTTCAGGCGAGTTGTGGGAGTGCTCACTTGGCGAGGTCGCGCTGGTTGTCGCAGCAGGCGCGCTCGGCGTGGCGGCGGCGGCACGGGCACGTGGCGCGCACGGCGCGGCGGCAGGGCGCGGCGCTGGGGCAGGCGGCGGCGGCGGAGCCCGGCGCTGCGCCCACGTGGCACGGCGCTGCGCACGGATGTCCACACGAACTGCGCTTCTCCGTGCACGGCTGCGTGCATCTTTCGGACACAAACAAAATCATTTTAAAATACAATATCGTAATAGAGATTGTCAAAGAGCTATGTAAACTAATTTACGAACATCCTTAGAAGCAGAATCGCATAAGAGATTCATTATTTAAATATTTTTCGTGTGCTTTGCTAAACCTGTAATGAGAATTTTATATGAAAGGTGTTGGTCTAACTCTATAGTGACTATCTATCTTTGTTGATCAATTTGATTTATGTTGCTACATGAGCATCGTAAGTTTAAACTGTCAAAATAAGGACATGAGTCTGTATGATGTTTCTTTTTTTCAGTCTGGCATACTAGTTAGTAGTCAAATATCGTGATGTTAAGGGCAAGCAAGTTTGATTTAAGCCAATTGGCAAGTTAACGAACACCTGTTGCAGCCCGTGTATAAACTTCTATCCAGTTAATGCCAATAAATATGATAACTGTACCATCGGCGTAACAAATGAGATCAGCGTTAAGGATATCTATACCGAGTATTCCATCTATGTAAATTATGAATAGTATAAGGCCGAGGATGTTACCTTATAGTATACCTAAACTGATATCCTGCTCATCATTAACCTTTGATTGCCCACTGTTATACATCGTCTTTTGTTGCTTAGGTAAATACAGATTAATATTACATTATTATTGATGTGTTTTCTTAATATATTCAGTCCAACCATAACTGAATCTTGGTCAGATCTACGTAAAAGTAGGTTAGGTTATGTCAGTAACAATTTTTTAAATAAAATATAGCCTATGTTACTCGTTATTAAATAGCATTAGAAAATGGTAAAAGAATTTTTAAATCGGTTGTATAGTTTTTGATTTAAATTCCTACAAACAAACAAAACATCAAATATGTCTCCTTTAATAATAATAAATCTTTATTTGCATAAAACATGGTTTTAAAGTTGATCGACACATGGTTTGTGTTTCACATGCTTTGCCATACAATAGGCGTGCAAATTTTCACAAAAGTTTCATGAGATATATACACTAATTCTAAATTATATACCATACAATCACCACTATATTACTATTTACATATCATCCTAACCTTTATAAGACATATATTCGGCTACTGTGTAAAAACATTTATCTGTGAGCCATTTCTTAAAAGTGGTTAATTCTCATATGGACTTTGGAATTTTATTGTATATTTGTATACACAACAACTGCTATTTTTATGTAGGCTGGTTGACATCCTATGGACTTGTAATTTACTGGGGTTTCTGAAAGAATATTTTTTCATATAGTTGGCCTTTTCAAGAATATCTGAATGTTTTTTTGACAAAGACACCGATTTCATAAACATATGTATATAGATATTAATGTTACCAATTTTAACCGCTAAAATAAAGGCCGGCATGACTCTAATGGACCGGCGCCACATATTGCTCTAACACATTTTTTTGGGATATAAACACTTTATTTATGCCTGTCGAATTGCCCTATAGTAAAATTCCATATCTAAGGACTGAGCCGACATGTCCATGGTATGCTATTACAGCAGTATTTTCACACGATATCTGTTTTAACTTTCTTAAAATATTTAATTTTATTTTATAATCTTAGTATACATTAAACCTTTTGCTTCAGCAATTTCAAGCTTTATTGCAGTTGCTATATGGTGCTTTCTCATATATATTGTTACGCCTCCAGATTTATGAGGTATTTTGGCGTGTGAATTTCATTATACCCGTCTAACTGTCAGATTGTAGAGTTTTTATGGAGCCAGCATTCTGTTAGAACTATTACATCATGATCTATATTTAAACGTTTAATGACCACTAGAAAGCTATCAAAGTTATAATTAGTTACTCTCTGAGAGCACCGTTAAGGCAGCTTTGAATGGTGGGGCAAAATGGGCAGGCTAGTGTGGATGGCCCCTTAAGAGGTTCGGAACACACCAAAAAAATCATTGCAAACAGAGCCACAGGCTTCACACGGAAGTTCAGCGGGTATAACAAGAGCCAAATACGCCTGCTCACAGGAGCGTTCCCTGGCCATTTTGGCACCAACGACTTCCTGTGCTGATTGAGATTGGCACACAGTTCGGTCTGCAGAGCCTGCGGTGAACAGCACGAGTCCATATCGCACTTACTGTGTGAATGCGACGCGTTGGCTGGATTTAGGATGGGTCTGATGGGATTGGCATATCCAAACCATGAAGACTTCAGGCTTCTCCCTCTGAAGTGTATGCTGCGGCTGATGCAATACATTCATAAGGAGATAGCTAAGGGATAAATCTTGGGGCCAACACAAAAGATCCCACTGGGTCGAAGTGTCGCCGGTCTGTACTGATTGGACCCCACACACAAGATAAGATGTAATCAGTTAAGGTAATAACAATATAATGTTTGATTCAATGAGTAGTAACTTCGAACCAGTGCCGCATAAACAATCGTTGTAAAGAAAACAATAGATATAACATGTGTACGCGTTTGTCGCGTAGTATTTGTTTTATCTGTGACGTCATCGTAAGAGTATGTATGCGCACACGCATAACTGTTCTAAATTAACTTTATATAGCAGCAGAAATCATATCTTGTGATTTAAACTATAAACCCGTATACTGGAAATTCAAACTTTTAATAAAAATGTTTGATACGTATTTTAGTTATTTTATCCTTTACTAAATTCTGCGCGCGGTTTCACTCGCCTTAAAGATTTTATCAATAAATTTCTATCCCTCGGGATTAGTATATTTTTTCTGGATGAAAGGTTTTGGACACATTTTACCAGCTGCTATTTTGTAAACTAAAATTATATACAAAACTAGTAAAAGCGAATGGATAAGTTTTATCATATTTATTAGTCTTTGATAATAAAAATAAATGACTTACTTGCCAGTGTCGCAGGGCCCTTTGTGGCAGGTCTTGATGCAGGTATGCTTGCCGCAAGGCAGCGGTTTGCCACACGGCAGTCCGCATGAGAACTCTTCTTGTGAACACGGTATCGTCTTGCGCTCCTAGTAACAACAGACATTTCATCATAAATACTTTATTAAGACGAAGAAACAGAAGCGGAAACTTTGTCAAAATAACCTTAATTAAATCTAAGTACAAATGGTGTACAATTAATTGAAATATAGTTATGTTTTATTTTGCTACAAATAAACATGGGTCTCGCATGACAAATATTGCATTAACTGTGCATGTACATTCAGTTACTATAAGCTAATGAACATAAGCTTTTATTATTTTATTGTACATAATAATTACCATTCTCAATTTATTATATTCGTTGTGTTTAAAGAATACTTTATTTACAAGCATTTTCATAATTACAAATAAAGTTCAGAGGAAACAAACATTAAAAAAATACAGTCAAATGAGAGAATCTCCTTTTTTCGACGTCAGTTAAAAAACCACGAGTACTACTTTTCAAGTTTAGAACGATTTGATGTTTAGCTACTTATGACGCTGGCTGGACATTGCGTGGACCGTATAAACCTGGTATATTATACAAATTGTATTTATATTATGCTTTATTTAGAACAACATACAATTACACAGTAGATACATAGTGTATGTAGAAATCTAACTAACAATTGCGTAATCGACTACGCTATTCACAGTCACATACCTCGTGATCGCCATGGCATCTTTTGGTGGTAAGCACTACGCATGGGGGACAATCCCCGGAGTGACATGCGTGATGTGGGGGATGTTTGCACGGACGCTCACGTATGCAAGGGGCGCTGCAGGCTGGAGGACGGGTGCCACAGCGGATGGGTGGCAGCAGTACTTCGGCTCCACACTCGCAAGTTAGCTCTTCAAAACCTGGGTATAACAGTAGGTCTTAGAAGTGCTCATACATACGCTTTTGTTTGTATATATACTGTTACGGCTAGTGCCATCTGTCGGCACTGTGGGGAAGACTCAGCAGTCCCTTCTAATAATTTATTACAGCACCATCTATTGACATCTTACGGAACTACGTAGTTGTCGGTACGATTAGAGTAGAGAGAACGTTGGCACATTCTCAAATCATTGTACTGTTACATACCGGGTATGGCTTTTCTGGGAAACTCCAGAAACGTTTTACCCGCGTATAAATAGAGTGCACGCGCACCGCTGAGTCAGTTTACAAACGTAAGCGGTCAAGTGTTTATCGAAGCGAATGGAAGCGAAAATACTACGGAGTTTGAAGCAGTTACAATGGAAAAGTGTAGTATAGTGTTTGTTGTGTTTTAAAGTTAATTGTGTGCTAGAATAAAACGTGTTTTAGTCGGTAATATTGTTTTATATTCTTATTCCTCGAACCCAGCACGTAACAATACAAAGGGTATATATCCTCAGTTAAGTTAAGATGCCTCGAAATTTTGGTGAGGGTCTAATTGTCTTTTACTGAGTATAGCATTTTAATATCTGTTAACAGCCCCGAGTTAGGAAGTTGGTGATGTTAGACGGCTGTACGTGCTTTCCGAGGCACGGAGGTCCGTGCATGTACGTAAAGCCGTCGATCCTGTGCCTGATCTCTATCCAGTCGTGACGGATCACCGTCCCATCGGATCACGAGAGTTAGGGAACAGAGAGTGCACTTCCGTTGACGTACACACTTGTGCACTATAATATCTCCTGCGCAGATGTCAGCAGTGTCATCGGGAGTGGCCGTGACCGAAATCAGGTGTGGAGGACATAATTGTTATTATGATTATACGAGGATGTCGCGTACGTACTGACGCGCGGGCAGGGCGCGCAGTGGCCCGTGTGGCAGAACTCCTCGCAGCGGTGCGCCTGGCACGCCAGCGTGCGCGCGCACGCCGCGGCGCAGCGGTGCGACGCCGCCGCGCAGCACACCGTGCGGCAGCGGTGGCGCCCGCACGACAGCTTCTGTTACAGCGACGTCACTTATCGATCACACAACACTCGCCCACCTTTTATATACATATATACACAACGTACTATGTGCTGTTTTAATAATATAATCGATGGTAAGTCACATACATTTTTATAAAAAACCATAGCTAATCAACTGTTTGTTATCTCTTTTGCCAGGAAAAAACACCAAATGTTTCACCCTTACTTTATAGAAAATAGCGTGTTAAATAGAAAAGAGGTGGTAAAAGATTTGGCAGTCTTATTTGATAGGGAGTTAACATTCCGTTCACATTACGAACATGTGGTGAAGAGAAGTAGCAAACTTCTGGGATCTGTTATATGGTCCACTAAATAGTTTAAAAATACACAAAGTACCCTGTGTCTCTATTTCAGTCTGGTGAGGAGTATCTTAGAATACTGTTGTCCAGTTTGGTTTCCTTATTATAAAACGCTTATATATAACATAGAGAGTACAGGAGTACAGAAAAGGGACTTAAAATTCCTTTTTCGTAAATTTACTTATGGTCGCTTAAATTATGATGAGAGGTTAAGTAAATTTAATGTTGTCTCATTGCAAACCCGACGTCAGAGATACGATTTACTCTATTTGCATAAATTGGTTCATTCATCTATCGATACACCGGCTTTACTCTCTTCTCTCAGCTTTAATATTTCATATAGATATCGTAATCCTAACATACTTGCAATGCAGGCTTATAAAAATAATACATAATTTTATAATCCAATAGTAAGAATATGCAGAACATATAATAAAGTAGCATGTGTAAATAAAGAAGTCGACATTTTTGACATAAAATTCAAAAGATATAAAAAAATTGTATTAGGTGTACTTAGTTCCGAAAAGTTCCAAGTCTAGTTATAATGCAAAATTTGAGGTATTAAGTAAAAACCTACTTACAATTACCCACTTGTATCTTAAGCTAACAAATTTATGATTTTAATAATGTTTTTTGTTTTGCATGAGTAATCTGCTCTAATATATACATGTGGTGTACACTACCTTAGGATTAGTGTCCGGTTTACATATTATATTCATTACTACTACCTGCTATGTTAAGACTGTAATCTGTTTGTGTACCTATTATAAATAAATAAATAAACTGTGCGTTCACGAACATGACGCCTGAACCTCGTTATATTTTACATAGTAGACAATAAAATCAATAGCATAAAATAATATAGGCAATCATTCTCCTTAAGAGTACCTACTTCACTAGCATGATTTATAGACCTCGTTGTATTTTACATAGAAGGCAATCAAATCAATAGCAATTAACTGAAATTGCCATTATCATCGGGTTATTACCAAGTATTGCTACATTAAATTCGAAGACATGAAACATATCCTATGCGTCATGCTTGTGAACGGATTAATTTTCTTTTGGTACTAGCAATCAGGCTCAGGATTATGTAGTAACCATTTTGTATCAACTAAGAACGTCTTTGACGGCCCATTCAGCTTTAGTAGCTAAGAATATTCCTATATTTTTAACGAAGATTGTCAGTTACTAAAATTTGTATTCAACCGAATCAATTCACATTAGAAATAAAACATTTTTCTATAACAAAGCTAGGATGAATGAAAGCATACCTTATTGCACTTCTTCTGGCACAGAACGTTGTTGTACATCTGTGGTAGGTCAGCGCATGGCACCTCGCGGCTCGAGTGTCCACAACGACACTGCAGAACTGTCTTATCAGAACACACTGGGCAAGGACCTGACGAGTAAATTACTAATATAAACATCTTTATAAGACAAACTTATATTTAATTCATATTATTGTTTAGTTAGTGTAACCTTGACGTTCATAAGTGTTACATTGTAAACTAAATGAATAAAGATATTTTGATTTCGCTTTTTTACAGTTATAGTACAATATTTAGAGGTCTTGTAAATGTCATATGGAATACAGTGATTGCCTAGTGCCAAGAACTGTTTGGACATTTTTATGGAAAAAGTGAAAAAGTCAGACATAAATGGACATATTCATTCATTGTAACATCCCATGTATTTCCCTTATCCCTTTGTTTATAAATAAAGATTTCGATTTCTGATTTCCAAGTTTTTGTGAATGTGCTTTTCACTGAATGTATCGAGTTATTTATAGAATTTACCTTCATGGCAGTCAAGTTTGCAGAAGTGTTTATCCCCGGCCGGGCCGCAAGGTAGGGGCTTGGCGCAGATGTTGCCACACAGCGGGATGGGATCCGTGCATGACTTGCGCGAGTCTGGTGCCAGCCTACCAAACAATATGGCATATATTATGATATGTTGAGACATTAGTAACACTATATGAAGTATAACAAAGACAAGATAATATAATAAATAACATGCTGGTTTCTTTTATGCCCTACTCTTAGAAGAATCCTGTATTCTACAGAATATTACAGCTATATAACCTTGTGTTGAGTTCCTGCAGTGAGTCTGTCTCTTCCAGAACTTCTTAAAAAGACTATGTTGTCAGCAGCGGCCCATTAATCTATATCTCTTGTCCAAAGAACGAAGCTTTTCCGGAATTGTAGGCAATTTCTGGACCACATCATAGCTACTGTAACTGCTTATGATCAGGCAGGGTCTATGTATATTTGTTACGTTAATTGTGTAACGAATATTGAATATATTACACAATCTATGTTAAATATCAGTAACTTAAAAAGATGTAGAACATTGTAGCAACTCCTCTGACAGCAGACTCTCAGCAGACTTTAAGCTCTTATTTAACATCCATTCCACCACTTAGCCACTTATATCGGTGGCTGTGCTATAATTTTCAAGCAAATATGGCGGTGAAAAATAAATGTACAGCTACCGATATATTATTTGCTACAGTATATCTACTAGTGATTTCTGATACTAATAGACCAGGTTTTAAAAGTAAATAAATGCGTTCACAAGCATGATGCACATACTGTTATGCATCATGCTCGTGAACGCATATATTTACTTGCACAGCTCATTGGTGTTGGTGCTTTACTGGAAATTTAGAGTGGAATATAGTAGAAGTAAGTAACGTGTACTGACTTGGTCTTTCCACAGGGGCAAGTGAGCACATTGTCTGGCAGCAGGCGGCAGGCGGCGCAGGGCGGCGGGTGGCAGGGCGCGCGGCACACGTGAGCGCCGCACGCCAGCACGCGCCCACACTCGCCGCCGCAGCCCCACGCCACCGCAGACCCTGACGACAGCGTGCATGCCACCGACCGGGATTTCGCCGCGGGGCAGTAGCATACTGCATCAAACACACACAACTTAACAACATAGCTTACTATGCAGTTAGTTTTTAGTTCTAATGCAGCTCCAGAAACGTAATGAAGAAATATTGAGAACCTGGGGCCTTAAACCCAAACCAATGTTAACAGTACAACTTGCTATAGCAGCAATTCGGACACCCTTCCTTGATATAAACAAAAAATGACTTACAGCTTCTAACCGCATGCCATTATTCAAAGCGAATAACGGAAGTTCTTAGTTAAATTGATTACTAGAATAACAAAATATAATACAATCCGCATATACATTGGAGATACCGACTAAATACTTACAAACTGTATAATATACATAATTATAACAACAATAATATAAATAAACTTTAATTCACTCGTATTTACTTTCGGCGGCAATTCACCCGAATGACAATAAAAATATAAATAAAAAATTTGTGTATCCTAACCTAACTAATATTATAAATGCAAATGTGAGTTCGTATATTTATTTGTTTGTTTGTTACTCTTTTACGCCTTAACTACTACACTGATCATCACAAAATGTCGCACAGCTTAGCACATAGAGTACCTTTCATCCAGGAAAAAGTTTTGCTTTCGTGGAATAGAAATTTATTGACAAAATCTAAATGAATGCGAGCGAAGCCGCATGCAATATCAAGTAGGTATATAACGTGTGAGATAACTACCTTGCGTGACGGTCTCGCTGCAAGTATCGCAGGGTCCCTCGTGGCAGTCCTTAGTGCATGTGTGCACGTTGCACTCGAGCGTGCGCTTGCATACGCGCCCGCAGACCTGCGGCAACTTGCTGCTGCATAACACCGAACGGGTCTCTGCACCGCAGCCGCATTGTCTGATCGAATACAATTGAAGTTATACTATTTAGTTACTGCCATGAATTTTGCCGGTGATAAATATACATACATATTCATACACGCTCGTCGGTTTAAGCTTAAGGTGCTCTTAACCTGGCCTTTGTCCAGAACTTCTCCGATCTGTTCGAGAAACATTCGCCTAGGTCCTCTCCTTGCGACTGTTCCATTCACACTAGCCTTATAAACTTTCTTAGTCAGTCTTTTCTCGTCCGTTCTTTTTACATGCCCGTAAGCCGTGGCCGTTAGTCATGGGAAGTAAGTAATATGAGAGCTTGGCGTTCTCACAGAGATTAGTGTGCGAGGGCAGAGGTTGAGCATTTGTAAATTACATTAATATAGGCTAAGGTATAGTATTAAATTATCTGTGGATCTAAGGCTTTGACAAGTTGGCGTACGACCTGTCAATTTCAATACGAACTTGGTTTGAAGACGCGCGGTGACTGACTGGGCGACCCGCTCCTGTCGAACATTGTGGGTTTTGACCAAGGTACGCGCCGCGCTGGTACTTACTTGGTGACAGTCGCCTGGCACGGCGGGCAGGGCCCGGGGTGGCACAGCAGCGTGCAGGGGTGCGGGCAGGCGCGCGGCCGCCGGCACGCGCGCCCGCACGTGTGCGCGCCCGCCGCGCCGCGCTGGTACTTACTTGGTGACAGTCGCCTGGCACGGCGGGCAGGGCCCGGGGTGGCACAGCAGCGTGCAGGGGTGCGGGCAGGCGCGCGGCCGCCGGCACGCGCGCCCGCACGTGTGCGCGCCCGCCGCGCCGCGCTGGTACTTACTTGGTGACAGTCGCCTGGCACGGCGGGCAGGGCCCGGGGTGGCACAGCAGCGTGCAGGGGTGCGGGCAGGCGCGCGGCCGCCGGCACGCGCGCCCGCACGTGTGCGCGCCCGCCGCGCCGCGCTGGTACTTACTTGGTGACAGTCGCCTGGCACGGCGGGCAGGGCCCGGGGTGGCACAGCAGCGTGCAGGGGTGCGGGCAGGCGCGCGGCCGCCGGCACGCGCGCCCGCACGTGTGCGCGCCCGCCGCGCCGCGCTGGTACTTACTTGGTGACAGTCGCCTGGCACGGCGGGCAGGGCCCGGGGTGGCACAGCAGCGTGCAGGGGTGCGGGCAGGCGCGCGGCCGCCGGCACGCGCGCCCGCACGTGTGCGCGCCCGCCGCGCCGCGCTGGTACTTACTTGGTGACAGTCGCCTGGCACGGCGGGCAGGGCCCGGGGTGGCACAGCAGCGTGCAGGGGTGCGGGCAGGCGCGCGGCCGCCGGCACGCGCGCCCGCACGTGTGCGCGCCCGCCGCGCCGCGCTGGTACTTACTTGGTGACAGTCGCCTGGCACGGCGGGCAGGGCCCGGGGTGGCACAGCAGCGTGCAGGGGTGCGGGCAGGCGCGCGGCCGCCGGCACGCGCGCCCGCACGTGTGCGCGCCCGCCGCGCCGCGCTGGTACTTACTTGGTGACAGTCGCCTGGCACGGCGGGCAGGGCCCGGGGTGGCACAGCAGCGTGCAGGGGTGCGGGCAGGCGCGCGGCCGCCGGCACGCGCGCCCGCACGTGTGCGCGCCCGCCGCGCCGCGCTGGTACTTACTTGGTGACAGTCGCCTGGCACGGCGGGCAGGGCCCGGGGTGGCACAGCAGCGTGCAGGGGTGCGGGCAGGCGCGCGGCCGCCGGCACGCGCGCCCGCACGTGTGCGCGCCCGCCGCGCCGCGCTGGTACTTACTTGGTGACAGTCGCCTGGCACGGCGGGCAGGGCCCGGGGTGGCACAGCAGCGTGCAGGGGTGCGGGCAGGCGCGCGGCCGCCGGCACGCGCGCCCGCACGTGTGCGCGCCCGCCGCGCCGCGCTGGTACTTACTTGGTGACAGTCGCCTGGCACGGCGGGCAGGGCCCGGGGTGGCACAGCAGCGTGCAGGGGTGCGGGCAGGCGCGCGGCCGCCGGCACGCGCGCCCGCACGTGTGCGCGCCCGCCGCGCCGCGCTGGTACTCGGGCCCGCGCATCGCGCCGCACATGCAGCGGTACTCCGTTGGGATCGCCTCGTTCGTGTTCTGGCATGCTGGGCACCGCCATTTTCCCTCTGATGACAACATAATTAATATTAGCTATATAATGCTGCTAATTGTTCAGAAGCAAGATTGTGTCTTCATAAACCAATCACCGTAAATTACATAAATAATGTGTTCCACTCACCAACCATGCTACTCATAGCCCACTTGCGGATGCAGCGCAGATGCAGCACGTGGTAGCAGTTGCTGCACGACCACACCGGCTCCGTCTGCTTCACTCGCTCGCAGCACACCAGGCACTCCAGCGTACCTTTGTCTAGCTGTTCCGAAAGACGCTCGCGTTGCGTCATTTCTATGTGAACTGAAAATAAAAAGAATATTAACCTTTTGTACTAACACCTACATGAATTGATTGTATACTTGGTTTTATATACTAACTAGTTGACCCGGCAAACGTCGTTTTGCCATAAAAAAAATGTTTTGACCAAAAGAATAAAAAATTGTTAGGGGTGACAACCCTTATCACTAAGGGGTATGAAAAATAGATGTTGGCCGATTCTCAGACCTACTCAATATGCTCACAAAATTTCATGAGAATCGGTCAAGCCGTTTCGGAGGAGTACGGGAACGAACATTGTGACACGAGAATTTTATATATAAGATAATATAATCTATACTATCTATAAGATTCGAAGTTTTGTTTGTTTGTAAGGGTTTAACTCAAAAATTACTCAACCGTTTAAAATTCTTTCACTATTAGAAAGCTATCATCAACATAGTAAAAATATTTTTTTTAAACAAAATATAGCCTAACATAACCTAACCTACATTTACGCGAGCGGAGTCGCGAGCATAAGCTAGTCAGTACTGTAATAAAACTCTCAATTTTGGTACAGTATGATAATGTGCCTAGTAACCATCTTGCATTCTGATATGGCATACAATGACTCATTGAGTCGTGTACAGGTATGAGTCAGACTCATACCTGTATCTTTGAAAAGCTAATCAAAATGTATGACACTCACACAGTCTTACATAATCAGTGGCAAGGCAACAATTTTTTACCATATTTTAAGGTACATAAAACATTGGCTGACGAAATATGGGTGCTATACCACTACAGGGTATTACTTTGGGATAAACAAAAGTGATTGTATAGATATACAGGGTGATTTTGAAATCGTGTAATTCCTTTTAACCACGCATTCTACTGGTGATATAGAATAACTCTGACCATATTTTTATTTAATTAGACTTATTTTTTTTGAAAAATTATTATTCCGTTTTTTTCGTGAAATGGTGTCAGATAGTCATATGTTAACCAACCGAGGCAATTTTAATTTTTTACTAATTAAAATAAAAAAACATATTAATAATTAATGTCGTAAATAATAACGGGCGGTCCTTTTTATTGCCCCTTATTATTTACGACATCAGTTATTGTTATGTTATTATTTTTAAATTTGTAAAATATTAAGATTGTGTCAGGTGGTTAAAATATGACTATTTGAAATCATTTCATGAAAAAAATCTGTACTCTAAATCTGCCGAAACCATTATTCTAATTAAGAAAAAATATGGTCAGGGTTATTCTATATCACCAGTAGAATGCGTGGTTAAAAGGAATTACACGATTTTAAAATCACCCTGTATATGAGTGTTAGAAAAGAGTTTAGCATTTTATAAGTCTACAGCCAGTACAGAAAATATTCATAATTAATTTATTCATTTGCAAATATGGATATACATTTGCATATCAATTTCAATTACAACCATTTATTTGTGGTATGGGTTCAGGTTTATATTTATGGTGTTATAATTTGAGTACAGAGGTATCACTATGACCAGCTTTCCAGCATGCAAATTTACATAAAATGTGTTACAGTTGAAACAGATCTTATATATAACAAAATGAAGTTGTTAACTAGCATCTGAAATGTAAAGTTTCATCCACAATTTCATCTGATGAGTGTTAATTGAAATAAGTCACAATGTCCTAATTGTGTGCTAAATGCAAGACTCTTGCTCAACTATTTCTATTTCAACTAGACAATTAAAATATATTGTCTATGTGTGAATTTTACATCAAAGATTGTTTTATTTTACAATTAATGATGGATACTGACTTTAATCTGTAGATAATGGGGGAATACAACCTTATTGATAGAACCACATAAGAAGTGCACATACCTTGATCATTGTTAGCATGTTGCTTTCTAAATCGGTTTGGACTTGGAACATGTTCTGTCTTCTCTTTTCTCTCTCTCTCCCGTTCCATTTTCTCCTCTTTCGGATGCAAGTATGTGTTTGCATATTGCTCATCTTCCGGACAATTACGTTCTGCTGCTCGCAGTCTCTGACTACCGGCATAGCTTTTATAACGTCCAGACCCTTCCCCTCTAGAAGCCCTCACATCCTGGGGTTCTTTACCCATTGCACTGTTATAGAATGTTCTGTTGTCTGGATCCTTATTCTTTGACTTATAATTTACTTTATTTTGGCCCCTTTTGTTACTAGAGTCATAACGAGTCGAATCATAGTTCCGATTATTGGAGTCAGAGTTACGGTAGCCAGATTCATTGTACCGACCGTTTGATTGTTGGCTGCGATTGCTTGGCTCATTGTAACTGTTTGACTCTTGCGCCCTATTTGATTCTTGATTACGACTATTTGGTTCTTGGTTTCGGCTGACAGAATCATAGTGACGGCTATTTGAATCTTGGCTATAATTATTTGAATCTTGATATTGATCATTTGATTCTTGATTGCGGCTACTTGAATCGTAATATTGGTTAGCATCTGAGTTATGACTACTTGCATTTTGTTGTCGACTGCTAGGTTCTTGAGAGCTTTTTTCAGTAGGCTGTTGGCTATTTGTTTCCTGGTTACTAGATTCATAGACTTGATCCATAGATTCCTGGTAGCGTTTATTTTTCTCATACTGTCTGCGATTGGAATCATTATTGCGATTACGGTTTCGACCATTTGGTTCTTGGCTTCTCTGAGCTTCTTGTGGAATGAGGTTAGATTCAGACCTAATAGTATCGTTATTTTGCTGTGAGATCTGGGGTCTTTCTCTCCAGTTAGCATCTGATGAGCTGCCATGAGTATTTCTAGACTCATTTATATTATTATAATGGTTCCTAGATTCATTTGTTCTATTATAATTAGTTCTAGTTTCATTTCCTCCATTTTGAGACTTTGCTTCTTGTTTGGGAATGTTCTGAGAGCTAGTAGAAGGTTTCACAGAACCTTTTGGCACAAACTCAGTTGCTGTTGGAGTTAGATTAGACTTGAAAATCATATCATTTGCATAAGCATTAGGATCAGGTAAGGCTGTATTGTACTGACTTTGTACATTCATTTGATAGGCTTCAGCACCATTAGGTGCATTTGATGAGGTGGCAGCATAACCATAACTATTTGCTTGAGGATTTTGTGAGGTTGAAGGTACATTTTGATAATTGTATTGTCTTGTGGGGTAGTTCTCATACTGGACATTGCTATAGTTGGCAACGTTAGCGACGTTGCCACTGCTGCTGCCTTGCATCTGTGATAGAAACTCATTAAAGCTCACATACTGGTTAGATGGGTCTCCTCTGTTAGCATAGTAGGCTTGGTTAACATATTGTTGGCAGTTAGGGTCGCCATTCCAGGCTTGGTACTGGTTATTATAAGAGTATGTATTGTTCCACTGAGACATGGTTGCTTGCAGAATAAAAAAATGTTGTGAAATAATTATCTACTTGTCGGTATAATATATGGCAAAGTTTTAAGCTCGTTACTAGTTTTTTTGGTCGTTACGAGGAGGTAATGACCGCAGGCCGAAGCCTGAGTCTTAGATTTACCGTTTTGGTCTACCTGAAAAGAATTATACGGATAATTTGTTATCAAATAAGACGAGTAACCGACATGTGCCACTTTCTAAATTATAGAAGGTTTTTATACACTCACCACTGGCTTATTTTGACTTTGTTTTCGTTATAAATAAAAACAACTATAAATTAACAAAAAATAAACTAAAATAATTTAATAATTTATAAAATTGCAATAACTTTAACGATATGACAAGGATGATTCGGAATCGGAAGAAGGGTGAAGGGGGAGGTCAACGTTGACAGTAGGCTCTTCCAATGTCAACGTCCACATAATTTTATTTTCTTAAAAATATAGACAATAATTTCTGATTACCTAACATATGAAATTATTTCAATACCAGAAACATTAATAAATAATAATTATTTATGGTAAGGAAAATGCAATTAAAATTATAGAATCATATAAATATTTCAAAGAAAGACTTGTCTTTTTATATAACTGGGCAGACTTTAGTATTTTATTATGCTATCGAGAATGAAATCTGCTTTATATGACATACTCGATAGATTTTGAATAATTTCTTTATTTTTGCTTAGGGCAACATTTAGCTATTTGGTCAGATATGGCGGGAATTTGATTTTCCAATAATGCTTGTTTTAGAGTTCCAGAGATACCGTGGATTAAATATTATAACTCTGTCTACCTATTATGTTGCTTATAGAATATCTTTGAGGTATTACTCTACTCTGTGGTTGGGTTTGTCGCTGCTAATCGTATAGTACAGCATAGATAAGACACGTATACAGCGCTACTCTATTCACCTACGCTGCTAATCGATGGTGCACTAAATCACGTATTACCAACACTTTAGTCAATACTGATAAGTGCTCCATTGATTGAGATTATCAATCGTCTAGCATAACCTCAGAACTATAGCATAACCAACTCATATAAATAGGCCAACGTAGTCTAGTTTTACTAGATACATATATAAGATCTTTCAGTGATTCTATTTTTCCAATACCCTATAACGGCAATGCCTCTTCGGAATAGATACAAATAGTAACAAAGTGAGAAGGATGAGTTACTTACACGAGTAAGAGTGCATGCTCCAGCATGTACCTAGTACAGAATTGCTTTGAGATGTATTCTCTAGTAAGTAGTATTTAATAACTCAATGTATCTATTATTATTATTATGTACCTGGTGATCTGTATTACAGGTACATATGTTTGCCTATCTCAGATACCAGCTTCTGATATAAATTAATTCGTTCAAGATATAAGAAATTACGTTGAACTTAATTAATGTACTTATTACACACATAGTCATTATGTAACAAAATTTGTAAAGTGTTTACCTATGTGAGAAGAAATAAAGCAATATGTTATTACTAACAAACGTTAAGCATTTATTTTAATTAATACAAACAACAGAAGATGTTAATTAGGTCACCCACCCATAATTAAGTTAGGCACATCAATTGACAAAAATATAAATCAAAGGAAATTGCACATCAAAATCTTTTGATTAAATATGTGGAGGAACAGGGTGTGATGTCCTTTCAACACAAAGGAGAGATCCTCTGACTAGGCTGGGTGATCGTGTTTGGCGGGCCGCGGCTCAACGGTTGATGTCGGGAACTGTGCCGGTGCGGAGTCGCCACAAATATAATTAAATTTGCCTACGCCCTTCGGGAAACAAAATATTTTATTCACTCACGCATACTTCGGCTATATTTGGACTTCAAAACTTTGTTCAAAACATGGGGTCGATAAATTCCTAAATCAGCAACATAAAATATAGCATTTATTGAATCGTATTTAAATAAACTATAGTACCAATTACACACAGCAGCTCATATAAGAAAAAGAATATAACATTAAATTTTATTGTTAATAAAAATTTGGCGATTGAAAACAAACACTGTCATGGCCACTCTTTTCAATCGCCAAATTTTTTCATTATTTAACTATTTCTTAACTGCTTGTTCTCATGTAATGCCCTATGCCCCATGCCCTACTGGCATCACAAGCTATTTTCAAAATTTTTATTTCGTTTTATTTATTTCTATTATTAAGTATATTTTTAATAACTATATCAGTTCATTGACGTGTCCAAGAATTGTTTATACATTTTTATGGAAATAAAGATTTTTGACTTTGACTTTGAACAAATTTCAAAATTATATTATCATTGTGTATTAAATGTACCTAATTAAGTCCTAATTATTGTTCTGGATTGAACTATGATTAACCTATTCTATAAAAATCTAACGATTATCTTAACTTATACTTATAGATAGAGCAAATCAAAATTTTACAATAGGTTCTCCAAAATTTTCAGTCATCAAAATGCCAAGTTTATGGGCACATTCCGGTATGTCCCATTTTTCTTAAAAAACAGAAGTAAGTCACATTTTAGGCCTTAGCACAAAATTGTGTGACTTACATAAGTCGCTGAATCATTGTATGTGTGACTGTGCATACTCGTATTTTTACAACGTTATACATTCCACCATGCACACAATTATCGCACTTAATAACGGGCCTGTCGTGATAATGACTGACTCATCTACCATAGAAGCACGAGTTATTTGGATAAGCTATGTATCGATATATATATTGATGCACTTTTATTGTAGGTACAATTGCGTAGTTTTCTCGTTATCGGTAATATTTTAACTATAGATGATGGAATCAAAATGTATTTATTAGTATCTGTTGGTTTGTGTCGAATGTTTCTCTATACAATAATTCATTCGATTAGAATGATACTGCCGTGAGTTGTTACTGTTGTAAGTACAAAGGTTTCATAAAAATAAAAATATGGGGTCTTACATTTATTAAATACTTTATTTCACTATGTTCTTTTGTGTGAGAAAACAAGCAGACAAGGAAAGGTTTTAAACGGACAGCCGGAATGGGAAGATAGGTAACTGATCGCACAGATCAAGAAACATGCTAGACCGCGAGGAATGCATGTTGATTAAGATAAAACGGAATGGAGCAATAGAGTCAGGTTTAGCCTACTGATCCAGGAAACAGGAGTGACGCTATACGCCATGTATGTTATTATAATAAAAAATATCGTTTTGTGAAAATAAATTAAATAGGCAGTTCTTGCCACTGCCGACAGCTTCTTAATGTACGAAATAGGAGAATACAGCTTATTCGACGCAACATTTCTGTTAAAATTTGTTAAAAGATAGTGGACTTGTGAAGAAAACCGATATTAAGATTTTTTGAAATTGTCGATAGCGGTTGTAAAACAGTGCGATATAGACGACCATAGGCTCTGATCACATGAGATCTAAATCTAAAATAGTGTAGATTAAATCTTTCCCTTCGAATATTCCTTAAAATTTTTTGACAACCTACCTCGGTGGCGCAGCAGCAGCGAATGCGACAGCTGCCTTAATACAGATCCTTCGGGGATATACCTAGGCATAAGACTGAATATATGTATTGTAAAAGTAATAGGATTTCAAACATTACACACTTGTTCACGATACACCTTTTCTAATGTGCAGTTACCCTATCGCCTGATCAACCTACCTTCATAGCTCCATGTAATTATTAAAAGGTATCAATAGAGGCACCACGCTAGCGGTACCGCCTCGCGCTTTGCTCGTATTGTCTACCAAATGAGCCTTTTGAACTCACGAAGAGTGATCGCCATTTCGTAGTAACCTTGGCCTGTTTAGGCCGTTACTTGTATTGGTATTTAGAAGCTGTGGAGTCGTTAGTCCGCTAGTGATGCGTCCGTGAGTGCGGGTATGGGGTGCATGGTGAGCTCACAGAGAAGCAGCGCGCGTATATCTCCTACTGTGAGTGATATATGGTTTGAAAGCTTATTTAAATTGTGAAACAAAGAAATTGTCTTTTATCGTGTCTTGTTTTGCTTGCCGTATTATTAATGTCTCAAGGTAGGATTTTAGTAATGACGTGTTATAAAGTTAATGATCGTTGATAATAAACATTTGGAATAATGCTTTCCAGCTCCTCAGAAAGTAATACTTTAACAATTGCTGTTATAATTTATTGTGATAAAGCAATGAATGCATCACAAAATAGCAATTTTAAAGAACGAGCTATGAATGTGTTTGTGATTTAATTTTAGAGCAGTTTAGAGAACACATATAAAATGTTATAGCTTTACCGTTAAACTATGTATCCAATAAAGCCTTGTGTTTTTATAGAAACACGCGCATACATATCATTGGAAAGACTTCCTTCTATAGACCCGTAGCGGATGTCACTAAGATATCTAGTTAGGGCAGAGTAAATTTGATACCCATCTACTTAATCCATACAAGGATAGATCTTATTAAAAACGGTACTAAACATTTACGGTCTTATTTAAGTTATTCATAACACAAGAAACTTATAAGAAAATTTTATTAAAACGTTTTTTGCGTAATACATATGCTGTAGATAATGAATGTGTACATAACCGTTATCAATAATGATTTAAACTGAACGTTTAAAAATTTACGTATTATTGCTACTAAAAATATTAAGGACTTCAGTGAAGATATTGTATGAAGGAAACTTAGTGTAGTAATTTTTATAAGAAACCAGTAGGCATCTAGTACCTAACTCCCGTCTTGTATACCAAATATTGGTAAAATATAACTGTAGAAGTTGGAATAACGAACAGACAAATTTACCACAGCAGATTTACTAAATTGCATTAGTACGGTTACAATCTGTTCTATTATTCTGTTGTTGAAGAACCCAATGCGTCCCAAGGCTGTATCGAAGCCGCGCAAGAGTGAGACAGTGCTGGCAGCTCTGACCCGGCTGGACGATGAGATCGCCAGCAGTGAGCGCACGCACCCAGTCGCGCGGCTGGCAGTAGTCGCTGCTGAGTTAGAGAGCATTCAGCAGGTACGTTTGTCGCATCTTTAGCTTTCAGTGACCTCTATCAATAGACTCGTTTCTGATGTTGTATGTATGAATGTAGGATAGAAATATAGAAGGAATATGCCTGAAATAATTACGTCATTGTATGTTGACATCTGTATCTGTATCTGAATCGTGAAAAAGCTTGCGGAGGTACAAACAACTATTTAGTTTAAATCTTCTCTTCGCATGGTCATTTTGGTCTGTGTGCCAAGATTTAATCCGATAATTTCAACCATTGATTATCCCGTAGATATACGTAGAAAAAGAAACAACAGCCATTTTAGCTGATCGAAATGATTGTTATTATATATAATTATGTAGGTACTTTTTACAATCATAAATAAATAACAGATGAATGCTACTTAGATGTACCTACATCTAAATCGCATCCACCTCGTTGTTGTGTAAAGATGTATTGATATACGTAGATTAAACGTTTGATGTTGAATTTCATAAGCACGTTGCGGATAATAATCTTTAAAGGTAGAATTGGGACCACGATTCATAAATATAGGGTCCAAAATGAGTAAGTAAGCGCCAGTGTTAAAAATAAAAGTATAATAATGCATGAAACATAGAACAGAGATATTTATTCGTTCCGTGGCATGAAATCTATATGTGTCTGTTAATTTTTGTTACGTTATAGGAGATCAACCAATTTGAAGAGACCAGTACTGCAATTCCTACAAAAGATACTTACGCTAAAACTCTTCATCAGGTTCGTCACATGAATTTTTCTATTCTAGCCATTTATATTTTTATGATGTCTAATATTGCTTGCATAGTACTTTTAGGTAATCTTGGTAATCTTGTTAATAGCTCAGTGCTTATGTTAGGTTTAAGTTTATGTTAGTTTTGTCGGGTGTGAACTGACCTCAACGACCTGACAATTGCACTAACCTAAATGTAGCTTCAGTAACTTAGTAAACTCAGTAATAATGTAGGACATATATATTGACGTTCATAAGTGTTACCTTGTGAACTAAATGAATAAATGATCTTTGACTTGATGTCGTTAGCCATCGGGCTGGGCTCACATTCGCTTTTATAATATTAGTTAGTATTCAATCACGTTAGCACACCGAACTGAAAGGTTAATAATAATATTTTTTCTTTAACAGTTGTTTTCCGGTTTGGATTTGTACAGACGACCAATGCTGGCCTCAGAAAATGAAGATTTCGTCGCAAATGTTAATAGAAAGGTCTTTTGTTTGATTAATAGAACTTAATTCGTCGTTTGTGTGGCTTAATTGTAATATTACGATTGTGGTCGATTACAAACTTCTGGGTTCGATACCCGGATTAAGAAATACTCACTAGCAGCACGGAGTCTGGCATATTGCTCAGTAGACTGCCAATATTATGTTGGTCTCGAATATTAGTGTCGAAGTGTTACTATAATAAGCATCTCTCTGCCTCTTTTGGGTATAGACGCATGAATCCAAGCATGTCTTATACGTAGTAGATACTTATAAGTGCCTGAAAGCACGTAAAGCCGTGGGTCCTGCATCTAAACTCTCTACGGTTGTGTTGGATTACCATCTTATCGGATCATGAGAGTTAGGAAAGAGAGTGAATATGTGTTTGCACACACACTTGTGCACTGTAATATCTCCTGCACAGATAGCCACTCTCCGATAATAATAATAATAATTATTATTAGAATTTTGACTCCATGATGGCGTAGTGACTTAAGTGGTCGCCTTGCCACTGCCGCTGCGCCGAGTGTTATGGGTTCGAATCCCACACGGGACAAAAAATTTTGTGATCCACAAATGGTTGTGCCGAGTCTGGATGTTCTTTGTGTCCGTTGTTTAAATGTTTCTAATGTCCCCCGCGACACATAAATTATACCTAGTGCGCTAGTGGTATTTTTAGAGTTCGAAAAAACTCTTATACAACAGCTTTGTCTGTCTGTTATACAACTTTCAACTCAAGTACCGTAATAGCTAGAGACTCGCGGTCAACGCCATTCGACTCAGCATAGTAGATTGACGGCAATTCATTGCCATTTGTCATTGTTAAAAGATGAGATGAATATACATATCTTATTTAATTAGTTGTACAATTTACATATTGCAGGAGATGCGCCGCCTCGAGCTGAGTTGGTTACGTACGCGGTATGCTGAATTGTTGCGTGAGCGACGTGTGCTGCATGCGCAGATCCTGCGTACACGCTCCTTATATGGACAACTACAACAGTTGCTTGGTAAATCCAACCGTTTCCATTCCCATCAAGCAACTACTTGGTAAAATTTACCTTAACTTTAGAAATTATTAATCAAATAAAGTCCAATCCCAGTCTTCAGATTTATGATTTAAAGAGTACGTTGTAAGAACCAATTATTGATCAGAATTCAACAAATGTTGGGTTGAAATATTACCTATTACGTTCGATACCTACTACTATCTATGTAATGAATGATAATCAGATAAAATAAAAATCGTTCTTTCTACCAAAGAATCGATTTTTAGTTACCTGCTTGGTATAAAGGCGTAATCTTGCTGTAAGATAACAAGAAACTTGACTAATGCTAATATACTCTTTCTAGAGTCCATCTGGGGCAGGGACTCACACCCAGGCACACCATTAGAAGGTGCTCTAACGAAAGCAAGTGCGCTCCGCGACGCGCTTGCGCAGGTAAGCGCTCGACTGCGCGCCGCGGCGGAATATGCGCACGCGGCGGTTAGGCTGCTGGATGACGCTTTACCTGCATGGAAACTTACTACTGTTGGCAAGTTAGTATTTATAACGTTTTGGACACGAAAAAATGTAGTCAGCCTCATTTTACAGCTTGCTGCAGAACCATATTTAAAGGTACCGGTAAATTTTAAACTGCCCATTGTTTTCCCTATATATTACTTTTATCTATATCTGCCCCAACGTAAGCGGAATAATTGGTAAATGACAGAGCTGAGAGATTTTAATAAACCATATAATATTAGCTACTTTTGTTGCGTAAAAGAAAAAAAACACCAATCAGATAAAATTACTATGTCAAAATCAAAATGTAAGGTAGTACAAAACCATAACAAATTATACACCTAAAGTTCTCATATGAATTACTCTATTTATTGGTGAAAATCGCATGAAGATCCGTTTAGAAGTTATTGAGTTTATCGCGAACAGACTGACAGACGCGGCGCGGGACGTTCTTTTCTGTTTTTAAAAAACAACTTTTGTTCTAGGAATAAATAATGTGTCGCGGGGGCTTCACCAACATTCAAACAACAGATATAAAGAACATCCAGAACCGGAACAACTATTTGTGGTTCACACAAATTTTTGTCCCGTGTGGGATTCGAACCCACAGTACTCGGCGTGGCGGCCACTTAAACCACCACGCCATCTGTGCATGTTATATAATATGTAGTGATGATGAGTGTTGTGTATAGTATAAATTATACAGGAGTGGTTGGGAGCGTACATGTGCGTGCGCGGATGCGTGCCGCCTGTTTGTGCGCGCGCGCTGCGCCGAGCGCGGTGCGCGCCGCGTGCTGGCCGCGCCCGCCGCGCCGCGCGCCGCACGCACACTGCGCCTCGCGCTAGACTACGCCTTCACAGATGCTCTGCATGATCACAAGTAAGTTCAACACTGGATTGGGGATCCAGGTAGATCGTGACCACCCCAGGATGCCATGGTATCAACTGAAAATTCTAAGGTAGACTACCACTGTATAAGGGCCAGGGACCCCTTAGGAAAATAAATAGCTATCTCAGTCTAAGCCATGCCATTTTAGTAACGGCGATGAACGCTTTCAAAAGAAAATGAATAATGTTTATTTGACATAAAAGAAAAGATTTTTCACAGTAGGTACATTGTTGTTAGATACTATACAGTATTAAATATATATTTCGCTTAAAGTACTGAGACTGTTTGCCAAACTAGGCAAGTCTGTATTTTGCCTGACAATGTCCAGTCGTGGAAATTGATACAAATTTAATTTGATAATATGAATTTAAGTTCCGTTTTATGTTTTGGCCATGCGAAGTATTTAATTGATTAGTTATTATTGTTGTTTGCAGATATCAAAGAGCAACCGAAGTATTTCTTCAATTCAAAGACGCGTTAGTGTTATTGATTGATTCGATACATCAGGTCAGTGAGAAAAATTTAATAAACGATTTGAATGGTAGAGATTGACCGTTGCGAAAGTTTACTGAAAAGGAAAATCAAGAATGCTGTGATATTACTACATGTTTCTTTAGATTTAACAATAATATTTAAAGTGACGTTAATTGACGTTGATGATTGACATAAATCAAACCTGACATTTGATGACAAATAAAGTATTTTTAGATTGTTAGCGTATTTTACACAGTAAGAAATTATTTGTTAGAAAATGTTTAAAACGTTGAGCAATAAATTATGGAAATGCCAATATATACATCAGAAAATACAAACTAGAACGCAATCAAAAAGTGTAGATATATTCATAAATGGCAAGGCCGTCACCGTTCCATCTTATTTTACAATTATGCAGGCGATGCGTAGAGCAAAGATAGTAACGCCATTCTTTTGCTACCATGAGCGGTTATCGATCGCCGGCAATTGCAGAATGTGCCTCGTACAAGTTGAGGGTATGTGGAAACCCCAGATCGCTTGTGGCATGCCAGTGACCAAAGGTATGAAGATACGCACGAATTCACCCGCTACGCAAGCAGCCCAGGAAGGTGTTCTGGAATTCCTGCTGGTCAATCATCCGCTAGATTGTCCCATATGTGATCAGGGTGGCGAGTGCGATCTCCAAGATTTGGCCATGAGATTCGGAAGCGATCGTTCGAGATTTACAGACATTCATTTCGAAGGTAAAAGGGCTTTTGGTTGGAAAAATATAAGCACTCTCATTCGAGGAATATCGTCGCGCTGTATTCACTGTACCAGATGTATACGCTTTGCTTCTCAAGTCTGTGGTATGGAAGTATTGGGAACAACCGGTCGTGGCAATAACATGCTCGTCGGAACGTATGTCGACAAAGAGTTCTATTCCGAATTATCTGGCAATATTATAGATTTGTGTCCAGTGGGGGCATTAACTTCAAGGCCTTATATGTTTAAAGGTCGAGCTTGGGAAGTACAAAAAGCCAATTCGATCGACGTGACTGACGCTACAGGAACAAATATTATAATCAACTATAGGTATGACCGAGTGTTACGGATTTTGCCTCGAGAGCACGAGGATATCAATCAAGAGTGGCTATCTGATAAAGGTCGGTGGGCGGTCGATTCGCTTGAGATGCAGAGATTGGTCACACCTATAAAGAGATTCACAGAGTGTTGTCAACCTCTCGAATGGAACTGCGCGTTGCGAGCAGCTTGTGAAATGATTAAATGTGTTAAACCTGAGAATATAATAGCTATCGCGGGGCCCCATACCAATGTGGAGACTTTAGTAGCTTGTAAAGACTTCTTAAACATATTAGGATGTGAGAACACTTATATAGAGCGAGGATTCGACTGCATAGGATCTGGTGCAGACATTCGAGCTGGCTATTCTCTAAATATTAAAATGAGTCAAGTAGCAAAAGCTGATAAAATTTTATTCGTCGGCACAAATCCTCGATTTGAGGCGCCAATACTAAATGCCTGGATACGTCAGGCGTTTACTCACAATGAGGCTGATATCTATGCGATCGGTTCAAAATGTGAATATAATTATCATGTTACTTATTTAGGGGAGACCGTCAATTCTCTGTCAAGAGCTAAAGATGTTTTAAAGGATGCTAAGAAACCACTAATATTTGTTGGAATTGATCATCTCGATTATGGTTATGGAGGAGAAATGATGAGTCGCTTGACTTCTGTATTGCGTTCATTGCAGCCTCGTAAAGGTTGGGAAGTACTGCACGTGATACCGCGAGAAGCAAGTTTTGTTGGTGCTTTAGAAGCAGGCTGGAAGCCAGGCGCTCTGAGTCGATTGGAGAAGGCAAAAGACATAAAACTTATTATATCTTTAGGTGCTGATCAGATGTTTTATGATTGGGAACCTCCATTTGGGGGCAAAACTAAAATAATTTACATAGGGTTTCAAGGAGACAAAGGCGCAGAGGTTGCTGATTTGATTTTACCTGGTAGTGCTTATACTGAATCTGGTGGACTGTACTTAAATATGGAGTGCAGGTCTCAAGTCGCATTGCCAGCGGTGACGCCGCCAGGAAAAGCGCGCCATGATTGGAAAATAATTCGTGCTATAGCGGAGTACTGTGGGATTTGCTTGTGCTACAGTGATTATAATACTCTTTGCACCAGACTTGGGCAGATTAGTCCAATTTTCTCATACGTGGGCAACTTTCAACCAAAGCTCTTTTCTAATCTAGTTGGGCAGTTGATCAAAAATAGAGAGGGCTCTACCGCGGCAGAAAAATGCAAGCTTCAAGTGCAGATGGAAAAGCTGGAAGATTATTACTGTTCCGATATCTTTACCTATAACTCTCCTACAATGGCGAAAACAAAGAAAGCGCTTAAAGCTTATACTGAGTCACCATACTATCAAATTTAGTTATTTAGTTTGTTATTAAACGACATATATTTGTTATTGTTATATTGTAATAAATTATGTTATCTTGTAGATTTGAGTATATAATAATTGGAGTTATTACTAATTTACTATGCTGCCGCCTCGATAGAATTATGATTATAATATTATCACAGTGATCAAGGTTTTATATTTACACAACGCTTTTCTGTTAATCTAGTCGAGACCTATCTTGCGCAGCTTTCATCATATATATTATCCTTCTTACTGCATAACTTTTGGTTAGTCGTACCATATAGTGCAATGAATGGTTTTATTTTTAAGAGACCACCTTGAAATTACGTATTATATGTACAAATTCAAATCGCGACATACAGCCGAATGCACTATAATCTACTGTTGATGCCAGCTAATATATATTTTGGCGTTGCTTTGATTGTGACATCAAATACATACATTCATAGATTCACGCCTGTTTCCTAGAGGGGTAGGCAGAGACTACGGGTTGCCACTTGCTACGATCCTGACACACTTCCCTGGTTTCATTCACTTTCATCACATTCCTCATACACGCTTGCCGGTTTAAGGTGCTCTTAACCTGGCCTTTGTCCTGAACGTATACGATCTGAGCAAGAAACGTTCGCCTAGGTCTGCCTCTTGCGACTGTTCCTTTCACACTAGCTTTATAAACTTTCTTAGTCAGTCTTTTCTCGTCCAATCTTTCTACATGCCCAAACCAGCTTAACATACCCTTTTCTATTCAAATAATATTAACTTTTATTTCCAATAAACAATTACATAATTAAATAATTATTACAAGAAATTTAAAATAAAGTGAAAAAGCAGCAGCACCGTCACAAAATTTAATATAATAGACTATAGTAATTGTTTACTATTATGGTGCTGATAGACTTAAGCATTCTAGAAAAATAAACGGGAGCATTTTAGTGAGGATTTTAGCGTAAGGACAGTAAATTTACTTCGAGCTTTTTACCGAGCCGAGCTATTCTGTCATTGTCCCGTCGCCTTTCCTCTATCTTCGTGAAGAATATTTTTTTGACGACCATTGACTAGAGCCTTAGTTCCCAAAGTGGTTCAGGTGGACCCCTAGGGGTCCACGGGAGATTCGACAGCAGTCTACGTTGGCGTGACAAAAAAATAGGAGTTCACAATTCGTAAGCGGGGATCCACGAAAATTTATTTGCTTTCGATAGGAAGGAGAAACGTTGGCTTGACTTCATCTATCAATGTAGGCAGATAATATTTTAAGAAGCTCAGCGACTGTTACTTGTCTAAACGTCGATTGACAGAGAGGAATACAACTCGATACAAACCGAGAGTTAAAAAAAGAAAATTCATTCCCTAAAGATTAGATAAAAAAAAATTTTTATCCAGTTTAACTTTGGTCCGAATATACCGATTTTACTTAGCGGATTAAATTTCTAGCTGCTGAGGATCCACCGGCACCAGCAAAATTTTGAAAGTGGTCTAAGAGAAAAAAGTCTGGTGTCCTCTGAACTAGAGCGTTCGCCAGAATGTTTGTAGCGATGTTTGGCTCTATCCTTGGCTCTGTTCGTTGTTCAGTTCGACAATTTCAAAACGGTGAAGCCTTTTTTGGCATGTCTATATGTCTTCATGGTATTGTAAAAATGACCATTAATATTTTAATTGGAATCTTAAAGAGCAACAATTATGATATATGTTAATGTCATGGATTTGCAGGTTTTGCTGAACAATTTGGAGAATTTGGCAGCGGCGGAGAAGGATGTAATGCGGAGCAGGAAGGAGCTCCGCGCAGCCAGGGTTAACGCCATCGTACAGAGAGGAATGGCAGAGCTTAAGTATGAACCGAAATCATTGACCAGTTTGAACGTTGATTTAAAGTGATTGTTATTTGTTAAATAAATAAGACTAATCTATTTTATGGTAGTATGATTTTCTTTACGAACTTATATCTTAATTTCCTACCCACTGTCCCGAAAATGAGTATATTGACGATCATCATATTATGTTGGGCGTGATAAAACTTTGTGTCTCTGTTTAGTCTTTAGTGTGATTTAGGTATAATTTGATTGTACGGTAGCCGCTCGATTTAACTGTTACCGAATACATTTTTAGGAAATCAGCATCCATATATCCATCGATAATTTTCAATTATGTTTTCGAAGATATGTGAAGTCTTCCAATCTTTTCCAGCTTGGCGTGGGACCAGACCTTTTCATATTAAGAGAAGAATGATAGTATGGAATCTGATTAAGAGTCAAATAAAAGGCACATTTATAAAAACACAATCAAATTTTATTAAATATCAAATATTGTATTGTCTAACACGATTCCTTAACTATCATGTTTCACATCAATATCTCGTAATGGCATAATAATAATACGGTTACAAATACATTGGGTCGTTAAAGTATTGACAGAAAAGACAACAGTAAGTAAGGATAGCGAATTTAAAGTATAGTGAAGATGTCGCGATACTAGACAGTACAGAATACAATGTAAATAATGTTTTTATCAATATTGTCATGCAGGAACAAGAAGTAGCCGATGATAATAAGTATAATATACTCGTGTACGAAGATTTAACACTATACACAGATATAAACAATGATACAGCTTATATAGAACAAGTCAAACATAAACAAGTTGAAGAATAGTTTCTTCAACTTGTTTATGTTTGACTTGTTCTTAAACTCAAAGATAATCCTCAAGCAGTAAGAGTTCCCTAAAAGCATCAAAGAACGCGTGTAAATGGAAATAATGAAACGTATGAAGAACCCGATGAGACTTAGAACACACTCACATTATAAATACTTGTCACAATACATGGGCTTAAATGCAAAATCTACAAAAAAGTGTTATACACGATTATTATCTCAAAACGGTATGATCAGTTAATAATAGGTCTTATATCTATTCATATTAGGTAGTTTTTTGTGCGCCAAAGCTCTACTTGGATGATAAAGCGTTATATAGAATTCCTTCTGCAACTGATTTAAGTTAAAATCTGGATGTTGGAATCAAATTGTTTTTGAGGAAAGATAAAACCAAGAACATAACTAGCAATTGGTTTGTCGTTTCCTCAGTGAATTTGCAGAAGGAACTTTACAGATATTACGACAACTTTTTAAATATAACACTGATATGTGGCATGATGTGTCACGTATAACTTGGTCGCTAGAGTACTCGACTTCACACAAGTCTTTGCATCGGACAGTCGCACTCAACTTCATCATCGACTCACCTTACTGTATTATAAAATGTACTCATATTATGCTAACTGTAAATTAATTTAAGCAATCGAAAAACTTACATCAAATTATCTGTATTTGTGCGAAAAAAGGTTACTGTAAAAATATTCGTTTTATAAAAATAGTAGTCACTGAAAGAGTCATGAAAATAGATTTGCTGTTTATTTACGTAACTTGTTATTAGAAATTAGTTAATCGAAATGTTAAAGTATTCTTCAAAACCGCAATAATGGTAAATTGAAGTAAATTCTTACTATCAGGTATCGTAACAAGGAGTCAGTTACGTAGCCAACTAATGTCGATCGTCTCGTATTCGACTATCAAAATGGACGGCTCTGTGTTAGTCACATCGCCAGTTACCGACGGTTAGAATGTTCTGGATATCCTAAAAGGGGCTAAATCTTATCAAGAAGAAGGCGTCCGACTCGGCTGGGGACAGCGGCGGCGCCGGGCGCCGGGCTAGGCTAGCTAGTATTATCGCTAACGAGTATATTGTCAATCAAAAAGCCCGACCAACGCTGCGGCTATTCGTTTAGCGTGGATTTATAAAAACCGTCTAAAGCATTATTTTTATATACGTCGTAAAAACATGGAAGCACTCCTGCGGACAGACTCTTTGCTGGCTATCATTTGTAATATTACTAACACTGTAGTTGAAGTGGTTACATTTTGTATTACACGCTATTGTTAAGGGTAAACGTTATCAAATTCGCAAATCAATTGACGCGAATCAAATGAGCATTATAATATTAGGTAAACTTAATAAATAGTGAAACTCAACAATAGACTAGCGAAATAGATCAACACAACGATAGAGAACATGAAACAGACAACAAAAGTGAACGTCCGTAGCGCGCGAAGGGCCCGGCGCGGCGGCGTGACGTCACGCGGGCGGCGAGTTCTCACAGATTACACACGGGCTAGCTTTAAACTTTGGTGATCGTCTTCAGTTTTCTACTTCTCAGACACCTGTGGAAGAAAACATATTTCTGTTAGTTTTATTCATATGTACATATCAAAATATATGAGACAGATCGATGTCAAAGTTAAGTCAAAATGCATTTAGGTCACAAAATAACGTTTATGAACTTCAAAGTTACTGAGTTTAGAACATGATGCATGTTCAAAATACACCACATCTACTGGAGTGCCATCTACTCATTCATTGTCGTCAGTTGACGTCTAACAACAGTTCTTTTGCAGGTTTGATTCCTAGATATTTGTGAATTCGTCATCGATGTAACCTGTTAAAGTAAGGTCCCACACGAGCAATATATGGTTGATCCGAGTTTGGGTGCTTTTGTGAGCGTTCATTGAATCTTTCTAAAGTCCTCTGCGATTCTGGATAAAGCTTAAATGCAGGAGTTGACTTTTTAAACAGAAATGAGATATATTATAAAATAGCTCTTATGTGGCAAAGGTATACACACCCATTTTAATTAAATCGATTACCAGTATCAGTATTCAGCTGCTAAAAGTTACCGAAGTAATTGATTGACGCTCATCAATGCGTTCGCTGTTCAAAACATTTTGACAGCTTGTGTCACTGTCATAAGTTACGACAAGAATGACTCCATTTCTTACGTAAGTACCAGAGTGAGCTAATGACGCTTACGCGACTGACAACTGCTGCTGGAGGCACTGGTGGAATAGACTAGGCTATGAATATAGGTACTGGAACGACTTGATAATCTATGGAATGATTGGAGTGGCTGTTTTACCTGATGAAGCCACGGTACAACATGAACGCTCCATACAAGCTCAGCACGATGGTGGCCGTCCAAACAACTGCCAGTACCGAACTGCTGCCCTCTGGAAAAGTTACATGGTTTAGTTAAAGATTTAAATCATAAATGCAACCTACTACGTTTATATACTATTATGGTAACGTTTCAGGATATAAAGTTGTCATCGGACGCACAATGCTAAGAGACTTGAAGATCTCATGTAGATAATTATACATTTGCTTTTAAAACTTGCTATGGTTCAAACAATTGTATGGACCATATGACCCATCAATGGTAAGCGATTACCATTGACTGGTCCATAAGCGAGGACGATTAGCAGGCGGCATGCGGGCAGGTGAACATTCAACAATTTTTAACACCTCATGGTTAACTTGTCTCTTGCATTGCAGCAGCAAGACTTCCTGTCAATGGTAAGGCTTCTAAATAAGGTTCCTAGGTTAGTCAAGATGGTACTAGGGTACTTCTGTTAGGAACCTGTTATTGGCAATAACTGTGCTTGATATACAACAATAGGCTCTCTCTTACGTGGAATTTAATCGTAGAATAGCCAAAATGTGGTCATAAAAACATGTCTTTACGCCTAAACATCCACGAAGGATTTGACACTGAGTACTGTCAAATCATATAGGCGTAAAGCCATGTTTTAAAATGTAATTACTTTGCAGATTTAAATTTACAATCTATACAAATATCAATGCTACGAAGACTCGTAGCTAATTTACTACGAACAGCTACGATACTCTACGAGATGCTACAGAACCCCTACGGTGTTTTTTATTCCGAGGTCTTTTTCTAGCTACATTCATATAGTTGTGAAGAGGCTGTTTAACTTACCGATGTATCCGTCGTGGTACACATCTCGGTCGGCCCAGGCGCGGCGCGGCTTGTCGTCGCGAGGCTCGATAGCTAGCAGATCAGGTATCTCATCCAACTCGCCGGTGCAGTTCGCCCATTCGATGGTCACGTATCTGTTTTACAATTAAAGCCTTTTAAAGTTGTATTTCGGTGGTGTGGCGGTAGTTAGTGCGACTATCTTACGTTTGATAAGTGTAAGTATTAGGATAGAGTTTGGAGCAGTGCTCCGTTTAGTAATAAGGTTGCTCACTATTACGTGAGACCAAAAACCATAACTGTAATGAAATTTGAGAGTAGTACATATCTGCCTACCCATTCTGGGATATTGACGTGAGATTATGTACATATTTATGTAAATTTTTACGTGACATTCTTCATCAGATGCCTTTAGACATGAAAACAAAAGTTATACTAAACTTAGTAGTTTAATTATTATCGGCAAAGTTATTTACACATTTATCATTGTTTCATGAAAGTTCCTGCGCGAGGCTCTTTTAAAAATGTATGTAAACACATGTCGAAGATTAAAAGTTTCGAGTTGCATGAAGAGCAATTAAAAGTTATCATCGGCAAAGTCATGAAGATCAGTCTAGAATATATTTTATTTATTTTATTACATTTACAACTATAATTACAACTCAGTGCAATAGTGAAGAAACATAATAATGACACGTTTCTTTTTAATTTATTACTCATAATGTTATTCTTGTGAATTCATTGTACACACGGCTACACATCAAGTTGGTTGATGTGTCAGGTTGATGTGTCGCTGTGTGTACAAGTAAAATGTCTATTCTTCGTTCCTTACAAAAATACTAGTGGGTGTGTATTTGTGTGTGCAAATTACCTGGAAGGTGTGCTGCAGGCTCTACGTGCCGGCACCAGCAGCTGCCTGGTGCGGGAGCGCGCGCCGCCGCGGCACGGGCCCCACGAGCCCCACGGCCCGGGCTGTCCTGACTCTGACTGCTTGCAGCCACACTCCAGCTCGCATACTTCGTCCTCCTGCAAATTACAATTTATAAAAAACTAGCTTTTGCCCGCAACTTCGTACGAAACGAAAATGTAGTTTAGGTTGACACTAATCACCTAGGGGTATGAAATATACTTTGCTAAAAATTTCATAAAAATCGGTCGAGTTGTTTCCGAGGAGTGCGACTATAAACACCGTGACACGAGATTTTTATTTATACAAACTAGGTGCTATCTATATATTGGACGCTTTTCTTGAACAGTGAACTACCGTCTAAGGCAATGGTGTAATTATACTATCTGAGGCCTGTGGCAAGTTTATCGGATATAAAACTGAGAGACATCTTTTTAATGAATGTGTTAATGATTGATGATCGGTCGTGTAGTTAAGACGTGACTTGCAAACAAACAAATTCATAATCACATTTATATTATTATCTAGGATTTTATCATTGTTTGTAATAAATATTAGAGTGCCTATGCTCACGGGTATTTTGCCCGCTCTGCCACTGGCTTGAGGCCTTACCACCATCTCTTAAAAGATCGTTATTGCATTTGCGACAATGACAGTAAGATGTTTAGCTTTATCTCGTACTCGCTTATGTTAAAATAATTAAATCAAAATTAATAAGTTGTTATTCATATAGGTCACAGTAATACGTATGAACGTCAAATGCCTTCAGAGAGGAATGCGTATAGAGATGTTGCAGTTTTTTTTAATATTAATAATAATAAATTAATTTGTATAAAATGTGGTGGATACAAAATATGACAACAAAAACAAAGAGCACAAAACACATTTCGCCATATTACAATAACATGCAAATGTTGAATGAGTACAATTTATAGATTTCAAGGTTTCATTTACACAATTTTAATATTTATTAACACAATGTATTTCTAAAATGACAAGTCAGTGAGGCAATTTTTTTTAGAAATTCAATAACGTAATAAAAGCTTTCTTCAATAAGCCTCTTTTTTAGTGCAGGGCGAAATTCAATGTACGGTAGTTTTACCATATTTAAAAATAAGTTGTGCCATATACACATAACTTACTCTAAACATCTCTAATCGAGGTATGAGCATTTTTAAATAGCTCTGATTAATTTTACGCTTATTCTTATTATCTTTAACATCAAACAATTCTAAATTACATTTAACAAATTTCGCTACTTTATAAATATATATACAAGGCACAGTTAAAAGACTTTGTGCTTTAAATATTTGCCTACATGAGTTAGACCACTGCATAGTAAATATTGCACGAATGCATTTCTTCTGAGCTATAAATACTCGGGTCATTTCTGATGAGTAGCCCCATACTAGTACACCATAGCGAATCATGGAGCAAACGTATGCATGGTAAACCAACAATGCAGGTTGCTTTGAAGCCACATCCTTAATCTTTCTTAAGACAAAAACAAATTTATTTATTTTTTTGCAAGCACTATCTATATGTGGTTTCCATGTAAGATGTTCGTCAACTATGACACCTAAAAATGTTGTTCTCTGTATTTTTTCAACTACTTGGTTATTGCATTTAATATTTACCTGTTTGTGCTTGGTGTTGAAAGATCTAAAGTGAATTGCTTTTGTTTTATATATTCATTTTTAATTTATTTAAGTTTAGGCAATTATTAATATCAAGAAGTGTACTATTTATTTGATTTTTGCAGTTAACGGTATTGTCACTTCCTATAATTACTGTGGTATCATCAGCAAACAAAACACAATCGTGCTTTTGTATTGCTTGAGGGAGATCGTTAACATAAATTTTGAATAATAAGGGTCAAATCACACTCCCCTGCGACACACCGCAATAGTTGTATTTAGGTTCCGAATCAAAGTTTTCCAAATTATTATTAACATTATTGTATTTAGTTATTCGAGTGATTTGTTTTCTGTTACATAAAAATTATTTAAACCATTTTAGAGCGACACCTCGTATGCCACATTTGTCTAATTTGTCAAAATGAATATTATGTTTCACAAATTCAAAAATTTGCTTAAATCTATAAATAGAACACTAGATTGAACTTTTTTATTAATTTTATATATTATTGATCTTATTAGACTAAAAATAGCATCTTGAGTCGATCTCCCTCTCCTAAATCCGAATTGTTGTTTAGTTAATACATCATATTGATTAAGGAAATGGAGTATCCTCTTATTAATTACTTTCTCAAAAACTTTAGAAAATATAGGTGTTAACGTTATTGGACGGTAGTTGTTTTTATCTGATTTTGAGCCTTTTTTGTGTAATGGTTTTATAACGGACAGTTTCAAGATTTCTGGAAAGCAACCATGTTCTAATGATAAATTTATGATATAAGCCAATGGTGCCGCTATGTATTGAGATATAAGTTTTATAAGTTCTGCAGTAAGATTTTCGTGGCCCGAAGATTTACTATTTTAAAGATTTTATTATATTATTAATTTCTATTGAATTTGTAGGTTCGAGAAATATATTATGATTATTTACTTTAAAGTTATAATTACTTAGACTATTATTTTGTATTGGAATTTTATTATTCTGAATAATATTAGTAAAAAATGTATTGAATATATTAGCGATGCTAGTTCCAGATGTAGCGACAGTACTGCCGTCGATTACTTTTTCAATATACACCCTCATGGATTCGTTACATGTAGTGCGTTTTACAACATTTCAAGTTGCTTTACATTTATTGTTTGACTTAGCAATGTGTTTTAGATTATTGAAACATTGTAAGTTATTCATGCACTTTTTAAGTATATATGAATACTTTCTAAATAATGTTTTATTTTCAACAGTTTTGTTTTTATAATACTTAAATCTTAAATTTCTTTTAGTTTTACAACTTAATTTCAGGCCTTTGGTTATCCATTTTAATTTCGAAGTCATGAAGTTCTTTTTAATTTTAATAATAGGAAATCATAGCTTATAGAATAATGTCAACAGATTGTGAAAAATTTCGAAAGTATAATTAACTTGCGATACTCCATACACTTTGGAAAAGGACAGATTGCTTATGCAATCAATAAATTTCTTCCGGTTTTCGTTACTGGTATCATATTTTGTTACAAGATAATGTCTGATGATATTTTTAATTTTGTATTTAAATTCCAATATTTGTGCCGTGTTATGGTCTGATAAAAAGAGACTGCGTTTTTCTACTGCATCAGAAATATTACTAACAATATTGTCAATACATTTATTTAACCTTGTGAGCACGTGTATGTGACATTGCATAGCATAGTTTGAAATAAGTTCGTTAAATTTTAGAGTTGTAGAATCATTTTCTAGGAAATTGATGTTAAAATCTCCAGTAATTACAATTTTACATTTTTGTGCTAAAATTTACTTAATAAGTTTTCAAAACTCTAAAAAATATTTTTATGTTTGTATTTCTGTGTGTCCTGTATAAACAAAGTGTTACAAGATTTAGTTTCTCAATTTCGATACCACATACCTCAAAATGCTTTTCAATACTCATCTCTTTTATTTTTAATAATTCGGTACATTGATAAACAGTTTTTGTTAATATGCATGTGCCACATCTACGTTGTTCTCTTGAATAAATAGCAACAAGTTGGAAACCGTCCAGTGTCATATAATTTTGTTCATTATTACATATGAAATGCTCGCTCAAACATACAACATCAATATCTACACCAGAATCCTGTATTGCATGTAAAGCTAAATCTAAATCTGACATTTTATTTAAAGCTCCAGCAATATTTTGGTGGAAAGTCGTAAAGTTACTCATGTATTTCAAGTTATTCACGAAAAACGGCTCTTTGTTTACCATTGTTGCAGGATAGAATTTCTTTGGTTTATCTATAACTTTAAAATAATATGGAATTGTGCCCTTACGTGGCTGTAAGTTAGTACCTTCACTATTATTATACTGTTTGTAATAATTAAGACAACAAAATTTGTCTAACAAATTTTTACAAGTTGGTCGAGTGGTACCTCCGTCAAATCGAACTTTATTGACGGTTTTATTATTATAAGAAAGAAATTTGTTGTAATATTGATCAGAGTTTATCTCATGAATTATATGTTTTACAATAACATCGCTCCAAAAAGCTTCTATGAATGAACAAATTTTATAATTTTGCGTTAACAATTTAAGAATAATAATTTTTTTTTCACTTAATCATGCATTGTATAGAACATTGACTATGTATACGTTACATTTATTCAGCAATTTAAGCACTGCAGACATTTCGGACATAAACCTTATACAATTACAGTCATTATTACCACTGAATATTATAACACTATCCCGTATAGTTACTCCTTTTGATAGAGTGTAACAAGTCGATTAAACATCCTCATAATATCGTCTTCTGTTTACGCGAATGTTATTCATTGAAATTAAACTACTATATACGGCTTTTATCGCGTTGTTTATTTAGCACTGTATTACACAATTTTTGAAAATATTGCACTACTACTACTATTGATTTTATTTTATTAATTTATAAGCTAATAAAATTATTTAAACTATTAAATCTTATCACTTAACATCAATGAGATCGCGGTCAAGCTTATTAAAACTTTAAATAAAAGTGCTAATTGCGATTAGCAGTTATTCTTATCTGGATACACAGTATTGCACTCGTCGGGTTTACGCATATATGCGCATAAGTGCCTGTTACCTTAATTCAATTCAAGACTATACCTTTATTGGTTCTGGGTTTACCTGGTAGTGCAATGGCGGTGCCACAACCCTGCCGGGCAGCACCCCGGCGCAGCGCCAGGGCTGCAGGAACGTGTCGGAGGAATCGTCTCCAACGCTCGTGAGTTCGCAGCGAGCGTGGGACACCTTCACTCCCCAGCCGCAAGCGCCCTCGGCTTCATCACCTGACGATGTCTGGATACAGAACAATATAGTTTTTATACAAATAAGATAACATTTCTTGTTAATATAATTCTATTGTTATGAAAAGTTAAAACATAGACATACGAGTACCATATTGGTTTTCATCATAAACCATAGTTAATATATTTAATTTTAATTTTAAAGAGACAACTCCAAGGAATATTTCCTGTATCGCGGAGGACTTTACAAATATTCAGACTACGGACACAAAGAACACTCAGACTCGGAACAACCATTTGTGAATCACACAAATTTTTGTCCCGTGTGGGATTCGAACCCACAACACTCGGTCCAGTGGCAGTGGCAAGACGAGCACTTAAACCAAGTAATTTTCTTGTTTTTATGATTATAATTTCGTAACGTTATATTAGAGTGTTATATATTAGTGTATTAGTTTATTTGTTATCTGTTAATCCTTTTTATGTTAGAACTAGCGGACCTGACAGACGACGTCCACTACACACGAAAAAAAAGAAATAAAACAGCAAAACTAATCTAAACCATTCTCGAATCCACTTGAACACACACAAAAAATTTCATCAAAATCGGTCCAGCCGTTTAGTAGGAGATTAATTACAAACACACGCACAAAAGATTTTTATATATAAAGATGTAAATCTATACGAGACAATACTTATTTTATTATGTCCAAGGTTCCTGCAAATGAGAGGCTAACATTCGACTAAGGTTTTAGGTTTTACGTTTAAATGGGCAACCCTATTGTCATCTACCAGGCACAGTTCTAGATTCGGTACTCGTACTAAGAAATTCTTGAGAGAAAACCTAATAACACTGTTTGTCCCAGGAAACCTTGCCTGTTGCTACGCCAACGAGGCTGTACGATCCATATATACCCACCAATTAAATGGAAACGCAAGATAGTCTTATATTTGATATATTACTTGTATATGGCATCCGAGTGAGGGTCTGGCGACGAGTCTCATGCAAGGTTCTCGAGGACATGGCGCGCGCTGTTCTGTGGGTGGACACGCACGGCCTGGCCACACCGCTGCCGTCAGATGTTGCCTGTGGGACGAAGGGTTTAAAGATGAGCGCATAATTCCTAACTTTATTATGCTGTCAATATGTTACTATATTTATAGGTACTTGTCAGTAAAACTTATTATCTATAATTATTGTCTTGTAATGTGATGGATTGAAAGAGACTAGATTCCAGGACTCCTAGTCAGGGTATAAAGCATCTAGGTATCTCAAAAATATCTATATATTAATACGTGAAGCAAAAACTTTGTACCCCTTTTTACGAGAATTGCGCGTACGGAGGAGTATGAAATTTGGTACAGTTAAAGTTTATATGGAGAAGGAGTGGCGAAACCCACTATTTATATAAAATATGCATGAGAAATACATTAATGAGAAAACAGTACACGCACACATGCATTTGACACATGCAGTCGAATCGCTCGATCGAAGGCTGATGTAGTACTATTCTTCTTAACTGTAGTTATATATAATGACATATATCAGCAATATCTTACAGGCAACCTTTGGGTGGATTGGAATGATATATACTATTTATACTATAATATATTTACGTATTTATATGTAATAAAGAAAAAAAAGAAAACAAAGTGACAAGCTTAAGAATATCGTCAATGAATGAGTATAGTTAATAATTTGTTTGAAAAAGATAGGTAAATTAACCTATATAGATTGAAATCTAAATAAAATGTGATTATAAAGATATAGTTCTAGACAATAAAACTTTAATAACTATCAAACTTAAAATTTCAATGAATTGTGGTAGTATTTCAACCACTAGGCGACCGCTAGTAATTATAATTGTTCGTTTTGCTTATAAATTATTCTAGGCATAAGTTAATATACCAGGGGTATTACTACTTCTTACAGAGAGTTTGGTTTACAGGCAGTTTAAGGCAATAATTGTACCTCAAGAATTATATATTGGTCTTGCAAGAGTGCATACGGTACTAGGGTATGGCAGCTGGTCACCATCATGAAGGCATGTCTGTTGCCTTAGTCAGATAAAAAAGTAGGTATAATTGCCTCGTCCTGCGCATGTGTCGGCCGGTGGAGGCGTCGCCGCAGGAGCACGCCGAGGAGTCCCACGCGCCCCACGCGCTCAGCTCACAGTCCACCCCGCACGGCACGTAGCACCAAGACTCCTTCGCTTCTGTCGCTGTTGTGTTCTGTCGATCAACATATTATTATAACATCAATTAGTTCATCATCTTCAAAATATCAAATTAAACACTACCAACCCTAAAACAATTTCTACTTTTATTGTAGATAGCTTAAAGAATTTTTATTAACACAAAGGGTATAATAAACAGCCACAACTCAAAAACCTCATATTTTTTGTTTTGGTCGCGTATCGTATTAAGAATATTTGTGGTACTGGTCGTGGAAAAGTAACTACCGACAATAATACGTGCTATTAATACCTGTCATGATATCTCTGATTTATTAAGGATTCTGTGACATTAAATATCAATCATTACTGTATGCACTTTTAGAACTACAGTTGTCTCAATTTTGGTACTTTTTGGACTTTGCAGTTCTTGTCTATAAAAAGTATAGTTTTGGAAGAGTACCAATTATCTTGACGATTCCTTAATTCATATAAATAGGATAAGTACGAAATTTAACTTTCTATTATAATATCGTCTGTATATTATATTTATTTTAGAAAATCACAATTGTGCGCTCACCGGGCAGTAAGAATCGTTAACGAATATACCGTCGCTTCGTAGACATCTCACAGCTCTTTTCTTAGTACCTTCTCCGCAAGGAGAACCACCTATAAAGGAAATAATTACAGTTTAATGTTGGAAAATTGATGAAATGACAGAATTATTTATTTGTTTCTTAAAACGATAGTTTTAGTCACACAGTGTGGAAAGAGTTGTGTAGAGCTTAATAATATGTAGAAACATAAATGGAGAACTGTATAATAAGGTGCGTTAATATAAAGCGTTGGTAAAGTTCAAATGAATATTAATGTGTGTGAATGCTGATAAGGGCTCCAGCGAACGTTTTGTCGAAATCAGAGCTGTTTTTAAGAAACACCAGATTAAGAGTACTCTAAGCGGATAAGTGTGCATAAAGGTTATGATGAGAGAGTAAATTATTGTCGCAGATAGAAATCCGTAACATCTACAACGAAAAGGATATATTAACAATAAGCCACACCGATAAGCATAAAAGAAGAATGTGATGACAATGTTCGAAACAAAAAGAAGAATCGTCACAAGTGGAACTCTAAAATCTCTCCCTATCTGTTTCAGCTACAGAAGTCTGAGACAATATTTCTTTAAGTCTGATATAAATGAGTTACTGTATATATGTAATTACCTAAGGGCTGGCAGTCGTCCCAAGGTGCGACGTGCCACGAGTACACATGCGGCGAGCAGGGCTCGGCCCCTACGAGATGAGGACAGGGGGCGCCACCGTCGTCGGCCGGGCGTAACACCACGCGCGTGCGGTCACGACGACCGCCCCATTTCGTCTGGAATAACAAATTTGATTTAAATACCGTCTGATGCAATTGTAGATCACAGTGTACATTTAATAGAATTGAATAAAAAAGCATTGGCGGTAGCAGAATGTCGATTTAGGAATTAAAGTGTTTGTTGTCAAAGTTCGGATAGGCTAATTATGAAAATAAAACTCACTAACCCCTTTGACGTTCATAAATGTTACTTTGTGACCTTAATGAATAAATTATTTTTGACTTTGACTTTGAAATTTAATATGTATAATCTTTACATGAGGTGATCGATTTATTAAAAAGTACTTAGTGGTTATGCTATTTCTTATTTTAATACAGTTTAAAGTTACCGTATTGTAAAAGTATTTTCGGCGTAATATTTTGGTTGAAGCTAGCAATTAAACGGAATGTAATTTTAGTAAACTCACACATACCATAATGTAACGACCATAAATGTTAGGTACCTTGCAACCTTAATCAATAAATTATTATGATATAGCAAAATTCTAAAATTAGCGCCTAAAGATATGTATCATTTTCATAGCTGGTTTCGGTTATATTTTATTTATTTTTTTACATTAAATATAACGAATTGTGTCAATTACACTATTTAATCACAATAATATAGCATAAATTTAAACTATAGCATTCACTCGTTCTCCATTAACATCACAGTACTTTATTTATTCTAATAATAATACCCGCCATTCATTCGCAAGAATATCAACATTGGCTAAATATTTATATAGCCGTAGATTTGCAAATAATGGTAACAGTATTAAGGAATAAAGAGTACCTGTTCGCAAGGGCTCCAGTCAGACCAGGTGCTAACCACGCAGTCAGCGGGGCAGGGCGCGCGGCACGTCGCCTCGCGGGATGGGGCTGCGCCTGCGCCGGACGCTTCGCACGTCGCTTCGTCCAGAACTTGACCTTCTGCGTCTACACAACTAAACACAAAAGCATTTACTAATTAATTAAAATGTCTCTAATTAGTTCAATGAACGTTCGCCTAGGTTTTATTCTATCCTCATACCCAAGCTATCTCACTGTATTCTTACCTGTCTTCTTACCGAATATATCTCACTGTATCCTTTTAAATAAAGGAAGGTATAATTTGAGCCTTTGGAACTAAAATAAGTGTTTTAAAGGCTTGTCTACATTCTTTTGAATGAAAATTTTTAATGGAGCAGTTTGTGGTCACAATGTCATTAGGTGCGGATAGCGTTCAACTAGTATTGTATAACCGTACTAGTTTAACGCTAGGTATACGTAGGTAACTTCTCGACGTATTGTAATAATATGTCAGCAGAATATTAACCAAATTCAATTTCTAGCCAAACTTAGAGAAGCATATTCTCAAGCAAAGATCTTCGAATTGTCGTTATCGTGAGTAAGATTAGTGGTGCCTCGTGATACTTTGCGGAATATATTTGGAGACGCTTGTCCGAAAGGGTTGTAGGTACAGTACTGAACATTAATCTGGCAAAATGAATTTGAATGCTGGACATAATTGAAAACGTATCGTGTCTAGCCGCCGGTGTACCGGTGTGACTCAATAGGTTAAGTGTAGTTACGTGACAGTCCTGTTGATGATGGCCCTCCCGCAGAGCGCGCGCAGCGGCGCACACACGCTCCAGTCGCCGAGCGCCCAGCGCGGCTCCGACACGCCGCACGTGGCGCGCTGCAGCGTGGCGCCGCATTCCCGCCCGCCGCCTGAACCTTCCTCCAGTACCTCCCTGGTGGATACAGGATAACTTGCATTAAGTTTAAGCAGGATACATTCTTTGATTAGGGTCAAGAGAAATATGTATAATGGGAGATACGGATGGTGAAAAACCCCAAAATAAAAAAGTTATTAGCAATGATGTAAAGAAAATACAGGGTAAAATATTATTAGGATTTTTAATTTAAGACTGTAATGATAACACAAGCATAAGAGAGATTAAAATGGTCAAATTTATTTCAAATTTGAATTTTTAGGTTTAGTGTTTTTAATTCATTAGTATGCAAATGATATACAAATTATATTTGTAAGGAACTGTAACCAAGTTCCTTACAAATATAATTTGTAAAACAAGCACCATTGTAAAATTGACGATTGAAAAGAGTTGACATGAGTTTCTTGGCCGTTCTTCTCATTGATTCTACGCCCTTGCTTTACTGAATATGGCAACAGGTAAATGTAAATTCATAGTACAGATTAGTTGGTGTAACTTTGACGTTTAAAAGTGTTAATTTAGGAGCAAAATGAATAAGATATTTTGATTTTTGTACCTAGTACGGAACCGGAAAGCCGCCCTGGAGCCCGGTTCCGAGGCACAGGGCCCCCACTCGCCCCACTCGCCGGCGGCGCAGTCGCGCGCGCAGCGCACCGTGCACGCGCCGCGCAGCAGCGCCGCGAACTCCGCGTCGTACGTGAACCCGTCCGTCGACGCCTCGCGCACGCGGCTGGGACCTACACGGTACAATGATCAAATTAAGGTAATTGTTAAACTCATAAGAGTATAATATCGCAAGGAAACCGGTTTCACTGAGTGTTAGTTTTTTGTAGTATTCTCGAAAATGTGTGATATCTGGAAACCCTTTATATTGAGAAGAGTTAGCAAAGTGCATGTCAGTGGAAACAGTTTAAAAACAAAAGTAGTATGTTATAATTTTGTTGAAATTTTTTTTTGCCTTAAGTCATTATATTCCCTGAGCATTGCAGAGCCATTTACAAAGAAATATGACAAGTTGCTGCCTACCGTAATTCTAAAAAATTTGCATATCTTTTGACTTACAGAATAGCTTTGTAACCGTAGCGGCGACGCCTGTCCAGTCTTTTAATTTCATTACCCATTTCATGTAGGATCTGCCTGCTTTAAATAAGTATAGAACGAGATAAGTATAGAAGAGGCAGGCTCATTAAATGGCTTTATTCTAGACTAGTTTTTCCCCACGGTTTCACCCGCGTAAGTCCCGTTGCCGTGGGAATGTCGGAATAAAAAGCCTATGTGTGAATACAGGTTTCCAGCTATCTACATACTAAGTTTCATCGCAATCGGTCCAGTAGTTTTTGCGTGAAAGAGTAACAAACATCCATACATCCATACAAACTTTCGCGTTTATAATATTATTAAGGAAGTAAGGATTACTAGCTGACTCGGCAAACGTTGTTCTGCCATATAAAACCTACCAAAAACTTATAAAAATTTCATAAAAATCAGTCGTGTCGTTTCGGAGGAGTGCGACCTTAAACACCGTGACACGAGATTTCTATAAATATAGATTTAACTACAAAAGACTTTAATTTAAGACGAATTTACATGCTTTACCCGTGGTAAATCATGTTAATCAAACTGAAGCAATAATAATAATTACCAGTAAGCGGATGGTATTTTTTGCAGACATCCATAGGCACGTCTCGTCCGCCAACCATACATCTGGCTGCTCGTAACGACCTGCCTTCACCACATTCTATGCTGTAAGCAGATAATAGTGTTTAAAACTGTGCAAAAACGTCTACGTGTTAGCGTTTGGCTTCATTACTGCCGATGGTTTAAAGCTTAAAAAAGAATTTCGGATGATGATACTGATTAAGCATTTTGGTAAGAATTATGTATAATTAATGAGATCTTGAATTAGGAAACTATGTCTTACCCAGATGGTAGAATACAATCAGAGTCAGCCGGCAGTAGCTCCAAGGATACGTTTTTGCAAACGCAGTTTGGAACATCTGGATCTGAGGCGTCTAAATATCTGAAATACATTTTAATTTAAATATAATGTTTGCCAAGTGGGTAGCTACCGATTATTTATTCAACTAGAAACAGCAACGCGCCTACAAAATTACTACGGATGTTTCAGACATAATCATAAATACAACATAAGACGAAGAGAGTTCATTACGAAATTCTACACAAATGTATAGGCAAATAAATGATCATTAATTGTAGTTCTTATCCTTATAAACATTCAATACAACGGACCTAAAGAACACACATACCTCGAAACCAATACTTATAAATATTTACTTAACAACGGATCTTATGGTTTGATTATTATGTTACAAGACATTTATTTCTTATCACAATGCATGTGTACTTACCTCAGAGGATCGGCACAGATGATATCACAAGTAAGCGGTGTAATGTGTTCGCAAGGGACCTTACACGCCGCGACGCTACGCGGTATAAGTTGACCTGCGCACGCGCCACCTTCAACACGATGGGTTTCCGAACCGCACCATATACCTGAAATTAACTGACTGTAAGCGTTTGGAATCTTTACTTAACATTTGGTGTTATAGTAAAAATTTCAACATTTAGAAGCAACAATACCCAATCAAATAATGAATGCATTCGAATAATTATCATATTTCGAATGATTTAAATTTTTATTCATAATCACAAAGAACGATTACCCAAAGACAAAAACCGAATAATATTACATTCTACCACAGTATCCAGATAACAGATCAGAACCCAGATTCACAAGGTTACACTTTAGAGTAAACTTAAGTCTTCCAGTCACCCAAGACTATACTTACTCCTAACTCTATATCCAACGCCACATCTCTGCGCGGGTGGTAGGCGACACGTGCTCCATTCACCCGCGATCCATGAAGGGTCCCTGGTCCGACACGACCACGACACGGGACAGTCCTGGGTCTCCTGACGAGAACCGCAGCTTGGGCCACCATGTACAATACGCACGCGCACTTGCTTTCCAGGCTCTGTGATTAAATATAAATAAAATTAAATAAAAAAATATAACTGCGCGTAAAAATAAAATATAGTGGCGAGGTGACACTTTTGTTGTGGGTTCGACCCACACACGGGACACAAATTTGTGTGAACCACAAAAAGCACTCCTGTGTCTGAGTGTTCTTTGTGTCTGTTATTTGAACACTTGTGAAGTCCTATGTAAGACAGAATTTATTGCTAAACAGGCACCAGTCTTTTCAAAAATATGTAGGACAAATTGAAGAGTCGTAAAATTTACAAAATATTTTTGAATTTTCTTCAGATTCAGCATTCAATTCATTCAAAATCAATAAAACCTTCGTAGCTATGCTAGTTATTTATAAAATACGATAGGTACATAACTTAGTAGGCTAGCATCGCAGGATATACGGTCCTGGTGTTGCAAGCGTTCATATTTGGTATATGGTATGGCATACCATTAGGTTAGCGGTATACTTGTTTGCCTCTTTGTTAATGTCTTACAGAAGCTCTTACAGAACTTGCTTATCTTAGAACAAAATAGGTTTGTCACTATAAAAGAAGAAAATAATTTTGAAATTATACAGTGTAGTTCATTTTACATTGGAGTGCCTCAAGGGCCTATTCTTAGCCCAATAGTCACTCGAAATATATTAAGTTCCTTAAATATGGTTACTTACCGCAAGTGTTAGGGCACTCAGACCACGGCATCCAAGCTTCGACTCTGCAGCCGCGGCGACATCGAACAGTGCAGGCACGACGTGATGCCGGACGACGTAAAGGTGCACATCTGAAATAGAAAAGTTAATAACCTTTGGATACATTTGTATCTCATGTTACTTTTATACATTACAATATTTTATTATTGTATAATTAATATTGAGCTTTTGTAATCGCTAGCTAGCTTATGACTTGGTTTTTCCTGTTGAGAAATCGTTAGGACATTTGGAGGTTTTATAAATCCATTTACTATCGCAGTTCAAATAAACTTACGTAGAATTTCATGACTGTTGATACTGACTTTTAATGTAATCTCTAAGATTCAGTAGATGTTGCCCATCTTTATAATCTTAGTCTCTAAACTACATTTTAACGAAACTATTGTAAAGTTATCAATATAAGTATTAATGAAAAAGTCCTGTATAGATACTTACAGCGCTTCACGCACGACGTCAGCATTGTTCTGCACACACATGACGTCTCTGATCATCTCACCTTCTTCTATACACGGCTCTTCATCATCACTCTCGTTATATGTCTCTCCGTCCTATATAAAAATATATAATATATCCCGTAAATTTAAAGTAAGTATTAAAAAATAATCGAATATTTATTGCTGAATCCTTCAATTACTTATTTTGTGTATCTTTAATTTAAATTTTTGGGATTAAATGAACTGACTTGCGATACATTTTTTTAAATGCCAATTTATGATATCAAATGAATGAATAAAATGTCTGATGCTTTAGTTTCTATTAAAATTTATAGTATTACAGCTGTATGGGATTCACTAAGGAGTAGACAGAGTTTTACTATGCCCATATTGCCAAACCTATGTAGGTTTAAATGCAATGTTAATACTAGAGGGTGGACAAATTGCTTTCACCGGTTATATGTGTATTAGACTCTGCGCTACTACAGAAATTTTCCTGACAGGTAAATATGACATCAATTTGCACGACCTCAGTATTGAAACTGGTACCTTACAATCGATAGGCAAGACTCTTACAGTTTTCTGTCATTTGTTAACGATCGCTTACAATAGTCACAAATTGAGTAACTTGCTGCGTTAATTCGAGACTGACCAGTAAATCGGTATAATTGTTGGCGGGTATGTAGTCCTGCCTTCTTCGTTCGCAGGGGCCCCATGGAGTCGCGAGCCAGGAGTACGTAGCGCATGCGTGAGTGTTGCACGTCTCGTTTTGAAGCAGCTGGTCTTCTGAGGGGCATGGCCATCCATCTACAAGGAGCAATATTTGTTAGAGTTTGTTTGATAACAAATTATTATAGAAGCTATATTGAATATTCTTTACAATGTAATTTACTGGCGTTATTTATCAGAAATAAGTGGTAAAGGAATACATCACGCATCCTCGGGTTATTCGCCCAACTTTTGCCAAATTGAAGATGGCTGACAATATCAAAAGTCTGATGATTACGGCAAGCGGCGTCATGCAATCCGAGTGAACTTAAAATTACAGTATTTCACTTCGCACAAATAATATGTTCTAATCTGTATGTCCACCATTAGCTTTTGATGTTGAAATTAGGAGATACATCAAACGTAAGACATGTTTCGAGAGTAAAAAGTAACATGATGGTAAAGTACTGACTAGGTGCAGCATGTGCTAATATGTGTCGTCGCCTTGTCCTGGTTGGAGGTGGTTTGCCAGCAGCAGCACAAGGTGCCGAGCACCTTGCCCACGCAACCCACGCTGAAACAACACAGTCACCGGCGCAAGCGATGCGGCACCGCTCCGAGCGAGCCGGCGCGCCTGTGCCACTGCACCATGCGCGCTGGGCTTCTTTCTGTAAATTAAGAAAAATATATATCCTGTCATGATTTCTTATTTTTGTTAATAATTCTGTTCGGGCGTTTTTATTTACCCAACTGGCAACACAGCCAATCGTCATTTTTAAATAGTGGGGTTATTGTGGAAGAGAAAAGCTAACTCGGCTCTCAGAAAAAGATCGCTGAGTAGTGAGGAACTAGCATTCAACCGAGTAAGACGTTCTCATCAGTCCGAGTAATTGCTGTGATTTTGGCAATATAGCTACATAATATTTTAGACGAGTGAGTTTCATTATGATCCTCAAGGTTTAACAGACATTTGACAGTTTTGCATTCATGAGTTTTGCTGAGTGGTAAATGTGTTAGTTATCTTGTCGTCATGTAACTAAATGTATTAACTAAATGTCTAAATGCCGTAAATTGAAAGATAAAAAAAGGAACACCTATCCCACAACAGATGGCCAGTTATGTCACAATCCGAATCCGAAATAAATTATAGGTGCAGTTGGCGAATTTCGGTTGTTATTACATATAGACGAGTCGTTTTCACTATGGACAATTAGATATTTGAAAATAAAATTAACTGTCATTTTACGTTTTAGTTAAGTTGATGCAAAAAAGCTGCGCGATTATGTGTAAGTATATCTAATCTAAACGTTAATTTATTATTTAGCTAGAGGAGTCTGCCCACTACCCCGTCTCATACCATGACCGTGTTAGGAACGAGTCAGGCAAAATAATATTCTTTGTAAGGAAATGTATAAGACGGTCTAGTGGGCATCACTAGACCGTTCCGTCACCGACCAGCAGTTCCTATAGCAGAGGGTATCGTGTTGCTTTTCGTGTCTGATACGTTCCATGACCGTCATGGTATGAGACGGTGTTGTAGTGGGCAGACTCCTTACCTCATTTGAAATGTAACTTTAGGTAATTGACACATATATCATTCCAGTGCCTTCTAACAAAAGTATTAACAAAATACGTTGCGCGATCGGTTGATGGTATTTACCCCGTCATGTCCTATACATCTGAGTTCCCTAGTCCGCTTGCCAGGTCCGCAGGTGGTGTGCGGCTGGTTGAGCACGCAGGGCCCCCAGGGCAGCGCGCGCCACGCGGCGCAGCGCGGCGTGCTGCACGTGCGCTTCTCTTCTAACGGGGGACACGGGGCCCCGCCACCTGATGCTGCAGAGATCACGCGACGACGCCGGACACTATAGCCTATAAAGTTCATAAATATTATCGCTTGTGCTTCACCATAAGTCTGATCAAGTTTCCCATGGATGTGAATTACTTTTATATTAATAATAATATAATATTCTATCACATACACACAACACCATCTAGTCCAAACTAAGCTTGTACTATGGGTACTAGACAATGGATAATCATACATATGTATATACAATTTTTTCTTTTTTTGTAAATGCATACGTATTATTCATAGAAACACCCAGAGCATGACACACATCCATGTTCATGCACACAAATTTTTGACTTGTGCGGGAATTGAACCCGCGATCTCAGGCGTGGCAGTCGGTTACACTAACCACTACGTCATCGAGGCCAACAATATTTGAAAACTGTTTGTTAATACAATTAGGTAATGTCATAATAAAATTGTTGTGATTTATTTCTACTTACTATGGATGTGCCCATGGCAATCAAGCAACGTTTACCTAATAACTATATTTGTATGTATTTGTGTTTTTAGAGAATGTTGATGATATAAAAAATACAACGAAGAGGACTTTAATAGTTTCCATTCAGCCTTCTGGCAAATACGAAGTGAGGCCGTTTTATTTTTTGTTTAAGTAATTCATCAATTTACCAGTCTTACTATTATAATATTTATTTGTAAATATATTTAAGAACCAGTCAACAATTTGTTTTAAATATTTGTGTATATATATTTTTTTGTAATGTTACACCCTGTTTAATCTGGAATTTGCATTGTTTGATTAAAATACGACTGAATGTAACATTCAGTCGTATTTTAATCAAGAAGAATGTGCAATGAAGACATCTCGTGATTATGGACAGTTCCGTTAAGCTTTCTTTTGAGTCTTATTCTGAATTCTGGTTTCGTGGAATTCGATAATTTACTTACTACATTTTATTTAAACAATTAGATTAAACTACGGATTATCATATCTTGTCTTGATTATTTATGTACATGTACCTAAGTGGATGATTTACCATACTGCTGAGTTGAGTATGTTGAGTAGTAGTTCATGGAGAAACGGGTGCAGCACCTTACAGTTATGATTTGTAAACGAAATATTATTGTACACTTGGCGATTGAAAAGAGTGGCTATGAGTTTCTTGCCCGTTCTTCTCATTCGCTCTACACCCTTGTTTTGCTGAACGTGGCAGTAAATGTAAATTCACAGAAAAAAAATTACGTGTAACTTTGACATTCATAAGTGTTACCTTGTAACCTAACTTGAATAAATTTATTTTGATTTTGATTTTGGTTTTCAATATAGTATAGTACTCATGAAAATATTTAAACGTGCTCTATCGAAAGACGATTCATCCGTTTTGTGTGATCGATGTATTATTACCAGTAGTAGTCAGCTGTTGCACAGGGAACAATGGACACCCATCCGTAGGCTGGCACGCGCCCCACTCACTCCACTCCCCTACCTCACAATCTCGTGGACACGGGACCTTGAGACAAAACACATTGGTTCAAAACTCTGACTCATTGATTCCTTGAAAACTTTTCCATTGAAATGTGAACACAATTCTATTATAATAGATTAGATTTTGCCCGCGGCTTATCTTGTTTAATTGTAGAATAGTTTAGATTAGTAACAGTACTTTTGTCTGGATGAATAGAATAGAAAAGAATAGCATTTATTTCTAAGTATATGGTACATTAGGGTCATATATAAATGTGAAAGGTACCCTATGTCCTTTTCTGTTCATGATGATCAGATCAGTTCAGTAGTTAAGGCGTGGAAGCGTAACAAACAAACAAACTCACATTCGCATTTATAATATTAGTTAGGATTGATACTCAATTTTACGAAGTAAGTGACTGAGTCACGGGTGACGCATAGCCATTTTCTTTTATACATGTCGTACTTAAGTTGTGAGTCATATCTATGTTCTAGCTGAAGTATAAATGTTTTATTACCATTAGACCATGACTAGAAGCATTTCAGGGTAACCTTGTACAGTTTACTGTGTAGCCGTTGAATCACTCGAGCTTTTGTTGTGCAATTTACAATCATACTTATTTAATATTTGCTTGCGACTTTCTATTTACGTGAATCATACTTTCATCATGTTCTAAATAGAATTGATGAAATGGAGATTAGATTTTAAATATAAATCGTAATATCGTCTTACCTTTACGCGAAGATTATACATTGAAATTAAACCATATTTTATTGCAAAGCAATAAGTTTAATTCATTTTTCAGGTATGGTGTTAAACCTAATAGGTTTTCCTGAACTTGCATACGATATAAAGATAGAAGTTGGTAGCACATTTCTTGGTCTGTTTCACAATAACTTTGCTTATTTATAATATTTGTATAGACACGACGACCTATATCATAAATTGTATGGATCACACGCATTGAAAAACGCACAGTTGCGGACTGCGAACCATCTAAATGATGGGGATGAAAATGCTGTCGCGTAGGACGATGGCGAATAGAGGTGGCAGGGACCAGTCCGAACAATTCCTCGGAGCACTCCCCATAGTAAAAGCGATAGAAGATGCATAAAAGCTTGCCATTAATTAATAACGTTAGAATTGTTTAGCTATTGTACCCATATAAAGGCACATTATATTGTCCTCCTCCTTCTTATATAAGAATTTACCTAGAGTTATCAAAAAGGCGTTAAATAGTTAAACGTTTGAAAGGTTTACTTACAGAAAACACATAAAAATTGTGTGTGATCAACTAACAGTTGCTCGGAGTCTAAACGTTCTTTGTGTACGTTGTTTAAATGTTTCTGATGTCCGCCGTTATTCAGGAATTACTATTACAAGCAGTCAAAATTGCAAACTATTCAAACGTAGGACGTACCTCACACGGCTGTACAAGTGTAGGCATGGGCGCGTGCGCACACTGCGCGGGGTGCAGCGCTCTGCCGTCTGCTCGCACGCAGGTAGCTTCCCTGCGCTGCACGCCGCCGCCACACCCCGCCTCCCGCGCCGCGCGGCTGTCATCCTCCAGGTCATCATCGTCATCATCATCGTCGTCGTAAATAGCGTCGTTGTCATCTGCATCGTCATCGTCGTCTACATTAGCTGTAACCAACGAGATTTATGTAATACCTACTTGTATAAAATTTGCAAGAGGGTTATAACGTCGTTTTAAGTAAAATATCTTAAAATATCGTTCACAATAATGCATATGAATGTTAGCTTGCCTAATAACGATGCTGTATATAATAAAGGCTTACAGAAAATTAATAATAAAGTATTTTACAATGCTTTTATTAGATATATTAAGAATTTTAAATATTTTTTTGCGTCAGTCCGTTAATTTATTTTGCTGTAACAATATTTAATTTGCTTTGTTTACTATTATCGTGACAAGTTTATTAATAAGAATATTTTACACACAAACAATTAATTGCCTTTTAAGAAAAGCCCAACTTATGCACTAGTTATAGGTATAATTAATGTACCGGGGGGAGATTATACTATGTGTTCGTGTGCGAATCGAATCCACAATCCTTGGCTCGCTAAGACTTGAAGTTAAAAAAGCAAATGTTGGTATTATTTTTTTTTTTCGCGTGGCGGCCCGTTTGCTTATTTCGGGCTCACCGGGGTAAAAGAGATGTTAATGATGATAATGGAACTCCCGATAATACTGACTAAACCTACCACGGTGTGCCTCGACAAAACCGCAATCGGCAGGGCCGCGCGAATCCCTTTTACATGCGGTCGCGACCCCGCCGAGGTTTCGGCTCGCCGGCACAAAAAGACTAGGCTTTGATCACCACTAGATTTAAGCCCTACTGTCCCCCCTTGAGGGAGGGACGAACACACGACACAGAGGCGCACGTGGGAACACGCACGCCGCCTCTCGGACTTGGTGATGATCGGGTGGCGGGCAGGCCGTGGATAATAACCTCAACCTACCCCTTCAGAAATAAATAGCTATGGTTCTTTGGATTCGTTTACATGAACTGCACTGTGGTCATAGTCGTAAGTCAGTGCGCCGTGTGTTGTGGATGTGATTTTTACGCGGGACTAAATCTTGTGTGATTCTCGCATAGTTTTCTCTGTCTGTGTGCCTTCGGTCTGTTGATTTTAATTGTGCCCAGTCTGCCGTGAAACAGGGATTATCTATGGAGCAGATGTAGCCTAAAAAATAAAATTTGTAAATGTGACGATATTTATTTTATCAACACAACCAATAATTTTAAATCTGAAAAACGGCCAGCACTAAAGTGATTACATTAAAAATTCAAATATGGCACGTTAGCATAAAGTATAATATACATATGAACATGACACTGCGGCTGACATGATCGATGTCGCTATTATGTATGGCGCGGGTCCAACCGCCATATTCGTCACTGAAGATATTAAACGACACAGCAAAATTAATGACCCGGTCACTTAGTACTCGAGTGAATCATTTTTCATGTAGAATGTGTTTCTTGAATACTTATCTTTCATACATATATACGAAGTCTCAGTCTATATCCTCGAAGGAAAAGGCAGAGATGCATTAAGTCCACATTTCGGTGGCAAATAGCTTTAGGTTCCAAGCAAAAGGTGCCGAGTCTATTGTAGTGTAAGGTGCACAGTTTCGGACGGCATGTTGCGACTAAGAATTTTTTGGCAGAAACACTTTGCCTGACTTCGGAATCGGACTGCTGACCATGTTCTTTTGCCACATCATCAGCAGTCCTATTCCTTACCGCTGCGCAACCTGTGCCGTCTTTTACGAACGGTATTTGGACTAACTAGTTTTTGTACTGGTGGCGTCAGATATACACAAGCTTGCCATTAATTAATAATGTTAAGGTCGTTTTAGCTATTGTACTCATGTTAAGGCACATTATATTGTCCACCTCCTTATAAAAGATTTAACCTAGAGTTTCTCAAAAAGGCGTTAAATAGTTAAAAGTTTGAAAGGTTGAGTTACAGAAAACACATAAAAATTGTGTGTGATCAACTAACAGTTGCTCAGAGTCTAAGCATTCTTTGTGTACGTTGTTTAAATGTTTCTAATGTCCGCCGTTATTCAGGAATTACTATTAGTGCAGTGCAGTCTTAAACAAAAAATAGGACTAGAACTTTTTTAACATCTAAAAACTAATTTCTGGCGAATAAACGTTTAATTCATTGCATAAGTACGTTTTCTGTTTCTGCCTCTTAACCTCACCAAGTAATTATGACGCTAATCAATCAATGGAACACGACAATGGCTCAGTAACGATGTAAGTCTCATTACGCGTGTAGATTAACTTAATTATCGCAGCCTCCTTTATCCCGAGGTTTCTGAATTAATAGCATGAACACAGACAATGGCCACGGATATTATTCAAAACGAAGATATCAAGTAGCTAGCTATCTTAATGTTAGAAGGATTTCTGTCGTAATGTCTGCTAATTGAAACGTTGTTTACACAGCGATAGCCTAGTGGGAGACCGTTGGACTGCCTCGCAGAGATTTCGAGTTTGATCCCAAAGCCTATAAACTACAATGTCTTTACAATAATTTTATTGTCTTTTAAGACTGCGCCGAGCCCAAGACGCGGTTGGACTGAATGACAGAGCTCGACATTCAAATGCGCGCGCGGTCGCCATAGTAAAATTGTATGGAGGATTTGAAGTGCTTTTTAGATAAATATGTATCTTTATTGTCAACCAATATCTTAAATATTTGGGACGGACAAATTGTAATATAACTATTCATGGTTCGTTTAAGCTGTAAAATAGGATAGATTTCTACTGTTATAATCTAAAAATCACGTAATAGCTTAAAGTTAAATGCTTACGTTTTTGCACTTTTCGTGCAAATTTACGTAATTTTGTAGGCGAAAATATTATTCATTTTAAGTTTTTTACACGGAGTAATTGTAAACACATTAATTGATAAGGTGAATGAATATTTTATATATGTACCTATTAAACAAAAAGTGTTGATTTTATCAACTTAACTGTGACCGCCTGTTTTGGCACATTTCATATTTAAAAATGTATGCTTAAGTGAACTTTAAATAAATATTTAAAAAATTGTTTTTTAATCACGAGTATGTATTGAGTTAGATTTGAAGTTTAAGTGGGTATCTACCTTCTTGGCTAAACGCATAGATTGTACATTAGTAGGTAAATAAATTGATTGTAAGTTGTAGACACAAGAATACGCAATTATTTTTAATATTTGGTGCTTTGTTTGTTTTAAAATATCCATTTTTGAAGTCGGTAACTTTTTTTGTTATATTTTTTGTTTATCTTAAACATCCTGGTCAGACTTGGGAATCAAACTCTAGGTTTTACGATCGGCAGTTGTTAAACTCCTAACACTTATACCACTAGATAAAACATACACACAAGAAGACAATAAACCGATTATGTGATTAAGTGCTTTGAGAATAAATTACCTGTACAATTACAATATTTCATTTGTGTTCACGTTGCGTATAATGAATGGACAACAATTTGATAAACATCAATGTATAGATAATAACTACTAAATTTAATTGGAACATAATTACTTATTTTGTATCATTTATTTATTAATAGCTACAGAGAGATATTAATTTCATTGTCTGTATTTGATTTAACCATTCGATTGTTGAAATGCCAGATATAATTATTGAAATCCTATTGTATCCGGCCGCTGTCACTCAACAGGTTAATTAAAAATCAATAGATTAATTAAAATCACTAATGCGTATAGCTAGTTGTCACAGCAGATGAACACTTTCTATAAGTTTAGACGCACATAAAAAAAAAAGAATATTTGTCGAATTATAGAACGCCTTCCTTTTTGTCAGTTTAAATATTCATTAATCATTACAGATCATTCATATTTGGAAAGGTATCAATCGGTTTCCCCGGATATACGAGTATGACTATGCTACACTACCACCTAGATGAGACACCACTACAGCGTGTCAATGAGGTTAAAGATTTAGGAATTCATTTTACGGTCGATTTAAATTTTCGAAAACATGTTACACAGCTTTGTAAAAAGGCATATCGAAATTTAGGGTTTGTTTTACGTCAAGCTAACCAATTTACAAACATTAAGGCTTTGAAAGCGTTATTTGAGGCTCTCGTCAAAAGTCACTTGGAGTGTAATGCAGTGATTTGGTCTCCATACGAAGCCAAATACAAATCTATGTTAGAACGGATACAAAATAAATTTATTAGATTTTTATATTCAAAATTGTACGGCGTTTACCCGGGATATCCACTACTGTATCCTTCTCTATTTACCCTCGGAATGGTAGGCTATCATAAACTAGAAGTACGTAGAGAAGCAGCCATGGTCTGCTATTTATTTAAACTTATAAGAGGTAAAATACATAACCCAGCCATCCTGCAGGAGATTCAATTTTTTGTCCCAGATGAGTATAGGGGGCGACGGCGGCGGCCGGCGTTGCTAGTGGTGCCGCGCGCGCGCACTAATCTCTTACAGCACGCGCCGCTGACGCGGGCGCTGCGTGCGCTTAATACCGTATCAGATCGGATCGATCTATTTTCATGTTCAGTGAGCGAATTCACAAAGGCTATATACTGGATATTAAGTTATTGTTAATAGATTTAAGATATTTTATTATATTACTGTATTTAAATGTTAGATTTTAGTTATGTTGCTATACTATCGCATTAGGTTAAGAACCTGTAATGATAGATTAATAGTTTTGAAATAAATAAATAAATAAATAAATAAATAAATAAATAAATACATGTACTGCAACCTTCTACTTGTTTTAATAGTAATTTTATAATATCCTATCACATACACACAACACCATCTAGCCCAAACTAAGCAAAGCTTGTACTATGGGTACTAGATAATGGATAAACATACAGATATATTTTTTTTTTGTAAATGCTTACTTATTATACATAGAAACACCCAACAAGTCCAAACCAAGACAAACATCCATGTTCATGCACACAAATGTTTGACATGTGCGGGAATCGAACCCGCGACCTCAGGCGTGGCAGTCGGTTACACTAACCACTACGCCATCGATATATTCTATTAAATATTTTACAATGGTGTGGCGATATTACGAAACGAATAACTACCTCATGCATCATGTCGAACTACCAAAAATCGGCAGGGTCGAGCATATAGTTTCTAAATAAAAATAATGTGACTTCCAGTACCACAGGGTCTAGTAGTAGTAGTAATATAAGGGTCCTCGTTGCCATGTTGGTATATTACAAACGTTAAAAACCATTTTGTAGACACTAAAATTGCTCTCCTTGAAGTAACATACAGGTGACAAAAATCTACAGTCCAGCATGACATCATAAACATTTTTGTGCCAACTTAATTTTTTAAATTATTTATGCCAAAATTTTCTGACTCACCGTTTTGTCATGTCACCAACATGATAAACAGTAGCGTGATAAAAAGTCTTTTGCAAAGAAAACAAAGGCCTGCAAGAAAGCTATATAAAGTTTGTACTTACATGGTAACGGAGTACTGGTGGTCTCGATGGCAACACGGCATTGGCCCCAGAGTCCCGGGGTCCAGTGCGCACTGGCTTCTAACGCCGCTGGACGAACTTCCTCCACCACATCGCACTCCTTACCACCACCTGGTACGATAAAAAAATAAGATTACATTTGTCTCAAAATTATACCAAAAATATTAATTCAGATGATATTATGCCACGCTGAAGTTCCAGATTTGATCTCACAGCACGCTTTCTTAAATTCCAAGTTAGTTGCGTAATAAAGGGTTAATTATAGCTTACTTTAACGGTGGAGGATAACTTTGTGAAGAATATTGCAAGGCTGAGAGATTACAATACAGTTTTCAAACATATGTGAAGCCAGCAAACCCGCTTGGTGGACTATGGTCTGACCCTTCTTATACTAAGAAAAGGTCTGTGTCCAGCAGTGAACAGTTTATAAAAGGGCAGATATTTTAGCTGACCCACGCAACTTCATTGATGCTCCGCTCCTATTGGTAGTAGCGTGATGTTTTATAACCTATAACCTTCCCCGATAAATGGGGTTCCTGAGATTAGCGCGTTCAACCAAACAAACAAACTTTTTAGCTTTATAATATTAGTATAGACTATAGACTTTTAACCTGATTGCATCCATGACATGGATGGTCAAATTGTTTTTGGATCTTTTGTTATAAAGTTTTCAGTAGCAGCATAGAACCTAGCAAAATGCTCACTAAGCGGCATTAGGTTTGCCTTTCCTGGTACCTTTCTAAAAATACAGCTGACGAAATGACCGGTGTAATACAGCTTTGCATACAACTTTAGTTATACAGGTGCGATTTTATATTATACAGTAGCAAACGAGAATACTACTTGTTGGTAAGCCAGTACCGCATATGAACGCTTAAATCACAAGTACCATTTGAATCACGTCGTCGTCTCAATGTCGTAGTGTAGCCAGTACTATGTTGTATATACAGCATTGGTTTCTCTGTTGATAGTAAAATGGCTGAAGGAGCTATCGCAACCCTATTTATGACAGGGAAAATACAGAAGATTGTTGTCTGCAATTTCTGAAGGGTGGAAGTAGTTCCCTATACAAGATGCGGCACATATTTGAAACAGGGTTATTCCTCATGTACGACAGAATCTAATTAAGTTTCGTTAAATCACACGAGTAACTGAAATAACCGCCATTTCCTGAAGCTTTAGGAATTAGAATTAACTTCAACTTGCTTTCCTTCGGTGACTAAGATGTAATTAGTTTTGCTAAGTCTTCAATTAAGTAAGTGAATCCTCACATTCTTGAGGGGTTTCGTGTGGAATGAATTTGTGAAAGGAATTTAAGCCAGTGTTTGTTTATTGTGACCCGTCAGCATTTTAGAAAGTATTTTGGCATATAATCTTCTTTAATATATTGCAATTTTTAATTCATCAAGCTGCAGCTGAGGAACTACAAGGGGCTGGGTATCTAAATTTGGCTACAAAAAGTTACTAAAGGGGCCAGGTAGAGGTAGACTAGGTAGAAGAGGCGGAGAGAGTTACACATTAAATGTAATAAATGTGTTCTATGCTTTAATATTGAATGTAAGGATGGCGTAGCGAGCAAACAGTTGCCTGATGTTGTGGGTTCCAATTCTGCATGAGGCAATGATATATTTATATGGTTAACCAATGACTTTATTGAGTGTAGTAGTAGATGTATTTAGCGGCCTATAATTGTATATTTATAATATGCCCCGAAAAAGATAGCTTAATTGACTTTAAAGGTAACTGCCATATACCTATAAAAAAAAAATATGTATCTCAAAATATTTGAGACGCGGTGCTGCTACAGAGAGTTTTTAGCAGGAAAATCTAATAACACTGCCCGACCCGAACATCAAAGATCTTCGTATTTATTGGTGGATCTCATAGATTTATTTTCGGAATTTCAATTGCCCAACTATTAGGATAAAACTATAATATCGGCACTGTTAATAAACTGTAATAATATTGGGCACAGACCTCTTCGCAGTTTGAGAAGAATTAGGCTATAGTCCACAGTGCTAGTGAAGTGCGGGCAGGTAGACTTTTACAATGGACACATCTCCGAAAAAAATATGTAGAGCACTCAGACATGCAGGTCTTTTTTGTGCGGGCCTCGAGATTAAAATCGAGACCTCTGCATGATAGTCCAACGGTCTCCCACTAGGGTAAAAAATTCCGTCGACTCAACTACTCTATTAGAACTTGGGTCTTTGAAAGAAACAGATCGTACCCTGCGGCAATTTCTTCAGTCTTCTGGACCTCACTAAAGCTCCATCAACCCTGGGTCTCCACGGCATCCACTCGGCCAGCACGCAGTCTTCGCGGATAACACAGACGCGCGAGGTGCCGATCTGCGCCAGCGCAGGGCCGCAGTACCTGGGGAACAATCGATCATATTAACTTATGATATTAAATAATATTTGGATGGAAGAAAATAAACTAAGGTTGCCAATGCATATGCATTAAATTGCATATTATACTCATGTATACTACATACTTAAATACTTTTATGTCTATATCCAAAGGCATAGATAGAAGTGTATTGCACTCACTTTTCACTAAGTGGTTTTAGGAGCTACTTACTAAGGGAAGAGCCAATTGCCGACTTCTGGGCACAGTTGCAGTCACATTGCAAATTTGTTGACAGAAATATCCAATAATAATAATCAAACAACAAAAAGTTCACCCAGGCTACAACGAACAATACGAAGGCCATTCAAATGTTTGTCCCGTGTGGGGTCAACAACACTTGGTGCGGCATAGTGGTGACGTGAAAACATAAGCCCTTGCGCCGTCCGCACACTTACAGAATAACTGAAAAATATTTTATTTATAAAAATAAGTTCTGACAGTGTATTATGATGTGTTTAACTATTTATATTGTTGATTGTTAACAACCTACTACCTCTCACTCTGCTTAATAGTCTCACAATTTGTTTTTATACTGCACGGGTGTTTAGATTACAATATTAGATGCGAGGTAACCACTTAAACCGAGGCGCTCATAGCCAGTTGCACTCACTGATCGGTAAACGATTAGCGAGGTTAAGCAACGTTGGGTGCGGTCAGTCTATAGATGGGTGACCGCTTAGTGGTATTTTATCTGAGCGTCTCCGTGCTTCGGAGGGCACGTAAAAAGTCGGTCCCGGTTGTTGCCAAATTGACAGCAGTTGTTAAGCCATGTCAGAGGCCTACGGGTGGCTTGAACAACTCTTGACAAAAGGTTAGCCACTAACCACATGAAAAGAAGAAGAAGAAGACCACTTAAACTAAGCATATAGAAAACATAAACAATACTTTCAAGACAATCTATCAAAACCTCCTGCTTCGGAATTTCACTATAAAAATTGCAACATACAAACAAGATCCATTCCAAAACTCGAATATTTTTGCAAACAACAACATTCCAGATTCAATTGTCCTCATAAGTCTATTTGCCTGGATATTTCACAAAACAATTTATGTGAAGTTGACAAGTATTATCGCTATACATGACACCATTAAACGTAAATGGGAAGCACTCCACGTTTACGGACGCACGTACGACACATGCCGTTGGAGATGTAAAAAATGTCCCATTCTTATCCACCATAACTTATGGCATAAAGTTTTTATACGGTAAAGTGGCATTAGATCAATAAACAGAACGCGAACTGACCTAGTTTCCATAAACTGTCGTAAGAATGCAAGCCACGAGCCGCAATGATCCAATAACTTTAAGAATATAAAATTTCGTTCATCATTATAGCATAAAGAGCTGGGCTAGTTCAGTGGACCGTTGTTAACGAAGATGTCTTGAGTTCGAAACGTTGACACGTCTATAGTGCCTTTTAAAAGTTAATAGTAAAGGAAAACATCGCGAAGAAATATCTGAGAGTTCTCCATAATGTTCTTGAAGATTCACACTTCTTCAGACTGTGAAATCGTATTTAGTCAGCGTGATGGACTATGGCTAAATCGATAAAAAGAGGAAAATTTATTAACAACACTCATATAACACACCCAAAAAGCTCTCAGATTTGGTACAACTATACGTAAATCACACAAAATCTTGTTTCGACACTCGACACAGTGGCATTGGCGAAGTGACAATGGGAGCTATCATTTTTGTGGTCACCAGTCGTCACCACTAGCGAGTAAGGTCCTGTCAATCCTGTCACAGCTGCTGTCAAAAGCCGTATTTGGCGATAATAATAATTATAGGTTTCTATCGTTACTGTTAAAGTGACTATAGAGTTTGACATCTAGGGCCCTTACTATCCACCAGCACTTCTAGCGGTGAATTCGAGCGTGATAGTCCTTATTTAAATCATGCAATCAAGTAAAGTTTAAAAGAATGACATATATTTCAAATATCTGAATAATAAACCATTTACCACGTCAGGTATTTATGTGCGAGGATGGGACGACAGGCGTGTAATATTCTGCATATTTTCACGTAGAACAAGAATTTATATTAGGAGGATAATGTACGAATAAAAATGTCTGCGCTTTCGGAATTTTTAACTCTTGCGAGAGTGTAAAGTGGACGGGCGTGTACGTTTAACTGTGTAAGTTATGATGCTTACGTGTCATACTGACATGTTAAAGGAAATTAAACAATAAACTAGCTGCTAAGAATTTTTTTTTCGGTTGGTTCGTAATCCTAACTTTATTATAAATATGAACATGAGTTTGTTCGTTATGCTTTTGCGCCTTAATAACTCGACCTCGATCGTTGTCAAGGGTATTTGGTATCTTTCATCCAGAACAAAGGTACTGTTCCTAAAGAATTGAAATTTATTGTGAAAATATAGATTAAAAGCCTCGAAATCGCCGGCAAAATCTACTTTTAAATATTTTATATGGTAATAGGCTCGTTACCTGATACCTGGGACCTGAAACCATAAATGGCGAAATGTGGGTTCACCATATTTCCTGGTTTTAGCTACCATGTATATGGAAAGAAAGAAAGAAAGCAAGAAAAATGTTTTATTTGAATCTTCACACATACATAATTTAAAAAAAAGCATCAAGAAAAAAAATTGTATGTCTTTGCCTACATCATTGGGGAAACATGTGTGAGGCTATGTAAGGACTGTATAGGTCAGTATGCAGTACTTGAATGTAAGAAAATGTTTAAACGAAATGATCCACCGTTGTCGATTAATTTGGATGGTTCGAATAATCCCGCTCTGATCTCATTCACTTAAAAAAGTTTATATAATTTATTTATTTATTTATCATTTCGTTTAAGAAATATATACATACATACATAAAATAACTCTGGAAAAGAGTAGGTAGGGCTATAAACCCAAACAAATTTTGCTAGCTATGGATTTTAATCGCACATAATACAATATGAGTCTATTCTGTAAAGCACAGTTCTAGACTCTGTGTTGATATTGCGAATTTATTGAGAGCATACCCGACAACACTTTGTACGACTCGGGCATCGAACCAGATATCTCTCGTTCATTACTATTACACCGAGGCATTTTAGACACATTTTCTATACTAATATTATAAAGAGGAAAGATCTGATATTTTTTTGTTTGTAATGATTTAAATCAAAAACTCCTCAACCGTTTTAAAAATTATTTCACCATTAGATAGCTATATTATCGCAGAGTAACATAAGCTATATTTTATTTTATAAAAGTACTGTTACACCTCACCTAACCTACTTTTACGCAAGCAAAGCCGGTAGCAAAAGCTAGTATTATGTTCGTCGAATAATCCAACCCTAACCCTTTCTATGTAGGAAACACATGCTGGGCTTCTATGCTATCATTACACGATGGAAAAATACCGTCACGCACAAAACGGTTCGGTGCCTCCTATCTTTACCGTACCGTAAAAATATGGAACTCATTACTACCGCACGTGTTTCCTTCCTCTTTCATTCACGGGTTCTTTATTCGTGTCGTGAAACACATCTTATTAGTCTGTTAAATGAGAAATACCTTGCCTTACTCGCATTATAAGACTTGAAACTGAGCTTTTTCTATTGGAGTTTGTTCGCTGTTTATTATCAGCTAACGGGAAGACAATTTAAAAGAGGAATATGGAACTATAAATTAAAAATTTTAAATACCTCCGACACAAAATTCATTTGATACCCATTTTGAAGAAGTTGTGAAAAATAAATGTAAATAGCTATTTTGTGGTGGCGGCCATCTTGGATTTGAAATTTATCATAGTGTATAGTATTCTACTAGTCAAGCCCTTTCATTTAATACTCATATTGAAGGAGTTGTGAAAAATATGTAATCCGCCATTTTGTGGCGGCGGTCATCTTGGACCAATTTTCATCAAACTATATAACTAAGAACAAAACAAAATTAAAATCGGTTCATCCGTTCGGGACTACGATGCCACAGACACACACACACACACACACACACACACACACACACACACACACACACACACACACACACAGACACGTCAAACTTATAATAACCCGTCGTTTTTGCTTCGGGGGTTAATAAAGTGAATACAAGATAGGCTATGTAAACTATTAACAATGTAAAACTTGCAGGCGCTTTATAACTTTAAAATTTTTAACACGTCTATTGTTGGTATGCCAGATATAATTGATATTAGTAGTCAGTACTATATTATAATATTATTATTGTTATAGTATTATATTGCTGAATAAATGAATATAAATGAAATATGTTTTGTACTTCGTTACTTATTACGTTTTTCATTCAGCTTGTTGTTTCAGTTAACAGTCAGGAAAGTAGAAAGTCGACAAGGTATACAGCAAGTTTCTTAGTCTAGTTTGTGAACTCGGTAAGTTGCAAAGTATACAGTGGATTACGTGTGTGAGTCTCGGGGGTCTCTTAGTTTCTTGTACTGTATAGTCTTGTGACTGGACGTTCTCTTATTCAAATCTCATAGGAAATTGTACGTTGGTGAAAGAGCGAGTGAGGTTTACGTTATGACTAGTTTTTTAGTAAGTAGGTATCTATATTTTTCTTTCTTTGAAACATAATACTCGACTTCTAGGTGTGGAATCAAGATTAAACATGCACCAGCGTTTAAGATAGACCTCCAGCAATACATCTGTAAACACCGCATCTAATTTTATGCAGTAGTTTTAATCTGGGGCGCGTTAAAAAATATAGATGGACAGACAAGAATTGTAAATGCGTTCTACAGCTCTTAGAAAGACACCTCACATATTTTCTAAACTTCTCCTATGTACAGACATCGAACTTTTATTATTTTATGATACACTACTTGTCCTGCGCAACTTCGTCTGTTTCAGAAGAGAATCACTTACATAAGGGAATTTTCTCCGTTTTTCAACATTTTTCATTGATGCTCTGCTCCCTTTGGTCGTAGTGTGATATGATATAGCCTATAGCCTTCCTCGATAAATGGGCTATCCAACACTAAAATAATTTTCCAATTCGAACCAGTAGTTCCTGAGATTAGCGCGTTCAACCAAACAAACAAACATACACTTCAGCTTTGTAATAATTATATTAGTATAGATATAGATATGTCATATAAGGGTGTGGTAGATTTTTATCGGTATAAGTTATTCGGCTTAACTGCGGTAATACCATTCAGTTAATATCAGCGTAAGTTTAGTGACAATTTTAAGTCATTTTGACCTTTCACCCTATGCTTTGTCATCCTTCTTATTATGAACTAGCTGTGCTCGCGGTTTCACCCGCGTTTATGGTTACAGCGCCGTCCGCGTTGGTCATAGCGTTATGTTATATAGCCTATAGCTTTCCTCAGTAAATAGGCTATCCAACACTAAAATATTTTTTCAATTCGAACCAGTAGTTCCTGGGATTAGCGCGTTCAACCAAACAAACAAACAAACTCTTCAGCTTTATAATATTAGTATAGATATATTTTCTATGGGGCCAACTCTGCTCGTGTATACCCCTTACCATCAGTTCGGCTGTTTGTTTTATTGCCATATTGGTAAGTGTGTAACCATTAACACTTGGCTGATCCGGGAATCGAATCGAAGACCTTATGCACATCAGTCTCTGTCTGTATCAACGAGGTTTATAGTACATATAGAGCAATATAAAGGACTTTCACAGGAATTGGCAAAGGTTTAGTCAGGATAAAAAAAAATGTTAATATAAAAAAACTTACATAGCTTCGACAAAATGTCCATCTTTCTTGCGACACTGCACCTGCCGACGCTGCAGGCCGAGCCGGGGCTTGTGGACTAGCGAGTCTTCTTCGTTCCGAGTGTATCTGCAACAAAATTAATGTTAGACATATTATTTAATTTTCTTTTTTCAATAAGACTACCAGAGATAAATCTTCGTGTTGCAGTAGTGACAAACAACTTAACAACGATTTATGGATTACGCTTTTATCAATGTGAGGATCGAACCCATAACACTCGTCACGGTGGTATCGGCAAGGTTAGGCCTTAGCCACTAGAACATCCGTACTGTCAGAGATATACATTTATTATTGAACCAAAAGATTCAAATCAGTATGGCAGCATCTAAGTTTAGAGTTAAAACATTCAACTCTTCAGTTTCATAATAATAGTAGGTAAATATATAAAAATAAATAAAATTGAAGTGTCTATTCGTACTGTCAAAATAATAGCTTTTGACTAAATGCAATATGAAAGTATAAAAAATCATATTGTAATTTTTTTGTCTGTTTGTCTGTTTGGGACTATCACTGGCAGATAGCTGATGTTATAAGGAATAACTTAGGCAACTTTTATTTTAGAAAAAAATCTCTATGAACTGGACAAGCACTTTTTTGTTAAATGCCACGCAGAAGAAGTCGCAGGTAACACCTAGTTATTTTAATAAATTTTATAATCACAACGTAAAAACCAGATTAACACAGACACAAACAAACAGAAGGATGATTCATTAAACTGTCAAGAGCTTCGCTTATTTTGTGATTAATAAGCATCGGCTTGCCAATCCGTCAAACTTTAAAATATTACACAAAGGAGATAAATGTTATTGAATTTTGTTTTCAATTAATAGCAACTGTTTACTTAACAGTTTAGGTTTAATGGAATTTATTGCAACAACGAAATCCTTATTAATATTATAAACAAGATTCTGCTCGTGGCTTTGTCCGCGTGCAACCCACGGTAATACATTACCGAAATATAAAGTCCTGTGTTAATCAGGATATTGTTTATTTGTGTACGAAATTTCATACTTGTTCATTTAGCGATTAAATTTACATAAACAACCAAGTAACTAACAAATATCCAAGATTTTACACAAACTCGCATTCTACTAATTAAGTTTATATTTATCACCCATTTATTTAAACATTGTGAAAGTTGTACAATAATATTATTACTGTAATGTGAAGAGCGGGGTCTCCCAATACAGGTAATGTTTATTTAAAAGCAGTACCCCAACAACTGATTATAAAATAGCATATAAGAAAATGATAATAAACGATTTTAAATTTAAATTTAATTTTAATTTTAACTAATATTATAAATTAAGTAATATTGTCTGATAAATTGAAATTAAGTAAACTGCTTTAAACAGATTTTATCGCATTGTTTATTAACACTTTTATTACATAATTTTGAAAATATTACAGTAATACTGAAGCTGTTATACTATTTTAGCTATTTAAAATCATTAAATCTATTTATATTACGTTTTACTGACGTTTCCGGTGCTTTTAAGCAGCCACGCTCATAAGAAGACTAAGATGGTAGGTGTTTAATGTTCTGAAGTGTAGATATTTCCAAGTACCTGAACATAATATAATTATTGGTGTTTATATTTACGCATCATGAGCTCAAAGTATCATAAAGTAGTAGTGTAGTATTTTCAAGATTATGTAATTAAATTGTAAATAAACAACGCGACATCCGTATAAAGCAGTTTAATTTTAAAGCCAAATTTTGTTAATACGTTTGGATGTTTTTTTAATAAAAACTTTTCATCCTATTTTGCTTTCCGTAAGAATCACGCGCACTTTTGACTATGATTCTTCTTGTCCGATAACATTATAATAATATATTATACTAAAAAGAATAAAGCACAGAAACTTAGGAGTTTTCGAAATACACTTAGAATATTTGCCTGCATCCTTATACTAATCGACAGTGGCGCTGACCACTTAAATCAAATCCTCACAGCACAGTTAATTGTGAAGAACACGAGATCAGTTTGTCCTCAGATTTAACACGTGTGTGTGTGTCGATCAGTTAATGATGCTGAGACAATTTACTGTCTAGTTTCAGATCAGTTTGTTATCTATCACTTCGTAAAGAACTGCACAATGATTCAGTATCTTGTACAGTAATAAAAGGAAAGTTATAAAAATATCATAGATGCACGCTGGATTCTGACTCCTGTCAAGCTCATTTTATGATATGATATTAATAAGCCCAAGAAGTGATTTTGCGTCGCACATATTAGTATTTGTATAAGTTATGGAGTACCTAAACTGACTTTTAATTTCACAACTGTGTAGTAAATGCGGATATTACGAACGAAGCATGAGATGGGCAAAAAATATGGGCACGTCACAACCATAGGTACAACGTAACACACACAGCTAAACAAAAAAGTGCCTCTCGGTAACAGATAACTGCCGGAATCAAATTACAGAAACACCGCCGGCGAAAATATTCATTTTTTATAATAGCCGGACTGTCAAAGCTAAAACTGGGATGGATAAATATACCTTGGTAAGTTCGGGATTTTCCTAGCAGCGTGTTCCCCCGCTCCTAGGGGATTGCACCCGGTCCACCGACCCACGTAGATGGAGTACTCGGCATCGTTCGTTGACGGCACTGAAAAAAACAGGCTGGAATTAAAAAAATACATGCAGCTCGAGTCAATTGAAACGAATGGCTTATTGTCAGTTTCTTTGCGACAGGAATGCAAAAAAAAGTGCACGATTTGCTTTTAAAAATGAATATATTGTTGTTTGCACAGCGAGCTTCGGTCGGATGTTTCATCAGACATTTCAAATAACGTACATATGCGAAATATTATTGTTCAGAAATGAAATGTGTTCTCGTTTCATTTTGATAAATAAAATGGAATAATGGGTTGATAGTTTTATTTTTGCTGGTGTGCATGTTACTATATAATGTATAAAACTGCATTGCTAATTCACTGACGTGTGTGTTTACGCGTGGTGCCGATCGTTAAATTTTCATTCCCGTGTCGAGTAGTCTATTATTGAGTTATATTTTCATAAATCTTGTAGCACCGCTGCGTTTTCAACAGAATAGCATAAAGCGCGTGGTAACTTTATGCAATATATGGTGCATAATACGCACGCGGCAAACGCACTCCGTTTGTAGCATCGTCGCGGTAGGTATCGCGTCGCGTCTCGCGCTGCGATTGACGCTGCGTTCAACACAAAAATAAAGCATGGCTTTATCTATACCACAGATAATATAAAACTATACTATCTATACTAATATTATAAAGAGGAAAGATTAGATTTAAAAAAAAAGAAAGAAAAGTTTATTTTTTATTTTTTGGGAAGGATTTAACTCAAATACCACATTACCGATTTAAAATTTTTTTTCACCATTAGAAAGCTATATTATCACCGTGCATTATTAAAAAGAAAGTACTGTTACTAACATAACCTAACCTACGTTTACGCTAGCGAAACCGAAGAGTATACGGTAATCACAGTGCATTCAACGCTCTGGATGATGCATAAAAAATCAAGGGCTTTAATTATAACGTATTTGCTGAAATTTGTGGTACACCATTACCTCATTCTTCGGGAATTGTGTTTAAGTTATAATAATTATTATAATGTTCAAAGAAGAAACCCCAACCAAGATATTTTATAAATAATATATGATGATTTTTTTTCTATGTTGCTGATTACATGTTTAAAAAGAACCTCATTTGAATCAAAATTCGAATAAAAATATAAACCTCCATATTTTTTCATAAAGCAAAAGAGGTCCACAATTTGCTTAAATAAGAACTTTTTGCTTACGCGTACCTAAATAGGCATTTAAATTTTAAATCAAGTGAAAATAAATTCAAATTACTTCGTGCCAACAAAGTTAGTTATTTAAAATCAAGAGAGGATGGGAACGCAAATACGTACTCGGCAAATATAGTTCTGGTGCATTGACTTAATTTTACTGAATTTGAATTTTACACTCGCCGGTTAAAATGGCGGTGTGTTAAATTGGATGTGTGGCAGTTGGTAAGCGAAGCGCGGGAAAATTGACACACCATGTGCCAACAATATAGACGATGTAATTCGGTTGGCACGAACATTCAACATTGAATTTATGAACCACTGCATTTAACGTCGAAACTCGTGTTTGAGTTAGGAACTCTTTATGTATCTTGGCTATTGTTCAGTGCCGAATAAAAATTAAATAAATCTTCATTATTAGCCTTTTGTGGATTTATTAAGGAAACGTTTACTTTGATAGCTTGGCTGTAGCCAAAACGATATTGTATTGTGCGCATTGTCATGCATTTATGGTATAATAAGTTGACATTAAGTGACTATTTTCTATCGAATTAAAAATGGACGTAGACATATGAAGTGTTAGATATAAAAATATATCTTTCATTTAAACTTTTGGCCTTCTGTTTGGCTTAACTTATGTACGTAAAAAATATGAGTATTACGGGCTTATAACATTTCGTGCGAAATAAATTGAACTTTGCGAAACTGATGTTCGTTCTTTCGAGATGAGACGAAGCGTTAGAAATGAATAAGTTGAGTTTATAAATAATAACAAAAATATTATCTATCAATAATATTATAACTCGATGCGGGATTATATTGTTTTGTTTACGCGAATGTTATACATTAAAATCAAACTACATTTATATGATTTTAACCGCGGTCTATTTAAATAAAACAAACTTTAGGTAATTCTGAAACTTTTAACCTATTTGAATATTAAACTATTTAAATTTACACTTTTATAATATCGTTAAATAATATTAAAAGTTTTATATTCAAATAGTTGAATAATTTAAATAGTTTACACACTTTATATAATGGTAGGTAATAGGTCTTACTCGCGATAAAGTATTTAAAGGTTATCGATACCTATTGATTGCCCGACACGTTACATTAAGTATGTGTACAATTTGCGATAGTCTAAAAACGTTTATTCTTAATTTCATTGTAACGAGATTGTGAATTTTTTTACTACCTATTTATATCGACAGATCTAAACCAAGACTAAGAATTTACTTTTTTGATTTTTCGGCTTTAATTGGACAAACAATACATATCACAGATAGAAGTCTGTATGTCTGGTTATATCATTCACACGTTGTTAGCGTAAGGCTTAATTTTAAATTATCGAACAAAGTGAATCAATCTTAATGAAAATAATATATACGGATTTATATGTCGCCGTTTTTTTATTGTACGTGAATATAGATATTATGTGACGCTTTAATATGACCACGCCTGTTACACGGTGTATACAGTCAACATACATATATTAGTTCGTCTATCTGATGAGAAATTGTCAGCCTCGTCTATTTTAAAATTGAATAATCTTATTTATATATTATCTATAAGAATAACGATTTTCAAATCGTCTTGAGAGGTATACGTTAGTTACGCATGAAATAAAAACATATTTCTCCGACAGCCGTGCTTTTCTGAATAGATTGTGTCTAATATATTTTCGGTAAATCCTCAATATGATTTCGCTGTGACGGCTTGACATTTTGCTTAATTTCTGTGCGCCTTGGAAACCACTTGACGTAATAACATAATACATAATAAAGTTGGGGAAGCATTAATCACAGCGGCGTCGTTCGTTTACGTAATGCGCGCGACTAAACGTCTAGAGAGCCGTGAAAGCCTTCTGAAATGTTGATAGTTTTCATGGCGAAGTTTCATGTAATACGACTGTTTAGTTTTAAACTAGATAGATGGGTTCGCTTAGTTGTTTTAGGTTTAGTAAATATGATGTATTGAAATGGTATATGTACACAAAATGAATCAGAAAATAAAGTTTAAAAATTGAAGAACTTAGTCGTGTATGAACCTCCAAACAAAACAGTAAATGTAATTATAGGGATCTCACTGCTTTTCACTTTTTATGCTTTTAAGGTAACAAATATATTATGTATCAATTGCCAGAGCAGTTTTTGGACCTTATGGTTGTTTGCAATGGTAAAAGAGACACTCGCGCGTACGTAAGTAAGCTTAGAAGTTATATCGTTACTAGGTTTTTTTACGACTTCTGGAGGTAAGTCTCCAGAAGTCTAAGGTATGTAAGCATACCTATTTCTTATTCCTTTTTTTGTATTGTAAACATTCATAGTCCACGATACCTGCTCATCAGGTTTGTACGATCGTATACCGCTTTTATAAAAAAGTCTATTGAAATGGCCTGATTACTAGACAAATGTTGGACAGAGGGTGCATTAATTAAAAGCGGTCATCCCGCGGCGGTTTCTTGTGTTCCGAGTTAGTTGTTCCGTGTAATATAATTATCCGTGCATTCCTCTGTCACCAACATGTTCCATCCTTTTTAAACAAACTTCAAAGCGAACCAACATTTTATTCGCCGTTTTTTAGTCAACAGATCGGTTCATAAATAATAGTCCACAATAAAGTCCAATAGCAAACTACCGAGTATATACAAATGAAAGAACACAATAACAGTGCTGAGTTAAATTGAAAGCCCTTTTTAAAATCACGGCGTAATCCAGTTAAAGTGAAGAAACTCGGCGAGTACTGGCAGTGTGGCAGTGATACAGGACGCTGTTTCTCAACCTTCGCTCTGAAAGACATCTACAAATGCATCCAGATGTAATAATAGAAGTGGATGCTACTAGTTTACCATACTGTTGAACATTCGCGAACTATTTAAAAGTTATCTCTGACTCAAGTGTTGCAAACACTCGTAATATAAAGAATTAAAGGTTGGAATCATAGGAAAGGCATTGACGAAACATGTTTGTGGTTCTCCGAAACTGGTTAAATTGAACTCAATGATGGATCAATTGGATTTTACAATAATGTGAGAGTTTTGTATGCAAGTTTCAATAAAGAAATTACAAGCTTAGATGGAGTTTCATACTTATAGGATTAAAAATGGCATCACAATCATTTGAACAAGTAAAAGGACAAGGATCAAAAAATATTATGATCGATTATATTATAGTAATATATATCACACCTGTGGAACGTAAAGACATGTTTTGATTTGATAATTTTGTAAATGCTTACAGGTATTGAATAATTTCATATAAGATGTATGGAAAATAGGCTGCATAAAATATTTGATTGAGCAAGTAATTGTTGTTGAGTTTCGTGTAAGTTGGTCTTTAGGCCTATTCTTTGTCTAAAAGTGGCATGTAAATTCACAGGTAAAACATATGTAACAACAAGTTAACTGTGTTGACGTTAATATGTTTCATGTAGACAATAATAAGTTTATTTGCAATATTGCTACATCTACAACAAGCCTTGGATAATCATTGGTCCTTGGGATTATAACGAAAATTACATTTATATGAAACGATAGTCTAAATTTCACAATGTCTGTAGCCTTTCATTTCTTCATTTTATTTTAATACCACTCGTATTCGTAAATGATAGAGAGCTGCAAGGTTGAGAACCGGCGATACCGAAGCGTTCACTCTAATTAATTAAGTGAGCGATATCGAATTAGCTTCCAAGAGCGATTTGTTTGCTCCCCGACCTTTAATGGAAGCGCTTAAATGAATGTTTGAGCGTCCGTGTAATACTTAAGCGGTTACGTTGCTCGTACATGTTGGGACGTAAACGTACTACCTGTTTGTTGTAGTTCATCTTAAAAATACACAGAAGTTAAACAACTTTATACGGATTTTATCACGTTGTTTATTTTTATAAATCCTATTATTACATAATTTTGAAACATTAAACTACTTTTGTTAAACACTTTTACCAGTTACTGTTTACTTCTATTTAAGCTATTTAAATTATAAAAACTATTTAGATTTAATTTTACACTTTCCCCGACGTTTCGATTGCTTTTCAGCAGCCATGTTCACGTGGAGACTCCTTATAAACATACGTATGTGTAAATACAAATAATAAATAAAACGTGTTTAGAAAACTGCCATTAGTAAAGTTCATCATTGCTATACTGCTGTCGAAAAGACAACATCCGCACTAAGAGTCATTCCTATCACGCGGTCTTTACAAATATTGGATAAATTTTTGTCTTGTGTGGGGATCAAATTCACAACATCCGGCGCAGTGCCAGTGGTAAGATGACCACTTAAACCAGATATAGTATTGATATATATTATTACGTCTCGCCAGCCATCTTAATTATTCAATTAGTCGAATGCATGTAAATCCCTATATTAGCGATTAATGTGTGTCGAATGCAGTGCTTACTGAGTTGTACTAAACAGCTTTGTTCAATAACTGTTAGAGTAATTAGTGATTGATTAAGCGGAATGATTAGTAACGTGTTCTATTCTGTGTTAACCTATCAAGTCTTGGCATACCAGGCATAATCAAAAACTTATAGTGTTTGACCACTGGTGTGCTGCTGCGACTCGATATGTTAGTAACTATACCACTCGTGTCTCGCCTTCGCCTTGACTTGCAGCTTGTCCATAATTAAACAAATTTGGACATGCTCTAATTTATTTTTGTTACTTTTGCCTACCGAGCCTACGGCACACCTGGCGGTAAGCGATAACCGCTGTTGATAAACATAGCTGTGTTTTCTTGGCATCACAGAAACAATTTAATTTCCATGAAACACAACCAAGCGACTGCCTAGTGCCTACTGTAAATCACATAGGCAATAAACAAGAGCACAGTCCACTGTCTGCACTAATAGCGTAGTGATTTAATTGGTCGCTTCGCCACTGCTACTCGCCGAGTGTTGTGGGTTCGATCCCCACGTGGGACAAAGATTAATACGTGCACTATATGTATAGACTAATTAGTCTCTGTAGTTGCAGTAATCACCTCATGATTATCACTAGCACATACATTCATAAGAGAATATCTTATCTTATCTTGTGTGTGGGCCAGTCAGTACAGACCAGCGAAACATCGACCCAGTGGGATCTTTTGTGTCGACTTCCCCAATAACGACTGCCATAGATGTTCATGGCATCCGGGACCGACGGCTTAACGTGCTCTCGGAGGCACGGAACAGGCGATAATTGTCAATCAATACGCACATAATTTCGAAAAGTCATATAACTTGCGATAGTCAGAGGTGCGCGACGTGGGTTCGAACCCGAAACTCTCTGCATTGCAGTCTGTTGGTCTCCCCACTGAGCTATCGCTGCTCTCATAAGAGAATAAGTACTATTCTATAAAATAAAAATCATTGTTTAACGGGACTTCACGAGTGTCAAAACTTGGTGTTTTCTATGGTCACAAGTGGATTTGAACCGTGGGTGGGATTGATCCCAATAAAAAGTCTAATGCCTTATTTGCTAACACTGACGTTATTTGCTTACTTACAATTTGATGTACGTAATCAGTACGAATTCCTATTTCGTTCGTGGATATTTCGCCTCTGATTACATCGGGCGCAAGTAAATTGATGTCAAGTGAGCTCTAGACAGGTATATCTCTATCTGAAGATCGCAACCATTTTTAGTGACCTACTTTTTCGCCATATTTATATTCAGAAGCCACCCAAGGGGCGATGGTATCTACTTATGCAGCCTTGTTAACTTTATCGTTTTTACATTGACAACACAAGAGTGCTTGTGTTGCCATGCTTGTTATTTTTTATATTATTACATCGAGAATTCGAGGCATACCTATGTGATAGGAATGTCTTTTTTGTTTACGATGAAACAATTTTTGTGGCGTGGTATGGTGATTGCTGTTCTATATTTTTTGGGTGGCGTTGTTATCAAGAGATAAAATCTTTTAAGATAATGTGATAATACATCTATAAAGACACACACGCGTCTCCACCCACTTTTACTGTTTTATTCATCCAAGAATAATTAAATTCCGAATATCTGTAATTATTTTCAGTCTGATTACATTTATCATGCATGGCCGTTGGTCTAGAGTAGGTACTCTTACCCTAATTAATTAGCCTGAAATAATTAAATGTCCTGAACACTAGCGGAGGAGTAAGGTATTTTCAACCTTTTTCAGATGCAATGCCGCGGCCGTGGCAGTCGATGGCACTGACCCCGGCCCTCAGCCCAACGGGAGTTAATGCCTATATTGGCACTGATAGGTGTGTCACTGAAGTAGTTTCAGTGTCAGCGACTTTCCCACCATTCGAGTTAGAAGTGGTACCAGGTGGCATCGTAGTAGGTTTACTCTGTAGGACTCGGAACTTTTAATTTTTCACCGGGTGAGACCGAAATACTCTCTTATCTCCTGATGCCTGAGAGGATATCCCTCTATGATAATAAATATTGAATATTATATAATATTCAGAAACAACTCTATTAAGATTGGATGCTAATGGTAGCTATAGTACTTGCATGAGAAGAATTGGCCAACTGATATTCACCTTACGATATCTATTGTTCATCAATTTTTAAACATGTTGAGGTTTTATAATCAACCCATTTGTTTTTTTTAAATATATAATTAAATCATATTTTATTAGAATGCAAATACCAAGTCCAATATCACTCCACGAAAATATGAGTATAATATAAACTTGTGCATTCTTTATTAAAAACGAGTTTGGTTGTTGCTCCGCTCGACTTGAAAATATTCTGAAAAGCTGTCTCGGTGAGTGAAAAATTTACTTTGTGTTGTTAAAGATAACTTCAAGTTAGATAACTCGTTTGAAAGTTCTGTTGGACGAACACCCAGAGCTGAGTTACTTCGGCGAGAAATTAAATTATTCGTAAGTTACCAAACTGATTGTAATATCTATTGTCAGCGGGATTATTCGAACTTGCCTAAATTGAAATATTCGTGGGGAATTACTGGAATATATCTAACTTTGTTAAAGTTTTACATTGAGTGCCTATGAATATACATTTTAAACTTGTATGAATTATAGAAGATTGAGGTAAACCAGAATATTATTGTAAAGCTAAAAAAAGTAACAACGATTGATAATGGGCAAAAGCAAAGAACAGGCAAATAACTCAAAAAGTGGGATGACGATCTACCACCGAATTGAAGAAGACTAGCACAAAACAGAAGGTTATGGAAACTAGAAACAGGTTGCTTATATAACGTACTCATATATTATGTGTATTTCATATTTTCTTTCGTTGCAGAAAGTAGTTCGACTCGGTAAGTAGCGTCATCCTATGGCAGAGTGCAGCTACATACAGCTACTACATTGTTCCTGCGTATCTAATCTTTTCAATTTTTTTAAGCTGCTATAGAGCTGACTGCTAAGGATACCGATGTCTTTCTGTTGTTTGTCTTTGGCGGTAGTAATATGATGAATATTTTACTACAGAACTCCTCTAATTATCTAAATATTTGGGAGTACTCACTCTTCATGTCGACTGTCATAAGAGGCCCGCATTGGAAATATGGCCCGGCACCTCACAATTAGCAATTTACTTAAGTGCTCCCTTATACCACAGAACCAACAAAATCGTATATCAAAGTTATTTAATAATTTGGCTTCTAATCATTGAACATCTTTTTATAGAACGTCGTAATTGAAAAAATAATATAAGTGTTATCGTGAAAAGAACCGAAAATTGTAAATTAAATATTAAAAGAGCCCAGGGGTGGTATCGAAGGAAATTAACGAGTAAAGTCATTTGTCGAGTTCCGTTTGGGTTTCATCAAATTAATGCCGGCCGCCTGTGCCGCCGATAAAGTAATTTGTTTTAAGTGCTTGTTGATTGAAAACAGTCACTTTATGTATACATTTTGATTAATCTCGTGTATTATTAAATTTAATTAAATGTTGTGTATATGTGTATCTATGAAACGTTAGTAAAAGTTGTATGGTTGACGTGATAACATAATATGTTTGCAGTAACTACTTTTTAGATATTATGATGAATAGCAGTCAACATAAAGTAACGATATTTATAAAAACAGACGTAATCGTGCCGAATTACAGCCGTAAAATCATATTGCTTTATCAAGACTTTTTAAAGGAATCATGTTAAACTTCAGAAGCATAATATTTTTTGAGAATAATATCGTATATCATTAAACACGGGTTCTTCAATGTGTGAGTAAAGCTCTATAAGGCAAGTGATCTTTATTATTTGCGTAACAAATTCAAATATCGTTAGCGTTTATAAGCTACGGTAACTACCTGCCAACTAGAGGAAATGTGCTTACTCACCGATTTAGAAGCACCAAACGATAAACAAGAAACTAAAATTTGTTACAATTTGAAAAACTATAAAAATGTGTTGTTTAAGTAATCTTCTTAGTAACAGTGAAATTAAACTACTATATACGGATTTTATCGCATTGTTTATTTATCACTGTATTACATAATTTTGAAACTATTACGAGTACACTACTACTACTATTGAATTTTACTAATTTATAAGTTAATAAAATTATTTAAACTATTAAAACTAATTATATTTAGGTTTACACTTTCCCCGATGTTTCGGTTGCTTTTCAGCAGCCATGGTCACGGGGAGATCAATGAATAACATTCGCGTAAACAGAAGACAATATTTCTTAGTAACAGCTTTAACAAACTCTACCTAAAGCCATGCTGACATAATGCCAAGAAATTTATAGTGTCTGCTTTATAGAGTGACATATTCGCACTCTTCCGAAGCTCCCAACAAATTGTCAAGTCAGCTGCTAGACATTGATAGACTTTGCTCCACTGAGCTGCTCCGTAGAGCAATGTCACTGAGACATGGCTGTGTGTTCCCGAGGACATAACCCTGTGTTTCGAACCGTCTATTAAGCCGATATTTGCATATAACGGTATTCAATCCCATCTGGGATACAAATTTCGAGTCAAGATTGGATTTTGAATGGCTCTGCAATATGTGGGATGTATATGAACGGCGTTGTGTTGCAACAGCGACTGTGGGAATTCTAGTTTATGCAATATGTTCGTGTGTTCGTGTGTGTATGTTTTATGTAATATGTTCGTATGCATACGTAACACTTTGTTCTACTTCATGTTATTGTAAGGAAGTTCGTGCATCTTTATTTGAATTTAGTTTGTAGCTTTTTATCTTTGAGAAAGCCAATCTTGCGATGCTTGAGTATTTTTGAAATTAACCCCACTGAGACCAAAGTCAAACTATATTTTAGCTAGTGTGTGAATTGAATGACAAACCGCTGCACAATTTATTTAATAATTGGCTGCCACCGCCAGAATAGAAGTGCCATGCTGGCATAAGACTTTTTTAATACTGAAAACTTTTAACCCCTAATGAATAGTAAAATTTTCTCTGGTCGTCTATCTTTCATCTTGTAATCCTTCTTTATAATATATCTTTATTGTTACCCCTTCGGTTCCATGCATTGTTATAAACCTTCAATAGGTTGGTAGTGGTTGTTCCCATACATTTTGTAACCATAACTAACTTAATTTTGTGCCAAGTTTGTCGGTGTGTGCTTTGATTCAATTTCCCCATCGCTGTTACGGTTTCTCCCACTTTACTTCATATCTCGCTTTGAGAAATCTAATTTCTTATTTACCGTTGTTGACATTATACTTGATATATATATAGTATGTATAATAGAAGAGGGTGATACAGGAAAAAATTAATTGGAAAAGATAGATATAAATTATAATTTGATCTATTTTCTAATGAAATATTGAAGATATTCTTAAAAAACAACATAGTAGAGCCTACTCCTATAAATTTTGAAGAGGATTTATAGAGATGTATTGCCCCCACATTTAACTACATATGTTTTAGATTCCAGGTAATAGAAAACGAGCTCTTTGCCAGACTCCTATTCCTAAGAATTTCCTAACAGGTAAATCAAGTCAATAAATCAAAAATATTTAGTTGCAGTACCACGAGTAGTATCTATATGATCACAGGAACAAATCTAATAATAAAACTATCCAAAATATGGTTCTGATGTAGTCTCGGTGTCATAAATACCTTAAATGGTATTCTCGTAAATAAAAATAAACATGCAATTGTAACTAATATTATAAATGCGAATGTAGGTTTTTTTGTTACGCCTTCACGCTATCACTACTCTACCGATCATCGTGAAATTTTGCATACACGTTGCCAGGCGTACAGAAAAGGACATAGGGTACCTTTCATCCAGAAAAATACTGTTACTAATCTAACTTAACCTGACCCAATGTATATAAGTTACTTTTCAGTTTACACATGTTGACGTTTTTCGGACTAAATAATACTTTTATAGTTAAATTTAGCTGTTAAAGTCATGTTAGGGGTTCCTTTTCATTATGTTAAAATTTATTATGTACCGTATTCTTAACGAATAAATAAATTTTCTTTATTTTTTTAAGACCTCTGCCGCTCTATTATTAAGTCCTGTGTCGTGGGGGACTTTACAAACATTTAAACAACGGACTCGACGAATGTCCAGATTTGGAACAACCGTTCGTGGATTACAGAAATTTTTGTCCCGTGTATGATTCGAACCCAGAACACTCGGCGTGGCGATAGTGGCGAAGCGACTACTTAAACCACAACGTCATCCGTGCTGTCAATTTCATTCATTAATTTCAATGATTCTAATCGGAACTCTATTTTGCACAATTTTTATTACAACAACTCATCAGTTTTATTTATACTTAATTATTACTACTAGCGGTCGCCTAAAATTCGACCATAAATGATTAAAATTTTAAATTGGTAGGTATTAAGGTTTTATTGTCTATAAATTTACCCTTATAATCACATTTCATTTAGATTTCGCCAAGGTTAATTCACCTATCTATTTCAAACAAATTATTATTTACTTAACTATACCTACTCTCTCATTAACGATATTCCCAAGCTTGCTACTTTGTTTTCTTTTTCTTTACTATATATAAATACGTAAATATATTATAGGTAATATAAATAGTATATATCATTCCAATCCACCTAAGGTTGCCTGTAATATACATTGATATATGTAACTATAGTTACGAAGAATAGTACTACATCTGCCGAAAAATGCGGAAATACTACGAACGCGATTCGACTGCGTGTGTCAAATGCATGGTTGTGTGCGAATAGTAATTTTTCATTAATTTAATGTACCGTATTTGTAATCCATATTTTATAAAAATATTAGGATTCGCCACTCCTTCTCTATATAAACTTTAACTATGCCATATTTCATACTCCTCCGTCCGCGAGATTTTACTAAAAAGGGGTACAACGTTTTTGCTTCACGTATTAATATATAGATTTAATTTACGATGTAAATATGTTTAAATATATAACACAAGTTTAACAAACAACGTTGTTAAAGGACTTGAGTTGTTTCAGACCGGAGAAGTAAATAAACATGTTTGTGACATTCTTCCGACGTTCTGTTAGCTACTTATCTTGTGTGCGAGACAGTTCTGGAGAATTCCACTGAACTTTGTGGTTCAAATATTATAACAATACATACGAGTATATGTATAGATCACGCTTGTACATCCTTGAAGGTATAAGCAAAGGTGTATACGTCAGCAATGTATACTAATATTCTAATAGGAAAGATTACTTTGTTTGTATTCGATCGACTACCACAATTTTAATAATAATAATAATATTCAACTACGGGGAAACCCGTTCCAGGTCTCCGTTATCACGAGACTCATGATGGTGAAACCGGCGCCGCACGACACCCCTAGCCACTCGCACCGGTGTTGCCCTCTGCTGCTGGCTTGTATGCGTGGCTACTCAGGGGGCCCATCTAGTGAGTTGGCGAGTCACCGTCTGCCTATTGCATTGATGCTATTCAGGGTAGACGCCGGTTTTCATCCATTGTTACCAATATATGGGTATGGGTGTTTGGTGTATCGGTAGATACACAAAACACCCATACCCATAGCCCATTTATTAGAATCCATACGTAGCAATAGTCCTACGACTGCTGCGGCTAGTGCCGCTGTAGGTGTTCCATCCCACGTTTGATTAAAACTTTTGAAGGGCCTATTCACGTTGGAGCCTTCTCACTATGTAAGCCAGGTAATTTTCTAATATTATATGTTAGAAAATACCTGTGATAAGAGAAACATAATAATATTCTATCACATACACACAACACCATCTATCCCAAACTAAGCAGATATATACCATGGGCAGACAATAGATAGACATACATATATACTTCTTTTTGTAATACATACATATTATACATAGAAACACTCAAACTAAGACAAACATCCGAGTCCTTGCTCCTTTACACAAATGTTTGACTTGTGCGGGCACCCGCGGTCTCAGGTGTGGCAGTCGGTTACACTAACCAAATTACATACAATATTGAAAATAAAATAGGCTATTATATAACATTACGCTACAAGCCACGAGAGCAGAGCAGTATTCATAAACATAAGTGTAACTGCGCGGCAGAGCTAGAATCCTAACTAATATTACAAATGCGAATGTGGGTTTGTTTATTTGTTATTTCATTCAGAAAAGTACAGTTAACCTACATTTATGCGGGCGAAGCCGCGGGCAAAATATAGTGTAATATAATTAATAACCCAATACTCCATTCCCCACAACCCTTTTACATGCAAATTGCAACGCTGTAATCCATCATAAATTATGTGCAAATGTACGTATGTAAATCCAGTGTGTGCGTGTTCCAGCACAATAGGGTCATTAATATAATGATCGATATCGGTATCAGGACGGGCATCAACAAACATGCCGTCCTTGTTAAATAGTTTTTGCTTAAATTTGCTTTAAAATGTATTTATTTGCTTTATGAATGAATTCAGCGATATGCTCTTATTTATTGGTTGTAACAGAAGGTTTATATTTCAGTCGTTTGATGGAATATCTGGTTTGTTAGTATAAGTACAGATTCTTTCGTTAAATTCAAACTTAATTTGTGTGGAGACCAATACACTTATTTTAGTATTATAAACTTCGCATGTTGTAGTAATTATAATTTTGTTGAAGCTATTGTTTAATTATAATCCAAAGTTATACTATATGATGCAGTCCGAGCTCACAAAGTATGTAAAAAGAATTTAGTCGCATCAGGTACCCATAGGACAGGCTTGCCTAGTGTGGGCCACAGGATTTTACTTTTAACATTGTAAATATTTATTGGCAATAAACAATTTTTTATTTATTTATTTTATATTCTTAAAAGAGTGCTGTGTTTGGTGTTAACATTATTGTTCTGAGTCTGCGTGTTTTTTGTATCGGTTAATTGTATATTTGCAAAGTCACCGCGAAACAAGGCTTGATGCATGGCACGAAAACTGTCTTTAAAGAAAAAAATATAATTCACATAAAGACGGATTCTTATAAACTCAAACTCACATATGGGTGGACCAAATATTTAAATTTGTCTGGCTATTGCCACGGTACACCTCTTTCATAAAACTTATAAGGAGTGCTGGTGGGTGTATTACACTCATATGTCGTTTGTCTATCTAAAAAAGGATTGACAGTCCTATATTCTATTTATATTTCTTCTCAGTCTTTGGAGTTTGAAAGCTGGAAGCTGCCAGCCGACTTGATACTTATAAGAAACCCATTTCTAAAGAGTATTTTGAGTTACGAATTACTTGTATTGTTGTAAGACCCTCCAAAGGTTTCGAAGGGATTGACAATGGGTCGTGATGTCAAGTCATAAAAACAGTTTTAAATTGACCTTTATGTGAGTGTTATTTATTGAAATTAAACTACTAAAAGGATTATATTTATACCTATACGTGTTAAATTGAAAAATAAATTCGTCTTATTATGTAAAAGTTAAGTTATTTTTATTTTTATTTCCTTTTATGTTTTTTTGATTTTCAGTAACTCTGAATAGCTGTAGTATTTTTGCTACATTAAGCGATTTGTCATACCGTCTTTGGTATGGTTTATTGTAAATTGTTAGCAAATATCTTAAACCCGAGCAAGAAACTTTGGTTGAGAATTTCCTGGTATATTCTTTTAAGCTTGATAAATTATATTGTCATCTCTAATAGTAAATTTTATATTTTCATTTTACTGATTATTTTTTATTATATATACACATTTCTTTTTGCTAACCAATGAATGTGTTAATACTCACGCTCACCATTAATTTATTTTTTCAGTTATCACAGCTTATGCTATCAAATGATATCAAAATTTACTTCTCAATTATTACAAGCATCAGAGAAGCATAGCAACTCAAATGTAAATTCGAATCGATAAGTGCCTATCTAAAGGATAATTTACAAACCATTTGAGTAACTGAATGGGCGTCTAATAAGGCAGATAGCTTAGTTCAATGAACCGGGTTGCGTTTAGACAATTGTGTCCAATTGTATCATGATGGGGTACAAACCAGGATTATATCGGGTACAGTCTTGAATGTTGGGACCGCTTAAAGCCTCGGCTCAGTTTTAGGGGTAACCGCTAATGCGAGTAAGATGTTCAAATCCTGTGTTTGAATAATCGTTGTGTCTGTTTTGGTGTTGTTCGTGTATTAAAGTATCAAGTTGGCTTGTATATTTCCCAAAGAGGTATTCTTATAGTCTATATCTACTTAGAATTTCTAGGCTTCGCGCTGCTACTAAGAATTTTGTTACATAAACGTCTTTGCCAGAAAATCAAATTTAGGACCTCGCGATGATTGGCCGCTAACATAAGCTAACTTGCCACATACCACAAAGCTAACCAGACTATCAATTGTGAAGGCTTTGGATTGAGAATGTTAATAGCATTATATTGTTTTAAGAATGCCTTTAAATTATCTTGTATCTTATCTTATCTTATCTTGTGTGGGGGCCAGTCAGTATAGACCGGCGACACTTCGACCCAGTGGGATCTTTTGTGTCGAATTTCCCAATAACGACTGCCATAGATGTTCATGGCAGCCAGGATCGACGGCTTAACTTGCTCTCCGGGCACGGAGCAAGTGATAATTGTCAATCAATACGCACATAATTTCGAAAAGTCATATAACTTCCGAAAGTCAGAGGTGCGCGACGTGGGTTCGAACCCGGGACCCTCTGCATTGCAGTCTGTTCGTCTCCCCACTGAGCTATCGCTGCTCATTCTTCTCTCTCATCTTGTATCTTACTATACTAAATCATGAGCACTAGACGTGCTCATGATTTAGTATCTTAGTCTTATTACCTAAAAATCAGTATACCCTGAAATTATTTCTCAACTTAATCAATTTTCATTGTCTATATTAACTGTATTAGATGCTCATAATAACTAGGATCTATCGCTTAACGTGCTGCTAAAGCACAAAGCCTCATACATTTTTATTAAAGCTCACTTATTCATAATAATTATGATGTTGCTTTACCTTGCGTTTCATACTGTGCTCTCTCAACTAACTCGTGTAATTTTCAATCATTGTGTCACACCCCTATTGAGTATAATAACCGATACAGCTACGATACTACAGAGATATTCGCCGCAAATATTTCGAACTGGTTCGGTCGATCACAGCGCCTCTAATGAGCGTTGAGCGTCAGGCGGAATACGGAATAGGCGAGCGTTGAACACCGCAGACTGACCGACCACGCCAGCGACGTAACACAATCACTGGTTCGCACCTGCCCTGCATTTAATGGCCTGACCCCATCTAGTGGGGGATAAAGGGGGACATATAGGTATACGTTTATTATAACAGACTCTCTTTTTAAGAATGTTGAGAGTGTATAGTGTAAATTCATGCTTCAATCTTTAACTCTACATGACCCTATAATTAAATCTTAAAATCAACTAAACCGCGGCTTTTCGCTCAACTTCGGTTGATAATATTTCGCACTAATCCTTACAAATCCTTACTAATATTATAAATGCGAAAGTGAGTTTGTTTGTTTCTCCTTTTGTTACGTCCCCTCAACTATTTGACCGATCATCATGAAGTTACGCATACACGTTGTCAGATGTACAGAAAAGGATAATTAAAAACAAAAATTACTCTCATCCAGGGAAAAATTTGTGTACCCGAGGGATAAAAAAAATATATAATATAACACGAGCGAAGCCGCTGGCAAATTCTAGTAATTCATATACTACGAATATTTGTGTGTCCTTATTTCAGTCAGTAACAGATTAACATAATTTTATGCATTAGGTTTGTTTATAAGCCGGAGAGATATTAATTTACATCTCAAATTATTAAAGTAGGATTCCTGTAGCATGGTTATTTTTACTTAGAACCACGGTAGCCAAAGCCGCAAGTAAATCTAGTAGTATGGATTACAATGGCCGATTACATATGAATCTTTTTTGAAAAGAATACTGCTGTAATGCATATTATGCATAAAATCTGTGTAAAATATTAAAGAAAAGATAAAATATATTTTTTTATATGTATTCATAATTACAAATTACATATATATTATATCAATGCGATTATAGAATATATGTACATAACTACATGGTGTAGAAGCTTAGAATGTTATTGGCTACGAAAAGCTACGGTTTTTTGCTACATGTCTACGGTTTGCGTAGAAAGCTACGAGTTCCGTAGGCGTATTCGTAGCTTACAGGATCAATTTTTTATCAGAATAGCATTAAAACAATTGGCTATATCTTTGTAGGGACCAAGTAAAGGTCACTGTTTTATATTATATTAACCATGGGATCCAACTTGTATTAAAAAAGCCTTTAACCGAGGAGGATACTCAGTCATTTTGCAAAATAAAAAAAGGGTTAGGGTGGGTTCCTATGAAATATTTGACTCAATTTATAACTTAGAGAGCTTTAAGGTACTGTTAATTAAACTTTTATATTTAACATAAATACATAATCTTACGCCTATCTAAAAAAGTGGAGGGCAAGGTGTATTATATTTATATATTAATTTCGATAATTTTATTATAAGTCCTTCGTAATAGGAGGCGATCGTCTTACCGAATATTGGGTTTTTCCGCAGTTTCACGCTATGTGCTACTACCGACAATTTCGTGAGGGAAAAGCCTAATAACAATTTGCCCAACCCGGGATTGACAGCCGTCGCATTCAGTAGCGGTGCGATATTAAGGCAGATAATTGTAACAAATGGTAGTGGATTATGTGTATATCTTTATATATATAATTCTTCTGTACGTGTGTTGACAGTGAACTCCTCCTAAACGGCTTGGCAATGGTTTAGATTTAGTGTTGTTTTTTATTTTTCACCTGTACAGGACAACGCCTGTCGGGACAGCTAGTAGAATATAAGTATTTAGATTGTGAATCTTATGAATCTATCCACATTATTTTATACGAGGCTAATTGTCGCTAGAAACCTTAAAAAAATATTAATAAAGTCTTTAATTTCACATTTTTAACAATGCCTAGTTGTATTTATCCTCCGCGGACTCATTATATTTAAAAAGGGTTATAAAGCTATCTTTTCACTTATATAGATTTAATCTTCTCAACAAACGAAATCATAATAATTATTCATGCTATGAATTCAACGTTCTTTGACCTTTAGGTGTCTATTTCGAATCCATTAAAACTTTCCACAGCATCTCTATGATTTCGTCCGGAGAGAGCGCTTACTAGAGTGCGAACTTTTCCAATTTGGGTTAGGCCAGTACCCCACTGTAGCGACCAATCCACCAGTCAATGACCTCAGGCAAACGAGGATTTATTTAGGTAACCTCGTGTAGTCCGCGCCTTTGAATTTATCTTGTTTTCTTAGAAGAATAATCTGCGTCGCGAAAGTAAATATAGTAAAAAGAATTGAGACGAAAATATTGACTAAGAAAGTATATTAAACTAGTAGTTGGAAAGGGATTCTTTTTTCCAAATACTCTCGACTAGTGATATGTATTCGAATGATATTGAACATGGTTGTGTTTATAACCCGAATGAGAAAAGAACGATACCATAGATAATTTAGTGATAGTAAAATAATAATTTTCCCATTTACACAGATGATTATTGGACTCAGCCGAGTAATCAAAGTGGAATAGACCACTTTACATACTGAAGTGCAATGTACGCACTTAAATACAGGTTTAATGTCGTCAATCCATTCGATTGCAATTGTGCACATTACTATTCTCGACAACGACCTCCAACCAAATCAGAGACGTTCTGGCGTAAGGCCAAATTAAGTGTACTCAAAACCGACGGGCATGCATTAAGAATGAGATTAAATTGAGTAGTGCAAGCATGGTACTACAGGATCGTGGTAAGTGGTTATCATATAGTCTCTACCTGCCTCTCTGGAAAATGAGCGAGACTTTTATCAGCATATACATAATTGTGTGATATAAGAGTGTTGTGGGTTCGATCACCACACGGAAGAAAAATTGTGTGGTCCACAAATAATGGTTCCGAGTCTGGGTATTTGTATCCATTGTTTAAATGTTTGTAAAGTGCCCCGCGATATAGGATTTATTTCTAGAGCGGCAGGAGCCTGTTTTAAAAAAAAAAAGGTTGAGGAGATATCAAGGAAATTTTCTGTAACTAGGAAAGTCCAGTGACAGAAGCACCTTATCCTATCGAAGATCTCAGCGAATCAATATTGTATTGTATTCCTGCAGTGAGTAGGGTTTTCAGGCTTCTTTGAACAATGGTGTGCTGTCAGAAGGCAGATTAGAAAATTCGTCCTATCCATTAGCAGCACGCGACCAATACCCTAGCTGTTGTAAGCACACGTAGACGATGGGAACCACTTAAGATCAGAACCACAAGCATGTTGCCAGCATATTATAAAAAATATAAAGAAGCAAGTTAAAATTCGTTCTCCCATTTCAGGCAATCTGTGTATTTTTGAGAGAGTTTACATAATTGTTAACTTTGCCAAACAGTACATGTAATGTAATGTATTAGAAGTGTATAATATTAAAATTTACTAATTTTATGCCCCATGTCTGCAATTTATTTCAATATTTTAAGAAATTTGTATCCTCCTAACCGAATCCCAATAATTTAAATAACAACTACGCATTTTTTACAGATCGATATAAAAAAAGCACAACGAACATAAATAAACTACCCATACATATATAGCACGGCACGTGTGTAAAAACGCAACTCGCTCGCCTTAGCGCCCACCCATCCAATACTACCTCACTCACTGCACACGTAGAGTACGGGTCATTAAGCCCTGGTGCCTTCAGGCAAAACCCTGGCTCGCTGTGACCCCAACTTTATTTGTACAACTCGCTAAAAAATTGCCCACGCACCAGATTTATTGAGAGCCGCCATTTTAGTTTTCAACGTACAGGGAAGAGAAATTGCTTGAATATGTTTCGCACAGGATTATGGCATTGGCTTAAGCGAATGTAGGAAAAAGTTTTAGATAACTTTGTAGTAAAGTATTACTAGCTTATGTTTATGCGAATATTACAAATTCAATATAACCATTTTATATTATTTTTCTTAAAAAGGATTGGTATAGACATAGCTTTTTCATTAGGTGTAATCCATGAGTTCTTTTTGTAAATGTTAAACAACAGATTACAAGTACAACCAAACTTGGAATAAATAAGGTACGTAGATAGCGTACGATACCTACTTTCCTAATCTATACCGAGGTTTTAAATTCAGGAAAAGAATCACTAAAATTCAATGCAGCATCGACAAGGCCGTTAAAACTTATGATTATGATATTTTATCCAATCGCAGAGATTCAGAATCACATTAATATGCAATTACATCGACGATATATGTATTAAGCATTACATGTCTGATTAGACTCTAATGATCCTCACTGACGCCTGCGACGATATCGTTTCGACTTCGAACTCACCAAAAATCTTAGCTAACATTACTCCAAAGTGAGATATATGACCAGCCATTTAGTTCCAAAGCCATATAACGCGCATTTATATTATGAAAAGAGAAAAAATTGAAACCTTTCCGTCGTTCGGTGTGAAACGATTCAACATGATTTATTCATTTGTACATAAATTCGGCCATAAGCCGGACATATTTATTTTGTATGAAATATCGGTTTTACCCTTGGCCGGTAATGCGATATTTACCCCATTGTTATCCTCCCATTCGGACTTGACCCTTGATATTTTTGGCTCTTATATAACGTTCTAGAGCATTTACATCGCGAGCGCAGTTAGGGCTGTCTCCGAATACGAAAGATGCATATCCGGGTTAAAACTTTAATCCGGTTGAAGATGTCGGGTAAACTGTAAAACATAGTGATGAAGAATGAAAAACACTAGCTTCCTACTAAGGGTGCCTAACTCATCATATTTTGTAGAAAGTTACAAATCCAAGCGTGACAATGGCAACCATTGAGATAGCAACTAGTGTTCTTAAGTCAATACTGATAACTACACAGGCAATAGAAAAACGTGACGAATGTTGCCGAAGTGACGGTATTGCGCCCAACTCTATACGTGGGTTGCTTTTTTATCATTTCTAGTAAAAACGTGCGCGCGCAATATCGCCGTTCTCTTTATACATAACGATACTTTATTATCTTATATATACCTATATTTTGTTATGACAAAATAGTAACTCCTTATCCAAAAATGTTGGTATATATCTTACATAACGTGCAGTGCAGTGATTGTTTCAGCGAAGTCAGTAACAAGAGAGTGTTTCTGTGATACCATCTTATGTGTTGTAAGCGTCCGAATTGCTCACTTTTAGGCAAACCGTAGCTGCTATAAGCTCGTCACAACTACTATACGCCGCCTAAACATATTTGACCAAATGTACGCGTAACGTTAGGAAAGAGGTGTACTTTTACCCTACATCTTAGGGATAGGAATACGATAATATGTTATGTATGTATATAATTTTGAATAAAATCCCTATGCGTGGTCTATTCTATTTCATTTGACCAACTTTTTAATAACTTTGCATTAGATCTTCGATTTAATCTTTTGTTATTGTTGGCAACCCTACATGCAATCGTAGTGGTGCCCAGATATCTTTGGAATTGTCTTTTTGTGTAAATTTATCCTCCCGATGTATATAAAGGAGAAAGCTTTTTGTGAGTCAAGTCTTTTGAATGATTTCTAATCTAAACGTCACGGGAGGGGAGGCTGGCTTTTAATCTAAGGATCGGTAGAACCAGACGGTGTAGTTTCATTCGAATGATCTTTAGATATAGCTGCGTGTACGGTCGATAAAGTATCTCTATGAAAATTTTCTCTTTCTGTGTGGATAGAGAACTTCAGAAGATTTTTCGTCACTCGGAAGCTTCTTAAAGAGCTAAGTAGTTTCATTAATTGTCAAGGTTTATTATCAACAATTTTATAAAACACTTAACCTGGAGGAAGAACGACTTCTAAAATACAGTTAATTTATACGTAGTTTAGGAATCGACAGTTTAACCATACTTGCTACGTCTTTGTGTACAACAACCTGTTACTATTTAAGCCGAAATCGTATATTGTACAGTACGATAAAATAAATTATATTCAGTCACTTCGTTTTTATATCATGAAGGCGGTAGTTAAGCATACGGCACGTATCAAATATACCTATGTATCTACATATGTGTGTAGGTAAGCAGTTTCTGTAACATAAGGTCACTTGATATCACTCGTTTCAGAACGTTAGCCACATTCATTATAAGGGATGAAAGGACAATAATAAGAGAGGTTGTATATGAGTATCTGAAACTCCTACTTAGCGGACAAACTGCAATAACTACTTTTACGCCGGTGAATATATTAAAATGGTAACTTCTTTTTTCATTTGATTTTTCTTTTGTTAATCCACAAGTAACACCTACTTTTGGTATTGCAAAGCGTCCATATGCTACAGTAATCGCAGGGCATCACTACATATTATAAAACAAGTTTCCCCGCCGCGTCTGTTCGCGATAAACTCAAAAACTACTAAACGGATTTTCATGCGGTTTTTACCAATGGACAGAGTAATTAATGAGAAAGGTTTAAGTGAATAATTTGTTACGGTTTTGTTCTACCCTTGCAAAGCTGAGGCGGGTAGCTAGTATATAAAAAAGCAATAATTACGTTCCTCCCTTCCCGATCGATAGCACTAACTTTCCCAATTGAACTTTGTATCTAGCTAGAGATCACAGTATTTTTCCTTTACTTGATTTTCAGAACACATATCTGCCATCGGCTCCATCCGTCTGAACTGTGAGTTTCCAATTTTACGAGGTTCTTTGTGATCGCTCCGCGGAATTTAGTGCGCGACGCCAAAAGCATTTGCTTTTAGTGAAATGCATTTTACTAAGAACAATAAAAGTATGTAGGACGTCGTTTAGTGCGCCTTTATGGCTGCTGTAATGTCTTGGCGCATTTGTACTTATGTATACTTATGTATAAGCTACATTTGTGTTTCAAGTCAACGTTACATTGTCTGACGTTCTCGCGATAAAAGGTATATTAAAGATATATTGCGCTTATACATTGAATTGAAGGTACCTTCTTTTTGCGTGAAACACGTCTTTTATGATTTTATTCCTGGTTAAATTATGCCTAAGGCTTCGCCCGTGATGACTACAATTCTCGCGACATCATGATTCCAGTACCATTGAACAGAATTAGATGATAAAAAGATTAGGTATAAAATTGAACCACAAGCTAACATGCTGAAAATTGCATCAATAGTCTTTTCACTGACAAACTCGTGAAATTGTGGTTTTGTATTCCAACATTTGTCCGAGATTCTTTAAGTATCTTTAATTTAGTGAGATAGCTCCTTCACAGCTTTGTTAACACGGAATACATAACACATTTGGTTTCAAAATCACGCTCACTTCCTACGGCGCGTAAAAATACGCGGTGCGTCAATTACATAGACATATATTATGTATTTCCTTTTATATACTATCACTTCATTTTGTGTATTTCTTTAGAATTATGCACAACGGATCTTCACTTCCAAAGTAACACCTACAGGAGCCTAAAATAACAAACCTCAAGTCAATTATTCGTCCTATTCCTCAAATACAGAGGCTTATATCCAACAATGAAAGACTTCCTCTCACAATAACATTTCGTGCACCCTATTTATACAGGTTTAAAGACCAATATTGCTTGGCATGTAAAATTTTTGGCTAAATATGTATTTTTTTTTCAATTGTGCTAAGTGACGGCTCACGATAAGGTTCGAGAAGGCTTTCAGAACACGTGTCAGTATCTCAAATTGGCTCCATTATCAATTTACATGAAGTAACTGACACTCGTAATTAGGTTGTTTGGGATTTGGGTAATCGAATATGTTTATCGAACAAACGTAACGACTTCAGAGCTTAAGTGTATATAACAAAATACGGCTTACCTAAGAAGCAAGTTAAGCTCAGTTTCTTCCGTATATACATAGGCTCTATAGGCCCACGCTTATATCCATTGCAAGGGAAGGCAGAGGAGTAATACACAAACATTTTTAAGCTCTGGTTTTGTGTTTTACGTAATAGGTAAGCTTATACAGACATACATCAAATTAGTCTCCCAGTGACCTTAGCTGTGGCAAAGCAATTGAAATATCGGGCAAGTGAATATATAAGTAGTGTAAACTTGTAATAATTCAAATACATTGATTTCAACGTGTAACAGTTACGTCAACGTATTATGATAAATTAATAGAAAACCCAATAGCATTATGCCTGTTACGGGATTCGAACCCGAATTCGAAGGTCTTGGGTTCAAATCGCGTAGGTGGGCACTTTTTTTATTCACTAGCACCGCATTATCAAAGGTGTAATAGTTCCCTAGTTCAGTATGATATATTCAATATTCCTAACTTTAATCACTTATCACTCACTTTCCTTAACGTCAGTCTTTGCCGTCAGTATATAAATCTTCTTTAAATATATTTTTTGTTTAGAAACGGCTCGTGTTTAAGCCCATGGGTTTTATAAAGGCGACTAAGAGATTAACTAAGGGAAGGGCCGGAGGGCCGGAGGGCCAGCCACCGGTTGCTAAGCGTAGTGATTACAGTGCAGCCTCCTTGGAGACAACCTCGTCTGAAGTGGAACGTGAAGGGAACTTATAACTTAATGTGAAAGGCTAATGTATTATTTATGGAAAGATGTTGCTCAAATATCAACTTACTCCTTAGAAGATTAAGGTTAATTTTAGGTTGACAGGTTTGATGTATATTTTAGTTGTTATGAAAATGATATGGTTAAGTAAATAAGTTGTACACGTTTTACCATTATCTCTAAAAATGGCTGCTCATAGGATTTAGTAAGAAAAAGTTAAGTTAAGCCCAATTGATTGGCATTGGTCTTGTCATTAGGAAGTTGTGAATTCGAATTCGATCCACTGCACTACCGAGTTGGACCCATTCCTAGCACAAGCCTTCTAGCTTAGCTTGATATGTTAGCTTGAATACTACTACTTTATAATACAAATTGCTGGTAAACTTAAAAAAACACTTGCGTCTGTTTGCTGTTCACAGAAGTCTAGTCCCGCGTAAGGGTTGCACCCACAATACTCAATACTGTGATGTTATTATGGATTTTATAGAAAATAATTAATGATGCCTTGCTCGATCCGGGAATTAAACCTAAGAACCTACGGTTAACATCAAACATACGCACAGACTTATGGAATCGGAGTAACAATCATATACATACATTATTACGAAGTCGAAACAGTACATTGCAGATATGAAAATAATATTAATCGGCATAACGCAAAAACTATTAAATGCATTTCGAAGCGATTTTGACAGCTTAGTAGCTTGAATAAAATGTTCATTTGATTTCGATGAGTAACCAGCAAGATAATGCATGGTATTACCAGTAAATGAAATAACAGGCAAACTGTACTTTTCACAAACGCAACGCACTACCAAATGTTACTTTTAAATAAAAGTACCTACAAAATTCATGGTCACCCTTCCAGGAGTGATCTATAAATAGAGTCTGGATGTTTCGCTAAGTGGAAAATACTGTCTGGAGCCGTCACCATGGAGATTACATCCATAAATCAGATGCTGGAGTGAGTCGCACTCGTGCATACATCAGCGGTCCGGGGGAACGTGACGCGTGAACTAATGGAACAACACAGCTACGTTTTCCTGGCCTCACTCTTGTAACAAATGGTACGGTAATGCTTATATACATATGTAGTTTAAAGCCTATATTTCTGAAGGAGTAGGCAGAGGGGTATTATTTGTAGGCTTTAAGTAATAGCGGGCGATCTTATTATTATTGGGTGAGCTAAGGGACACACTTATCGATGCCGTGATTGCTTCACAGAAACCCTCCAGAATACGTTCCTGTACCTGGAATCGGAACCGAGACATATTGTACAGCTGGATTTTTACTTCAACGCCATATAGGCAGTAAGGCGTAATAGACGACAAATTTTACATTATTTCTTTATACAAAAGATACATCTCTTTAAAAAAACGACCAACACTCAATTACTATGAAGGAAGAAAAACACACAAACACAATAACTTCGTAGAAATAAATACTGCGCGCCATGCTTCTATAAGATACCAAAGTCATAATATTTGTGTCAAGACGGCGTTGAGCTTAGGCAGCACCGTCGGTTTGACAGCGTAAATGTCACGTTAAAGTCGTCTGTATAGAAATCACAGTCACGTGCAAATTGTATAGAATATGACAGACGGGGTCTCTAGTTGTAAACTAGCGTGTTTCGTGCTCTACCGTGCTATTCTATTAATTAATCTCAACTCGACGGTCCTCCCCAATAACCACATTAACTATTATGACTGCTATTGACATGGTTACTGTAAAAATACACACGAATAATAACAGCCGTCTTGAATGGGACTTTGATAGTGAGATTGAACAGAATGTAAAACTGCTGTAGTAAAAAGTATGGGATGAATCAGAGACCCTATACTAACATAAGCTTATAAGAATTCATGTAACTATCATTTTTGTATGGGTCTACGTTGCCTGAATAAACAAAAAAGTTATTATTATTCTTGGATGGTATAAGAGACATATTAATGCTGAGTTCATCATTGGCCACAACATCTTTTGTAAATGTCTGTTGCAGCGCATGTGGGTTTACAGGTTTCTGTTTCGCCGTTGATGGCTATGTAGCCCTATTGCATGTGCGACATTTATCGCCTCGATAAACTATTGTCGTGCGAAAACACCTATTTTATCTTGCGAAGACATAAAAACTATCAGAAAGATGTTGATTCGCGTTTTATCATTTATTTGTGCGAACGTTTGAATAATGTAACAGTGATAGATCGATCTGAGATAACTGATACGCTTATCTTTATCTCTTTGATGTCTTTTTGTGACACCTCTCTTTTACTATTCACCTCGAAGGCGCAGCGGCAATGCGACTGTTGTGCATAGGGTCTCGTGTTTGAAAACCTGGACGGGCAAAGTGTTATTGGAATTTTCTGTCATTAATGTCTCAGTGGAACCACGGAGTCTAGAATTGTGCTCGATAGTCGGCACTAAGGTCGCACAGTACTTCTCTTGTGTAGTTTGAGTCATTGCTGGAGGGTGTGATACACTTGTGAATTGTGACTAGCTCTTCGGGATACAGGCGAGAGTTTATCTATGAATTAAAATATATGTTAAATTTATTCAGCTCTTAATCGAGACTTCGTAAGTGTTAATCAAAAATCCTAAATGGCAAAAGTATTTTGTTAAGTAGGTGGGATCGATAGCGTAGTGGTTAGTGTAACTGACTGCCCCGCCTGCGGTCGCGGGTTCGATTTCCGCACAAGTCAAACAATTTGTGTGCATGAACATGGATGTTTGTCTTGGTCTGGGTGTTTCTATGTATAACATGTAGGTATTTACAAAAAAAATGTGTATATGTATGTTTATCCATTGTCTAGTACCCATAGTACAAGCTCTGCTTAGTTTAGGCTAGATGGTGTTGTGTGTATGTGATAGAATATTATTATATTATTATTATAATTAGCTAACTTTTTTCCTAAGACTGTGACTTTCAAACGCCTGAAGCGATTTATGTATGTATGTATGTATGTATGCATATCAACGTCCATCTTACCCCTCTCTGTCGCAAATATACTATCATAGTATTTAGTTATTTTACATGACATCTTAAATTTAAGTATCATACATTGTCCACACTATCAAAAGCAATAAGAGTTTCATAGAAGATGTCTGATGGTAACGAAGACACCATTGAATCAATTTCAAGCTGACAAAACATCGTAGTTGTACTAGCTACTATTAAGAATAGTTTTGCAAGGTGCCCTTAGTGCTGCAGTCCTGTCATCTGAATGCAGATCCATCTAATGAATGCGGTCGATTTCCTCCGCTCCGCAGAATTAATCTCATCGTTGAATACCTTCTTTTTTCTTTTACTTGGTCTCGTTTTAAAACGGATCGGAGATTCTAAAGAAAATGTTTGAAGTTGCTTGATTAGTTCTTTGGTAGATCAGTTTTTGAAAGAAAAGAAAATTGATTCCGTAATCCTAACTAACATTATAAATGCGAATGTGAGTTTGTTTTTTACGCGATCACGCTTTAACTACTCGACTGATCTTCATGAAATTTTGCATACACGTTGTCAGGGTCGAAACGAATCGGGTAACTTTTATCCAGAAAAAGATGGTCTGCTCCCGAGCAAAATTACGGGCAAAAGCTAGTGTTATATAAATAGAAGGCTGTTATACACAGCCGTGACGTTTATGTGTTGCAGTTTACCAGAAATAATTTCAGATCTAAGCTAACTAAGTAGTAAACAGCAATAGGATCCTACCTTTATTACATTTGATTTAAATTATGGCAAAATCTATAATATCTTTATTTGCAGAAAAATATGATTGTAGGTTTTACAAATGTAGTATAGGTACATAAAGTTTTAAAGTATTAAATACTAATTACAATAAAAATGGCTGTTACATATCTTTGCCTTCGAGGCAATATATACTTTTTATTTTAAATAAAATTTTCTTTTAAGTGGCGTCTCTGGCACTATGAATAATTTCAGTGTCGCGGGGAACTTGACAAACATTCAAACAACGGATACAAAGTATATCCAGATTTGGAACAACCATTTGTGGATTACATAAAGTTTTGTCCCGTGTGGGATTCGAACCCACAACACTCGGCGCATTGGTAGTAGCGAGGCAACCACCTAAAACACTAAGCCATCCGTGTAGACAATCCGGGGATACAATGTATATAATTAATAGATCAGTTTTATTTGATAACGGGTCGAGCCATCAAAATCTTGTTGGGTTTTTCTTTTATGAAATCTTAATACAAGCCCGGAGTTAGATGGGAAGTTGGCAGTGTTAGACACCCCCGAGCCATGGAAAGCACGTAAAGCCGTTGGTCCTCCGCCTGATCTCTCTCCGGTCGTATCGGATTATCCGTCCCATCGGATCATGAGGGTTAGGGAACAGAGAGTGCACTTGTGTTTGCGCACACACTTGTGCACTATAATATCTCCTGCGCAGAAGGCCAGTCTCCGTTAAGACTGGCAAATTCGGTCTAGAGGACATTATTATTTATTTGATATTTAGTAGTCTCACGCTCAGGCTATAATAATTTCGGCGAATATAAACTAGTACAAATTTTCGCATAGAATTTAATCTAGAGCCCATCTCAGATGGTTACAAAGGACTCCTTATCTTCTCAAAGCGTTTACCCTTAATAAAGTTGTTCTTAAAACATTTCCAGAGGTATAACGTGTCTATCGTGACCTTTGAGATAGGCATCCTAAACTTTCCAATAGCGTGGGATATTGAGAACTACATATTTTCTCCTTAGAATTGTTAGAAGGGTTTTCTACCTTTATTCGTTCCTATACGTAATGTGGTAGATGACAAACTCTTAAAATCAATCTACTTTGCACTTGCTCAATCAATACTGACATACTGTATTACGTCCTGGGGTGGTGCTCCTAAAACTACTTTAATAGATCTGGAGAGGACACAGAGGGCCATCCTCAAAGTCTCTTACAATCGACCATTCTTATATCCAACAGAACAGCTATACAAGGAATGCAATGTCTTAACAGTCCGTAAATTATTTATATTAAACACGGTTCTGAGACAACATAATTTACTAACCTATGACCCTTTGATATCTCAGGGAAAGAGGCGCTATAATCCAGTGGATAGGTCAAAAGTTTATCTGAAAACAAAATTTTCAAAACGATTTTTCTGTCATTTAGGTGGATTTCTATACAACAAGTGTAATAAAGCATTAAATATATTTAAACTCACAAAATACAAATGTAAGAAGACATTTACTGCTTGGCTCCAACAATTCAATTATGAAGAAACTGAAAAAATTCTTACCAGTCAGACTTAGAATAAACACAAACACACTCACACACACACACACACACACACACACACACACACACACGTACGCACACGCTCAAAGATACGCACATGCAGATGTTTTGTATTGCCTTTTATTTTATTTTTGGTTTGTAATAAATATCTTACCGTAAACTAATGTAAGCTGTACATAATAAGATGCTAAGCCTAAGGGGTGGAGACCTGGTAGCCTGAAATACAGGCCTTGAGTCTAGTTTAGGTACCAGTCTCCCCACAATATCTAATTGAAATAATTATGTAACCTACCAAATGTAAATAATGTTTATATTGTGGTGAGAAAATAAATAAATTATTATTATTATTATTATAGGACTTCTATTTTCAACAAACGTTTGTATTTTGTTAGATAGGATGTATTGGCTTACTCTGGGTTCAACTCTTGGCCTAGAAAAGTGTTGAGAGATTTATCTGAAAGAAAATTCTTAGTAGCAGAACGGAGACTAAGAATGTATCTAATAGATGGCATTTGATTCGTCTTGTATTACGTGGTACGTATAATATTTCTGACGAAGTGTGGGTATAATATTCCTCTGGCAGTCCCTTCGGGAGTTCCAGGCATGATGGTATGTATGTATGACTCCTCAAATTCAATGTCAATTGTGTCATACAGGACTGACCTACTCCATAAGAGATCATGTACTGAAAAGTTTAGAATAATATACATGTAATAACTACATACACATAAAATGACTGCACATTAAAATGATCGCCTTACCACTGCTACTGCACAAGCATTGTGGGTTCGATCCCCATACGAGGCAAAAATTTGTGTGATCTACAAATATGTTATATGTTCCGAGGCTGGGTGCTCTTTGTGTCCATTGTTTGAATGTTTGTAAAGTCACCCGCGACACAGGAATTGATCCTAGTGCAGAAGCAGTGTTTTAAAATAAAGAAGAAAATATAACTCCATAGTCATGTCTTGTGAAATGGCCGTTATTTCCAAAACAATTGACCAACTGATACAAATCTATTCTATTTTTATGTTCCCGCCCATGCTCCATCAATATGAGTCGCAGTTCTTTATGTTTCAATAAAGACGACCGCCGATAAAAATAGAAATACGACAATATTATCGATGTTACGAGAAAGGCGACATTATTGTCGCTCGCAAAAATACACGAGGTGGAAACCGTTTGTATGATTGCAGCGGAATTTAATCTTTACTATTACATATAAAACTTGAAAGAAGTTATGTCTGTACATTTTAAACGTTCTAGAAAATCATTAAAGGTTTCTGCATCTGTAACTAAGTTTTTGTCTTTTTGTTTGAACTTCTCGTAATGACCATTTAAACGATTTTGAAGTATTTTGCACAATTCTGTAGTTTGGGCATTCCGTGACTTAATATATTGGCTATATGTATGTATTCATATATCATATATATTCATATCATTTAATTTCGTAGGACCGAAGTTCATTGAGCTGTTCTGAGATTGGGTGCTTATTTTATTCGCTGAATCAATGTTTGTAAAATACGTCACATGTTAATCCAAAGTTTTAATCTCTCAACCAACGTTAGGACGCCGGCATCCAAGCTTAACCTGACTATTTAAAACGAAAATTTTGTTATGATAGTCTTCCTTTGCTTGAATAGCTTTTTTCGTATTTTTGATAATTGGATTGGTTGAGACATTAAAAGGAAAACTTAACTTTGAATTGTTCTAATAGTTATATATTAATAAAAAAAGATGAGCTTAAACTTCAACTCACTATTAAATTCAATACAAAAAAGCCAAATTCCAATTTTAATAAATAAATCTATTTCTTTGTATGATCATCGTCAGTTTATTTTAATTTTTATAAGATTCTACACGACACGGCGCTAACGGGCGACGACTCATGTTTCATCCTGTTTTAAGGAGAATACACAAAACTTTCCTTCTCTGGTTTTTATTAAACAAATAAAAGCATCTAATATTCAACCTGTCGTGAACCTTTAAAAACTAAGTAGAAAATAAAACGGCTGGTAAAGTCATCATGACTTTCATCGTTTTGTCTGCAGCTTCACCTACTAAGGAACAATATTTTTCTGGATGAAAGGTATTCTTTGTCCTTTTCTGTACCCTAACAACGTGTATACGATATATCATGATGATCGGTCGAGTAGGTAAGGCGTGAAACCGTAAGAACAAACAAACGTTTGCATTTGTAATATTAGTTAGGATAGATAAGACAGCTTTACTATTACAAATGTTGCTGTATTTTAGTGGGTATTCTGACACAGAGTTTATTCATTGAATGAGAGTTCGGCGACACTTCGACCCAGTGGGATCTTTTGTGTCGACTTCCCCAATAACGACTGCCATAGATGTTCATGGCAGCCGGAACCGATGGCTTAACGTGCTCTCCAAGGCACGGAGCAGGCGATAATTGTCAATCAATACGCACATAATTTCGAAAATTATATAACTTCCCTCTGTATTGCAGTTTGTTGGTCTCCCCACTGAGCTATCGCTGCTATTTGATGAATTGAATGAGACTTCTTTCAACAAAATATATAAGGAACAAACATTTATTCAGTGCCAAATCAATCTTAATCAATACCAAATTATATATTTGTAACAATTACAATAGCTATTTTAATTCTATAACATCGATTTTATAACTTACCAGCGGCCTTCCTCACAATTATCACGAAGGAGATTCGTCAGGAGTATTTCTATTTTTGGACGCTTTAGGAGGTTAAGATGGAGGTCGGAATGAAGATGGATTGACGCGGAACAACTTATACCTATTAACTGGTATACTTGAACGAAGGTTTTTGCCATGAAATCACGAAATTCAGCGAATACGTTTATTCTGAATGCTGTCCATGTCTTTTATGTAGTTGTCACTGTCACTTCGCGTAGGTGTAACAATGACATAGCTACTAAAGATCAGTAATATCCAGGTACTAAAATTAGGGCAGATTTCTTAAAATATTAATTTATTTAGTTGTCTACTTAAACAACTAACTAAATTAATACTTTATAAATACTAGATTTTCCCGCTTGTGTAAAGTTGTTAGCAAGAGTACTTTTTTGGATGAAAGGTATCATATGTCCTTTTCTGTTCCCCTGACAACGTGTATGCGAAATTTCATGATGATCGGTCGAGTATTTAAGGCGTGAAAGCGTAACAAACAAACAAACTCACATTTGCATCTATAATATTAGTTAGGATTAGGATTACCAAAAAAGAAACTTGAACTTCCAAGGTTGTTTTTTGTAATATATATATATTACCTCTCTCAAGATTTTATCGTGTAAATTTAATGAAGGGGTTACTTCAAACTGTTTCATAGATTATGTCAATAACACGACAACATTTGTTTTTTATAAATGCTGTTTTAACATTCAATCAATGTGCCCGGTAAACGATTAAAGACTCGATCATTACACTGTAAGAGCTAAATATAGCTACAACAATATGAGCACAATATACAATATACCTTCAACGGATTTACTGGCATGATGTGTAAATGAACAACACGTACAAATATACGTTTAACAAACCTTCAACACAGACATTCATCACAGGTTTCTTCTTTTAATACATTTTCTAACCAAATTCAACATTCGCCTTAATACAGTTTCCGACACGAGGAGTCGATCGATTATACAGGGTGATATGGGGAGAGGGCCCCCAAGACCCCTGCCGTAGGTAGGGTGGGGGGTTGCGAGGGTATATTATTATATCTGGTGCTTTACAGACGTCCACCGAACGATAAAATGTTACAGACTAAGTCGCAAATAGGTGGTCGTAGTGTGACCACGAGTTGGAACAGTTTTAATTTATTCTGTCTCGTTAGTTTGTTTGTTTTGAGTTTATTATTAAATGTGTACAGTTATGCCGTAGTTGGATAGTTCAGTATGTTTTCTGAGGATATTTAGTTTTAGTTTTATTGTTCCTCTGGGATGAGTTTACGCTTATGTTTGTGTACGATCGGAGCTAATCCCGGCTGGGAAATGTGTTATTAGTTTTTTCTAACATTAAATTCTTAGTAGCTGAATACTTTGTAAATATGCGAAATAAATAAGTGACTTTAGATTGTTTATATCACTATTAAAGCTTGCCTTGTCGTAGTGGTACCGAATGTGACTACTGTGTCAAGGTCTTGCGTTAAATTTTCAGATTGGCAGAATTGTTATTGAGTGCTCCTGAAAAGAAAATGTCAGTAACAGTACGGAGTATAGCATTTGGCCTAGTACGGACTGTAATAAGCTTGCCTAATATGACGTACAATCAGGCTCTATACTGTCGAATATGAGTGTAATTCACACACTCCCCACAATATCTAATTGAAATAATTATGTAACCTACCAAATGTGAATAATGTTTATATTGTGGTGAGAAAATAAATAAATTATTATTATTATTATTATTCACAATTAAATCCCGTTGAGAAATATAGTCGTGTGACTATGTATAAAAGTTTACGGGTACTGTGGGTTGGTAATTGGTTTTCATAATCTACTTATATACGCTTAAAACAACCAGCAGAAATGAACCAGCAGCCACGTTTTGTAAAAAGACAATTGAAGATCCGGCTTATAGTATTGCGCCTACTTAAAATACTTTGGTAGAGTTTTATGTCTAGGAAGATAACACCAGGTGTTTTGACTGTTATATTCCGAGACATGGCGTCACTGCCGCAAAAATTTCTTATTCAATTCTTAGAAATCAGTGTGATGTATAGATAAGTTTTTATTCCGAGAATAGTTGTTCTGTATTTACATAATGTGTTGTCTAACGTTTAAACGAATGTTATATTTTAAAATTAAATGTTATTATTTTAGAACACCATTATGTTATACTGTACTACTATTTAAATTATTAAAACTACTAGCATTTGCCCGCGGTTTTGCTCGCGAAAAAGAAGGTTAGATAAGGTCAGGTTAATTTAGTAATAGCACTCTTAAAAATAAAATACCCTAGGTTACTCGGTGATAATATAGTTTTCAAATGGTATTTTTATTAAATCGGTTGAATAGTTTTCGAGCTAAATCTTTAGAAACAAACAAATAACTCTAACCTTTCCTCTTTATAATATAAGTATAAATTTGATTTAAGTTTACACTTTAATTGAGTCTCATATTCATGCATGCAACAGTAGGTCACCCTATTACACCGAGCACTGAGACCTTAAGAACGCGGTAAATACGTGAAACTTTTTCCAATTCACGTCTACAGAAGCGTAAAAATGAATGACGGGAGCCTTCAAATGGATTATTGTAGTGAGTCAGATGTCCGTCAATTTATTTTATAGAACCACAGAAAAAGAAATGAAAAGAAAATGAAAATATCGACGATTTGTATGAAACATTTTCCAATTCAACTTACCAATCCTTACTAATATTATAAATGCGAATGTGGGTTGGTTTGTTTGTTACGCTTATACGTCTTAACTATTCGACTGATATAAAATGGAATAATCATGAAACTCGGCATACACTATGTCAGGGGTACAAAAATGGACATAGAGTACCTATGACCCACAAAAAGCAACGAGTAAGTACCTTTCAGCAGAAAAAAAAGTACTGTTCTCAAACGAGCGCAGCCGCGGACAAATGCTAGTCCTATTAATATGAATATCCACGTTTGTGAAGATGTTTGTTACGCACTTACGCATAAACCATTGAACGAATTTGGATAAAACTTGGCATACCATGTTATAGACCAGAGGTATCCAGACATTTTTCTCATAGACCAACCATTTCAAAATTTAGCTGGTTTCGGTGGACCCCTGCAGCTAGAAATTTAATCCACCGAGTAAAATAGGTATATCCGGACCAAAAAGTTAAAATAAAAATAAACTGTTCAAATCTGTATGGGTTGACCTTTTTTTTTATAAATTCTCGCATCGGGTGGTATTCCTTAAAATATCTGTCTATCAACGTTTAAACAAGTTAAACAGTTCTTCAAATATTATCTGCCTACATTGACAGGTGAAGTTAAGTCAACATTTTAGTTCTTCACTATCGAAAGCAAATAAATTTTTGTGGACCCCCTCTTACATTACATTGACGACCCCCATTTTTGTAACGCCAAAATAGACCCCCGTCGAGTCTCCCGTGGACCCCTGGGGGTCCACCTGCACCACTTTGGGAACTACTGTTATAGACCATCTGTTGAAAACGAGTCACAGCTGGTTTAGAGCCCGTTCAGGCATAAACGATATTCACGCGGTTCCTGAATCGCACGGCTCTTGCGCCAATCTTATTTACATAGGCAACAATTCAATTCAATTCAATTCAATTTAATTCATTTATTTGCATAATATGGGTTTAACAATAGGTATTACAACATTAATAGTATCGCCATATTCAGCCGTTCAGCATGCAAAAATTTGCTACATTAAAATTTTATCACAATATCAATAATAAATAAATATACAAGTTACAAAAAATAAAAATAAAAACTATTCAGTCAATCTTAATTGTCAAGAGGTAATAAATTTATGTCAAAACTAAATTAAATTAAATTAAATCGTTCAAAAATTCAAACAACGAGAAATAAGTTTTTGTTACAAGAATTACATTAATATTATTTTCATTTTTTAAAGCTAGTGGTATCTTATTGTATAATTTAGGTCCCATACATAACACACTCTTATGCAAAAGAGCAGTTTTTGAAGGTCTAATACATAATTTATCGGCATTCCGTATTCTTTTCCGTTGATCAAACAAATAAAATTCATTTTAATAAATAAAACAGTCTCAAATATATATATGAACGGTAGAGTTAAAATTTTTAAAGTTTTAAAATGAGGTAGGCAGGTGTCTACTTGCTCTAAGCAACAAATAGCTCTCACGCATCGTTTTTGCGCTCTGAATGTACAGTCTACATCAGTTGAGTTACCCCAAAACATCATACCATATCGAAGGTTGGACGATACATATCCATGTTATGCCGTCAATGCTGTTGAGATATCGACGACTTTTCTGAAATTACGCAAAGCAAAAGAGTAACTGTTTAACTTATTACTTAAAAAGTCTATGTGTTGTTTCCATGTCATTTTGTTGTCTATGTATGAACCTAAAAATTTTGTCGATTCTACCTCTTCTATATTATCACATTTATAAGTCAGTTTGAAATTAATGTCATGTAGCGTTGGTCTTTGTTTGAAATTTATAGCTTTGGTTTTTGTAATATTAATTTTAAGATTGTTATTAATAAGCCAATTAATCGTATTATCCAATGTCAAATTGATGTTATTAATTAAATCATTATTACAGTATTTGTGAAATAAAATAGTACTGTCATCGGCAAACAAAATCATTGGATTATTAGTTACAGTTGGTATATCGTTTATATACGTCAAAAATAGTAACGGACCCAGTACGCTGCCGTGTGGCACGCCACATTGCTCTTTTTTTAAGTTTGATGAATGCACCTTGACAGTTTTTCATTTTTGACAGATTTTAGATACATCTGTTCTTTGCTGTCGGTTAGCCAGATATGATGTTATTAAATTATGGACATTCCCTCTGATGCCATAAGCATATAATTTATTTAAAAGTATATTGTGTCTAACATGGTTGAAGGCTTTAGTCATATTCATAAATAATGCAACAGTAGGAGAACGCTTATCCATATTACATAAGACGTTTTCACAAAATTGATAAATAAATAAATTGACTTATTTTTTCTAAATCCCATTTGCTCTTGTGCAAAAAGATTATTATATTCAAAGTAATTGTATAAGCTACTGTAAATGACTTTCTCAAAAATCTTAGCAAATACAGACAGTAAAGCAATATGTCTATAATTGTTTATATTATCTTTGCTGCCTTTCTCATGCAAAGGTTTAATTATCGATATTTTAAGCCTATCTGGGAAAGTACCGGTTTCTATTGATTTATTTATTATATGTGATAGTACAGGAGCTATCACATGACCAGACCTTTTTATAATATTAGTATTGACTCCATCATACCCTACACTTTTCGTGCTTTTAAGTGATGTGATAATTTTATAAATATTTTCAATGGACGTCGGTAGCATGAACAGCGATTTACAGGTATATGGAGGACACTTATTGTCGATTCTATTACTTTTTGATGTAATAATGTGATGGCCAATAAAAAAAATATTAAATATAGTAGCTATTTCTCTCGGATCCCTTATCATTTTATTGTCGTATATAATATTACTTAATTGTTCTAAAGGTAGGTTATATTTGCTCTTATTTATTATTTGCCACTTTGTTCTAGTTTTATTATTTGATGTTTTTATGGCGAAGAATTTTGAGCTTTTTGGGTTAATTTTATAATAGATTTTACTTTCTTAGCATATTGTTGGTATATTAATTTATTTTCCGATGTTCGTTTTTTCCTATAGTACCAAAGCAGAATTCTCTTACGCCTACTACATATTTTAATTCCTTTAGAAATCCAGCTAGGTCGTTTCCTTTTTGAGTATTTAATTTTTATTGATGGAAAACATAAATTATAAAATAGTACCTATATAAATGTCATGAAATTTATTAAAGCTATCGTTTATATTATTACAGTCGTAAATATTGTTAAAAGTTTATTGGCTAAGGTAATTATTGAATTTTAATATGTTTTCCTCTGAATAGTCGCGTTTGTACTCATACCAGTAGTCGACACTATACACTCTCTCAACGGGAAATTGCAGAATTTGAGCAGTGTGGTCAGAAATGCCTAGCTACACCACCAACCCTGTGCAGCCTTGAATATTATGCAAGATGTTATCGATACAGGTATTGCTAGCTAATCGAGTAGGCTGATGTATTGCAATGTTAATATTGTTACTTAAGCATATTTCTTTTAATTCAGATGACTGTTTAGTTGTTTTTAACAAATCTATGTTAAGATCAGCACATATAATTAACTTCTTATTTTTGGAATATGATATAATTTTATTTAAGCAATCAAAAAATATATTAAATGTAGTAGATTTAGGCACTCTGTACATACAAACAATGATTGTTTTATACTGAGGTAACTCAACCGCACAGCACTCCACAACATGACTTAATGATAAATTTTGAATGCAAGTGAATTTCTTCCACTGATGTCCATTCTTAATTAAAATACAAGAACCACCTCTCTTACTGTCATTTCTAGAAAAACTTGCAGCCAAAGTATAATTTGGAATTGATACGTATCGTTCATAGCCAGATAGAACAAAATGTTCTGTTATGCATAGGATATCTATTTCTAATTTATTTGTTAATAGTTCATCTAAGGAAATCGTAAGTATATCAGATTTATTAAGTAACCCTGCAATATTCTGATGCAAAACATTAAGACACTTATTCAAGAAAAAAGTTGTTGTTATGTTCCTCACATTGAGTATTATCACTTAGAACTACATCTTTGTTTTCATCTAATTGTAATAAAATATTCTTCATAAATACATTTATATCACAGAAAATATAGTACATATCATGGTTATTAGCTTTTCCCGAGTGTATATTAAACATCTTATAATCATATGAAAGGTTCCTGTTTGAATCGAGATAGTATGCATGTTCGTGCGCTAAAATATCTAAATAAAGTAAATTATAAAAATTTTGAACTCTCCAATTAAATACATTAAAAAAATTGCCAATTTTGAATGTTGGTGTACATATAATAATATTAGTATTTTTAATATGCCTCAAAATGTCTCTTAAATAAGATAATATATTAAAATAGTCATTGGTTGTCTTAAAATCTTCTTCTCCCATGAGGATAATACAAAAATCATTCAATGTAAAATGTTTTAATTTAGCGTCTATGCCACGCAACATTTGTTCTGTATTGGTATTCGGCATTAAGTAATGACATATATTATGCCCATCTCCTAATGTATTTTCAGCTATTTGTAATATATTGTTCTATTTGTTGCTGCTCAGTACGCATATATTTCTGTTTAATTTTTTTAATGTTGATGTTTCAGAAGGTTGTTTTAAAGGCTTTATTACCTTTTTACTTGTTTTTTAGCTTACAGAATTTTCCTGTAATAAAGGATCTTCTCTGTCACATCTTTTTTAAAGTCAAGCGTTTCTCTGCATTGCTTTTTCTTTCTTTTTCTTCGGATTGAATTCGTACGTTCTATTTGTGGGGTACCAGAGCATATTGATTTTAGGTATGTTATCTTTTTTTCTTGTTCCTGTGCGACTTTATTTAACGAGCTATTCTCTAATAACAGTTCATCTATTTGTTCGTGAGCACTATCGAGTTGGCTAGTTAGACTTTTTATTTGCTCTCTAAGGTTCTTTATGCAGTTGTCGTGTTCATATTTGGTATTATTTTCCGGTAAACTTTCGGCTATAGACGACGAATCTGATACAAATGAACTTGTGTTCGAATTCTCGTAGGATACTGACAACTTTTTCTTAGCCTTATTTTTATTTCGGTGCATTGTTACATTACTTAAATTCATGTTTTAATACAATTTGAGGAATAATCATTCACAAAAAGAGCTTTGTAACTCAGATTCGGTACCCACAACCACACTGGTAGCAGCTACGTAGCTTATCCACTCAGCTACGAATTCGCTAGTTACTGATGGTGAAAATGTTGATCTTAATTGGCACATTGATTATTAGTACACCTGATACTGTTTTATCGATCTTTATTGTTTATTCAGTGGTACCAAGCCTAAAATACAGATGGCGGTGTATTCAAATATGAAATTAGGTCATAACTTCATAAGTTTAAATAAATATTTTTCTCAACCGATCATGTCTTCTAATTCATGTAAATGTTAGATTTAATACAATTTCACTTCATATAAATGTTATCCAGTAATAATTGACACACTGTAACGCTGTTTTGGTCCGGTATATTCACTAATCACTGGCAAATTGGATGACAGTAATTACTTTAACGGTAAATGCACTTGTATACTGTTGTTATTTTAATTTATATTGATTATTTATACGGAGCTATTTGTTTACATGACGTCAAATGTCAAAATAATCTTTACAATCATTCAGACAACAGCGTGGTGTACCTACTACTGATATTCGTTCACTGTACGTAACCTACCAATCGCTTATTAAACTAAAAGGATTTATTCAAGCAATGACGCTTGAATAAATCTTTTCTCCTAATGTAAGAACTATGCTGATGTCTATAATTTAATAATTTTCTATCACATATATACAACATCATCTAGCCCAAACTAAGCAGAGCTTGTACTATTATATAGGTACTAGACAATGGATAAACATACATATATACTTTTTTATTTGTAAATACCTATATATTATACATAGAAACACCCAGACCAAGCCAAACATCCATGTCCATGCACACAAATGTTTGACTTGTGCGGGAATTGAACCCGCGATCTCAGGCGTGGCAGTCGGTTACACTAACCAATACGTCATCGAGGCTGCTAAATTGAAACATAGCTTTAAGTTTACCATCTATTATACTGTTATTCTTTATCTATTATAATTTTTTTTTCGCTGCACGAATTGCAGTCCGTTTGAATATTTGCAAAGTCCACCGCGACGCAGGAATTATTCCGAACGCGGGAGTTGACTTTCTCAAATAAAAAAACACCGCCCGGTTTGCAATCGCGCGATGCCCGTAGTTCTGAACGACGCTTAATAAACAATAATTAATAGAGAGAAATCTGTTTCGTTCAATAAAGAGACGTAAATGGAGTATCTATTGTTACCATAACAACGCGATAGCTCTTATATTATGAGAGCGAACAAGTGCGGCGTGGGCTGCGAGTTCTATATATAGTTATTGAAGTACAATCTCATTGGGACCAGAATCCATGGTTGATAATAATTGTTTATTAGTACATAGACACAATAAAGGCACATGAATACAGCATGATCAAGACCAAAAAGTTGGTGACTAATTATCTAACACCTGAACTTATACCTGATACCATGATTCATGGGTGATTGTTACAATCTTTACACAAAAATAAACTCCCGTATAAGAAATTAATTGGAAAGAGCTGGAGGAGGCCTTTGCCGTAAGGCATACCGAGACAAGGGACATTCTTATATAATATACGTGTAGATTTTACTTTTTATTTACTTTTTATATCTACTTTTATTTTAATCTTTTACTTTTCAACATTCAAACTTTTATACAGGATGTCCCAGAAGATGTGAATCAAATTGTAACGGGAGATTCCTTAAGTAAGGACCTTTCAAATGAGCTAATTGCTGTACTATAGGTTATTCTACAAATATAGAAACAAAGAAGAGAAGAGATAACCAGAACCTACATAAATATCTGGAAGATATGGAAAATTATGATAATGCACTGTTTTAGTGGTAGAGCGCGACATTGTCAACTATTTGATGACGAACGATAGGCCTCTCGAGGACGTACTGCCTTCTTACAGAAAATCGACGTAAGGTAGTAGGTAAGGTAACACTGTAACTGCGTTTCGCGCGGTAAATGTAATACAGGATCGGCCACCTCTCTGAGTGCTTTGTTTTCGCTCCATATTTAATTCCTTTTTCCGAGACAACGCCTCAGTGGCGTGTCTGTTTTAAAATAAGGCGAATCAGATGGCTTGTGTAAAATAAATGTTTTAAACGTGAAATCCATCTCATCCTTAAATGAATATGTCCGCGGCTTGCTCGCGCTTATCTAGATTATGTCAATAAATTCCTATACCCCGCGAACAGTACTTTGGTCTAGATAAAAAATACCCTATGTCCATTTCTATACGCCTGACAACGTGTATGCGAAATTTCATGACGACGATTAAGTAGTCAAAGCGTGAAAGTGTAATAAATAAAGAAACTCACGTTCGCATTTGTATTATTAGCTATGAAGTAACGATTTTACTTCTATCTTGTAGATGTAGGCATGCCAGTGTTAGATATTAAAACTTGTTTTGATATAGCAAGCGGTGCTTTCAGACTTATATGAAGACACGTAACACGAGTATCTACTCGTATAGCCCATAGGCACTTTTTTATTGCTCCTAATGACTGACGGGTGAGTGGTCCACCTGTGTGTTAACCGTCACTCATGAACTTCGACAATGTTAAGGATGTGCACTGCTAATACCTAAATGATTAAACCGCTAAACTATTGTAAAAATAATACACTCATGAAACTTAATTTTTGTTCTTTGTCAAAGAGAGTTCATATGCCAGTTTAAATGCCTTTAAATTAGAATCAAATAATAAATGTTAGTTAAAATTGTATCTCAGTGTGGACACATCTTATTTAAAAATATTGTATAGATTTCTATGAAAGAACATAAGTGGTTGAGTTTGCACCGTCATGTAACGATGTTATCTTATTGTAGAAGCCGTCTCTGTTCGAGAGGTATTGTTCGCCAACTTTGAGCGTTTGTTTGTAGAATAATAGAGAGGGAATTGAGTGGTATAGCAGAGAGAAAGGGAGGGATGCCTCTCTTTGAGGCGCTTTTGTTGGATACTGATGGTTGTGTTGTCTTCAAACAATAAATAGCAAAATTATGGATGATGTTTAGAAGAAAGTTTAGCTTAATTATTGAGTGTAGACGGATAATTAAGTCTGCAACCGTGTTTGCTTGTTGTATTGATTATAACTTGGTGTATAATGTGTGTGAAGGGGCAACGACGTTTCTTTCGGCAGCTATATATTTAATCTCACGATGTAGGGAACGACATATTGTAGTTTATTGCGCATGGAAAATGGGCCCGGAGTCGATTGATAGTTAAATCCAATAACAAGACAAGACTAGTCTAGTCAGTCTTAGAGTGAGTCTCCTGTCGTGGAAAAGTAATAAACAGATAGAATTACTTTCTAAAATTAGTAAGCATAATAAAAGTTACTTTGTTTATGTAATGGTGGTAAAACGTACACTATGTTTAGGTCTTTTCTACTAGCTCAATACTAGTTTCTGCCCGCGTAGACATTGGCTCCCATATGGCTATACTGATATAAAACAAATCCGATATATTAATCTAACACATAGTCTATCAGTGTGCTAACTATCGTCTCGTAATTCAGTAACAAACGCTGCACAATTTCATAAACCTTCCCAATTATAATATTAATAAGGCTAGTACCTATAAATAAATGTAAACCGAACAAAATGAATATCCCCGGCGGTGTAATAGCCATATTGTTCGATAATACAGCTTGTTTCGGTCTATTATGTTCCTGTCAGCGACAGAGTCTTGCCTCGGCCCACTGAACAACAATATAAGTCACATTTCGGCTACAGATACAACGAGAATATCCCCGACTTCATTATAAACCAGTTTAACATCGTTTTATATTATAATTTACTAATTGACCTGAGCAGGGATAGCTCAGTGGGGAGACCAACAGACTGCAATGCAGAGGGTCTCGGGTTCGAACCCACGTCGCGTACCTCTGACTTTCGGAAGTTATATGACGTTTCGAAATTATGTGCGTATTGATTGACAATTATCGCCTGCTCCGTGCCTCGGAGAGCACGTTAAGCCGTCGGTCACGGCTGCCATGAACATCTATGGCAGTCGTTATTGAGGAAGTCGACACAAAAGATCCCACTGGGTCGAAGTTTCCCCGGCCTGTACTGACTGGCTCCCACACAAGATAAGATAAGATACTAATTGACCTGACAAACGTTGTTATGCCATATAAATTATTTCTTAGCGGTATAATATATACTTTACGACCTATTCTCATACCTACAAAATATACATAAAGAATTCATAAATATCGTATATATAAAATCGCGGGTTCGATTCTTATGATGGGCAGTGACATTACATTTTTCTGCTAGTCATTCTTAGTCACGGCGCTGAGTTTAGTAATAAGCCAAATAGGCTTTCTCCATATAACACGTTACCTAAAGCCATAGCTGACGATATGTGGATGTAACGTCTATGCCTATCCTTTAGAGATAAAGGCGTGTGTATGTACATATACCATGGGAATACCAACGCAGTCTAAAAATATAATAAAATCCGAAAAAAGACTTCGCAACCTGTTTTAAAAGCAGAAACGTAAAACATTAATCTCTTTACCTGATAACGCCTTTGTACACGAGTGAACTTACAAAAGAATTGAATTTACCGTCGCCGTCAAGATAATCGCATTCTACCATCATTGAACTAAAGGTTGAGAGAGTGCGAAAGCTTTGGAGGATCAGTTTGATGTTAAATAAATAGCTGTGGTATTACAAAGGGATTTTAAATGGTATAATGGTAATAAAAAGCTGGTGGTTAAGTAGTCATTGTTCATGTCTATCATAAAAGAGATAAAATTTGTCCTACAGCTAATTATGAATAAAAGTGCCTACTTTTTACCATGATTCGGTATAGGACTTATGTTGCTGATTGTATAAGTATAGGTACTGTTATAAACGTCAATCGATATAAAACCCTAGCTTTTGGATTGAAATTTAGATAATTTTAGATTAATCTATCTTTCAGTACTTTAGCAAATATCAGTTTATTATAACAGTAATGTAATATTATAAATGCGAATGTAAGTTTGTTTATTTCATGATTTATGCCTTAACTACTTGATGAAACATCATGAAATTTTGCATACACATTATCAGCGGTATGGAAAAGGACATCGGTACTTTTTATCCGGAGGAGTCCTGTTCCCTGAAAGAAATCTATTGACAAAATATACACAAAAGCGATCGAAGCCGCAGGCAAGAATCTAGTAGGTAATTGGTTTAAATCAATCAGTTAAAAATACAAAATAATAAATTGGGTATTAATTAATAAAAACAAATTTAAGAAATGCTCGGCGTCTTTTATTTATAACTGAACTATATTCTCAGTATTTTGTACGACCTAGTTTGCAATTCTGTAATGGCTAGGCCCGTGTAATATAGGACCAAAGATTACTATTACAGCGTCCTCTATACCTCCCTTAATCCTTTCCTTTCTTGCTATCTTTAATTCCTATTCTCTAAGGTCGGCAACGCGCGCGAATAACCTTGTAATGCAATCGATACGCTTGTTATCAGACGAGTTACGTTTGTTTTATACATTTGTTGTATATAAAAATATACCTTCAACATACATACATAAATATTATCAGGCCTCCATCTACGATAGTGTAAGCAAAAGTGTATTTCGTTACATTTTGCCAACTATAATTATAACTATATTAAGTATTTGTACTTTAATTTTAATAGAACTGTATATATTTGCACGCCCTTTGTGTCAAAACTCAGCGTACTCGTGTTCTTTTTATGCAACTAAGTTGGCAAACAAGCATACGGCCCACCTGATGGTAAATGGTCACCGTAGCCTATGGACGCCTACAACACCAGAGGCATCACTTGCGGGTTGCCGACCCTTTAGGAAAGGAATAAGCGAAAAAGTGGGAAGGAGAAGGAGCGGGAAGGGGGAAAGAAGGTGATTAGGCTTCCTCGTGTAATTTTGTAACATCTCTGACTTGTCCTAGAATCATAATCATAATAGTTTATTTGCTAAACAAATTGTGTTAAGCAAATAAAGTACTATTATATTTTGTTTCGTTTATGTTTGTATAACCCGGCTCCGTGCGGAGACCTGGTGACCTGTAATACAGGTAATTTTATACCTACCACAGGCACCAGCGATCTTCTACCGAAATACTATTGTTAATGTTTTATATTGCTACTCTGTAACTACGACCCTATGTGTATTTCGGTTTTGGTGAGAAATAAACGATTTTATTTATTTATTTATTATGATTATGATTCCAGGACATGTATGAGGCACAAGGACAAGTAATAGGGTTTGGACCTATGGATGTCTATGGGGCATAGTATCAGAATCCGTGCTGATACAGAAAATATCTGGCAAAACAAACTCAATAATCCTTGACCCGGGATCGAACTCGAGACCTTTAGGCACGGCAATAGCATTTGCTACAAAATGCGGGTTTAAAATATATACTGCCTATACCTTCGGTGATATAAATACATGACTGTATAACTTCTTTTGTATTTTAATGCTCATAGTTGTTCATTATTTGACCTTGTGGAGGCTTAAGTTCTTGAAGCGTAAGGTTACCCTTGAAAAGTGAACAAGCTTTGAGTCATAATTAATTATTCTGAAGGAATGATTTGCATTTTATGCTCGGATTGTATAATAGAATTTTGTATTATAGACCTATGATAATTAAATTATTTTATTAGATAAGTTATTATAGCGTTACCGAATTTTAGCTTTTTTTAGAATTATCGAATAAAATTCCCAAACCTTTTTATGAGGATACATTTATTTCAATTATGTGTATGCAAGGATAGTGAATGAAAGGAAATATAACATTGGCTCCTTCTAAAAATGGCGTAACCTTTTTTTGTAGAAGGTATCTTAGCTGGTATTTTGGCTGGTAACTTTTTTTAAAGTGTTTTTCTAATCACAATTGTCGTACTAGGAATAGTTGCTGTCACGGGTTGCTGGTTGCTGTCGCTGGTCGCGGGGGACTTTACAAACGTTCAAACAACGGACACAAAGCACACAGACTCAAAACAACTGTTGTGGATCACAATTTTTTTTGTATCGTTTCGGGTGCCGACCCTCAGCAGTCGGCGCAGTATCAGTGGCAAAGTTTACTTAAGCCACTATGTCATGCGGAACGACCACCACTGTACATATAAGCATGCATAGATTGCATGGTAGGTATATCTCCATCCTAATTCTAACTAATATTATACCTGTGAATGTGTGTTTGTTTGGTACACTTTAACGCCTTACTTACTTAACCGATCATCTTGAAATCACATACACGTTGCTACTTTTCTCTCCCAGAAAATTACATAGGGTACTTTTCATACAGAAAAATGTCATGTCCACGAGCCAGCATAGCCGCAGGAAAAAGCTGGTACTTACAATATAAACACCGTTGAAAGATCCCCATTCCCAAACAGGAATTTGAATTCAGTCCAGATAGGATCCCGGATAGGATCTAAATGGGAAGGGTTATATTTTGTGGACCTTCCGGGGCTCCCTGTGGGTTTACGCTTCTTAGAGGGGTTATTTATTTATTGTGACATTAGTACTTTGTTATTCTAAAGTGAATATGTATTACGTAATACGTTTATTTAAGGAAGAATAAACTTAAATTACTGTTATCTCTTTGCATTAATACGTATTGAAAATAAACGTGATCATGCTAAAAAGTTATGTAACGTTTTGAAATGTTTTATTTGAATTGTTGTTTCGTCCAGGTTGAAATGGCCATTGCCCTAAGTAGCCTGCTTATTACTTTGCTGTTTCGTCTTTAAATGTAGATTGTTATTTACGACGCAATGTCTCCAATTTTTAGAGAGCAAGGCACAGCGAGGTCTTCCCATAACTGGAATTTCGTTCAAACAGAGGCAACGACAAGACAATTGAGTATCGAATGATTATCAAAATAAAGAAAATGTAACATTTTGCATAAATGCAATTATCTACAGACAGAACAAGGCCTTCTTAAGAATAAAAGATACGTTTTCTAGCAGCCCAGTAATCATTGTCCCTTACAGTGATATTTTTTAAAGACGAGCAAATTTTCAATTGCTCTTATAATACTCCTGATGTTGCAAGATCGGGCAGTACAGTGATATATTTCAAAGACAAGCATATTTTTTAATAGCACGAGTGGTTCTCCTGGTTTTGCTTTCATTGGATATACTGAATTAAAAGCCTTAAGCATTTTTGCCAATGTAATTGTAAAATAATATAAGTAAAAATAGATTTTGTGATGTTTTCTTTGACCTATATAATCTTTTGTGACGTGACGGACAATGTCTTAAAGATGGGATGAAAAGAATAGTACAGGTAGGTATCTCAGACTCTCTATGCACTGGGTGACATGCAGTTATTGTGTTATCTTTTTCATAGGTTGTCAGAAAGAGATTGGTATTTCCACAAGCGAACCGGCTTATTCGAATCAGATGATTGGGAACAGTGGAGCTGTATTCGTTAATTCATTATTTTATTAAATTTATCATAATTATTTGTAAATAAACCATACAATATTTTAATATGACCACTCTTGTCAATTACTTGATGTGTAAAACAGAATAATTCTGACGTTAATGAAACATTGCCCCATAGTGAACCGCATTGAGAAATACTGATAAATTTAAGTCTGAAAGCGTAAATTTAATTAAAATAATTTGTATGTTAAAATGCAAATATTAAAACATGAATGCGAAACAGAACAATATAAATAAACAGCTCAAATAAACGCGAAATGAGCTTCATTAAACAGGACTATGTTTCAGTGGTTTCAGAGAATTGGTAATAATAATTAAAATATTTGTAGTAATTATTATTGATAATTAGTTTTGCTGATGTAATTTTCGATTGGTAAATATGCCTACAGTCCGTCTATGCGTCTATGTGGTACATATGGATTTGAGGCAGTAGGTGGAACAATTTTGCGTTATCAGCAAATATAGCTCTCAACAGACTGCACGGAAGTCGTAGTAATTTAAGTGATCAGCTAGCCATTGTTAATGCGCCAAATGTTGTGGGTTCGATTCTCACATGAGACAAAAAATTATGTTTTCCACAAATAGTTGCTCCAAGTCTGTGTGTTGTTTGTCTGTCGTTTGAAACTTTGTAAAGTCCTCCTCGACGCAGTTATTATGAACAATACTTTGTCGCGGCGTTTGTTTTTATAAAACAACTGCCGCACTATTCATAGTGTGCGAGATTTGGTTTTATAAAGGCAGCTCTTGTACTAATTATAGTGCGGGAGTTGTCTTTATAAACCAAACTTGTTGTCCAAAGTAGCAGTCTTATGGCTCCTACACATTAGCGGCGATTACGGACGATTACGCGCGAGCACGATCGTGTAGAGGGCATACTCGGCTGTACTCGCCGATCATCGTGTATGATCGCCTGCGATCCATTAATTGTCGGTTTTTCGGGCACGCATCAAAGGAAATCGCTGGGCGGTTGCGTTGAGGTGCCCAGACGATCGCCGATCATTCATTCGCCAATTCAGCCAATAACTCCGCAAGCAGATTCTCCATTATTTCTCTGAAAAAAAAGTATATCTAAGTGCGATAGGGAGGCAAATAGATGTTTTTCGAATTGTGAAGTTCGGAGTTTCTAAACTCACTTGACTTAACCGAAACAAGCCCGCCAAAAGGTAATTGTATTATATATTTATTGTGACTACTTAGGTACTTGGTTCTATTACGATGAATGGTCATACACCACCACCTTCTTTTACTCCATTTCTATTTCACGACATTTTGTTGAATCACTTTGACATAATGGTTATATACCACTATTAAATAAATGATTGCAGCAGTAATACACTCCACCTCCATTTTGACGCTTGCCGTTCGACAAACGACTACAGACGATCGTGTGGATGCTTGCACGATAATCGTGCCGATTATAGACGATCACACGATCAACGATCATCGCCGATAGTGTAGTGCAGGCTTTAAGTCTAACAATAAAAAAACACTGGCCGAGCAATTTACCTCTTAAAGGCCGCCCTCCATTCGTCCAAGTAATTGTGTAACAAAGATTAGATCTAAAAAGGCACCTAAATCTAATCAATTACCCGACAATGACATCTTATGTTAACGCACTAGAACTGTAACGAAAGTCAATGTGACTATAAATGCGAAGGTGATATAAAAGATATACGGTCACGACCTTAACACTGCGAGCCAATGCGCAATAGGTCACCAGATGAAAATATCTTTTGTGTACGTACAAAGGTCAATACACCTCGGGTAGATTAGCAAATGTATGAAAGACTGTTGGTTTTGTATATATATATTTCTTTGAGATACAAAAATAGCCCGTCTGATAATAATCTAAGATGTAGGTCTACTGGCTGCGGAGCATGAAGTCTCGGCTTTAGTCTATATTAAAATATTTTAATAATTTTCTGTTAAGCAATACTAGTAACATCGTTGTGTCTCTATAAACATGTAAAATGCGCGTGATTTCCCCCCGGTCGAGTCGGATGGCATCATCGGACTTTAAGAGTGAGGTAATAGAGAGTGTACTTAGGTTTGCGCACATACTCGTGTACTATAATATTTCCTGCGTTACTAGTTTCTGTTAGGATTGGTATTCATAACCTTGAACCTTGGCCTGAAAGACATGAGATGCTCGTAGCAGACCATTACCGTATTATATTGTTGTTATTTGTGTAAATTCGACCATAATTGATTTAAATTTTAAGTTTGATAGTTATTAAGGTTTTATTATCAAGAACTATACCCTTATAATTACATTTCATTTAGATTTCGATCTATACGCTACCTATCTTTGTCAAACAAATTATTACATTGATATATTATGTAACCATAGTTACGAAGAATACATCAGCCAAACTATGCCAAAATACGATGAACGATTCGACTGCGTGTGTCAAATGCATGGTAGTGTGCGTGTAGTGTTTTTTCATTAATTTATTGTATTTCTAATGCATATTTTATATAAATATTAGGATTCGCCCCTCCTTCTTCATATCAACTTCAACTGTGCCAAATTTCATACTCCTCCGTCCGCGCAATTTTAGTAAAAAGGGGTACAAAGTTTTTGCTTCACGTATTATTATATAGATTACGAGCATCAGACAAGCAGCGATAGTCTAGTGGCACACCGTTGATCTGCCACGTACGGGACATGAGTTCAATTCCAATGCACGCATTTCTGACGTTTCTAAGTTATTTACATTTTTAATATTTAATTATCGCTTGCTTTAACGATAAAGGAAAATATCTTGAGGAAACGTGCATGTCTGTAAACTCTCTATATTTTTCTGCTCTCGAAGGTATGTGAAATTTGCTAATTCGCACTGAGCCTGAGTGGAGCACCATAACTTACCCTATGTTTCAGTGAGAAGTGTCTTATGCCCAGCAACGGGACACCGTATATACAGGCTGATATTATAATCCTCGCTCGATTCTTGTGTTTAAAAAGGAGTTTTCGGTCACTACAACTCAGCGCTGGTTGGTGAATTGCAAGAAGCAGTATAATTGCTGTGTAATGAACAGTCGTATAGGGCACTATTTAATTACCTAGGAGCATCAGAGCGGTGCAACATTCAACTGCAGCTAAACTTAGATGTTATGGTCACAACGCCGTGTTGTGTGCACTTTAAGTTAATTAAGTTTATAGTTAGAATTGATAATGTCCGCGGTGTGTCATATTTTGGAGAAAAGGGGTTATTTTTAGGTTGTACTAATATTTAAAGTATGAGTTTATATTTTAGCAACGATTAATTATCTAATGTGTAGGTTAGATTTTTATTGGCGCAGTGGTTTAACTAGTTTCATCGCCATTGCCAGTGTATTGAGGGTTGTGGATTCTCTGATCACTAAAAGGGAGCAAAAGTGTGATATACAAAGTATTATTGTGGCAGGTAAAATCCGTTACTGGCAAGAGTTTGAATTTTATAAACATTTTTAGCAATCAGTGAACATAACGTTTACTAGTTGTTAAAACCTAAAGATACATTTTTTAGACGTTTATACATTCGCACAGATTTCATCAAGCTTAGGTGTTACAATTTTGCATTTGTTAAATTAAGAGTCAAACATCATTATTTATATAATTAAAAAAAATAATATACACCAACCAGCTTTTGCCAAGGACTTAGCCCTCATAAGTGCATACCGGAATAAAAAGTATAATGATCATCATGCATGATCTATCTGCACCGGGCGGCGGCCATATTGGCGACCGCTGGAGTCGCACAAGTCGTTGGTCGTATCCAGCGGTTGGGCCTTGAGGTGGCCCTGTCCAAGTCCGAGGCTGTCTGTTTTCATGGTCCTCGCAACCAGCAACATCCAGGGGCCCATATCATGGTAGGAGGGGTCCGCATCGCTGTTGAGCCAACCCTAAAATATTTAGGTTTCTTGCTCGACAGCCGATCGGACTTTGCAGCTCATTCCGTTGTCTGGCCCCCAGACTTCGAGGCACTGCAGGTGCGCTCGCGCGTCTGCTACCTAACCTTGGAGGGCCAAACACCTCCTGCCGGAGGCTCTACGAGGGGGTCGTGCGAGCCATGGCCCTTTATGGGGCTCTAGTTTGGACGGACAACCTGACAGCCCGCAAAATTTCGGCGCTTCGTGCATCACAGCGTGGCCATGGCCGTCAGGTTGATTAGAGGATACCGCACCATCGCGTACGAAGCTGCGAGCCTCCTTGCCGGATCGATGCTCTGGGACCTGGAAGCGGCACTCCTGGCGTCGCTCTACCGTTGGCGCCAGGAAGCGTTAGCTCGGGGTGGAGGACAACTCTTTCCACTCTCGAGGCGGTACGGTCCGAGCTTCGCCAGGTCATGGTGGAAGATTGGAAAGAACGACTTGTGTACCCCAGTGCCGGGCACGCCATGATTGTGGCGGTACGTCCCGTTTTTAAGGAGTGGCTGGAGAGACGGCATGGTTTCCTCACCTTCCAGCTGACACAGGCCTCGGTTGCTTTAGCCAGTTCCTGTGTCACATAGGCCGGCAAGAGACGCCCCGTTGTCGCCACTGCGGTGACAGCCGTGATGTTGTTGCAGACACCGCGATGCACACGTTGGCGGATTGCCCTGCCTGGGCTTCGCGCCGTGAGTTGTTGCCCTCTCACACCGGCCTTGGTTCAGTCTATGGTCCGGAGTGAGAGGTCGTGGAACGCCGTCGCCTTATTCTGTGAGGAAGTTATTTCCACCAAGGAGGCGGCGGAGTGGGAGAGGGAGCGCTTGAACCGTAGCCCCAACCGCAGAACCGGGCGCCGGAGGGCGCGAGACGACCTCCAGCCACACTGAGGGTTTACCTGGGGGTGGTAAGCTTTGTGGGCCTGCCCACCACCCGTTTAGCACCAGGTCCGAGAGGCGGCGTGCGTGTTCCTACGCGCGCCTTTGTGTCGTGTGTCCGTCCCCCTCAAGGGAACAGTAGGGTTAAAATTAGGAGTGACCAAAGGGTAGGTCTTTTTTTGAGTGGCCTGCCGTTTCATACGGCGGGCCGAAACCTTGGCGGGGTCGCGATTGCATGTGAAAGTGATTCGCGCGACCTCGCCGTCTCTGGTTATGTCGAGGAACACCGTGGCAGGTGTAGTTGGTATTACCGGGATACCTTTCCCCCGGTGAGCCTGACATAACCTCTCCGTCGCCCCGCGGACAGGTATACGTCACCGCAGACCCCACGTAAAAAAAAAAATGGCATGTTCTATCTAACTTTTATTTAAATCCGTTCAACGGTTTACGCGTGATTAACTTACACACAAATATCGAAAATCTTTACAGAATTTTACATTTATAATATTGGTAGAATTTACAATAAATTGTTTGGCACTTACTCTCTTTTGTATTTCAGGCACAATAACGTGTTAACGTATTTTCAGCGCATCAATCTTCTTAAACAAGATTTATGTTAACATAAAATTAATCTAGCAGCAAACAATTTCGAATACTATACTATACCCGTATACTAATACATTCATACGCATTCACACGCCTGTATTTCTTTGAAGAGGCCAGAAGAGGTGTATAACATTCATATTTCGACAACTATGTTTAACTTTCTTTCTTTCTTTCTTCTTTCTTTCTTTCTTTTTAGGGCCTTGCCTTGCCAGCATGAATTGGCCGGCTCGACCGGAGAAGGACTACCCTCTCACAGAATATCGACGTGAAATAGCAGTATTTCTACTGATGTGTTTAGTTCGGTGAGTGAGAGTGCTGGAGGCCCAATCATCCTCTTTCCCCCTTCCCACTCCTTCTCCTTCCCACTTCCTTTTTCTCTTCTACCTTTCCTAAAGAGTCGACAACGCGCAAGTGATGCCTCTGATGTTGCAGGCATCCATAGGCTACGGTGACCGTATGCTTATTTGCCATCTTGGTTGTATAAAAATACCTTTTACGTCCCATGCAATAGTTAGACAGACTTGTCGTTTATTTTCAAGATCACAACCAACCACTCTATCTACAAAAACCTACTTCTATTTCTAAAATAATCCATCCAAAAGTCCCAATAATACTTTTCCCAACACGGCAGTCGAAAATGTAAACTCGCTATGCACTATAAGCATAATTTATCCCACAGGACCTGTGCAACATTCGACACGTATCTATACTTTCACCAAAATATTAGCACTTAACGCACTTACTCGACAAACCTTTGTACGGTACCATGTCGGTCTTTCTGGTGTGCGCAACGAGCCTGTAATACACTCTAATGGAACCAATTTGCCGTGTTTTGCCTAACTACAGCTGAGGAGGGGTAACAACCTCTCTATACGGCGCGGAGGACCGCCGGTAATAGGTTTTATAGAAGGATGCTTGGGAACTTGTTTTCTACGGTATATTATGTTTATACTGGTGAGTAACTTAATCTTCGCTCGAATTTATAGGGTATTAAGCATCTTGGATTTAGTTTTTTATGAGAATCACAGTAGGTTTGGGATTTTACTCAAACTGAAGTGCCTCAATGGAGAAAATACATTCATCTTACCAGAATATCTTAGACTAATTTAATGTCGAGATTCTACGCTTTTCAATCTTCTTAAAAAGTGGATGATCTGCAGGGGCTGGTTTTCAAAACCAGAAAATGCTGAAACTGAAGCCTGTTACGTAGCACTTAGTGTAGTGTAATGTGCATGTAATATGAATGGAAATGTTTTTAGGATTTAATTTTTAAAACCAACGTATCAAGCCTCTAGAAAGTAAACGGTTACCGTAACAATGGATGCTTTCAGCAACAGAATAAATCGCGGGCTGGCCCTTAAAAAAAGACTGGTCGAAACTCGTTGCCACCGTGAAGGAATATTATTAGTAAGATTTGGCCTTTGCGTTGTCAGGACAGCGTATTCTTTTTTAAGGTCAGAAATGCGCGAAGGTTTCTTCCAATGTTTCATGCTGTCGCAAGTTACAAGAAATGTTTACACGCTTAAACTGTATGCTTCGTAAACAACTTATAATTATGAAAACTATTGTAATCATTCTTAGTCAAAACCACAGACATTGTCTTTAAAATATACTTGTAGGTATGTATGTACATAATCCGCATGGTAAATGATAAACACAAACAGAAACTGTCAAAAACTCACAGCTTATTTTGTTACGTTGACAAAATACAATTACATAAGATTTCGAATAAAATAAAGGAAAAGCTCGACCTCATATTACCACAATCGCTGTGTGTCCGAATGACACGGCCCACGGAGCCGGGGTAATGACGAAACAACCCGACGGAAATGGCGTTCAACTTTATTAGTACCTACGGGAATCAGTGACGCTGTAACTATATTGCAATACTACAAATCAAAATGGAGCTTTTATTTATATATTAACGTTGTCCTTCGGCGCAGCTTTTCCTTATATAACGTTCATTGCCGTATTTTAAACTTATTTTTTGATAATTATTCGGTGGTATAACTGCGCATATTGAATGTGTTGCGTTGCATGAAGAATAGAATTTGAAATTTTCTCATATTGTGCGTTGCTCATGCGCAACGTGTTAGAATATTTTTGTTCGTTTGTTTCGAATCATGCTTGGAGTTGTTTCAAATTTTAATCTTAAATTTAAATGCATGCAACATTATGTTCAGTAAAGCTGGAAGTATGGAATATTAAAAACATTGAAAACCCGTAGTTTACCCGAAAGCTTTTGACAGATCATACTTCGAAAGAATAGCTCAATTTCTAATTCCAGTAATTATTGATTAATAAGGTAGCCATAGCATAGGGTTTTTAAAAGTATATAAAGCATATTTTAAAGTTGATCGACGCGCCACCGTATCTTGTCTAATGAGTAGCAGAGCCTCGCTGATTTCAGCATGAATGGGCCGGATCGACCGGGGAAGGACTATCCTCTCACAGAATATCGACGTGAAATAGCAGTATTCCTACTTTTATGTTTCGTTAGGTGAGTGAGAGTGCCGGAGGCTCAATTACCCTCTTTACCCCTCCCCGCTCCTTCTCCTTTCCACTTCCTTTTCTGAAGGGTCGGCAACGCGCAAGTGATGCCTCTGGTATTGCAGGCGTCCATAGGCCACGGTGAACACTTACCATTAGGTGGGCTGTATGCTTATCTGCCAACTGAGTTGTATAAAAAAAATTATATCGTTTAAGCTATGGCTACAGCCTACCCTCAGTTGGATCGTATTTGTCGTCTTTCTAGCGTACAAAATAATGTACATTGTTAATATACATTTTATGTTAACCATATGCCACCTTCTTTCATCTTCACTGCTCCGTGCCGTGGTCATGTAACCATGAAATAACATTCGCTCGTAAATACGACCTTCGATATATATATAAAACCGTATACGAAACGCTTGTGCCTCACAGATAAAACTCATAAAAAGTTATAGAGGTCCTCTTACACAGTTACACCTTAATGTCCCAGTGGTTAATGAGTTGAAGGCTAAGGGCCTGGATCGATTCCTCGGAGGAAAATATGTTTACAACGTTGGAGGGCTCAGTTTCGAAGCGAAAATGTACCCGATATGGTTTTCGATTGAACGCTGACGGTTCTATCAAGATTGAGATTGCAGCTTTGATTTGGGATAAATATTGAGTAAGGAGGAATATAACTTTGAAGTAGTTTTATTTCTAGTGGACTCGGCGGGGTTTTACGTAGCGAGGAGTGAGATTAGGGATTTGTAGCTGGTTTATTTTTAGGTTCCGTGCTGCTAGGTATTTAGAATTTACAGAATTTAATTTTTGACAGAAAATCTTTTAATATTTACTCGATTCCTGGTATTAAATGTAATACTGTATATCTCTAGTAAACTGACGCTCATTATTGAGATTCTAGGTTAGATTTCAAGGGTCCCTGTAATAGGGAGCGAACGTAATAAGTTGTTGTTACTGGGAATTTACATATAGTATATAGTACAACCGTAACAGTAACAACTCGAACCTTTATCTACGAAAGGGGTAGACACCAGTGTTTTACACCTACTTGTCGCCAGCTGTTTTAGGTCCTACGTAATAGAAGAATGAGCTGCTACTGAGAATTTTGCTAAAGTAATACAAATCAAAACGCAATCGACGACAAACATAAACGCAAAAATACCTATTGTAAATGTGAGTAAAGAAAATTTACCGTAAACTGTGACGTTAACGTAAATGAACTTCACATTACTGACACAACGATAAATCCAGTCTAACCTGCCAGAACAATATAAGGTTTATAATACCCGCATCCTGCCAAATTCGATACGCCACGTACCCGGCTAAGTAGGATTGGCGCTTCGCATATAGCCCGGCTAAGTAGAATTGGCAGGTGTTGAGATATACAATAGGTATACGGGCGGAGCCAATCAGATTACTGCTCGATCGGATTATTCAGCGCATACTGACTCGTAGGGGTGGCGTAATAAAATTAACTCATGTTTCACCCCTTTTTCAGCTGCCAGGCGTATGTGGGTAGTGTTAATCATTCACGTATCGACGGTTATCGTATTTCAAACACGTGATGGATAAAATTCCTACCAATATATAAATTAATATTATAAATGTAATTAGAATTAAACTTTGTGAAGATGGAATTCGGACGTTTGATGATCAATCAAAACCATGGTACAGATATTATAGTATAATAATTTTTGCGTGTCAGTAGGATTCACGAGTTGTAGTATTGCACTCAATTAAATGCCGAAAATTATTGTTTCTCTGTTTCAAAAAGAATAAATTATACGTACTGTTAAAGGGTTTGAAAAACAAAGCAATTAAAAGTATGTAACAAGAATGTTATAAAGCAGCGGACAGCCCTGAATGTTTGTAATGTACAGACGTGGCGACTAAAATACACAGCGTGATGGATTAACCCGAATTTTCCACGCGCCATTTTGTTTTTTGACAGATTATTTGCCGTCTGAAAATGGTTAACGGATCATTTGATGCAATCTGCGGCGCGTTAAGGTTTTGAACGTAAAGAGAATGCTTTATGTGTTGTTATTATCCGTTGTCGAGTGTTGCGTGAAACAGAATAATATGTACGAGTATATATATGCATGTAGCTGATTTGAATTACGGATGGTATCAAATGTCGGTGTTGCCGATGTAGCGTCTGCTTCGTTTTTGTATATGCTGTCATGTTTATTAAAGTGTTCAGAATTGTTGAATTTTATGAAGTCAGTGACTGATTTGGATTACACAGCTTACAGTCTTCTTCTCCCTAGCCTTTATTATTCCCAAGTTACTTGGGGTAGGCTTTCTAGTCTAACCGGATTTCACTGGGTATCAGTTTTTACACGGAGCGACTGCCATCTGACCTCCGCAACCCGAAGGCTAACGATACCCTAAGGCTAGACCAGTGGCAGGATATTAGAGAGCACTGACTGCCCAATAACGACTGCCATAGATGTTCATGGCAGTCGGGACCGATGGCTTAACGTGCTCTCCGAGGCACGGAGTAGGCGATAATTGCCAATCAATACGCACATAATTTCGAAAAGTCACATAACTTCCGAAAATCAGACGTGCACGACGTGGGTTTGAACCCGAGACCTTCTGCATTGCAGTCTGTTAGTCTCCCCACTGAGCTATCGCTTACAGTAATGTATGTTTTATGACAAGTTTGGTACAGCGTAATCTCTGCGGATCTCTGCAGATTTTCTGCAGCATTCCGATTGGGTGAGTACATCCACTCTACAAAAGATGGTAACCAAATAGACTTCCAGTACAAGATCAAGAGCCGCTTGGCCCGCATCATCTAAAAATATGATTTTTATTGTAGGTATATATACTTTTTAAAGATTACTACCGTATTAGGTTTCACGACCTGTATCGGGGCAAACTTTACGAACAAGCAATTAACGGACAGGCTAAGTTATTCTAGTAGGAATTCTAAATATATATTTTTTTATACCTTACCCTACGGTATATTAGTAAGTCTGATGTTTTATATATTATTAAGGTGACTATTATCTGCCTAATCTTGTAAGAAATTAGGTGTATCCGGAGGGCCGAAATGCTAAAAAAGATATTTCAATATTAAACTACGGAGTGTTCTTTACTTAGATAATATACATTAACTATAAAAATATAAAATTTACTAAAATGATGTAGGTTTGGCGGTTCTTAGAGTATTATTGTTTTTGTATTGAGTAGGATCAAAGATTGTTAAGGTGGTGCTCTACTGTCAATAAGAGGATTATTGGTCTGTGTTTGTTATGATGGCAGCTTAACGAATTCTGTTTTGCTGAAGCAATAATTATTATTATCATAACCAATTTATATCAGAAAATAATAATGACAATTGAATAAAATATTATATAATTTGTCATTAAATAGAATTTATGTCAACAAATAATAAATATAGATCATTGAAATAAAATGACATCTTATTTGTCATCTAATGTGATTTATGTCAGTGAATAATTTTAACAAAGGCTATTGATAACTGAAATACAATAATAAACATCAAATTATATAAAATATAACTAACGCTTTACATAAAACTATATAGAAATTGAAATATAATTGTAGTACCCTTTCACATAATTTAATTTCAAAGCGGTAAACAACACGGCTACAAAATACGATCAACACAAAGACACACCTCTACAAAGTTGACAGAAATCGGAACTAACAAAACTGAGAACATCGACCACAACTGCACGTAGACAGTGGCGCCCCCCCACAATACAAGTAAGTTTGCCAGTATGTATGTGACATGTTCGAGTTTCTGTATTATGTCATTCCGAATGTCACAAGCGTTCGGGGCCGATATCCGGCGGAAGTGGTACGTGTCGCTGCGGCCGCTGGCACGTCTTCATTTCCTCTGTTTCCGGTACGACTCAGACCGGAAGTGACCGTGTAACTGCGCAACCTAGTTTTTACAAACGTGTATTTTAGCGTGATGATTACATTACAAGTTAACACTATTGCTGACAAGTGCATAATAGTTGTTTTAATATAGTATAGGTATATATAATATAGGTTTTAAAGCTGGGTTATCAACTTATGCTAGCTTTATATTATGCACCCACGTGTGTATATCCCGAAGTGGTAGACAAATGTATCTAACAACGCATCGCCTGTGTTTCAGTCCCACAAGATAACAGACTATAGAGCCTATAGAACTATACAGCCTATAGCTTACCGACATTAATTCTACACTCCATGGTTCTAGGAAAAAAATTACAGAGAAGAAATCAATGACACGTTTTCTCGTGCTGAAAATCATAAGTAGTTAAGTATAAACTGTTGCCACGATATCCATGAGAGAAATACTCAACATAATAGAGCCTTAAATAACATTTCTCTTAAATAGACACTCTCTTTTGTTTAAGCCGTGTATCGAAGGTGATTTTGCCAACAATGAAACAACGGATACAGGAAACACCCAAGCTCGAATCAATTGTTTGTGTATGACAATATTTTTTGTTCCGATTGAACCAACAATACTTCACACCCTGGCAATGATATGGCCACCACTTAGACTTCTGTTAACTGTCCAGATCCAATCTCTACTCATACTAAACAGAAAGTAAATCTCTACTTATACTAAACTAGTTGGCCCGCGCAACTTCATCTGCTTCACAATTCCTATCCCGTTTTTGCTACATTTTTTATTAATGCTCCGTTCCTATTGGTCGTAGCGTAGTGTTATATAGCCTAAAGCCTTCGTCGATAAATGGGCTATCTAACACTTAAGTAATTTTTCAATTCAAACCTGTAGTTCCAGAGATTAGCGCATTCAACCAAACAAACTCTTCAGCTTTATAATATTAGTACAGATAGTATAGAAGTATATGTAAATAAAAAGCTCTTTCAAATACGTTGTAAACTCCATGTTATGCCGACATATGTATATTGCTCAATATCAAAGGAAGGAACACAAACCGAAGCTATTACAATGAAAGACTGAATATATTACGCAACAATATTGCGCAATAAATTACGCGGCGTATTGTACGCGGCGCACTGATATTGCTGTTGGTTTGCATATTATTTCCCGTTCAGACGTGGCACAAGTTATGTAATATGTCAGGCATAACCGCGTTTACCGCTATAGTTCTTGACACGGATTGATTGCATGCGGTTGCATATACATTGTCATATTTGGAATGGCATGCTCTAATTATTACTCAGGTATGCATAAGTTTTGTTATAATATCTTGTTATGTAGCTTAAGAAATTGAATGTATTAAGTTGGTAATAGATTTTAATACAATGTGATTTTCTTGGGGTGTACATAGCTGAACGCACCCATAATTCGCGGGATATTGTACTAAGTATGAGCAGCTTTGGTTACTGTGCACCAAAAATACGTAAATTCGTTTACAAAACACAATACTTTTGCGAAGTGAATTTTAAACTTAATTTTGTTAGCAATTCTATTACAATCTTTTGGAGGGATGCCTAGAAATCTTTTCTGGAAGAGTGCAATTTGATTAATCATTATTTTGCCTTGATGACGTTAACTATTAAGAGTTTCGAATCGGTAAATCTAATTAGTTAAATCAGGTCTATGGTGAAATTGTAGCAAAGGGGTAACATCGGCAGGGATTTAATTCTCATACCTTACAACCTAATTGGTGCAGGACCAAGCGGTTCCAAAGGAATTTTCTCCCACCGACGCTCATGTTGTGAATTAACGCCGAAAACCGAGGTCTTCCCACAAGACAATATGAGGTTTTCCAAAAAAGGTTTTTACAGGGTCGGCAACGCGCATGTGATGCCTCTGGTGTTGCAGGCGTCTATAGGCTACGATGACCTCTTACTATCAGGTGGGCCATATGCTTGTTTGCTACTTTAGTTGTATAAAAAAACTTATTTATTTATTTATGTACTAGTATAGTAAGTAGTATAGATGTAAACATTGTGTGTGTTTGGCTAATTTTATACAGGGTGTCCGGTAATTAATGGATAACCTGGAAATGTCTTATAGTGGAACTGATGGCCGTTCAGAAAAATATGAAAAATAATCTATCCTAACTACTACCTGAGATATGTGTTTTTTTTTAATTACCATGTATAACTTTCTTGTATACTACGACCATAAATGAATGAAATCCATCGGTATTTTGCTGTTTTATTATTAAACACTAATTATGCTAATAGATAGACAGTCAAAAGTATGCTATGCTAATATAGCTTGCACATTTAAATATACATTTTTTTTTTCTGAGCGGCCTTCTGTTCCACTATAAGACATTTCAAGGTTATCCATTAATTACCGGACACCCTGTATACTGTTCACCAATAGTTATTTATAACTTTTATTAGTATATTATACTTATTATTTCTTGGGACCTAAACAACCAGCACAATGTTGGTGCAATACAGCTAACTAACTCTTCCTGAATATATAAGTATACGTACGAAACTATATTGCGTTTTATAAGCCTGTAATTTCAGTGTCAGCCAGCATTCCACTTTAATTAGGTTTAAAGCCGTATTTTTTCGTTTTCACAACACGATTGGTGCTGCCTTTCAAATGTACTCTATTTCCGGATCAAGCAGGCCAAGGTTAGGTCAGCCACTGAGCGTTTGCAGGCTTCCAATGTTCGTACTGAAGGTCGTGAGGGTATGTTTGAGACACGATTCTGAGGGTCTGTAAATTCCGATCGTAATAAACGTCAGAGTACGGATCACGCTAGTATCCTATTAAACACCCGCTTGTCATACTTACTAATATAATAGAGAAAATGTTTGTATCTCTGTTTGTTTGTAATGAATAAACTCAAAAAATAATGATCATATTTTAAGAATGATCGTTCACCATTAGAAAGTTACTTTATCCATAAATAACATAGGCTATAAAGCATAACGCTACGAGTCACGGTAATGAAACATTGGTTAGTTTATACTTCTATAATTAGATTATAAAGAGGTAATTTTCTTTTTTATTGTTTGTTTGTAAGGATTTAACTCAAAAACAACTCATTCGATTTAAAAAAATCGTTCGCTATTAGTTAGGTATGTTATCACCGAGTTTTCTTGAAAAACTGCCGTTACTTATACAGGGTGATTTTGAAATCGTGTAATTCCTTTTAACCACGCATTCTACTGGTGATATAGAATAACCCTGACCATATTTTTATTTAATTAGAATTATTTTTTTTGAAAAATTTATGTTCCGTTTTTTTCGTGAAATGGTGTCAGATAGTCATATGTTAACCAACCGAGGCAATTTTAATTTTTTACTAATTAAAATAAAAAGACATATTAATAATTAATGTCGTAAATAATAACGGGCGGTCCTTTTTATTGCCCCCTATTATTTACGACATCAGTTATTGTTATGTTATTATTATTAAATTAGCAAAATCTTAAGATTGTGTCAGGTGGTTAAAATATGACTATTTGAAATCATTTCATGAAAAAAATCTGTACTCTAATTTTGCCGAAACCATTATTCTAATTAAGAAAAAATATGGTCAGGGTTATTCTATATCACCAGTAGAATGCGTGGTTAAAAGGAATTACATGATTTCAAAATCACCCTGTATAACCTAACCTAACCAACTTTTACGCGAGTGAAGCCGCGTGCAAAAGCTAGTATTGTATAAAATTCAAGCGAACATAATATGTTTACAAACTGACGGTGCTGGTTGCGCTTAGCGCCGTCCGTCACTTGACATGAAATATTTGATTAGCCATTTTTACGATAATCAGTATACAATGCTTTAAATAGATATAATTTAAAGGACATCAAAGTTTGTAATTGCGTAGGCTTAAATTTTGCAGTTGATATAATTATTACCATGCCATTGCCACCCAGCAGAGGACTGCATCGGGCTGATTGAGTGATAGATACTATTACTGGCGGAACCAAAATGTGTCTCAATCAATAATTTTAATGAGTCTGCCCAGACTCTGCCCTTTCTATCTATTGGTTCTAGACTTGTCATCGCGGAACAAGTATAAGGAACATTACAAAAACAATGTTCCTGACCCGGCCATTTAACCTAGAACCACACAATTAGCAGTGACCTAATCATCAACAGTTCTATTTTTAGCAGAAACCTCCATCTTTGCAAAATAAACATAAATTTGCGCAGTAATAATATATGTTACGTAATCTGATTTATCTTAATGACGAAACAAGATTATTACAATGAGCCCTCATTCATGCTTGTATACAATAATGTGCGGTATATTTGCGGCTGGCAATAATGATGGGCGAAGTGCGGTGTTGCCAGCATTCGTGCGCTTATCGTGTGAGAGCACGCGGGCCGTATAAACGAGAATTTATATATACTACCTTTTGCTTTTGTTATTATTTTGTATGTTAAATACGAAGACGTCAATGAAGGGAAGTGAAATGTTTTTTGCGTCAATTGAATATGTCGATTTCTTTTTTTCAAAAAGATGTTTTGCGATATATAGCCTTATGTAAGTATTGTGAACAGAAGTATTCGCACATGAATATTAACACGCCTTAATAATGATAAATCACAAATTATTTATCATGTCAATTAGGTATATTGTTTCCTGATGCTATGACTTTACACAAAATAGTTAACAACAGTGTTTAATAAGTTTGAATATTTCCGCAAATCTTCAAGAATAAGTGCATACGAATAAAGCACGTCGGTTGTTCTTTCGAAGTAATTTGGTTTATGTATATCTTTTTCATTTTCAATACATAATACGCATAGCTGACGATGTCTGTGTGCCTGCCCTTTAAACAACGTACAGGTGTAGTCAATATCGAATTCACGATATAGATGTTAGAAAGAGTACATCATTCCAAACTCAACAACAGTATTCTACATATATTCGTGTCGTCCCAGTTTGTTCAGTGAAGGAGATATATCGCCTGCTGTCGAAGCGTACCAGTGCTCGCACATCCGATCCGTTTTCCTGTTTGCGACAACTTCGTACTACAAACATGTGTGATAATGTTGCACCATATCTACATACGTGTATAGGTGTACTTACATTGTAGACATAGCAACGAGGCTTCACGTAGCTGTGTGACTGGTCCAATTAGATAGCAACGTAGATGGATTGGTCTGATGGTTTGAAGATAAACGTCGGACCAATATGCGTTCGTTGTCGATGGAAATTTGGAATATTCGAATATAAGCTACAAAAAAGATCGTTAGGCTGTTCATGAGAATTTGTAGTCTGTTTAAGAGAATTGGTAGGCTGTTGAATATTAAAAAAAATCATATTAAGAGCATTATCTGAGAAGATGCAGGCTAGGGGCTCATGGTCTCTTTTACCAATCGCTAATTGATAATACCATATTATTGAACAAACTTTGTTGACACATATTATATGAGTTGGTGTGCTTTAGAATTTACGTTTCTTTTTGTAGCAATGCAGGCAGCAAGTTTATAAACAAAAAATACACATTTTCGTGATACTGGAATACATTTATAATAAGACCGGTCTGTGTGGAAGACCTTGGGGGAGGCCTATGTTCAGCAGTGGACGTCTTTCAGCTGAGATGATGATGATGATGACACTTGTTGAATCAGAATAATCTTCAAGTTTTCCCGAGAATATTGCTGATCAGTGAAGATCTAGGAGAACGCCTACTGCAATTATTGAGGATGGCAAGCATTTTATCAATTATAACTTTACAACAGTATTTTATCAACCATAACTTTAATTTAATATCTAGTTCGATAAAACACTCTATTCAATTTCATCTCTCTTATATTCTGCATGTTATCTACCCTTTCATCTCACTAATCTCTGATCAGCCGAACTCTTGTTTTGGCCAATATCAATATCGGCAGATAAAACTTATATTTTATGAATTGTGTGTAGCCGTCCATGTTTATTTAGGTCAGAAGTCCCATGTGGGTAGCCCACGTTTAGTTATCGAAGGTCGGCAGCCATTTTTTCAGAGGGCCTTGTTATGTAGAATATTTTATAGTTATATTCTTTGGGAAAATTTTCGCTTTCATCTTTCGTGTGCACTTATATTAATGTACCTTCCTCGAGGCGGGTTTTTGAAGGGTACCGATATTGGAAAATATTTTACTCTATCTTTTAAGTTTGACTATGTAGATATGAATACGTAAAATTATTGCTTTGTTAGGTAAATACTGTCTCAAATGCGCAGCGTTAGTTAAAATAACTGTTTTGCATGAGGTTTCAGGTTCCATTTTTGGCTTTAGCAAAGTTTTATTGGATTTTCTGTCAAGAGATTCTTAGCAGCAGTACGGAGTCTGAAATTTGTTACGGTAACCAGCAATAGGTTCCCTATGATGTGGGACCTACCCTCAGAGTCCACCACTAAGCATACACAACACATACAGTATACTAGAAAAATAAAGATATCCCAATAACATTCGACCTGGATACCAAAACCGAGCCATCGGGATCAGCCCCAAGCGTCAACAAACCCCGCGGGACGACGTTCAATAATTCCAAAAAGATAATAACAGATGGCAATGATATTATATTTAATAGATATCCGATAGTTCCATTTATATCGTAAACTGAGACTAATATATCATTGCGCTCGTCTCACAACCCCCATGGGGAGGGCAGGGGGTTCTATTAGTCGCATGGTTTCACTTAGAGGGATGTATTCGCATACTGAACTCAGCCATTTAATTTATCAATGCTGGATAACTATATATGGATATTAATCCTGTAGCAATCATAACGGTTATCTTGCAATGAGGGTATTTTGGTATAAGGTAGAGTCAGCAATATACAAAAGTCGATACACACTTGCCACATTTCTATCGAATCTTTCTTTCAAAGTAATAACAAAGGTTAGATATTGTAGTAGCAGTAATAATTAAATGATAGTGGATATAATCACAATGTTCAGCTACCTATGTTGCTAACCGTACGTTACGGCATAAACAGGCTAATTGCGCGTAACAGTAAGGTGCGGTCGTATTTCATTATTGTAAATTATTAATGATATTGAAATTAAACAACTTTATACGGATATTATCGTGAACATGGCTGCTGAAAAGCAACCGAAATGTCACGTCAGGAAAAGCGTAAAATAAATCTAAATAGGTTTTATAATTTAAATAGTTTAAATTGAAGTAGACAGTAACTAGTAAAAGTGTTTAACAATAGTAGTTTGAAGTTTCAAAATTATGTAATAATGGTGTGTTTTATAAAAAATAAACAACGAGAATTGACTTTATAATTACTGCATTGATATCCTTATTAATTGCATTTTATTTTGTAATTAGCCGCATTGACATATTTAATTCTTAAATTTATTTGTATTTATTGTATTTATAATTAGTAATTAGCAGCTATTAATTCTGCATGTTATGCTAAAGTGAATTTAATATGTTGTATTGTTTTAATGGAAGTGAATTAAAAGTATTATTTTTGTTTGTTTTCAAATTTAGTGATTTGCCATATTAATATTAAATTATTGTAAGCCTAATTGGCAGAATATGGTTAATCATTACCATTACTGTAAATATCTTATATATACCTATGTTTCACAATAAAGAATATTTGATTTGATTTGGTGAGATAAAATCCGTTTGAAGTTGTTTAATTTCAATGTATAACATTTGCGTAAACGCAAAACAATATTATTGGTGACAAATAATATCGCAAACTAAAATTATAATTTCTTCATCTAAAGCGATTTTAAACATGGCTTATTATGTTTCTATGTATGTCAATATTAATAACTTAGGCTCTTAATATTTTAGTATGACCTTTCCTAAAACAATTTAACCCATCACTTATCAGCACCATCGAGAGTCATACTTACAATTAATTTAATCTCCTCGTGAATTTTGTTTTCCTATATTATTTTTTCCTACATTAATAATCTTATCATTAATAATTAGGTATAATTTCCGATTCTGTATTCAAGCAAATTTAATATTAAAATATTATATTATTTTTCACATAAGACTGCGCCGAGCGAAATATGCCAAAACAGGCGGTCACAGTTAAGTTGATAAAATCAACACTTTTTATTTAATACAAATATAAAATATACATTTACCGTAACAATGAATGTGTTTACAATTACTCCATGTAAAAAGTATTTTTGCCTACAAAATAATGTAAATTTGCATGAAAATGCAAAATCGTAAGCTCGTATTACGTGATTTTTAGATTATAACTGTAGTAATCTATCCTATTTTACGGCTTAAACGAAACATAAATAGTTATATTACAATTTGTCCGTCCCAAATATTTAAGTTATTGGTTGACATATTTAACAAAAAAGGACTTTAAATCCTCCATACAATTTTACAATGGCGGCCGCGCGCCCATTTGTATGTCGAACTCTGTCATTCAATCCAACCGCGTCTTACTTACGCTCGGCGCAGTCTTAAGGTAAATCCAACGAATTTGCAACAAGAATACCATGGCTACAAAAACTTGGCAATAGATGCCCCTTTTTGTTTTTAAGGGATCTTAATACTTCGGGCCGGTGCCCGAAACTCGACTGCACAGATGGCGCATTGATCGGTGATCAATGCGCCATCTGTGCAGTCGAGTTTTTGAACAACCGAGACCTGTGATAAATTATAGTCGTAAAGCACTTTTATTACAGCGAAGATAAAAGCTTAGAAGTAAATTCGTCTATAATTTATACCTAATAGTTCTAAGTTACATTCAGCTACGATTTATTAGACACCTTTTGTAAGCGAAATTTTTATACTATCACCTTGGCAAATAAGCATATGGGCAGTCTGATCTCAAGCACTTACTGTAGCCTATGCCCTTGGAATACCAACAATATGAATGTTGTATTACCGGCTATATGGGAATATGATAAGTCATAGGATAAAATAATATGCATAGGAATAGATGTAGGTATACGAGTCTCCGAAACTCCTAACTGTCCGGTACGGACACAACGCAGTTGACATGTTACTATTTTTAAATCGGTTTCTGGCAAGAGGGTGAGATTGACTTATTCGGAAGAGTCACCTCAATCGTACTGTCACCATATAATTGCCAAATATGGCGCCTTCTACTCGACATATTATTGTACGTGAGGATATATTACGTGTGTATATAAAAATAAAATAAATAATATTTATTAACAAAAGAGCATATTACACATAGCATCCATTGGCCCCACACTAGACGAGCCTGTCCTGTGGATGCCTTTTACGTTTACAATTGAAACTAAAATACAATTTTGGCTTGGTTGAAATCAACAATAGTAAATTTACAAATAATTTGAGATAAGTATGTATGTACGTATTTCTAATTTATAAGTAAAAATATATCGATAAAAAGACTGAAACGTCTTGCAAAGGATGTATTTACTTTGGGTACGTTAATTCGGTACACCCTACGTCTTAAAAGGTTCTGAAGTTCTGCTGAGTTTGTAACTACTTTGTATATCTTCATATTCATATTCTCATATGTTTAGGTCATGTTAATTAGGTAATTGTACCTAACTATGTTTCGCCGATCATGTTTACGTTTCAAGTAATAAAACATGAAACAATTGCTGCCTTGCAATAATAGATACCAAAGACATAGTGAGGGACAATAATCTTCTTCTCATTTTGCAGTTCACGACTAGATAAAGACTTTAAGTTTGTTTGTTGTTTCTTCTATATCGAGACTATTCAAGCCACCTATTTGAGAATCATGTCACGTCGTTTAACCTTGTCAGGGGCGTCCTACAATTAATAATTACTGCAAACTTAAGTTTCTTTCATCATATTACGGTATTGAAGATCCAAGCAGAAGCCTGTCTATTAGACTAACAAGTCTGTTCATGGAAAACCTGTTAGCATAATATCAGCACCGTATTTAACGTTATTACCAAAATGCGATGCCGCCATGTTGTGAAAGGCTGCTTATATTCGTAATACGTGTAGTTGTGCATCGGGTAAACGTGTTAATATTGATTTAACGAAGTTAAGCCCATCTGCGAACTCCGGGGTACGCGCCACTAGCGATGGCCGATTACGACAGATATGGTTTGACGGTGGAAAAAATCGGTGTAGTGTAAATTTTCAGTCGAATCAACAATTTACTCGATTTCCGATAAAATCGATTGGTTGGTTTTTGATTGCACGGCTCTCGGGCAGCGCTTGTTATTTTACTATTTCGCTCTGAGTCAATGATTTTCGGTCACTACGTTGTCAAGGAAAACTGCCTTTTCCTTATTAACAGATAATGGTCTGCTAATTCATATAGTGCGTTTATATGGAGTTACAGCAACCTGCTGTACCTACAGAGAATAGCTCTGCAGGTACAGTAGTTAAGTTCATATGGATACCATTTTTCTAGGGTGGAATCATTTTTCTTTTTCCACGCAGAGGAGTTCGTCGTGCATACTCACATTTAAAAAAAGGCTTACTTTATTTGTAGGACAACTCCATTTTTGAGTTTAATAAAATTTTACGATGAATGTCATTTTGTAATGTCTATGTCTTTGACTGAGCGTGAATTACTTATTTGTCGCTTTTCATAACTACGTCTCTACAAATATATCGAAATCGTAAAATATCTAGTTTTAAATCTTTATCATTTTCTTAAGAATTGCAGTTAAAACAATCGATTTCAATATCTCGACATCGCACATCACTAAGCACTGCTACTTCCCGCGTATAGTCTGTGGTACACTAGTAAGTTTGTTTGTCTATGGTACGTTGTTGACTATGCTGTTTATGTACGGACACGCGCCAGTTGTGTTCAGCGAGTTAGAGTACGAATATGTGCTGATATTTGATTATAAGTTTTACGGAGGTGTGTGGAATAACAATGCCTTTGTTGTTAGTTTATGTGCGTACTTATGAACGTTAGTTAACTTAGGAATTATGGTAGTAATTAATTAATATTTAATTATTTTCTGTAAGCATCTTTTGTATACGTAAGGTTACTTTAAGAAAATAGTTTGTTCGAAAAATGGCAACACTGGCATGCTACATTACGTTGTTTTTGTATAATTTAATTAGTAATCGTGCAATATATTTCAAATTTAGAAAAATATACAAATTGTTTCAATTATAACACACAAATACAAATAGACTTGTGATAACGTTACTCAAGTCTTTAATAATATCGAAGAGGACTTGTAATTCGAAATAAAAGTAAATAGATTTTAAGTACTTACACAAATATTATTGACCACCCATTGTTGACTACAACGATAAGACTCAAAAAAATCCTTAATCTTCTTACTGACTTGTCATTGTCATAAAGTTGCCAAAGTTCTTTTAAAATTAAGCTGCAATATTGCCATGCAAAGAAAAATACAAACAATGTTGTCAATATAAAAATAAAGTATGTAAGCTTGCCAGTAAAAAATAAAATTCTAATACTTTCGCGTTACAAGTATTTAGATTGTAATATTTAATAAGTTATTACACCTTACCCCACTTTAATATACTGAACAGCCGTCTGGGGCTTTCAGGGAGAGAACACGAAGCGCAAATAAATATTTATTATGCATATTGTGCTTTACTTGTTATTTATATATATAAGATTATATTATACATATTCCCGATGTTGTAATGCGAAGAATACACCAGATTTTATTTTTATTTTGCTCGTAAGATAAACATGATGTTTCGGCGACATGTTTGAGGCAAGGGTGTTACGCATACTGCCTCTGTTTGGATCAGACAAGATTGAATTTACTCGTGGAATCCTTCTATACAACAATATATTTGCGTCTATATTACTTTTATAGACAATAATATGGCGTATGCTTACGTAGATTTTGTCGACTGATTTTTATTGATATTCCATTGTGTTTCGGTTCGTATCGTATTTTGAGAACTGAAGGGATCCAGTCTGTAGTTGAAACATTGAATTATCAGATATAGAATAAAATAGATTTTGTACTAAGCAATGAATTGGCTTTATTTCTAACTAGCTTTCGATCGCGGCTTCTCTCCCGTAAAAGTAGATTCGGTTATGTTAGTAACATAACTATTTGTTTTTATAGCGATCGCCAAGTGGTCGGAATTCGACCATAATTGATGTAAATTTTAAGTTTGATCGTTATTAAGGTTTTATTGTCTATAACCATACCTTTATAAACAAATTTCATTTAGTCACCTACTCCACATATATAGTATGTAACCATTACGACGAATTCTACGACATCAGCCGAAGAATGTCGAAATACTACGAACGCGATTCGACTGCTTGTGTCATATGCATGGTTGTGCGCGTGCAGTGTTATTTCATTAATTTAATGTATTTCTAATGCATATTTTATAAAAATATTAGGATTCGGCACTGCTTCTCCATATAAACTTTAACTGTGCCAAATTTCAACTCCTTAGACCGCGCAATTTTCGTAAAAAGGGGTACAAAGTTTATGCTTCACGTATTCATATATAGATATAGCTTATGTTACTCGGTGATAATTTAGTTTTATGAAGGGGAAAGAATTTTGAAAATCAGTTGAGTAGTTTTAAGTTCAATCGTTAGAAACAAACAAACAAAAAATCTAATCGTTCCTCTTAATAATATTAGTATAGATGACAACTCATTTTATTTTCACAAGATGCCTATTAGGTATATAGTTTTGTTTCTATGACCGTACTTAATATCCAAATATTGAATTGAAGTACTTTCATTCTCAGCTTACGACATGTATATAATGTTATTTAATTATTTTCTTTCCATTAGGTGAATCTTAATTGGCGTGAACGTCCTAAAATTGTTAAATATCAAAAACTTTTGTTTTACTATAACATTATTTTCAAACTATATTTTTCTATATCTATGTGTGTGTTTGTTTGTTTGTGAAGACATAACTTAAAATTCAATCAACTGATTTAAAAAATTCTTCTTTCTTTCTTACTCCTAGGATGCTATATTATCACAGAGTAAAACAAGCTATCTTTAAAAAAAGAAGTACTTTTACTAACATAACCTAACCTGACTTATTTTTATGTGAGCGAAGCAACGGGTAAAAGCTACTCGTATATTAAACTGCTAGTCGAAATTGGTAAGATATAATTATAGAGTAGTACACACATTTATGAAGTCGTCCGTTGTCGGCTGTTGACCGCACCAGACTCAATGTGACAAGGGGCAAGGCTTATCACCATTTATGGGACACTATGGCTGTCAACCGGGAAAATACAATGTCTTTTACTAAAGCTAGTCGAGCTGGGATGTACGTTATATCTCAGTAAAAACGACAACAAGGAGACAATTTATATTATGCGAGGGTTTCAGATACCAGTTCTTTTTGTTTCAACACAGTTATCCGTGGATCATTTAGATTACAAATACCTAAAGACAATATTATTATTTGATATTGACGGGACTGGAACCCGCTACAAAATGACTATATGTCGAACTTTGGATGTGTGATTTTAGATATTTGTTACTTAATCATGTCCAACCTGTTGAATGATTTTATATGAATTCAATTTCATATGAGATCTCCGTAAAGTTCTCGAAGATGTGTGAAGCCTGCCAACCCGCTTTGGGCCAGCATGGTAGATAATGGATAAGGCATTGGACTTGCGATCGAGAGATCGCGTGTTCGAATCCAACTCATTGCACTACTGACGTCAACCCACTCCTAACACAAGCTTTCTAGCTTATTATAAATTTAATTAGCTTATTATTTTTAAAGTAGTGTTTCGTAAGAAGTCGCGTTCTATAGCTACATTTACATTAAGATCTTGCTTAAATATCTCCAAAGTTTCACGCAGAGATTACCACACTGTAATCTTTTCAGCTAACTACTATAGTATTTCAAAAATAATCACGTTTTTATTCCGAATATTATTCCAAATGGTAAATAAAAGTTTGCATTATGACAAAATGGAAAGCCTTTTAAACACTAAAAAGAATAAAACGGACACTAGAAAGAGCTAGAAAGGAAACAGGGTGTGACGATGCAAAAAAACCTTTGTGGCTTGGACGGCATAAATTAACTCGAGTTGACCTATAACCGTTTATCGTGTCGCTTTTTGCTATTGGAGAAATTTATTTCTACTGCGTAAAAGAGTTAGAGTTAAGTATAATTCTTAAGGAAGTATTGTAATGGTCCCCTTGTATGGCGATGCGATTATATACAAGGACCAAAAGTGATAAAGCGTGACCAAGGCGTAAGTTAGTGTGTGTTTAGTATTTAAATAGTAAACTCCCGCACTACGAATAAAAATATGTGTCGCGGTGACGTTACAAACATTCAAATAACAGACACAGAGAACGTTCAGGCTCGGAACAACTATTATCTTATCATATCTTGTGTGGGGGCCAGTCAGTACAGACCGGCGACACTTCGAGCCAGTGGAATCTTTTGTGTCGACTTCCCCAATAACGACTGCCATAGATGTTCATGGCAGCCGGGACCGACGGCTTAACGTGCTCTCCGAGGCACGGAGCAGGCGATAAATGTCAATCAATACACACATAATTTCGAAAAGTCATATAACTTCCGACAGTCAGAGGTGCACGACATGGGTTCGAACCTGAGACATTCTGCATTGCAGTCTGTTGGTCTCCCCACTGAGCTATCGCTGCTCAATAATTATTAGTGGATTATAACATTTTTGTAACGCGGTTGAACCCACAACCTTCGGCGCACCAGCAATGGCGAGGCGGCCACTTAAACCGTCATGTGTGCAGTCTATTATATAAAATTAGAGTGTTTTTAAAAGAAAATTCACACGCCAGAAATAAAGCCTGTGTTGCAGGCGACTTTACGAACGTTTAAAAAACGGACACAAAAAACATTCAGACTTGGAACAACTATTTTTGGATTATAAACTCTTTTTTGCCGTGATTGAACTCGCAACACTTGCCATAGTGGAACTGGCAAGGCGTCTTTTTAAAGCTCTAAGACATAGGAGCATTCTATTGCGTCTGCGTTGTGACTGCGGTTTAGTCACAGTAGCAAAGATCTAGACTTCTTGTAGTTGCTAACAGAAAATCTTGTAGCACTTGTCACATGTGCTCAACCTGCTGCTTGAAACCAGCAGAGAGACTCGTGATCGGTACTTCTGGAGTTCGAAAAAACTCTTATACAACAGCTTTGTCGGTCCGTCTGTCTATTATACACGTTCAATTCAAGAACCGTAAGAGCTAGAGACTCACGGTCAACGCCATTCGACTTAGCATAGTCGCTATACCCCTGAAATGACTATGACCTTTGACCTCAAGGTCACGTGGTATCACGTGACCTCTGCATATTACATGAACCAATTTTTCGAACTATAAGATTAACGTCAATACATTGCCGGTTCTCACTTGTTTTAATACCATACCTAATTCGCAATAGAATTCGACTGAAGGACTGCGTTTGGGTCGAGCACAATTTCAGAATTTTTTTATTTGCTATATTAAATTGTCACTAAACAGGAAGGTAATCTTTTAGAGATAGAATAAGAAGAGTAACTACGTCTTGCCCGGTAATTAAGCGTGCCGGAGGCTGACATTTCTATCTCTCCAATTTCTTCTCTTTCATTCCATCTTTAATTCCTTTTCCTTAAGATAGGCAACGCAACAGTAATACCCCAAGTATTGTAATCGTTTAGAGGAAACGGTAACCATTTACCATCAGGCGGCTACGCTTGCTTGCTATCATTGTTCTATAAAAAATGATACAAGAATAAAATAATTAATAATACACGATGTGAAAGGATGGCACATGCAATAAATTGTTGCAAGAATGGAATGTTTAACAACTTCACAAAGATAAATTGATGACTGTATGCTCGCAAATAACTAGTGGCAACTATGAATACAAAGGATGGAATATCGTTTTAACTAATTTATAGGCATATAAAACTAGCCTCATTGTAAAACCACGGGCACGCCAGTGCTTTCTTCAATTTCGTCTTATTATTTGAAAGTGAATGTTTGTCAGCTTCTTAGTCTAAACAGATTCGTATGGATAACAGATCATTATCAAAGATAAATATAATTCCACTTATAGATATATCGATAATCAGTTAACATCAGCCGAGCATTATCTCAACTTAACTCATTATCCAGTAGCTACCTAAAGGCTAAAAGAAAATAACGCTGTTTTTAAACCATCATCCAGGTTTTTAAACTAAATTAAATTTATGATCCCTTTACTTGTTTCGCAGTAATCTTGTAGAAGAGGCGCTCGCTCAAGCGTTGATTAAAACAGTGCTTAAACTTAAATTATGTTTAAAACAAAATTAATAATAACATACCGACGATATTGTAAACTTGTGTTATATTCAGTTTTTAAAAAGCTTTCACTGAATAAATTTGACTAGATTTTGAAACGCAGTTTTGTTACGGTGTCGCAGATTCTTGTGCTTGCTATGTGCTTGCCTCGCCATTGTCATTGCGCCGAGCCGCCAATTGTAAAACAACACACACAAATGTTTGTAGTCCATAAATGGTTATTCTGAGTCTGGATGTTTTAGTATCCGTATCCGTATTTGAATGTTTGTAAAGTCCCTCGCGAATCAGGTTATACCTAAAGCGTATGTAGTATTTTAAAAGAAAAATAATAGAATGTGAATCCAAGAAGCGCTTGCCGCAGAAACACAACACATGGTTGTTTAGCTGTGGTCCTTTATAGATTACAAGTAGTTCTCCAGTAGAGCTGTGCCATTTAAAAATCGCAGTCTTAACCGGTGATACTTTTTTAAAATGTACTCTGTATATATAAATAAATAATATATTAAATAAATAAAATGCATTAAAAAATGTCGTAACCTTTTTGATTAGCATTTCCGTAAGCCGCTGTTAAGTGGGTGAAATTGCAATGACTTAACTGAAGCAATTTAGCTGAGTCGTTGCTTAGTTGACTTGTTTTTTAAAACCTCTCGTAGCTCTCCGTCAATATTAATCAAGCCTCCAGCGAGAATGTTTACTTGCAATTACTTTAGAAAGCTGTGAGGCATTAAGATTTTACTTACTCTTCACATAGAATATTAAACAGTTTGATAATTAAAAATAGTTCTATAATGCTCCGCTCAAGGCGTCGGCGTTTGGTCGGTATTCGACGCAATGAGAACCGAAGCTAAACTTATGAATAAAAACATTCAATAAACTGCTTTGAGCTCGTAAAAGCGGCATTGATGCTGTTGATATCTTTAGCTGCAGTAAGTAGTTTATGGAGCCATCAAGTTATTATCAATGCGCTTAGAGTTGTAGATCGGTTTTTGTGTTATGTGATAAACAGAGTCACGAGTTGGAGTGTTATTTTGTCCATTGTCTTCGTGTATAGAGTCTCCACCACACCACGACAGAAATTCTCTTTAGTGTACATAACCTTTGTTTCTAATCCGAGGTCATAGTTTAAATATATTGTTCAAGCTTAGCATTGTAATTAGAGCATTCTGTGTGGAAATTTCCAGTTGAAGCTTAGAATTTTGAGCTTTACATTTAGAATTTTGAGCTTTTAGTCGGAGTACACTGCCTCTAGTCATATGAAATTTAAGTATAATTGGCGAATTTCGGTACAATACGCTTCTACTAAATTTTTGTGCATAGGTACCTTAGATACTGATACATTTTATATAATTTCAACCGCCTACAGAATCCACTCTCCCATCATTATAACACTTGTAAAGTCAGTTTCAGCATTGGCGACCATGGAAAATGGTCTTAACACTCGTGAAGACCTGGGAAAATTTAAACTGTCTTAAAATCCAAAACGATTTTAATCAGAAACTTAGATATGTATAGAAGGATTTGTAAAATAATTTCACTTCTGTTAGCAAAGCGTGCGACAAAAAACCACTAATACTATAAAAAGAAAGTCTGGTTTTACATTACATAATCTTAACTTAATACTAATTAAAGGATTTAAATAAACTTATAGCCTTCTTAGAATTGAACATATGTACATATATCGTAAAAATAAGTGAACACAGCACGTAGCGGCAAACGCAACAGCTTATCAGCTTTTTTATAAAGAATAACAAATTCATCGTGTTTGCTGGCGGAGTTTTATTACTCCTGTAAGATTCCTATCGTTTAATTGCACATTTACACATATACAAATACGATGTACCAGCTCTACCTACTATTTATAAAACTAATACAAGGTTGTATTAATTGCAAATTTTGATAAAAATAACCGATGTCGACTATTCTGAAGACCTGAACTCAAACCTTTTTAAATTTTATGTTTGTTCGAATATGTGTCCTTGTATCACGCAAAAAGCATTGATTGAATTTCGTTGCGGTTTTTACAGATACAGTTGAAACCGAATATAACGACATCGTTTATAACGACGGATCGGTTATAACGACCGAATGGCAAGGTACCGGCCGAATCCCTATAAAAACAATTAAGTAATCATACCGCCTATAACAACATCGGATACAGCGACATATCGCGTAAAACGACGAAACTTTATATATATTCATCGGCTTTTGCGACCAACCGTTTTACTTGTTCCAACAAAACAAAACAATACGAACAATTTAATTATTAAAAATGTTACTTATTCCAATCTATGAAGGAATATTTTAAGCGGAGTACAGCTTATAGATTACACTTAGTATATAAGTTTTTCCAGAATAAATAATTTTATTTCTTTATTCGTCATTTTATTTGAAAACATGATCATAAGCATTACTTATACCCATACTACATAAAGGTACATATTAAAAAAATATAAGCATATAACATATGATAATTAATATGAATACATACTTCTGTATATTGCTTATAACAACTATCGGACATAACGTCCAAAGTTATGTGGTCCCTTCAATGTCGTTATATCCGGTTTTGACTGTATTAACATTTTTACTTCAACTTTAAAATCTCAAAGCTACGTTTCTTCGATTGTCGTTCTTTAGAATCATTAAAACCGTATTGATTTAAAGCGTTGATTCAGTGTCTGTCGTATAAAGCATATCTGCACAGAGGTCATAGATTCGGTGCCTGAGTCGGTTTAAATGTTATTGGCTCTTTTTCTTAGCAACAGCTTATTATTACATGAGTTCTAAAGAATAACTTAGTAAACCTAAACATTTTAGTTGCAAATACCACGTTTTCCGTACGGATTAATAGAGTTCACACATCTTCGAAAACATTACGGAAAACTTTCAAACAAGGAGATTTCCTCATGTTGTTTATATAGTCGACTAGAGCGATAATTAATTATTAAACACGGTCACGTAACTTCAAAATGTCAGAGGTGCGTGCCGTGGCTTCGAACTCAAGACTTTTGACATGATAGTTCAACCCCTACTAGGTTATCGCTATACGCTACGTTTAGATCCCTCAATAATAGGGCAGGTTAGAGAATAATGTAACAACATAGAGTGATTGACCTGCGAAGTTAAGCAACGGTGCTTTAATGGTCATAGATGGTCATTATTTAAATACGTCACTTGCATGCACTTTGTACTTTAGTGCGCACATAAGTCTGACAGATCATTGTCATGAACATCTATTTTAATCATCATGTACATCCAAGGGTCGATTTTTATAATACAGATTGTTTAAAATAGGATTCCAATGTAGTCCAATAAACATCAAATGTGATCAGAAATGCTATTCATGTTCACATTTGACTATTATTTTAATATAGGAGAAAATCATTTATGATATTTATGACACTGACACTAGATCGGAAATCTATTTTAAATTGGTTTTAACAGCTCTATTACGAGTATTTACTCTATGGTCAAACCTAATATTGTAATTATTTTGGGTACTGGCTGTCAGATGACAATTGCTGTTTGAAATAGTTATATTCATTCGAATCTGCAGTGCGTATCAATCAGAACGATACGTAACCCAATTCAATTACAGATTGATGCGATAAATGTCATCCGATATAAAACAATTTAAATTCAGTTCAAAAGTTGTTTCGATGCATGTAGCCCATTAATAATCGGGTCGAATTGATGCTTGTTATAAATATCTCAAAAATGTACTAGTTAAAGCATAAAGTCGAATCAGATGCGGCCTCGATGGCCTAGTGATTAGTGTAATCGACTGCCACGCCTGAGGTCGCGGGTTCGATTCTCGCACAAGTCAAACATTTGTGTGCATGGACATGGATGTTTGTCTTGGTCTGGGTGTTTCTACGTATAGTATGTACATATGTATTAAGTATATATGTATGTTAATCCATTGTCTAGTACCCATAGCACAAGCGCTACTTAGTTTGGGCTAGATAGTGTTGTGTCTAATTGATTAGTAATATTATTTGTAACATTAGATATATTTGGAAATAATATATATATAGACTTACATCTATATTCCCGTAAAAACCATAGCTAGTATACGAGTAGGTTAAACCTTAGCTGGATAATCATCAGTGCTTTTAGGTCCGTCTTATAGAGGGCGTGGCTATTGGACACATATTTTGACTTCGTGCTACTGACAATTTCTTGACGTAAAAAAACCATAACGTTGAATTAATATGAAGTCTTATTTATAACACTTAACTCTACTTTGGAACCGAACTAGAGACCTTGAATGAAAGACACTTATATTGAGTACGTACTACTGTACCACTGAGGCACTCGAAATAATATTGTATATTTCAATTTATTATTTACTTTAATTAAGTCAATTTATTTGCTTTTATTGTATTTGGAACAATAATTCAAATCAAATTAAACGATCAATTGTTATATTGTATGTATTCATTGAGAATTATGTCCATGCAATCAAATACTATGTAACAATTATTTGTCATAATTAACAAATAAATCTGTGTGGTTATTTAGGTAAAGTTAATCATATAATAAATAAGCTTTTACGCGTGACTCCACCCGCATGGTTTCAACATCAATAAAAGTAGCTTATGTCCTTTCCCAGGTTTTAAACTTCCTATATATCAAATTTCATCCAAATCGGTTAAGTGGCTTAGCCGTGAATAGGTAACTGACAGACAGAATTACTTTCGAATTTATAATATTATATTATAAAAGTAAGGATATACATTATATTGACTTTTGCTTTTAACAAAATTATATATTAATGTTTAGTATCAAATTATGGGATCTTTTGTGTCGACTTCCCCAATAACGACTGCTATAGATGTCCATGGCAGCCGGGACCGACGGCTTAACGTGCTCTCCGAGGCACGGAGCAGGCGATAATTGTCAATCAATACGCACATCATTTCGAAAAGTTATATAACTTCCGAAAGTCAGAGGTGCACGACGTGGGTTCGAGCTCGAGACCCTCTGCACTGCAGTCTGTTGGTCTCCCCACTGAGCTATCGCTGCTCTCTTAATTATTTAATTAACTTGTCTTTTAATATTTAGGACTCATCCCCTTTTCTTTAACAACACAGAAATACCATGGCAATAATAACGAAAGAAAAATGATGTATGAGGATCCAACTTATTACAAGACTTTAAATAATTTACATGATCATTACACCATCTTATCATAATGCATATTACTTTTTTAATACTTTCTAAGAAGGCTGTTTTCTCATCGGCTTGACTGCGTTATCAGCTTCGTAATAACCAGGATAATAGGTACGTACAGGAAAAAATATGTCCTACGAAGGGTCGTGGGGTGTTACATCCGCTGTAATTAACTTATGTTTTATGGACGAAATAATCTACAGATATTTTCTTAGATTTTTCATCTCGATTCTGTTATTATTATAATATATTTGTAGCAAGAAATTATTATATTATCTCGGTAGACACTACATTTTTAGCTGTGCTATTTTGCTATCACTTTTAGAAATAGTAAGGTATCTTTATTTTATTTTTTATTCTTGTACTTAGGTATTTATCGAGATTTTTATCCGCAATAGCATGCCAGCCTCATCGTACCTTAAACTAAGTTGCACACATCTAACAGCAGTCATTGATAGCTAAACATTTTCAAAAGTAAATTAGTTACATATTTTTCGACAGTAGGTTGAGCCGTAAAATTTCTTGCAGATGTACATTTACTTTAGACATTTCTACCTGGCACTGTGGGTACGGGTAGGTAATGTTAAATATAGGTGTGTGTATGTATTTGTATATAAGTTTGTAATATATGATGACGTTAGATTGGTCTTAATAGCGAAAAGAACTGTATATAGCTTTGATAAATATAATTAAGATAAGATGAGAGCCATTTTTTGCTGCATCAGTAGCTATTCTATCAAATATACATTAACGTCAAAAGAAGACTTTGTCTATTTTTAATAGTTTAAAATTAGTTTTAAATAACATTGTGCTTTTGCTATGCCTGAGATTCAAGGTTAAGTCCCTACGTATTCCTTTTTACCTAACCTGCTGTTATATAATATGTATATGTATAATATTTAATCCTGATTTTATTAATATGCTGCTTTTAGCTAGATTCTATAACGATGACAATAATTATATCGATGTCGTGGAGTAACTTAATATCACAGATCACAATCTTGGGTCACGACTAACTTAGGCCGGTATCACATTTGTTTTATTGCAATATCCTGAGTTTCCGCCAATCCTGTGTAACATTATTATCACAAGTAGACTCACCAGCGACCGGTTCCAGTAGACCTTCAGGGTCTGAAGCTTCGTCAGCGGCGGCGAAGGCCAACGCGGCTGCCACCGTCACACACCACACGACTCTCATTGTACCTGTAAAGAACATTTATATTTTAGGCATTGAAAACAAATCGACTCTTTATGTATGACTAGATTATGCCCGCAGCTCCGCTCGCCTTAAAGTAGACTATGTACTTCGAGAACGGCATTTTTACGGATGAAAGATAACCTATGTCCTTTTCCGCGTCCTTGACAACGTGTATGCGAAATTTCGTGATAATCGGTCGAGTAGATAGGCTTTAAAGAATAACAAAAAAACACACATATATAGCATAAAGCCATATAGAGAAATTGCGGGAGTTATACTGTCTGGGTCGGTCCGGTACTATTATGAGAAAAAGGGTACTTCACAAATGAAAATAAAGTGGTGTAATAAAGCATTGAGCTTGAATTACATCGGCGAACGTTTTTTGACCTAACAAAGATGTCCTGAGGAAAGATCCAGTCAGTTCTTTAAACCGAGGCAATAGAGGAATGTCTTTATAAGTAGGCAGTGATAAACCTAAACTAGAGACCTCAAAATATTAGTCTTTAACTATGAAATTGCCGCTCATGTCTTACATCTAGTTTTAAGGTTTTCTACAAAATACACTGGCTATTTTAAATATTATCTTTTTATTATTTATATTTTGAGAATAGACTATATAATAACATGTATTATTATTATATAGGCGCTCATAGCCAGTTGCACTCACTGATCAGTAAACGATTAGCTAAGTTAAGCAACGTTGGGTGCGGTCAGTCTATAGATGGGTGACCGCTTAGTGGTATATCATCTGAGCGTATCCGTGCTTCGGAGGGCACGTAAAACGTCGGTCCCAGTTGTTGACAAATTAACAGCAGTCGTTAAGCCATGTCAGAGGCCTACAGGCGGCTTGAACAATTCTTGACAACAGGTTGGCCACTAAACACAAGAAAAAAAAATTATAAATAAATATCAATAACCTTTTATATAATTTGTATTTAAAGTTATATCGTTTAGTGTCTGTCCGTATATGTTGTTTCAATTCCCCATGATTAATTGATGTTTTTGTTAATTTAAGACGAACCATAGTGGCCTAAATACATACAACTATACATGAAGAAAAAATATATAATTCGAATAGGCTCTTCAAAAAATATTAATGATGTAGTTAGTATAATATCCTCCTCCAGACCGAATTTCGGCCATGGCGGCCAGTGTTAACGGAGACTAGCCAATTACGCAGGAGATATTATAGTGCGCAAGTGTGTGCACAAACACAAGTGCACTCTCTGTTCCCTAACTCTCATGATCCGATAGACTAGAACGCCGGGCTGCTATTGAGATTTCTTAACTGAAAAACCCAATAACTGTTTGTTGGCCCGACCCGGGATTTGAACCCGAGACCTCATGCACAGTAGTCGCATTTGTAAGCAACATACTAATATTTATAATTATATACATTATACATCCTAAACCGTCTTCCGTCATCGAATATTAAGTTATTTAAAAAGTATTTATGTCGACTAATTCTTGATGGATATTTTATATTTATTGAATATTTAGTTTATAAAGGTATTTATTTTGACTAAATTCTACAAGATATTGTATTAAATAAAGCACGCTCACTTCCCGACGTACATCCATATGCCTATCCAAATAGCAAGCCGGGTGTGGCCCGAGTCACTACAGCTATGACTCTTACTTGCTGAGCAGGCAAGCGCTCGAGATGCGTTGCGGCAATGAAACCACACTGCCACTGCGCTAGAGACAACTCCGTGCCTCGCGCGACCGACTGATTCGCACTAGCCGCGCCTCAGTCCGACGCTCGAACGCCACGTGCTTGCCGAGCAACGAACATGTCATCCTCAGCGGCTAACCACATACGAGTCCAACACCAATGTCAGGCACCGCGCACACTAATCAGCGCGGTCGATAGAACACGCCTTTCGAGGCGCAGTGGGCTTCCTGACCTCGCAGTACCATGGTCCAAAAATCTACTCGGGTTCTGAAGATAGGGATGATAGGGAGGGTCAGTAAGGTTTTATAAGTGAGCAGTGCCAAAGGGTCTCTTCGTGTAGTGGTCTGCCGTTTCATACGGCGGGCCGAAACCTCGGCGGGGTCGCGACCTCACGTGCAAGGGATTCGCGCGGCCCCGTCGATAGCGGTTATGTCGAGGAACACCGTGGTAGATTTAGACGGTATTACGGGAGGTTCATTATCATCATTTCATCATCTTTCTTTATCCCCGGTGAGTCCGACATAACCCCTCCACCCGCCCCCGCGGAGGGGTATGCGTCAATGCATTCACCCACGTAAGAAAAAAAGTAACAGTTCTTTTTTACTTGATGAAAGGTACCCTATGTGCTATTCGATCCTGACACCGTGTATGCGAAATTTCATGATGATCGATTAAGTAGTTAAGGCATGAAAGCGTAACAAAAAAAACAAATATACTCACAATCGCATTTATACTATTAAGTTAGGTTACTTACTTTAAAAGGTGAGTGTAACTTTACATATAAATTGTCTTACGATTATGCGAGTGTTATACATTGTAATTAAACTACGATTTACAGATTTTATATGAAAACACAACTTTTAGAAAAGTTTGAAATTATTAAACTACTACTACTTTTAATCTTTACTATTATTGAATTATTTTAAATATTAAGATTTACACTTTCTCCAACGTTTTCCGATGAAACCCGTAAAAGTCATCTAACCTATTGAGTCACAGCGGCACACCGGTGGCTGGATATAATAGATTTTTGTTATGTCTGGTATTCTAAGACAGATTAGTTTCAAAATGTACCTTTTATATAATTTGTCTCTCGAAAACGAGATCAGCAGACTGCGCCGAGCGAAATGTGCCAAAACAGGCGATCACAGTTAAGTTGATAAAATCAACACTTTTTGTTAAATGCAAATATAAAATATACATTTACCATAACAATGAATGTATTTACAATGACTCCGTGTAAAAACTTAAAGTAATTAATATTTTCGCCTACAAAATTACGTAAATTTGCACGAAAAATGCAAAAACGTAAGCTCGTGTACGTGATTTTTAGATTATAACAGTAGAAATCTATCCTATTTTACAGCTTAAACGAAACATAAATAGTTATATTACAATTTGTCCGTCCCAAATATTTAAGTTATTGATTGACAATAGAGATACATATTTATCAAAAATGCACTTCAAATCCTCCATACAATTTAACTATGGCGGCCGCGCGCCGATTTGAATATCGAGCTCTGTCATTCAGTCCAACCGCGTCTTACGCTCGGCGCAGTCTTAACATAATTCTAAGGGCAAGGAAACAAATTGTTTCCATTTATAAAACAAACTAACGGATAAATCATTTGCGTAATTCACTAGTAATAATAACCTTGATATCCTTTGCCAATGTTCAATTAAAATGAGATAACAATACCGAATAATCAACGCAATGGTGACCAATCAGCACTTTCAAATAACTAAAGACATAATATTAGATATTAGAGTTCAATGACGTCATTTAGCCCCTACGCAGCCGGTGAAAGTTTCGCCATAGCTCGGCGAAAAGCCGTTGGCAAACATACTAGTTATAGCTACAGGAGCGGTATGACTTAATCAAACAAGGCTACTTTTAGTTTCGACTCGACCGCTAGCCGAAGTCAAAGTTTAGCGGCGATAGTGACATCAAGTTTAATTTTAACTTCGTGTAGCTGTGTGACTGTTATTTCGGTTTAAGTTACCAGTTAAATAATTGATTTTGGCGGTAGCCTTTTGTAATTTGCTGTTGGATAGATAGCGTCGGGAATAATGATGAAAGGCGTTGGCTTTATTTAGAATATATTGCAGGCGATGTGTGTTTTACTGCAGGGATGGTGCAATCGTTCGTTACCGCTAGTGTAACGAATGAATGTGATCTTCAAATATTTTTTTGTCTGTAAGTTTGTTTTCATGTTTTGGCATATTTCGCAGAAATGCGCTTAGGAATTATCCTTAAATTGGTCGTAAAGGTAGGTCACTCAGACCCAGAGAAACTTTTGTAAGGCCTATAATTTTATGCCATGTGTGGAAATCGAATCCTTTAATATTCGGTGCACTGGCAGTGCTGATATAACTAATCAAACAACTGCGTTATCTGTGCAGTAAAAACCTACGGGTACACAGGCGTGAGATGTTCAATCTAAAATTACTGATTTCATAGGTGCAGTAAAACGTTTGTATATCATGCGTAAGTGACCGCTGCACCTCGCATTACTTAACATGTCAGTCAAAACAATGTCACGTTACGTTTCTCGTAGATAACCCTCGGAGTACGTAACTCTTTTACCGTTAGCCTACTTTCAGACAAACTCGCATTGTGTCAGCGGCTCAAAGGGAGGTCACCCTTTGTCCCAGGATGAGACGCTTTTAACACACGAGTGACTCCACACGAAAATGTTCCAATATTATCACGTTAACTCGTCAAATTCTTTACGTGTTCTTTGTCTTTTGTTTGCGATTTCAGTTTTAGCATTTATATAAGGCTAGTTTCAGCCCGCGTTGATACTACAGGGACGCATACCGGGCTACAAAGATCCTACGTGTTGTTGGTCCAGGATATTCAGTGTGCCAGGGATCAAGCTAACACGATATCAAATTACAACCAAATATTCATTCAGTGGGGGTCAATACTCAATTATTTACTGTAAATTTTTCAGGTCCGCTTAATGTTTGTAACTGATTTATGAGTTGACATAAAACTGCCATTGCTGGTCGGTCTCACATTTGACCTCTATATAAATATGTCATCTAACATTGGTTTCCTTTAAAGCAAAACAGAGAACCCTCTGCGTACTCCTGTTATTTCCTATACATTTCCTCTTTAGAATTACATCTAACTATATTCATACAAACATGACATTACATTGAGTGAAAGAGCGGGCTGTTTGTTGTCAATTATTTGAGGACAGCACAAATGGGACAAGTATACCGACGAGACATCAGTAACTTTGTTAATACGTTTCGTTTGATATGGAAGAGGTCTGGCGAACCACATCTCTTATTTCTTTCCTTTCATGCTATCTTTAATTAATTTTTTTTTAATACCTCGCCCACTTTTAATCTTTCCTGTATCGTGACGGACTTCACAAACATTCAAACAACGGACACAAGAAACACCCAGACTTGGCACAACCATTTGTGGATCAAACCAAATTTCGTTTCGTGTGGTGATTGAATCCAGAATACTCCGCGTGGCGGCGGAGGTAAGGTGACCACTTCAATCACTACACCATCCATGCAAACAATACCATTAAAGGGTTGACAACGCGCAATTGAATCCCTCAGCTTTACAAGCGATCATAAGCTATCTTTACCATCAGTATGGTAGTTTTCACCATTGTAGTCTAAAAAACCATCACAAAGTACTAACAATTTATTATTTTTATTATGTAATCTTCAAACGTCTCTGCTTCATACATGTTTCATATACCTTTAACTTCCAATTAAACTGTACGTGACTTTATCATGTCTAGCAAATTGGAGCGCTGAATAAATATAACAAATTATAAACTAGAACGTAGCGAACATTTCAATAACTTGTTATGAATACATACGCCTTACATACGCTTTGTGAGTAAATATAGACTAACGATATATTAGACTAATGTCTAAACATATCATTAGTTTACTTATTAATATTAGTCAGTCTACTATCGCGTAAGTACTATTTATACATATTTTGATTGAAGTGGTAATGACATTGAAGAGGCGTTTTATAGTCCTCCAAAAGAATTCAAAGGGAAAAAAGACCTTTAAGATTACTTTGTTGTTCAGCTATTCATAGATCACATTTTATCTCAGAAACGGGTAGAATTTTCAAGTCGAAATTATAATCTAATACTTAGGTATTAGATAATAATTTCTACTGTCTACTGTCTCTAGGAGGTTTAAACATTATTTCGTCTTGCTTTTGAATACATAATTGCGTTTATGGAGGTACATATTTTTATATGTTTGTATGCAAAGATTTTGCTTGTGAATACAGCGTTAGATGACGAGTCGAATGTCGATTTTATCTCTTGAATGTTGGTGTACGATTGGTGCCTGTCGATATCACATGCAAAATGTTGCCAATACTATCGATTCATTTTTACATCGTGTGCGGTCTACAAGTCCCTCTATTGTGAAATGTTTTTCGTTCTTTGGCTAATTTGATGCAGACGATAAGATCAAAGATTAAGAATGTCATCATTCTGAACCTTTGATCTTGTCGCCTGACTACGATGTATAATAATTTTGCTACTATTGTAAATGTTTGTTACTCAATCATGCGTAAGTCGTTGAACAGATTTGGATGAAATTAAGATAAAGATAGACCACGTTCTAGATTAACACATAGAACATTTAAAGCTACGGCCACTACTGTAAAATATAATTCAAAAGTTCACCCAAACAGCGCGTTCATATTCTAAAGTAAAAATGCAAAATATTAAACGTGATTTATAGCAAAAAGCAACGTGGCAGGCTGACGGCGCGTGGTGGCCAAACCAACCCACTGGGTACTCCCGGCTCACTGACTCGACGAAATTTTCAATTCAACAGTTTTTCTGCCTTCATTAAATCAAGATGATTTCGCCTTATATACGAATAAAGCGGGAATCGTGACTTTGCCTTTTACGCGAGTGGAGTGCGAAGCTTTCGGTGTGAAATGTACTTTCACGGGCTCCCGGTTTGAGGAAGAGTTATATGTTTCATTGGTTCGACGCAGATTTATCGACGCTTCAGATCAGACGTTTGTGTTAACCGCGTTATAATGCGGCTCAGAATTATCTTATGCTAAAATATTTATACTGTTCTCAAGATGACGTTTTCATAAATATTAAAGTGTTTAGTAATTTGACGAAATTATTAATTTATAACTTTCTGACCATCAAATATATTAGCTGTCTTGTCAAACGTGTGTTATATTTATATATAATTTAAAATTATTTGTCTTTTAAATTTTCATTTCAATTCTATTGAGCAGCAAGTAAAAGTAGTGCACTATATCTTCTATAGGTAGTAATGGTATGTAATATGTAATGGTTTATAAAAGTATAGCCTTTAATAAAGCATTCAAAATAATAAAAAAAATAAACAAACAAATATGTTTGTAGTAAGATTGATCTCCCCATTAGCGTCAGTAAGTTACTTCACGAGTAGTTAAATCTGTAACACGAAGTTAAAATGAATTTATAAATACTTGTAAGAGTAAGCTCGTTCGCTAATCGCAAGCGGAGCGTTGTCGCTACAACATTTAGGGAACACTTCAAGCTAAGTACAGTCTTTTCTCCCTCAGGCTTTTCCATTAAAATTGCAAGAGCTTTGCCTACTAAAGGACCCGCTGTAAAGAGCCCCGGAACTGGGTGACTTACGTGAAAGAAATCAGTACATTTTCCCTTCCTTCCATCTGGTTTTTTTGCTTTTGTCATATAATGCAACACTTTCACCGCCACCTGAGGGTCCGAGACGTAATTGCTCATAAAAGTTTTAACGGTCTCGTCTCCAAGGTCTTTTATGGAAAAAGCATAGTGGCGCATGCAGGAGCCCGCAAGGGTCTATGTTGGGTCCGGTTTACATGTTGTCATTATTTGTAGCCCGTTTTATAGCGGTGTGCTGTATTATTTATGAGTAATGTATACAACGCGGGATACGGGGGCAAGTTGAGGAACTAGCACGGCTTGTATGCACGACGTAAAGGACTGATGCGAGCCTGCTTATGTAGTCCAAGCCAATATTAATTACTAGCTGTGCTGTTTCACCCGCGTTTACGGTTACTGCGCCGTCCTCCGTGGGTCGTAGCGTGATGTTATGTAGCCTATAGCATTTCTCGATAAATAGGCTATCCAATACAAACATAATGTTACTATTCGAACTAGTAGTTTTTGAGATTAGTGCGTTCGACCAAACAAACTCTTCAGCTTTTTTATATTAGTCATTTTCTAATACACAGAGATTGTCAACATTTTCCTCTAATATTTGTTTGTACATTAATGCATCGTCGTAAGTAATATGCCATGTAGAGTAACATTAGTAACAATAAATAAAAATATCAGATCCCAAGCCCGCATGTTTCTCTGTGTACGTTGTTTCAATATTCGTACAGTCTCTTGTAACAAAGGGTGACTGACTCCAGTAAAAAGTTTTATGGACGAGTAATTTTTCACGAAATTGGTAGGTTTGATATTCTTCTTTGTAATACCCTCAAAATATTGAATGACTTAATCAAGTAACAGTTTTAAGTACTTTTCGAAGTATTACTTCATAGTCTAGATAATCAAAGAGCGCTTAGTTTCAACCGTCGCCGTTTCAATAGTTTCTTAAAGAACAAACGGAGGCAACTTCAAGGCAAATTCTTCAGAAGTATTTTAAAATAAAATTCCCGAGTTCAGTGGTAAGGAATTCCTTTTTATTTGTGCACTGCAATGGGGCTAACAAAGGCTGTGTTTCAAAGACAGCGGAGTGTTCGAATGGTTGAGCATTGTGAAGGAGCTTTGATGTGGTTAGTGCGACGTTACGTCATGTGTAAGTCCGTGCCACTTGGACGATTATGTGCTTTGATTCCACCGGATTGAGCTTTCGTAGACTTGTGTTTATGGCTAAGATCTTCATTAATTATGTCGTCATCATCATAATTATTCAAAATATTTAAACGTATAATGATTCGTTTGCTCATTGCTGCCATGAGTATTCGAGGATTACATTTTTTGAAGTTTGGTTATGAGCTTACTGGACGATAATAGGCTTGTGTCCAATTAAATGGTATTTATATTATAACTGGTAAAATATGCACATCTCCGCCTTTTACTTTACTAGTTAAACGCTCATTGCCTTTATCATCGTGAATACTTTATTAGACCAGTGGACTAAGAGGAATCATTCACGCAATATCCAATTACAAGAAAGTTTTAGTGGGCTTTTATATAAAAGAAGTTTTAGTAGTGATAGGGAATCATGTAAATGGTGCAAGGCTCGCTCTTTTTGAAACTAACCGAAACATTAGTGCCTCACTGTCGGGTTATAAACAGCACAGGTACTTGCCGGGGTTCCGTATCTAAATGGCAAAAACGGAACCCTTATGGATTCGTCATGTCTGTCTGTCTGTCCATCCGTATATCACAACAATATTTTATGAAACTATAAGAACTATGCTGTTGAAACTTGGTAAGTAGATGTATTCTGTGAACCGCATTAAGATTTTCACACAAAAATATAAAAAAAAACTATAAATTTTGGGGGTTCCCCATACTTAGAACTGAAATTCAAAAATTTTTTTTCATCATACCCATACGTGTGTACGTACGGTATCTATGGATAGGTCTCCAAAAATGATATTGAGGTTTCTAATATCATTTTTTTCTAAACTGAATAGTTTGCGCGAGAGACACTTCCAAAGTGGTAAAATGTGAGCCCCCTCCCCCTGTAACTTCTAAAATAAGAGAATGATAAAGCTAAAAAAAATATATAATGTACATTACTACCGTGTAAACTTCCACCGAAAATTGGTTTGAACGAGATCTAGTAAGTAGTTTTTTTTAATACACGTCATAAATCGTAAACCCCAATTTACCTTTCATTCAATCAACTTAAATAGTTACTTGCTGCTACGGAACCCTTCATGGGCGAGTCCGACTCGCACTTGGCCGCTTTTTATTTAGCTATGGGAAAGCCGAAAAAGATATGTTGCCATATATCCAATACCTGAGGACCTGATACAAACCTGAGATTAAATGAATCCTAGAAGTGTTTAAGAAAATAAACAATGGAAGACCATTTTGCTGGCTACCGTAGGTCAAGCATTGGCCAATCAATTTAGATTTTCTCTTTGGCAGGGATTGCATTCTCATACCTTACAACCTAATTGGAGCCGCACCAAACGGTTCCAAAGGAATTTTCTCCCGCGGACGCTCAGGTTGTGGAATGAACTCCCTGCCGAGGTTTTCCCATAAGACTACAGTATGAGGTTCTTCAAAAAAGGTATTAAAATGTTTTTACAAGGTCGGCAACGTGCAAGTAATGCCTCTGGTGTTGCAGGCGTCCATAGGCTACAGTGACCACTTACCATCAGGTGGGGTATACCTGTTTAACACTTTGGTAGTATAAAAAAATACAAGAAAATCATTTAATTCATATATATCATAATATCTGTATCTATAGTCAGAAAACTGCCGCAAAAGCAACATATTTATGAATGCGTATTTGGCTTTTGGAACTCTAAATAAATATACAACAAACGGTATTCGGCCACCATTTTCTATCCCAACAGTTCATTTATTGTTAGTATTATTATTATTTATGGCGCAAATTGTTATCCGAATGGACCCGGGAGGCAATTATTAACCGTTTGACAAGGGTTGGACGTAGGAGCGTTTGTCCCGGGCTAATGTGTTGCGTTCCGCGATATATCGCCCGCGGGGTAATCATAATGACTTTCTGCTTTGTTTTTTGTTCGTTTTGATTTATTGCATATTGATATTTGGCAATGTTATTTTGGTAATACATTTGAGATGAAATGTTGTTTTAAATTTTTCCGAATTCTCTAATTTACTTGTTTTGTTTGTTAAGCAACGCTTACGGACACTTGTGATGTTAGGAGATCAGAATACACATTAGTATTACGCATTTGGAGTGTCACTTGCATCCTGCCTACCGTTTGTAACGAATAGCTGTATGGCGAGCGCAAGGGATAAAGATTTTACTAGTACCGCTGCTAACAGCATAGAAGGCTCCTTAATGAGCCTTCTCGAGGATCCCTTTGTCGCCATAGGAATACACACAAATCTGTAGGGCGATGGTACTCCATCCCCGGTAGTGCCAGTAACACCAGCCGTGTTACTTCTCGACTAGAGTATCAGTTTGACTGAAGTCCCAGGCTTAAACAAGGATATAGCTGCGCTCTGCCTTATTTTAACTTTAAAAATTAGTTGCCGATTTGAAAATTTGTTCAGGCCTTAACTTTTATAATCAGTCCATAAGACTACCCGAGAGTCCATCTCCCTATTAGTGTTTTTAAAAATCGTTGCTGAGTCTCACTACACAGTTGTTAAAGGATAAGTAATATATGATATAATTACAAAATCTCATATATTTACAAGATATACGGCCTGAATATAAATCAGTTAATAAAATAAACTATAGATATAATTTTTATAACATAACACTCTTCGAATTTGAAATTCATTGCTATAACACTTAAAACTCATGACACATCTTTAATATGATCCAAACGTCTTTTGTAACTGATTATCATCCCAATAGAACTACTGGACATATGGTTATAAACACACGAAAGCTAAGGCCTTCTTACTAAATCTATCTTAGATGGAGTGCTGTGAATCAGGGTGTTTAAACGATTTTAAATTAAATTATGGTCGGTCAAGTAAACGATAAACGCAATAATATTGTAAGAAATAAGATCTATACTATATGTAATAAAATTATATCAACAGTTGATATATGAAACGTTTAATATATCTTGTAAACGTTATTGAAATGAGAATATATCAAATATTTTATTTGAGACGCACCCATTTTATTAATTTTACGGTAGTATATTTACGTTAAAAATCGTTTGACCTCAATATAATTGGCTGCTCATTTTAGCATTGATGATTTTTATATTCATCAGTGACATGAAAGTCGTCACACTGCGATTTCGTGATTACGTATGATAGCAATATTACCAATGCCCGCCAAATCTATGCTGTATTCCAACAACATGTGTTTAGTTTTTGAAAGAACATACATACATACATGCATATGCTATAAAGTAAACTCTCAAAATCTCACAGCAGACAGTCACAAATCCGCTTAACATCATACAACTTAACGAAATAGTGAACTAGACTCTCTGTTGCTATATCAACAAAACCAGTGAACAAAAAATGTTTTACTGTCTCCAGCCTCCCACAGTAGCACGTCAGTGTCAAGTGTAAGCCACTCGAGTAGTCCAGCTGGCTCATTTGCCGCCCCTCAGCGTTGTGCCAATTTTTACAAGCGCGACCTACTTGGCGAACTACCCGCAGTTTTTGGAGTTACCTTCTATTATGACGAGCTTGGCGTTTGTCATAATATTGCTGTGTAGGCAGGATTAGGAGAATTGCTTTATGTGCCAAATATTAGAGATTTATACTGATTGATTGTAATGGTTTTTTGTATTGTGTGGTTGCGGAATTTCTCGGATCCTCGGTGTAGGTTTGTGTAAGTAGGTAGTAAGTTGCCGTGTTAAATACCGGGCAAGTGTGTTGCGTTTATAAGATAGGAAATTTAGTTAAGAAATAGGTCTGTGTTGCTACTGAAGAGGTTCAATTTTATCGCCGGCTAAAGTGATATTGGGGTTAAAAAAGGAAATAGACGTAGTGCTATAGTACAGGCCCTAATAATTAAGCATTAATCATACCGACATGAAAGAAACATTTCATAAAATCCAGCGGGAATTGGATAAATAAAAAATTACAGTAAATTAATCACATGATTAGTTAAGCACATTTTCGAGCAAATGAATGTTTAGTTTCTGCTAATCTCTTTATGCAACAGGCGTGAGCTGATAAAATAAATATCGAACATAGAAAAGACCTACAAATGTATTCATAAAATACCTTTTCTGAAGGATGGATAACCGCTACAAGGTCATCCACCCGCGCTTCACGAGGGTTATATGTATATGTATTACGATCTGACATAAATTGAGAAAGGATAAGTTCTTACAGCAGTATTGGTGTTTTACTCTGGGTTGTAATCATTATAGATTATAGGATATTTACGATAGAGCCTATGTTATCATACAAGTATTAAATAGTTCTAAATAGATTTAGAAATACGTTTTCATTTGCGTTTATTATTTTCTAGACTATTTTCAGGCAAACACAGACATTAAATTAATATCATAAATTATATTAGTTATGGTTAGTTATAGTCGTCTCTGTCTAGTGATATCTGTATGATATAAGGCCAAAAAGTCAATAAAATGCTCGATCAAGATAGATTTCAATAAGTCTATTTAGTAATAGTTGTTCTTGCATCACTTTACACAGTCTTCGGTGTGTTTTGATGAGTTCATTAACATACAAGTCGAGGAAGAAATGATAAAACAGCTGTCAGATAAATTACTGTTGAAAAAGCTTGTGTTCGAATTGACTTATACTCAATCTTTGGGCATAACTCTTCAAACGACTAAAAAGTAAAAGAGTGAAAGCAGTAGCAGTAAATGTCCATGAAATCCAGTACAAAAATGTGAAATCACATAAAATTGCATGGGATTTTACAATGTACTTTATCCATAAACTCTTACACTCTTTATATATTATAACACATATACGTAACACACACGGGGATACCACATTTCTGCATAGAGATCTTAATATAGACTGCAAATTTTTACTCACTGTTTGACTTGAAGTTAATAACACGAAGTCCTCCATATACTCGTACTTTGCCCCGACACTCATTATCTGTTCATCTTTCTATCAGTTACATCATAGGCACTAATTACAAATCTCTGAAGAGCCGAACTAAATCACCCGGAAGCGAAGAGGTCCTCAAAACGTCCTGATAATAATTTGGCACGGTCTCTTGCTCCGTGAGAACAACTTTAATTAAACAAGCATTAGCGAGTTTCCTATTGGAGATAACTCCACGCAGAGTACCGTCCGCTCTCTAAATATGGCTTCAGCAGTAATTAATATGATTTATGTGTATGTACTTGGTAATTTTACAGGTAGGTATGTGCGGCTATGGCTGGTTGAATAAATGTTAAGTTTCTGTTTACCCCGAGCTATTGTAAACGAAATTTTTATGAATAAAATTTCATCTTTTTACAGATTAAAGTTACAAATAGATATTCTGTAATCGTAATCCTCAATAATCATGAAAGTATAAAATTAATATCGTTGGAGTATCTTGAAAAATGCATATTTATTAATCATTTTAGACAAAAAGTTTATAAAGTTGATTTTATGAAAACACGCGGCAAATTCCGTAATCGTAATATTGTTAAGGTTCTCAGTAATAAATTAATGTGGAATCACTTAAACAAATAATAATAAATTCTTTATTGCAACAAAAAGTTTATACATTTACAGTGCAAGTATGTAAGTGAATCCCAAACTAGCGTGAGCTGTATGTTGGGAAACAGTCCTTGCTAAAAATAAATTATACAACATTGTTACAATATTAAACGCAAGATATAAAGATTAGAGAGGACTTAAAAAAATAAAAAAAATAACTTTTTTGTTAGTTTACGAGTGTGTTTAGTGTTAGCAGTATATATGTGTGTGTGTGTATGTGTGTGTGTGTATGTGTGTGTCTGTGTATGTGTGCGCGCAAGTGTATCGTGTGTGTGCGCGCGCGCGTGTGCTTGCGTGTGTATATATATGTGTGTGTGTGTGTGTAGGTGCGCTCTTGTATATTTGTGTGCTAGTCAAAATTCTTAAGCCAAAGTTTAATAGTGTTTTTGTATTTGTTAAAGACTTGGTTTTATGCGTTAGATTAAGTTTATTGTAGTCTAGGTGCAACATTACTATAGTGTTGTTGAGAAAATTTGCTTTTGACACTTGGGACTGGACATTTTTCTATCCTTTTACCCGAGGGTTCTAGAAGAAGTACGGTATTCTTATGCTATTTACGAATATATTGATATATAAACAATTTTCACACGCTTAGCACCTCTGTTTTCTCATACACTAAATGTGTAAGGTGGCGAAACGGTAAGTAGAGGAGTACTTTAAGTAAAACCCGTTGTGCTCTTTCGACTACTAAACTAAACTGTCATATTTTGACTGAAGTCGTAATAGTATATAGACTGGATGTGTAGACAGTGGTGTATTATATCTAAATTGCCTTCTATCCTTTCTCCTTGCAGCTACTGAATACTTTCTTACAAAATACCATACTATAATTATTATTTAATACAACAAACAGTTGTCAGTCCCTTTTAAGTCAGTTGACCAGAGCATTCCATCCTAAAAATATTCCAGAAGTATTCATAATTTGTATTTTGCATAGTACGTAACATTTTGCTCAGTTGGCACAAAGCTGGAATTTTGCAAGTACCGTGAATACTTGCACAAACACATAAACATGTGCGTTTATGTTAAGTGAAAATGTCACAGGTGCAGTCAACAAACGCTTTGTACATTTTAAAGCTTCGCCTTTAAATTTCATTTCAAAATGGCGCATTTTAATAACATAACTTTTTTGTTAGCTCTCTATACTTATATTTTAACAAGCTTGTATTTTGCTTCAATTGTTAGTTGTATATTTTATATACTGTTAGTGCTTGGACAAATAAATATATATATATTTTTTACACGGATCGCCTGATGGTAAGCGATTACCGCCGCCCATGGACACCTGCAACACCAGAGGAGTCACAAGTGCGTTGCGTTCCTTATATATAGTATTTTCATGCATTTCAGCAATTTTACGAATGACAGCCAATAAAAACAACAAACCCATAGCGATGTCGGCAATTACACAGCAAAAACGATTGCATAATTATTATAAATTGTAAAAATATATTTACATTTTTACTAGTAGACATTAAGTAAATATATGACGTATTGGTCATGATCTAACACCTGGATCCTCAAAGGGCCAGGCGGAGGTGTATTGCACCCTCATTTTGCCACTTGGCAAAATGAGGGTGCAATACACCTCCGCCTATTTCCACCTATTTCCATAGGTACCTACTTAGGTACCTATGGAAATAGGTCCCAGGTAATGGAGGGCAAACCTACTACCGCCCTTCGGGCACATGTCCAAGCTCAGTGCTGCTACCGAGAACTTAGCGAATTTTATATATAAGTTAAAAATAATTGACCATTGTGTATATAATATTTACACAGCAGTAAATTTGTATACTATATAAATATAGCCTTAGTGTTTGTTCAACAAAAACAAAAGCTACAACACAAATGGTCTTCCAACCTCTTGTATAATTGAATCGCTAAAAAATCTCGAGAGCATCGCAGCGTTGTATGTGACGTAGTCCCCATTGTCTCTGGCAATGTTTGCTTTTAATTAAAACCTCTTGTTTTGTCCATGGTCCGGGACCGGCTGTAATTAATGAAACTTCGGATTATGGAAGGACACTGGTTATTACTACTTACTGTTTGTTCAGGACTGTTTATGTTAGTGATTGCTGAGCACATTTTGTGAACTAACGCACTTATGCCACGTTTTAAGTGGTGAATAGTAGATTTGGTATTTAATTTTGTTGTGTTATTACCGCTCAGTTATTAGTAATGTTTTCTGTGTAGGACTTCACAGCTACAGTAAGCCACCGAGCTTATGCCACTGAGTTAATAATAATATTGTTACGTGCTGGGTTCGAGGTATAAGAATGTAAAACAATATTACCGACTAAAACGTTTTATTCTAGCACACAAACACTATACTACACTTTTCCACTGTAACTGCTTCAAACTCCGTAGTATTTTCGCTTCCGTTCGCTTCGATGAATACTTGACCGCTTACGATTGTAAACTGACTTCTGGCCTTCCCCTTTTATACGCGGTTAAAGCGTTTCCGGAATTTTCTAGAAACGTCATATCCGGTATGTAGACAATGGGAAGATTCGAGAATGTTCCAGTGTTCTCTCTACCATACTCGTACAGACGAATCTACGTAGTTGTGTAAGTATTCAATAGATGGCGCTGTAATAAATTATTAGACGGAACTGCCGAGTTTTCCACACAATGCCGAGAGATAGCACTGGGTGTAACAATATGTTCTACGTAGTAGAGAAGACAATTTTATTATATTGTTTGCAACACGGGTTGAGGTGTATGATCTTTAACTCGCCTAGTCATAAACTGCCTGGATGGACAAGTTTAAGAGCAAAATCGTAATATTCAATGTGTCATCATATGATTTGCCGTACTTTTTAAATAGTTTGAAACAAACTCTGATGAAATTTGATATCTATTTGGGACGTCTCTGTTGAGTCACCTTTACCACTAGGATAACATAACAAACATCATATTATCAATATGAACCCTATTCTTCAACTGCGCCACTGTTAAGCACAGACCTCTTATTACAAAATGCGAAGTTGGGCCGTAAATTTAATATTAAAAAGCACTTTGAATGTTTCCCTTTACACACAATATCACAATAAATGAGAAAAAGTCTTTATTCTACCTTAAACGATGTGTCCTTATTTAAAAGCCGTCGGGTCTAAAAGAAAGGATCTTTTTTAATTAAAAAGACAGTGATTATAGGTAGGGACAAAGACTGCTGTGACGAATAAATGGATGGTACAACGGACAAACAAATTGAATTAAGTATTGTAGGTACACAAGAACATTGAAAGAACTTTTCAAAAAGCTCTGTGGGTGTAAATTGTAATTATAAATATAAACAAGAGATAATAGATCGTGTAACTCAAAGGTGCAGTCATATTTAAAATAAAAACATTTGAAAAGTAGACAGCAATTGAATTACGTTATTATTTATGAGATTCTTACGTAAACCGATGTTTCGCAAAATAAACGATTAATTGATTGAAAACGTGTTTTGCTTGAAATCTAAAAAGCTGTTCGTATATTTATTTTTGTAAAGTTGCTTCAGCTTACTACTATAATGAAGAGATTTCATTCTTGCTACAGATTTTCAGCGATATACGAGTATTCCTCTATGGCGTAGTGGTTAGTGTAACCGACTGCCACGCCTGAGGTCGCCGGTTCGATTCCCGCACAAGTCAAACATTTGTGTGCATGAACATGGATGTTTGTCTTGTTCTGGGTGTTTCTATGTATAATATGTATGTATTTAATTAAAAAAGTATATATGTATGTTTATCTATTGTCTAGTACCCATAGTACAAGCTCTGCTTAGTTTGGGGTAGATGTTATTGTATATATGTGATAGATTATTATTATTATTATATTATATTTATTCTTGCTCTACAGAAGGTCGTAGCTCTATCCCTGCGGTGAGTAGCATATCCAGGTTCCTTAAGGAGTTAAATATTCTCTACCTCTTACGTTGGCCGAACAACGACAGGTTTCAAGTAGTCGGCAGCAGACGAGTTGTATATCAGGTATTGCAAGCGTCCGTAGGTAACCGTAACCGCTTATAATCAGGCAGTCTACTTGTACTACAAAATGGAATTTATAGACCAGCAGCAATTTTGGACGTGAAGTTTAATAAAAATATGAGAGAATGCCCCATTTTAAAAATAAAATAGCATATCTCTTGGTCGAATCCTAGAATCGGTACATATAACAATTTTAATTTACCGTCATACATGCATTCAATATTACCTATCTCTAGAAATATTTGATAAAGATCAAGGATTTGTTCAAAAGTATTTTAGAATTATAGTTAAACGTATAGTGCTTTTTCCTGGATGAAACGTACCCTATGTCTTTTTCTGTTCCCCTGATCACGTGTATGCGGAATTTCAGGATAATCGGTCGTATAGTTAAGGCATGAAAGCGTAACAAACGAAGAAACTCACATTCGCATTTATAATATTAATTAGGATTCTGATCAATACAGGTTGTATCCGAGCAGGTTATATCGTTACGGCGTGTAAAGCCCTAAAGGGCAGCAATAACATTAAATCAAACAAGACAAGCAGCCCTGTACGGGTATTAGAGCTAGCTGTAACAAGGGCAATGCCACTGAACTAATTTATAGTTCCCGTTAATGGCAGTAGGCTAATAGCCTCGACTAGTTTGTTAGTCAAAGAAAGTAGCACCTAAATATTAAGGTAATTGGACAAGAGAAAGACGTTTCACTAGAGAGAACGAAATTCCTGCTGTGTTTAGTTATTTAAGTCTAAAAGTCTCGAAGATAACGAAGTAAAAATATAGTAGCTTAGTATATTATGTTGGAAAAACAACGGTGAAGGAAAATATCGGAGCTAAACAGCATGTCTTCGAATATTTTCTCTAGAATATTATCGAAGATATGTGAAGTTTTACAATGTGCAGTAGGCCGGCGTAGTGGCCTATAGTCTAACCTTTATCACGATAATATGAAGACATTTGGACAGTTCATATACAGGTCTGATATTATTATTATAATATGTTCATTGCTCATCAGATGTTCGTGACTCCATTTCTTTGCGAAGTTAATAAATAAATTACCGTCATAGTTGTTCAAGCTGTCCACGACCGGACTTGGTTTAATGATAATTTAAAATGTTGAATTATATTTTACATAAACTTGGCAAATGGCTCTATGATTTCATGCAGCAAAACCGAAGGTATTTAGGGTATGGTATGTATAGGACATTTCCATGTATAGTAATAAAAGGAGACGGGCAAACTTCCATAGAACCTTGGGCTTAACGTTACAAAAATGATAGCTATTTCATTTTGTAGATAACACAATAACATTTACAAAATAAAAATAAAAATGCGAGATTTCAATGGGAGTAGCTAATTAGAGGCTGTGAAACATTATGGACAAAATAGACTTTTATACCTTGTTTAATGGCAAAAACTTAGGATAAGTTTATTTCAGTTTAATTTAGAGCTTATCTATAACTAGATTAGAATATTAAGAACAAAATAGAACCATTAAGTTGATAGACATATGCCTACATATGTAATATATTACGAGAAACAGTATAAAAACTACAGGCGTTTGAGGGACAACTAATAAAACACACATTATTTCTTTTCGTTTATTCTTCATCATAAATAATCAATAAATCATTTAAAAATTGTGCAGGCGGTACTAAATTATTTTGATACCTTGCCCAACCAAGGTACCATATTATGGACATTACATGGGTCGATCAGGTAAGCAAGAAACCAATGTCCGTTATTAGACATGCGTGAGTCGTTCGTGAAAAGAGTAGTCGTCAGTCCAGTACACGTAGCCGAAGTCGTTAAATAAAGACACCAAACACAAATCACCACACAAACACGAAAAACCATAACGGAAAGTATTCACTGCGCAAGAGCAACAAGCGAATTGTTTGTTTTGACTTTTGATTTATGAACGTCAAAATCGATTTTCCAGTTGCCAGTAAAAAAAAACTTAGATCATATTTTATATATATACGCAATGATTGAATAAATAATTATATTATTTAATAATTTGTTCTGTTCTATTTTATTATTATTTATTTACCTACTTAGATGATAAAATCTATCCAGATGAAACTCGAAAATACCGTTAATTAAATAAAGCATGCTTATTCTTCTAACTATTTAATTCACATGGCAACATTATCGCGCATACATTTATTCGTCTTCCGGTAATAATGCGAAATTATCAATTTGTTGTTTATTTTATTTTATTTAGATGAATCCCATTGACAATCGCTGAAATATTTTGAGATTAAGGATGAAAAATAGAATAAAGTAATTTGATAAATATTTCATTTGTGTAACGTCAGGCCCAATTCTGCCCGTTTCCTTTTAATCAATTATAATTCGATACTTGCCTGAGATTCGAACTAATCGGTGCTAGTAAATCTAAAACTAAGGAGGAAAAGTTACAATAGTTTAAGATGGAGTATGAAACAGAACTTTTCTTCGATAGGGATGATTTATGAAATTACTGAATAAACAAGACTTATTTTCTCAGCCAAAAAGATTATTCCAGTCGAAGAGAGTCAATAGCATACGTGAACACTACAACTAGGTACCTATAGAAATAGTTTATTACACTTTATTTTAAAGAGAAAATCCTGTCAGAATCATGAAAATACATTATTCTATATTTATATAACAAATTGAGTCGCATAAATCGGCCAGATGCGCTCAATTCGAATCAAAAATACATGAGATTGTGGAACGTATAGAAAGTCGGCGTCTCTAAATATAAATTTAAAGTTTGGAGTAGTCTCGACTTCGGCTTAGACTTTTGTAAGGTCTCAAGTTCGTGCACGTCGCTGGTTTCCCGAAAGTTGCATAATTATTTGCTTTGTATAAACGTGTTTATTGAAGTTTGAACTTTGAGCAGGAAATCTGTTCATTACTGAATAGGAAATAGAAATTGGGACAGGTCGAGTCGGATTCGCGCACCACAGGATTCGTATCTCAAGAGAAAATGTATTGAAAGTTAATTTAGTAATTCATCAGTATTAGCACCTGTTAAATATTGAAGGAAATCTGAGCTTGTTTATTAAATATTATTGTTTCTTAAAAAGATAAATCCCGCTCTAGCAGGTCCCGCCGTATGAAACAGCAGTCCACTACATGAAGAGATCTACCCTATAGGCACTAACTCACAAAACCCTACTGTCCCCCCTCTAGAGGGGACACGGACTCGACACAGAGGCGCGCGTGGGAACACGCACGCCGCCTCTCGGACTTGGTGCTGATCGGATGGCGGGCAGGGTGCCCTATTTTATACTTTCTCAATCCCGAAATGATAATATTATCATTACAATAACTTACAATAACTGTTGGAGATTGCTTGATCTTGACATTTTCCATGACCATCTCAAGCGTCTTAAGCATAAAATAATTAATGCCAGAAATAATAATGTGAAGCTGAATTAAATAAAATTTTAATTAGTTATTATAAATTTTATTTAACAAGTTATTTTTATATTTTTATTCATAATCTCAATTTGTATATTTATATTATTTCAGTTGTAATTTTATTGGATAATTCTTATTATGTTTTGTGTTAGTTATTATGTAAAATCTTTATTAAACTTAATTATATTTAATTAGTATGTTGTCTTTAAGTAAATTTGCATATTTGTAATTGGCGTAAGCACACGACCTTGTCTTAGTTAGTGATTATGTAAATGTACATATGTGTTTACTCTGTTAATATGGCTTATAAATAAATAAATAAATAATAAATTACTATCACACCCGCATTTCGCCATCTTTGAGGCGTGCCTTATGGCGTTTACCGGGCATCTACTGAGAAATTCTTGACAGAAAACCCAACAACACTTTTGCCTGACACGGAAATCAACCGGTTTGATTACCGGGTACATACAGCGAAGCAGTCGAACCGATCAGAGAAATGAAAATTTTATCAGTGGAGATGTTAACCTTAGAGGTATTTAACTGAGTCCCAGTTCGAGCTGTTCTTGAATCAAATTGTACATAATCGTTACTTAGTGTTATATAGCTTTTGTAACAGTATGTATACTTGTATAATATTGTCTATTTTCTATTTGACCTTTCTAAATGATGCGACACTAATCTATCTTAAACTCGATCCAAATGCAAATCCGCTTCTGTCTTTTATTATTGTATTATTTGTGGCAATATACACAATGACATGTGTAAATAGTCTAAGGTTAAGAGTTTTGATTAATAGTTTTAATTTGGACCTTGATAAGCGAATTGGGTGCTCAGGCCAAATTTCGGTCACAGTGACCAAGGCGATATTCTAGCGAGCGAATACATTCTCTATTCCCTAACTCTCTTATTTGGATAGTAATCTGCCACGATGGATGAGAGATCAGGCGCAACACCAACCGTTTTAAGTACTTTGCGAGAAACAGTGTGTAACACGACCAATTCTCTAACTCAGGACTACTACTCAAAGAGAAAATCTCAATCATTTTCTATTCGGACTCGAGACCTGATGCGCAGCAGTCGTAGTCACTTCAACTTCGCCACTGAAGCAGTCAAAATGAATTTGTCAACTGTACGCGTTCACGTGTTCAAGAATAGTACATAATCAAATATTCAATCACACCAAAGAACAAAGTGATCTTATTTAATTAATCTTTCCACTTGTATGCCATACATGCGTAAGCATCAAACATTATATCGCACGATTATCCCCTTGCATGTAACAACAACCAGTTAATCAAAATAAATGCATCAGAAAACGATAATAAACTAATAAAATAGTCGGCAAGAATCGCGTGAAAAACAGAACCCTCGCCGTCATGCGGCCGACGAAAAGACTATTCATCATACTTATGTTATGAAAAGAGGAAAGAGACTTTTATTTATTTGATTGTAAAGGCGGGCTAATACTTTTGTTGCGGGTAAAACGGATTTTAGTGTTTGACTTGTGCTACGAGGACCTAAGTTAAATGTTTTTTTTTTAAATCGTTTATCTTTTAAAGTGCTACAGAAAGCTGCTTAAATAGACATCGTAAACTAAATCTAAGTAATTTTAGGAATTGTAACTGAGTAGACGCAACGGTACAGTCGACCAAGAAAGTGGTCTACCAGTTTTGACAAAAGTTTCTGTGAAAACTTATCACTAAGACTGACTTTTCTAACTTGACATATAGCATGACGGAAATATAAAACATGATTAAGAGAACAATGGTTACTGTCATCATATTGTTGCAAGGGGAAATCGACCTTGTTGTTTCATGACGTTCAAATGAACCTCGACTGTAGAGTGATAGACCACATTTTTGGTCGACTGTACCACACCAAAAAGAAGAAAACGCAGACGTTCGTACATATAGAGTGAGATGAAAATAGGCGAAGAGGCCTCTGTGGACAAAGAAGGCTGGTTGCATGTAGCAAAGCGTTAAAAAACTATTCATTTTATTTTATCTGTATTTTACGTTTCATTTTTCGTAAGGTAAAATTTATGAGTATGTTATGACTAAAAAATTCTAACTGTATGTAGGTATTTGTCGGTTCGCTGAATTGCATCAGCTAAATGTTTGGTACGTGCAACACTCAAAAACAGACTAAATACAAAATACATTATATATACAATACACATTGAAAATAGGGCACAATGACGTAATCATAAAGTAATTGTTTGGTATATATCTCGTCCGTATAGTAAGCTGTTACCGTTACTTATGGACGCAACATCAAGGTTACTTTTTTGGCGTACTACACCTCCAAAAAGGAGTCACTGCGCTGCTAGCAGCACTACGGATAAAAAACCCTTCAGGAACTCAAGAACTCACTGCAGGTACATATCGCAAAGTTCTTTTTAACTACAATCTTATCTTGGCAGTAAGATATATAGACCCTGTTTTAGTCCGGCTACGCCAGGCTTGGAAGTTTAAATACCCTATATCTAAAACTATTATAAACCATTGCCTCCGTAAGTTGTAGTGAACATAACTGCTGTTTATCGCATTTGATTTCCGGGTCAGGTAAATATAGTTTTTTGGAATATTGAGCTTTATTCGGTATTCTCAGTAGCAAAAATGAGCATAGAACTGTGCCCGGTCGACGTCAAAATCTAAATAACCATAACGCAGGATCTAAAACCATAGCCAGCAAGGTGTGAGTGCAATAAACTTATACTCTACCAGGATATAGACGAGTGAATATGATTATACGCCTTTCTCACACCGACAAGAAGCCCCAGCTCAGCAGTGGGATAATTTAATACAGGGCTGATATTAAATTATTTAATACTAGCTTTTGCCTGCGGCTTCACTTGCGTAAATATAGCTTATGTCATGTTCTATCGCTAGGGAATAGTATTTTTTTCGGGATGAAAAGTACCCGATGCCCTTTTCTGTACCCCTGACAACGTGTATACAAAATTTCATGATGATCGGTCGAGTAGTTAAGGCGTGAAAGGGTAACTAACAAACAAACACACATTTCCATTTATAGTGTTAGGATTAGGATATATGAAATTAACATATTATACCTTTAAACAATTTTAAAGTTTACTTTACCAACTTAATCTATAAGGCGACTATCCATTCATGGAAATTCATGGTTTCCGAACCTATTCTGCTCAAATATTCATTTTTAATTACTTTGGTATGTAACAAATCTAAAAAAATATTCTAGGTCTACTGTTAAAATTCGGACGATATTTGAGCTCTTTGTTTTCGCAAAGTTAATTAGTGAATAGAGTTTTAGGTGTTTTCATTGTGTTGTATGAACAACGGACCGATAAATTATGTTTATCTACAATAAACTTAATTATAATTAATAGTTATTTATGTAACTGTAGGTACATTTAATATTGTCTTCTGTTTACGCGAATGCTATTCATTGAAATTAAACTACTATATACGGATTTTATCGCGTTGTTTATTAATCACTGTATTACATAATTTTAAAACTATTACACTACTACTACTATTGAATTTTACTAATTTATAAGCTAATAAAATTATTTAAACTATTAAATCTATTTATATTTAGGTTTACACTTTCCCCGACGTTTCGGTTTTTTCAGCAGCCATGGTCACGGGGAAACTAAGATGGTAGTTGTCTCAATGTTCCAGTGTAGTTATTTCAAAAGTACCCGAACATAATTTAATCATTGGTGTTTCTTTTTACGCCGAATGAGCTCAAAGTATCATGAAGTCTAGCTGTGGTTTGTTTCTTCTTGGGTTTGACTATTTGAAGTACTGGATCCCAAGCTGGTGGTACATTCCAACCATCTTCTCTATTGAAATTGGGATGCTTTTTGATTTCAATAGCCTCGCGAAGCATCCTTGGTAGGAATCGGTGTTCCTTAGCGAGAATCTGTGGTTTGTCAAATCTCAGGTAGTGGTTGGTCCCCTGTTGTACATGTTCACACACAGCAGACTTCAACGAGCCTTTGTGTTTTACATCAGCTATGTGTTCTTTTATGCGGGTTCCTATGCTTCTCTTGGTTTGACCAATGTATGAGAGTCCGCAGTCACAATCTATTTTATAGACCCCTGCATCTTGTAAATATCTATACTAATATTATAAAGAGACAAGTTTTGATTTTTTGTTTGTTTGTAAAACTTAATTCAAAAACTACTTAACCGATTTTAAAACTTCTTTTACCATTTGAAAGCTATATTATCACCGAGCTAAATAGACATAAATTTATAAAAAGAATTACTGTTTCTAGCATAACCTAATCTATTTTTACGTGAGCGAAGCTTTGAGCAAAAGCTAGTCGCCTATACCTATACCTATTCTTTTCATTCATGTCTAATGACGTCATCTCAGTTTGTTCGTGTTTGTCCTACCCAACTCTTCTCTCAAATAATCTATTTTAAATTACAAATCTCGTCACGTCTGGCTGCATATAAATATGTTTATATAGTGCACTTACTCTAGACGCTCGATTAGCATTTTCCATTAACTGTAGCGTCAGAATACAAAGCTAAGTTTCCTGCACTATATTTGAACGTGTGTGCCAAATTGTTTGCACAAATGTGTGTTTAGATTAGGATATGTTTGCCAAATATTGCTATTTAAACTTTAGACCTTTTGGAAATAGCTTCTGTCACTTTATATGAAAATGCTTATTTTTTAACTAGGTTTTGCCCGCGCCTTCGCTCGCTTTAATGTAGATTTTGTAAATAAAATACTATCCCTCGGGAACAGTACTTATTTCCTGGATGAAAGGTACCCTATGTCCTTTTCTGTATCCTTGAAAACGTGTATGCTAAATTGCATAATGGCCGATCTAATAGAGGATCGAGGATTTATGCTGGATTAACAGTACAATTTTAATATTGTAACTTAACGTTGTTTCTAGTTAACGCGTAATTTACACATTGAGTGTTTACATACGGTATATTTGTTTATTTACATAGCCCATATAAAGTTATTTGATTTTTGTTGACTAATATTATAAACGTAATAATTTAAGATCCTTGTACATTTTTGATTCAATTTAATATTTTATTTAGAAATTTATTTATATAATTTTCTTTGATATACGGAACTCTGACGACGTTGACTATTACGAAGATTAACAGAGATAAACCTTTTCATCCCAAATTCTTTATTATTTTTTGCGTATAATATGTCATTGAGAACAGCCGTGCGATTTATGAAGACTCGGCTAAGAGTAGCTTATATTTAACACAATCACGCGTAAACCGTTGAATAAATTTGGATGAAACTTAGCATTAATATCCAGGATTACCACATAAGACAATTTTATCCCAGCATGCGTTGCCGTAGGATTCAGGCTGGCGAAGCATCAAGCAAGCATTTACAATAAAACTATAACGCCCCAATTTTAGCAGCAACACCTTTTCTTTGAAATATCAATAAACAATCTATGAATACAAAACAGTAGGAACAAATCGCGTGTCACATACTATATCCAACAAAATGGCCATCACCATAAACGCCAATAATGGCTGTAATCCTTCGAAGCACCTTCCAAATCTATTAACGTACGAATCAATATCGCGGCGGGTCAAATTCTCGATATTACTTTGTATCACGGAATTGTGAAGACGATAGAACTGGCATACAATACATGTTCCAATAGCTATCAATTTGATTCCAATGATATTTGCATACAATTCTATGTAACAAAAGCTTAGAGATCCAATATTTGTTTGGCTGATCTTGCGATATGCCCCAAACAAGCAGAAAATAAGGTGCAATGAGGTAGAAAATTAATTAGAAAACATCACACTGAACTAAAATTGAAGTATCTTTATAATTTACAGTATTTATTTCTCCATCTGCTAATATTCAAGTATTTAAGACGTAGTTAGTTAATAATTGCTCGCTTTAATGGTAAAGAAAAACATTGTGAGAAAACCTGAATGTCTGTGAGTTCGTCATAATGTTCTCGATGATATGGGAAGTCTGCTAACCCACTCTGGGCCGGCGTGAACTAACCTTTCTAACACTGGGAAGAGGCCCGTGCCCAACAGTGAGACAGATAATACAGGTCATATATTATTTTATAAGAGAGTCTTAGTAAGTAATTGGGGGCGGCCTAAGATTAGTCTGCTTGGAATACCTTGGAGGATGCCTATGTCCACCTGTGGGAGTCTTTCGTCTGAGATGATAATGATGATGCTAAGAGACCAAATAACTGTTTGTTTTATTTTGGAATAGGCGGTAAGCATAAGCAGAAAACGAGCATCAGTATGGCATACGAATTATTGAAAAATCTTAACTATCTGAACTGAAATTTAAGCATTTTCTGACATATTCATAGCTATCAGTATATATTGTTCTTTGTAACTAATATTCAGACTCCGTCCAATAGGATCCCCTGCTTTGATCCCCTGCGGGATTTATTTGGAATTTTTGTCCTGGGGGATCTATTTTATAATTAAGTTAACTATAGTTAATTAATATTCAGCGTAAAGTACCAACTAAATTCAACATCAACGAGATCTTAATATTATTTATATAAATGTTGTTTCTTTAACATAGTGATAGGATACGCCTGCTATACATGAGCTCTAGAGAATGATTGCCAAGTCCAGTTCTGTTAAAAACCTGAGTAGCAGAAAAAATATGAAACTGTTCTTAGTAGATGGTTCTCTCTATTACGTGGGACTTACATTCATATCGAGCAGAATGTGGACATAACACTTTTCCTACTCCTTTGAGGATATTACCGAATGAGTAGGCAGTATATAGACATAAAACTATGTACGTTAATAAAAGATAAATAAAGAAGTAGTCGCGATTTTCACCGGCTTGCTTCATCACTATTCTGTGTACGAATCGATATTTCGCCGATTCAAGTTCTCAATTCTCAATACTACATTTTAATATGACGCACCCTATGTCGTCGGTCGCGATATTTTGGGGTTGCCAGTTACATTAAAAGGGGGGTAATGTATACGTATTTTCCGGGTTTAAGTGTTGAATGGAAGGGTACGGTTGCGTATTATACTTGAATTTTATTTTGTATGTAGCAATATAATATACTTACTCTGCAAGTATAATATTACCTCCTCGAATTGCGCAGTGGATTATATGGTTATACGACTATTGATATGGTGAGGCCTTTTTTCCGTATAGGGTTTAAAATTGTTGATAATAGTTGGAGAGATTCTGTGTTCTCAGACTATTTTAATATTTGGACGTAGTAATAATAAAGCTGTATGCCTCAATAAAAACCCCTTTTTCTAGATTTTATATTTTAAACTGTAATTTTATTATTCACCTTACCAGTAGTACCAGGGGTGGGCGCCCCTGGTACTACTTGCAAGGTGAATTGTGACTATGATCTTAACACCATACAAAAAATTGTGTGGTCGACATATAGTTGTTCCGAGTTGTAGGTGATCTATGTGCCCGTAGTTACAGTGTTTATAAAAAATCCTCGCAATACAGTAAACATTTCTAGTGCGGGATAAGTCTTGCTAAAAAGAAAATGGATCAGAAATAGTTCTCGTCCGTTACATAGGCAACGGCAAAAATATATATTTACTTATTTGCTTTATAAGAAGTTCGATAATCAGCTTTTATTATGAAGGCTTAAAGCAAAAATTTTAAGTGCAGATATTTAAGTTTACCACCTCATAAAATCCCTTGCAAATCCCGCCAAGAACTGGCTAAGACCTGTTCGTATGAGTGTGTAAAATACTCGGAAACTAGGACATATTCAGTGAAGCCCTATTCGAATGGTTGGAGGTAGGATAAAGTGTTCTCGAGCTGTGTGCTGGAGGCAAAATTCCGTATAATGAACGGCACAGTCGATGGCTCTCGATCCTCGTGCTGTGTTGGCGAAACAACGACGCGCCGCCGCCATATTGTAAAAGATTCAAGTACGGAATACATTCTTTCATTTATGGATTTGCAGTTTTATTTTTTATAGATAATTGCTAATCTTTTATTTTTGAATTTCGAATAAAATGTCATATTAAAAGCATTTGCAGCTTCTAATGGAATTACGCAAAAATGATTGCTAATGATGTATGTCTTATTAGTGGATTACTGCAAAGATGTGTAAATAACAATAATATAATTATTACTTGACTAACTATATTTGAACCCCAAGGTAAACTTCAAGCTACCAATCAACTACTAAGCTGTAGTAAAGACAAACCATAAACCAGTGTAAATTCCGTTCAGTGGGTTTACTTTTAGCATATTACTGGAACAGACAGAAAGATAAATATTCTAAAAACCATTATATTGGGTTCAAACTCCTCCAATTAATTTCTAACAAATATGGCCAATGTGCAAATACAGCATCGTTAATCTCTTGGCTAACGCTCGGTCCTCGTGGTTTAGGCACAGTGCTTTTTAATGGTCTAGATTCGAGTTAATTGACTCATCCTAACTAATATTATAAACACGAATGTGAGTTTCTTTGTTTGTTACGCTTCCATGCTTTAACTACTCGACCGATCATCATGAAATTTCGCATACATGTTGTCATTGTATTTGTACATTGTTGTTAGGGTTACAGAAAAGGATTATTCATCCAGAAAACACGAGCAAAGCCGCGGGAAGATACTAGTTAAATATATTTTAGGTAAAACATATAAACCGTTCTATAGAGCAATGTTGCATATTATTGCGAATACCACTTTACTGAGTAAAAGCAAGGAATCGATCCTCGCCCTAGGAAAAGTCCGTATGACGCGCAGAGCGGCAGAATTGTTTATAATCTGGGCTGTCTATTGTTTAAATATCCCTATCATAAAGTTTCTTGTAATAAACTACTAGAGATGGGGTTTATCATTGATGTACCTAATACCACCGGTGTATAACATCTACATTTCTTCAACTTGACGGCCTCTATGGCGTAGTGGTTAGTGTAACTGACTGCCACGCCTGAGGTCGCGGGTTCGATTCCGCAAGTCAAACATTTGTGTGCATGAACATGGATGTTTGTCTTGGTCTGGGTGTTTCTATGTATAATACGTACGAATTTACAAAAAAAAAGTACTTATATATGTATGTTTATCCATTGTCTAGTACCCATAGTACAAGCTCTGCTTAGTTTGGGCTAGATGGTGTTATTTGTGTTTGTGTATGTGATAGAATATTATATTATACTAGCTGTTTCGGCAAACGTTGTTTTGCCATAAAAAAATGTTTTGACCAAAAGACTAAAAAAAATTTTTGGTGGTGGACAACCCTTATCACTAAGGGATATGAAAAATAGATGTTGGCCGATTCTCAGACCTACTCAATATGCTCACAAAATTTCATGAGAATCGGTCAAGCCGTTTCGGAGGAGTACGGGAACGAACATTGTGACACGAGAATTTTATATATAAGATTAACTATGATTTTAGGCACAACGTTATAGAGTCTTAACTGTCGTCTACCGGTCACAGATCCAGGCTTTATGCTCCTATTGAGAATTACTGTACAGAATAACCTAATAACACTTAGCCCAACTAGGAAATCGAACCCGCGACCTCATGCACAGCTGTCGCATTCAGTATCGTTTCCGAGTCTACCTTCGATGGCGGGTCACCCATCACATTATTTAATATTAACTTTTGTCCGCGGCTTCGCTTAGTGTAGATTTTGACTATAAATGTCTATGCTTTGAATACAATACTTTTTTCTGGATAAAAGGCAACGCATGTCTTTTTCTGTACCTCTCACAACGTGTAAAAGAAATTTCATGATGATTAATCACGTAGTCAATGCTTTAAATCATAACAACAAACTCACATTCGCATTAATAATATTAGTAGATATAAGGATATCTCACAGTAGATTCTTAATAAATGCCTAGAGAAAACAGTTTACTTATGAATTTAAGAAGTACAATAAATAACAATTTGATAAGAGACATGATATATTTTATTAAAGAAAGTACTTTAAAAAACGATAGTACCCCATTTGATTTCCACACACACTCACATTTTTCACCTTCGCATTCAAATTAAAATACGAATTTCAAACCAAACTCACTTTCAATTTACCTAAGTATTACTTAAAATATATGTTCTATTAATAATTTGCGAAAATATTACGGTCAGTTTATTAATTGGCTCAAAGGCTTGTGCCTGCATCGATCTAGGTGAGTCAGTTGACCACAGCCCGCCACTGTTTACACAAAGTGGCCTCACCTTGACGACAGCACATTGACCTACAATTCATCAACAAAATAACAAAACGAAATAAGAATTAATCATAAAAGAAGAAAAACAACAATAAAATCACAAAAAAATATTGTAAAACAAAAGTCAGGTAAAAAGATTAACATTTATTTTAATATGCTGGGTGTTCGGTAATTAATGGATAACCTGGAAATGTCTTATAGTGGAAATGATAGCCGTTCAAAAAAAAATATAAAAAAAAATCTATCCTAACTAATCCTACTACCTGAGATATGTGTTTTTTTTAATTACCATGTATAACTTTCTTGAATACTACGACCATAAATGAATGAAATCCATTGCTTTTTATTGTTTTATTATTAAACACTAATTATGCTAATAGATAGACAGTCAAAAGTATGCTATGCTGATATAGCTTGCATTTTCTAATATATCATTATTTTTAATATTTTTAATCCGGTTTTTTTTCATTTTTTCTGAACGGCCTTTCAGTTCTATTGTAAGACATTTCAAGGTTATCTATTAATTACCGGATACCCTGTATATTTTTTTTAACTGACAATATCTTCGGTTCTTATATAATTTGATTATAATATACATATTTTGTAATCACGTAAGTACGTTTTTAAAATAAAAATACCACCAATACAAACCTTTCTATAAAACCAACTATAGATGTTGTAACAAGAGAAAGAGATGAGAGGAAATTAAAAAATTAATAAGGTGTAAATAGGTTGAATTGACAAAAAGATGTAAATGAATAAAGGAATAAAAGAAGATCTTGGTGAATGTCCTTCGATCAAAGACATTTTGCAGCTTTTTATATAAGGTCTTTGAGCTGGTTTGAACTATAATATCTTTTCTTGTTATATATAAAGAATATTATAGTGAGTGTAAAAGGCAAAAGGTTATATGAGCATCATATAATTGGCAAATAGCAAACGTTACTGAGTATCTGCCTACCTCTATGCTAAAAATACAACTCTGCATTGTGGATTGACGTCAAATATACGTTCGTTTTGTGCGAATGCATCGGCTTTAAAATAAATCCTTTGTTTAATTCAGGGCGTTATGTATAACTGCAATTTTTTTAAATCCATTTATGTGTAATAGTTGATGCGTAACTTAAACAACGTCACAATTTGTAAAGATATTTTTTAAGTAAGATGTCATTTCACAGACATAAATGTGCTTTAAAATAAGTATGTAAGACATTTTTCACAAGAACTCATCCGCACATCGCACCAATTTCAACTTTCTGTAGCTACCTAGTAACCTAATTCATTCCATTACTACCTTCACGTAGTTCCAAGTTCCACGAAACACAAAAGAACACAACGAAAACTCAACAACGGCGTAGCAGGACAATAATTTCAAGCGCTCGCTTAATGCCCACGGAATGTCTACAAAATGTAAATGTCCTACGAGCGTTCAAACAATAGTTTTAGCTATGTAAATACATTCTTTATCTGTATCAGTTGAAAATAATAGCTCTTGCAAACAAAAGAATGCCACCGGCAGCCGCAGGGACTTTTTAAAGCACTTTTTGTACAAACACGCGAATTTTATACAGCAATCTGTGGTCGATAGCGTTAATCTAGTTATTTTTTCAAGGCTAGCTTAAACGCTTATTGAAACACGGAATAGTTGCGAAACAACGCAGTAAAATGGCGTTCAATTTTATTAGTGAGGATAGTGTTGTTAAAAATTTCTATGTAGTAAAAGTGAAACGCTATCCCGTTTCACTTTTACTACATAGAAATTTTTTATCATCGAATTAAATTTAAACTGTACCAATGGCGTAAAAGTTGTCTCGCCTCAGCCAAAACTGGAACAATTTGTGTGTCTACAAACAGTTATTTCGAGGTTGGGTGTGATTGGTGTCCGTTGATGGATTGTTTGTAAAGTCCCTCGCTACACAGGTTTTGTTCCAAGTGCGGCAGTTGTCACTTACTATCAATCTACACAAGAAATACAAAAAAATGTGAGACTTTTCGAAATAATTAAATATTTTAGTTCTAAAATATTGTTTCTAATGGACTGGGGAAGTCTATTTGAAGTTATTGACAAGTGATATTTATGATTTTATTAATAGTTTATATATATATGTACTTCTGTATTGATACTATTTGCATGTAGACCGTTTGAGTCATTTCCGTCAATGCATAATCGTCTCGTCAGAACTATGACATCTACTTAAAAGCTAACTTTACCCTCTCAATCTTTATTATTTCGTGATTTAATAGGAGTTCAAGGTAATACTAATTTTATTGGTAGTCGTGTAAGCGTGCCTGACGCGAGTAACTTTATATAATTTTGTGTTAGAGCAAGTAGTTGCAATCGACTTGTTGGTAACTAAACTTGAACTTGGTTTAGTTCAAGTAATTTATTAATAAATCAGTTCTTCAGTTTTCAAGGTAATTTCGCTTATGTCGGTTTTAAAGCAAAAGCTTCGATAACTTGCGAACAACTTGTTACGAATGTTTAATTATAAAAAGTAGAGGAGGGGTATCACCAGATATTATGATACCGTTCAGAAGGTCAATCTTCTGTTGCACCTACGGTAAATATGGTGTCTAGATACCTTTAAGGAGACTCGGTCAGTGTAAAAATGGTTTCTACCTCTGGTAGCAGCTAGTAAAGCAGTTTACATTTCTTGTAGCATCGGGAACGTGCCAGCTATATACCTGGACTGAATATGACCATAGGCATTGGCATTTCCTCATCATTAGGCGAATTGTATGCTTATTTTTTTTTTCAATCTGAGAGTAATGTCTTGAGTGGGAAAATTTACATTTATTGGTTAGCTATCACGCGAAAAATCGCGATTCGTTGCTGACTGTATGAATTATATTTAGTTAAACTGTGTTATCATAATGAGAAGCCGACTTCTATATCACTTTCTTATGGCAACTGGTAAATTAATCTCTTGGCCAATGCTGTGATGCCGGAGCTCAGACACAATATAATTTTATTTGTGTCTGGTTGCCGGCTAATTGTGTCACTAACAAGCTGAAATTTGTGACAATATACAACTAGAATATAGACGAAAGATAAGGGTATCTTTCGTAGATATTCTAGCCGTATATAGGGATATTTATCTGTAATTCAAAGTTATCGTAAAAAATATTAAATTCGGTGCCCAGCTTAATCTGGCTGCTACAAACATATCCATTCATAACATTAATATAGCAGTAACGATAGCAGCGTAATAAAGAAAAGTAACGTTGGCAAATTATATTTATTTTCACATAAAACTGTCAGAACCACCATTACGAGGTCACAATGTCACTCGTGGAGAGCGTTCACATGACAAAGAGACGCGGACTGAACGTTAGTAACACGCGAATACCCCCTCCCCTTCCCCCCACTACCCCCTCCTGCCCTCAGCATACTTTGTTGTATTTACTCAATGTTTTCATTTACAACCCTGCTGTTACATTTTCTATTTACTATCGTGTATCAAACAATGTACAACAAAACGAATGGTTTAGATTGACATGACATAATAATAGTAGACACGAATGGAACGATGATAGTTTAAAAAGTTGTTATTATGGTTTTATGTTTTTAAAATAGGTTACTAGCAATTTGGGTCGCATACTAACTAGTATTCATGTTAATTTCTTTCAGCTCAGTTAATAGGCAAGTAAGTTACGGGTTCTCATCGGTAGTGAAATATATACAATCAACACCTAACGAATCTAACACCTTATCCCACGAGAATTAGACATTTGACAGATAATCCATAGTGATTATGTCAAAAACCCAAGATGTTCAGGTAGGCCAAATAGTTGGTAGAAAATCTACTGAAGAAAAAGAAGATGGCTTATTAATGTTGGCCTTTAAGCAAACAACTCCGTGATCCTCAGATTGTAACCCTGCGTGGGCATGGGCGTTCTTAATGTCTTTTGTACTTTTTATAGTAGGGATTATCCTTTAGCTTTCGTATGAAAACAAATTATTTTAAAACACAATAAGTTATTTTACAATAAGTTCAAAGAAAACTGCAACAAACAATAGTGCGTTTATCTCTATGTAGAATGAATTAAATTCTAGAATGTTTGTTTGCTTGTCTGTGTATTGGCGTAGGCGAATATTCACAATAAATGAATCAATTTTGGATATAATAGTATTTAAGTGATGTGTTAATACTTGGAATATCATTAAGTTATCTAAGCGCGAAGATATATAAAAAATGTAGATTTAACAAGTAAATAGAGGTTAAGAAATATTCCAACAATCATACCGATTTACTGCAATCTAAAGACATGTGCTACACTCCCGTGTGAATGTCATATATTCTCTGCAAAGTCTAAACAGACCACTGATTTTCCTGCTTTCTAAAGATTCTTCTTCAGAAACTCTAAGAACACATGCTCCCAAGTATTAGTCACATAGCACTGGAAGTAAATGCTACTGATCTGCTCTAAATTGGTGCCTCGTAGTCGACCAAACCAAAAGTCATGATCAAAATGTCAATGTCATGTAAAAGTTATATAATAATATTGTTTTTGCTTAAGTATATTTGTAACAGTAACTTTGTAAATAATAATTCTTCATCAAAAAGGGTCTTTTGCGTGACTTGCTACGATCTCGAGCGTGGGTTTAATCCAGCACAATGCTCTTTAGTTTAAATCGTACATAAATCTTGGTGTAAGCTTTGAAGATGATTTGACCTAATGAGGTAATATATTTTAAACTTCAGCCTTAATTTTCAGGCACATAAAGGAAATTATTTTTAAAGATAATAAATACATATTTATTAAGTATATAAAGTATGTGTACAAATCTAGAAAGACTAAAATCATTGACTTTACTAGAAGCTGCCCTTCCACATAATAAAGTATTTAAGTCAAAAAAAAGTCTTTGCTAATTAATTGCAAAATCTCAAACGTAATTCATAATATTTTTCGACTAGTATGTTAAATTGAGTAAACGTATTCATTTCCATAATACCACTTCTATTTCATTTGGAAGTTTAGAGGTCTGCAACTACGTAATCTTTTAAAAATTACTTTATGTTTCTAGCTGAATATTCCTCAAAATTTATACAACATGGTACTTCATGTAAGAGAGAAGCGTCCATTTAATAGTAAGTGATCCAACGTCACGAGTAGTTCGCGTTGACAAAGAGAGGCGGCTAACTGCCACCGACACGCGATTGCTTCTCTTTGTGCAGCGCTACCGTTGTGTTTCAGAAGCTAATGGCTGATGATACCTTCACGTGTATCTAAACTGCGATATTACCTTTTGATGATGATGGAAACATTGGAAGAGGATGGAGAGGTTGAAGTGCTCGTATCGCACGCACTTCTAATTACGAGATTCGCAGATTGAATTGATATCATTTATGAATCATATCCGACATTCCGTATTATTAATATGCGACCTCGGTGGTATAGCGACAACAGTCTACGCTAATGTGGTCAATAGTGCGGTTTCATTTTCAGTTCTGGGGTTGGACAGTGTTGTTCAAAATACAAACCGACTGAATACAAAATGATTAAAAATTGACATGCCAAGATCACAAAATATTTGTACCTTCCAGAATGAAATCAAATCACACACACTAGATCCAGGCTTTGCTTCATGACCGTATTTTCAACAGCAAGTCTGAGGACTCTACATAGCACTATCTGCGTGATATAGTCATATGAATTTCATTACCGGTATTTGCAGAATACCATATAGTCAGTTACCCAGCAGTTGAATGACACGAGTGACAAGTATTTCTGTGACACAGACAGGCTAACCGCTGGTGTCACGCGATTGCGTCCCCCTGTGTTTACACTCAGTATCGCAAGTTCTTGTTGTTTGGAAAGCTAATGGCTATCTACGTATAAACAGCGTGTCACAATAAGGTGTGGTGATGCTTATAAACAAGATAAATCACGAAAATACTTGTCATCTTGGCTACGCAGGGTTAACTTTTCAAAATACAGTTCATTGTCTTATTTGGGCATTAGTATCAGTACCTCTTGTGCACTCTATTAAAAAGAAGAATTTATGTAAAAAACATTACTAACACATTTTATACTTATTACGTTTATTACTGTTTGACCTAAATTAATAAATGTTTTTTGACTTTGAGATTGGCTTGGTGGGAAATTAAGGATTTTTGTAGTAGGATTGCCTAGCTCCTAGATGAAAGAAGTTAGTAGTCATTACCGAATCTGGCACGGATCCGATAAGACATAGCATCTATCTAAACCAAATTAGTGAAATATAGGCTTAATACACTTTTGCCTAACCCTTAGACGTAAAACCGTGATTACATCTCATCTTAAAATAGGTATAGCAAAAAATGTACATGAATGTTGTATAAGAAGATTAAGTTCAAAGTTACAAGTCAACCCGTTCTTTCTTTTATAAAACCTTCTTTCTTTTTAGATGCTATCTTGCATGATTTACTTCTTATATACTTTGTTATTGATGGATGGATGGATTACTTGAAATATTACGAGACAGATATAATTTTTACGTTTGGACTGCAGTGGGATGCTGGCGGCTGGAATATTGCTTTTTTAATGTATGTCTGGTATATCAGTAATTGACAGATTAATGTAAATTTTGATGTATACTGCAAACATTTTATTGTGTTTTATGTAATGGAAAACTGATATTAACGCGATTATATATTAAAATACTTTTTTCAAAAGAATCAATGGGTCGGCCAGATTCGGCTGGCAGACTAATGGGGCTCCCACACTGGCTGTTAAAAAATGTTTACAAAATTTTTTTTAACACTAAACATTTATTAACAAATGTTAAGATTTGTTATATTCAGTTAAGAATTTTTTGATGTTTTAAATACTCCTACACTGATGGAAAATGTTTACAAACATTTTTTAACATTTTAAAACATGATATCGGTTCGCATTTTGGATTTACGTCCCGAAGCGTCTACACGAAAATGGAAGAAGATTTGCTCATTGGATAAGCTTTAATTGTTTGTTTAAAAAAAAGAAAAGCGCTCTAACTGGATGCGCCAAACGCTAAGAGCTAGAGAAAAGTATAGTATATCCTCATGTCGTCTGAATAAATGTTTCCAAACAAATGATAACAGATGTTATAATTTGTTACAATTTGTTAAGAAACAATTTTGTTAAGAAATGTTTAGTAAACATTACCTAACAAACATGAAACATGAAAACATTTTAAAACACTGTGATCAAATGTTTCCTACTTTCTAATAATGTTTGTAAACATTTTGTAACAGCAGTGTGGGAGCACCATCAAGTCTGCTTGAGACTACGGCCGCGTTAATAACTGTTTCACGTTATATAAATAAGCGAAAGTATAAAATTACTAGATTTTACCCGCCGCTGCGCTCGAGTAAATTAGCTTAGATTACTAACAGTCGTTTTTTCTTCATGAACGGTACACTATGTTCTTTTCCTTTCTCCTGACATTGTGTATACATTGCATGCATGCATGCATTTTCATGACGGTCAGTCGGTAGTTAAGGCGTGAAAACGGAAATAAAATACATACTCGCACTCGAATTTATAATATTAGTTAGGATGAGGATTATTTTTATCGTCTGCCAAATTATCTTTACTCGACATTAGCACTGAGTCTGAGTGACTTTTGACCTTTAAGACCGAACTTAGCACCATAGGAGTTATCCCAAACAATGTCTTCTCTATGTTAAGTTAAGAGTACCTGCCAAAGTCTTTTGTATTTATCAAAACAAATATAGAAACAGATCGATACAAATGAGTCCATTTACTCAAATCGTTCGCTTACTAAATAACGATAATAAGCCGGATTATCTAGAGCGATCGCCGTTATTTACTGCTCCATTTCATTATCGATTTATCCAAACAATGGAAATAAGTACGTTTCGTGAAGCCATTAATTTTAGTTACGGTTACATCAAAGTCACATTTGGGAACAATATAAAGTTACGTAAATAAATCGTTCCGAAGCCCTATCTGTTTATAATTATTATAATTATTCGATAGGTCACGTATTTCGGGCTTTTGTTTGAAATAATTATAGCATCGGAATCCTAACTTTTAAATTATTTTGTAGACTGTAATTTATCGTAATATTGTTAATACGAAATAACTCGGCCTTTTTGTGACGTTTTACAAAGACAGTTAGAAAGTTGATAATTAACTCGTGCCACAATCCTAAGGCAACCATATTTTGTAAGTTATGTTTAAGGTTTTAGCCAATAAAGGCGAGCTTTATATCTATTACCGGGGACAATTCCAGACTTTACTTCTAAGTTGTTCAAAATTAATTAATTGGCTCAATGACAATAATCTTGTAATCAATCATAACAAAACCAAAGTTATGCACTGCCACAAGCGACTTGTAAATGCTCCTATTAATATTACTTATAAGGATACCCAAATATACGAAGTTAGTAATACAATATTCTTAATTATATTTATTTTATTTTATTGTTAGTATAAAAGTTCTATCTCGTCATAATTTAATTCAAATAGCCATTTCGTAATAGATTTTTTGCATTTTTGATTGGACAACGGATAAATATTTACAAGTTTACTGACCTTGTGATAAAAGCAGCTGCACAAAAAATGAAATAAATAAAATATATGCCACTACAAAAGTTCAAGAAATTCAAATTTGACCTGTTAATGGAAAAGTGTTATTATAAACTAGACGAGTTCTTTTGCATTGATATTATAATTAAAATTGATATCTTTAATATTATTGTTAATTATTATCTATTATTTTTATTATGATTTTCTTTTGTAATTTTGGATATAACAAATTAATAAATTTTTATGTTACTAATTTGTATGTCAATATTGGCAAAGCATAGCGCACTAAATATTTTTTATCTAATATCTTTATATATAAATACTTATTTTCAACATATATCGAATAAATGATTATGATTAAGTTGCTAATATAAATTTCCTAGTTGAAAACTTCGATCTTTTCCCGATCTGGAAATTGACATCGATACCTCACAATAGACAGTTAACATAAAAGCATTATATATATTTTCATTTTTAATACCTTTCAACTGAGAAAACGTTGTACTACTCATTTAAGTAGTCAAGATTACGAGGGTATTGCACGGCTGCAAAAAGATTTAAATGCACATTTGCGTATAAAAGCGTTCTGTCAGTCCTTCTATTCGAGCGGCCTGTGGCTGTCATATACAAGCCGAGCCTACAAAGTCTTGCGCGTACAGTATAACAACGCTTTCAGGATGCTGTTGCGGCTGCCGCGGCGCTGTAGTGCATCGGACATGTTTGCTGAAGCTCGCACAGATGGTTTTCACGCTATCATGCGTAGAAAAGCGGCTTCCTTGCTACAGCGCTTGCGTAACACTCGGAACGACATCCTGAAAATGATTGTTAACAGGCCAGACTGTCCTATACAACGGCACTGGGTGGAAATAGCTATAGGTGCACATACACAGATCTCATCACACAACGTAGAGTAGATGTACCTATAGTGCTGCCACACGGTGCCTAGAGGGCGGAGTTACTAACACTACTAATATAGACTATAAGTACATTCTATTACTTACCCATTACTAACCAACCTATGGACTGTTCATGTACTATTAATGTCCGAAATAAAGATATTTTATTTATTTATAAATAAAATAATACATACTATATATACTGAGGGTTTTAAAGTCAATTACAAATCTATAAATATCGGTTCCGTATTAAAAATATATTTACAAAGTCTATTTTTATTAGTAATAATAACGAATAGAAACCTCAACATCAAAAAGGACCCTCTGTGTACAAAGAAACCTATACACAAACAACGTACTTCATTCCGCGAACAATCGATAGCCATCGCGCCGTAACTGAGGGCTGTAAGGGCACAACACTATTGTGACGTAAGAGCCCTCCATATCACAGCACTATGGTGAGCTGCGTTCGCGCGCATTTGCACGCTGCAATAGCGCTTGAAAATTGGAATATATTTTGTGCTTTTAATTTGTCTGTTTACTCTTTATTTCTGGGGTTTGATTTATGCTTATTGGGGTGCCAATTTTGATTCCCGCATAGAGTATAGTGAGATTAGGTTCTTGGGATTTCATTTCCGAATGGTAAAACAAAACCCTTTCGGTGTGACTTTGCCTGACTAGGCTGCCTATCTCAACTACTTAGTATGATATCAGCCCAGTATTAAACTGTCCCACTGCTGGGCATGGACCTCTTCTCAGTGTGAGAAGGGTTAGGCCAACTACTTAGAGAGTAATTTTAATGTTTAAATATTTTTATCAATGGCTGCCGAACATTATTGCAAATAGATACAAATTGCAAATAGATGTAAGAAAGAATTAAAATGTTATATGAGAATGTGAGTTTGTTTGTTTGTTACGCTTTCACGCCTCAATTACTCAACCGACCATCATGAATTTTCGCATTCACGTTGTCAAGGTTATAGAAAAGAAGTTCTGTTCCCGAGTGAAGTCGTGGGTATACTTTACTACAATTCTACAGTACGTAGGCTACTCGGTTCTAAAGTAAAATTAAACGAAAAACAAAAAATATATAGCCTTCTTTTTACTTGTTGATATGTAAAAAGATGGCGAATAATATGTAATTAAAATTAAATTTCACAAGTAAAAGGTTACGCATATTGCTTCGACTAATTAATAGTAATTATATCGGAGACATTGTCATACTAAGTAATCTATATCTTTAATATAATTTCGTAAAGTTATCCATCTTCACATAAGTTTTGTCCCGGGAACAATTGAAGTAAATTAAGCTGATGGCCGTTTGAATAATGTAGTATCAAACGGTCAGGGCTCAAAGTTATGACAATGCAAAGTTCCTGAAGCTCCATACAATATGGAGGTGTAGCAATTCTGAATGTTATAAATTTATTGCATAAGGAAGCACAGTATTGCTGATCTATATCTATACTAAATTATAAAGAGGGAAGATTTGATTTTTCGTTTGTTTGTTTGTAAGGATTTAAAATATTTTCACCATTAGAAAGCTATATTATCACCGAGGAACAAGGCTATATTTTATTTTTAAAAAGTACTTTTGCTAACCTAACCTACATACTTATAAACGAGCGAAGCCGCGGGCAAAAGCTTAGTTATTCATAAATACGTAGGTCTCATGCCTATAACTTCATAGGGACAGAGAGAAGCAGAGCCTCTGACATGGATTTAGGTCCAACACAGTCACGTGGGATATAAAAGCCTATTGCAGTCTACATAGCACAGCATAGGAAGACCAGTACCTGGTTCTTGGGACCAGACAAGTGCTGAACTGACATCCTGATTGCTGCAGCTATGGAACGCATGTGTCTCAAGATAATTATAACATAATATAAATACAAGAAACAAAAACAGAATACTAGTGGCGGTCTCAAAAAATTAATAATTCGTTTAAAATGTGTGCGCTTTTACAATAAACTCCCAAGTGACATACAAAATCTAAGTTTTAATAAATTTAAAACAGTTGTAAAACGTAAATTTTATTCGAAAGGTTATTACTCAGTCACTGGATAAATAGAAAATAAAAATGCTTGGGATTGAGTTGCTTCCACTCACAGGTTATTTCTAATCATATTATTAAGTTAACTGTAATATGAGCTGCTGTGACTATTATTTCATTTGTTATTAATATGTATCTTAGATTTAATAAATATTGACTTTTTAAATCTTACTGAAATAAATAACTGTAACAACTACATACAGCAGCTCATATAAGGAAAATAATATAACATTGAATTGTATTGATGTAAACATTTGGCGATTGAAAAGAGTGGCCATGAGTTTCTTGCCTGCTTCTTCTCATGAAAGCTCTACTCCTCGAACAGGCTTTTTTTAAACAACATTTTTATTTCCTTCTATTTATTTTTATTATTATTTTAATTAATATAATAGTGAATTGACGTGTCCAAGAATTGTTTGCACATTTTTATGGAAATAAAGATTTTTGTCTTTGACTTTGTTTAATAATGGTTATTTTCTGTTACTCTGCTTTTGTTCATCTATTATTATTTATTTTTAGCCTTTTACACATTGTGCCCACCTGATAGCTGTATAGCAATGAAGGTTTCTTTCTTTCATAGTTCCTTAATCCGTGTTAGCACTGAAATTGTTTAAACAGTTAAATCCCAAACGCTATCGTCAAACATGGGAAACTATCCCAAAATCTCATACGCAGCAGTTGACGAGGCAATAAATAAAAACATTTTCGTCACCTGAGGTGACGAAAATGTTTATTTATTGCCTCGTCAACTATTACAGTTTGATATTTGAGTTACCGAGGCTATTCATCTCCATGGCCTTTCAAAGGACAATAGCTCTCTATCGTCCGCTCGAAGCGTCCAATCAAAAGAAACAAAATAGTGGCTGATTTATTTGGAGAACAATTCTTCATAGCGAACAATGGAGAAGAATCTTATTGTGCTTCTGTTTCTCAATTGAAAACGTTTATTGTTTGTTCGGAAAGCATTGTTTGTGCGAAATTAATAATTGAATTACCAACAAAAATTACATAGGCCTTTTGGAATGGTGCCGCTTTAATTTACTTAACGTTTTGATGCAATGATTCACACGCGGTGCTGGTTCTTGCTAGTAGTATAACGTAGCATATATGAATTATACGTTTTAATATAGACGCACGTATTTACGCTTCTAGAATTAATTATCATTATAGAATCACGTCTGTATTCCCCGAAAGATAAGCCAGAAGTATATTACACGTACATTTGGCCAGCAATATTTTAGGTCGAAGAAGGAGCCCATTGCAGTCTATCTGGCTCATTTTCAGACTCCGTACTGCGAATTTTCTAACAGAGGAACCCAATAACAGTTCCTGACCTGAAAATTAAACCCAAAGCCTTATGATTGCAAGCACACGTAAGATTTGTGGTATAGGACCAACAAACCATACTATAATACTTTACAAAATATCTAAATAATTTTAAATAATAGTCATAATGAAATTAAAAACAACCATCCTTCACTATTTCCGTGTGATATTCAATTAACCAACATCGAATAGCTCGGTGAAGCTATTCGAATAAAATGCGAACAAGGACGTCCAAGGAAACCCTTCTAAAAATAGCAAGCAAAGCTCGTTGTTTTTGCGACTACCCACAAACGTACCATGGAGGTTTTACCAGTGAGAATTAAGTGAAAAGTAATTTCGCTTCTTGTTTACAGAGACTCGAGGGAACGATAAAAAGTCTTCTATCAAAATGCTTTTAATAATTGTCTTCGATTTTCCGCAGGAGCGAGGGCACAAATAGATTGTGACGTGGCTTGGAGCGCCATAACTCGATTACTGGCAGCGCCGTCGCCCCGCGTTAACTAACTTAACAGCTGGTGTCATTTGTGTGCAAATTGTATACACGAATTGTTTATCAGAAAATAGGTTTTGCCGCCGGGGAGACTGAGTGGAATTTTAAAAACGCTACGTCCAAAAACGAATCTGTTTTCCTGGATTAAAAGTAGTATTGTTCTTTTTTATTTTTCTGCCATCTAAATGATAAAACTTAGCTGCATCAAGAGAGACAACGAAACAACTTTCATGTTTTCTTCTTTCTGCAGCAATCAAGCAAAATCTTAATTAGAATTATACATACCTATACACTGAATATTAGGTTTAATAGACTTCTACAATAAAGAGATTGCGAACCAGTTCTGTTTTCAACATATTTACTAGGATAGTCTAAAGCTTAAAATTAATTACTCCTAACCTAGCAATCACTCTTGTGCCGCCCGGGGCTTTTCCAATATTGACACATAGAACAAAGAATATTTAGACACGGCACAAATATCTCGGGATAAAACATTTCTTGTCGCTCGTGGTGATGACACCTTAGCATTTTGTGAAGGAGATATAAGTTAAACGATCGTATTTTCAGGCGACAAGCTACGTTAAGACCAGCCAGACCGAAGCAGTAATACAATTAGTAAGTTACTCAAATTATGTTGTGTAGGTGAAGTTCTACTTGTGGAAATTTTTGGATTTGTACTTAACCCTTCGGGAAACACTTACGCCTGATTATTAGTATACAGGGTGTCCAGTAATTAATGGATAACCTGGAAATATCTTATAGTGGAACTGATTGCCGAAATATGAAAAAAAATCTATCCTAACTACTACCTGAGATATGTTTTTTTTTAATTACCATGTATAATTTTCTTGTATACTACGACCATAAATGAATAAAATCCATCGGTTTTTTGTTGTTTTATTATTAAACACTAATAATGCTAATAGATAGACAGTCAAAAGTATGCTATGCTAATATAGTTTGCACATTTTAATATATATACCTTTTTTAATTGTTTTTTTAATAATTTTTCTGAACGGCCTTCATTTCTACTATAAGACATTTCAAGGTTATCCTTTAATTACCGGACATCCTGTATGTATTATGAGTTATATCCATGCATGACTAAATCAGTGCCATCACTTTAAACTATAGAGTCGTCTTGACTATATATAGGTATAAATTCCTCTAGATATTACATATATTTAAAATCCAACGTTACGTACCCTAAAAAAAGTTAATATATAACAAAAACAGTATATACCAGACAAAAGGACTATTTACTTACATATTAGCCAGGGTAAAGTTTCCGATATATTTCGGCTTTCGTTTTCTTTACAAGTTTAGGGACGCTTAAACTTTCTCGCCGGCTCGCACAAAAACGAGGATGTCGACAGATATTACTCGCTAACTTATAAACGAACGAGATATACGATTCTTTTGACTTCTTCGACGTTTTCCCTCCGTCAATATTACTTATATCTATGGTACCAAGTATTCAGCGCCGCAGAAACTTATCGGCTAAATCAATTTGTAATACACGATATATATTTATTTGTGCCTATTGGAAATTTACGCGTTCGTGGTATTATAAACGTCTCTATCGTTTGTAGATTTATTTTATAAACATGTTGACATGTTTATTATATACCAGATAATATACGTACTCCATTTTTATTGGTAAACGACTGTATGAATACTATACCTATTGGTATAAACAAAATAAACTTTTTATAATTACTAGTGTTGGCGCAACGGTCGAATTTCGAACATCATTATTATTAAAAATTGGGTAAATCATAAATGAATTTATTTTTTTAATTAAAAAGAACCAAACTGTATCAATTGTTTTATATTGATAGGGCTAAAGCACGTCAATAGCTTCTAAGCAAAAAAATAATAAATTAAAAATAATTCGGTTCAGAAACAGAGGAGAACATGGTACTGAACTGATTTGTCTTCGGCTATTTGTATAAATATTGCCTAATAAAAGGTAATAATCCCCCTAATAGTAAAAGCATCTAATTAAGTCTAGTATTTATCATCAAGTGTTTGCCATTTATACAAGTAACGGTGGTAAATAAGCAATGTAAAGTGCGCCTGAAGCATTAACTGTAGTTTTTGGATGCAAGGTGTATCACAGGGGTGGTGGTGGTATCAGGGCAAAAGATAAAAATTAATGAATTGCTAGATTCTGACAGCAAAGTGCCAAGAAAATCGATTAATTGCCGGTACATAATACAAGGTAGTCTGGTTGTGATCTTCGTAAGGTAAAAGCATTCAAATCCCAAGCGAGGATATCTGCTGTGCCGGAGCTGTTTTAATCTTTTTATTGGTTCTTCCTGCTTGCTTTTAAAGTAAAACATGACAAAGGAAATTTACCTACAACGCGCGTTGGCTATCACAAAGAGAAATACACTTCATGTACACACAGCGACGCATCAACTTAGACTGTTTGGACTTTGAACTATTAGAAGTCGAACGCTGCGAATCGTGCAAGAGAGTGCGTTATATTTTTGTTACGCCCTATCCTTACCATTACATCGACATCACTATGCACTGTCCCTTTCCGACAATTCTCTATTCTGTATATAGCCTAGTTATGTGTATATAGGGTGTCTAAATTAATGTGTAGCCGTGTGTACATATACATACATAGACTTTATCCCTGAAAGTACATAACGCCCACATTTATCCAAGCTGTAGTCTACCGTGCAGGTAAAAGTAATAATATTTTATCCAATCAGGGTTTTGAAGACGAGGCCACAAGCAAAGCAGTCACATTCGCTATCGTTGCGCTGCTGAGACTGTCAATCAACCATCTCATCTCAACCTGTGACCACGATAAATGCAACCTCGGTCAGACAAAACATCGGGATATAAAGATGTAGGTACACCTTTGCATACCATTTCTACGCGATTAAAACCCGTTGTCTATTATTGTATGTATAATACTTGCGAAAGTCTTAAAACGTCGATCTCGTTCACAAAAAAGTAATTTAAGGTTATACAAAAGTCATTTAGCAGTCGTACAAATAATTACAACGCCACTATTGTTATACTCATTAGAACTCGGAATTCTTAATTTGCGAGAGGGGTCAAGTAGCGAAACAACAGGCTAGGCCCGTTCGAAGTGAAAGGGCTTGAAAGGGCTCAGCGCGATGGCGGAGGGCCCTCGACAACCCTCGCTCACTTGCTGCATTCATGACATTTCTGACTGCGAAATTGCGGCTGCCATTTCAATTCTACTGAAATCGGAGGGAGAAATATGGGGAGAGTTTAGGCTGCCTACACATGTTTGTTTTTCAACTCGTACTTTTTAAAGCAATCCTTTTAGAAGCTATTTTTCCGAAATGTTTTGGCATTTCGTCAACAGAAAAACAAACATTTTGTCTAGACGTCGCCGAGGGGTAAAAAGTGAAATTGGTTTCATCTAAAATACAGATAGCAATAACAAAATTACGTAATATTATATATGGTGTCTAAATTACCTTTAATTATATGCGTGCGTCTAAAAGTAAAGGTACGACTTAGATAACTACTAAGCCATGATCGCCGTTGTCAGACTAGAGATTATACGATGAAATAGTAAAATATCATCCAATAAAATGGATGGAAAACATCTTTCACGTATTATTAGGCGCAGTTAGAGACTGTTGAAGTCAGATGTTTATTACACCCTCACGCCGCAAGCTGCAGTTTTCAGTTTCACGTAAAACCGATTAAACATATTGTTGTCTACGAGGCTCATTTCTAAAATCTGCGCAGCTGCTAAGAGTTTCTGTACAGAAAAGTCTACTTTGCTCGAACCGCGAATCAAATTCGAGACATGAAATGAACTCGAATTTGATTCCCGTTTCGATATATGGCGTTATATGGCATTTATTACTGATGTGCCTGTCAGGCAATGTTTTATATTCATGTAAGTACAATTAAAATTACAACAACTTAAACATATCATAGTGAAATAAAAAGCGATGGAAGCTCTACGATTTAACTTGTGTGTAATAAATAAATCAAGGTATACATACAGTAAATGAATGCATCGAAGCTATTGGACGTACAAAGGAATGTTTTTTACCGCCCCTATGCAGTTTTCCAAAGAGAATCAAATAGTATCGGATATCCTGCCGATGGGCAAGCCGACGGCTCGACAGGGGAATTGAACTGACAGCTGTCAGCACAGCCTCCGAATGCCTTCGCTACAGTGCGAGCAACATGACTACAACGTGTCTGTGACGTTAGGAAGGGGCTTTAAAAATTCTATAGGTATCGCCTTTGCATTCGTAAATTATGAGCTTATAGAAAAATTGCTGTGGTATGAAATGCACATACAGCGCATGTGCATGCGCCTACAGCGTAATCTTTACTAATATTATAAAGCTGAAAAGTTTGTTTGTTTGTTTATTTGTTTGTTTGGTTGGTTGAACGCGCTAATCTCAGGAACTACTGATTCGAATTCAAAAATTCTTTTAGTTTTGGATAGCCCATTTATTCCGGAAGGCTATAAGCTATATAACATCACGTTATAACCAATAGAAGCAGAGCATCAAAGAAAAATGTTGTAAAAACGGGGTAAATTGTCTTATGTGACGCAGACGATGTTGCGCGGGTAGACTAGTCAAGAGATAAAAAATTGAAATAGATAGATAGAGAATAGATTAATAATATAGGTATATTAACAACAAGAAAAATATCAGTTTGATGTTACAGACTTAAAATTAGTAGATGCAGGCTTTTGTTTTCTTTAAAGAGCATGCGTGCGGTATGTTTGGATTTCCAACCATCAGTATTGCAGGCCATAACTTTGTAATATTGTGGCTAAATATTGTGCCGAGGAGTTTACACATATACAAAACAACAGCTACAAAGGAAACCTGAAACCTGTGAATCGGTGAAATTTGTGGAACGGCCAATTTTTATGGCGTAATATGACCAATTGAACCTCTGTGAAATTCGCGTAATCATAAATGTTATGCTTTTAATAATAGAATGCTGTCATATTTTCTTAAATAAATCTGCCTACCTACTGTCCAAAGTACTTTTATATTTAAATATGTATATTAGTATTCCAGAACCGAATTCTACAAAAACTTGTACTGACCCAAACCCAACATTAGTATGTAGATATCTACAAGGTTTTCAATTATACAAGTATTCAAGGACTTGTTTTAGTTTATCAAACATTTTAACGTCACTTGCTTTGCGATGCTGTTTAAGCTTGAATAATAGTCATAAGTTGTTCAACTAACTACTACTGTATTTCTTTACCTTTTGCTTCTGCTTTGTTAAGACAACATGGCCATGTACATGAGCAGGGGTTACTACTCCCGCTTTAGGTATAATTTCTGTGTCACGAGGGACTTTACAAATATTCAAACAACGGACACAAAGGACACCCAGATTCGGAAAAACCATTTGTCGATCACACAAAGTTTTGTCTTGTGTGCTGTGGCGAGGCGACCACTTACAACTACGTCATTCGTACAGTCAACAACCTATGAGGGCCGCTGGCTTGTTTGCCACCAAAGACAATAAAATATTTTCGTAGAAATCATCAGCTTTCCTTGATTGGGTTCTTTGTATGGCTTGCAACTCGATGAATATTATATTAAGAGGACAGAATGCTCAGGACCTCGTCCACGTAGACTACAGTTCATCTGTAACATCATTTACGCTGCTTACGCTAAGCTCCATAACTCTATTGCTAATAATCGGAATGAGATGATATATAGTTTAAGTTGAACACTAGTTACTAACTGTGAAAAGCTTGTGAAGGTCGTTTTTTCGCAGTTCCTAATTGTATGCGAAGAAACAGACGTGAAAGAAAATATTTAGTTTTGAATTTGAAAATATTTCTAAATTAGTAGACCTGATTTAGTTTTGTATAATTCTTAACTAGCTGTATTTCGCGGTTGCATTTGTTCTGCTCAGTCGTAGCGGGAATGACATAGGTTATTACGTTCCCTAATGGGTCCTAGGCTTTAAAACGTTAAATATTTCTTCATCGGACCAGTAGACTTAGAGGTTAACACAATCAAACAAACAATCTTTTTAACTTTATGTTATTAGTAGAGAAGTACATATATTGTTTAAACAGTTTTATAATTGCAAATAATTAATATTAATTAACCTAACTTGTTACCATTCGCAACTGGTAGACCAGATTAGAATATCGAAAGTAATTATGTCTATTTTCAATTTAAACTGAAGTGAACAGCTCATCATTGCTCGTTATTAAATAAAAGCCTCTTACGGTCGAGTACAATGCGCGCCGGGGAGCGCATATTGCATAATGAGCGAGCTTTAGCGATCGACAGACAGACAATAGGCTGGTCGAATGAAGCCACACACACACTGCGGAACAGGAAGACTTGCTTATATGCGAGGGACGGAAGGTGGATCTGATTAATACATCTGATCAATAAGGGCACTTTGAAATTTATATCGCTTGTTACCGTGTCGCCTGGAGTGAAACTTACTTGCGACTTTTTTTATGTGGGTCATACTGTATAATCTCTAGTTATACTAAATAGAAATAAATTAAATGTGTCTAAGATAGATAAATAATTAATTTTAGAGTGCACGAATGGCGTACTGATTTCAGTGGCCTCAGTAATCGGTACACCTATAAGCCGAGTGTTGTGGCGTGACCCACAAATAGTTGTTCCATGTCTTAAGTGTTCTGTGTGTCCATTATATAAATGTTTGTAAAATAAAAGACACATTATAAGAAAATATAATGCGCAAGTTGTCTTCCTAAAAAGAAAAGTATAGTCATAAAAAATTAAGATTTATTATTACTTGCCGAATTGTGCATATTTATATATTAATACGTGAAGCAAAAACTTTGTACCCCTTTTTACGAAAATTGCGCGGACGGAGGTGTATGAAATTTGGCACAGTTAAAGTTTATATGGAGAAGGAGTGGCAAATCCTAATATTTTTATAAAATATGCATTAGAAATACATTAAATTAAAACATAGCTGGCGAAAAATGGTTGTAATACATATGTTCACCCGTTCTAAAATATACACGCCTGAAGCAATATTCCTAAAATCTACCGACGAAAAATAAACTGTATTAGAATAACTTTATTTAGCCATCAAAGGTACAATCACCAACTTAATTATTAAACATCTCGTCTGTTACATTTAACAATGGTATTAAATACCAAATTCTGCTCATTCCATCGCTACAATGGGCCTAAAGACATATGAATGACAGCGAAATGGGGGCTTTCATACACCCTTTCTCAGAACACAAAGCCTCACAGAAAATAATATAGGGTATCATTATGGCTCGTGTATTCAACAAAATACAAAAAGTCGGATCGATGGCCTCGTCCGGGTCCGCGATAAGAGGTTTCCAAATCTATACAAAAATTATAAAGAGAAAAGATTTGAATTTTTGTTTGTTCGTATATTGGTTAGGATTTAACTCAAAACTAAAAACCGATTTAAAAATTCTTTCACCATTAGAAAGCTATATTATAATTTATCACTGAGCCGGTAACTAGGCTCTATTTCATATTGATCAAACCAAGAGAAGCATAGGCACCCGCATAAAAGAACACATAGCTGATGTAAAACACCAACGCTCGTTGAAGTCTGCTGTGTGTGAACATGTACAACAGGGGACCAACCACTACCTGAGATTTGACAAACCACAGATTCTCGCTAAAGAACACCGATTCCTACCAAGGATGCTTCGCGAGACAATTGAAATCAAAAAACATCCTAATTTCAATAGAGAAGATGGTTGGAATGTACCACCAGCTTGGGATCCAGTACTTCAAATAGTCAAACCCAAGAAGAAACAAACCACAGCTAGACTTCATGATACTTTGAGCTCATTCTGCGTAAATAGAAACACCAATGATTAAATTATGTTCGGGTACTTTGAAATAACTACACTGGAACATTGAGACAACTACCATCTTAGTCTCACCGTGACCATGGCTGCTGAAAAGCAACCGAAACGTCGGGGAAAGTGTAAACCTAAATACAAATAGTTTTAATAGTTTTAATAATTTCATTAGCTTATAAATTAGTAAAATTCAATAATAGTAGTAGTAGTAGTGTAACAGTTTTCAAAATTATGTAATAGGTACAGTGTTAAATAAACATCGCGATAAAATCCGTATATAGTAGTTTAATTTCAATCAAAATATACCTTAAAAACTTGCAAAGCTCGAGTCATATTTTTACTCAACCCTTCATGTCCAAGGTTGTATATGTAACACTGAAAACCTTTTAACCGATACCCAAACTATGACTTCGAGTGTAAACGAGCTTCATCAAATATTCAATGGATATAATTCGAAATCAACCCTTGTCAGAAATTCGATAGTCACACTAATGACTCTTTTACTAAATAACACATTTAGTATGTTTCGAGGGGAGCATTTCATTTGAAAACTTATTTACACAAGTGCTACGCTTGTTGTGTAAACATTTTTTGACAATTACGTGGAGCGGTGAGCCCGACAAATATAAAAAGTAAACACAAACAAACATACATGCAAAAACGTAACGTGTTGCTACAGTAAAAATGGCAGGAACTGAAAGTTAATTTAATTTACTCGGGAAATGATAAAAGCATTCTGTTGGTTATATTTTATCTGTTTTTGGTTAGAATGATGAAGCAGATTTGATTCTATGATAGGTTAATTTTTATGATGTGTTTCTGTCAGATAAAGGTTATCTGATAAATGATAATGACCTCGTATCCTGTTTTGAGTATAAGTAACTTAAATATAGGTGTAAAATTTTTAGTGTGATAACAACCTTCGGGGGTCATGACTGAGATATCCTAAATTCTTAAATGGTAATCAATAATGCATGCCTGTAGCTGTAAGCGTTTACCGTAGTATATAGATGCGCATAGATTATATGTATCACTCACACATTGTGACTTGTGTCAGCTATAAACATACATGCATTGCTGCGATCGCGAAAAGCAATTATATTTTTATTGATAAACAGCACTCACTTAGTCACTTGGAGGAATATTAAACAAGGCTATTCGGTTGTGGTCTTCTGTAGGATTATGATTACTTTAAGAAAAGTTTTCTAACAAAATTGTTGCTAAGAGAGGAAACCACTATGAACCTCTGAACTGTCCACCGAACCAAACTTCTCTGTTGATGGACAACCGCGTGGTACGATCCAGACTTTTTTTATGTATGATTCTGCTTAGAACACTAATTATGTTTATTATATATTTTTCCTTTGGGAGAAAGCCTTAAAACAGTTTAGTCCTTTTCTTACAAATAGAAAACGTACCAACTAACGTAAGATTCCAGTTCCCAGTATAAACCAGGTACTACTATGCACTACCTCTTAAATCTTTTATAAACCAAACTTTACAGAGCTTTAGTACGCACTACAAAAAACGACGTTCATAAACTGTAGCCATCATAGCCGTTCTTTTATATAACACAAAAATATACGATCTCATAAAGAAAGCAATATCAAATAGCAATATAAAAACTTTAATATAAGATATTAAAGTCCCAAGACAGAGCAGATATGACATTAAAGTCGGTAATTCAGCTTAATTGTTAGTACACAGACCGAGAGGCAGCCATTAGGCTTTAACTAAATTAGCGGGGAGCGACGGCGGCCAATTAGCGCGAAGGGGACGGGGATCCTGGCTTTTATGATGTAAAGCTCAGCTTTTAAAAGGAAAAAAAAATACTGTGAATGTTTGTGACGCGAACTATCAACGTTTCGGTTGACGGATTTTTATTTTATAATGACGTCGGCGCCGGTGTTTGCGGATGTGTCGTCTCATTAGTGTGGGTTTACGCGAGTGTGGCTACGAGTTACAATCACATGCACGTATACATGTAGTTGAGGGAAAGCCGTGTTTTATATAACAGAGGTGAAAGCATATATATTGAGAGGTTGACAGTCTGTTGACTTTGGCTTAACACCTACTCTTTCTTCATTGTTTGCGTTTATGTTTGTGGATGATCGCGATGTTTCAGATTCCTTTCGCAGGTCCACAATCTGCTGTAAAAATTCTTGGCAATATGGTCTATTAGGCTTACCTCTCGACAGGTATATTTTAGTTCCAATTTAATAGGCGTATGGCACATAAAACGTAGGTGCTGAAATAGTAGTGTAGCAGGTACAAGTACATCTAGGAGTATTTACGTGGCTGGTAGACTTTAGGAACTCTTCTTCTATAACATAGCGTCTAAATTGCGGCATGTAAGTGTAGTAACCCTCTATTTTATTTGTTTTTACACCGAAGAAATAAACGTGACACAAAAATTAAATTACTGATACATAATATTGTCTTCTGTTTACGCGAATGTTATTCATTGAAATTAAACTACTATATACGGATTTTATCGCGTTGTTTATTTATCACTGTATTACAAAATTTTGAAAATATTACTCTACTACTACTATTGATTTTATTTGACTAATTTATAAGCTAATAAAATTATTTAAACTATTAAATCTATTTATTTTTGGTTTACACTTTCCCCGACGTTTCGGGTGCTTTTCAGCAGCCATGGTCACGGGGAGACTAAGATGGTAGTTGTCTCAATGTTCCAGTGTAGTTATTTCAAAGTACCTGAACATAATTTAATTATTGGTGTTTCTATTTACGCAGAATGAGCTCAAAGTATCATGAAGTCTAGCTGTGGTTTGTTTCTTCTTGGGTTTGACTATTTGAAGTACTGGATCCCAAGCTGGTGGTACATTCCAACCATCTTCTCTATTGAAATTGGGATGTTTTTTAATTTCAATAGCCTCGCGAAGCATCCTTGGCAGGAATCGGTGTTCTTTAGCGAGAATCTGTGGTTTGTCAAATCTCAGGTAGTGGTTGGTCCCCTGTTGTACGTGTTCACACACAGCAGACTTCAACGAGCGTTTGTGTTTTACGTCAGCTATGTGTTCTTTTATGCGGGTGCCTATGCTTCTCTTGGTTTGACCAATGTATGAGAGTCCGCAGTCACAATCTATTTTATAGACCCCTGCATCTTGTAAAGGTAATTGGCACTTGACGGATGGTAAAAATTGACTTATCTTCGTTGGCGGCTTGAAGTATGTGTTGATTGAAGCTCGCTTCAAGATGTAGCCAATCTTGTCAGTGACACCCCTTACATAAGGCAGTATAGCAGGCTGGCGCTCGACTGTGGCTGGCTTTTCTCGGGATCTGTGACAGCGGCGCGGCTGTTGGAGCTTGTTGTCTTGCAGTACTTGCTTGACATGTTGAAGCTCGGCGTCCAGGTGTTTCTTGTCACAGATCCCGTGGGCTCTCTGAAACAAAGACATTCCCACGGTAGCTAACTGTTTAGGATGGTGGTGAGATTCACCGTTCAAGTACCTATTTGTATGGGTCTTTTTCCTATACACGGTGTGGCTCAAAGTATGATCAGGATTCCTGATGACAAGTACGTCTAAGAATGCTAATGAATTATTTGCCTCTAATTCCATAGTAAATTGGATGTTGTTATTAATGGAATTAAGATGTTCTAGGAATACACTAACACTATCTGTTGGTAATATTGTAAAAGTATCATCTACAAACCTCTTATAAATCCTGGGTGTGATGGGGGCAGTCTGTAAAGCTCGAGCCTCGAAGTCCTCCATATATATATCGGCAACAACAGGCGATACTGGGGAGCCCATTGCCACACCATCGACTTGTATGTAGAATTTATTGTCCCACAACAGATAGCCAGTTGTTAAGCAATGCTTAAGTAGTTCTGCATATTCCTCAGGCATATTGTACTCTATTAGCTTCCTTTTAGTTATTTCAATACAGTCATGTACAGGTATGCATGTAAATAATGACTGTACATCAAAACTAACCATTGTTTCATTGTTAGTGAGACATAGGTGTTTAATCTCACTCACAAAATGGTATGAATCCTTTACATGTGCTCTCGAGTTGCCTCTGAGTGGTGAGAGTATCTTCGCTACGTGCTGAGCCAATCTGTAAGTTGGTGTGTCGATCTGACTCACAATAGGACGTAGAGGAGCGTTTTCCTTGTGTATTTTTGGTAACCCATACAGCTTACAATAAATTCTACATACAAGTCGATGGTGTGGCAATGGGCTCCCCAGTATCGCCTGTTGTTGCCGATATATATATGGAGGACTTCGAGGCTCGAGCTTTACAGACTGCCCCCATCACACCCAGGATTTATAAGAGGTTTGTAGATGATACTTTTACAATATTACCAACAGATAGTGTTAGTGTATTCCTAGAACATCTTAATTCCATTAATAACAACATCCAATTTACTATGGAATTAGAGGCAAATAATTCATTAGCATTCTTAGACGTACTTGTCATCAGGAATCCTGATCATACTTTGAGCCACACCGTGTATAGGAAAAAGACCCATACAAATAGGTACTTGAACGGTGAATCTCACCACCATCCTAAACAGTTAGCTACCGTGGGAATGTCTTTGTTTCAGAGAGCCCACGGGATCTGTGACAAGAAACACCTGGACGCCGAGCTTCAACATGTCAAGCAAGTACTGCAAGACAACAAGCTCCAACAGCCGCGCCGCTGTCACAGATCCCGAGAAAAGCCAGCCACAGTCGAGCGCCAGCCTGCTATACTGCCTTATGTAAGGGGTGTCACTGACAAGATTGGCTACATCTTGAAGCGAGCTTCAATCAACACATACTTCAAGCCGCCAACGAAGATAAGTCAATTTTTACCATCCGTCAAGTGCCAATTACCTTTACAAGATGCAGGGGTCTATAAAATAGATTGTGACTGCGGACTCTCATACATTGGTCAAACCAAGAGAAGCATAGGCACCCGCATAAAAGAACACATAGCTGACGTAAAACACAAACGCTCGTTGAAGTCTGCTGTGTGTGAACACGTACAACAGGGGACCAACCACTACCTGAGATTTGACAAACCACAGATTCTCGCTAAAGAACACCGATTCCTGCCAAGGATGCTTCGCGAGGCTATTGAAATTAAAAAACATCCCAATTTCAATAGAGAAGATGGTTGGAATGTACCACCAGCTTGGGATCCAGTACTTCAAATAGTCAAACCCAAGAAGAAACAAACCACAGCTAGACTTCATGATACTTTGAGCTCATTCTGCGTAAATAGAAACACCAATAATTAAATTATGTTCAGGTACTTTGAAATAACTACACTGGAACATTGAGACAACTACCATCTTAGTCTCCCCGTGACCATGGCTGCTGAAAAGCACCCGAAACGTCGGGGAAAGTGTAAACCAAAAATAAATAGATTTAATAGTTTAAATAATTTTATTAGCTTATAAATTAGTCAAATAAAATCAATAGTAGTAGTAGAGTAATATTTTCAAAATTTTGTAATACAGTGATAAATAAACAACGCGATAAAATCCGTATATAGTAGTTTAATTTCAATTACTGATACATTTACCAATTATAAGCTAACCAGCACTTATACATACTCATATGACATGATACTGCGTAACATTATATATATTTAATAGGAATTAATAACAAGAGATACGAAAGAAATATAAAGCCTTATAATAAATAGTTAAAGTAATTCTAAAATTTATTTATGGGTGAGCTTGTTACCGCTGTTAGAGACGCTATAGGATTTAAAATCTGTTTCTAAATATATATAGGCGTAATCCTAGCCTTAGTATTTCATATCGTTAGACTGCGAATGAGACTAAAATCCGAAGCCCCCATCCAAGTTTACCTATCGTTAGTTGAACTTCGAAAGTTCGGGCTTGACATGAATTACTGTGATATCTTAGAAGCCTTATGGGACTTAAATCCTACGATTTATTGGTTTTAGGTAACCAAAAGTTAGAATAAGAATATTTATAGCTCTTAAACATGATCCGGGTAACATACGCAAGTTAAGGCACTTGCGCTAATTGTACGCATCTTGTAAACGACTAACGCCGTTAGTGCAAGTTTTCTCCCTAGCCTTTATTATTCCCAAGTCACTTGGGGTCGGCTTTTCTAGTCTAACCGGATTTGACTGGATATCAGTTTTTACACGGAGTGACTGCCATCTGACCTCCGCAACCCGAAGGCTAACGATACCCTAAGGCTAGACCAGTGTCAGGATATTATAGGGCACTGACTTTCCAATAACGACTGCTATAGATGTTCATGGCAGTCGGGACCGACGGCTTAACGTGCTCTCCGAAACACGGAGCAGGTGATAATTGTTAACTAATACGCACAACATTTCGAAAAGTCATATAACTTCCGAAAGTTAGAGGTGCGCGACATGGATTCGAACCCGAGACCGTCTACATCGCAGTCTGTTGGTCTCCCCACTGAGTTATCGCTTCTATGCAAGTAACCTGTGTTATTAACTTGCGCTAGTACCTGGCATGCACATGCAGCCTCCTTCAGCTATTTGCTTTATGTATTATCATCAGCCGAAAGACGTCCACTGCTGGACATAGGCCTCCCCCAATAATATGCTGCTTCATGTAAAATATAGTTATAAATATAGTCTCACTACGATCCCCAAAGAGATAGACACACACCTAATGTAAGACTCATATTTCGTACCCATGAAGTCTAACCGAAGAAGGTCTAACTCTACTGTCGTTTATCTGACAAACTCTCTGCTTTTACTGAGAATCATTTTGACCACACGAATTTCACAACACGCAGGTGGTTGCATCGCTGCGGCTACTGCGCCGAGTACTGTAGGTTCTAAAAAGTTCTAAAAAAAAAATAGGTTCTAAACTAATGATTGTAATTGAATACGTCTCCTACGATACAGGGCTTGATCGCTATCGTGGTCATTTTTTTACAATAGGAAAACATCAGCTTTGCCTAATTATGCTGAAAAGCTTCCATAATACAGATTTAATAATCTAGCCATAAAAAAAGAACAAGGAAGTCATAATTTAGGCATACCTACGATACTGTATTTCTTTTTTAATTTTAATCAATGTCGAAAGCCGTGTTACTGTTGATTGAAAGATTTTAATGAAAGGTCGTCGTCGCGTCGTGACGCTGCCTTGATTTTCCATTAGTGATAAAAATCAAGCGTCGTTAGCGATGTAATCAAATTATGATGATGAGTTATCTGTAATCATTGATTGTCTTCGTTGGATCGTTCGTTAACTGTATTTGTGTAATATACTGCAGATTATGGTAGTTTAATGTGTAATAAGTATTCATTATAAATGAGATAACATTAAGACTATAAATTACAGACGCCGATATGAATAGTCGTTACTTTATGAAGCAAGATATTCATGGCACTACATTCTGCTAAGTTAAAATTATGTTTTTGTTGATATCGCGGGTACAAGTTATAACTTTTATTCTAATTTAGTATTAAAGTAAAGTGCTTACAGTAGTATTTAACGTCTTAGGTCGCAGTAGCACACCGGTAGCCAGATACTATTAGGTTTGGACGCTAGGTAGCACGTAATATAGAACAATGCCTACACAGCAATAAGCTACTCTCTCACTTCCCCTTACTGTAAGGGACTAAAAATATCTCTGAAATTGTGTATGCTCCTACAGTTACCAACCTTGAGGTTCACAACTTGCGCCTCGCCGACCTTGTATAACTAGCTGAGTCATGCTATCGTCAAACTAATCATTATTTACAATTAGCGTCATAATTTTAGCACAGTCACAAACTTTATTAATTAAATATTTGCTAAACAAAAAGGTCCTGTTCGATTATGAGTCGGTTTTTGTGACAGAATAAGGCTTTGTGCACGAGAATGATTTTAGCTAACGAAGAAAAGTCATTAATAAATTAAACTATACGGATTTTATCTCGTTGTCAATTTTAAAACATTATTATTAAATTACACTATAATTATTTACATTATTTTGAAACTATTAAGGCTACTATTTAAGCCATTAAAATTATTAAACTATTTAGATTTAGGTTTACAATTTTTCCAACGTTTCGGTTGCTTTTCAGCAGCTATGGTCACGGTGAGACTAATAGTTAGTTAGTAAGTTGTTTAAAGCTCTGTAACTACTAGATGGCTTTTAATAAGTCGCCATTAGAAAGTTACTTTATCCAAATTACAAGCTACGGGAGCGGAACAGAAATCATATAACACCACGCGCGTAAAATTGCGAAGGAACAGATCAGTAATAAAATCCATTACGAAATTTGATGCAATTCCATTGTTCAATAAAGTCAAAAATCATTTATTAATTTAGGTCACAAAGTATGAACGTCAAATGAGTTAGTGAGTTTATTACATTTACTGAACTTGCCTACGAGAAGATACCTGCAAGAAACTCAAGGCCACTATTTTAAATTGCAATCAAAGTAACTCAAATATTACATCTTCTAAAACAGTAAATCTCTGTATTGATCGTAGGCTGCAAGGTGCACTAAGCCTTACAGCTCTCGCCCCCGATGGTCATTAAATTTTGAGCAGTGGAAGTACCCTCGGCGTTTTACGAGTTGTAACGTTCCGCGCGTAAAACCGCGAGATGTGGGGGCCCCAGAGGCGCGCAAACAAATTATAAGCAGTAAAAAAAGATTAACATTATATTGAAATTATTGTATGGCTTTGGATATAGGGAAAACACTTAGGTTGTTGTTTATTTTGGTGCGGATATAATGTTAATGTTTTAAAGGCAGCTTCGAAGGGATATTTGGGTCATGAAATTAGAAATATGATAGGAAAAGTAATAATAAAATTCTAAAGCCGGCTTTAAGTTTAGCCGTCGATGTCTGTTTAAATGAATGTTTATTACATACTAGATATTGCGTGCTTCGCTCGCATAAACGTTGGTTAGATTAGTGACATTATATTTTCTGGATGAAAGCTACTCTATATCCTTTCCTGTTCCCCTAACTACGTGTATGCGTAATTTCATGATGATCGGTCGAGTAGTTAAGGCGTGAAAGAGTAATAAACAAACTCACATTAGCATTTATGATATTAGTTAGGATTACGAGTATATAAATTCATGAAAATAAAATTGTAGCATAATAATCAATATTATGCTACAATTTTAATTTTAATTTAACGCGAATATTAAACATTGTAACTAAACTACTTTTCACGGATATATGCCTTCCTGTGACCATGGCTGCTGAAACTAACAGAAAAGTTGGACAAAATGTAAACCTAAACGGTTTAATCAAAAAATGCCGCATTTTAATCCGTATCACATAATTTAATTTAAAAAATGTAGCACAGATGTGTTATGTTCGAATGTTTGGCTTCAAAATGATTTTTCAGTTAGCATATTTGTTTTTCAAACGCGAATCTATCATCGACCATAAAAATATTCGACACTCAGTTTGTAAAACGGGTATAATTAAAAACGAGTGAATCTATTGGCATAAAATGGTAGGTAATACATTATATAAAACGTTTTTTATAACACTGTAATATTTTCTTTGTGAATAAAACTAAGCTGTTAAAATGGCGAGCATCGCTAGTTTCTTTCACAGAGATTGACAATAAAAGAGTTTTATGCGTAGATATGTGCTACGCGATTTATGCATCCGTAGGTGCTACGAGTTTACTGCTACGCCTGCTCTACATCTCGCGTAGCACATCAGTGAAGTAGTATTTTCCGCTTGGTAGTATTATGCCAATGCACAACATATGTTTTTTTCTATATGTTTCAATTCACAAATTGGGAGTAGGTAGTGATAATGGATCGCAAATTAAATTGTCATGATCATATATTTAAAACTTGCAAAGACGCTAATAAATGACTTGGTTTCATTATTAGAATATCATTACAATTTAAGAACACTCAAGTTATAAAACAAATATACAATGCTTATATCCGTAGTAAATTAGAATATAATGCAATAGTCCTCAAGAGGCATTGTATACTATTATGTTAGAGAAATTTAACGTAAATTCAGTAGATACCTATACAAACGTCAATATGGATATTACCCCTTTCTCTATCCTTCTAAGTTTGTATCAGGCATTGTAAGTTTAGACGCACTGCAACTCAGACGGAAATCCACACACATAATAAATTACTGTCTAATACTCGCGGATAAGGTTGATAAACCTGTTGTACGGGAATCATTACATTTCTATGTTCCCGGCCAATATATGCGTGGCGTTGGAAGACGACAACATAGACTTTTGTGCTATCCGCATATGTGGCGTTCTCCCCAAGCTGACAACAGCCCCACTGCTAGAGCAATTAGACTTATCAATGAGTTCCTTCAATGTAGTCCAGAAGCAGATATATTTTTTGATTCCCAAAACTTAATTTTAAAGCATATTTATATATACATATATTTTAATGTTAAGAAGTAATTTTATTAAGTTGATATAAGGTTGTTTTTGTTCGCGCTGGAAAAGTCCGAGGCCCTGTTATTTCATGGGCCTCGGCGGGCGCCGCCACCAGATGCCCACATCATAGTTGGAGGGGTCCGCATCGGGGTGGAGCCGAGTATGAAATACTTGGGGCTCCACCTCGACGGCCGCTGGAACTTTCGCGTCCATTTTAGCCGCCTGGCCCCCCGGCTGATGTCGGCGGCGGGAGCGCTTAGCTCTCTGCTGCCGAATATCGGGGGGCCGAGTGTCGTCTGCCGCCGCCTCTATTTGGGGGTGGTGCGGTCGATGGCCCTTTACGGGTCGCCCATTTGGGCCGGCGCCCTCGATCGCCGAAACATCGCCCTCTTGAGGAAACCTCAGAGGGCGATGGCGATCAGGGTGTCGCGGGCGTACCGCACCGTCTCCTTTGAGGCGGCGTGCATCCTGGCGGCATCGCCGCCCTGGGATTTGGAGGCGGAGGTCCAAGCGTCGGTGTATCACTGGCGCGTGGACCTCCGGCTCCATGGTGAGGAACCCACTCACGGGGCGGTGGAGACGCGAAGGTCCCAGGCTCGACTGGTCCTCGAGGCCAAGTGGGAGGAAAGGCTGGCCCAGCCCCGCTACGGGGTGAGGACCGTCGAGGCTGTCCGTCCGGTGCTAAGGCAGTGGACGGACAGACGGCGCGGACCGCTCACCTACCGGCTTACTCAGGTGCTCTCCGGACACGGCTGTTTCGGAGAGTACCTGTGCAAGATAGCCGGTAGGGAGCCGACAACCAGGTGTCACCACTGCGAGGAGTGCGACCGGGACACGGCGCAGCACACGCTGGAGGAGTGTCCAGCGTGGGCCGAGGAGCGCTGTGCCCTGGTCGCCGTGATTGGCCCCGACCTCTCGTTGCCGACCGTCGTATCCATGATGGTCGGCGACGACAGGTGCTGGGGCGCAATGAGGTCCTTCTGCGAGGCTGTCATCTCGCAGAAGGAGGCGGCGGAGCGGGGGCGTGAGGAAGATCCTTACGCCCCGGACATCCGCCGCCGGAGGAGGGGGCGCAGGAGACGCGCTTATGTCGCTCTCCTGCCCCCCACCTAAGGGTTCTGGGTGGCAAGGCCTCAGTGGACCCTGCCACCCGTGAGTAAGAACCCACAGAGGGCGCGCGCGGTGTTCCCGCGCGCCTTCTAACGTCGAAAGCGGAGAGCGGTGAAATTGCTCTCCCCCGGGGACGAGAGGAGGTCGGGTCCGATGAACCCGGCCGGAACCCACACGGAGGGGCCTGCTATGGATGAATCTTTTTAGACTCCCAACAGGCCCCCCCCATTGGGTGAGAGAGGGAACACCCCAGGTTTTTTTAGTGGGTATACCAGCAGTCGGCTGGTGAGTCCCACACGCCCCGCCGGTGCCGTCCCCTAGCCGGCGGGTAGTGCATCAAGCATTTTTTCCTGGGAATCAAAAAAAAAAAAAAAAAAGGTTGTTTTTGTTCGGGCACGCCACAATCGTGTTGTGTGGGACCCGCCACGTCCATCGGTGGGTCGAACCTTTGGCGGGGTCGCGATTCGAATGCGAGAGCGATCCGCGTGGCCTCGCCATAAAGGTGTGAGGAACACCGCGGTGGTTTTAGTCGGTTCAGCCTAAATCCATCTTAGGGGTTGGATCCCGACATATCCCCATCGCCCGCCCCAAAACCGGCGATAGGGAATGTGACTTGCACATTTCCCGGGGTAAAAAAAAAACGCCACAATCGTGGCGGTTAGATCCGTTTTTGAGGAGTGGCTGGAGAGACGGCATGACACTTTCCGGCTGACACAGATAATGACTGGCCATGGTTGTTTTGGCCGGTTCTTGTGTCTTATAGGCCGGCAAGAGACGCCCGGTTGTCACCACTGCGTCGACTGCCGCGACGTTGTTGAGGACGCGGCGCTGTACACTTTGGCGGATTGCCCCGCCTGGGCATCGCAGCGCCGTGAATTGATCGCGGCAGTCGGATTGGTTGCCCTCTCACTCCCGGTCGTAGTTCAGTCTATGGTCCGGAGTGAGAGGTCATGGAACACCGTCACCTCCTTCTGTAAGGAAATGATTTCTATCAAGGAGGCGGCGGAGCAGGAGAAGAAGCGTTTAAACCCTCTCCCCAATCGCAGAGCCGGGCGCCGAAGGGCGCGCGATGACCTCTAGCCACCCTGAGGTTTGACCTGGGGGTGGTGGGCTTCGTGAGCCTGCCCACCATCTGATCAGCACCAGGTCCATGCGTGTTCCCACGCGCGCCTCTGTATCGTGTGTGTCCCTCCCTTAGGGAGACAGTAGGGATAAAATTAGTGGTGCCCCTTTGGGCACCTTTGGCAGGTCTATTTGTGTAGTGGCCTGCCATTTCATACGGCGGGCCGAAACCTCGGCGGGGTCGCGATTGCATGTGAAAGCGATTCGCGCAGCCCTGCCCATAGTGGTTATGTCAAGGAAAACCGTGGTAGGTTTAGTCGGTATTCCGGAAGGTCCATTATCATCATTTCAACATCTTTTTCTTTTACCTCGGTGAGTCCGACATAACGTATGCTAAAAAAATTACAAGTATTATTTTATCTTATTAGCATAGATATAAGCGATTTGGTGTATACTAGCTTATATTTTTTATGAATAAATAAATTTAATGATAATTTCCGCCAAATTATTACTTATATGCACATCTCATTAAAATCATAATAATCAGTTTATTATTAATAAATATATTTGGAACTGATATTAGAGCTCATAATTTGTCTTATTTGATTCATGAGCGCTATTATTTATAGGGTACTAGATTTTGACCGCGGATTCGCTCGTGTAAATGTAAGCTAGGTTAGGTTTCAGTACTTTTTCCTGGATGAAACCTATGTCCTCGACAACGTATATGCAAAATTTCATGTTGTTCGGTCAAGTAGTTCGCATTTATAATATTAATAAGTATAAGATATTATAACTATCGACAAAGAGAGAGAGAGAGAGAGTATATACAATACATATCCACTATATATAATTTAGATAATTGTTAAATCGTAAGAAATCACATAACGTCAGAAAATATCGAAATATGTCTATTATATAATTTTTTCTAGGCGTCTATATCTGCAAAACGATAGACTATAGGCATTTCAAGCATTTTGAAACATAAGACACATGTTATAAATCTTACAATTTTATTATAACAGGCAAATGTAATAATTTTAATACATCCTACTATTATTATCTATACTTAATTTAAACTCAGACTAAAAACGATTCATTTAAACATTTTTATAAATAAAACAACAGTAAAAATCGAAAATAATAATAACAAACACAAAGAAAACTATGAAATGTTAAATTTTCTCATTGATATTTTGTTGGTTGGTTTTTATCTAACAAAAGCTGATTTTCTTAAGTCTCTGTATCTCTACTTGCACGGACCAATCGACTGTCTAACACCAAACTGTCTAACACCAGAATGTCTAACACCAGACTGTCTAACACCAGACTGTCTAACACCAGACTGTCTAACACCAGACTGTCTAACACCAGACTGTCTAACACCAGACTGTCTAACACCAGACTGTCTAACACCAGACTGTCTAACACCAGACTGTCTAACACCAGACTGTCTAACACCAAATTGTCTAACACCAGACCACTGAGTTAACCATGCAATGTGATTTCAATTGCTGGCTTTCTTTGTGTCCGTTGATTCAATGTCTATAATGTCACACAGGGAAGATCCCTAGAGCGACGTGGTCTCAATAAATATAAATTTACTAGCAGCCACCACGGTTTTACCCACGCTAATGATTACTGCACACCTCCCGTGGCTCGTAGCGTGTAGTTATGTTTACCTTTGTTACTTTTGGATATAATAGTTTCTTAATTACAATAATATCAACCCTACCTTTCTACTGTACTGTATTCTTTAAATTGTCCCGCTGCTGGGCACGTACCTCTTCACGGTGTGAGAAGGGTAAGGCCATAGTCCACCAAGCTAGCGCAGTGTAGGTTGGCAGACTTCACATATCTTCGAGAACATTATGAGACTCTCAGAAATTCCGGTTTGCTCACGGTGTTTAACTAGCAAGTGATAATTAACTATTTAATACGCACATACATTCGAAAAGTCAGAGATGCCTTTAGATCTACCTTGCGACTTCTACGTGCCAGCCCAACAGTCTCCAACTAGGCCATCGCTGATATTTTCTAATGGTAAAAGAATGTTTAAAATCGCTTTTTCTATTTTTGTGTTAATTTATTACTAACAAAAGTTTAAATCTTTCATCTTTATAATATTGTTTGAGATATGATTGAGAATACATCGAATCTGAAGAGTAGGCTGCGCTGCGGTAGATCTCACCCTTTCTTGGGCTGACACATTATCATTACGTTGGTGTGCTGTAAACAATGTAGTGATAATGTGGCCGCCAAGACGTGGGCGATGAACAGGAGAGGATCCAATTCGATGTGCCGGTTGTACCCTCGCAGGACGTCGTTGTGGGTGAAAATGTACAATAATCTATGAGATATATAAATGTACAGGATGTCAACTATTAAGAGCTGAATCAGGCCACGATGTACTGTCGATATCCGCAAAAATATATATAGCTTAATCTTCATTAATTTTTAAGTACTCAGTCAATCCCGATAATGCGCGTGCGACGTTTCGCACGTATCAAGCAGTAGATTCCGTGCGATAAAGAAAAATAGGTACGATGCTTCTGGCAAATATACAATAATAACAAAATATTGATTCCAATCTTATTTGCATCTGTTTGAGATTAAATTACAACTACTTCTCTCATGAATAAATCTCATGTTTAAGCCCCAAAATCAATTACGCCCGTACAACACCATACTGAACTATTGGTGGTGATTAAATCGGCACTATGTAGTACATTACAAATAATTAAGACAAATAAGCTCGCACGACTACTAAAGTTGAATACTGCCGTTGCCCTCGAAAATACCATCTGTTATCGTTCACCAGACAACGCACCAGGTGAGCATAGGTACTTAAAAATGTTACAATATAAACAGAATATACAGCCTGGTGTACTTTAAAATATTACTTTTAACTTGCCTCGAGCATTTAACCTATGATAATACAATGATAACGTTCCCATACTTATTCTAATACAAAAATACCAAGAAAAGGGTTACGTCGTGGCAATATATCTTCTATGGGTTGGACAGAGTTCACAAAACCCACTAGGTCGGCCAGTAATGTAAAGCAATTGTCCTAAAACCGTAAATTAAAAAATTATACAGTTCTATATTAAGAGAATACATATACAGGGTGATTTTGAAATCGTGTAATTCCTTTTAACCACGCATTCTACTGGTGATATAGAATAACCCTGACCATATTTTTTCTTAATTAGAATAATGGTTTCGGCAAAATTAGAGATCAGATTTTTTTCATGAAATGATTTCAAATAGTCATATTTTAACCACCTGACACAATCTTAATATTTTACTAATTTAAAAATAATAACATAACAATAACTGATGTCGTAAATAATAAGGGACAATAAAAAGGACCGCCCGTTATTATTTACGACATTAATTATTAATATGTTTTTTTATTTTAATTAGTAAAAAATTAAAATTGCCTCGGTTGGTTAACATATGACTATCTGACACTATTTCACGAAAAAAACGGAATAATAATATTTCAAAAAAAAATAAATGTAATTAAATAAAAATATGGTCAGGGTTATTCTATATAACCAGTAGAATGCGTGGTTAAAAGGAATTACACGATTTCAAAATCATCCTGTATAATTCATACATATCCCTCTTCGCACATGGATATGTATCCATAGTAGACATAGTCTCACACCTATAGTTACCGTCGAACAGGAGTGCATTACACCTACATTTCACCAGCTATGTGTTCACAAAATAAGTGCAAGTAAGCCCCAAGGAGTCTAGTCTATTGCCGTCTACCGGACACAGTTTTGGACTCCGTGCTTACTGGCTGATAATAGCCTGACAGAAAACCAAATAATACTTTACTCAATCCGGCACTGAATCAGAGACTTCATACTAGCATTCGCTACCCCTACGCCACTTATAAAACAGTACGATATAACTTAATAGAACTTATAGGCTTACTTACTTATTTATTTAAAATATATGGACCACTATCTTGAATTTTAATTAACATTTTATGAAGATTATTTGATTTGGCGTTACTTGACACGCTTGATAGTCATATCGGTAGACTGTTAGGGGTAGTATTGTAAAATATATTGAGATTAGAGCCCCAGAATCATCCAACGTATGAAAGATTTTTGTATTTTTGGTACAAAACACTAACCCTAACTATTGGAAAGAAAGAAAGAAAGAAAATGTTTTATTTGAACCTCCATACACACATAATTTAAAAGAAAACAATATTAAATACAATTGAACAGAAGGCGGTACATGGAGATCAAATTAGGCACTGCGTCAGCTATTGTTGCAGTATACACTACAACGCTGGTATTCTCGCAGGCCTACTAAATAATAATTTATTATAAACCAATACATAATAAAATAAACATACAAAAAATGGAATAAAAATAATAAATATAACCTCATAACAATATATTTATATTATATTCATATATTATGTAATATATATAGATATATGTATATATATAAACGTAAATAGTCTATATTCATTAGCGTAATATATAATATTATGTTATACTACAAAATATTGGACGTCAGTGTCAAAAACAGTATTTGTGAAAGTATATTTATTAATGTATTTTATGAATTAGACAGGTTACAGCGGCTGGCTGTCTGTATCATCGGAGATCCAGAGGTCACGAGTTCACTGGAACCTCTGCAACTCCGTAGGGATATTGCCTCTTTGGCATGTTTCTACAGAATATACCACGGGTAGTGCCCTGAAGATTCCACCTTATCCCGCCCTCCCCTTTCCTATCCAGAACAACGCGTGCTGGGCTCAGATGCCATCCTTACACGGTGGAGTCGACTAGAGTGCGTACCAACAAGTTTGGGTCCTCATACCTCTGCCGAACGATCAAGGCATGGAATTCTCTGCCAAGGCACGTGTTTCCTTCTTCCTTCAATCCTGGGTCCTTTAAGCGACCCTCTTCGACCACACGACTGCTTACCATCAGGCGGAGCGGAGCGGAAATTTTGAAATATTACTTTTATAAATATTATATCTCTATAAATATATATCGTCGGCCTCGATGGCGTAGTGGTTAGTGTAACCGACTGCCACGCCTGAGGTCGCGGGTTCGATTCCCGCACAAGACAAATATTTGTGTGCATGAACATGGATGTTTGTCTTGGTCTGGGTGTTTCTATGTATAATATGTATGTATTTACAAAAAAAAAAAAAGTATATAAGTATGTTTATCCATTGTCTAGTATCCATAGTACAAGCTCTGCTTAGTTTGGGCTAGATAATGTTGTGTGTATGTGGTAGAATATTATTATTATTATTATATATTATTATTATTAGCATTTATTATAATTTTGAAAGATAGAGGCAATCGAAATCTTTCAAGCGTGTATCGATTTACGTTGCTGACACACGGTTGTACGGGGTGTACAACCGTGTGTCAGCAACGTAACGTGTGTGACATTCCTATGGGTTGGCATAAGAAATGTGCACCTATTGGTCTTAGGTATTACCGTCAATGCTGGGTTTTATGTGGGACAGAAGTTTAGAGCCATATAAACATATTTCGTGGTCGAATGCTTTTCCTATACTCCGACGCATAGTTATCGACACCATTGGCAGCACAACAGTTGACATCAGTCTAGCTATTATATATTTATCCCAGGATAGCTAAAAAGGTTATAATAGAAAATTATTCATTCATTTTTTTCTTTTCTTTATGTCAACAATGTTTTTTTTTTATTTGTTACAAAATTTAAACAACTATTTATATTTACATTCATTCATTTGTTTATATCTAGACGAATGTTATACATTGATATTTATGTCTACCAAATCAAGACAAAGAAAAGTATTGTGTCTGAACCCCGGCTTTGGCCGAGAGATTAAGCTATGAGTAGATATCGATTTAATTGCGTTTAACTTTATTAGAAGTTTAATTACAAATACATTTCATTTACATCTTAATTTAATAAAATGAAATTGAAATGCTTCTTTCGTATTATTTATTTGCATAATATTAGACAAGGAAAACCTTCGTGCGTTGACCCCTTTTTATAAATCTGTGTTCGCTTGAGTTAGATTGAAAATTGAACTTCTTTGTCTATTGTTCGTGAAGGTATTTACGATCTCTCAACCCGCAGTTGACCACCGTATTGGAATGAATGAATGATATGTGTGCCGTAGAACATTTTATTCTAAAGGATTTATTGTGATTCGAAAGAAAATCTTTGTCCGCGTGTAGGTCGGCTTGTAAACAGATCTGATATGACTTTGTTTGATCGTAATTAGACTATATACAAATAAATTCTTTTTTTAATAATTCCTTATCTCTACTAAATCTCGCCCCTGATCTTGGCCATAAAGAATACTACCGCAATTTTATTTTCTATTTTACTTACATGAGTTATTCTGTATTATTGGATAGTATATTTATATATTCATATTACTAAGATTATTCAGTCATATATTGTTATATTTTCAATATAGGTAAAATAAATATGATATCGCTATTATAAATGTTTCAGCGTCTAACGACTCAATACGACGCAGAAATCAACGATCAATTATTTATTAAATTATTATAGTTTATTATTGTCTAAAATATGTATATCACTAAATAAACATTTATAAAAAATCTAGAATTTTAATATCATTGGTATTTAAAATAGGCTTCTTTCTTAAAAACACCGTCCGAAAAATATTTCAACCGTAGCCGATCCGTCCGATAAAATAATAAAACCGGCCCCAGACGTTACTTTTTATTATTCTACGCACGGCAAATGTACCTATAGCTTATACATCCTTAAGCGAAAGAATTTCACATAGCGCAAAACAGAGCCATTAACCCGTACCATTAAGTTAAATAAATAATTTGAAACAACGTTTAAGCCTCGACAACACACACTGTAAAATGTGTTTAACAACATTTTCTTACTTGATCATTATCATATAACATGCAATGCATATAAAATAAGTAAATGCCGATAAATATTATAATTTTTATAATATTTATCTATGAGGATATTATTGCCAATTGTTATGGGCAAAACGCTCTGTAGTCGAAGCTTAGAAGACGCGAAAACACGTGCCGGCACGCTAATATATAAAAATAAACTTACCTTGAAATCCGCTTCAACCTAACTTCAACATTCCAAATCCACTTTTTTATTATAAATATATTCAAAAATAACCAAAGATTATGAAATTATTTTGAATAATCAGATGGTATAATAGTCTGATGTCGGCGGCGTGTTGTCGCGAGCGCGTATTGTTCGGTACGCGGCGCGCGGGGCACTGACCAACGACTGCGCCGCGCCGCTTCGCACTACGCGCGAAAACCTGAACGATTACACAGCGCAGATGCGAATGTAGGCAGAATAAGGATTATCTGCTTTTATTTTGAATTTCATTTGAAAATAACGTAGTAAAAGAATTTAATTGTGTTTGCGAGATGGCAAATATTGATGAAGATACAATGCGTTTACCCGGAGGGCTCTGTTATAATAATTATGGATTAGGATAAAGTAATAATATTTAAAGAGAGAGACAGATTTTCCGTTGCTTTTGAGCTTGTTTGACTGCCAAAGATTGAGTTGTAATATCCCAATGATTTTTAATGAATGCTACCGAGTTTATTTAAAGAAGAATAAGCCAAGAATATTTTGGAAAATCGATGTCCGTAAGTAGAACTAGATCTTTAATCAATAGATAACTGAAATCAAAGCTGAGAAAACATTAATCTAACGAAAACTGTACGTACTATTAAAAATACACTTTTCTATAACTAAATATTGATTTAAATGAATTAAATCAGTATCTAGGTATGGAAAAGTGTATTAAATTTATATTTGCTCATTAGCATTACTTTGAGTTGCATTATTTAATTGTTTAACAATGTATACCTTATTAAAATGATATATACCTGCTACCTACTAAACTACTACTAAATACTACCGTTTAAAAAAATATATGTAGTAGGTATATATTATTTATTGATCGATGATCCGTAGTGCGAACCGTCGTGTCTACACGTGGCCATAATCTTTGGGCGCCGCCCTGGCGGGCGGGCGGGTGTACTCGATACTCGCACGAAGCACCCGGAAGCTTGGCTCGCCCTTTACGGACCTTTGTTTCACCTAACTGCCTCAGCCAATTATAATTTCTCATCATTCAACCCTTTGCACACTCCACTTTTAAATTTCCTTTCTACATAATAAACGTTTATGCCAAAAACATTATAGCGAATGCAAAAATATATTATTAAGTCAAACTCATTTAAATTTTGTATCCTAAGTAGATTTATTTCGGTCCAAAATTGCAGAAAAACGTAATTATTACGAACGAAAGTAACTGGATATTAAACCCTCAACACTTAGCGAAGACAATTTAATCCGCGCGTTTGCGGGAAAAGTAAACAGCAGGTCGGAATGTAACAATTATAATTTTGTTCTGTTTATTGTTTCCGTCGGTGTCGGTTTCCTTAAAACACAATGTGTCTAGATATATTATTGTTTTGTACACAGAACACCATGTAATTGAATGTTTTTGTAAAATCGATGTGCATTCCTTTAGAATACCTTTTGTTGTAAGATCGTGAAAATCAAACAAATACTTTGTTTGATTTTCACGAACTTATAAATTGACAGCAACAAAGTGAATTCAGCATTATTTTTGTGGTAAGTATTTGAAACCATAACTTTGTTTCTAATAAAAATAATGCGAAAAGCCTTTGTTCGTTATTGAATAATCAGATTAACTAACTAACTAACTAACGAAAACTATTTTTATTATACACCATTTACTCCTACTTCCTAATTATTTAAACACAGTTACATAACATAAAGATGTCATACTAAAACCATAACAAAAACTTTTCAAATATATAAACCACGCAATAAAACTTAGACACAAAAAACAGTACAAAAGATTAATGCGTTTGTGTACAAGCTGTCAGAATATCCCGAGCCAATCAGCAAACATGTCAGCCATTATGAAATATGTATGTGCATGAGTTTTCCAATCATTCTATTATCATTTATCATCTATATTGACTGCGACAGCTCATAACTCGAACCGAAGTTACTTACTACAACATACACTAGTATGGTTGACCAATCAGAATTATCCTCAAGTAATCTTTACCTGAGTACTTTGTCACTTTCTTACTTTTGATATTAGAAGGAGAGCACGAATTTCTGCTGAAGTCTCGAAATAGAATGGGAGCTTTGGGGTAAAATCAAAGTGTCGTACTGGCAAAGTTGCGACAATAACTGTCATGGCATAATACGGAGGCGAACGGTAGGAAGTTCGGTCCGTTAATGTTGCCAATGATGTCGTTTAATTTATGTAGGTCGTCGATAAATCTTCGCTCGATAGAGATACGTATATACTAGCGCCGTGACAGTCTCTGATCGGTGGTACTGAATCGATTCATGAGTTACTGGTTCAAGTGGCTCTATCGAAGCAAAGAGACAAACATTTCCTTGTGGACAACACTCAGAGTGATATATTTGCGGATGAATGAAAGAAGATATTGCCGATGTGTAAGGAATATTGTGAGAAGTTAGTATGATAGTTACGTCCTTAATTAGTATAAGTGGCCTGCAGCCGTGCTGATTAAGTAAATAAAAAAATAAAACACAGTTTCATATATTTTTGGGATGATGTTAAAAATTGAACCATTTTGGAAATTATTGTCTTGTGCCTATGTCGCCGAAGGTAGAGATGATGTACAGCCTTATTTTGACAGTTATGGTTATGGGTTCCACGTCGGTATATGGGATGAGCATGATGCTGTTGACCATACACAATTTCAGAGATGCTTTACTTTTTTAAATTAATGATTTCATCTTAATGAAATGAACTTACACATGACCAGTTGTTTTTCAAATAAAATAATGGACGATAGTGTGACATAATTCTGGCTGTAAATTTAATGTGATTCTTCCTATAAATGAATACCCGGACGTGGTTTTGAATTAAACCCGTTTGTTTTTGTTATAGATTTCGTACTATTTTACTAAAACATTTTAATGTCTTTCCTCGCTATAAAAATTGTGTATAAAATTTACTAAATAAAAGAAAACTTACTAAAGAAACGGTTAATCATTGTTCGATATTGATTCAAATATAGTTTCATTCTTTGCTATCGAATTTAACGAAAAAAAATTGACTTATGGTAAAAGTTTAACAGTTTGTTAATAAAAATAAATTTAATTGATATTAATATTATTTATTAATTATTGAGTGATCATCATCGTCATCTTACATATCAACGGCTTAATATAATTATTATATTTAGTAGTAGTAAATTATTTCTTGTTTGAAAGGTAATCTGAGTTCAATGTTAGTTACTAAAAGATGTAGGACAAAAGTATTCGGTATAGGATAAAAGCAACAATAATATACAAAACAAACATTTCCTTTTCTTCCAAAGTTACTTAGTTAACTACTAATTTTGTACTGACTACATACTGACAAACCAATGCCGGGTAGCTGTTTATTTTGTTTTTATACAATTTTGTGTTCTGTGATCTGTGTATTATATTATCTGTGTCTGTGTGTAAAGGTGATATTATTCTGTTTTTATATATGTTATTTTTATTTTTCTTTAATATCTTTGATTATAGTAATAGACGGTTTATATCCGTGAGTCACTAAAAGGCCCAATTGGAAATCAGTGTCTGGCTTTCGTCTGACACATGCTGAACTGGGCTCTATCTGACACTACTGTTAGACACCTACTTTATATGTATTTTTATTCTTTTTTTGCTTTGGTTTCGTTCCACTTACTTTTATTTTTGTACCTATTTCTTTTATTTTATACTTGTTATTAAATGTTTGTGGTATTTGTCAAATAAAAAAAAAATATTTCTTTCTTGTTTACGCCTTTTTCGCATTTATTTCACCCCTAAGCCATATGTATAATGTTCATCCTAAATACAATCAAACTATCTGTTATTTATTTATTAACTTTAACCTGTCTATACTATTCATACGAGTGCGTAAGCATTTTTTATTATCAAATTTATTTATAAATGATGTGTGTATAGTTATCCTGAAGTTGTGTACGCGACGCAAGTATAATGCAGGCATACGATAAAAAAATAACCACTGTTTTAACAACAGCCTTTGTGATCTCACTTATGTTTAGCTACAACCACTACCAAACACCTAACAAATACAAATGTTCCATAAACCAAGTCGCATCGCCGTCTAATAGACTCTTCGGTAAGGTTTTGTACGCGAGATAATTCCAAAAAATAATATAATAGCAACGAGCAGGAAACCTTTGGACTGCCACGCAGAGGTCTCGAGTTCGATCCCAAGGCGCGCATCTCTGACTTTTCGATGTTATGTGCGTATTAAATAGTTAATTATCGCTCGCTTTAACGGTGAAGGAAAACATCGTCAACCTGTATGTCTAAGAGTTCTCCATAATGTTCTCGAAGATATGTAAAGTCTGCCAACTCGCAACGGGCCAGCGTGATGGACTATGGCCTAACCCTTCTCGCACTGAGAGGCCCGTGCCCAGCAGTGGGACAGCTTAATACAGGGCTGATATTATTATTATCCGATAAAAAATTAATATAATAAAAATTGTGACGTATCCAGGGCATCAGTTAGTACCTAATAGAAAACCCAAACTAAGCACCAATTATTCCTACGACGCATTGTTCGCAAACATTTGCTTGTTAAAATGTATCTCAGTTTGCACACTTAACCAACACTGTAGACTCACCTAATGGGTTCAATGCGACGTATCTTAAATGTTCTGATGGATGTATGATGTGTATGTTTTTTCACATAAGTATTACTTTGTAACATTACTATCACTACATCATTGCGTATTATAAAACAAAGACCCCGCCGCGTCTGTCTGTCTGTTCGCGATAAAACCAAAAACAATTGATCGGATTTTCATGCGGTTTGCACCAATAGACAGAGTGATTCATGCGGAAGGTTTAGGTGTATCATTTGTTTAGGTTTTGTACTACCCGTGTGAAGCCGGGGCTGATCGCTAGTAAACGAATAAAAAATACTTTAATGTGTTTTATCCCTGACGCTTGTATGTGCGATGTGCGAGTTATATAGTGTATGCTTCAATAGACCAAATGCCAATACAAGCGATATTAATTAACTGATTGGTTGATCTACCACCCTGACTATGAATTGATTGATAGTAGGTACATATTATACAAGCAAACCTAATCCATGTTACTATCATAAATGCAAATAAATCTCTATTTGACTGTTATTGATTCACAGTTATACTGATTTTAATGAAGTTTGGTTAGGAGATAGCTGATATCCTAGATAATATGTAAAAAGTAAAACCAATATTGTGAAATTAAATAAACCAATACTGTAACTATTTGATTGCTTTTTGTTTGTCTTTATATATTTAATTTATAAAATATATCCATACAATAACACAAATCAGATGTCACGTAAAAACTGTGTGTATGCATTTAGTGGCGTCTGCGACCATCTAGTATTGAATTTTAAAGCAGTCGCAAATATACGGAGTAATTTTTTTTATTATTTCTCTTACCCGGAACACTCTCAAAAATAGGTATATATTACATATGCTTACATCCCTCTTTAGACCTCAGTATAATAAGCCCATATTTTTAAATTGCACAAAAGCGTTTTAATGACAAATCCGTTTATCAGATAGGTCCAAACATCAATTTGGAATAAGTATTTGAATAAATCATTACAATTCGTCGTCCTTATCGGCAGAACACTGTCACTAATATCTACTCTTCAGGGGATAGTGTAGGTAATTATCGTGGCTTGGTCACAATATAGTTATGAACTAGAATAGACAAGCCGACGAATACCTGAATAACCTACTTTGTACTATCTATTGCTCTGAAAATGGGAATTTATAGTCCGTTGATTTCTCTATTATAAAGCCACTAGAATTTGTCCCTGGCTTCGTTTGGGTTAATGTAGATTTTATTAATAAATTTCTATTCCTCGGGAAAAGGACATATTTTTTCTGGATAAAAGAAATCCTACACGTATTTATAATATTAGTAAGTATTATTAATTAATTTAAATAGTATACAGATCTTACTATTTAACAGCACCTATGTGAGAGGCTGATATTTCTAGTAGATTGAGCTGTGTCACATCACCAAGGTAGAAGCCCTTTCGGGCACGCCACGATCGTGGCGGTAAGTCCCGTGTTTCAGGAGTGGCTGGAGAGGCGGCATGGCGCCCTCACCTTCCGGCTGACACAGGTTCTGACTGGCCACGGTTGTTTTGGCCGGTTCCTGTGTCGTATACGCCGGCAAGAGACGCCCGGTTGTCACCACTGCGGCGACTGCCGCGACGTTGTTGAGGACACGGCGCTGCACACTTTGGCGGTTTGCCCCGCCTGGGCATCGCAGCGTTGTGATTTGATCGCGACAGTCGGATCGGTTGCCCTCTCGCAACCGGCCGTAGTTCAGTCTATGGTCCGGAGTGAGAGGTCGTGGAACGCCGTCGCCCCCTTTTGCGAGGAAGTGGTTTCCATCAAGGAGGCGGCGGAGCGGGAGAGGGAGCGTTTAAACCCTCTCCCCAACCGCAGAGCCGGGCGCCGGAGGGCGCGAGATGACCTCCAGCCACCCTGAGGTTTGACCTGGGGATGGTGGGCTTTGTGGGCCTGCCCGCCATCCGTTCAGCACCAGGTCCAAGAGGCGGCGTGCGTGTTCCCACGCGCGCCTCTGTGTCGAGTCCACAGTAGGGAATTTTTGAGGGAGTCCTTTCGGTAGGTCTCTTTGGGTAGTGGCCTGCCGTTTCATACGGCGGGCCGAAACCTCGGCGGGGTCGCGACCGCATGCGAAAGCGATTCGCACGGCCCCGCCGATAGCGGTTTTGTCGAGGAACACCGTGGTAGGTTTAGTCGGTATGCCGGGAGGTACATTATTTCTTTTCCATCTTCTTTTACCCCGGCGAGTCCGACATAATCCCTCCGACCGCGCCCGCGGAGGGATATGCGTCATAGCATTCCCCAAAGTAAAAAAAAAAAAAAAAAAAATTTAGAAGCCCTTTGCAGAGTCCTGTATTTTACTCAAATTGGTTTTTATTTAATCCTTTAATAGCCGGAATCGAGACATAAGAGCAAAATGGTTTGTGTTTGGGCCCTGAGGGCTGAGAATTGGACAAGTGATGACACAAAAAAAGGTATGCACAATATTTATAATCCGTTTCGGTATCTAAATTATTTAAAGGCTATTTTGATAAATTAAATATAAAATACAACATTATAGTAAGCTTCAACCGAAACATCAGAAAACAAATAATTTAAGTAAGTACATAAATGTATTAATGTTGCACAATACAATTTTGCTTAAAAATAATTATTATTTTGATGAATTTAGTTTATGGATGGGACCATTATTACTGTATTTTGCCAAGTAATAATGCCAAAGGCTCACATGTACTTTGTCCAATATGGTTGCCGCGAACGAATTAATTTGACTATACAATCAACTTTACAGCATAAACTACTGTATAGGCTTCAAACTAATTTAATTTCAATTTGTAAAGTAACACAATACATCAAGCGCTATCTAATTCGTTATTTCAGTAGCATGTATGTGCAATGACTGCAACACCTTGCAAACTTGAGTTTAATTATTGTAATCTAATTGGAATGTATAATAGAGTGGCTCCAACCACGGGTTTCTTGCAGTATCTCCTCATCGGCTTAACCCTTTGTTAATATTTATCTATCTGTCAATATCATCCAACCTAATTGTACACATTACAATCAATTCCTCATATAAGTGTATAACAATTACTTAGCTCACTTAGTTTTTTATTTAATTTTGTATTAATATTTTTCCAGATCTCTACCATATTTTAACTGAGTCTATATAAAATCATTCTTTAACTGAATAAAACCTTCACTTGTCCATAAAATTTTAGAGTAGGTAGTTACTATTGTATAGATTGTTATAATTAGTTTTGTATATGTTGGCTCCATTAACAATACGCCAGTGTTCGTAAGGTGAACATTATTCGGCCATTATAAATCGTTTACTCACCCTTAATCTGAATACACACCACATCCTCCGTAAATAGGTACGAAAAGTTGTTTAAGCTGTTAATTTCCAAGTTTTGGATCAACATAACTTATCAATCATAGTTCTGGCAAGTAGTTACCATGGCAACATCCGAAATAACCATTACAGCGCGTATTGAAGATACCCTACTACTGGCATCCATTTTGATGGAGTTTCTTTATCGCTCAAGCGTATTTTCAGAGGCTTCAGCAATATGATGTTTTGATTTTATTTGAGAGTTTATCGCTCTACATTTTTTTGGTTTCAATTTAACATAGAACAGATATATATATATATATATATTATTCTGATTTTTTTCTGAAAGAGTAGGTAGGTGATACACACATTCGCTAGCTATGTTATTATTTAATACATAAAATTTTGTTATATCGAGGATATTACCAGACTGTGCTGTAACTAAGAATGTTATAGCAGACACACAGTGACACTTTATTTAAAATCAAAATTATTGATTATGTTTTATCGCAAACTCAGTGCTTTTTATAGCAAATGATGGCAGTAAATGATTACCGTACCCTAAGGACACTTTCCACACCAAAGGAATCAGTCGTCTTCTTCTTCTCCCTAGCCTTTATTAATCCCAAGTCACTTGGGGTCAGCTTTCTAGTCTAACCGGATTTGACTGGATATCAGTTTTTACACGGAACGACTGCCATCTGACCTCCGCAACCCGAAGGCTAACGATACCCTAAGGTTAGACCAGTGTAAGGATATTAGAGGGCTCTGACTTCCCAATAAAGACTGCCATAGATGTTAATGTCAGCTAGGACCGACGGCTTAACGTGCTCTCCGAGGCACGGAGCAAGCGATAATTGTCAATCAATACGCACATAATTTCAAAATGTCATATAAATTCCGAAAGTCCGAGGTGCGCGACGTGGGTTCGAACCCGAGACCCTCTGCATTGCAGTATGTTGGTCTCCCCACTGAGCTATCGCTGCTCCTACCAAAGGTATCAGTCGTGATCATACAAAATACAAGTCGCTATGCTGTCAACGCAATTTAGCCAAGATTGCTGGTACTGATGTGTCTATCATGTAGTAGAATGGGACTAAAATTTTATTTAATATGGCCGAATGCTATTGTGCTAAATTAAAGTAAATGCTAAATTATCTAAGCAGAAGTGACTTGGGAGCTTCAGACACTACAGCCGATGTAAAATGCGTTCGACAACTCATAGTAAGAGTTGGAAGTTAAATTGGATGCAGGCTTCGACGCAAGTTGAGCGCACTGATATTCTGCTTATTGAGCCTTTCAAAGTTTGTACAGTGTGGTGACGTCCACCGCAACTCGTTTATACGAGCTATTTCTTATAACCGTTTATATAAGCTTCGAAATTGTCGATAACTTTACAGTTAAATATGCTTTTAAAGTATGTTGATAGTCACATTAACAAATACCTTCAAACGCGCTTTTATAAACCTGCGCGGTTATGTGTTAGGTTGGATTATGTTAGTAACAGTACCCTGAGGTTTGACCTGGGGGTGGCGGGCTTTGTGGGCCTGCCCGTCATCCTTTCAGCACCAGGTCCAAGAGGCGGCGTGCGTGTTCCCACGCGCGCCTCTGTGTCGAGTCCGTCTCCCCTCTAGGGGGGAGACAGTAGGGAATTTTATAGAGTGAGTCCTTTGGGTAGGTCTCTTCGTGTAGTGGCCTGCCGTTTCATACGGCGGGCCGTAACCTCGACGGGGTTGCGACCGCATGCGAAAGCGATTCGCGCGGCCCCTTCGATAGTGGTTTTGTCGAGGAACACCGCGGTAGGTTTAGTCGGTATTCCGGGAGGTACATTATTCTTATTCCATCTTTCTCATTTACCCCGGCGAGTCCGACATAACCCCTCCGTCCGCCCCCGCGGAGAGGTAGGGGTCAATGCACACAACCAGGTAAAAAAAAAATTGTTAGGAACAGTACTTTTTAAATAAAATACGGACTATGTTACTTGGTGATTATAAATCTTTCTTATGGCAAAAGAAGTTTCTAATTGGGTGTAGAAATTTTGAGAAAATCAAATCGTTCAAACAGGCGTAATAACTGTAAGCTATACTTACACACCGCAAGAACTGCACTTATGCGCAAAAGCGTTTTTTGTATGGTCCCGGTCATTTATAATAAAATACTTAAAAGCTGGTATGAGTTACCTCTCGTATCAATTTAAGAAAAATAAAATATTTCTTGACTTAGAAAGCGTATTATAATGTCACTGATTTTCTACAGGAATTATTATAATTAGTCTACTTTATAAAACATGACATGACATTTTCATTATATATATGTATATATTTTAATTATAACAAATATAAGAGAATAGCATTTAAGTAGTTATTGATGATTCATGACATTTTTATTATTATTTAATTTAAACAACACGTTTTATTTCATTTTTCTTTGTTTAATTTTGTTTCATTTTGACATTGTATTGATTATTTTTTTAAATATTTATGATTAAATTACTAAACTTATTAAGATTTTAGGACATTTTAATTGTATTTACTTTATTATTATACAGAATGTCCGGTAATTAATGGATAACCTTGAAATTTCTTATAGTAGAACTGAAGGCCGTTCAGAAAAAGGAAAAAAAAAATAATAAAAAAATAAAATATATATATATTAAAACGTGCAAGCTATATTAGCATAGCATACTTTTGACTGTCTATCTATTAGCATAATTAGTGTTTAATAATAAAACAACAACCTGTATAAATTTTGTTAGTGATTATTTTCTATAAAATATCTAAACCAAACAACATTTGCACGCCACTGTGTGGCAAACATGTAAGAACAATAATTATCCTGTAACATCCTATATGCCTGAAATTGTATGTATACACATGTTTATGCAAATAAATATTATCTTATCTTATCTTTCCTTTCTATAATATAAGTATAGATATATAGGTACGCTTGTATCACCCCAAAAGGTGAGCACAGGTGTATGAGAACCACATTCGACTGTTGTTTTTAAATCCTATATAATATTTGACAGCTTCAGTGGCGCAGTGGCAGTTAATGCAAGTACTGTGCATGAAGTCTCAGGTTTGATTACAATATGTTCGATTGCAAGTAATAATGATAATAATATTCCACCACATACACACAACACCATCTAGCCCAAACTAACCAGAGCTTGTGCTATGGGTACTAGACAATGGATAAATATACATATATACTTTTTTTTTGTAAATACATACATATTATACATAAAAACACCCAGACCAAGACAAACATCCATGTTCATGCACACAAATATTTGACTTGTGCGGAATTCGAACCCGCGACCTCAGGCGTGGCAGTCGGTTACACTAACCACTACGCCATCGAGCGATTTATGCCAAATTCCGTGCTGCTGCTGTAAAATTCGCTACAATAAAATTAAACAACACTTTACCCGGACAAATTTATACGGATTTTATCACATTGTTTATTTTTTATAAACCACTATTATCACATAATTTTAAAACTTTAAACTAATTTGTTAAACACTTTTACTAGTTACTGTTTACTTCTATTTAAGCTATTTAAATTATAAGATAATTGTGTGAAATGTAATAAATCTAGATAAAATTATTTTCTGTTTTGTTTAAATATACCTGGAAAATACTATATCAGTCATTCGTCTATAAACCACAGTGACATAACTTATCTATAAAGTTTTCTAAGCATATGCAGTTATCAGACTTACTGCGCCAAGTAGACTGTAATAGACTGGCTCTCTATTATTTCTTAAAGTATCTAGTGAAATTTAGGTATTCCACATCTATGCCTACGAAACAATTATAAAACAAACTAGGGCCTGCACGCGTCACGTTAATCCCCTCAAACCGCATCAGACCGCGGCATAATGAGAAACGTGCATCGGACACATCGATCAAACTTGCTTTAACAAGCAGCTTCGCTCACTCACTACTATTTTTTTTTAATAATAATAATTTATTTTCATTCCAGATAAGGCACAATGTACATAGATTCTTAAAAGATACATACAGACTGGCAAATTAATAACAAATTTGTAGACGGAGAGACTACAGATTTGCTAAAATTATTTCATTCTTTATGCATACCCGTTGATTGCCTATTTCCAGGAAATTCTTGCAATACACTCCCACAAGGAACCGAGCACTGGAATAAAATTCCTGTAAACCATATAACATCTCTAATTCTATAAGCGAGAAATCATGTCGATCTGTTGAGAAAAAGAAATACAAACTAACAAACAAACTTATGAATGTATAATATTAATATATAATATGATAGAGCAGGATGAAAAGAGAAAGTCCTATGTGTGTGAGAAAGATGGAAACAGGCTCAGGTAACCGCACTGTCGATATCGTATTGAACGCATCGTGTCTGTTCATGATATTAAAACGTCTGCCGTAACACTAGTTCTTTATTTGATTACTAAGACACCTTGCAATCCCCTGGTATTGATTTACGTGGGGTCGTGAGGTTCTGGGTTCCTTTTTAGGTTGGACAAAGGCAAATTATTATTAAATTCTCATGTTAGAAAATTCTTAGCAGCAAAACTGGGACTAAAATGTTCACAGTAGATGGCGATTGGCTCATCTTCTGTAACGTGGCGCCTAAAGCCCACATTTAGCCAGCCTGGCTGGCTAAATGTGGCACCTATGCTTACAACATTTTACCTTTTTTTTGTTTATATCAAATGTACACACATACATTTACATTTTTACATAATTTCGCCTAACTGTTATGTGTACACATATTTAAGAAATATTTGTTTAAGATTAGGTACAATATAATTATTATAAACTTATAATTAAGTTGACTTTTGAGATACATAATAATAGTAGTAAGGCTCTTTAATCGTCAATTTGATCATTAATTATTTGAAACAATAGTGAAATATATTTGCGTAACTCCGGGATATGTAATATGTATGTTATATTACTAAGAGTCTTTCTAGATAAAGGAATTACAGTATACTATCTGTTGATGAGATTTATAAATTGAACGACTAACACCTGGTTTATAAAATTACAAGTAATTTGATTGGCTATTGCTAATCTAGTCAGCCGATGCCAGTACCTACTACATGATATTTTCTTGCAACTACGGTGATTAGCTGTCTGCATGAAGTGCCAAGTATAAGTTGACGTAATTATCGCATAAAAATATATTTTTAAAGACACAGTTAGAATATTACCTGAGCCGCAGGCAACCTTACTTCTTCTTCGATTTAATAGCATACTTCTAGTCTGTGGAGCAATAGCCATATATCTCTGCCTTCTGCCTTTTGATACGACAGGACTACCATTATTTCCTTCATTTCTTAAATAAACATACATCTAAATCTTCCCCTCCCTCCCTGTCCTCAATATTTACTTTCTAATATTGTACGAAAGAAGTCGTCATGAAGTACAAAGTCGGGGAAAGTGTAAACTTAAAAACAAATAGATTTGATAGTTTTAATAATTTAATTAGCTTAAAATTAGTAAAGTTTAATAGTATAGTGTAGTAGTGTAACAGTTTCTAAATTATGTAATAGAGTGTTAAATAAACAACGCGATAAAATCCGTATATAGTAGTTTAATTTCAATGAATAACATTCACGTAAACAGAAGACAATATTAAGTACAAAGTGGCTAAATATTTTTCCTTGCATTACAAATATTGAAAACGGAAAAAAAAAAATAATACTTACACGTGGAGTACGTAAGGTTTATTGTCGGGAGTTGGGATCAAACCCACAACATTTCTGTTTACAGTCAGGCAGCAACGTGAACCACTGCGCGCTGTCAATTGTGTAATCGAAAAGTAATTGTTCTAACACTGGCTATTATTTCTGTCCAGTTTGCTACGTGTTTGCTAGATAATTATATTAGAATTCTATTTGCATGAGTTAGTTTTCGAATCTACCACCTCTCGGGACTCGGTCATAACAACAATATCTTAACCATAGAACCTTTCCCAGTTAAAATTTCACCTTCAGTTTAGTTAATACGGACCATGAAATTAAGAAACTTAACGTAACGCTTTCGCACTAATTGTAACTCCTGTTAATGGCGCTATTAATATCATAAATGAGGCTTTACGTACAAGTACTGTGTGTAAGAAGATTAAACAAGGATTTAGGCATGACCTTTGTTCGAATAAAGATGTTCAAAATAAGTATATATTATTCATTGAAAAGTGCTTCGGTTCAATGATGAAGTTTTCACTTCGATACCTGGCTTAAAGAAAGAGACCATACATCTTGTTAGCAGTATTTATGTTGCACTAAAACTACTTTGCGTACCTTTCGCACAGACAGATGTCTATTCCGAACTTTGAGTTAAGTTTTTATTCTACATATGATGTATGTTGCTATATATTCATTATTAACTTTTAAACCGAATCTGACTTTTCATTTAGACAAAATACTGGAATTGCACCATTTTTAGTGACTGCAAAGTCTACGATATACACCCAATTGCTCCCAGACAATGTGATACAAATTTATTAACATTACATATATAACTAGCAGTTTCCCGTGACTTCGAACGCGTCATGTACATGGATTACACTTAGACTAGGCATTCCATCTCCGGATTTACTACTACTAATAATAAAGTAGAACCCCAAGCTTCCTAAATGTGGTCACAGCATCAAAATTTTCTACGTGACGCCAGCAACAACAGACAAAAATCCCTATTCTTTTGTTTTGGGATCAGACTTCACTAAATAGTCGAAATCTATTGGCTTACAAAAATATTTGCAATATACAGACGCAACCATGTTACAATCTAATATTAGTATGCATAGATAGGTCGCAGGCTTATTTCAATAGTGCAAAACGGCGGGACGCTAATCCCTGACCAATAATTAATTAACCTGATGCATTTACATGGTATCCCGTCGCTCATTGAATTAAATATAGCATATCGATTATACCACGATAGGTCCTGACACTTTGTTGTACATTCTAGATTCAACTATGTTCAGATCGAAGGTATTTTATGTGAAACTAAAGCCAGACATTAAATTTTATTGAGACATAAAGCGAAGCGAGTTGCGGACAAAAGATGGTTCCTTCATTGTAGATTTTTATAGACTAGGTCTGGAGAGAAGTTAACATAATCTCACGAAATATTAATTGTAAATATAACGCATCCCTTATCTGTTAATATTAAATTACTGGATTTTAAGTTAGGTTAGCCCGGTGCAATCTTCTCTCAAACTTTGAGCTATATTTTATGTTGAACGTTTTTAATAAAAACTCTTAGCTATTTGAGCATTGCGCGTTCCGGGTTTTCAAGGCATCTTAAGTGTTTTAGCCGCGATTAATTATTATAATAATGAATGCTTTATAAAGCAGAGCAACATTTGTGCTAATGCTGAATATAAAACTGTAAGTCATAAAGTAAAAGATCCAGGTCTGTAAAAACGACCTGTTCTTGTCGCATCGCCACCTGTGATGACCTGTCCGTTTGGTCAGAAATAGGAAGACGTGTGTGAAGCTAACTGAGTGAAGTGGATCTTGAAACAGATAGACCGAGTTTCTAAACGTCAGTTATTTGTTTCAAAAGAACCTACCAGTAGGAAAACGCTATCATGGCTTTCTCTTTAAGCTTGTTATAAAAATCTTTAGCTAGAGCGACAAATGTCTTAGTGAATAGTTTATGGCGATGAACAAGTATGCCAAATGCAAACATATTTTTAGAGAGTCTAATGAAATATATTTATCCCTATTAAATGATTTCGAAATATTATAAATATATTATTAGGTAAATTTATATTTGTTAAAATATTTTCATTTAAATGATATAACATTGTCTATTTGTTAGACCTTTATATAAACCTCGATTCAATTATTATTTTATATTTTATAAATTATAAAAATATCAGTAATGCATATAACATAAGCAGTTTAGTGTTAATAAGAAAAAAACAAGCTTATGTTGTTAAAAAGAAGACCAATTTAATTAAACAGGTCAGATAAAACGGATCTGATTAAAACCCAACATTTACTTAAATACAAAATTAAACACACTGTCTATTGAAACATCGATATAAATTCATTTGTTTCATTACAGTTCGTCTCAATGTTTCGCCGTAAAGAACCATTGGGAATACACCAGACAGATTAAATAAAAAAACTCGACGATCTCATTAAAAACTTGAACAGTCTACCAAACAGGCCAATGGGGAGACTGAAATGAAAGTATGGAACCTTTGAAAGGAGTCTGTAAGTACATAAAAAGGCTTAGAGGATTTGCTTTACTTAGTTATAAAGATACGTCGTCTGTCTGGCTGTAGTACATACTTTGTTTTGATATATAGTGTTATGTCTTTATACCTATGCTGCTCTAGAACAGCTTAGCGTGAGATCTCGATAAAAAATTGTATGATCCCTAAATCGATCTAAAAATCTCAGATGCTAGTGCAGAAAAGTGCGAGTGTATTTACACTGACAGCACATTTTACTCTAATATAAAATGATAACACACGAATTTAAGACCATGCATAAATTTTATTTTTCCGGCTATAATTTTATCTTTTACTGGAGTTCTATTTTCAAATTTTGTTTTTTTTTTGTTTAATGGACAGTCTCGACATTTTCATTTAGTTTAATCTAAAAAGTTTGAATACTTATCTAAAATAGGTATTAATTCGAAAGTAATCCTGAACTTTGATGCAGATTATGAGTCCGTCAGTGTAATATGCTCGCCGCGTACAAAAGCATAATCAGTACAGCCAAGACTTATCAATTTTATCATCATCAAACCAAGCTTCGCGTATTCGATTACCATTCGAATTATTGACAACCAATTGATTGATTGCGACATCATACAATTCTCAAATATTTTTATTTCTTTTCTCGTAGCAATTGTTCATCGCTAACTTAAGCGCAAACATACACCGCTGGGCACTATTCAAAGCACTATTTCAAATACATACATTATATTACACAGCTTAATGCCTATTTGTCTAAACTCATCCATATATCCCTACCTACGTTTTAAATCCCCTATTATAGCGAGCAAGGCTAGTGACACATATTACTACCGAAATGTTCTTCATAGAAATTTGATCCTAAGACTTCATGCACAGGACTTGCATAAGCCGTGAATGCGGCTGTACTGCTGTACTATGAAGACAGTTTAAACCTTTAATATATATTTGTAAATCTTTTAACTTCTTAATAATTGCATGCGTGGATCCCAAACATGTCTGGCGAGTATACAGAAGCAATGTGAACGTTATTATATTTTCCAGAGTCTGATAACTGAGTTCAGGAATAGATAAATAAAGTTTCATTCCGTGTTAGGGTTGCCAGCTGTATTATTTTGTATATAAAAATTCTTAGCTTCTGTATGTTTGTGTCCGCAAACGATGGATTGACTTGAAATTTTAACAAAACGTTTCATTTCTATATGTAAGTGTTTTTATTAACTATTTATCCTGAAGTTTTGAGGGAAACGATAATTACTTCTCTAATAATTAAAATCAACCTACAGTGAAGTGTGGACGCGTTTAGTTCGTAAAAAATAAATACATAGACATAAATTTTGTCATAACTCTATGTATGTATGGTAAGGCAGGTATATTACAGCTACTCTTCTCGAGCTGTTTTATCTGCCACATTACAGGTAGGCTGTCTAGACTCACTAAGTTACTTTATACGACATAAACATAAATATGTACATGCGTTTCTCACCATTTCTTAGAGGTTATAAATATTTTTTCTAACTGTTATTTTTGTGTTCAACCATATTTGCACGTTATTGAGAAAGGTGCTGTATTCTTCGGTTCAAAATCAAAATAAATTTATTTATGCAAGTTAAGTTACAAGGTAACACTTAATGGAATGCCAAAGTTACACGTAATTTTTTTCTGTGAATTTACATTTACTGCCACGTTCAGCAAAGCAAGGGTGTAGGGCTCATGAGAAGAACTAGCAAGAAACTCATAGCCACTCTTTTAAATCGCCAATTTATTTATTTCTACTTGATTCTAAGAGATTTACTATTTTGAAGGATATATTTTAAATCTGGGCCTGAAAATACTATTTTCTGAAAAGCGGTTAGCAACCCTACTACACGCCAAGCGCCGCGAGAGAGATCATTAAAAAAGCATAAAAGATATCTCGATCGCCCAGTTCGTCCCAGACGCAATATATTACAGACAGATAGAACAAAAAGTCGGTAATAATTAAAGGCGGAACAAAAAGGCGACCGGTTCATATCGCACATGGCGCCAACTACTGAAGAGTGCTCGATTTAACGACGCGCTGAGTCGAGTGCTCGAGATTCGAGCGACAGCGCACTACTCGAGCGTTTTATTTTGCGCTAGTTTCCGGCTGCGACTTCGCCCGCGTGATCGTCATTATATCGAATGCAAGCTTAAACTAATAGAATAGTTGCAGTGCTTAATGCAGGACATCATCTAACTGTGTTCCAAATTGCATTCAAATTAATCGTACTACGTGTAAGTAAGACACGTAAATAAAAATAAAATAAAGAATATTTATTTACAGTAAAACCATTACAATATATTTTAATATCCGGTGGCCCCACACTAAAGCAAGCCTGTCCTGTGGGTTGAGTGGGATTCGCACCGACCACTTCGTCATACGTTCGGTCCTAACATCTTCAAATATTACATTTATATTAAGAAAATGTGCTACCTTTGTTTTTTAAGTCTTAAAATGCTTTTAAATCTAACTGGCTGCCTCAGGTGATTCAGATTTGGTTCAGACACACACTTTCACAGCATATTTTTCAAATGGATACGAATGCTTCACTTATCAAAGTTACCAACAACTTTTTTTTTTATAAAATGGAATTACTACGGATTTACCTCATTTAGAAGTTAAAATACAGGATAAATAAATAAACATTCTTCAAAAACCTTCATTCATAAACATTGTGTTTTATTTCTTTCAGCATCATTATTAGACAAACAAACATTATTATGCATTTTTATAAATAATACCTGTTAGAAATTTTCATATAACAACGACATAAGCTTCTTGTAGCTTACTCGTCCAGAAATAGAACTTGCACAACATATGCCGTCTATTGCGTCAAGCAAGAGGAGCTTACGCTCCTGTCTATTGAAATGAAGGAATACTGTTTATTTAGCTCCTGTGTTATACACTTTACTGCTTGTTTGTATCACTATCTCTTGGACACTAGTTTTTTTTAATATTATGGGCGGCAAAGTAGCATGCGGATCGCCTGATGGTAAGCGATTACCGCCGCCCATAGACACCAGAGGTCATGCAACACCAGAAGAGTCAGAAATGCGTTGCCAGCCTTTTAAATCTGCCTCTCCCTCCTACCTCAGGTTGGGCCTTCGGCACCCGGTCGACGAAACACAAAGCACGCGCTATTTCACGCCAGTTTTCTGTGAAGCCGTAGTATCACTCAAGCTGGCTCATTCGTGCCGAAGCGTGGCTCTCCCACGGTTAGTAGAAATAAATAGATTTTATAGACATAATTGAACTGAACAGCTGGCGTAGCCGTAAGTGGTAACATCGCCATTGGCCACTACACCGAGTATTATGCGTCCGAAGCTGGGTATCCTTTATGTCCGTTATTTAAATGTTAGTAAAGGCTGTCGTAACAAGATAATCATTGTAAGTTCAGCAGAATTCTTTAAATATAAATTACGTATTAGAGTATTTACACTGTTCCTCCTACCGTTAAGCTTCTCATGATTCAAACTTGAACTCGCGCGCTATATTAGTCGCTCCTGTACTCCACATCACGTGACGGTTCTACAATCTGACCACACGTTTTTGTTATATGCGTCGTAGTTAATATGGATGGTGATTCCATACGTATCTTAAAAACTCCTATAGACTAAATTTTGGTATCGCCCGGCCAATATTAACGGAGAATGGGCATCTGCGCAGAATATATATATACTTGTATTATACATAATATCAAGGGCGTGCGTGCAAACACAAGGGCGCTGTCTTTTTTTAACTCTCAAAGACTGATAAAACGGCAAACAGACCCGACAGAATAGAAATCAGCAAGACTAACGGCTTCGCGTGCTTTCCGAGGTATGGGCATCGCTAACTTACGCCGAATTTCTATTGGAATTTTTTAACAGAAAAGTTCTATACCTTTTTGTTGGTTCATTTCGTGATTCGAAATCAAGACTGCATGCACAGCAGATCAAAGCCAGTCGAAAGCCGCAGTCTCTGCTTAGTCCTTCGGAAAATACACCGCTTAACATACATATAAACGGTGGATCTTAATTAGGCCATTATGAAGGTAAAATACCTTAAGTTCAAGTTAAGTCCATCCGTAACTATGGCCATTGAAATTCTGTTAAGCTTTACAAAATGGCTGACATTTAACCCTTTAATGGTAATGCCGGTTACATAGCCGACTATAAGTTTTCATACGTGTGTTAAGTACACTTAAAATTGAACTAAACGGCTATTTAAATGTAGCTTGGGTACATCACTACATATTATAAAACAAAGTCCCCTACCCTGTCTGTCTATTCGCGATAAACTCAAAAACTACTGAACGAACTTTCATGCGGTTTTCACCAATAGATAGAGTTATGTTATATACTTATATATATAGTTATAGAGTCATGGGAAAGGTTTAGATGCATAATTTGTTGAGGTTGCCATGCGAAGCCGGGGCGGATCGTTAGTTAAATATATGTTATTGAATTCTTGTGGAGTGTCGTGTGTAGTGATTATATAGTTTTCTTTTTTTAAAGAGTAACTCGTACTCTCAATTCCTGTATCACGGGGAACTTTTTAAACATTCAGACTCGGCACCACCATTTGGGGACCACATAATTGTTTGACTCGTGTAGGATTTGAATCCATAAGACCTGGCGCAGTGACAGAGGCGAGGCAACCACTTAAAACACTACGCCATTCATGATAGAGGGTTATCATTGATCCAATCTTATTATTTCTAAATATTAGTATACAATCAAAGCGTCAATTAAGCATATAACCTGCTTGGTGGTTAACGAGTTAATGTATATAAGGACGTTGGCAACATCGGGGCTATGAATCACGCGTTGCCAATTTATCAACAAAAAAGGTCGCTGTGCTGCCAACAAGAAACAAAGATTTATGGTGACCTACCTATAGCACAGTGACTCCGCAAGAAACCTGGAATCACTACTTACCACAGGAACTCAACAAAAGATTATGCCGTCTTTAGTATAGAGCCTCATCCAATTTAAGATAATCCCAAGTTTAAGTAAGGAGCCCGTTATGCCTACCTCTCTTATATATTTAAGTTAATGGCAACAATTATAGAAATTGTTATACTTCTGAATGCTAAATTCTAAAGACAATGTGTATAGTAGACAATTCTCTTACGAATGTAGTCTTAAAATATCAAGATATAAACTAATCACATAACTTCTGTACATTTATTGTAACAGAATTATATCAAATTCTATGAGAAAGAAAGAAAGAAAATGATTATTTTGACACACAAAAGGGCACACACAAATCATTTGTTTATTTAAGGTTTTCCAACAAAGGAGTATACAATAACATACATTACAAAGCAATAATAAAGTTTTTAGTGTGTATAGTCCCTCAATTATAGAAAAACACAGCTTTCAAAATATAATTACAACGAAACTAACAAACTTAATTAAAGAAACATACTTAGATGAAAAACATAAACCATAACAATTTCAGTATACATTTCTGCCCGTAGGGTAAACATTGAAGTAAAACAATAATAGCTTATTAGATAATAGAGTTATATATAATATGTACAAATTTAATTAATAATAATTAACTATTTATTAACAAAGAAAAAATAAACCCAAACAATAATAAAAACTAGAAAAATAAAACAAATAATAACACTATAATAAGAATAGTTTCACTCACTGGCAACTCTAAACATAATAAGCCTTAATAAAAAGATAATAACCAATCAAACTCTGATCCCTAAGATATGGATCTACATAACTATTTTAGAGTTCGAAAAACTCTTATACAACAGCTTTATACGTCTGTCTGTTATACAACTTTCAACTTAAGAACCGTAAGAGCTAGAGACTCGCGGTCAACGCCATTCGACTCAGCGATATACCCCGAAATTACCTTTTTTACCTTTGACCTCTGACCTCAAGGTCACGTTATACCATTTTTTAGAATTATGAGATTTACGGCAATTCATTGCCATTTCTCACATGTTTAAATATCAGATTACTATTTGCTTGACACCTGTGAAAATTATTGTTCTCATATGTCTTTTTTTACATATCATTATGTACAATCAAATAAATATCAAACAACATTTAAATGTTATTTAATATCAAAATGTTGAAAGTAAACATGTATTTAAATATAATATACCAATGATTTTATTCCGTAAACAGATTATCTATCCGTTTACGTTGCTCTCGACTTGATAAATCTTATTCCTCTCTAACGACTCCCGTGGGACGATTACCGTGTTCTATTTGTAGCCAAAATCAAAGACCTTTTGAAATGCCATTTATATTCAAACCGCAAGCAGAGGTAAGTAGAAAGCATCTCTGATATCTTACGGATAAATACGGAATTAGAAACTTCTCTATGATTAATAGTGAGCTGGGTAAAAGTGTTATATTACCCTAGTACCCTATTAGCATAACCAAATAAGTCCAGAAGTATGAACAACATAACCTAAAAAAATTAAGTAACGTATTTTTATTATTATTACGATTAAGCGAATGTTATACATTGAAATTTAACTACATTACACGACTTTTATCGCGTTTTTACTTTTTAAAACACTATTTTTATATAACGTTGATACTTTTATCTACTATTAATTACAATGTTTAACAATAGTAGTTTAAAGTATCATAATTATGTAATAAGAGTGTTTTAAAAATTAAAACGTGATAAAGTCCGTGTAAAATAATAATAATATTCTACCACATGCACACAACACCATCTAGCCTAAACTAAGCAGAGCTTGTACTATAGGTACTAGACAATGGATAAACATACATATGTATATACTTTTTTTTATAAATACATACATATTAATAACTTTTAAACTTTCGCGTTGCATGATATTATATAATATGTAACGGGTATTAACGCGATCACGCATAATGTTTACCTTTTATATGCTTTACGTTTCGACCAGGTTACACCGGCCGTGGTCACAAGCTGACTGGTGCTGCGATGTCATGTCTCCGTTTGTGAGGCAGGAGAATCTTGATTCACCCTCACTTTTGGCATATTTTTGTTTGTCCATGTACTGTCACAAACTACACTCATTGTATCCCTGTTACGTATGCTAGCCGACGTGTCCGTATGCCGTGAATTACCTAACTGTGCAAAACAACGAAGTTGCGTATTATTAATCATAGGATTCCACGTCGTGGATAATTTAAAACCATCTTCCCTATTGAAATTTCTATGTTTTTGATTTCAATAGCTTCTCGCACTACTCTTGGATAAAAATGGCAATCGGTGGCGAGGACTTCCGACGATGAAATTCTATCCAATGATTAGTACCCGATTCGAGTATATGTTCTGCAATTGCTGATTTGCTAGTCTGCCGGTTCTTCACAGCGGCGATGTGTTCTTTGACCCTCTCAGCAATAGTACGCTTGGTTTGGCCTATGTAAGAACTCCTGCAGCTGCAATTTATTTTGTAGACACCTGGCGTTTGTAAAGGCAAAACGTCCTTTGGTGTGCCCACCATGTCCAAAGGACGTTTATTTATAAACATTATGAATGATCGCGTTAATACGCCTTACATTTTATATATAGACATACATATTATACATAGAAACACCCAGACCAAGACAAACATCCATGTTCATGCACACAAATGTTTGACTTGTGCAGGAATCGAACCCACGACCTCAGGCGTGGCAGTCGGATACACAAACCACTACGCTATCGATCTATAACCTATATAAAACGAGATATATTGAGACTAAAAAATGACTATTTTTAATAACGTTTTAATAATATTGTCTTATGTTTACGTGAATGTTATACATTGAAATTAAACACTTTATACGGCTTTTATCGCGTTGTTTATTTTACTTTAAACACTTTTATTACATAATTTTGAAAACTCTAACACTACTATTATTGAATTTTACTACTATTTAAGCTATATATTTTCTAATTAATTAATTATATTTAAGTTTACACTTTGCCCCGACGTTTTGGTTGCTTTACAGCAGCCATGTTCACGGGGAGACTAAGATGGTAGTTGTCCCAACGTTCTGAAGTGTAGCTAGTTATTTTAAAGTACCCGAATATAATTTAATCTTTGGTGTTCCTATTTACGCAGAATGAGCTCAAAGTATCATGAAGTCTAGCCGTGTTTTGCTTCTTCTTGGGTTTGACTATTTGAATGACTGTATCCTAAGCTGGTGGTACATTCCAACCATCCTCTCTATTGAAATTAGGATGTTTTTTAATTTCAATAGCCTCGTGAAGCATCCTTGGTAGGTATCGGTTTTTTTTTGCGAGTATATGTGGTTTGTCAAATCGTAGGTAGTGGTTGGTCCCCTGTTGCACATGTTCACACACAGCAGACTTCAACGAGCGTTGGTGTTTAACATCAGCTATATGTTCTTTTAAGCGGGTGCCTATGCTTCTCTTGGTTTGCCCAATATATGAGAGTCCACAGTCACAATATATTTTATAGACCCCTGCATCTGGTAAAGGTAATTGGCACTTGACGGATGGTAAAAATTGACTTATCTTCGTTGGCGGCTTGAAGTATGTGTTGATTGAAGCTCGCTTCAAGATCAGCCAGTAAGTAGCCAATCTTGTCAAATATATTGTTTAATATTGTTTAATTAGAAAATATATAGCTTAAATAGTAGTAAAATTCAATAATAGTAGTGTTAGAGTTTTCAAAATTATGTAATAACAGTGTTTAAAGTAAAATAACTAGCTACACTTCAGAACGTTAGGACAGCTACCATCTTAGTCTCCCCGTGAACATGGCTACTGTAAAGCCACCGAAACGTCGGGGCAAAGTGTAAACTTAAATATAAATAGTTTCAATTAGAAAATATATAGCTTAAATAGTAGTAAAATTCAATAATAGTAGTGTTAGAGTTTTCAAAATTATGTAATAACAGTGTTTAAAGTAAAATAAACAACGCGATAAAATCCGTATAAAGTGTTTAATTTCAACGTTTTAATAATTTAATTTAAGTCCAAGAAACATAAACATATACCTTTTAACACCCGAAAGTGTCCCCAGAAGACAGAAGAAAACAATACAAATTTGCATAGTAAATTTAAAAACATTCTACGACTAACAAAAACATAAAATTAACCCAAGGAACATCTTAAAGCATGTAGTTCGCACAACAGCTATAACTGTACAAGACATTACATTAGTTCGTGTAAGGTGGCGGCACAGCACAGTGGGAGACAGAAGAATGCCACGCCATTACGTCCGTAGGTATATCAGGACACAAACAGGTTTATTGGGAACACACTCCGGCTCCCATTCTAGATGCTTCCGCTTACCGTCGCCCGGTGAAATTGGATGCACCTACGTTGATTCACGTACTTCATATACCTTCGGAACTCACTGATATTTCACTTTTTATTTTATTAAAGTATTGATTAATACTACATTTAGAGAAAAAATAATACTTATAGATGCTAATTATTAACTAAGATGGTGACATCTTAGTTAATAATTTTTCTCGAGATCTGAATCTCGAGATAAATTTGCAGCTTATCAAAAAGCTCAGGTAAACAATACTCACAACATGAATATATCAGATGGCTATTATCTTCTATAAGGTTTTAATAACCAAGAATCCTCATTGTTATAAAGGTTACTAGCAATTCGGTTTAAGTATTCTTATTAAACAGCAGCTACGCTAAACCTTTGGTGGTAGACGATAATTCACATCGATAGAGCAATGGATGGATTTAAATCCCAAGACCTCTCAATTGTAAGTCAAATGACTTATCCATCCATCCTACATTCACTTGCCACGTTTGACTAAAGATTTCTCTGCACGTGTTATGCCCTTCGTTCCATAAGCGTTATAGTATTTATAGCTTTTGTTTGGAAAAGCACAGTACGGCCTAAATATTATTTTACTATTACCTTTACATAGGCTTGACCCAAGCCTGTGGTATTCGAGAGAGGGCAGAGGTATCCAGTGATATACAGGCGTATAGTAATATGTTACATGAATATTAATACACTTTTATAAGGGATTAATTAAGGAGAAGCACTTATCGGTCGAAGCTTAACAAGTTGCCGAAGGGATCACAATAACTTCGTTAGTTAATAAGGCTTCGTTTAATCATCCGTGTACCCACGCCCGCGCCAGTGATGGGTATTCATTTACCTATACATAGACGGCATCCAAAGCAAGTACTGTCGTATCTGTATAACTAATCGTTGTCCTATGAAATTAAATCGTGACAACTTTTATAATTAATACGTGATTTTTTTCTTTCCCGCTATTACCAATTTTCACTAAAATATTACAATATTACACAGATTAGATAATTACAACATTAATACCTATTGTCTAACCTGTGTTAATACCAAAATCCGAATTTTTTCCATAAATGTTGTGTTTGTCGATTAATATTCTGCACTCATATGATATGGTTTATCATGCATGTATTACTTGTAATTTCTTACAAGTTTTTTGTTTGCCTACAACAATTAAAGGTGAACCTATGAATAAATAAATAACAAAATATAATTATAAAGCAGCTTTTATCATATTTTTGGGCTTTCTGTTTAGTTATTTACGTTTTTTTACTATTGCTTGCAAACAAGTACCTCTGTGTGAAAGCGATCATAGGTAATATAATATATAATATATATATAGAATATAAAACAAAACCCATTAATAGACTATAACGTACCGTTAATGAAGAGATTTTAAAATCATTCACGACGATGACTCAGAATACGTCCTAATACATATTTACCTATTAATTTATTACCACTACAGTAGTACATCTCAGAAAAATAGTTAAATACAGTACGAATATTGCAAGTACCAACATGGATCGAGAACTAGTCGGTATTCAGTAGAGCGCCAGGAAGCAATCGCGATTGCCTTTAAAAAACATTTCGCTGGAAAGAGCTCCTTTGACGTAACTCCGCACTAAGCCGGAACATACCTGATTAAAAAACAACAAAAACGAACCTTTGTTTAAACGAGTAGACAATGCGTTTTAATCTTACTTTGCATTATAATATCAAATAAGATTAAATTCCTGAAACATAAATATATCGTCTTGTTTTGGGTTTCATTCTCATTTGGCACATACAATTCTGTAATCCTCAGATAGTTTCTGAGATTCAGTTATCTTTGTTGCAGATATTTTAATCTATAAAATGTCATTATATACATATATATACTAGATGTGCCCGTGGTTTCACCCGCGTTTATGATTACTGCTTTGCACCCGTAGGTCGTAGCGTGATGTTAACTATCGCTTTAGAGTTCTCCCTGTGTCACCAGGAACTTAACAGACATACAATAAACAAACACAAAGTACATTTACACTCGGAAAAATATTATGACGATCACACATACAATTGGCCTGCGTGGGATTCAAGCTCACAAAATGTTCGCGTCGACAGTTATTGCGTGACCCACTTGTCTGCTGCGCGATCTTGCTATCTATATTTTCATAGTATTTTCAAGAGCTTTAGAAGTACTCCTACAATCTAATAATAATTGAAAAGCTATAATAGTTGATCTATAACTTTAAATTCATGCTCATCAAAAGGCTTCTATGTATCGAACTTAGCTAAAAATTCAAATTTGCTAACATTTTATGTTAAGCAAAATTCTGACACAGTACCTATGAAAGTACTCTTACCTTCATAGTGGCTTTGCCAGAATTTGCAATTGCACAGAGAAATATACGAGAAGTCTCTATACACAGAATATTATAATTTGTACACCTTATAAGTCCAAATACTATAACTATAATAATATTATAGGATAAAGATATCAGATACTAATATTATAAGAAGTAAAAATTCATTAATATACTTTTTATTGAGCTGATTCTTAAAATTCTGCACTATAAGGACTAAATATGAGTCAGTGATTTACAATACGAACGAAACTGCGGTCAGGGGATTATTACTGTTATAACAGTGAAATTTAATTTGTTAAGCTTAGTTTAATATTATCACGATTACGACTATCTCCAAACTTAATGAAAACCGGTTAAAATAGTTCAATTTTAATGTGTAACATTCGAGTAAACGTAAGACAATAACCTATTTCACGATATAACGTAAAACATACAAAATAAGATAAGTAAGATGTGAGCTGCACAAAAGCCGGGCATTTCTCGCTTCAGTTCTCTAAAAATTTAAATTCAGCTCACAAATCTTATTGATATGGAGATTTGGGATACGCTTACTATGTTTACGGAAAAATGTTTGACCATTTCTATTCTTTGACGCGTACCGATTTTGCACATAAGTAAACCATTTTAATTATACAGAATGTCCGGTAATTAATGGATAACCTTAAAATGACTTAAAGTAGAAATGACGGCCTTTCAGACAAAAAGTTAAAGAAAATCTATCCCAAATACTACCAGGATATGATTTTTTTTAATGACCATATTTAACTTTCTTGTACACTAAGACCATAAATAAATGAATTCCATCGGTTTTTTGTTGTTTTATTATTAAACACTAATTATGTTACAGTGAAAAGTATGACTGGCTATTGCACTTTTTAATATTTCTTTTTTCATTTATTTTAACTGCCGTCAGTTCTACTATGAGACATTTAAAGGTTATCCATTAATTACCGGACACCCTGTATATCGACTTTTATATTGTTAGATAATACCCTAATATCACCCTTATATAATTAGTTTCTAGTATCGTTTACTCTGTTGAGTCGCAGTGGCACACCGGCCAGAAACTATTGTTTTTTTCTGGTATTCTAATACAAAACTAATGATTTAAATGATAATCCCTTCAGATAGAACCATGATGTTGAGCGGTTACGGTATGATCGCATGCAGCATATCAGCAGTATTACTCGCGCGATAATGACTTTACGGAAAAGGAATAAAGATGGTGCGATAGAAACAAAATGGGGAAAGTAAAGATACTCCTAGGTACTTCCAAAAAAAACGCAGTTTCCAATCTTACGTTGGTTTCCTACTTCAGGAGGCTACTGCTAGATGCGAGCCGTCTTATTTAAAATCACCAAATATAAGCCGACGGTAAGCTCTTTTACTCCTGAAATGTACTTATAATTATTACTGCAAACCAAACATACAATTTAAAAGGCGAATTTTACATCAAACAAAAGCCAGCGACTTGAAAAACAAATCATCTTAATACCATTTATTTTCTTGTATAAAATGAAATCAGATTCGCAGAGTTTCCCGGTCAGACGTCATCCAATGATTTGCACTGTCGGGTACAATGCTATGGCGTCGGGAAGCTGAGCCTTTGTGCGGTGATATTAAAAAGCGAGCGGGGGTGAACGAGAATTGATTAGCTGTCAGCGGACAGCCGACTGGGGCCACAAGACGTGCGAGAACACAAAACGGGAAGACGTTTCCCACATTGAAAATTATTAGATTTGTTGTCACGCTTATCATTCTTAGTATAAATGTAAATTTTTTACTCTTATATAGCGTGAAGAAAGTAATTTGACTGAATTAAGCAACATAGGTATACCAGGCTCGTAGCACGTACAAATTCGTAGTTACTGCCTACCTCTTTCGTAACAAGCGTGAGTCTACGTAGTACACATTATAATGATTGCTCAACCTTACGTTGTTTTCATTAATGTACTTAAATAAAAATATGAAGTATATTACTCTTATGAGTAGTAGAGCTTCGTTGATTGTATTTAGCATGAATGGGCTGGCTAGACCAGGGAAGGACAACCCTCTCACAGAGCATCGACGTGAAATAGCAGTATTCCTACTGTTGTGTTTCGTTCGGTGGGTGAAAGTGCCGGAGGTCCAATCACCCTCTTTCTCCCTTCCCGCTCCTTCTCCTTTCCACTTCCTTTCCTAAAGGGTCGGCAACGCGCAAGTGGTGCCTCTTGTGTCGCAGGCGTCCATAGATTACGGTGACCACTTAGCATCAGGTGGCCGTATGCTTGTATACTTTAACTGTATAAAAAGAAATTGGTTCTGATTAACCGGAGAAAAAAACCACTGCTTGCCTTTTTTTTTATTTTTCTTTTCTTATATATATATATCTCCCGAATCAGAAACTACCGCGGGGCACAAACTATTGCATACAATTTTAGGACACAAACCGCGAGTAGACCCAGACTCAAAACAATTATATGTGGATTAATTAAATAATTGTACCCGCAAGACTCGGCGCGGCGTTTTGCCGCTACGCCACGTGTGTGAGTCAATTATATCGATTTCTTAAATCTTTCTATCGATAATATAAATGATTCTCCTATACATAATCATGTCAAACACCATAAAAAATAAACATGCTGCGCCTCTACCCGGTTCTACGGCAATATACGTTGGAGCTACGAATGCCGCTACGCTCGTAGCCAGTCTACGCAGCTACGCGTATCTCGTGGCAGTATCTTAAGAATTTTGTTGTAAGGACACTTTAACTAACGAGCTCCGACCGCGTCAATCCGTCCTGGCTTTATGTTCCTCCGAACAACATCGCCCCACTGATGAGAATTATAATTACGTCTTTGAGTGCATGCCTTTTAAATTAGCTTGCTTTGTATTTCAATGAGGCGCTGCGTGGTACAAACCTATGTTTCTTAGCGTCATATTTGTATGTTTTAAAGTTTAAGACAATACTGTAGATCTATGCCCTACTCTTGAGTTACACATAAGGGATTTAGGACTGATGCTGTCAAGAGAACAATCTACAGTGCCATGTTATTTATTGCTATCAATTTTTTTCCGATAAGATGTTTTGTTGATATTTTGGTCGACTAAAAATAACAACTATAAATGCGCTCATGCTAGTGAGTACCACGAATTTATTTCATGCATGGATGACGTAGCTGTTTTGTTATGAACACATTAATTTATTTATGTATGAGCTATTGACATTCAGAGCCCCGATCGCAGGAACTCCGGTCCGTTGTTTGGTTCGTTTGTGGTGACTGCGCACAGACGAAGAAGTTCAGCCTACATTTAACAGATGGCGATACAATCGCACTTTACATGACGTCATACTATTCTGCATCGCACAAGTGAAGTTTACACAGCGACTGAGTATATATATACAAGCTCCCGACATCAACCGTCGGGCCGCGGCCCGCCAGGCATGATCAACCAGCCTGGTCGGAGGATCCTCCCTTTGTGTTGGAGGGACTTCACACCCTGTTCCTCCACACGTTTACTATAAGAGTGTGTTTTTTTGTTATATGACTGCACTCATGGCGTAGCGGTTTATGTGGTCGCCTCGCCATTGCCGCTGCGGCAAGGGTTGTGTCCGTTATTTGAGTGTTTATAAACTCTCCCGCTACACATAACAGAAAGACTGTACGTATAGCATAGGGGTTTATGTGATCTCGCCACTAACATTGCGCCGATTGTTGTGCGTTCGAATCCTACACGGGACATAACTTTGTGTGAGCCACAAATGGTTGTTCCGAGTCTAAGTGTTCTTTATGTCCGTTATTTGAATGTTTGTGAACTCCTCCGCGACACAGAAATTATAGCTAGCGCGGGAGATGGCTTTTAAAAAGCAATTGATTACTATTTATAAAAATAAAATATACTTGTACTTAAAAGGATCTCTGTAATCCGAGGCAATAAGGATTTTCGATCAGAACATGTTCCTCGACTGTACGTATAAAAGTGCAATTTTGTTTTTTTTTTATTGCGACTCTCCAATTTGCGTGGTGATCGACGCGCCACTAAAATTAATGTGGATTCAATCACTACATTAGACGAAAATCTATATGTCACACAAATAATAAATATATTTTTAATTCTGGGTGCTTTTTGTGTCAATGCTTGTTAAGTCCCTTGCGATACATTGATAATGATAGTACTGGAATCATCTTTTTTAGGAGAGGAACGATAAGCAAAAGCATTCACAGTTATTGTAAAACCGTTTTCCTCGATAGAAAGCAATATTACCGATTTAGAAACACAATTATTTCTTGTACATTACAGTAACAACAAAGCTGACTATATCCAAGGAGCTTTAACCCAACAACGTTGAGTCACAAGCGATACGATACGGCTGTAGTTCGTGGAAGCCGCATTATCATCGAATAATTCGCTTGAAGACACCCACGCTTCTTTCTGAGTCACCTTTCTAATGACGAGGGACGTACTACAGTATTCAATATTGTAAAATACACGTTAATGCTCTTTATATATTGTATGTGGTAACGTTGTGTACTTATAACTACAGTTAGATCATTAATAGCTAAATATGGCCAATTACAAGTTTTCACTTAAACGTTGTACGTTACCTACAGTAACGTACAACTTAACAATTACGAAATGAAATTATATGTACGAATTATTTTTATGTACTTTGTATTCGTTATTACTAGTTTAGGTTTACTTTCTATGTCGTGAGTAATACGAATCTTGGCATATTAGCAGTGGCAAGATTATTAATTAAACCACTGCACATTACGTTATTGCCCACTTTTTTGTTATTTGTCGTTTAATCTTTCCTAACTGCACTTGATAGAATGGACTCAGCTACACCTATAAAAGGAAACTGACTGACTATTCAAATTACTTACATATCAACGTCTCAATCCACAGTGAGCTCGAAAAATTTCAAGACAATAAATTGAGGAAGGCTTTTCAACAATTGGAGATCGGGTATCTATATTATCTTCTGTGGGGGCCATCCCCTTCCTCTACGACTATCCCAGTTTATGATATAGCGTTCCTCTACACCAACCGATTAGGCTATAATAGAGGAGCCGCTGTACCTTCCAGTGCCCGAGAGCACCTTCCGGGACCAGTTATAGACAGGTCTTGTCCCCAAATCCCGACTCTCCACCCTAACCTCAGAGATCCGGTTCTCGTAAGCGAGCTACCTCGTGCCCGAGTGACAGTACCTATTCTCCAGATAGGTACCGGAGCAATAAAGCCGCTCACTACTCGCAACTCAAAGGAGTTGCTAACGATAACCTCGCTGAAGCCGACGGAGAAGCCGCCTCCCATATCTCCAGTATGGTACCGGAGCTGTGTAAGGCACGCTCACTTCCCGACATACATCCGTATGCCTACCCAAATAGGCCTACAAGCCGGGTGTGGCCCGAGTCACTCCAGCTATGACTCTTACTTGCTGAGCAGGCAAGCTCCCGAGATGCGTTGCGGCAGTGAAACCACACTGCCACTTCGCTAAAGGCAACTCCGTGCCTCATGCGACCGACTGGTTCGCACTGGCCGCGTCTGAGTCCGACGCTCGAACGCAACGTGCTTGCCGAGCAAACGAACATGTCGTCCTCAGCGGCCAACCACATACCCCTGCGAGTCCAACTCCAATGTCAGGCACCGCGCACTCTAGTCAGCGGTCGATAGAACACGCCTTTCGAGGCGCAGTGGGCTTCCTGACCCCGAAGTACCCTGGTCCAAAGGGGGAGACCCGTAGTTCTTCCCCCGAAACCCTATCTACTCGGGTCCGGCGACACTTCGACCCAGTGGGATCTTTTGCGTCGACTTCTCCAATAACGACTGCCATAGATGTTCACGGCAGCCGGGACCGACTGCTTAACGTGCTCTCCGAGGCACGGAGCAGGCGATAATTGTCAATCAATACGCACATAATTTCGAAAAGTCATATAACTGTCGAAAGTCAGAGGTGCGCTACGTGGGTTCGAACCCGAGACCCTCTGCATTGCAGTCTGTTGGTCTCCCCACTGAGCTATCGCTGCTGTTTGGGTCATCTATCGGGTATCTAAAGTTATACCTATCTAAGTAATAGAAAAATTTTACACTTTCAATGTTCCTATTAAGTCAAAACTTTGTAGAACTATTGAAAATGTAAATAATTAAACACATTCATTACCATTTTTAATAAATTCACCCTTTATTGGGTGAAATGGTTGTTCAAAGTTTGTAATATGGTAAAATTGTTATACTGTTCTATTAAGAAATTTAAAAGAACCAGAATGTACTTTAACGTATATATTTAAGAGTCTTTTCATAAAGTTTCAGATACTACATGGGGTTCTTCCATTTCGGTGAATAGAAAATAGAAATTCAGGTGAAGGTAAGCTCGTACGACGATACATACGCTAAACATATGTATGTAGTTATATCGGTCTGGCTTTGCATCTTACATGCAAAGGAAAACTGACAGAACGTACCTGTATGACATTAATCCCGTTTAATGTAATATATTTAACAGCCAAACAAGATCGGTTCTGGGTCAAACAAAGCGAGAAATGTTGGATTGTAAACACTTTCATGCCATAACAATATAAACTTTTGAAGGAAATACGTATATTATAATGGTAATAACGTAAATACCTATTTTATTGTCCGATATTTCGACCTACTTACGTCGATCGTAACAATCGCGAATATTATATTAAATATGTGTGCAAATCGCGAAAATCTAAAAACGTTTTATAGAAACTTTATTATCAATAACCAAATTCAAGAACATTCAAAACTGAGAAACAATCATATATTTTTTTAAATTAACTGGTCTCTCATTCTACCCCATGCAGAGTTGATGCCAAGTATTTGAATTATCTTAGCTTACAATTTTTTTTTAATTACTCCGGATTTATATGATACCAAACTGTAAGTAAATCCTATCAAATAAAAAAGAATCACCTGAATTTGTTCAAAAATATCAGAGAAATAAATTACGATAAGTATATAAAATCATACAGCTTGAATTGAAAAACTCAATCTTTCTTAAAGTTATTTAAAACATAGTTTCATTTCATATCATTCGTAAATAATTAATTATTATCATAACATAATTATATTCAGCACATAGGTATAGATCGAACGTGCGGATAATATATGCAATTTAAAAATCTTACATTCCACAACTGCTTCTCTCTATATATAATCTCTCTATATATGCCAAAGTAGAGACCTCAAGATCGCCTCGGCTGCTATGAGGACGATGTGGAGGCCACTGCTTTTAGACCACACGACTGCTTACCATCAGGCGGAGTGTGGTCATTTTGACGAGCAAAATAAAAATATAAAATTTAAAAAAAAAAATGTACAGAATGAAATGAAAAATACTAATAACCTTTTACCCATCATTTATCTTCTTTACATTTTACAAAACTCTATTATTTTCCAAAAACATTATGTATAGCAAGTTAAAAATCGTAAGCGCCTCGCCTCCAGCACAATATTTCTCCCTCCGCGGTGTGTTGTTTGTTACATTGCTGCTTTCTGTTGAAATCTTATGTAGTCTTAAGTCTTAGTCAAGCGATTCGATAAAGCAATTTCAAAACTTGCACTTTTGTATTAAACAAATTAAATAATTAATGATAAAAAGTGATATAACAAAACTTGTTAAGTAAGATATAAATAAGACACGTATAAGAGATTATTAGTATTTTACAATTAGGCCTGTATATCCGCGTATAGACCTACACATATTTATTTTATTTTATTCATAAGATTCACGAACAATTGATTACACTGTTATAAGATGTAATACATTCATACATCTCATTTACTAGCATAACAATCCCTTACAGGTAAACACAGCATGTATAATGTTTATACCTAAAGTTTACAATTTCCAGTGCAAAGACAAATCAAACACTAAATAAATAGATAAAATTATACCTGATAAAATGACAGATATTTTTTGAGTGAGAGTTAACATTGGTAACGTGTTTTGGTAATTTAACATCATTTTTCTGATCTTATTAAGTGAGTCATGTGTTAACAGAACAAAGTTATGTAATTAAATAAGCCACATTATAAAGCCTCCAATGTTATGTTTAATAATGCTCTAGTATATTTATGCACGTAGTGAAACCGCACCACACGCCGACTGTCATGGAGGATCGATAGCCTGGTAACGGCACAAAGCTTCAGTGTATGTGAAGCGAATGTAATATTAAACTAGTTAATTATAATGCTGCTTTAATACTGTTATGTTATTATTCGATCCGCTTGAAACAATCATTATGTATGTTCAAATTACATTTGAGTAATTCTGCTTTCAAACGGGTTATATTTTCACTGCAATGATTTCAGCTATAGCCATATATTTCAAAACGTTTGCTATTCCAAACATAATCCGTTTATTTATTATAAAGACAATTCTACTAGGCATAATTCCTGTATCTCGGGGAGCTCTACAAACATTTAATCAACATTAGAAATACCCAGACTCAGAACAACAATTTTTTGGTGAACATATTTTTTTTTGTCGTGTAGGTATCGAACCCACAACACACAGCGTAGTAGGAGTGGCGATGCGATCACTTATGCCACTCCGCCAGCCATGTAGTAAATTCTTTGGATAGCCTATATTTTTTATAATACGGCTATTATCAAGACCAGAATATAGCAGCAAAAATACAATCCGTTTTGTAGCGCCTTAATTTGTCGATACAATCTTCATTAATTTTTGTAAAGATGCAATATTTCTTTAGCAAGATTTAGTAAAAAAAAATATTGATTTGAACATAACGTATGAATAACAAAGATATTACAATACCAATCTCTTTCATTGCGTTCCTTTTATAATATCTATAATACTTACATAGTACTTCTAGTTATAATAATAATATAATAATATAATATTCTACCACATACACACAACACCATCTAGCCCAAACTAAGAAGAGCTTGTACTATGGGTACTAGATAATGGATAAACATACATATATACTTTTTTTTTTGTAAATACATACACATTATATATAGAAACACCCAGACCAAGACAAACATCCATGTTCATGCACACAAATGTTGACTTGTCCTAGTTGTTTCGAGTTGCTTCCACTAACAGGTTATTTCTAATCATATTATTCAGCTAACTGTAATAATATGAGTTGTTGTGACTATTATTTCATTTGTTATTAATATGTATCTTAGATTTAACAAATTTTACTTTTAAATCTTATTGAAATAAATAACTGTAACAACTACACACAGCAGCTCATATAAGGAAAATAATATAACATTGAACTGTATTGATGTAAACATTTGACGATTGAAAAGAGTGGCCATAAGTTTCTTGCCTGCTTCTTCTCATGAAAGCTCTACCCCTCAAACAGGCTTTTTTTTGAATGCTAAATTTTTATTTCCTATTTATTTTTATGATTATTTTTTATTATTATAATAGTGAATTGACGTGTCCAAGAACTGTTTGCACATTTTTATGGAAATAAAGATTTTAGACTTTGACTTCTTACTACTTTTGTTTCTTTCCTCTTATATCGTTAGTGATGTTAGACAAGGCAATCCCTTACTAACACGTATGTCATTGGTGGTATACTTGTTTGCCGAGCTAAATAAATACTCATTTTTAATTACGGTATGATTTCTTGTAGTATCTAAAATATATCTTATTTTTCAGTAGGTTTCTGAATAATAATTTCTAACTCAATTAATTCGTGACAACGATCTCAAACCACAAAACTTCACACCGCCTTATAATTGATGATACTACATTTACGACTACAAGGACATGCTCGAAGACAGGTATCTACGCCAGTGCTAAGGGTAATTGCTCAGAATAAGTTACACTTATTACATTTTACGACGTACAAGCAACATGTGAGACAAAAATATAATTCAGAGTTCACGGAATGTTAGCTGTTTTTGTTGCCGTGTCTTTTTGTTCTTAACCTTGATATTTAATAATTATAATTATGAAATGTCAATAATAATAATTATTGAAATTCTCTGTATGGAAATTTATAATAATAGGAACGGAATCTGGAACTGTCTCTGTAAGGCGGTAATAACAAAATATGAGTGTAATAAACTCCTACCTAAAAGAACCCCGAAGGATATGCAGGCGCGATATACAAAAACAAAGAAATGTAGTTCCTCCTAAGGCATGTCGTAATGTGGAACGTTTGCCACAATTTCTTATTTGATCTATAATGGTCAGTGTAACGCCCTGGCCGGCGTCCAAACGTTTTTTGCGACCATATTTCATTCCTCACATTTCTGTTCCCGATTAATATTATAAATGAAGTTATATTTCAAATGATAGCTTGCGTTTTTTGTCCAATATAAATTCTGTGAACGGGAGTTTTAAAATTGTGCTCGTGGCCCAGTTTTACGAGCTATTAAAAAAGTAATAAAGGCTTTCTATGATTACATGGTACCTACGGACATAAAAATGCCCCGACTATCTACATTTACCATGAAAAGGTCACAAAATATGATAATCATACAATTGTATATATTTATTTTCAAAGCTTTTTCGTATTTGTTATATTCTAAATGGAGCATTGTGTTTTTTAAGTCTCCTTTTGATCATCGTGTTTAAAGTGTAACATTTCATCGCCTGCTACTTGCTTTATGTACTAAGAGTACTCAAAGCAAGTAACAGGCGTAGTCTACATATGCAAGCTACTTGTGATTAAACATACAGGTTACTTGCGCGGGTAGATCGCGTACATTTACGTGATGCATACAACCCGCGCGCATGTCTTTCACCAAAATAATAACTTTAATAAATGCATGAAGTAGTAGCTCAAATGGACACCTTACTGATGCGACGATCGTTGTGGATTTGATCGTTTTACAGAACAAAAGCAAAGTAGCGTTTTAGCGCAAGGCGACAAGCTACTGTTCCAATGCTGACAGCACAGAATCTTTTATTCTGGTCTTTTAGGGCTAGGAGACAGACACTACTGTTTCTGTAGTCTTTTTGATAGACTACTTCTACACTTAGGATCAAACCTTGTGTTGCATAATACTTCAACATACAGTTTACAGACACACTGTACACCCACTACATTAAGCATTGCGACAATGACGAGGCGACCACTTGTCCACTGCGCAGTAATGCCAAAAAAGCCCAGATCCAGAAGAACCCGCTGTGCCAATTGTACAAAAATATGGAGACACGGAATAATTTTAGAAACCAGATGAACACATAATCCAGCTCCTCAATCTCGGTGAAATCCTTAGTATAGACTCGTAACTGAATCTCCTGTATCCTTCCCGAAACCCAAAGCTGCCTACCTCTCAAATAAAACCACCTCCGTCAAACCACGATGTAGATTTTATTCAGAGTTCTAGCCCAACCGGACAGGCTGACTAACTTTGTGAAACATAAAACCACATACCTACTGCACAACTAATAAATCTAGTCAAGAATTCTAGACTAGACAATAAACGCTGGGGCTAATGCGCGTTTTATACTAAAACTTGTTTTATAGCTGCGCCTGTGTCCTTTATACACGTATGTAACTGAAAGGAGTGGTCGTATTCTTGGGATCGTAAACTTGCGACGTCACATTAAGACGCTAGTAAAAGGAAAATACACCACACTTAATAATTTACATACGTAAATAATCTCAAGCCTATATTCTTCGGGGAAAAAGAGCAGAAGGGTTTTGAAACCCTATTTCGCCAGTTATGCTTTTAAATCCTACGTCCTATTGCCGTCTAGCACGCGGTAGTTTTAAAACAACACAAACTAGTTTTAAAACAGCAGCGATAGCCTAATGGGAAACTGTTGGACTGCAACACAGAGGTCTCGAGTTCAATCCCAAGGCGCTCCTCTCTGACTTTTTGAAGTTATGTGCGTATTAAATAGTTAATTATCGCTTGCTTTGAAAACGAAAAAAACATGACGAAGGAAAACATTGTGAGGAAACCTGCATGTCTAAGAGTTCTTAAAGATATATGAAGTCTGCCAACGCACACTGGGCCAGCGTGGTGGGCTATGGCCTAACCCTTCTCACACTGAGAAGAGGCTCCTGAGAACTGTCCAGTTTAATACAGTGCTAATATTATTATATTATATAATTATACGCGGTAGTTAAAACGACTGTTATACAAGAGGTGTCGGATTCGATGCCCGTGTTGTGCAACCCGTTGTTGGAATTTTATGTTAAAAAATTCATCTCATGTCACGTAAGCGTTATTTTTTCTGTCAAGAAATTCACCATATCTGCATGAAGTCTGTCACAGTGTTTAGTATACGTCTTAGCTCGCTTCCTATTACGCGGCACTTACAACTATAGGTGTCGTAATGTACACACAGCGACACATCAAACTAGACTGTCTGGATTTTGGACTATTAGAAGTTGAACGCTGCGAATCGTGTGAGAGAGTGCGTTATATTTTTGTTACGCTCTATCCTTACCATTACAGCGACACCACTATGCACTGTCCCTTTCCGAAAACTCTCTATTTTGTAGCGTATTTATGCGTATATAGGGTGTCTAACTTGATGTGTAGCTGTGTGTAAGTGTAATTCTGTCCTACCCCTTCGAGAATATAAGCATCATAATGTGTATTTACTAGTTTTTCTCGCGGCTTCGCTCGTTTAAATAAGGTTTGTTACGCATAAGGCGCATTTAACAACGTAAAAAAATTTTAGGTTAGTAACAGTATTTTTATTCTGGATGAATCGTACCCTATATCCTATTCCGTTGTTCTGACAATGTGTATACGAAATTTCACAATGATCGGTCGAGTAGTTAGGCGTGAAAGTGTAATTAATAAACAAACTCACATTCGCATTTATATATTAGTTAGGATGTATGTTTTATAAGTTTTATTAAGCAAACTGAAGTACAACTTACTTAAACTCCTTGTAATTCTGGGTTAATATCCCAAAAAGGTGAAACGAACTTACGGCGAGTAGTTCTTGATAGTACTTCGGTTCTCAACACGTCTAACACAAGTGCTGACCCGGGCTAACGTCTTAAGGTCCAGTGCACACTGACGACGACAGAATGGCTAGATCTGCCTTGTAGGTAGTGTTCATCGCTTTATAGATTTATTCCGGTTTTTCTTCGGTAAAATTTTTAGAAATATTACAGATTTTTGTGCATTATAATTGCACCTTTGTTGGTTACTTTAATGGTACTAATTCTTATACCTACGTTCAGTAAAATACATAATTTTGATATTGATGATATTATGACTGATATAAAAAAATACTTTTTTGTTATAATTACAGTTAGAGAGATGGAAGAGCCTTCTGAGCTTTTGAGCCTTCTGTTATATGTATTTTATATATTTAAAAGGTCTCATTTTAAATATATAAAATAAACCAACCACCAACCACTAGATTAAGAAAGAATCTTTACAAAAATAAAAATATAAGATTTTCCATTATTTGTATTTAAATTAAAATAAAAATCGTTTTAATTACATTAAATATAATATACTAGTATCTCTCGGCCCAAAATACCCCGGTAACGCAGTGGTAGTAAATACGGCTGCTGTGCGCAAGGTCTCGGGATTGATTACCGGATCGATCAACTTAATAATAGTTATCAAAAAATTCTAATTAGTAGCTTAAAGTCTAGAACTATTCTCGGTAGAAAGTAATAGGCTCGCCACCTATAAAGAGGAACTAAAAATGCATGGAGCTGGAGATTTTACGCTCGGGACATTATTGCCTGTGACTATATCAAAATATTCTAAGGTCTTATTCTAATGACAATAATCTTGCACCGTATCGTCCACGCGAAATTCTCAATACGAGGTATACATTTTAACACAGTTTTTAAAACAACATTACATCCACATAACACATAGTTACGTGAGCTCATATAGACATTGTATACATCCTACTTGTTTTCCAATAATGCCATTTTATTTCATTAGTAGCTGCCGCCCGGGGCTTCACGTCTCCAGTATATTGAAAATGCGATTTCAAAGATACGCAGCGCCTGCGTTATATTAATACACAAAATACACAAATAATATCCTAACTAATATTATAAATGTGAATGTGCGTTTGTTTGTTCGTTTGCTTTCACGCCTTATCTCAGCTGATAAGTATGAAATTTCGTATACATGACAACGTGTACAGAAAAGGACATAATGTACCTTACGTCCAGAAAAAAAACCCGAGGGATAAAAAAATTACATAACCTACATTTAAGTGGGCAGAGCTACGGGCAAAATCTAGTATATTACCTATTACGAGAAATAAGGTTTTAAAGAGATCTATAGCTGTTGCGCTGGGCCTTAACGCAATATCGACGTGCAAAAGACACAACAACTACAATTCGGACTGATTAGTTCTCTGAAATTATCATCTTGTATTCGCTTGTTGTTTTTCTATAGAACTTAACCGATTATAATATATTTTCATAAACAATATGAGAAGAATTTTGATCATGTCTTTATGTTTTTATTTATAAGTTTCATAATATTTGTGAAAAAAAAATGTCTGAAAATAGCAGCAAAACCGAGCGAACTTTGTACCTAATGATGAAATTATGAAAAAGGAAAGATAACAAACGATAAAGCACAGCCCGCATTTCCTCTTAACTAAATTAATAATTACTACAATAAAATATATATCATGCTAAACTGGGTGTTAAGTAAGGAAATTCTCAGCAATAACAATAGGTTCATCCTCTTTCTTATACGTGGAATTAAAAAGCGGAGCTGACGAAAAATTGTGATTTAGTAACAAATAACCAAACATCTTCTTATATAAAATTAGTGTAAAGAGATTTGCCATGAAGCGTTAAGGTGCGCTGACTCAGAATAACGCTACTAAACATGTTGTTTAGCAAATGTTTCAGTGGACACATGGCTTTAAGGTACATTTACGACAATCGACTCGTTAACCGTAGTGCTTTCGAATCACACGGCTGAGCGAACGACCCGGGGAAGTAGTTCTCATTCATTCACTCACTCACTCACATAATAGTCAAATAGTTCGTTCAGTCTGTCGCACTTGTCCCTAATGGATTGATGCCGGCTGCTCCAAATTCGTCCGACAACATCTTGGAAACAATTATGGGGTGAAATTTGGTGACGTCGTTAGTCCCGTCTGTTGCGACGATCGTGTCGGTTCGTGCAGACTTGCTTTGTTTTTCAAGACGAATTTACTTTGAATGTAAAAGCAGGAAGGATCTATCTAGGTGAATATTATAAAATCGATTAGCATCACCTCAGATGCGTATATAAAGGAAACATCTCAACCTTATGCACAAACTAATACTTTGCTGCAAGAGTACCTTACAAAAGATCGCAATCCATCCAGGTGTCCGGTAACAGACGAAAGAGAAGGAAGATTTGTGCTAGAGACAGTAGACTAGTAGCCAAGTGTGCATGTGGACGAAGTTGTCATTTCAAAAAGTTGCTTCTGTCGTAACGAAAAACAGGGAAGAGTTAACGCCAGCGCAGCCGCGTCTAAATCTAAAACTAGTCTCTTAATAAAATGTAATAGCTATTAGGACACAATGTCCTAATGAATAAAGACATTATCCATTGTCTAGTACCCATAGTAGAAGCTCTGCTTAGTTTGGGCTAGAGGGTGTTGTGTGTATAGAATATTATTATTATTTTATACTTAAAAGGATACTTCCATCCCTAGATATAAGTACTTATGTACATACGTGATATCGAAATAAAACAATTTTAATTTTCTATAAATTAAGATCAGGATCATAAATGAATAAATTATTTTTGCAAAGAAATCATAACATCGATAAAAATATTTCTATAATTTGTATCCTCCGTATTTTGTAGTATAATTGTCCAAATCATGAGTTCACAAGGAATCCTGATTCCTGTAAAGTAAATGAATGCAAATATTCTAGAACTCGACTTTTCTCAGTATACTTATGTATATAGAAGGTTTACTTACTACCTACCAGTATAAGTTTTAACCTGACGAGCATCCATAATAGCTGGTTTTAAGGTCTTTTAACGCCGCAAAAGTCATTAAGATTTTGTATATAGTTACTTAGCTTAGCTCTTTGCTGCAGCAACTGTACTTACCCTCGCTATTCCATCCATGTACGCTCTAATCAATCCGTCAAAGGCCGCATATTACCTAATTATGAAATTAGTAGGTGCGCCATTATATAGCCACAATTCACTATTAATCAAATTTGATTAAACCGTGGGATGGGTAATAATAATACCTGTCGTCACTTTCCCTATGAAATACCTCCGCTGGGCGCATTCATCGCATGCCGAACATTCCAGAACGTCTACCTTTCTACAGGTACTCGTAGACATTGCCAAGGACCTTTGTTTAAAAGACATCCTATTGTTTTTGTAGAATAAAATACATCACGGGTGTATACAAGTACATTTTGCCCACGGTTTCGCTCGCGTCAATGTAGGTAAGGTTAGGTTATCCGTTAGCTATTTAATATAGAAAGAATTTTTAAAATCGGTTTAGTAGTTTTTAGTTAAATCCTCAAATACAAACACAAAATTAAATCTTTCCTCTTTTTAATATTAGTATAGATATAAATTATTAAGCTAGTATATTATAATAGATGAAGCAGACTCCTTATCCAACTTAATGCTATATTTAAATGCAGGTACAAAGGCGAGCCTATAATCGCCTGTCGAGTACAATTCCAGACTGCGTTGCTACTGAGAATTTCTCAATTAACAACACAAGTCGTGCTAATACAACCCAGAACCCGTACAAATGTCGGTTAGCTTTAAACACTGAAGCGGTCTATAGTTCCTATTATTTATAAGGCTTTGATGACCAATAATGGATGGAAATTGGTTTCATAGCCTGTATTGCGAATTTAGAATTGTCATCGAAACTTGGCATTCAAAAACAGTAAAGCGAACCTTTAAAGGTGCGACACTTTAAAAATTAGGACAAGACCAGGGCTATGTGTATTTTGAATTTTCGTTTAGTTCAGCCTTAAACCTTTCTACCGAATTCGTCGATTACGGAACTGGACGCACCGTATTCAAGATGTTTGAGAATAGCTGCTTTCATTATCCGAGTTGAAAAGGAGGAAGAATTTTAAATTGAATGTGTATGTTTATTATGAATGTTCACTGATTTTTCGGCAACAGATTAACCGATTTGGATAATTTAACATAAATAGAATTTTCTTACAATCTGATGATGAGCTATAGAGATAATTAATGGATGAAATCAAGATCAAACAACAGACAAGCTACAAATGCTTTTCGGTATTTTTGAAGTCGGTTTATATTATGAGAGAGATGAATATTTTTATTTCTTTCGTGACAAACGAGTCTATGGACGCTTGTAAGGCCAGTCACTTAAGGTACTGGACACACGTTACCTAGTCTTTAAGCAAGGTTTCACTGTGCGTCAACCAAAAGGTCATTGGTCCCTCTGCTAGCAGCACAGCGTCTAATTACTTACCGCAGAAACAAAGACCACTTCTTTCTCCAGGCTACTTGCCTTTTCAATTTATGCCAAAGCTCTTCCATAATCTCTCCTTTCTTAAAACAATTTCCTTGACAAATAACAAACAAAACAAGAGCTTTAATATATTGCGTGTAATATAAACAAAACATGCTTACTAAAACAAAAATATTGAACAAAAATGGCTGCCTCAATCCGCTGCGTATTCAAAGCGGAGGAATACACAAAGTTCGGAGATTCACCCTAAACTTTAAGGTTTCGGGTCGGCACACCGCTTTATTTCATACCTTCAGAAGTTTACAAACATAATTCCACATTTGCCGAACTAATTGGTATGCTATCGGAGCACACCATAAAAGCCTCCGGGGTACCTAATTTTGCACGTATTTGAAATCTGTGGTCGTCCGATAAGTATCTAATAATTATTATTGAGATTGTCTTTGTGGTTTCGTCGAACCAGTTCAATGTTTCAGATGGCGATGGCTTTGATTATGTACATAATCAAAGGGCGTAGGAGAATTTAATGGAAAATATATATGTACTCGTATATATGGACATATGGTTTCAAAGCCTCCTTTGTTGGCGGTGATCGGGGCTTAAGTAAGATTATGTTTAGAAAGAGTTTGCTCATCCAACTGTGACAACTAAAATGTAAACCCATGTTTGCATTAATAAATGAATTTGAATTTGAATTCATTATTTTTAAGCCATTTTCATTCGAACGTAAACTTTTAATGTAGTCCATGGATACCCTGCTATTCTAGCAGTTTCCAGTTCACGGTCCACGCAAGCAGGGTACTTTACTCGCCGTCAACGCAGCAGCTAGCCACGACGCAGCAACTACGCAGCATCAACCCCGACTCACTGTGGGACTCACTGCAATGCAACAACCCCGACCCTCTGGGGTACACGCACCGCTCACCGCACTTCGACCCCGACTCACTGGGGCACACGCACCGCTCATCGCACTCAGACCCGACTCACTGAGGTCTAGCAACACACAGTTCCGACTCACTGGAACTAGCGGCATACAGTTCCGACTCACTGGAACTAGCGGCATACAGTTCCGACTCACTGGAACTAGCGGCATCCTACACTGGCACTGGAATACTGTGGCGACTCCGCACAGACGAAGAAGTTCAGCCTACATTTAACAGATGGTGATACAATCGCACTTCACATGACGTCATACTATTCTGCTTCGCACAAGTAAAGTTTACACAGCGACTGAGTATATATACAAGCTCCCGACATCAACCGTCGGGCCGCGGCCCACCAGGCACGATCAACCAGCCTGGTCGGAGGATTCTCCCTTTGTGTTGGAGGGACTTCACACCATGTTCCTCAACATTGGCCGACGTGATCCCTGGTCCCTGTTGAGGCCGAAAAGGCTGGCTGGCTACAACTTGATTACTGCTCAACTGGAGAAGTGCTGTGTGAGAGAAGAAAAGATGATGGCGATGGTTGCTGCTGCTAATGATCGGTTGCTTCCAATCACGTCGGGTGCTAGATGACGTCAGGAGCTGGATCACGTCAGAAGGTTGCGTGTTCAAATCACGTCGGGGTCACCATATGGTTGATTACAAGTTCATGCGAGCAGCTAACCCCCTTCACGATGCAGCTGACGATTTCTTGAAGTGAAAACATTTTGAGGCACGTTGAGCACTTTTTGGGTGAACAAAAATCATGGAACTCGCGTCATCGTCACCGAACGCATTTCATGAGCTATATGTATACTGTGTATATATGTGTACTTCTTAGGTGAACAAAAAGCGTGAAACTCGCGTCATCGTCACCGCACGCTAGTTACTTAGTTTTCACTTCTATCGGCAGTCCCCAAAGACTGACCCACATGATTTTTTTACTGCTCAGTATGCTGTCAACTATTTATGAAACAAGTTTCAGCCGGCGTACTAATACTTTTTTTCTCTTTTACCGCCTCCCACACCCACACCCACCGCTACGTGAGTAGCTGACGGTCGGTTCACTTATTAGTCATATAAGATCAACTATCGATGTTAACGTCAGCCGGCTTACTATGACTTTTGTATTTGCAACGCTACCTCCTGGAATATTCTTGTTTTAACCCTTCTAGCTAAGCTAGAATGCTTGTGTTAGGAGTGCGTTCACGTCGGTAGTGCAATGCAAGTACTATGGCTTATACATTTGGCTAATGCGGTTTGTAGAGGTTTATGGATGTTGATATTCAATCAAACGTAAAAAAGAAGATTTCAATGTAATTGGTCATACAGATAGACATATTGCGGATATGTTCTATCTGTTTTAATACACAAGATACTTTATAGCACTATAATGGCATCCCGTGGTATTCACACGGACAAAACCGCGGCTATAAATTTGCGAGTCTTCTTTCTTTCTTAAATTATATAAACCGTATCTCAGACCACTGACAACTAAACTTATATCTGTTTGTTTATTAAAGCCTAAAGCAAATTAATTTAATTTTGATATAATCATAGTTTGTTAGCATTGGATTTAACTTATAATCTAAATCATATTGCATCTAATTCCATTTAATAAACCAGGAGTTACGGTGCATAGTCTAATCCGCGTAAATGACGATCTCGAACGCTCTCGAATTTGCGGCGGCCCCACGAACTAAGTCAAAGCCATAATCCAGTGCTTAATATACCTTAAACTTTAAGATCCTATCTTAATTTTCTTTTAAATAATATGTAGTTTGTGCAGATATTTCTTGAGGTGATATAATTATATAGGTGATTATCAAAATATATAAAAATGTTTTTTGCATAGAGGTTTCATTTCTTTAGAATATATGAAGTAAAATAATAATCAATAAATAGAATATCCGCGTATAAGTTTTTCTTAAACAGACAACTAGGAATAATTCCAGTATCGCGGGAAACTTTAAAAACATTTAACCAACGGACACAAAGAACATCTCGATGTTATTTGTGTCTACAAATGATTGTTCTGAGTCCAGACTCAGAACAACACTCAATCAATCACAAGATCACACAAATGATTCTTCTGAGTCCGGTTGTTTGTTGTCTGAGTTGTTTTTGTCCCGTGTGGGATTCGAACCCACAACCTTCGGTCTGATGGCAGTGGTGAGCCAATCACTTAAACCTCTACGCCATCTGTGCACACATATTGTGAAGATTATAACTACCATTAGAAAATAGATTATAAATATATCAGAGAATTTACAAATTTGCCTCGTTATGAAAAGCACTCAACAGCGAAACCGTGTCTGCGAACATAGCCACAGACAAGACCTAGTTTAAACATAAATAATATGATAAATATATATCATATAATAAAATAGTGCTCTTTGTCCGCAACACACTTTGAACTACCTGCAGCCTGATACGAAATCTTCTCAACTATTATATTCAGGAAGTATGGTCTGGTATTTTGCATACAGAAAATGTATATCAAAGGGAAGGACGGACTCTTTGTACGGCGAGCGGCTGTGCCCGCCTGTGCCTCCCAAAGGACATGGACGCGGCATATTGTGTATTCCTTTGTACCTCAGTGTTATGCACTCGATATAATATTATACGGAGTGCTGACCTACTCGAAAACTGTTTAGTTGATAACTCGTCGGTTTTGGGATGTAGATTTAATAACAATTTGAATAACGAATGGTATCTCGATTTTTAATCTACTTAAAAAGGTCGAGGTTCATAATTACACCTGCGGATTTTTTTATCTATGTACATGAGTTAATTTCGGTTGCCGGTATTCTAATTGGAGTGGCTATTTTTTTGTTGTTTTAAAGAAATTATTTACAGTGTTGTCAGTGCCATATAAATTCGATAAAAATCTGATGCCTGGTTTCGGAGATAATAAATTGAACCGCTTAAAGATTTACAGTAAATTAACCACGAAATGTAAAATGCATTTGTCTTGGGCTATAGTTGATATGTACAACACACATAATTAATATCACGTCTTCCAATTCCAAAGGAGTCGTTAGAGTTATGTAATGCTCATATTATGTTAGTGTAACTCTAGTGTCCAGTAGCGATAGTCTAGTTCCCACTAGTCTATCGCTTCTGCCGTTAACCGTCGGACTGACACGCAGAGGTCTCGAGTTCGATCCTAAGGCGCGCATCTCTGACTTTTCGAAGTTACGTGCGTATTAAATAGTTAATTATCGCTTGCTTTAACGGTGAAGGAAAACATCGTGAGGAAACCTGCATGTCTAAGAGTTCTCAATAATGTTCTCAAAGATATGTGAAGTCTGCCAACTCGCACTGGGCCAGCGTGGTGGACTATGGGCTAACCCTTCTCACATTGAGAAGAGGCCCGTGCCCAGCAGTGGGATAGTTTAATATAGGGCTGATATTATTGATATAACTCTAGTATATTTTAATAAACAAACTAACCAATACTACAAGGCGTATGCACCAGTATTAATCAGTTATTGGTCAGCTTACGGAGATCGAGATCGCTAGATCAATCACCTAAGCGTATAGGCCACCATATAAACGTTACTTAGAATTGAAAATCTATAACTATTTTATCAAAACACGTAAGCAACACGTTACTTCAGAAATATTAAAAAGCGACAAATTAAAATGTGTTTTAGTGTGCATTTAGCTTCCAATCTAATGTAACCAAGTCGGTGCTACAAAAAAATGGTAAGATTGAAGTGGAAATATAAAAGTCAGTCATTTGCTTTTTATATAAAAGAATAAAGGGATACTGTAAAATGAAACGAATATGTAAATCCATTAATCCTTTATATAATTTTTTTTAAACTTTTTATTTTACTGGCTACAATTTATTTTATTAAAATCTTTTATATAAAATTTCCAATTATATTAAACATGACTACAAGTTGGATTTGAATTTATCTTTAAATTATAATAAATTGTAAAACCATTAAGCGATTGTTAAATACTCGAATGTTTTTCGAAACTGCGTCGGATCGATCCGGCTAGACTGGACTGTCCATTAGAATTAACGTTGCAGAGACACTTGAGCGAACAGACAGACTTCCTGCTCACTACCATCTTGTTATAGTTACGGTTAGTGGTCACTAACCCCTATTTAATTATACAAAGGACAAGGTTTAGATGAGTTTATAATATGGTATAGATTGTATCGATCGCTGTAGATTCTCAGTATATGGGAAAAGTTTAGGGTCTTAAACATAATAATCAAATTATTTACGTACGTCGCATTATCGCCGACAAGATAGGTTATTTCCATTACGTTCTTTTAAGTTTTCGGAGCTCACAAACCTAGTCCAATTCGCCGGTTTGAAAGACCAGCTACTTAAAATTGCCTCAAACCTTGCCCGGTCCGAACATTGAAACCACGACCTGATTGGCTATAAGCCAATGCGCGATTTAATCCATGGTACCTTCAAGACCATCTTTAGTTATAAAAAAGAAAGAAAGTACTTATGTCCTTTTTATATATTATCGCACTGCTTCGGACCTCTCCTCTTCACGAGTCTCTTCTCAGTATCAGCATAAGAAATATTAGGCCATAGTCCGTAGTAATAAACAATAATGTTCAGGTGAAGTATTATCTATCAGCTATTTTTCTTTTGACATCGAAAAGTAAGCGTTACAGCGATTAGATCGTACAATCAACCTTGCAGTCAAATCTATACAAAAAAATAAAATTAAAGTGTCTCTTTGTAATGTCAAAATAACAGCTTTTACTAAATGCATATGAAAGTATATACGGAACTTATATAAAAAAATATATAATTTTTGTCTGTCTGTTTGTACCGGCTAATCTCTGCTGGACTGATTTTGACAGGCCTTTCACTGGTAGATAACTGATGTTGTAAGGAGTAACTTAGGCTTCGAACCGGCGAGGTCCGAGCTTCGCCAGGTCCTAGTGGAGAAGTGGAAGGAGCGACTTGTGCACCCCAGTGCCGGGCACGCCACGATCGTGGCGGTAAGTCCCGTGTTTGAGGAGTGGCTGGAGAGGCGCCCTCACCTTCCGACTGACACAAATAATGACTGGCCACGGTTGTTTTGGCCAGTTCCTGTGTCGTATACGCCGGCAAGATACGCCCGGTTGTCACCACTGCGGCGACTGCCGCGACGTTGTTGAGGACACGGCGCTGCACACTTTGGCGGTTTGCCCCGCCTGGGCATCGCAGCGCCGTGAGTTGATCGCGGCAGTCAAATCGGTTGCCCTTTCGCTCCCGGCCGTAGTTCAGTCTATGGTCCGGAGTGAGAGGTCGTGGAACGCCGTCGCCTCCTTTGTGAGGAAGTAATTTCCATCAAGGAGGTGGTGGAGCAGGAGAGGGAGCGCTTAAACCCTCTCCTCAACCGCAAAGCCGGGCGCCGGAGGGCGCGAGATGACCTCCAGCCACCCTGAGGTTTGACCTGGGGGTGGTGGGCTTTGTGGACCTGCCCGCCATCCATTCAGCACCAGGTACGAGAGGTGGCGTAAAGAATAACTCAGGCTAATTTTATTTTAGAATTTATTATGTTAAATTCCACGCGGACGAAGTCACGTGTAACAGCTAGTTCAAAAATAAGAATAGTTATATTGTAGTTACAACTAGTCAAAAGTCGTCGTAGACGTGTCTACAAGTGTAACTCACCCGGCGAACACGACGGAATAGTTTAAATGGCGGCACAACTTTTAACGAACTGCTTCAAATACATGGAAATTGTCTGAATAGAGTTTTCACAGTTTTGCTCGTATAATAACGTGATCTGAATGTTCGTGCTGAGGAAAGTAAATATTATTAATTGAAAAGCATTTTTATGATGCTGTTAGAGACAGTGTTTTTATAATAGAATAGATATAATCAACGAAATGCCGAGACAGTAAATAAAACCAATATTTAAACGTGGTATATCTATAGGGAACATTACTTTCACGGCACACAACAGCTCGACAATGCCAATCTAACCAGCGGGGAGGACCCTACTCTGTGCTTTTCAATCCACTCATGAACTTTTCTTCGCCATATGTTTGCCGGTCTGCCAAATTATTTGATCTACCTATAGCCATTTTAAAATACGGCTTACAAGGACTATACAGGGTGATTTTGAAATCGTGTAATTCCTTTTAACCACGCATTTTACTGGTGATATAGAATAACCCTGACCATATTATTCTTTTATTAGAATTATTTTTTTGTGAAAATTAATGTATCGTTTTGGTTTCAGTTAGTCACATGTTAACCACTCGAGGCAATTTTATATTTTTACTAATTTAAAAAAAATAAAATGTCAATAATTAAAATCGTAAGTAATAACGGGCGGTACTTACCGCGACCTACATTCCCCTTCTCGACGCTCACACCGCGATCGCTCGCCGGCACTGCGCAACCATCGGCGCGGCAGGGCATTTTTCGCGACAATCTTATCCATTCTCAAATAACAAGTATGCAAAGCAAACTAAACGGTATTAAGATAACCAAGAGATCTAACAATAACCTGAGTTACTTACTTTCCTCACTTAGTTAACAAAACTACCTACGATTGGATTTAAACCTTATGATTAATAAATCATTGCCTGATACTGACTACCTCTGTTGTACCCAAGATATTTACTACACAAATATCAACCCAATAAAAACAACAGCTGTTCAGTAAAGAAATAAATTCTGTGAATCAACATTTAAAAATATTGGAGGTCAAAGAAGTTCCTAACCAGGTCTACCGTACCTACCTACCTAATTATCATAGATTACCAGTTTCTACAATCAACACATTCATAATACACGCCAAGTTATGTTTATCTACATACCTAAATGTTATACCTACGTACGACAAATGAAAACAAACTTTCCTTAACACGCAAACATTCACCAGAATGATGAATGGATATGGTTATTAAATGTGTAACTGCGCGGTTACACACGTGAACATGGATGCTTCAAACAACACCGCTACCCACTACCTACACAAAACTCCAAGGATATGACCAATAACTTACTTACGTATAACATTTACCTAAGTAGAATATTACAAAGCGACCGTAAGACGCAGCATAATATCATATTGAAAACTTTGATACTTACCAATACTACACAAAGAACTTAAAATCAATCCAATCATGTGAACAATATCAGTTCAGTAGGTATGAACCAAACACGTAAGTAGATACACAATCACTTCACGCATCAATAAAATAACGTAGCTTTAAGTAAAACCTCACTCGTTTAGCAAAATAATGATTATTCCATGTTAATGTCGATAATTAGATAGAAATATGCAATTTCAGCATAATAACAAACCATCAGCATCGATATAATCGTGACGCGTGCACACGACAGTATAAAAATAATGAAACTGATATTTTAATATTTGTGTAATTTTTTGTACGGCCTGGTTAAACACATAACATAAACAAGCCATTTTAATACTTGTAGCAGTGACGCAAGGTTTCCTTTTCAATACAGGCGGTCGCCTTTGTGTCATTCTTTATAATCACCGACGCGGCCGTAGTTACATAGTTTTAAACTTTATTACTTACATGTTAAGAGTGATTTCACCATGCATTATTGTGTCGGCAAGTTACTTTACGTATCAAAATAATAATAATAATAATATCGAACTATCATCACAGATAGGACTGTTGTTGCCAACAAACCTGACATTGTGGTGATAGATCGATCAGAGCGCCGCGCATTGATTATCGATGTCACCATTCTGCATGACGGCAATCTCGCGAAAGCTGAAAAAGATAAGCAAATTAAATATCTCGATTTGGCTCGCGAGGTTGTCGACATGTGGGATGTTGATTTGGCAATCATTGTGCCGATAGTCATATCTGTCAATGGTCTAATAGCCAAGAGCCTCCATCACCATCTAAAGAGGCTCGCGTTGGGTGCTTGGATCAAGGGTTTGATGCAGAAAGCAGTGCTTTTAGATACAGCACGCATTGTGAGGAGGTTCCTATCTCTGGAATCCTAACCACCGGCAGCTTGGACCCTGTTCCCGATGCCGGTGGGGTACTATATATTTTATATTTTTAAATGTATTTTTATAGATATATGTATATTTAAAAATGGAAAATATATTGAAAATATTTAAATAAAGAGAATAATAATAATAATAAACCCCTCTGGGACAGTCGTTATCTCATCATGAGACTAACGCGATATCGGAGGGCACAGTACACTAGCTTTAAAACTATCACCTTCGCCTTGTGATATAAACAAAAAATGTATCACCAGGTTAAATTAAAGCGCACAAACCGCAGGGCAGCTTGTGGCGAGCTGAATGTGAGTGGCGGAACTGCGGTCCTGAATGCCTCAGAGAGGTGGTTAGGGCCTCGTCCCCGGCTTGCCGTTACTGGTTGGCTGGGGTGGAACTTCAAGAGCGCCCGTAGGACTCTCAACTCTGGCTTGCCTTGGTCGGCCGGTCAGAGGGGGGCCGCTAGAGCTATATGCTTGGGGGTGGAAGTGTCATTTTCAAGGGCATAACTACGGGGAAACCCGCTCCGGGTCTCCGCTGTCACGAGACCCGTGATGGTGAAACCGGCGCCGCACCGCTTGACACCCCTAGCCACTCGCACCGGTGTTGCCCTCTGCTGCTGGCTTGTATGCCTATAGTGGCTTATCAGGAGGCCCATCTAGTGAGTTGGCGAGTCACCGTCTGCCCATTGCATTGATGCAATTAGAGTATTCAGGGCAGACGCCGTTTTTCATCCATAGTTAGCAATATACCGGTCCACCAAACACCCATACCTATTGCCCATATATTAGAATCTATACGTAGCAATAGTCCTACGCCTGCTGCGGCTAGTGCCGCTGTAGGTGTTCCATCACACCTTTGATTAAAACTCTCGAAGGGCCTCTTCATGTTGGACCCATGTCTCCGTGTAAGCCTCCCAAAGGGCCAGGTATTTTCTAATATAATATGTCAGAAAGTACCTGTAATAAGAGAAACATAATAATAATAAGCCCCCTATAATCCAACCATACGTCCGAGTCGAACATCTGACTCACGTGGGGGGCGGATACGCGATTTGTCATTCAGTTTACTGGCACGGCTAACATGGCTCTGGAAACCCATTCCAATGGAGACGATGTTAAGAAGTAAACGTCTAGGACCGCTTCCCGAGGGCGATCGCCGGGGCACACCTGGAGCTGACGCTGGGTGTCACAGCATGCGAACCGTCAGCGAAGAGGAGTTGAATAGGCGGGCTCCCTCCGGGTCTCCCTAACTTATTACAGCCAACCACATAGACAACGACAACATTAGTTTAAATGCATCACCCTCAATAATTGAACCCTTTAGCCCATCCACAAATTCTTATATACCATCACCGGTGTCTTCCGTGTATCAAAATTCACGTGGAGCATCTACACCAACCTTAGCTGTTGCGCAGGAGGTCAATGCCTTTTTACCTGCGTCCACTAAGGCTGGAAAACCTAGAGTTCGCATGAGCTGGAGCAAAGAAGTAAACATGTTTATCATGTGGACCTACTACTACATAACGAAATTAGAGACAGATATGACCACCTACAGAAAACACCTACATGAAATTTTTATAAAGCAATACCCCCACATCAAAGTTACTGAACAGCGAGTCTCCGACCAGAGAAGAGCAATAGTAACAAATAAACTACTGTCACAAGAAACACTTGATCAGTTAAAACAAGAAACCCAAAGACAATTACAGGATATAGATATAGCCAATAATACACATGATAACACCATCACACAAAACTTAGCATCACAATCTCATATTCAACAAATACTTTATACTCAATTGAGAATGCAAACTCAATCATCACCATCACCGTATAGACACACACAAATATCACATACATCAACGCAAACTGAAACAATTACTTTAACGATAGAAAATGATATCGAAATGTTAGTTGACTGCGATCTTACTATTGATACACACATTCAAAAACTACGTGAAAAGCTCAGAACAACACTAACGAGATTCTCTGGCATGGAAGCAGGAGCTCGACCAAAATTACCAAAATTAAGATACAGTAATAAACTTTCCAAATTAACTAATTTATTCGACCGTGAGATACTAATCCAATTTGTTACCGACAATACAGAATTAACAGACTTACACACTTAAATATACTGTACAGCGGTAGTTATATCCGAAGAACTCAACTATAAAATAATAGATTACACAACAAATATATATAATAGAAAACATAATAAACCAGCATGGCAAGTTAGACTGAAAAAAGATATTGGAAAACTTCGCGCTGATTGCGGCCGACTTACGCAATATATTAATAACAATAGATCAAAAAAAGTAGCAAAAAGAGTTGAACAAATATTTAAAAACTGGAATACGCATACTAAACATGAAAGTAATAATAGAAAACCTGAAGAATATTTAGACACGCTCAAACAGAAACTAGCATTAAAAGTACACAGACTCAAAAGATATAAGAAAGCCGAACAGCGCAAGGTTGACAACACTATATTTACGTTAAATGAGAAAATATTTTACAAAAACCTTTTAAATTCACAAACTGATAAATCTACAGTAGATAACACAGAAATACCATCAAAATCACAACATAACGATAAAGCTGAATGGATCGAGGAAGAAGCTAACAAATAGAACACATTAGAGGAAATGGCATTTTGGAGGAAGTTACAGAAAGTGACGTAACTTTAATAACAGCTAAATTACATAACTGGAAGTCACCGGGTATAGACAAAATTCATAACTATTGATATAAAAAATTAACATCATTACACAAATCCATAGCGAAAAACTAAACTGACATAATATTAGGGAAACAGAACGTACTAGATTTCCTTGCCACTGGCATAACTTATATGTTGCCGAAAGCCAAGAACTCAGTAGAACCTTCAAAATATAGACCCATCACATGCCTGCCAACATTATACTCTCACATTGAAAATAATCACATAATAGCAGAAGAGAAGAAAGGATGCAGACAAGGCCATATGGGTTGTAAAGAACAACTTGTTATAGATTCTACTATTCTCAAACACGCCACAACACGAAACAGAAATTTACACTGCACCTACATCGATTACAAAAAAGCATTTGACAGTATTCCTCATTCTTGGTTGCTACAAATTCTACAGATTTATAAAATTCACCCTAAAATAATAGATTTCCTGCGAAATGTAATGACAAAGTGGAAAACAACATTGCAACTAGGTAACCGCGACAATATAGTCAAGACCCGACAAATATTTATAAAGAAAGGTATCTATCAGGGCGATTCTCTGAGTCCATTGTGGTTCTGTCTAGCCTTGAATCCTCTATCACATTTACTGCGACGCTGCCAGGCCGGATATTGTCTTAAATATAATACAGGAGACACAGTTATCTCACATTTAATATATATGGATGACATTAAATTATATAGCAAATCACTTAAAGATATGAATACGCTTTTAGAAACAACTACTAAATTCAGTAAAGATATAAATATGGCTTTTGGATTAGATAAATGTAAAACGTTACATATAATAAGAGGCAAAATTCGGCCTGGTGACTATCCAGTGGATGATGCTAATACCATTACAGCGATGGAACCCACCGATCTTTATAAATATTTAGGGTATAAGCAATCAAAAGGACTAGATCACACAACACTTAAACAAATACTTACAACAGAATACAAAAGAAGAACTAATACCATTTGCAAAACTCAACTCACTGGCAAACATTTAATTAAAGCATTGAATACATATGCCGTACCAATATTAACTTATTCATTTGGAGTTATAAAATGGACAAAAACTGACATAGAGCACATAGAACGAAGTACACGCATCACATTAACAAAGCACAATCACCTTCATCCTAAATCCGCAATAGAAAGGCTTACCATTAAAAGGCAGGTTGGAGGTAGGGGTTTCATAGATATACATCACCTCTGGCAGAAACAGATCTATAACTTGAGAAGCTTCTTCATCACAAAATCTTACACCAGTGAAATTCATAAAGCCATAGTTGAAAATGATTACAACTACAGCCCACTTAACCTACACGATCCACCAAATATACAAAACCCTAACAATAGCGACCCGCACATACAGAAAATTGAAGAATGGAAAAAGAAAACACTTCATGGAAGACATCCTCATGACTTAGAGCAGACTCACGTAGACACGATAGCTTCAAACAAATGGTTGAAAATAGGTAATTTATTTTCAGAAACAGAAGGATTTATGATAGCTATCCAAGATCAAATAATAAACACCAAAAATTACAGGAAATATATAATTAAAGACTCTGCGGTTACAAACGACAAATGCCGTAAGTGTCACAATCAACCTGAAACCATTCAACATATAACTGGAGCATGCACAACTCTTACACAGACAGATTACACACACAGACACAATCAAATAGCTAATATTATTCACCAAAAACTAGCACACAAACATAGTCTCATACAAGACATAAACACTCTCTACTACAAATACACGCCTCAAACTGTACTAGAAAACACCACACATAAGCTGTATTACGACCGCGCTATTCTCACTGACAAGACCATTCACTACAATAGACCAGACATAACTTTACAAGATAAAATTAATAAAACCACATATATTATAGACATTACAGTCCCTAATACACATAATATACAAAAAACCATTAGAGAGAAAATAAGCAAATATGTAGAATTAAAAGAAGAAATATCAAGAATATGGAGGCAAGATAAAGTATATATAGTACCTATTGTTCTTTCTACTACCGGAATCATACCCAAACATCTACACCATAGCTTGAAACTAATAGATCTAAAAGAATCCGTTTACATAATTCTCCAGAAAACAGCCATATTGAATACATGTAGGATTGTTAGAAAATTCATGTCACTGGACGAAAACGATATAACACAGACAACATCTATACCATAATATTTAAGCACACACTACGTTTACTTGGTTTTGGCCCGTAAATGTAGTTAAAACCAGCCACGAGCTGAGAAAAAATAAAAACCCATAATAATAATAATAATTTATTTGCTTGAAACATGGTTGACAGGTGTTCTTAATGTCTATGGTACAACATGTTTCGCCTTGCAGGCGGCATGCAAATATTTATGTTAGATAAATTAACATTACTCTAATAACTAAACCTAAAAATTGCAATAATAAAATAAACTCTTAGTAACACAATTAATAACACACATTATCATCTAACTTCATATTTTTTGTATTCCAAAAATTCAGACATCGAATAGAAACATCCCTCTGTAAGCCATTTTATCAGTTGTTTCCGGAAAAGGTTATAGGGTAGTTCTCGTATTACTCGAGGTATTTTGTTATATATTTTGACCACCATACTATAACAGTTTTTTTGATGTAGAGTACTAGAAGACCTTAATACAGAGAGTTTAGTTTTATCTCGCGAAAGATGCTGTCTTTGTTCAGATACTTTATTAAATAATTTCGAATTGTTTCGGGCAAAAAGTGCGACTTCGAGAATATAAGTGGATATAACTGTAAGAATTTTAGTTTTCCTAAATAATAGTCTACAAGATTCAAGAGGTGCGGCACTGCAAATAGCCCTTATACATTTCTTTTGACAGATCAACACTTTATTAATAACGGTGGAATTACCCCATAAGAGCACTCCATACCTGATAATGGACCCAATATATCCATGGTAGGCAGATAGCACAGCTTTATCGTCTACATGGTTTTTCAAGTTTCTTAAAGCGTAAACAAACTTGTTTATTCGTGCATAAACAACTTTAAAATGTTCCTTCCAATTACAATTTTTATCAAGGGTAATGCCGAGAAATTTAACGTTGTCTACCTGTAAAATTTTATTTTCATAGCCATTAATTTTAATTACATCGTACATATTTTTATAATTATGAAATTGCACTAGTTTTGTTTTACTTAGATTAGCAGTAAGATTATTATTATTTAACCATTGCGTCACTGTATCAATTGTTGACTTTAGAAGGTAATCGTATTGATTGTAATTACGTTTTGCTGAAATAATTACAGAAATGTCGTCTGCGAAAAGTACGCATTTGTGTTCTATTACTTGAGGAATATCGTTAATGTAAATCAAGAATAGTAATGGACCCAATACACTGCCTTGGAGTACACCAAATAAGTTAGATTTGTATTTGGATTTAAACGAAGTGACTAACTGATTATCGTTAATTTTCTTAATCTCTACGCACTGCTTCCTGTTAGAAAGATAACTTTGTAACCACTGTAAGGCTTGTCCTCTGATGCCATACAGTTCGCATTTCTTGAGAAGAATTTCGTGGCTAACGACATCAAATGCCTTACTCATATCAAAGAATATGGCCGTAACTCGACGTTTGTCATCAAGATTTTTTGTGATATTATGAACGAGTGAAAATGCAGCTAAGGTTATGGACTTATTTTTTTGAAAGCCATTCTGCTCTTCTACTATAACATCAAACTGCTCAAGGAAATTTATTATGCGATTGTACATTAACCTTTCAAATAATTTGGATAATATAGGAACTAATGTGATTGGTCGATAGTTAGTTAAATCATTTTTGTTGCCTTTTTTATGAAGCGGTTTTACGACTGATAGTTTTAGTGTTTCAGAAAATACACCTTGAGAAAAGGATAAATCTATAATGTGAGATAGTACCAATTTCAATTCATTACTACATTCTTTTAAAATCGATGACTTCAGTGCTTTAATTACTTCATCTTCCGATGTCGGTTTTATGAACATTGTTGATTCAACTTTACTAATTAGTTTGTAATCTGGTTTTGAATTTTTATTTATATTAGTAGTGGTAATAAAGTGTTCATTGAATAATGTGGCTATCTCAGTTGGATCTATTACCTGTTTGTTATTGTGCATTATGTATTCAATATGTTCCTGTGTTTGAATATCACTTATTTGTTCTTTGATTAATGTCCATGATGCACGGCATTTATTCTTAGCATTATGCATAAACTTAATATTTACGTTCTTTTTCGATGTAACAATACTTTTTTTTTAAATCTTATTATACCTCACGTATTTATTTTTGTTAGTAATTGTTTTATCTTTATAGTACGTATATCTAAGCTGCCTTTTAATTTTTGTTGATCTTTTAATACCTTTTGTAATCCACTTCAGTTTTTTACAATGAGACTTTATTTTTATTTTAATTACTGGGAAGCAAAGGTTATAAAACATTGAAAATGTGTCATGAAAGACATTAAAAGTTTGATTACAGTCTGTTACTTCAAAAATATTATTCCATGACAAATTAGATAAACACTCTTTAAATTTTATCAAATTGTCGTTACTATAGTCGCGTCTCATAATATAGCAGTAAGTAATTTGAGGTTATGGTTTAATCACTGGGAATTTCAGTGTTTGTGCAGTATCATGGTCAGATAAAAATAATTGGTGAACGTTACTAGTCGCTCCATTAATATTACTTATGAGGTGGTCTATACAAGACTGCTGGCGTGTCGGTTCATTTATATGTAGCTGCAAATTATATGTTAATAGCATACCTCTTAAGTTCTCGCTAGCACTATTTATTTTTAATGTCTCAATATTAAGGTCCCCTGCTAATATTATATTTTTAATAGATCTTTTTGATAGCTTGTTAAACAATTCATCCAGCTTTCGAAAAAACACAGAAATATCAGCATTTGGTATTCTATACAGACATATAACAATAATCTGCAGAGATGGTACCTCAATACCACAACACTCAAATAATTTCTCAACACACAATTCTTGAAAGAGTTTGAGCGAATTACAAGTAATAAACCTTCGGGACAAAATACACACTCCACCACGCTTTTCAGTTTTCCTAGAAAAGTAGCTAGTTAAATTAAAGTCTTTAATATTAACATTGTTTTCATCACCCATTTTTATGAACGTTTCTGTAAAGCATAATATATCAATAGGGTTCATTTCACCTGAGAATTCTTCTAATTGTAACTCTATCTGGTCTTCTTTATTTATTAAACCAGCAATATTTTGATGAAACAGAGTAGTTACGTAGTACCAAGGTTTGGTGGATTCTGTGACCGAAAATTTTTACCACATTCAATACCAGCACGTTTTTTTCAACGCATGGGAAATAATACGGTAATGTACCTTTCTTAGGCTGTGGTGAAGAATTGTGTGGTATTGTTTGCTTTGCATTATTTTTAGAATAGTTCAGAAACCTTTTTTGATAAAGGTAGGTATAACAATTCAAAACAAGGAAAATGATACGTTACGTTTTGGCCGATCGCGATCATAAGGTCCAGGGATCGATACCTGGCTCATGCCTCATGATGCTCATTCGTACCGAAACTAAATACCTATCTAACGAGCAACGGTGTTATGATCTTTCTAATATTATATACGTGTTCAATGTCTCTTGTTGTTGAAGGTCACTTTTCAATAAAAGGGGATTTTTAAGTTAACCGAATTTATTTGCGCGGAATCGAATCAAGTATACAAGTTGTCGTTTAGACGGGAGGGAACTGACTGCAGGTAGTATGCAGGCGCGCTACCTCCTAATTAATATGATGCAACGCATTTTATTGTTGCGTCATACACTGCACATGTCCCCACAGTCATCCCCCTTTTTCCCCCTTTTTCCGGTAAATACGGTCTGGCGGTATCCGTCGAGACTTCGCAATATATTCTCTTATCAGAGCTAGGTACAACTATGTATTTGAATTCGTGCTTATTACTGCCTGAATCGGTAACTCTACACTCTGCGTCCTGTGCGCGAGCTAATTCTCCGTAATCTATCGTCGTGGGACACAAAATAGACTCAACACGCGATAACGCGTCTGCTACTGTATTCTCTGAGCCGTTTATGTGTTGTATATCGCTCGTGAATTCGCTAATATACATTAACTGTCTGGCTCTTCTAGGAATTTCTTTATCACTTCTAATCTTGGTAAAAGCGTATATCAATGGCTTGTGATCCGTAAAAATCGTTATCTGTCGTCCTTCTATCATATTTTTGAAATGTACCATCGACATGTAAATGGCAGATAGTTCTTTATCATAAGTACAATATTTTCGCTGTGTATCTGATAGTCTCTTTGAAAAATATCCTAGCGGTAACCATTTATCCTCAATCTTTTGCTGCAGCACAGCACCGACACAAGTATCTGACGCATCTGTCATTAAAGCTAAAAGTACATCTACGCTAGGGTGAGACAATGTAACGGCGCCTTTAAGGCTATCCCTACATTGTTCAAAAGCTTCAATACTCTTTTCGTCCCAACCGATTTTAGTTTTATCCTTTTTGTTCGAATTGTGTAAAAAATTATTAAGTACTGCCTGATGTGCTGCGGCGTGAGGGAGGTGCGACCTATAAAAATTGATCATTCCTAAAAATCTACGTAACTGTTCTATCGTTTCTGGTCGCTTATAGTCGGCAATAGCCTTCACCTTATCCGGCAATGGGCTTATGCCGTGCTCCGACACGAAATATCCTAGAAATTCTACTTCTGACTGCCCGAAAGCACATTTACTTACATTAATTGTAATACCTAATTCATTAAGTCTATTAAACAAAATCCTAACGTGTTTTTTGTTTATCTCTTCTGTGTCTGACGCTTCCAAAATATCGTCTATATAACAGAAAATTGCTGACTTACCGCTTTTATCTTCTAGGCGTTCTATTCCCTTTAATACCTGTTGATCCATAAACCTTTGGAAGGTTTGGGCGGCATTCCTAAGACCAAAACTCATTCTGGGGAATTCATATAAACCAAATGGCGTACATATACTGGTTTTCTCTATATCTTCTGCCGCAACTGCTATATTATGATAAGCTCTTTTTAAATCTAACCTAGTATAGTATTTCTTATTAGGTAACACATATGTAAAATCTTGAAGTCGTGGTACTGGGTATCGATCTGGTTTCGTAATAGCGTTAAGCGCTCTATAGTCTCCGCATGGACGTAATTGACCATTCTTTTTTAAAACTACGTGTAGTGGACTGGCCCATTCTCCTTTACTAGGCCTACAAATACCTAATTCCTGCATTTTATGAAATTCTTCCTTTACTTTCATATACCGGTCTGGAGGTAATGGCCTTGGCCGCGCGAAAACCGGGGAACCGGAAGTTATGATGTGGTGATACACGGAATGAGTTGGTTCCTTGTACATAATAGGCTTAGTTATACTTGAAAATTCCTCTATAATCTCTCGGTAGGGGTTGTCGCTTTGTATACTCCTAATTGAAGGCTGATCATGCTTTGTAACGCACCCTATTACACATAAATTTGTTATACTGTCTGTAAGTCTCCTATTATATATATCTACCACTAATTTATAGTATTCTAAAAAATCAGCACCTATGATAGCTTGCTTAACATCACAAATTATAAAAGTCCATTTCAAGCTTCTACGCAACCCTAAATTTAACTCTAGTGTTTTAATACCATACGTTCTAATTTCGGTGTTATTCGCTGCAAAGAGTTTATATTCACTGAGTAATTGTTCGCACTTAAATTGACTCACCGGTAAGACGGAGACGTTGGCACCTGTGTCTACCAGAAAACGGGTTCCGGTTGTTCTGTCCCTTATACACAAACGATGGTTCTTTTCTGGCTCGACGCAGTCTCCCACCGCAATAGGCTGCACCGCATCTAGTTTTCCGACTCATCATTCTTGTCGCTTTTCCTCGGCTGCTTCCAGTTGCAGGGCTTCTCGCACGCGCTAGCTCGGTTCCTGTAACGAAAATGATACCTGCAGAGCCAGTTTGGGCTCTGTGGGGTCCTCGGTGGTCCTCTTGGCAGTGAACGTGACCTTGATCTGTTTCTATTCCACGGGTTGCCGTTATCGTACTGCTGCCGACGTCCTCTAATTTCATTAATTTCCACTCGCAGCGTTCGTAGTTCCCTTGTCATTTCTGCCAGTTGCTCGGTCATATTTGGCGTCACTGATACTGCCGACGTCGGCGTTGATACTGCGGCAATTGCCATAGGGCGTAAATTTTCCATGATCTTGTCGGCTAATGCGGCTAATTCGTCTAATTTCGTATCCTGTGCCACAGATAGAACTGCTTTCACCGAACCCGGAAGTCTAGATATCCATAGACGTTTCAAAGCTTCTGTGGATACCTGAGTGTTAGTGGCAAGCTCTGACATTCTTCTCAAAAGTTGTGACGGGCGTTGAGTTCCTAAATCCATCTCCGAAACTAGCTTGTTAAATTGTCGTTCAGCGCTCTCCTCGTAAACGGTAATTAATCTGTCTCTTATGGCTTCATACTTTCTATTTTCAGGTGGCGTAATAATAAGATCATATACTTGCTGTAAGGCGTCCCTGCCCAACTTCGCTACTACCATGTTGAATTTCGTAGTATCTCCTTGCTTCTGCGGCTCCAATATCGAATCGAATTGAGCAAACCATAATTTCGGCATGTCCTTCTAAAATTCCGGTATCTTCGATGAAACGGATATCGCTGCTAAATCTGTGACTGACTGTGTTGTCGCGGTCATTTCGGCTTGACCTTGTCCCGTAACCGCAGGCTTATTCATTTTCTATATTTAGTTCGTACACCGGTTTATTTTAAAAGTTCCTATAATCACTATAACTAACTTGCAAGGCTGTAACTACGCGCTAGCAAGTAGTCAAATTCCGCTACCCTGTTCGCTGCACTATGTAATATAACCGCACTGTCCAAAAAATAAATCACGTCGGGGTCACCACTGTTATGATCTTTCTAATATTATATACGTGTTCAATGTCTCTTGTTGTTGAAGGTCACTTTTCAATAAAAGGGGATTTTTAAGTTAACCGAATTTATTTGCGCGGAATCGAATCAAGTATACAAGTTGTCGTTTAGACGGGAGGGAACTGACTGCAGGAAGTATGCAGGCGCGCTACCTCGTAATTAATATGATGCAACGCATTTTATTGTTGCGTCATACACTGCACATGTCCCCACAAACGGTAATATTTAAGTTAACGAAACACTTTACGTATTCTTTGTTATCGAAATACATGTTAAAAATACATAAAAATATGTTATAATAATAAAACAAAGACATAATATCACACAAAAAACTATTATTTAAACATAAAGTAACTTGCAAATAAAAATTAAGTTACAAAAAGATAGGTGAGTAAACGTTGGGTTTTGAATTACGACCACAAAAATACTATCTACAGTTTTAACCACTCGGCTATGATGTTCTTATAATAGACCTATTCTAGTAAATGTGGCCTCGTCCGTCCACAAAATGTTTCTTTCCATCTCTAAAAACCAGGTACAACATGACACCCTGGCTGAAAGGTCCGCTACGGTCATGTCTTGCACACATTGGAAATGATAGGGATGCTGCCCAGATGCGTTCAGCAGCTGCCACGCATAACTTTGGCTGACAGTAAATCTTCAAGCCGCTTGCCGGGTGCTGAATTATGACTCTCGAGCAAAATATGCTATGATTTGGCGACTTAAATGTTTGTCATAAGACGGTAAAAGGCCTCGTGCTTGTGCATGGCTGGGAACACTTAACTGTCCATAATCAAATAAATTCATTCTGTACAAGCCCAAGTATCCGCCTTGGTGATGGTACAGGTGAGTTCGGGTTGCGATGTCGGAACCATAGCCTGGTCTCATTTAAATCCTGCGATCTTGCGTAATGCATCACAATTTCACCTAATTCTCTATTTGAAAGTGACGACATCTTGAAAAAGACACGTGCGCTCAATAACAATAAAAATATGTAGGTACTGATTTTATTTTAGATTATAATGTTTTATTTCTTAGGAAACTTAAATAGCGGCATCGTTTGTCGGTTAGCTAAAAAGCGACACTACCTCAACAAGTACAAACAAGTATAGCTCTTATTTCGTCTATTTTGAGTTCAATTAACATAAGACACTATTTGCAGTCGACTTTATGAAACGATTATTAGGTATTTTATAAAGCCGCTAAACGGATGACATTCTGATTTCGAACTTTATGATCTTTTAATTAGGAATGAAGTTCTGGTCCAGTTCTCGGTGTTTAATAATTTATTCGTCAATTGCCACAGACAGTGGTGTCGCAATTGTCACAAATGTTACATGTAAATTACGAATATCGTTTTAGGTTACCTTAGTAATGGTGTGTTGGTTACTGCGGTTGCGAAGTAAAAGGTAAATAAGTAAGTAATATTACTTCGTAATGGCAGGAATTGCCTAACACAATGCGGTTGTTAAACGTTTGTTAAAATTAAACAAAATAGCACTCGCTGGGAGTTGAATCTAATCGTTTCCGTGTAAATGAAACAAATAAAAAATCACGAACAGAACTCCACGATACGTAAATAACAACTGCAACTTTGCGTACCTACTTGTTGATCCAGCGCGGTGGCGCGGCGGCGTAAGAATCCAATCCAAAGAATTAATCAAACAATACTACGTAACAACGTAAATTACCTACTCAATAGTTAATACGAGCTTCGATGGCACAGAGATAATAAATGGGACGGCTGTGCATGAGGTTTTAAGGGCGATTCGCCGCCCCGGTGGGACAATGATATGTATTAGGATTACAAAAAATCGCGCTCAACAGATATAGCCGTAAGTCGGGTACTTACGGCTATATCAGAAAGACGCAATAAACATATCTCATATAATAATATAATACAAGTCAATTGAAATTATTCTACGAATTAAAACACGTTGCAATAATTCTTGAAGTGGTCGTAGGTTCAAATCCAACTTTTACTCATTTTGTAACTTAATTTTCATAACATGTACTAAGATAACAAAAAGGTGGATAAGTCTAAAAATGAGATAGAAAGTGTACGAATCGTATTTTGTTAACTTAAATTTTATGTAAGTATTTATGTTTAAAAAATAGGTTAAAACGAGTAAATTCGTGCCACAGCATTAAAAAAATAATTCTTAAATCAAGTCGCCACATCATTATAATTGTTATTAGAATGGTTATTTAAACTTCAGCATTGTGAGTGTCATAGCCAAGTAATTAAAGCAGTGGCTTGTATTTTTGTGGTCGTAGTTCAAAACCCAACGTTTACTTTTTTTTTTTTTTTTTTTTTTTTTTTTTACGTGGGGGAATGCTATGACGCATATCCCTCCGCGGGGGCGGGCGGAGGGATTATGTCGGACTCGCCGGGGTAAAAGAAGATGGAACAGAAATAATGTACCTCCCGGAATACCGACAAAACCTACCACGGTGTTCCTCAACAAAACCACTATCGGCGGGGCCACGCGAATCGCTTTCCCATGCGGTCGCGACCCCGCCGAGGTTTCGGCCCGCCGTATGAAATGGCAGGCCACTACACAAAATACCTACCCAAACTAGGCACTTCCGATATTATAAAAACCCTACTGTCTCCCCCCTAGAGGGGAGACGGACTCGACACAGAGGCGCGCGTGGGAACACGCACGCCGCCTCTCGGACCTGGTGCTGAACGGATAGCGGGCAGGCCCACAAAGCCCGCTACCCCCAGGTCAAACCTCAGGGTGGCTGGAGGTCATCGCGCGCCCTCCGGCGCCCGGCTCTGCGGTTGGGGAGAGGGTTTAAACGCTCCCTCTCCCGCTCCGCCGCCTCCTTGATGGAAATTACTTCCTCACAGAAGGAGGCGACGGCGTTCCACGACCTCTCACTCCGGACCATAGACTGAACTACGGCCGGGAGCGAGAGGACAACCGATCCGACTGCCGCGATCAACTCACGGCGCTGCGATGCCCAGGCGGGGCAAATCGCCAACCCAACGTTTACTCACCTATCTTTTTGTAACTTAATTTTTATCTGCAAGTTACTTTATGTTTAAATAATAGTTTTTTGTGTGATATTATGTCTTTGTTTTATTATTATAACATTTATAACATATTTTTATGTATTTTAACATTTATTTCGATAACAAAGAATACGTAGTGTTTCGTTAACTTAAATATTACCGTTGCTCGTTAGTTAGGTATTTAGTTTCGGTACGAATGAGCATCATGAGGCATGAGCCAGGTATCGAGCCCGGGACTTTATGATCGCGATCGGCCAAAACGTAACGTATCAATTTCCTTGTTTTGAATTGTTATTCATACCTATTATTTGATACGTAAAGTAACTTGCCGACACAATAATGCATGGCGAAATCACTCTTAACATGTAAGTAATAAAGTTTAAAACTATGTAACTACGGCCGCGTCGGCGATTATAAAGGATGACACAAAGGCGACCGCCTGTATTGAAAAGGAAACCTTGCGCCACTGGCACAAGTATTAAAATGGCTTGTTTATGTTATGTGTTTAACCAAGCCGTACAAAAAATTACACAAATATTAAAATATCAGTTTCATTATTTTTACACTGTCGTGTGCACGCGTCGCGATTATATCGATGCTGATGGTTTGTTATTATGCTGAAATTGCATATTTCTATCTAGTTATCGACATTAACATGGAATAATCATTATTTTGCTAAACGAGTGAGGTTTTACTTAAAGCTACGTTATTTTATTGATGCGTGAAGTGATTGTGTATCTACTTACGTGTTTGGTTCATACCTACTGAACTGATATTGTTCACATGATTGGATTGATTTTAAGTTCTTTGTGTAGTATTGGTAAGTATCAAAGTTTTCAATATGATATTATGCTGCGTCTTACGGTCGCTTTGTAATATTCTACTTAGGTAAATGTTATACGTAAGTAAGTTATTGGTCATATCCTTGGAGTTTTGTGTAGGTAGTGGGTAGCGGTGTTGTTTGAAGCATTCATGTTCACGTGTGTAACCGCGCAGTTACAAATCTAAATAACACATGTAAGAGTAACTATCCATTTATCATTCCGGTGAATGTTTGCGAGATAAGGAAAGTTTGTTTTCATTTGTCGTACGTAGGTATAACATTTAGGTATGTAGATAAACATAGGTTGGTGTGTATTATGAATGCGTTGGTCGTAGAAACTGGTAATCTGTGGTAATTAGGTAGGTAGGTAGGTACGGTAGACCTGGTTAGGAACTTCTTTGACCTCCAATATTTTTAAATGATGATTCATAGGATTTATTTCTTTACAGAACAGCTGTTGTTTTATTGGGTTGATATTTGTGTAAGTAAATATCTTGGGTACAACAGAGGTAGTCAGTATCAGGCAATGATTTATTAATCATAAGGTTAAATCCAATCATAGGTAGTTTTGTTAACTAAGTGAGGAAAGTAAGTAACTCAGGTTATTGTTAGATCTCTTGGTTATCTTAATTGGTTATGAGAATGGATAAGGTTTAATAGTTAGGTAATGGTTGCGCAGTGTCGGCTAGCGATCGCCGCGAGCGTCGAGAAGGGGTATGTAGGTCGCGGCAAGTACCGCCCGTTATTACTTACAACATTAATTATTGACATGTTATTTTTTTATAATTAGTAAAAATGTAAAATTGCCTCGCGTGGTTAACATATGACTAACCGAAACCATTTCACGAAAAACAACAAAACATTAATGTTTCCAAAAAATAATTCTAATAAAAAAATAATATGGTTAGGGTTGTTCTATATCACCAGTAGAATGCGTGGTTAAAAGGAATTACACGATTTCAAAATCACCCTGTATAGTATAAACAGATATAGCAATTGAAAAATAATAGTGCTTTGGTCTTAGGATTTCCCCATTTCAGGTACGTGCAAGATGTGGAATAGACCGGTAACTGCAGAAATCTCAACTCCTACGTGTGGCCTAAAATCAGCTTGCGAAATGTTGGCATAATACACCTCTGTCTATTCTCTTATGAAAGTTACATTATTATTAAATATCAACTCTGTGTGATACCTGATAAAAACCGTTTATTTTCAGCTTCGTCCCAGCAGTGGACAACAACTAACTTTATACCTAAGTGAATGTGGATGTGAATAACAACTTTTAAACTTTCGCGTTGCATTATATATACTCGTAATACGTAACGGGTATTAATGCGATCATGCATAATGTTTCCTTTTTTTTATGCTTGACGTTTCGACCAGGTTACACCGGCCGTGGTCACAAGCTGACTGGTACTGCGATGTCATGTCAATCTTGATTGACCCTCACTTTTTGCATATTTTTGTTTATCCATGTACCGTCACATACTACACTCACGGTATCCCTATTACGTATGCTAGCCGACGTGTCCGTATTCTGTGAATTACCTGACTGTGCAAAATAGTGAAGTTGCATATTATTCATCACGGGATTCCAGAAATCAGAATATTTATTTGCGAAAATACTGTGACAAATGGTGTTACAAAGAAATATATTAAGATTCAAGTATTTTGACCAGAATATAGCGGCATACACATATTAATTATATAAAATTAAAATAAGTAATTAGGTCAAAATCAAACAATATCAAAACCAATATAATTAGATTGGATGTCAGGAGAGAATTATAATAATAGTATCAAGAATATTTTTTTATTTTATAATGATTATCACAATCATTATAAAATAAAAAAATAAAATTAATTACATCACAACAGTTGATACTGGGTAAAAATGTTACTTTAATACTAGAGAATAGACATTAAAATAAATTTTATTAAATAGTTACTGTGTAATTATGTAATTTGTCATTTAAATAATCTGAAACATTGTGGTAACATTTGTTTACTAATAATTCATTAAGGTTTTCTTAAAATATTGAACTCTGCTTCTTTAACTGTTTTGGGCAATTTATTATATAATATAACAGATGCCATATGATAAATGCTTTTATGCATCAATGCAGTATTAGTTTTACGCACACAAAGTCTATGTACATCTTGTTGTCATCTACTATATAGATCTGAAGCTAACATAAATAAATCTGTATTGCGTTTAACAAATACAGCTACTTCAAATATATATAAGCATGGCAAATTTAATAATTTATGCCTAAGAAAGTATGGACGACAGCTATCTGTACTTTTCAATGCAAACTTGGCTCTAACACATCTCTTCTACATCTTGAAAATTATATCCCTATTCGTTGAGTTTCCACAGAAAATTATTCCACACCTTAATACAGAAACGACCAGACCATAGTATGCAGTTATAACAGAATTTATATTGGTTATTTGTGCCAGTTCATGTAGTTCGTAAACGGACCACTACTGACTCTTTTACAGAGCGCATCAATATGTGGTTTCCATGTGAGTTTACTGTCAAAAGTTAGCCCAAGTAAACTTGTAGTTTGATATAATATTGTCTTCTGTTTACGCGAATGTTATTCATTGAAATTAAACTACTATATACGGATTTTATCGCGTTGTTTATTTAACACTGTAACTATTACATAATTTTGAAAACTGTTACACTACTACTACTACTACTGAATTTTACTGATTTATAAGCTAATAAAATTATTAAAACTATTAAAACTATTTATATTTATTTTACATTTTCCCCGACGTTTCGGTTGCTTTTCAGCAGCCATGGTCACGGGGAGACTAAGATGGTAGTTGTAGTTTGAGTTTCACGTAGCGGTTGACTTCCATGATGAATATTTAGATTGCTCAATGCCACGTCGCGTATAGTTTGAAACCATATTTCCTATTGAAATCTCTATGTATTTTTATTTGAATAGCTTCTCGCAATACCCTTGGATGAAAGTGGCGGTCGGTGGAGAGGACATCCGGACGATAAAATTCTTTCCAATAATTACTACCCGATTCCAGTATATGTTCTGCAATTGCTGATTTGCTAGTCTGCCGGTTGTTTTAAGCGGCGCTGTGTTCTTTGACCCTCTCAGCAATATAATAATACTTTGGGATGGTAGTTTGGCCCATGTAGTAACTCCCGCAGCTGCAATTTATTTTGCAGACACCTGGCGTTTATAAAGGCAAAACGTCCTTTGGTGTGCCCTCCATGCTGGTTACTTTGGTCCTCAGTGTATAAATAGTGTTAACGGAATATTTCTTTAACACCGTTCCGATCTTATCTGTAATTCCTTTTACATAGGGCATATAGGCGGGTTGTCTGTTCACCTCAGGATGCTTGCATTTCTTAGTCGGCTGCCTCTGTCTTCTATTTACTTCATATCCGTTATTCTTTAGTATCCCGAATACGATTGAGTTTAGACTCTAAATGCTCGGGGTCACAAAAATCGTATCGGCTTTGTTTTTTAATGATGTTATAATGGATTGTAAGTGACGAGGGTGGTGGTTTGACGTTGCGTGCAGGTATCTATCCGTGTGTGTAGGTTTACGGTACACACAGTGTGATAAGGACCCATTCGTTCTCGCGGTGATGTTGACATTCAAAAATGACAACGATCTGTCAGTCTCCATTTCATAAGTATACCTCATTTTTGGGTGAATGGAATTAAGGTGTGGTACATATTGTTCCACGTCCTGCTTAGTACCCTTAACAATGCTGAAGATCGTCGATCCACAGTCGTATAGTCTTCTGACCGAGGCTCAATGCCTTCTCTTCAAAATGTTACATCCAGAGATTAGCAAGTACAGGGGCTACTGGAGTTCTCATCGCGACTTGGAGGTAGCGTTGACCTTGGAAAAGGAAATAATTACCGTGTAAGCAGTGTCGCAATAACTCAATATAATTAAACGGCATTTCATTGTCACTCAGTCTATCTTTCACAACGGCCAAACATTTGTTTATTGTAAATAATTCTAAGAAAGATCTTTTTTTATTAGTGAAAAACATGAAAACATTTCTAAGAAACTGGTAACTTTTAAATAGGTATTGTCAAGCTTAACATATTAAACATTCTATTGAACCTCTCCAAAGAGCAAATTTCGTAAAAGCCGTTCCAGATCAATTAAGAATATTAGATGAAGAGGGAAAAGCAAAAACAAGGTCGGATACATTATTGAATAATAGCACCTTAATAACGGAGGCTGATTTCCTTAAGGAAATATAGGACAAGAGCATTATTGTCGATTCCCTGTTTTTAAACCTACACTGACTTAGAATAATCGTTTTATCAAAACCAAGGTACAGTGATAGCATGTTAGTTAAATTCAAACACTTTATAACAAACTTCTACTTAAAATATCATAAAATAAAAAAAGAAAATTAAAACCGTATAACTAAAACCCTCCTAATAGAATTCCTACGCATCAGTTATCAGTCGACTTGTAGTGTTCCCAAAAGACTGGCAGCATTAGCATTAGCAGATAAATGGCAATGCTTATTTTTCCGTGAAATAAAGACCACCGATCAGCCTTTTTGCTATTTCTCTATATAGAGCACGAGCACGAGCACTGGAATACCATGACCATAGCCTTTCAACCTCAAACGGCTCAAAAACATAATCTCCTACCAAGTTTTAGTTCTGTGCCGTTTGGAGTTTCAAATACAAATAAAATCTCCCTATCAGGTTTCTGTATTTACACCGTTTAAGAGTCTCAAATACAAATAAAATGGTATACATTATATTTCATAAAATATTATATTGAATAAGGATTAAAATACGCCATCTACTGAATAAACCCGCTTACTTTTATACTTTATCCAAATATACACAGAAATATTGTGCAATTCACTAACGTTGTTGTCTAGGTGTAATTTTTTATGAAGTCCACCATTAAAGGTATGCTATTGTCCTAGTACTATTTTTATTCACAAAACGAATAGCTTCCGTGAACCATTTATAGTTGAAAAGAATTTGATTCCTATTTTGGTGCAGAATACTCGCGAATAATGAGAAAAGGGAAAAAGAATTTTAAATGCAGAGCATATGGTGTACTTAAATTTAATAAAATAAAAATAAAATAAAATATTTTAGTAATAGTTTTCCCACGGCTTCGCTCGCATAAATGTAGTTTAGGTTAATAATAGTACTTTTGCTGAGATGAAAAATACCTTATGTCCTACTCTGTATCCCTGACAATTTGTATGTGAAATATCATGATGATCGTTCAAGTGGTTAAGGCGTGAAAGCGTAACAAACAAACAAACTCACATTTGCATTTAAAATATTAAGTTATGATTATGGATGCGAGATGACAAGAAGACATTAAGCGGTTGTAGGGCAACGGATAAAGCATTGTACTGGTATTGTATTTATGATCAATGGGTGGAAATCAAAACCCACGTCCGGTTTTGATTTCCACCCATTCCATTACCCACTTCTGACACAAACATTATAGCTTAGATGGACGCAACTAAGCCAATTGCTTGTTATAGAAGTATACTATTGAGTGTTATTGTAGCCAAATGAAATACTTCTCGATTAATAAATAAATATATACTTTTGCGGGAGGCGACTACCGCGCGGCGCTATAACATACTTGCGCCTGACTATACACATATCAAAGCGTCAACAGTGTCCCTACACTTATAGTAGTATATACGGCAATTTATTATTTTTATACTAACAACAAACATACGATCCGCCTGAAAGGAAGCGCTTACCGTAAACTATAATTATTTGACACCAAGTGCTTTTTGACCGCCTGGTGTCAGAAAACGTATAGTGAGGATCTCTCGAGGCATTGTAAGCGTATATGCGTGAGAACGAGACAAAGCTATACAATATGTAACGCGATGTCTCATACTCACGCATGCAAAAATACCACTTTAAAGATGGTGGAAAGCCTCATGTTCTTACGCATTGCCGACTACTACCAGAATAAGAAACAAACTCTATCTCGTTAGAAAATACAACTACATACAGTGGTAGTCTTTGTCTAGGTTTTAATAATACGTCTCAGAAATATCGTGAATTACACTACACCTTTTTAACTTTATAATATTGTAGCAAGCCGAGGTCGTCTCCAGTTTAATCAGACGTGGTTGTCTAGCAGTTTTCCAGTGAGCAACTGGCGTGTGTTTATTAATTAAACTCGTAGCTGGAACCGACGGCTTCATGGTCTCGCTGAGCTGGGACACTGGGGTTTATTTTTCTTATATATATACATACATGTACCTACTCCTATAGCTGTTCAAAGGGTTTGACAGATTTCAACCTGAGAGATAATTATTGTTTGGAATTATAAAGAAATTAAGTAAAGCCTTGATAAAATAAAGTAAACACCGAAACTATTTGCAAAAGGGTAGTATTTAACTGTTCCTCAATTTTTTGCTTTGTTCCACCAAAAATATTAATTGCACAGCAAAATATGCTTACTAAAATATTTTAAAGAGATCAAACTAAGTCGACGAAACCCGCTTTGCGAGGCTCCTATTTTGGGTGGGTTTAAGAAGGAAACCAACTTTCTTTTTTTTTCCCTTTTTTTTTTTTACTTGGGGGAATGTTTTGACGCATACCTCTCCACGGGGTGACGGACGGAGAGGTTATGTCGGGCTCACCAGGGGAAAGATATTCCGGTAATACCGACTAAACCTACCAAGGTGTTCTTCGACATAACCATAGACGGCGGGGCCGCGCGAATCGCTTTCACATGCAATCGCGACCCCGCCGAGGTTTCGGCCCGCCGTGTAAAATGGCAGGCCACTACATGACTTGACCTTGATGACCATCCTCTACTTACTGTCCCCTTGTGAGGGGACAAAAAACACGACTCAGAGGCGCACGTGGGAACACGCACGCCGCCTCTCGGACCTGGCGCTGATCGGGTGGCGAACAGGCTCACGCAGCCCACCACCCTCAGATCAATCCTCAGGGTGGCTGGAGGTCATCTCGCGCCCTCCGGCGCCCGGTTCTGCGGTTGGGGAGAGGATTTAAGCGCTTCGCCGCCACCTTGATGGACATGACTTCCTCACAGAAGGAGGCGACAGCGTCCCCCGTCCTCTCGCTCCGGACCATAGATTGAACCACGGCTGGGAGCGAGAGGGCAACTACACCGACTGCCGCGATCAACTCACGGCGCTGCGATGCCCAGGCGGTGCAATCCGCCAAAGTGTGCAGCGCCGTGTCCACAACAACATCGCGGCAGTCGTCGCAGTGATGACATCCGGGCGTCTCTTGCCGGCCTATGCGACACAAGAACTGGCCAAAACAATCGTGGCCAGTCATAACCTGTGTCAGCCGAAAGGTGAGGGTGCCATGCCGCCTCTCCAGCCACTCTTCAAAAACGGGACTTACCGCCACGATCGTGGCGTGCCCGAAGGAAACCAACTTAACCTAACCCTTCCGGGACGGAATGCAGTGATTTGAGACGTATAGGTGCTCGTTGTGATATATTTTAGTAAGCATATTTTGCTATGCAATTAGTATTTTGGTGGTCATTATATTTTATCCCTTTGTAAAATAAATGTTAAATAGGTGCAAATGTAATTATTAAAATCCCACAAAAATTAAAAATGTCTAGTCTATACTATTTGGTATATTTTCAAACAATGCGATTTTTTCAAAAACACTATCCCAATAACTTTTTCCGCGATCCGGGAATCGAAAACTTGCGATAAACATAAATGCAAGCGAAAGATCTGTTTATTCTTTATTGTTTTATAAGTATGTAACGCTACCCCTTTTTGTATACTTACATAAACATAAAAAGAACGAAAGCAAAAATAATATATCGCGTTTCATTACGCTGAACAATAAACTTAGGTAGAATAATGTTCTGAATTCCTTTCATCTCTGATTATCCTAGGTTCTGAGGCACTAATCTCCGATATCCCGTCCTTAGTTGTTTTAAGCTCCACCGAATAAGATTTCCAATGATGGAATTATTCAAAACATTCGCAAGATCACAAGCCAACGAAATTAAATTCCGACAAAGCGTCGTCGACGGGCGGATGAATAAAAAAATACCTTTGCAAAATCCGGTTAAATTAAATCAAAATTTGACATTTTCTTTGGCGCAACTTTTCGGTTAGTTACCCTAAAACGAATTTATGAAAATATTTTATCGTGAACGTTGAAAAGGTCGATGTGAATGGAGCTGGCAGCGCAGCGCGTCCCAGTTTCTTATATTAAATTGTATTAAAAGTGTGCCCGAGAAATTACGACTAAGATAACACTCAGGCTTTCAAAGAGGTCGAATGAGGTCGGACTAAGTGTTCCTATTTGAAATTATTAACGTTTTTTATCAAATAGCAAATGCATGCGGTTATTTTGTTAAGCCTCATGGTGAACTGTTGTAATATTCAACTAAGGTGACTTTATGTTACTACACACTATCATAATATAATTTTAAATAGGATAACTAAAAACTAAACTTTATATCACCGAAGAGACAAACAGAAACATATTACAGCTTTATACCATTTCATTATCAATACTAATATTATAAAGCTGAAGAGTTTGTTTGTTTGTTTGCTTGAACGCGCTAATCTCAGAAAATACTGGTCCGAATCGAAAAATTATTTTAGTGTTGGCTAGCCTATTAGTCGAGGAAGGTTATAGGCTATATAACATCACGCTATAACCCACGGGAGCGGCGCAGTAATTATAAACGCGAGTGAAACCGCGGGCACATCTAGTTATTAATAAAATTGGTCCGCCATACTAGGAAATGCACAAAACGAAAATAAACAAAGTTTCGGATGCAGAATCTCATAATAAGATGACACGAGTAAGCCATTTCATTTCCTACATACATTTATAGGTATAGGTTTATATATATAGGTAATACGAATGTATGTACATAGTCCCTTATATTTAATTCTCGTCTCTAATAGGCAGAAGTGCATTAAATCGACATATCGCTTGCTAGATATAGAGAAGGTATGACAATCGATTAACTTAGAGGAGAGAAACCCTAGATAGATAGATTCTGATAAGCTGTAAAAGACTCAATGCTTTTGTAATCATTAATGAGCTTTACTACAGAAAAACATTAAACATGGTTCAAATAAAAATAATCTGCAGCGCTACGAAGCGACTCTGAAAATAATAGATACAAGAGTTATTGCAACGGATATCCGCCCATCGAAACGTCATCACAGATAATGAGCAGACAGATACGAAACGCGGTATCCATGTACTCTTTGGGATATTATTGATTTTACTCCACCAGTGTTTGTGAAACAGGGGTTTATGAAACAAGAGTTTACTAAACAAAATAGCAATACACTCACCCCGTTTATGTGTTCTTTTCATTTCATCAGTCCCTCATTACAAAAGATCCTGGTCATTATAAATTTATGGAAATAAACATTAGATATGTACCCATAAGACAGGCATCATGACATACATATAATATTAGGACATTAAATAGCAAGACACAAATAGCGTAGTGGTTTTGATTAGTCACTTCGCCGGTCATATGGCGCACGGATAGCGTAACAGTTTAAGTGTTGTGGGTTCGATTCCCACACGGGGCAAAAATTTGTGTAATCCACAAACAGTTGTACCGTGTCTGTGTGTTATTTTTGTCCATTATTTGAGTATTTGCAAAGTTCGCTGCAGTACAAAAATTATAGCTAATGCGGCCATTGCTTTTTTTTTAATGATAAAATATCGACCATTGCTTAATATTTACTTTATATAAGATAGCTACACTTTTTACAGGTCGTGTACGTCCCAGCATCAAAATCATCATGAGGACACTGGCTGACCGATGATGTTCTTGGATCTTAAAACGCAGGATACGACTGCAAGTAGTCAATTTAAACTGTGTATGTTATTTATACATAAAATCGCGCCGCCGATATATACTTCATTAGTCCTGAATGGATGCGTAAAAATGTATTCTACAAATATTTCGTCACTTATGTTCTCATGATCGACTTAATAAATAGCGAGCTTATTACCGTAACTATTAAACTCAATTGTAGACTTCATACTAGCGTTGTAAATTTTGTAGAAGACATAGACCTTACCTAGGAAACGAACTTACATTAGCGGTACCCCCAAATAGCCGTTGCCTCACTAAAATACTCCACCCAGAATATGTATATTAAAACAGTTCATTAAATTCAATCTCACACTAGCATACCTTCACTATGCATTGTAACTTCATTCGTAATATGCAAGTGAAGTAAAAAATTAAAATAGAAACAATCCTTACATACATTGCACTTTATATATCATATAATATGCATATAGGATTTGCTTTATTCTGAAACCAATACACGACACGTTATGTAAAAGGATAACAACGTAAAATTGTTAATACAGTTGATACAATACATTTTACTCAAATATAAAATCCTTCATTATAAATCATATTACACAAGACCTAACTAAATTCCCAACGTTCAAATGCCATTACATAACGTAGGTGAGCGATATACACAATAGCATACAGCATGTGGCGTTTGGAACACTGAGAGGTCGGCACAGCCTTATTAGGTAGTGTTGTGCACCGTGCAAGATGCGCCCGGCATCAATCGATGTGGGTAACCATGGCAACGCCAGCCCATAACCAGACGATACCTTTATACTACACGATGTGGTTACAACTTTTGGGGCGTTACGATATTATTTTAACTAGCGGTCGCCAAGTGGTCGAAATTCGACCATAATTGATTTAAATTTTCAGTTAGATCGTTATTAAGGTTTTATTGTCTATAACTATACCCTTATAATCACATTTCATTTAGTTCCCTACTCCACATACATATGTCACCATAATTACGAAGAATTCTACGACATCACACGAACAATGCCAAAATACTACGAACGCGATTCGACTGCTTGTGTTAAATGCATGGTTGTGTGCGTGTAGTGTTTATTCATTAATTTAATGTATTTCTCATGCATGTTATATAAAAATATTAGGATTTGCCACTCCTTCTTCATATAAACTTTAACTGTGCCAAATTTCATACACCTCCGTCAGCGCAATTTTCGTAAAAAGGCGTTCAAAGTTTTTGCTTCACGTATTAATATACAGATAATATGATTTTACAAGAACTGTAATGCAAGACCGAAGCTATTTGAGGTGTACAAACGTATTTTTAATATCGTTTATTCATTGTTAGGTCGTGTCTTATAAGTAGGTCGAGGTACTGGCCGAAAATCGAAAAAGATGGCGTATGCTCCACCGATAAGAGCAAAGCTCTTAAGTATAAAGAAGAAAGAAGAAAGATTCATTGTTAAGTATATAATAAACGTCCCACACCAAAGGTCTACCCATTTTCCAACATATCATCAGTCTCTTTCCAACGTCACGTACCAAGCCTAATTGATATGTTGGAAAATGGGATAGGCCTTTTCCAACATATCATCGGTCTCTTCCCAACGTCACGTACCAAGCCTATGGGTTCTAATACGGCTGGTACGTCGGCGGTAATAGGAACACGACGAATAAAGTCATTAAGGTGAGCGTGACGTAGAATACGGCCAGCGTTCCTATTGCAGGACAGTCCATGGTACCCGAGGCTGTCGACGGCTTCTCCGCAATGACAGCGATGCGGCGAAACACAAGAAGCACCTAAACGAAGACAGGTGGCGAGGCGGAATGTTGTATCGTCCAACATTGTACCTGTGTTGGACGATTGAAGTGCCGGAAGCCATAAGCCCGATTCCCATTCTCCTACAGCTAGCAAACGTAAGCGCTCTGCAACACTTATAGATATAGTAAAAGATTTTCTCTTACCGAGTTGCATAGCGGCCCATCCCACTGCCTTTGGGAGAATGGATTGGTAGGGAAATAAAAGTATTTGGACATGCCATTTTCCAGGCATTAACGGTCAGTCTTATATGACAGTTCTGAACTAACCAGTGTGGGTGCTAGAATGTATCTAGTTTATTCTGCCGTGCTGTGAACCGAGGCCAGGAACGCCGGTAAACTGACATCTGAAATTTTGAGAACGCCGAGCCCGCCTAAACGGAAAGGTAGAGATGCTTGAAACCACGGTCGGTCGTACAAGTCCACATTTAAAATTTGTCGTAATATATTTTGTATAATTTTATCAATTTTGCCTAAAGGTGTTAAAGTTTTCAAAACTGAGATGACCTTAGACCATGAGTAAATTATATATATTAATTTTGAAAAAGTGGTCAGTTTCACAAAAATTCTGGACATTCTTTTCTAAGAAAAATCAAAAGCTACTTCAGAATCTGAGGACCCAAGCAGGCGAAGAGAATGTATTTTAACAATTTTTATATCTGGAGCCAATGAGTTGAATTTAGTTAGTACCAAATGTTTGTCTACGTTATTAATATATGTATATATCTTTATATATATAATTCTTCTGTACGTGTGTTAACTTTTTTGTGTGTGTTCCAGTAGATTCGAGGATGGTTTAGATTTGTATTTTTTTTTGTCTGTACAGGACAACCGTCTGTCAGGATAGCTAGTACTAATATAATATTTAAAACTGGTGAATAAAACATATAGATAAATCCTTATCCTTACGCTGCACTTCAGTATTATAACCCACAATCCTCAAAACCCATCTCTATCCACTTCCATTGTACTTTTACGCACTATATCGCAATTATCAATACAATTAAGTATACCAGCTTAAAGTTAATCACATTTTCAACCTTATACAATCGTATGGTATAAAACTCAACAACTCGACGCGAAATTGGCAAACTCAGTACACAGATGAATGGGATCCATGACATCAAACTTTTCCCGCGCGCGCCCCATCATCGGCGACATTGTTTTGTTGACACGTTTTTGCCTCAGCATTCACTTATTTACGCTTGAATATTTGCTAGCGGCCATAATATATTGCTTTTATTACACATTATTTGAAATACTATATTTACTTATTTATTTATTTTTAGACACGTCAACAGTATATACAGGGTGTCCCAGAAGTCGACGTCAAGCCGGAATCAGGTAACAGGCTAAGTTATAATAGCTATCAGAAATTTTTTTAAAAATCAAAGTTGCATATTTTAGAAAATATATAGTTTTATTTTTTGTCATGTTATCTCTCGAATAATGCTTCTTTAAGCTCTCGATATTTTTCGATTATTCGAGATTACATAACAAAATAAAATCGAAATGTAGATATCTGTAGTAAGAGGTGCGAATTTTTTATTTTTTTTAAATGCCTTATATTTTTCTAATAGCTATTGTAACTTAGCCCGTTACCTGATTCCGGCTTGACTTCGAGGTCTAGGACACCCTGTACACATACAACATTACACATAATACAGTATCTTAAAACTAGTTCTTATACATAAACTAAGGTAGGCATGTACACTACGCACCAAAATGTTGGTAGATAAGCAACATTTAGTTAAGAAGCTAAAGATGTAGACAATTTATACAATAAATAAAACGAAATTAAAATATAAAGAGAAATGAAACTAAAATAAGAAAATTGTTAGTCTGACGCCTGTATTCCTGTAGGGGTGTATCACAACTATATCTCGCCACTTTCGTTTTAGATCACACGTAACTGGAAGCCACAGTCAGCCTATTCCCATCTACCAGGTACAATTGTAGACGGCCTGCTGCTACTTACAATTCCTTGGCAGAAAATCCTAAAAACACTTTGCTCTACCCGGGAATCGAAGCCGATATGCACGTCAGTCACATTTACCACCGTTGCGGCACACAGCCAGTTTCGAAGTAATGTGTGCATAAAATATCTAATTAATTATCGTATATCTAAGAGCAACTATAATACTTGATAAATAGGCAGTAACCTATTGTTGGATTGCAAACATATACATCAAAATCAAAATAAATTTATTCAAGTTAGGTTACACGGTAACACTTATGAATGTCAAAGTTACACGTCATTTTTTTTTGTGAATTTACATTTACTGCCACGTTTATCAATATAAAAGCTTCCAATTAGACTTTCCCTAACTACGGAATCCAGCCCAAGACCTCATAATCAGCTGGAAACATAATCACAAACTTATCCCGCAAAACCCACAATATTTACAGATAAAAATAACAAAGACTTCAATAAACAATTATGTTCTATTTAGCTATAATGCTAACAATGTCAATATAAAACATAATATTATTTAACTTTGCTACTTTGATCACAATCTTTGTTATAGATATTCACATAACCACGATCAGATAAGCTCTTTGTAAATATTCTTATTAAATTGGACGGACGAGACTTGGACACCCCACCCGTTTCCCCCACGGGATCTAAGGAAGGAGGTGGCATGGCTTTGTCTACTGGTGAACGTATAACTACATTATGCATATATTATACTTTATGGTAATTGAGATATAGTGAGAATGGTGCAGACTATGATATTAAAGTGCAAGAATTTTCAAAAATCTTTTAATTTATTTTGTTTTATTTAAAAAAACGATAACTCGCGCGCTAGAAATAATTCCTGTGTCGCGGGTAACTTTACAAAAACATTCAACCAACGGACACAAAGAACATCCAGACTCGGCAAATCCATTTGTGGAACACACAAAGTTTTGTCCCGTATGGGATTCGAACCCACAACACTCAGCGTAATCGTAGGCGAGGCGACCACTTAAACCTCTATACCATCCCTGCAGTCGAATTACGTGCTGATACGGGTTATTTAGTATGAATATTGTTTTCTATATCTTTATATATATAATTCTTATGTACGTGTGTTGACAATGAACTCCTCCTAAGCGGCTGGACCGATTTGAATGAATTTTTTTGTGTGTGTTCAAGTGGATTCGAGGATGGTCTAGATTTGTTTTTTTTTTTCGCCTTTACGGGACAACGTCTGTCGGAACAGCTAGTATACATATAAAATCTCACGTCGCTATCCTGGAAAGGGTAGACAAAGATATATGACGCCCGAAATAACCAGGCTTTTTGATACTTGTCTCGTAATGAGGGACGAGCCTATTCCGTTTCCTGATCGCAGTTCCAGACTCAGACAGGAGTATAAAATTTGGCACAGTTAAAGTTTATATGGAGAAGGAGTGGCGAATACTGATATTTGTATAAAATATGCATTAGAAATACATTAAAGTAATGAAAAAACACTACACGCACACGGTTGTGTGCGTGCAGTATTTTTTTTGACACACACAGTCGAATCGCGTTCGTAGTATTTCGGCATTGTTCGGCTAATGTCGTAGAATTCTTCGTAACTATGGTAACATATGTATGTGGAGTAGGTGACTAAATTAAATGTGATTATAAGGGTATAGTGAGAGTGTATGTATAAAGACAATAAAACCCTAATAACGATCAAACTTAAAACTTAAACCAATTATGGTCGAATTTCGACCGTATATAATAAATTGCCAAAAAATCTTAAACAAATAAATATTACTGATTTGAAACGACAACTAAAAGTGTATTTAGTCAGTTAATACCTATTTGATAGCAACCTAAGCACATAATATTTTATGCCATTATAATTGTGACATTTTATTGCAATGTATTGATATCTTGACATTACTATTTTTATTAATTGCGTCAAAATTGATGTAATGTTCAAATTGTCTTATTTTCATATTTATAACCATGACATAATCCTAATTGTTAATGATTTGAAAATATTTGTTTACGTATTAATTATTAAATTTTATTGTTAGTAATATAAATTTAGATGCATATATTTCGCGAGAAAATTATTTTCATACACCATAATTGATAAAACATGTAAAACAAATCACATTCATAAATGTCCTTACCATCTTCATGCAATGTAAATCTTGTAATGTATTACTCATGTTTTTACTAAATAAACTTATTCTATTCTATTCAAACTCGAAATAATAATTATAGCACAATACATTTTAATAAAATAATTAATAAAATAGGTACCCGCCACGCACCCTCGGATTGCCCACCCAAACTACAGCAACAGAAAAAAATTAATATACCGAACTCCTCTGTACCGGCGTAAAGCAACTTGCAGTATTACGCTTCGAATAAAAATATGTGTCAAACAAACAATATTGTATTTTTTTATGTTCATGTATTAATTCCGACGAAGTGGCAGTAACTAAGCGGACACTTAAGCCACTGCGACAACTGTACTATTAAATAATTTATTGGGATAATGTATCCAAATAAATATCCAGCGATAGCTCAGTGGGGAGACCAACAGACTGCAATGCAGAGGGTCTCGGGTTCGAACCCACGTCGCGCACCTCTAACTTTCAGAAGGTATATGACTTTTCGAAAATATGTGCGTATTGATTGACAATTATGGCATGCTCCGTACCTCGGAGAGCACGTTAAGCCGTCGGACCCAGCTGCCATGAACATCTATGGCAGTCGTTATTGGGAAGCCAGTGCCCTATAATATCCTGACGCTGGTCTAGCCTTATGGTATCGTTAGCCTTCGGGTTGCAGAGGTCAGGTGGCAGCCGCTCCGTGCAAAAACTGATATCCAGTCAAATCCGGTTAGACTATAAAAGCCGACCCCAAGTGACTTGGGAATAATAAAGGCTAGGGAGAAGAACCCAACCCCTGCTAATATTATTAATGCAAAAGTGTACTCGTTGGCTTGTTCTATTCGTAGAGATTATGTTTGTAATACCTTACTTTTCCCGGTAAAAATGCACGATTCATTATAGATAATTAAATTTCATTAGAACCACGAATCGGTATAAAACCTAGCGTATTATAAACTTGTGATGGTTGCCTTTATTTATTTAATGTATGGATTGCTTACAGTAAATATATTGTTACATGTCGTTTAATATACAGGCTGATTGGTAAAAGACTGGACATATTGAAGGAGGGTATTCGAAACTCGATTTTGGACCCGAATATCTAAAAAAATAGGTACTTATAATTTGACCAAGTTATGCAATAAAAATTAATGTGCGGACACTCTTGCGCATATACCAAAGCTAAACAAAACCTCCGCCCCTGCCCTCCTGTACCGCACCTCGCACTCCCGAATTTGCACCCTTGCCCATCCTTTTCTTAACTAAGGTCATTAGCCTCGGTAGCAGCTGTGTGCGACGTGTCCACATTTTATGGAAATTTCATACAAATTTTCATAAAGGTTTTCTTTGCAGGTTATACAGATTTTTTATTTTTTTTTATACGTTACGTCTGACCATCAATTATCATGTCCTTAAGTATGTACAATGTTTAACCAGTCACACTGTATACAGGGGTCTTGAATAAACGTACAACCAATTAATAAGCAAACACTGGATACTAGTATAGTATTATATTATCTGTGCTTTAGTTAAACTATTTACATTTAACTTTCTCTACAATTGGATTTTCAATAGTTCTTTCATATTGCTAAGCCTTATTATAGTATTACAAAGTTTACAAAGAAAATGCGACACAAAAAAAGAACGAGCGTATTGTGAGCATACAAAGACTTCGATTACAGTATCTAACGTGGCATTGAGCTCTCTGATTAAAAGCATATTTAAATGTACTTAAAAGATTTTTTTACAGAAGTATGTAACTGTCTCTTTTAGAACAATATTAAGTCGACATAGACATTCATAGGTATTATCCAGTGTCTTTTCATAACGGGCTTATAAGTAACATCAAAAGCTTCAAGTATTGTACACAGCTATCCCTATTTCCAGTCACCTATGTTGCCCGTTTCCACTTAGCTCTTACGAATTCTAAGAAGGCTTCTATATTCAATCGTGGAACGTTCTGGAACATCAAATACAATGTCTTCTACCGTGCCGCCATATCTGGAACAATTTCATTTGCAATAAGACTTTCATTGTGTACGGGCGTGTGTTTAGAATCGTAATACTGGGACTTAGAATATGCAATTCAATATGGACTCCGTCCATATTGAATTGGATATTGTAAGTTATATTTTAGTTAAGAATTTCGGAATAAACTGTTACTTACAATTTGGAAAAAGCACAAAAATGTATGTCTGTAATGATATATTTTAAGAGTTTTATATCGTTATCATAAAAGTATAACGATACTCTACATTAGATATGATTAAGATAATTATTTGATTTAACTTTTCATAATGTTTAGTCGCTTTTCTGTATTATTTACACATTTTGCTCGCTTGAAGTTGTAATAAAAATCTAAGCCACATTCCATACAATTCTGGGATGTAGTGTAAACCTCGTCACTAACATAGCAGTCGTCCTATAAAACTTAATGAGCTCCGTCGAAAACACATGTAAAAGCTAATTATTGTCACTGCTACTAAATCCCCATATGATTATCAAGTGTTCATACTAGCCAGTCCCAAAATCATTACATGTTCGCCAGGGCACGTGATTAATTCCTCCTTCCTATTCAACAACAAAGACCCTTTACTACCTTGCCCGAGAATGAAATCTGATCGGTGCTGATTAGACCAACAAAGCACTATTATAAAATTTATAGTCTGCAAGCAAAGACTTACACTTTGTTTCTAATTAAAAGTAAAAAAATGCTGTCGGACAGAAATGTTCAGAATATCACATTCTTGGCTCAAACAAAACATAGTAAGTAATCACAGCAATACTGATTTGCTTTTTTTACTGATTTGTTGCCGCGAAATTGGCCTCTAGAACTAAGCAAGAGATGCCTCTTGCTTAGTTCTAGAGGCCAATTTCTCAGATACCGTGCTGTTTCATTGATAAAATGTCACGCACCGGCCCATAACCTATATACAGGTTGTCCGGTAATTAATGGATAACCTTGAAATGTCTTATAGTAGAACTGAAGGGCGTTCAGAAAAATTAAAAAATAATGATAAAATCTGTACTCTAATTTTGCCGAAACCATTATTCTAATTAAATAAAAATATGGTCAGGGTTATTCTATATCACCAGTAGAATGCGTGGTTAAAAGGAATTACACGATTTCAAAATCACCCTGTATATTAAAAAGTGCAAGCTATATTAGCATGGCATACTTTTGACTGTCTATCTATTAGCATAATTAGTGTTTAATAATAAAACAACAAAAATCCGATGGATTTCATTCATTTATGGTCATAGTACACAAAAAAGTTATACATGGTAATTTAAAAAAAACACATATCTCAGGTAGTAGTTAGGATAGACTTCTTTCATATTTTTTTCTGAAAGGCCATCAGTTCCACTATAAGACATTTCCAGGTTATCCATTAATTACCGGACACCCTGTATACCTAATATGCAAAAAATCCTGGTAGTCCGTTCCTACAGTTCCTTAAAGGGTATAACAACAAAGGCACTTCAAAATATTAGTAAATATGAATATATCTAATAAATATACCTATCATAAATTTTTTTCGGACTAATGAGAACGACAGACCTCTTATCTACATCTCATTTATAAATTGGCTTCATCAAATCATTTCCCTGCCTTTCGCTTCCGTTAATCAACTTCAAAACATACAGACATTATTTAAGCCGTACCACGAAACTCACAAAATAAACAAATGCGTTCTGAGTAACCCATTCATTTCATAGTTTAGTTGATATAAAGCGAAAATTCGTTGCAAATGAATACGACAGTGGGGTACCGGCGCACGAACCCTATTTCATTTCTTCCTGTAACCTACAGCCATAACACAGAAATATAACTGTAAACAAATCAACTCTTGGAATTGATAAGTTTCAAAGTTTAGGGCATTGCTTTATTGAACGTCTACCACAGAAACTCCACCACTGTTCTATTCTATATACTATTTTGAATTTAAATTTACTTTTAAGAATTTATTTTTTATGCTTTTGTGTACTGGTGTCTTCTTTTAATAATTTGTGTGATAATTTGTGTGCGATATTATGTATTTTTATACATAATATCGCATATGAATTCACTAAAATATACAAGTTTATCGCAAATAATAGTCGTAAAGTAGTAGAACGGTATGCCAAGGATGCAGCAAACTGAGCATAGTTTGCTGCATCCTTGGCATACCGTTGCTTCACATAGCGAAATGATGTAAAAACGTTAACATTCTCGGCTACGCTGTTTATGACTGCTAAGAAAGAGCATTATATCATATAATTTATCTCTTACGTTAATGATAGATCCATATTAAATTAAAGCCATCCACTCACAACTCCACACAAACTCAAAACCACTCTCTGCATAAATCGTTGACCTAGTTACAAACCACTAGACAATTATACTTCTGCACTTACCTGCTCTGTGGTCGGATTAACATCTTTCATAAATTATTAATTATGATCTAAAACGAACCCAAGTTGAAATGTAGATGCGAAATATCCAAATGTAAGGATGAAATTGTAGCGTTCTCAGTATTATGATAATTATTTTTACATTAGGTACATACCTACATAGGAAAGAAATAAATATTAGATTAACTATTGTTGTAGTAGTAACTTTTTTATTTCATTTAGTTTAAGTTGAACTTAACGATCAACTTAAGAAATTTCGATTAATACTAATGATTACGAAATCAGTTATTTGGTTCTTAAGAGTCGAAGCAAGATATTCTCTTCATAAAACTCTCACTATGACGACAAAATATTTTAACAACAATATTTTATTATTATATTATGCCTTAGAAATATTTATGTATCGCTGTCGTTTACATATAAATATCTCACTATAAAAATTTCAACAGCGGACGCAAAACAAATACTTACACAAGCCTGAACACGGAACAACTGTTTTTGGGTCACACATATATTCGCGCTGTCTAGGAATCGATCCCACAACACTCAGCGGCGACATAGTGTCACTTTCTAACATTCATCAATTAATAAATATATTCTATCGATTTCACTTACTCGTAACAACAAGCATATATGGTAGGTTAAAACAAAATAAAAAAACGGTAATTAAATATCTATTTGAGTTAAGCTTAATTTTATTTATTACGTAATCCCTTCGACACATGTTTTATTTCTAGTGCGGGACTAAGAATAATTCTTGTATCGCGGGGGCAAACCTTTAACCTTTTATACGGTAGAGGCAGTATACGTGCCGCCAACAAATTTATTTTTTTATTGATGTCTGTATTGTTGGCGGTACTATTTATTTTTACTGATGGTAACACTGATATAAACGGACACAAAGAACAGTGACACCCGGAACATCTATTTGCGAATTACAAATTATTTGTCCTGTGTGGGATTCAAACCCACAACACATAATTCCCTCTCAAAGAATACCGGCGTGAAGTAACGGTATCCGTACTGTTGCATTTCGTATCGGTGAGTGAGAGAGCCGGAGGCCCAGTTACCCCGATCCTTTTTCTATCCTTTCCTTTGTCCTTTCCCTCCTTCATTCCTTTTTAAAGGGCTGGCAACGCACTTGTAACTCCTTTAGGGTTGCGGGTGTCCATGGGCGGCGGTGATCGCTTACCATTAGGCGATCCGAATGCTCGTTGGCCACACTATGACATTAAAAAAAAAACATAGTGTCAGTAGCAAGGCAGCCACTACGCTATCCGAGCAGTCGATCGTTGCAGGTCATTCTTGTCTAGATGTGAACCCTCATCCATGTTTGTCAACTAACTTAATTACATACAACTACGTACGTAGAAGTACATTCCATTAAACTTATTACAGTTTTTACCTTAAGTGCTAACTCCAATAGATATAGGTACCTATACAGGTATCGCTATCTATTAATTTAAATACTGAAATTATGCGCTGTTGTATTGATAGGTATTGCAACCATACTTTGTAGCGCTTAACTTGAAATGTAGGTGAAAAATGAAGTCACTAGCAATTATCTGACACGCGTGTATGACGATATCGACAATTTATGTTAATAACTCGCACTGCAAACTTTGATTGTGCGATTCAAGCTCCAGCAAATGTTGTGTGTAATTGAGTACAACGCCATCTCATGTCGCTAGCTGCAAATTTTTCGCATATATGGAATCCGCCACATAATAACGTTGCCTGTATTTGATTTTTTACGTTATTTTAAACACAACTGCAAAAATAATTAACATTCCTTTAGTGTAAACAGCATCAAAATTGGTTGAAAATATATCATGTCCATTCCTAGAGAGTAGAGGTTCAACTTTAAATCAAACAACTAGATTTTAAGTTAGACCTTGAGACCTAGACTTAGACAACCATGAGAGAGCAATGCTAGCTCACTGGGAGACCAACAGACTGCAATGCAGAGGGTCTCGGGTTCGAACCCACGTCACGCACCTCTGACTTTCGGAAGTTATATGACTTTTCGAAATGATGTGCATATAGATTGAATTATCGCCTGCTCCGTGCCTCGGAGAGCACGTTAGGACGTCGGTCCCGACTACCATGAACATCTATGGCAGTCGTTATTGGGGAAGTCGACACAAAAGATCCCACTGGGGCGAAGTGTCGCCGGTCTGTACTGACTGGCCCACACACAAGATAAGACAATACAATCATGAAAACAACATTCAAATTCGTGCAGTAGTTTTTGCATGATACACATACAAACATAAAGACAAACAAAAATTCTAATAATTATTGTTTTGGCTTCTATAGCTCTTTTTTTTTTAATATCTTCTAAATACATACTTGGACCACTTCAATTTTATTAAACATAATAGATCACTTACAAATTACAATAACATCAGACATAGGTAAGCAAACAAAAGTGACGATTTTACACAATCCCAACATTGCGGCTCTATTTTAGGTTCTGCGTTTAGTTTGCTCAAACATGTTGCCGAAACATAATTTTGTGTCGTCTGAATAGAATATCACATAGGTAAAGACAGCTTTCATTAAAACTAAGACGACGAAAAGCAGATATATTAATTGCCTAAATCTTATGTTACCACAAACTAACTATAATCTTTGTGTTATTTATATGTATATTTATTGTACTTACATGCTGAAAATAGACAACACAGTTATCATTTTATGTATATCTTTGAGAAGGTATTGCTAAAATTGTAAAATAAAAACCGAAAGACAAGAGCTCTCAAAAGACCGCATTACAAAAAGGAAACAAAAAAAAGAAAACGCACCCACCCCTCTCGTATTGGCAAGGGTGAAAACCACAGACTAAATAGGGCGGATTACGCCGGCTACCATCGATTGCGAGTATATCCCACATGCGGAAAGAACGTTTCATGTGACAGCAAATCCACATTTTACGGATCAAAAATGAGTGATTTATCTCTTGAAGAACAGCCTGGGGTGCGTTTAATTATCAGAGTGCTTAATTATTTGTTTTGTTATGAAAATTTGGTTCTAACGTTGTGATGTTCACACGCTGATAGCAATGCAATTTCGTGTGAGTGATTATAGGAGCTCAACGTATTTTAGCCACAGCATTTGCATAGCACTACATTCAAGTTATCCTTGTCGAAGTGTTTGACTTGATGGAAGCGCCTACTATAAAAATAAAGGCAAAATTACGTGACAATTGCTTTTTATTCCATATCTCGTTACGCTTTAAACATGCTTTACACATACTTGTATTCTCATTAACGCATCTCATACCATACTTTTACAACGCTTAGCCTCACAAGCTTAATAATAAGGCCTAATAAATTTTATAATTATTATTTAACATTTTTCATCCATTTCATAAATTGATAACATTCGAAATTATATTATCTGTGGTTAGTGCGTTCAAACCTCATAATATACAAGTCCTGTCGACAGCGGACATGATACACAAATACATATATAGTCATGATTTTAATTCAACGTAGTACTTATATCTTTGCAATTTGCATTGTACTTTTCAAATGTATGATTTAATCTCCAGCATAAAATACTTTCTAATGCAGTACACAAACAAATAAATTGAAGTTTCTGAACGCATCAAATAACCAGTCTTGCAATAGCAAAAAATTATGATGGATTATTGCAAATAATTTTAATGGTAGTACTTTATACCTAGATCTGGATGACCAATTATTTATTATTGTCACTAAAAAATATAAAATATTATTGTAAAAAAATATTCGATGCTTATCATTCGATTATATTGCCTAGCAAACTAGCATTATGTCCAAGATTAAACAGATTATAAAACTTATAGGAAATAGCTAGTTATTTATGGCAACCCATAAAACCAGTCACGTCACTTCGAGACGTTAGTGTGGGTGCGTTGTGCGTGCGTGCGTCCATGAATTTGTGAGTGCTTTTTCATGTTTGTGTGTATTTCTGACGCCGTTTGTGACTCGTCTGTCATCTCTCTAATTTTGGATTTTATCACTAAAACCCTTCAAACTGTCGTCTTTGGGTATGTAAACTTTCTTTAATTAAGGACGCTCATTCAAAGGTTACTCAAAACATTGTATTATTGTTGTACGTGTAACCTGTTTGGCAGGCGTTGTCTCGGCGCAGGGGCCATAATTTTTAAATTCTACTGAAAGTGTAATACTTTAGATGTTTTTCGGTATTTTAGCAAATCAATCGTGTTATCTGCAAGCCGGTTATCTTGCCATTCTAAGTGTAACTCGTGTTATTATCTCGGTGCGGGGGCTAGGCGATCGTATCGGCGGGCATGAGCTAACAAGCTATAAAATTCAGTCGGCTTTTTGATGCCGGTCGGTGTACTAGTGTTCGCGCGCACAAGCATGAAATTATAATGGTGGGGATAGTGTTTTGTCTATCTGTTTGTTTTTGTAGTGGCTGTGAAGAGTGCTAAGTGGTTGTTCTGTTTCAGGCCGGCAGAATGCTAAAGTTTATACGCGGGAAGGGGCAGCAACCCTCTGCTGAAAGGCAGAAACTTCAAAATGAACTGTTTGCCTTCCGCAAGGTATGTACTTAGCATATAGGTACATGTACAGATAACTTAGTGCTTTAGAAAGTAATGTCAAAAGTTGGTTGAACTTCCAAAACTTTCTAACTTGCAGCCAGGGGCCAGAGTAATTGTTTTAAATATTTAAATGTCTTCAAATGAAGATTAAGAGATTACTCAATACATCATTAGCAATGTTTTGACTCATTAGACTAATAACACTTTTAAAGCTTATCAACAGGTAGGAATTTGTGCAAAATCTTTTGAAACAATGTAATCTCTGTGTATTTGTTTAATTGTAATCACCTATTAAAAACATGATTTTATGTAATAAATGTATAAATAACAAACTAAATTACACTAGTTAGAAATACTAGATAACTATTAGTTTCCTGTAAATAAAAACCAGCAAATGTTTTAAAATGATGTAAACATACATTTACTATCAATTAACACTTTTTTTTAGTAATCTATTTTATAAAAGTCCTGTGTATATACTATAGAATAAATAGCAGGTACATTTGATGTGTGTGTTTGTTTTAGGTAGAACTAAAAATACTAAATATTTTCCTTCATTTTATTTGCATTATGTAGCAAATGATGACAAAAGCTAGTCTCTGTTGTATGACATAATGACATTCTGTGAGAAACTTCTACAATGAGTAATAATGACACACTTTTTCAAATGAAACAAATACTCCATGCATTATTACCAACATACAAAGTATTTAATAACAAACTCAGGCATGTACATAGATTTACATTTGCTTGTATGTTTGTGATAATAAAAAGTTACAAATAACGGTGAATGAAATATGCACATAAGTATTACTGTATATTAACTTTATTTATTATAGTTTTTAATTTACTACAAAATAATTACGTTTATGAGAAATTTTTCAGCATTGGCGTTCTTTACCAATATACTTATTCGGGTGAAAGATAAATAACATTGTTTTAATATTAGTATCAAACTAATTGTTTTAAAATCCATGACTAAAACAATTTGTTCTTGGTATGTGTAAATCATATAAATAATACCAAGAGTGAGGTAAACTTCACTGTTTCACTGTGTTGTTAAACATCCATGGTGGATGTTTTCCAGTAAAAGTGGTTTCTGTGATAATAAAACACAGTCTAAAATGATATCTATCTTCTGTGATTTTTCCATAAGATTTGGTTTACTTGTAGTCAAATTGTTGATAACCAGCCAATACTCATTATTCAATTATCAAAAAATAGCTGTTACAATGTATGTAAATCTGGATTATTTCATCTTCATATACTTACCTGAGCATGTGATTGTTAATGAAAATGATTTGTGTTATTATAAGAATCTCTCTGGGCTTTCCTATTGGAAAGTCACAGAGGCAAAAAATAGCCTGAAACAAATTTAATAGTCTGCAATATCACCTTTTGTTATAATGTAGAAATTTCACTGCATGGATAGAGCTAGAAAGATGAGAAATGAGAGGTTCCCAGACTTTTGGTCGTAGACCGCTTTAAAAATTTTGCTGATTCCAGTGGACCCCCTGCAGTTAGAAATTTTATCCGCCAAGTAAAATATATATTCGGTATATTCAGGCCAAAAAGTTAAATCGGGTTAAAAGAAAAATTTGATTAAATCTCAACGGTTTGACATTTCTTTTTTTAATATTCGTCTAAGTATCCTTCATTATCTGCCTACTTAATTATAAATGAAGTCAAAGCAACATTTTACTTTTTCATTATCGAAAGCAAATCAATTTTGCGTGGACCCCGCTTACGAATTATGGACCCCCATTTTTTTTGTCACGCTAACGTAGACCTCAGTCGGGTCTCCCGTGGACCACTTTGGGAACTAAGGTGAAGATAATACAAAAAGAGAAAAATATATGACCCTACCTTAAGGAACAGTCAGATTCAGCACAATGCCGAATCTGAGTGTTATTTTATTCCATTGTTTGAAAGTTAATTCTAAGTCATCTGCAACACAAGAATTCAACCTTGTGCTAAAGTTATCTTTTTAAAAGTCTAATTGTAAAACACATCTGCCAAACTCTTTAATAATTTACAAGTATGAAGCCATAATATGAAATTTTTATTCGATATAAGTACATCGTTTTGTTAAATCACGGCATTGAATTTTATTTACTTCTAATATGTTCGCTTTTGTGGTTTGCCTCAATTACAAATTATTCATCGAGACCGGATAGCAACCCGCGACCTTCCGTAGTACACGCCCTAACCGCTAGGTTATTGTAGGCGCTGCGTCAGGAAATATTGCAAGCATTGAACCGATGTATTTTATGGCAATCTTGAATTGCTAATAGATAGGTGGAGAAGTTTTATTTTGTACAACGAACTGTCTTAATTTTCATAGTATTACGTTTACGTGAATGTAACTCGTGAAAATAGAAGAAGATAGGAAATTCTTGTAGCAGAACGAAGTAACGATAATATTGTTTTACGTTTACGCGAATGTTATACATTGAAATTGACGTTCTTTATCCGGCTTTTAATAACCACGCGATAAAATCCATGTAAAGTAGTTTAATTTCAAACAAGTTAACAAGTTTACTCCCGTATACCAGGTACATTTACAGACTCCTGACTAGTGCTGTAAATTGCCTAACAAAATCTCAATCATCCTGCCTGGCACATGAATCGAAGGGATATTATGATCGTCTTGCACAAACCTATGCCACAGAACTACAGAAGCAGTCATATTGATCTCGATAACACTTAATTCATACATACATTGTTCTGACTATTCGCGCTATCTCAGAAAGAGTTCGTATCATACACCTAAACCTGCACAAAAACCACTCTAACATTACAACTCACAATAATATCAGTTAGTCAGGCAATGTAAAGTTCGATTACAAAACTGTTTGTCCGTCCTATCGCCCTTCTATTTGTTTTCAGATTAGGCGCGTTATATTTTTTTATAGTAGATACCGAAGTTTTCAGTGTTGGAAATAGGCCATGGCTAAAGTTACGTGTTGCGACATTATATTATCATGATACATCGAGTTTTTGTGTGCAGTTTATGTTGACACACCTATCAAATGCGTACTAATGTACCTTATGATAATTTTAATAATGTTCCAGTTTCTTTTTTTGTTATTTGTGTAGCTATACCTTGCAGTTATCTTGTGTTATATGATGTTGATGATGCTCGTTTCGCTCCCTTTGGTCTTTACCTGATGTTATGTACGTTATAGGATAGTTCTTTCGCAATAAACGGCTTATGTAACTCAAAAATATCTAATTTACATATTGTCCCACGCCAATATTGCCGATGGGGATGGTAGATGAGAATTACGCGAACATTTCGCGAGCTTAGGTTACACGGGTGTACCGAAACCAATTGTACAAATTGCAGTTGCATCGTGGGAATTTTCTGACGAAATACCCTATATATAACTTTGATTGACCCGTCTATTTAAATTTCTTGCGAGGAATAATCATACCTTTATACCACAGTCAGACAGTCAATACACACAAAGACTGGCGCCTGTTTTTTCCGAAGGTGTATTAAATCCAAATTTCGCCAACTACGTTATAGGACCCACATAACAGAGCGCAAACCTAGCCTAGTAAACAAAAATGCAAATATTCGCACACTGGTATTACAGAACATAATGATAGTCAATGAACAGCGCACAGGGGTCACGTGTCATTAATAAAGCTCCTCATTCACATCGCAGAAATGCGTATCTATTGGATTCTATTGACGCTCCCAATTGTGCGAACGGTGGCTCCTTAGATTGAAATCAAGGTCTTAATATTGTTTCAAATCAACATTTACGACTACGCCAATCGATAGCAACTATAAACTAAACAGGTTTTAAAAAGTTATTGAACTTTTAAATTGTGTTTGTGGACAAGATAATTTAGAAAAGTTTGGAGAGTAGCATAACAGTTCGTTTTATTAAGGCCATTTAGTTGCTTTGAGTGACAGACAGAGACAAAGTTATTCGTTTTTCTATTAGGAAGTTCTCAAAAGAGCACAAAATGTCTTAAGGTAAAATGTCGTTTCAGACGCAATATTATATTAGCAAAAAACATGTCTGATGTTAAACAGTTACCGTAGCCTGGGTCATGTTGCCGACTCTTAGAAGAAGAGTTGCTGTACTATCAGCGTAAGGCTTTAGGGGCACCTTAATTATCCTGGGTATGCTACTCACAGTAGGCCTCACCTAACGCAAGATATTTTGACAGTGCTTTTCTGAAGTCTTTAGCGGAACCCTAGTTGTAAACGGGGCTCCCGCTTGACGCTATTTCTAAACTGACTTTAACTGGTCGCTGAAAGTGCTTTCAGGCACTGAAATGTTCGGCGGCTCCGTTTTGTAGTAATACGCAATATCATAAACTGGGATTGTAATTTGGGATGACCCTATCTCTTTAAAAAACTGATATTTTATACGAGACTATACAATTGATGTAATTCTTTCTTTGTCTACCTCTTCGAAAATATCCCGGCAATCCAATGTTATGTTTTGCAAGCAAGAGCCGAATAGCTTCGAATATCTCAACGAAAGTCTATTTACGGCCATGAACCTGTTACAAGGGAGCATTGCATCATCTCTTTTCTTACAAACAGGTTCCATACGGCGCTAGTTTGAGCTCACCGCCGCTAAATTAATACTCTTAGTAATATTATAAATGTATGATGGCATTCTCATAAGTATTAATATAATAGTGGACTGCTTCGTGAGGTCCCGTTGTCGATTTTCAGGTCACAGTTACTAAGATTTTTGGTTCAAAATTATTTGTAGCAGCAGAGTCTAGAAATGTATACAATAGACAGCAGTAGGCTCTCCCTCTATTATATGCCACCTAGGATTATATCAGGAGAAGTATAGGTGTAATAAAACTTGACCTATCCCTTGGGGGGTGTTCAGGCGTGTGTGTACTCGTATTACTACAAAGTAAAACTCTCATATCGTTTGGCATCTACAGTCCGTTTTACTCAGAACAACGGCTACGTCAAAACATTAATTACTTGAACTAGAAGTAATTCGCGTCTTTTGCCAAAACGCTTGTTTTAGATGGCTAATGTTTGTTTGAGGTCAATTCTAATGCATTTTGTATGCGAATACACACGATTTGAACCGCTTTTCCATTTTATCTCAGTATTATTATAGATTCCTAAATAAGCTCTATCAGTCTCGTAGCATACCTACTTATGCAGTAATTCCAGTATTGTTGCCCGGATTAAAGTGTTATTAAATTTTTCTAGTCTATCGGAGCTATATAAAAATTACACAAATCATCACGATGTTTTTCTTCACCGCTTTGTGCACAGCGACACCCAATTAAACTACTTTATTAGCAGTCGCATGCGCATCCGCCGCAACAGTTGCATAAACAAAATAAGGGTTTTCTAGTCTTACTTCTAATTAATATAATTATTAGTACTTCAAGACAGTTTTTAGTTAATATAATATCGATACCGAAACATGGTCGCCGAGCCCGGTGCGTGTTATCGTCCTGTATCCGATAGCGGGTGATAACGATGCCGTACAATCGATATCTGTACGTCGCCAATGCTATAAGACCGCTTGACTCACGCTCGCACTTGTTGGTACGTTTGTTTTATGTCTATAAACAACTCTAAGATACTCAGTGATGCTATAATCATTGAGGAAAATTTTCCAATTACTTGAAAGTTGTGACTTGCGACTGGTTTCCAAAGCCGCGTGTAGAGATGTAGACTTGTATTTGCTGTGGTATTTTCTTTTTTGGGCAATCCACAAATGATGATAGGCCATATTGTTCTTGTCCTAACTAGCACACCCGTGTTTCGTCTCTTGCCCTTTGTATTCCAGGGCCACGGGATTCGTTTTGGATTGCCGTGCTATAATCCTGACTTACGCTACTTACTATTTAATATTTTTTTGTACAGTTAACGAACTTTTGTCGTAAATTCAGAACGAGACGAAGCTATAGTCTGTGAAACGCTGCCTTATTCTCGCACATGCAATGACTATTCTTAAAAAGATGATGTTAAGACCTCTCGTATTTTAGAACGCGTCTGAAATATTCAAAGAATGTCTTATATTAAAATTTTATAGTCCCGTTTATCGACTTCGATAATGGCGATACTAAAAGAAATAATATCTTAGAATGGCTTGCCAAGAACATCGATTTAAATGTCGCATCTACCACTGCAATGTAAATGACCTGCGCGTTTTGTGTGTAGGTATATGGCAGCAGGCTTTAGTAGCTCATGGGTTTCTTAGCCAAGAGTTTCAGTAAGATATATAACTGCTTGCTTTTCAAAGAAAATACTAACATTATTTACATAGCGTTGTATTAAAAAGTCAATAAAATAGATTCAGTTTAAAGCTTTATATGTTTCTTAAGATGGCTGACCGCCAATGCTTTGTATATTAGTCCTTTGTAAGCCGTTTTTTACTTTGGCTAAAGTACATCGAGATTTCAATAAATCGCGCCAATTTTTTCCGCCTTACTTCTTTTATCGTCTTGTTACATTGGCCGTAGGCAAGCTTGGGATAAATCTATTCGTGAAAAAAACCTTAAAGGTAATTAATTTCATACGCACGTGATTTAATTGTGCGTACACCTGGCCTGTTCGACCGTTGTCGATTTATGAAATAGCCAGTAATAGAATTGTTAGTGTAAATTTATAATTTATATTATAACTATAATAAAGATTATAGCTATTACAAACGGTAGATTGATTTGTATCTCTGTTAATTACAATTTAGTTTAGTTTTACGTATATATCGCCAAAGCTAGACTAGGATTAACGACACCCATTTTTCGCCAGCTATGGTTTTAGCACCTAATCAATTAGGGGCGAACCTACTGTCATCTACCGGGGCACAGTTTTAGGCAGACTACGGAGAATTGCTTGAAAGAAACTTTTGAAAAGTCTCATGCACATATGAATGTAATCCTTATTAAGAATATAAATACGAATGTGAGAATGTTCGTTTGTTACGCTTTCACGCCTTAACTACGCGACTGATCAACATGAAATTTTGCATACACGTTGTCGGGTGTATAGAATAGAACTAGGAATAAAGTATCTTTTCTTCCAGAAAAAAGTACTGTTACAAAACTAACCCAGCCTACATTTAGGCAAGCGATGATGCGGGCAAAATCTAGTATTTGTATAAATGTCGAATATTTGATTGTAATAAACCCTTTTAGCGAGAAGTGATATTATTGGCATGTGTCAAAAATTACCTCCAGAGTATTTATTATTCTTTTATAGAGTCCAAATCGGCCAAATATTAAATACTTGGCCTTCCAATTCGGCGACAGATTTGTACGACAAATATTAGTTTGGATGTGTTCTAAATAAAATTAAAACAGGCTGTACGTAATTGTATTATATTGCCATGTAAAGCCTTCAATAAAAGTTATAAGAAACACTTAGTGAACAGTTTTAATATCTTTGTTTGAGGAGGTTCTAAGTATAATGGCGGTGTGCTATCTGGTAATAAACGGCGCGCCCGGCCCCGCCCGTGCGTCCACTTTTTATCTATAACTGATATATTGACTGATAATGTATCACCTTTTTGTGTTACTTGTAATCAATGTACTGAAAATTAGTTTCCCTTTAATATTACTATACTGTATAGGAAAGGAACGTGTGACTTATAATGTATTAATAGATTCCGACGATATGACTAATTGGAATAGATATAGAACAAAAGCATTGGCCAATGGCTCTGTGGCACAAGTTTCCAATGTGAACTTATTTTTATCAAAGTTCAATTCCGTTTACTAGCTATTCAACTCAATATACTAAATTATACTCTGAAGGTATAGACAGGGTAGGCATTATACCCACAGCTGGCGAATTGTTTACCATTTACTGTCGCATGTTCAAAATCAATCTGCTACTGAAAAATACTATACTGAGAAACTTAAAAACTCTTTGCTCGAACTAGAAATCGAACCTTCTTTATTATTTGTTCGATTTCTCAAGTACTTCAGTAAACTTTATTGTATTTGTATGGTCTGTGGGTACATACATGAATCGGAATGTGAACTGAAGATAGTAAATGCTGATTTCGTTATTTTATAGGCATAATAACATACCTATTGTGTAATAATATCTTATGTCTAGAAAACGCAATATTTTAAACCATTTATAAATAAACTAGCTGACCCGCGCAACTTCGTCTGCTTCGCATAAGAGAATTTTCTCCGTTTATGCAACATTTTTAATTTATGGCCTGCGCCTATTGGTCGTAGCGTGATTTTATATAGCCTATAGATTTCCACAATAAATGGACTATCCAACACTGAAAGAATTTTTCAATTCGAATCAGTTCCTGAGATTAGCGCGTCCAACCAAACAAACAAACAAACTCTTCAGCTTTATAATATTAGTAGGTAGGTATTTGTCGCTGTTTACTAACACGATTTAAGTAGATACCAAAAAGCGATACCTTCGCGATTACAACGAAAACCGTTGCTATCGCGATTAGATATTAACATTTACAATTTGCCATACTTACAACTACTTCATACGACACGTAATAGGTACCAATCCTCATTTTTACAAAACATTTGCTTATCTTTATTGGAAAGCATGAACGGTGAAAATTTTATACAGTATATGTACGAGATGTATTTAATTCTACCAAGGAGTTATTGCGTTCCGTTTTAACCTACGAAGACATGTGAGAGATGCAACACTTGCATATTTCGATAAATAAAGTAATTGAAAAAAGTGTCTGTTTATTAGGAATCGTACTTTACAAAGTATTTTTTTAAATGGTGTTCTTTTCCTTAGCCTAGTGATACGTCCCTTTAAAAACCTTTTGAGAAGCCTATACCTTAAATTTCGAAATTGCGCTGTTGTTAGCTATCTCATCCTCCCTTTCAGAGACGTCTAAGCCATCTCAAGTAATTAGGGTGTATTATTTATCTCTTCCTTTTCTTACATGAATTTCGTTTCACTGCAAAGGGTAGATAACCTAACGTTTCAAGTGGCCATGTAAAAAAACGTCTGGCAGTTATCAGCACGTTAAGTGAATTCCGTCGACTGAATTGCCGTAACGCGTAGTGCAAGTTTGTTATCAGCGCCCGTGAAACCCCGTGCCAGTAGTTTACTCAAACTTGAACAAGTCTACAATGGGCAGACTTGCATTCACTAAATATAATGCAGTCGTGAGATAACGTCCAAGTTACTAGACTCCATTGTTTTGAACAATGTGGTTTGTCATTGTAGAGGCAGTTTTGGAGTTAGTTCTTTGATGTAGGTGATATGTTAGATTCTCATAAACTGGGAAGAAAAGTTTGGCGGGATTGCATTTCTAGATCAGAGTTATTGTAATTCTGTGTTGGAAGTACAGCATAGTACGGCGATTCATATTGAATGGCCGACAGCCATAGAATCCTTTTGTTACATGAAACTATAGTTGACATTGCGATACATAAATATATAAAATAATCTGATCCATAGTTATCAGACAGAAGATGTACCTAGACGTCTTCTGTCTGATAACTATGAATCAGGTTGTTTTATTTACTTTGCTATGGTATATTATCAAATTGCTTGCCTGATAGTGTGCGGTTACCATATGGAGGCTTACAAAACCAGAGTGCTTCCAAACAGAATGGTCAACGGTTATTGGCGCGGTGCCGAACCGCCGAAAAGAGTCGCTATTCGACCACCGGTCCCCTGACAGCACAGCGCTTCCACTAACGGTGATTCTTTATTTAAAAAAGAACTGAAATAAAACCTATAGTTGAAAGGCTTCGATATTCTACAGGGTGAACGTACATACCTACCTGCCGTGTCCTACTTAAATTTCAAACAAACATAAACACTTTATCAAGTTGTGTTTTGTTTAATCAAAAGTATATTAAGTTCACTGTACTCTATTAAATTAAGGTTGGCTTTTACTCTCGCCTGTATTAACATTATTATGTATAATCAAGGTAATCCCATTGGTACTAGCTCGGATTACATGAGTAATCCAATTGCATAACATCGTGATATTGCGTGCTAATAGGCGAGAAAATTGAGATAGCAGTGGGCTTACTGTTTAAACTAAAATAGCACAACTAAATCAATCTTAATCTGTTCTCGTGACGTCATACATACTATTCCAACTATGTATACTTAAAATTTGAATGTGATTTAGGACGGAAGTGCCGTCAGATAACTTCTCACAGATAATTTAAGAGTGATTTAACGTTAACACTGTTAGTTTTAGTTTAGAGATATTGTTATTAGTTTCGACATTGATAAATAAACAGTATATGCGGTTGGCAACATGCTTTTTATGTTATAAGGTTGGTACAATTTAAGTTATTTTTTGTGCGCAAGTATAGGTTGAAAGCGTTGATTTATAGAGTTGATATTGAGTCACTGTGGGAACTGGTTTCTCATACCTGTGGCTGTCGTCTCGTCATTATCGAGATTATATAACCGACTGGTTGTAACTACTAAGTTAAGTACCAGTCAACCACAATTATATGGCATGTCGACAAACATCGTTCGCGTTCGAATAGTCACTGAAATTTAATCGTTATACCATAGCTACAAAAGGTGCAAACAGTGCAGTCACCCTTGTCAGCTTAACAGCCAAGTGCAGTATTTATAAATAAAGTCAATTTTGTTTATTTTTATTTAGGTCTCAAAATACCACTTGTTAACGTCAAAGTTAATGAGTTAGTGAAGTTACTGTATTGACACTAGTTGCTAGGTTCGGATAACGAAACTGCAAGACACACGCGGCCGCTCTTTAAATTCGCCATTAAATTATAATTTCAGTATTTTACAGCTCATGTTGCAGCATTGTCATGTACTGATAGATACTGAATATTAAAATAATAGTAAAGCAAGATGATGATGCCCTCAGCTACTTTTAATCATCGCACCGCTCGCCATCGGCGGGGATGTCATTCGCACACCTTACAACCTAATTGGTGCCGCACCAAGCGGTTCCAAAGGAATTTTCTCCCGTGGACGCTCAGGTTGTGGAATGAACTCCCTGCCCAGGTTTTCCCACAAGACTACAGTATGGGGTTCCTCGAAAAGGGTGTTAAAAGGTTTTTACAAGGTCGGCAACGCGCAAGTGATGTCTCTGGTATTGCAGGCGTCGATAGGCTACGGTGACCATTTACCATCAGGTGGGCCGTATGCTTGTTTGCCACTTAGGTAGTATAAAAAAAGAAAATAAAATAATAAAAGTAGTAACGGTTTTACTCTCGCATGACACATGACTTTACACATTGCTTTGCCCGGTATCAAATGAATCGGCCTTTAGCAACTCAGTACAATAAAATCTCGTTCTGTATATAATTGGCTAATAGCTTTCTTTGCATGCTATAATGCAGTACATGCGTGAGGCTTATAAACCTGGTGCAACGTCTCTATTTCTGAGATTTCCTATTATCTAAACATTCTAAACAATGATTCCACCAGCTAATATAATCTGAGGTGAATAATAAACAGTGCCTACTTCAGCTAGTATAATGTAGGTATACCCTCATTATTAAGCAACTGTCAGCTACTGTTATATATACCTGAGAGGTGAATCTGGCTTAAAACTAATCGAAATGAACTGACTTCATCCATTTAGTTGATCTCACGATGCTCATGAGTACAATTATGATGCATCTAGAAAAGTCAAATAAAAACGGTTCTTATTTTTTATAGTTATTTCATCGCATCGCATATGTGAATGATTGGAGTTTTGAGTTAAAGTGTAACTTTGGCCCTTTGTTGTTATTTTAAAGGCCTATTCAATGTAGAGTGCTTCCATGGCGCATCACGGTTGCACTTAGATACGAATGCAAATATTTTTAGGCAAAACTACGCAAATGCGCCTGTTCTAAGAACATACCTACTTGCAATTAATTGTGAGAATGAAAGACATACATTATTCATTCGTAGTCCGTTAGGTAAGAATACACATGGTCCATTCATAATCCAAAACATAATATAGTTTTATACTAAAAATATATTTTACTAGTTTACCGGTAATTTTTCCTCTTGCGCATAAGAGCGCATACTCGGTTAACAAGAATGCTATGTGTTAGACTAGAACATGGTTTATCCATGTGCCAAGTTTTATTCCAAAGCCGTTTACGAGTGATAAAGTTACAAACATATTCAATACATCTACATTAACTTTCACATTTATACCTAACTAGGTTTTAACTACGACTTCGCTCGCATAAATGTACGTTAGGTTAGTAACAGAACTTTATTCCGGATGAAAAGTACCCTGTGTCGTTTTCAGTTCCCCTGACAACGTGTAGGTATGCGAATTTTAATAATGATAGGTCATTTAGTTAAGGCTTAAACCCGTAACAAACAAACACACAAACTCACATTCGCATTTATAATATTAAGTTAGAATATTAATTTACGAATAAAGTATTATTAATATTGTTAAATTAAGATGTTTTCCCTCATGATATACTTTCTCTGCCAGTGATAAATTCCTTCTGTAACGACATTATCGGAGTTGTTATCTACTTAGCTACCTCTCCGTGACGTATTTTGCAATTCAATGACGTCATCAAAGGAATTTATAACATTGTCATTGGACTTCCCCTCGCTTTCGTTCCTTTTGGTTTTCCTTTTAAGGATATGATTGGAATTATAATGTGGTTTTGTTTTGTAAGCCACGAGGCGCGGGTGTCGTTATGCGACGATCATTGTTTATCTACTGTTTGGTGTGCCCCGGGCCTTAAATAGAAAAACAAGCTTCAAAGTCCATGCATAAATATTTTAAGCATACAGACACTTCTTTTTCTTTAGCCGTGTCTATACAATTGCAGGGCAAAGGCATTTACTTTGGATTGCCAAATCCCTCTGTTGGTAGCCAAGAAATTCTTTGTAGTACCTAGTACCAAAATCTTATAGTACCTTATTAAATAATGAAGACTAAGGATATGGCAAACAGGTCCCGTACACGTGCCATAATTACGAACAGTCCATAATTTTATATTATAATAATATAATAATAATAATAATATTCTATCACATATACACATCATCTAGCCCAAACTAAGCAGAGCTTGTACTATGGGTACTAGACAATGGATAAACATACATATATACTTTTTTTTTTGTAAATACTTACATATTATACATAGAAACACCCAGACCAAAACAAACATCCATGTTCATGCACACACATGTTTGACTTGTGCGAGAATCGAACCCGCAACCTCTGGCGTGGCAGTCGGTTACACTAACCACTACGCCATCGAGGCCGACAACATATGTACCCACATTATGTCTGTCGGATTACAACCAAATTGTATATTGAGTAGCAGAACTAGATAGTATATTATACACTGTTACAATCTATTCTTTTTCTATTACTATAAAGTTGAACAGTTTATCTGTTATTATCACGCTACAACCCAAAGAGACAGACCAATAACCACTACAGTTTACTTTTGACTGCACGAATGGCATAGCGGTGTGTGTTGTGGGTTCGAACCCCACACGGAACAAAGCTTTTGTCCACAAATGGTTGTTCCGAATCTGGGGTCTATGTGTCCGTTGTTTGAATGTTTGTAAAATCCGACGCAACACAGGATAACTCCTATTGCGGGCGTTACAAAGGAAACCCATTTCTAATATGCAATATACGCAACCTATTTCTAAAAGCACTAGCTCCCGTACTAATGAACATGACGCCATTATGCAAGGCTGCTTTCTCAGTATTACGCGTACATTAGAGGCTTGATAGTTAAACACAAACCTGTCCCAGTTAGCCGCGCCCTCTGGAACAAGGGCGTTGGGCTCGGTCGTGTCTCTAACGCTGTACTTTGTTGTAAATTGTAAAGCAACACTCGCTTAAACATAGCCTATGTTTCTCCTGTAAAAGGTGAGGCAACAAGTTTTAAAATGTAACAATTCGTGTACTTTTTAAAGATGTAAGTACATAGGGCACGCCTGTGTACAGCTTAGACTAATAGAAAATGTATCATACCCGCATTCCGCCAGACATGTTTTAGTTTTGTCATAAAGGGCAAGTTTATTGCTTAAGGAAGTGCTATGCAGTTAACAGAGGGAACTAGTGTGATCATGCAATTTTGAAGGGTCGAAAACGCGCAGTGTTCTGGCATTGGTGTTGCATGCCTACATTGACTACAATGGCTACTTGCCTTCGGGCGAGTCATGCTTGTTTGCCATCGTAGTACTCTAAAAAGCCGTTTAAGAAACTTTACAAAGCAAGTTTCAAGCTTTCTAGACTAATGGCTTAGCAGGTTGTATCTATGAGGCACTTAGCATACTTATACTATAACGTTACTTACCATTACGTAAGAATTCTTTAAAAGCAGGCTCGTTTGCCATTATAGACAATAAATTTTTTATCGAAAAGTACAAACCGTTAGAATTCGTCCTACAAATCCTACCCAAACATAATCGTAGCCGCAGGCATTTCACATAATGAGCTGGCCATATTCCAGTCAGGTAGGTAAAGTAGGTAAGCTGCTTGTCGACGCCCCTTTCTTGGAAGACCTGAGCTGACCTTAGCCTTAAAATATCGCAGGTAGACCTTATTTAGTCAATTCTGCGATCTATAGCACGCCTCCTTTTCATTTTGTTTAGATAATACCCACTTGGGAATGCGATATTTAGGACAGAACCTGTGCTATGTCTATTTGTGGCATCTACCTGTTTTACATTAGTATTCAAGCCCTCTGGACGTAACCGATAATATTTTCATTCGTCCATACGGGCATACGGACAACGGTATCCAGACTTTATAATTATGTATCGATATGGTTTAACGGACAGTTTATCATTTTTGGACCACACAAATTTTTGTTCCGTGTGGGATTCGAACCCACAACACTCGACGCGGTGGCAGTAACGAAACGACCACTTACTAGTCTAGAATCACTATTACATACAATCTGTTATTAATTGCAATGAAATATTATATTCGGGAGGATCTTAGAGTTACATGTATTGTTTATCCATATATCTAGAACCGCCAACATCGCCCAAATAGTTAGAATTTCATCTATTTACTTGTCAATAATAGCTGCAATAATCTTAAAATTTGCTATGTAAATAATATGTTTAGTCCTTAACCTCTATACGGCGGTAGGCGAATTGGTTAGGGTGTTGAGCTGGCGATAAAGATGTCGGGGGTTCCAGTCTCAACCATTGCACTTCCGACGTGAAACCACACCTGAAAAATCTTTTTAACTTAGCTGGAGGTATTAGCATAATAGTAATTACCACCCAAACTGAAAGTGCTAGTTTTCGATTACACACAACAATGCAACGCGGTTTCTGCTTCAGCTCTAAAGCCATAGACAGTCTAGTCCTACGCGATTTTGTAGAAAACACGGCGGTGTAATCTATAGAAACGATAAACATTCATCCAATTTAAGTACATCTGTACTTGAATAAAATATTCAAAAGCAACAAGTAGCCGTTTTCTTGTCAAACTAGATAACAAATTATAGTCTCCTGGCCGGCTATTATGATATAATTATCTTTCCTACACGCCATAGCAGCCTTCCATGTTTGAATACATCGAATACTTTACAACATTCTTGCTTCAAACCTTCTTTGCTTCGTATAGTTACTTCATCAAAGCTTTTTAAACCGCCGGTAGTATTCTTAGCCTAACTGAATGTCACAATTTTTTATTTATCTGTCTCTTCATATCGACTATTATAGGCGTTCATGTAAGCTGAGATTGACATTCTCAACACTGTGGCACTCTATGCTGCTACCCATATTACTTACAAACGTCAAATAATTTTAGAAAATTTTTAATTGCGGTAGGTAGTAGTTGTTTAATATTGTATTAAGTGTACTAATCTCGAAAAGCTAAAACGTTTAACGCTTTTTCTGTCAGGGGAATTGAACCCGGATCCTTATAAGCAGTTACACAATCATTTACGCTAGTTAGAATAGAGCAACGTGGTAGCCAAACCAGTTGTCCCATTGTGATGTGTGTATCAATTATGTAGTCTGATGAGGCGGCTAATTCATGTGTCGATACAATGCTATGTTGAACTTTTTGTTGGTTTCACATTGCTCAGCACTATGATATCATAGAAAATCTCATTAAACATGCTACAATGTTAACAACCGATACCTATGTTCAGTGTTACACATAGCACGTTAGATCCTACGGCCTGTATCTGCTACTATAAAGCTTGATCAGTTGTGAGGGTTTGTGACGTTAAAATATGCTCAAATAATAGGTATGAACTTATTTTATAAACATAAAATATTGTACATAGCTGCTTTAGTGGCAGAACAATCGTCAATTGCAATTGGATTACATGTAGTCTTGTGTTAGATGCACTATTACTGCTCTTTGCTGTCAAGAAATTCTCTTTAGACTTTTAAGAAAGTATCGACGACATACTCTCTATAAAATTGTCTTTCCGACGTTTGTTTTGTTTAGTTCTGACGATGCAATCCATTATACTTCAAACTGAGAAAGCATCAATAATCCACGACTGATATACGCTAACGAAACGATTGGACACAAGACATAGATCTTCAACCACTTACGTAGTTGTCAATAAGACTGTTTTTATACAGCAAAGTTAGTAAATCTGGCAGATCTGGTCTTCATAAACGGTTATCAATGATTATGGGCGCTTGTGACAACAATTGAGCATATTATCGACTAGGCAATGTTAGTGTGACAACATCAACCTCTATTCAATAAACGCTAAGATTGAGTGATTCATAATAGTATATTTAGACAGCCTATATTTAGATGGCGAAAGTTTCCGTCACGATACTTATCTATGCACGTGTACCTAATGTATGTTCGATCTCCATTTAGTACATAATATAGACGTTTTCATATCTATTTTATTACATTTCTAAATAGGTGTCGCATTGTTAGACGAAATGTTTAATATACAACTAATTTTGGTACGTCTACTTACCTACTAAAGTGCGTGAAGTGTTAAAACAAAAAAATTACTTGCTCAACCCACTGTTCAGCTCGGTACCGGCTAATATTATGAACAGATCATCGCCCGAACGAACTGCATTCGGCCGACGATCTATTCACCTTTCTAAAAGCCACAAATAAATATTTAAAAATAATGCCACGCACCAGTATTGTGTACTTCAATACTATTTTATAGACCGGTGATGCTATCCAGACTTTATTCTACACCATTACAGCATACGATATTTTAATTTGATGATATAAAAACATCGGACCATGTGGCCATAGCTTCAAGATTGAGTAACGTCTACGTCACTATCAGTTACGTTATTTTGTAAACTATCTTGCGGTGCACCATTCAATCTCTCGGTTTATTTTGAATACGTAGCGCATGTACGGAATACTAGTGATATGAAATCGTTTAATGTGGCCCATAACATTAATTGCCGATAACTTCGTCGTAAAAAAGAAGTTTATGGAGGTCGAGAACTCTAGAATTATATTTAAACATTCCGTCGCAAGCATAAGAACGAGCACGTCTGCTATGCAGGAGAAAATATGGAATAACAATGCTGTAGGCAATGGTGGTATGGCCTCCGGTTTCAATGTCCGAATCTAGCATTATATATATCTAGAATATAGCCCTTTAACGTGGGACTTATAGATATTTTTAGAAGACTGCAGTGCCCTTCAGCAGGGCTCAGGGCACCCTTCTTCCGTTTCACTTTATTCTTTCTATCTCAACACAAAGTCATGGTTTTCGCAGTATTTAGAGATAGGTTCTCAACTAACTTACAACACTTGACGCAATTATTGGTAGCATAGTAACTTCTTGTGCTGAAGCGAATCGTCGACGACCAGAGATAACTGTTTATAAAATCTGCTACGGTATGCGTGATTCTAACTATGCACAACAGACTGCAATAAGCTCACACGTCAGTACGTTAGATTGAGATTAACCTCTACCTAACCCTTTAGCAAGAGGAGTCGTGGTTATAGAACGTTCCGTGTTGTGATCCCACACAGGCAGTCATCCAATTTGCTTGTCTGTAGCATAGTTGCGTCAAACAAGGCGATGCTCGTTACAAGGGGGCACGCATCTTAACCTCGATTAAGTCGCGTCATTGCCTGAAGAGCTCGCCTCCCACGGTTTCCTACTTGCCACAGTCGCATCACCAATTCAGGCTAACTATCATAACACATTTGGAGTTATATTTCGACGAGTCGTCCAATTCTCGAGGGTGGCCATTTCCTATTTCGTTAGTCCCGCTTTGAGTTGATTGGCTCGCGGGATATTTCGCCAATTCTGTTTTTGAGGTCACGATCTGTTTAAATTGGCTTATACTTAGGTAGGAAGACCGGTATGTTTTGTTAATTTAACATGTGCATTCGGGACAATCTTTCTCCTACAAAAGATCACGGCCAAATAACATTGAGCTATATATGTTCGTAAAGCTTTAAAAGAAAACGATGTGTAAATACACAAGGCTTGTGTTTGCAAGGTCGGCAAGTAAACTTCTGGTGATACAAACATAGATATGGTACATCAGCATCAGATGCGATCTGCTCGTTTACCTTATTAGTATAAAAAATGTAAACATAACGAAATTATTTGATGTAAGTGTTACAAATATGTGTATAATTTGTATTTATCTTCAAATTCCTATGAGAAATCTACCCTACTAACTACTAACCCCAACGGTGCTGCCGCATTCTAAAACGAAAAGAACACTAAACAATTCACTACTAATAAAATTAAAATAAATCCGTTTCATAAGAATGTGGTATGTATGTATTATCAAACACCCTCCTGTACATATTTGCATTCGAAAACACTTCCGCGGAGTCGGCGCACGATAAGCCCCAGGTTTTAGGTTCATTCACCGTTCTAGCCGGCGACGGCGACGCTTCCTTCGCGATTATTATTATATCTCAATATATTATCGCAGATTTTAAAGTAATGTTCGTGTAAGCAAATATGGTATGTTTTATTTGAGTAAATACATATGTCAACTACCTACGCATTTGCTTATTCTGTAGGTCACTTGAAGCCGCCATTTTAGGTAAGGTAGGAAAACTCAAGTCCTTTGATGGTCCAATGTTAAGAATTGGTGCTTCACGACATCTTTCATGTAAGTTATGGTCCCTGTGCTTACACAATGTAATATTGAAGCAATAGTAAGCCAGGGTTGAAATAGCTTTTGGTGAATTACACTTTTCTGTCACGAGGTAGATTAAGAACTCTGCGTATTGTTAGTAGCGAAGTAAACTAAAATTACAACAAATTCAACCTTTCTACAAAACACCATAGCGATATTAGCCCGACAAAATGTTGTTCTATTGATTTTTTCGCACCGATTTAATTAGTGGAATGTGTTGGCGGTTTATTTATTAATTGTCCGATCAACAATGACAAACGACGTAATTTGTCAATACTGTTAGTGTGTCAGTCGTGAAGTTAATCGCTTCTAGCTTCTTTTATGTTAATTATTATTGTATATATGTAGGTATATAATACAGTCGATAATTAGTACCTATTGTATATGGCATCGTGGCATAATTGTGATTGCAGCTGATCGTGATCGGTTTCGATTTGGAGGTTAGCCTAAATATTATTAGCATTTTTAGTTAGAACGATCTTAATAGCAGCATCTGGCATCTGGTTGTGTGTCCGAGAGATGGCTACAGGCTAATTCCCTTTTACGTGGGATTTTAAACTAATGAATGCCTTATTCATTTATATTGCACTTGATCTTTAAATCCTAGGCGCTGCTCACGGAGTTCCGTGTCGGCTAATAGTTATTTAGTTTTTCTGTTACCTAAAGTTTGGTGAGTACCTAGTATTGACATTACTGTAACAAAAAAATTGGCAGCTGGATTTAGGATTTGGCATATAAATCGATATCAACTACATTTTTAAGCTTTTACTTCCGAAACTATATCATTTATACATGGACTCATGCGCTTCATCCCGATGGGGCAGACAGAAATGTATTACAAGGATGTATGAGCACATAAGTTTTAAGAACTCACGGCATAATAGGTGAGCCTACCCGAACACAGGTCCAGTCTCAGTCCAGGTCTCAAGCTGACTAAGAATTTCCGTTAATCAACCTTATAACATTAACGCCTCTTCCGTAAATCAAACCAAAGACCTCAAACACTGCAGTCATATTCACTATCACTGCGTTACCGACACAGTCGCTAATATAAATAGCTACAATAAAAAGGTTTTCACAAATCCATTGCATCTCTGCAGTGCATTAAGTAAATGATCACAATTACTGCGCGCTCAGCACAATGCCTCGGTTTCCTAGCATTGTCTCGCATGTATTAATGGCAAGAGTTTCTCGTATTGCCTCTCTACATTTTCTCTTGCGAGTTTTTAGTGAATACCACCGAATCGTTAGTCTATTTGCCAACATTATTCGAATACAGATCGACATTCTATACGATCTTTTATGAATCGCTATGCTCGCACGAGTAAATGTAGGTTACGTCATTTTTTATCCTTCGGGAACAGTACTTTTTCTGGATGATCGGTATCTTGTGTCCATTTTTGTTGCCCTGACAACATGTATGCGAAATTTCATGATGATCGGTTGAGAAGTTCAGGCGTGAAAGTGTAACAAACAAATATAAAACTCACTTACACACTCATTTCTTTTGAAATAAGACTCGATCCCTTTTATTTTTATAACTCTAAAATATAAACTAAACTGATAAGGAAAAGTTGTCGTGTTGCTGCCCGCGCTAGGAAAAAGACTATCTGATACCCCTGATGGCACCACGGTTCTTCTTCAAGTTGGAGCCTAAGTATTATATTGTTAATAATTATTCTAATAATCAAAATAGTGTAAATGATGTACACTCACTTTCACTATTTTGGTTATTAGAATAATAAGTGAAGGAACGCCATAAATATTTGTTAATTTCCAATTCAAATCAAAGTCAATTGATTTCCCTACGCCCGCGCCCCCATCGGTATTTTAAATATAAAATTAATCTCCATGTAATCTGTCAAATGTTATTTAGAGATGTCGTATTTAAAATAGTTTCCGTACCATTCGTGACATTGTTCCGATGTTATTGTTTGAATGTGCGGCCATTAAAGTAATGCGAGTGATCAGTGCGCGGCCACGTACCAGACTGAACGTAAACACACGCGTTAATGGTTACTGCAGTCGGGGACTCGCCTTCGAATGGTTGTTCACACGTATTTTGATTTATAGACGTTTTTTATCGGATTACCTCATAGTGTCAGCGTGAGCTAGAAGTGCCTATTGTAAGGTCTCAGGTTTGATTGTTTTATTGGGCAATTATATTCAGTAGGTGACAATGGACTGCTTTTTGTCTTTAGAATCTGAAGTTATGAGTATATGTATGTGACATCTGCTTATCCGTCGATGATATAGGTATAAACGTAGTGGTCTAGCCAATAGCTGTATTTAGTTGTTCAGACAACAAATTGTATGCTCCACTTTACCATTATTTCCTCGCAAAAAGTCCAATATCCGATCACAAAAAGCGACATTATTTTCACATGAAAAGTCGGCAGTTTTTCTGCACTACAAAAACATTCACTACATTAGATTTTTTGTCTCTTTACACGAATGATTAATAGGTAATGTTAAGTACATAGTAGTTTCGCTAGCCTTTGTGACCGGCCGATCACCTCTCGAAGGTCGCGCTGGAACCTTATTTATAGCCTAACAATGACATACTCATCCTTAAACCTGTACGAACGTACGCGATTTACCTTTGCGAGTAAATACCGAGTAAGTACTGACTCAGACCTGCGTTTGAGTTTATTTTAAAATAAATTTAGTATTCGTATTAAAACTTATGTGAGTTAATGGAGAAAACTAGTAGATTCCAATTTGTTGTCTGGATTTTGCGACTAGTTACAGACTTCTGTCTGTAAGTAAGAAATGAAATAGTAATGATTGCAGTTTAAATATACTTTAAAGAAATATGGTCGTTTATCTCAGATGTAGCAACTAGATAAAATAGACAACATTCGTAAAGCGAATGCTCGTTTTGAAACTGGATCTTACATTACGGTCGAAAAGATTTGCCCAGGTTCTAAAATTTTATCAAATTTTAGAACCTGGGGGACCTCTATTCAGAGGAATAGAGTAGGAAAACCCTCAAAATTTTAATAGATTAGTTACTATCGGTATTTTAGACTCTACATTGCCTGCAGTAAAGGTTTTGAGATATTCTTAATAGAAATTTTAATAGAAAATTCTTAATAGAATTTAAATACATGCTAATGAGCGTTTTCACGTCAAAATATTTTTGTTCATATATCATTGTAACATAATTATTACTATTAAATATTCTACTCGGCAAATGACTGTAGCTACATCAGAAAAAAAATTATATCACGTTATTGGAAGGCGCCGTAATGTCACTTCAATATTCAATGATTACCTGTTCAGAAGGCGGATTTTGAACCATACGATAACTCACTTATCGATTGATTAGTTTTGGTGTCATGCGATATCCTTACTTTATATTAATATTATAAATTCAAAAGTAATGTCTGTCTGTCTGTTACCCAGTCATGGCTAAACCACTCAACCAATTTAGATGGAAAAAAAGGCACAGAGGTAGGTTAAAACTTGGGAGAAGACTCTACTTTTGGATGACGTAGGCACCACGCGGGCGGAGCCGCGCTCGAAAGCTAGTAAAAAATAAAGCAACAAAATATTGTCTTCTGTTTACGCGAATGTTATTCATTGAAATTAAACTACTATATACGGATTTTATCGCGTTGTTTATTTATCACTGTATTACAAAATTTTGAAAATATTACACTACTACTACTATTGATTTTATTTTACTAATTTATATGCTAATAAAATTATTTAAACTATTAAATCTATTTATTTTTGGTTTACACTTTCCCCGACGTTTCGGTTGCTTTTCAGCAGCCATGGTCACGGGGAGAGTCTCCCCAACAGCAACAACTTGATGTAATCTATTTAAAATCAATCGATTCGATCGAGTTAAATCGATTCCCTATTTTTTGTTTTACATAATTTCTAATGTTGTAATCAATACAAGAACGATGTGCTATCGTGTCGATCGGTTAGTTATCGATAAAATTCTTAAATTAGCATCTCTCACGGTTATAATATAGTTTACGTAAACAAAACATCTTACTTTCAGCTATGATATTGCGTACAGAATCGAATTTAAGATCACTGCAACCAAAGTGTATCTTCAAATGCATAAAATCAAAGATGATTATCCAATCGAGTCACGCAAGATATCAACAGAAAATTGCAAATGTTTGCATCACACAAAGCCTGGCGCATGAAGCCTTAGTACACGGATATCAGAACTTACCTGTAAAGGTTTAGAAGCCCTACTTAGAGTTCGATGGACTCCATATCGATTGTATTGCTAATTGAACGCTATTTTATATGCATATGTGGTTACATCGGTATTAGAACTATCGCGACAAAGGGTTTTCTGTCGTTTTACATTTTAACAATAAAACAGTGACATTTATTTTATACCCATGTCGTGCAGAAATTATAAAAAGTTTGACTTCTTTGTATATTCACTTTTAGTTTCGTTCTGGTCACAATTTGAATAAATTACATCAGGCAGATAAATAAGATAAAATTTAATTTATTTGGTCTTATGGTCAATTAATTATAAAACCACTTTGTAAGGTGACAAGACAATTTTATTTATTGATTATCTAGTTGTTTAGATATTATCTTACGAATGTAAGTTTCTTTGTTTGTAATGTTTTCACGCCTGATCTGCTCGACTAATCATCATGAAATTTCGCATACACGTTGTCAGGGGTACAGAAAAATACATAGGGTGCCATTCATCCAGCACAAATAGCGAGCAAAGCTGCTGGCAAAAGGTAGTTGTAAATAGCATGACCACATTTGTCCTGTTTGTAATGTTTTTGAACGCGTGACATCCAAAAACGTCGATACATGACATTTTCTTAACATTTCCATAAGCTATATTATTGTAAATAATTGTGTGAATATTGACTAAAATAGTTTTTACTGCAACAAAGTGAATAGCCGGTTCTAATGCAAGCTTGCAACGAAGTGTTGTACACGATTGCAATCTTTAATCACAATACTTCACTCTGGTACAACGCCATTTGTAATGTCTGGCGCTTTATACACTACTTGTCTAGACTGCATTTGCATCTCCGTACAATTGCAGACACGTACAATTTCTTTGTAATGTTGTTTCTGAAGTTGGTCTTTCTTTTCGTGTGGTTATTGGCCAACTTGTTGTCAAGAATTGTTTAAGCCCGTAGGCCTCTGACATGGCTTAACGACTACTGTCAATTTGGCAACAACAGGGACCGACTTTTTACGTGCCCTCCGAAGCACGGAGACGCTTAGATGAAATACCACTAAGCGGTCACCCATCTATAAACTGACCGCACTCAACGTTGCTTAACTTCGCTAATCGTATACCGATCAGTGAGTGCAACTGGCTATGAGCGCCTCTCTAAAGTTGATACAAATATAAAAATCTAGTAATAAGTTGGTGAATTTTATTTTTGTATTTTCTTCAATAAAGCAATAATATTGGTACACAGTTTATAAATATAAACGTATTCTTAGAGACTTACGCTTGCATATTCACGTAGAGGTAGTGAGGGTTGCATTACACCAGTATTTCTCCAGCTACATTTGTTTAAGTCTCAGATAATAACGCTAAGATCGTGTTATCTGTCGGCCACATTTCCAGACAGCTTTCTTCTACTGACTGCTAATCACAATTAAATTATGCTGACTTGGCAATCACTCCCGAGACCACGCCATCAGGCGCAAATATAAGCCACGTGATTATATTGATAATGAATAAATTACCAATAGCATCATTCGTCTGCTTCCAAGAGAAGCACAGCCGTGCGTGCTTCTCTTCATGTATCGTACAATTTATTAAGTTATATACTAATCGGTATTGTAAACAATATTGTTTAGTTTCCATATCTAATTATACATCGGATCCCAGTCACGTGCCCACCTTGCTGACTACTCATTATTTTATACACGCGCATATATAAATGGTTGTTTATATGTGTACTTTATTGATTTATAATGAGAGTTGTATGAGAAATTACGCTATTGTAGTTATTTGTGATACAATACGCAATATCTAAAGAGGTTATAAACTAACAAACAATTGTATCGCGCTATATTTTTATGTTTTGATGTCTTAAGACGTCCCGCCATTCTCTCCAGTTAACCTTAGGATGACGCAGAGGTAGGCATAGCTGGTTAAAACAGTAGGTATCCTGTTACTTGACTAATAATCAAGATTGTTAATCAATACATAACAAGGGTTGTCATATTGCTTATTAGGTATTAAATAATAATTAATTGAAGATATATAATACAAAGTAAAGCGCAATAAATTCTCGTGTGGCTAGGCTTATTCTAGAAGACATCTATCACGATCTAATGTATGTATATAGGATTGCTTTCGTCATCAATCCATTGAGACGGCGAACTCCTCAGTCTCCTATAACCACGTATGATAAAAACCATAAGATAAAAGTTGTAAACAAAATAAGCCGCGATAAAATCACTAAAATAACAATACCGAATTGTACTTTAGCAACTACTTTCGCCGACAACACGAATTGTTTGTTTACATGAATTGGAGTACGCCACGAAACAAAATCAACAGCACAATTTACTTTAAGACGAGTATCACTGTAATAAACTGACTGAAAATATTTTGATTACATTTCCTTTATGATCAAAGTGAACTGTATTCCTTCCCGCAATAAAAATAAAAGTGGCGAAATGTCTCGCGAGCATTTAGCACACATGTGCTCAAGACCCTCGCGCCGCAAAACACACAAAATTTCTTCATTTTTACGATCGTTTTACGGTTCTGGTATTAGCTAATTCGCGGCGTACGTGTGCGCTAAACTTTTATTTGTGACGTAATATGGCATAATGTGGTATAAGAATAGTATCATTTGGCATTTGTTGAGGAGTATTGTGTGGAACAACTTCGGTTTGTTTACACATCTGATCAAAACATTGTTTAAAACAATATTTTGTAACTACCTTACCTCTAATAAAAGTAAGAGCTTTTAACCGGTATTTTGGCAGTTTATTCTCTTTATAACTTGTTATCTCAAGTATCACCATGACAGCCGATGCTAAATAGCGCATACGTCTCCGATGGGGTACAAATTGTTAACCCCCTATTATACCTATTATTTGCAAGTGTTCTACGACTCCAATATAATTTCTCTCATCAGTACGATGCTCACGACAATGTATGCTATTTAATAACTTTGATTTAAACATTACACAGACTATAACATTTAGTTCCTGAAAGGTAAACTGACTTAAACAGTAACGAACAGACGGTAATTTTTATTTTTTTATTTGTTAGTTTTATTCTTTGTTATACAACTCATGTGGCAAACAAGCATACGGCCCACCTGATGGTAAGTGGTCACCGTAGCCTATGGACGCCTGCAACACTAGAGGCATCACTTGCGCGTTGCTGACCCTTTGGGAAAGGAAGAAGAGAAAAAGGGAGGGGGTAAGTGGGTGACTGGGCCTCCGGCACTCTCACTCACCGAACGAAACACAAAAGTAGGAATACTGCCATTTAACGTCGATATTCTGTGGGAGGGTTAGTCCTACCCCGGTCGAGCCGGCCCATTCATGCTGAAATCAGCGAGGCTCTACTACTCATAATCAGCGAGGCTCTTCTACTCATATTCATGTTAACTGTGACTAGCTGTGTTTGGCTGATTGAAGCAACAGCCAATCAAATCACTTGTCATGTTTGAAATTAGCACGTCGTTGATACCTAGAATATTTTATTGATAATATACGATCGTCACAAAATCTGCAGTTCAGTTATTTGTTGTCACATCTATGTGTCGTCCACTGGCTAACAATTATTTCCAAAGCCATTATGTGGCGGTTCTTGTATGCATCTTCGCCAATCTGTAATCCTTCTCATCATCATCTCAATTACTAGTTAACTGATTATTTCTATCGAATGTTAAACAACACACGTTATCATCTATTTTAAACGACAAACAAAGACCTGTATATCCTGTTTCCGTGCAATTTTTTTATTACATCACAACGTTGATCGTCCCTCGTATCGATTCCTCATTGTAGTATCGCGTGCTCTGCACCCTCGTTCGTTGTTTGTTTTTGAAGCTCGATGGAATATTTACTGCCGAGAAACTGTTTATATTTAGAATGCAGAAATATTTTAATGTCAGGTAAATATAGGAGCAAATAATGTGCAATATTTTTGGATGTATGTTTGTATCACCTGCTGCTCGAATCCAAATCATAGGGAAATCATAGGGAGCGAGAACCACGAAATCACAAGTGCCATTTATTAAACGCCTTTGATCTTGATTGAGCACGTGGTTTTTCTGAACTCAAGAAATATGTCTGGTATACAGCAATATGCGCATGTTACATGGGGCATATCTAGCAAAATATGTACAGGACAGAATTAACCATCGGGCATATACAGGCATAATCCGATGTACTATTATACTATTCCAAAATCGAGCCCGACTATAACGTTTCTAATAGGACTTATGATATGACCTTACAAGATGTCAATTAAGACTATGCCCAATTGAAATTGTAATCCTTGGTAATCAAATATCTATATTAATATTATAAAGCTGTAGACATTGTTTATTTGAACGCGCTAATATCAGACGAATTGGTTCAATTCTTTCGGCATTTTCTGAGGCTATCTAACATTATGATACCCTTTAGGAGCAGAACGAATGGAACCGGGGCAAAACAACTAATTTTACTAAAATGTTATCAATAACAAAAATATGTCAAACGTAAATCGATCATTATTAAGATAATAACAAGAGTATATGTAAGCAGGATGATTCACATAAAAGCACATACATGTTTATAAGTATGATTACAGCGAATCTCTTTTACACATATTGTTCATTGTGCCTGCATCCTGTTCTATAAAACATTATCGCTTGATCGTTACACATTTCACTAGAATAACAAGCATATAATATCATTCTATAGGTATATATTTCCAAAAATATTGATTGCAGCGCGTTATCGGAACTTCGATAATGTTGTCACGTATCAGTCGATAGTACGCCCTTCTTGAAGGAGAATTACTATGAGTTTAAATGGTTTCATTATTGTAAGGTGATGGATTAACATTGAGTATGTACTATCAGTATATTGAAAATGATAATTGTCTATTAATAATAAAAATTAAACTGGGTTTCCACTGCAAAAGTAAAGGCACGGGTAAAGGCGCGAGAATTAGACTAGAGAAACTATTTCCTATTAGCTAAAATATAGATATATACATATATAGGTAGGATATATTATCATTATTTTATATATGCCTATTAATATTTTATGATATGCCGAAGAAAAATAGTTAAATACACTAGTATTTAACTATTTTAAAATTTACGTTACACCAAGGAAGAGGTGTAGATTTTTATATTTTATTTGTAGATAAATATAGTTAGAAGAAGCTCGTTACATTGCTTTTTTTTCGTATACTTACCTAGTTCTTTCCGCTTGAGTCTTTGTTAATGAAAGTACTTCTATAAAGTTTAACGTTGCAAGTTGAACATGGTCCATACGGAGCCGGCTTTACGGTAGCAGTGGGAGCTTAGCTTTACACTGAGGTAGTTCTTTATTGCCAGCTCTACTCTACAGAAGATCGCAGCACTGCGATCAAAGCCAAGTAAACTGTCTCAACATTTATGTATTATAAATGCAGAAACCTTCTGAAGATCAATTTCACGCCTATAATACGCCTGGTAATGCATACGTGCATAAGCTGTTGTAACCGCTTACTGTGTGCAGAAATATAAACTTGTATGCAACACTTAATTTTGTATGATGGTCTATCTATAGTTATACCATTTGAAAACGATTCATCATCCGTCGACAGTTCGAGTCGCCATCAATGCTGCTTTGTTTACCCCTCACCGAAGTTGTGAAAGGGGATCAGGATATAAAGTTACCATTGATGCTTTCGCGTTTATTTCCTTTTCGATTCGGAAAGGAAATCTATGGAAACCGCTTTAGCTATTGAAGACTTAATACTGCTGTAGGGTTAATAAGCTTATATCGAACGGAGCAACGTCTTACAAAGTACATACAAGTGTTATTGATATTGAACTCTAACACGAACTATATATACTTACACCAGACCTGAATTTACCAGACAACATTACCTACTTAAGATAATTAAATATCACAATTTCTGTCATTAGTAGCGTTATTACTGTCAGAGCTTTTAAGTGCTTAAACTCTTCTCATTGAATATAAATAATGATTATAATATTTTGAGTTTAGCAAAGAGAAATCTGTAATCTCTGCTCACCCCTGCGGGAACCAGTCTTGTATATATATTTTGAGATTCTTGACTCCGAATGCTCTAATTTTATGTATAAAAATATGAATAAGGTATTTGTCCAGTTCCCGTTGAAGCACTATGACATGAAAACCCAAAAATATGTTTTCCGTTCTAAATAAGAAACCTTGATTATTAGACGTAAAGTTGCGCTTACTATTTACTTACTATTACTATACTTACGCCACAGTACCATAAAGGCAAACATAGTGTATGCTTAAGATAACTCGTGTTCGTATCGTGGCTCTTTTAACATGCAAATGACCGAGAACTAAGGACGTCAACTCTGTGCATTTTTATTACTAAACTACGAGGGTAAACGCTGCCATATTCTCTCTTTCTTATGGTAATCGAGCCTCGTAAAACTGTGACATTAAAATTAATGTATGTGAGAGAAGCCAAAACGTGTGAAACGTAATTAAAGGAACTCTCTCTTTCAAATACGACGTAATTTTATTCATGGATTATGATGATCTTTCCTTTAATGTTTGTTTCGGTTAACGGAAGAAGATGGTCCATAGCAGAAGTAGAAGGAAAGCATTGGCAATTACGAGATTTTTAGGCTTGAAACCATTTCTGGATTTTTGTTACTTTTGTGATGATGAGAGTTCGATGCTTTGTCAATAACGACTTACAAAACTACATGTTATGTGTAGTAACTACTGTAGTAGAATTAGATCGGTGTTTCTACTTAAATCCGGGATTTCGCGTAAAATGAAGCTAGCTAGCTGAAGTCTTTACAAAAAACGCTACCAAGAATCCTTGTGGTATATTCCTGCGGTGTGTGGGTGCGGCTCCTTTACAAGATTAATTGCTCTGAAGGCGAAAGGTTTGCTTGCCAGCTTAGTAGAAATAAAGACTTATAAAAATGAAATGTTTCTTTAATGCAAATGCCACAAATAATAGTAATTTATTATAATAACAGCCCTCATATAATCTAATAAATACGTATTAAACCTTTAAATTTAATAATCAAATAAAATGAAGATTACCTTCCATAAAATCGAAGCCCCGTCTACTCATCGTCTAGAGCACGAGTAATATTGTAAACATAACACTTAATACTTTTGACATCAGCTGTAAGCCTGTGCCATCTATACACAGCGATATTTGTAAATTTTACCCCATTTAATGTTCATAATAATTTAAACATTAAGTCTTAAATGTTTAAAATATTATGAACATTAGATATGTATAGATAGATTTGATTTAAGGTTTTCAATATGAATACGTAGTGTTTTACTTGAGTGTCGTATGTGGAATTTGTGTGTGCTTTTGGACAAAATCATTTCCCCGTATTGCCAGGCCAATCGTTATCCAACGTCGCGGCGATAGGAATTTGACATTATTTATATGACGTAACATTTCTATGTTTAGTACGACAAACAAAAATATTTTGATTACGGCCTTAATTCTTTCCATTTAGGTTTTCGATGTTACTTTTGACCGTATTCTAGCACACAATGATCATTTCTTTGGGTGTATATTCACTAAGGAATCAATCACTGAGAACATAAACAACAAAAATTAACTCACTTTTATATCCATTATACAACCTCGGAACCCAAAACAAACAGTATCTGCAGCGACTCTACATGCCTACCAGTTAAAATATTTCCGTTTTAAAACGTCTTCGCAAGCCCTTCGTTCCGAGTTGTACTTCAAATAAATACGAAGAAAAAGGTCTTGCCAGCTCTAAGTCCGTCTAGATAAAGTAGAAAAAGCGGTGAAACTTTGCGCAGAACAACTCTACAAGTTCTCTTTTTATTGATTTACTTGGGAGGATTAGATCCTTGCAGACGTTTCAACAAGTCTAATATACTCGAGTTCAAAAGCTTTTGCGTGCTATTTCGCCTTTTGATATCAAATTTGAAAATTTTCTCGGCTGCCGATCATTTACTAGATTCAAGTCTCTAAAATTTTACCTTATCAGTCAGTACACCAGTTCCCTATCTATTTATATGGAAGTAATGTTAAATATTTTGGGTTACATAGCTACGAATAGTAAATAGTAACATCGTAAATCAATACGGTTTCCTTGAACCACTATGAATGGAGCCCAATCATGAATAATATTATAAGTCATCAATATACAAAATGATTGTAGATCGAGATTGATACATCTTGTAAGTAGCAGAGCATATTATAAGTTAGTAGCGAAGTTTTGGTGTTGAATCGTCTATTTTTCTAATACAATACTTAAGCATAGGACATTGCTTGCTTGGGTAACTTGTACTTTAACATCAACAAAAAGTACCACCGCACTTCAAATGGAATTGTAGGTATTCCAAAAATAGGACTTCCTTTTAACTACTTGTATATAGGTATCTCACTTAGATTCCTTCCATGAGTGAGTGCACTGAAGTGTAAGCAAATTCGTTTCGTCTTCAAGCACCACTCGGCGCATTTTATTTACATTATCTGTCTACACTACAGACGAAGGTCCCGTAATATATTATCATGACTCGTGTCTGACGAAGGTATGTATGTACCCCTTATCGGCAATAACGTTTGAATACTTAACGACTACCTTGTCACGTGATCATGGCAATGGAGTTGCTATGGCAAATGTCTGTTATCCATATCTGCAAAAATGTTTATGGCTGACTTTCTGGAATAAGTGCTATGCTAACGTGATTTAGTAACACACATCCAAATTTTCAAAGTGTTTCACAAACTGAAATTTAGAATATAGGATTTATATTTCTTACGGTATATGCTATCCCCTTATTTATAAATTTACCAGCGTGATGGTGATTAAACTTGCAGCATTTTGCTTAAGTGGTGCTTGCCAACCGTAGAGCAGCTTCTATAGAATTTTCCATTTTACTCGTAGCAATTGGTCACAGTGATGTCAGGTGTCGTATACAGGAAACAGTTCCAAATCGATAATTTGCGTTCAGCGTTGGTGTTCGCGGTTGCTATCTGATACTTACCAATATGTAAGCAGGTCTGCCCACTGAGATCATCAGCTCATGGTGTCCGCTACTGCTGTATGCATCGCGATGGAATTATTTCGCACTCGACAGATTTTTATTCTGTCACATTATTGTGCAAAACTCGGCTGTAGTTATTTCATTCTACGAACATGCATCGAGTTTATTTATGTGCGTGCTTAATATCAGCGTGTTTCATGGCTCTCTTTAAATTTTAATTACATCAATGAGCCAGCCCGCTCGTGCACACATACAAGCGTGTACAAACAAGCATCACATACAAGAATTGCGAACAAGCGTAAACATACAAATTCATATTCTCACGCCTATAGCCCATAAAGAATAGCCAGGGTGAATGCATACACATTTCACCATGGTTTTAGCAAGTAATACGAAGCGTACTTATAAAACGTAAATATCAATCCACTGGGAACAATTCCAGACGCCGTGCAGTCATTGAGGAAGTCTTGACGAAAAAATGCAATATCTCTCGTGCACTGCAATCTCAATCATTAACGCGACGCGGCGAGGCATTGCTAAACAATAAACTATACGTACCTTTATCATCTTATAGTGATGTAAAAGTTCTAAGTTTGTTTTCGATATTAGAATTTCTTGCTAGGCCGTATAAAGTCAGTGCTTGCCACTTGTCCGGTTAACTGTAGAGTCCCCCGCGACACAGGATTAATACTGAGTGTGGAAGATGTCTTTTTAAAGGAAAAAGAAAACATGCCTGGCGGAATATGGGTGTGATAAGGACGTACCATATAATTCTTGAATATACAGGCATGCAATAACGTTACTCTAAGCTATGCACAATATATGCAGGAGTATATAATCGAGATATCGTATGCAGTGCATTCTCAATGACACCGCGCCTCGTTCCGCTGGCTAGTATCGACATCACACTGCGTGCTCCATTTCCTTCCGTTGCATAACACAATCGCATTGCATACGATCGATTTTCACTTTCGCATGCATTCGTTTCCATAGAAATTGTATTTAGTTTTAATGCTTGAATAAAACTTTTATCGTTACTTGATACTAAGAATTCATAGATCCGGTATTCGATTGAATGGCGATTTGTGTGGTAAAAACCGAAATTAAGTGCCGATAAACGTTGTACTTGCATGATGCAAAAATATATATCATTTGGTTTTCTTATAATTGTCTCGCATGGACAATATTGCGAGAGACCTTTAAGAAATGTCAGACATTGTTCCTTAAATGATAGTTCCGATCAATTAGTAAGGTTAAGTTAAGTAAGGTTTGATACAGGAAATTCCTGCATTATCATGTTATTGTCTAGATTTGCCTTCGTTATGTATATACTCCATTGTAAAATCATTAAATATGCTTCATTGTAACGTAACACGCTATATAAATTTAAAGTTCGACTCCGTGTGTGGCAGTCTTTATAGACGATCCAAACGGCTGTCATCTCAAGAATTAATTAAACACAATACTATACCGTTAAGTGTTCATTAGCTTATTAAACCGTCGAATATATCCACATACAGTACTCCATATATGTAAATACAAACGTAAGTCAACATTTGCTTCAGAAATTTGAACTTTATTTGTTTGGAGATAGGTGTTTTCCAAAGTGCATATGTGTAGTTGGTAATGGTATGTAGGTTCAAATGTTAAGAGTAACGGGACTCCGCCTCCTTGCACGAGCTCACGACGTCTCTCCGTATTGAGTGTGTTGCATTGTCGCCGACCTTATATGGGTGATGTCGCCGTCATGTTTCATTATAATAATTCTTTAAGAAAAGTTTTACGTTGTTTGCTTATTTATATGTGTATTTTACAATATATTTTTGTAGAAAGGAATGATATTTAAGTAAGATTTTTATAGAACACGGTAGCGACGTAGACTCTTTGATATCGGAATCTTGTCTTAAACCTTCAAACTTGGAATGTTTACTGTGAAGAAGGAAGATCAAACTACTTTTTGATGGGTGACAACGTGTAGGCTTTACCAATGACATTACATGGATACTGCTTAACTGCTTTCGCTGATGGTAAACTGTTACGCTCTATGCTTGTGTGGCACTTTTATGGTATAAAAACGAACGTACTACTGCAAATCTTTCTTGCATGCATAAATAACTTGTCGTCTGTCTGTTTGTCTAATACACTACGTGGCTCGCACATAGCATATTATTTAGCAAGTTTTGCCTAGACTAAATAGGAAAACTCTAACACATCAATGTTTTAAAAATTTCCGCTAGCTGCTGTGAGCGCGTGTAAATCGGCTAATCGTACTAAATAAATGTAAAACAATTTGTTTATGGAATTTGTAATTAATAATATTCCAACGAAATATTATACCGTATTATCAAAAGCTCATTAGCCGCTTGTTAGACGTATCAGCTGTCATAAACAAAAATTATTTCATAGTAAACTATGTGAATTACGTTAACCAAAATGTTTGTATACAGGGTGATTTTGAAATCGTGTAATTCCTTTTAACCACGCATTCTACTGGTGATATAGAATAACCCTGACCATATTTTTATTTAATTAGAACTTTTTTTTTTGAAAAATTATTGTTCCGTTTTTTTCGTGAAATGGTGTCAGATAGTCATATGTTAACCAACCGAGGCAATTTTAATTTTTTACTAATTAAAATAAAAAAACATTTTAATAATTAATGTCGTAAATAATAACGGGCGGTCCTTTTTATTGCCTCTTATTATTTACGACATCAGTTATTGTTATGTTATTATTTTTAAATTAGTAAAATATTAAGATTGTGTCAGGTGGTTAAAATATGACTATTTGAAATCATTTCATGAAAAAAATCTGTACTCTAATTTTGCCGAAACCATTATTCTAATTAAGAAAAAATATGGTCAGGGTTATTCTATATCACCAGTAGAATGCGTGGTTAAAAGGAATTACACGATTTCAAAATCACCCTGTATATTGCTCCATTTATACATAATTTAAGAGTTATATCGACAAAACATGTTGTGACTGTTTCTCGAACGGCAAGTAGGGATTACGAAGTTAAGTTTGAAAGGTTCACATGCACAACTTTGTTTTGATGCATTTTTCATATCTTGTGCTTAACCTATCCTTTCTCAATCATGGTGAACATTTTGGATAAGTTTTGTTGCGATCTGTTTATCCAACAGTCACATAGACAACTGTGTTTCGCTTTTCGACAATAAAGAATAATTTAATCTTATGTTTGCAAATACATTTTCTTTACGCACCCTTATCACTCTAAGCAGTTTTAACACTAACACAGAATAGTAAAAAGTACTCTATGGTTTATAGATTTTTATTTTGAACTCGTGGCAAAGGAAACCACTGCAATAAGCCGCGCGGTCCGTGCTGAATGTCAATGGGTTGTGAGTCACGCATGCCATCGCAATCACCTGCATGCCTCACCGCTGTATTAGCTAACCTTATCTGTTACGAAGCAACTAACTATTTACACTGACGCTTTTATTTAGCAGAGCAACTGCATCTTTTATACAATACACGTAAGGTAATATGCGCGTTACGACGTTAATTTATGTCGAGCTTTTATTTCTATAGAAAGTTCGGCTACTTCGCACTTGGTTTCCTCTGAGGGTTGTCTTAATTATAACCTATTAATTACATAAGCCATTGATGCCGCACGCCCCGACTCAACCACTGATGCGAATGATTGTATTTGAATAATATTAGTTGTGTAGAACGTCATACGCCATACCTACTATGCATAGTCCAAGGCGCACGCACGCATATGTATAGTTTTGTCCATTCATTCGTATATAATTCAAATTCATTTTTGCATATAGCTAGTCTCAACCGTGGTATTATTGGTCTATTTTATCTCTCTCTTAAACTTATATCTATTAGGGTTTCCTTGCGTTGGGACTAAGTATCAACCAAAAAGACACAGCTTGTCAATGAAAATCGGTTATGGCTCTACATCTAGATGTGTTTAAAGGGACCTTCGAAATATTAACATACCCGACACAATCCTCAATCAAATTTAATATAACTATCAGTGGATCCTACAGATTTCTGTCTCATGCAAGAGACTTGAAATATACCCTACAATTCTTAATATCAGGTAAATAAGAACAGTAGATTATTGAGATGAATATATTGCCAGATATCCCGGTCCAACGGGATGTTGAATCACCGGTTAGTGATAAGGTAGTCAATCATTCGGCTATCTTATCCGCAGTTCGATTCACAGTTCTGTTCCTTATTGTGTCATATATCCGAGAAATAGCTGTACCGAGAAAATACTTTATTATTTTATATGAAGTATTAAGCAGAACTTATTGGATTATTTACAAATGCTTAGTATTGTTTGTCAGTTTGCAAGTGTGAGACATAAGGTTTCTGAGAAAATAAGAAACATTATCTTTTATAAATGGCTATTTACAACTTGTATTGTTTATATGCATTCCGATATATTAATACTTTAATAATCATTATTTATTTGAAATTAGATCTTTGGTATTGTTTTAGCATTATTTTAGTGCTTGTCTGTTTGTAAGTAACTCGTACGAATGCGATAAGTACTGTGTCAGACTGAAAATCTAAATAAAGTATAAGTAGATATTAGATATGATATTCTGCCAACCTTTAGATATAATATGCCCTCAATGTTATGATATTTTATTCATCTCAGAGCTTTTAATGGCTGACTATCAATGTGTTAGCCCCGAATACGGAAACACTGCCATTTTTATTAATGACCTATCTCAAATTTGTACTCAACAATGTTGCTTAACCTCTTTAAATACCCCGCGAAATAGCGTCAACTCCATAACCTCCCTATAATATAACAATTCATCACTTATAAACTGTAATGCAAATCAACAACTTTCCCCTCCTATTGAAGATGAATGACAGTCGAGCGCCGGCGCATGTGACTAACGCGAACGTAATGGCTAGCGCATGCGCCTTCGACGCGGTCATGGCGGAGGAAGTCGCCGTATATGGCCCGACGCCTATTACCTGTATTACTTGGCTAATTGAACCTGCGATTATACCTAGTTGGTTCAACTTGATCGATCAACTATTTATCGAAGGTATCTGTTTACACTGCAATGGAGATTAAGGCAAATCGATTTTTTATTGCTATGTGGTACAGTGGCAAGAGTATATACGCGGTCGAAACCAACCTTTGGGGCATTTCAGGGCGGGCAGTGTGACGGACCTTGCCTAGAAGATCGCGTGCGTTTTCTATTAGAAAATTTTCAATAGTACCATGTAGTGAGGAACGAGCCCAGTAGACTGCAATAGGCTAACTCCCTATTACGTGCGATCTAAGAACAGAGCTGGTGAATTGTGGGTGTAAAGACTTCACACTTCTATCCTTAGAGTATACACGCCTATATATCACACGATCACTAGACAACAATAGGTTAATGCTATATTACTTATATATATTTGATAAAATATCAATGTAATGTTTATGCCTATCCCTTTGGTTATATATGCATCACGCTACAAAAATGCGAATTGATTAATTATCTGCACATTACACAGATTACAACATAGTAATTACATATTATGGTAAAAGAATCAACTCGATCAGGGCCCAACGACCGCGCATACTCACACACACAATGAACTCCGGAAGTCGGTCCGGAAGCCGCTGGTCTGTGACACCTCTGCGTGGCTGACGTCAGGTGACGTCACACTCATTCATGTCAATTGTTATTGATGTTGTGACTGGCGATACGTTTGGAAAGTTTAATGACTTAATATTGTATACCAATGGTCGCATCACAAAGCATGGAACCCAAATCACTAATCCTCTTTGCGGCGCGCAGTAGGTTTTTGTTTATGGTTTCCATCCTCACTATATAAATGCGAAGCTGTGTTTATTATTTGGTAATTCATAAGGAGAAACCAAATTATTTAGTTTAATAGTGACAGCGTCAACTATTACCTCTAAACAAATTAACGTATTCATCATGTCTAGTCGTATGATTTCTGCAACGAATAAATCCATAATTAATCATCATGATTTGATTGATTTTGTGCTGCTCGTATTGAACGACTTTCTACCAAGATAACCACCCAGTGACGTGATGTTTATCCATCTAGTGACAGGCATCAACATTGCACTATTCTGCCTGCGATTGATTAACATATAGTGTTATTGGGATTTTCTGTCAATTAACTCTGCAGCAAGGTGTTTGGAACTGTGCCCGGTAAACTGCAATTGGCTTGCTATGCATGCATGGGACCTAAAACCATATCTAGCAAAAATAATGTGTTTTACATCTCTGTCTAACACTACAGGGATATATACAGTCCATGTATGCATTCTTCTTCTTTCTTTCTTTTCGTGTGGTTAGTGGCCAACCTGTTGTCAAGAGTTGTTCAAGCCGCCCGTAGGCCTCTGACATGGCGTAACGACTGCTGTCAATTTGACAACAACCGGGACCGACGTTTTACGTGCCCTCCGAAGCACGGAGACGTTCAGATGAAATACCACTAAGCGGTCACCCATCTCTTGACTGACCGCACCCAACGTTGCTTAACCTCGCTAATCGTTTACAGTGAGAACTGGCTATGATCTATACTACTATCTTGACGTACGATACGGGCGAAATCTCGTATCGACAGCTAGATATGATTCGTTCGTTCAATTTCAATCCAATCACAAAGTTAACAAAAACCAATCATAAACAAGCTACCAGTTATATTTAAAGCCGTTACAACATATCACCCACATACCAGACTACCTTTACATTTTTACATACCTACATTATGTCTTACGGTCTGTGTCTGTTCTTAAGTGATATCGTATAAAAATCTGTGTATCTCAAAAACACTAAATATGCGTTCGGATTTGTTTATTGGCATACTGACAAATCGCTAAACTAAGAATTTGATGCCAGAAAAAGCTTTTTAAATGTTAATCACAACCGTATCTCAAACCGTGCATTCAATAATTCTGAACCGACGCCGCACCTACACTTTTCCATTTTCTCAACAATTACAAACAGTGTGTGTGTCAAACTGTGCCATGCCTAATACGTACAAGAAAAAAGTTATAAATTTTTAATATCCAATCTAAATAAGAAGGAACATTTGTCTATGGTCTTTTTGTAACCATAACCAGTCGATGCAAGTCAAGTGTCTACTGTGATTCAGACATTCGATATCTTAGTCCTTTTTATTTATTTTCTATTGTGCTTTCTAAACGCACTAAAACTGCAATGAGTTTACTTTCCAACAATACTGCTCTACAATAATATACATTCCGTGTCACGGTAGTCTACAGACACACGATAATTTCAATTCAGACTAAGAACCACCTACCCATTTTTATAAAGGTTCAGCTGACTGACACATCATCAATTGTTATCTTGTTGGCTTATCATTAAATAAGAACGCTACTCTTCTCGTTTTCCGTCAATATATATACCTACCTTAACAAAAATAGAGCAATATAATTCTCGACAGTAAAGTCGTTGACACTATAATATACACATGAATTCGCACTGCGTCGTCGACAAGGTTTCCGTTTCCTCTCGAAGCCGTACATGTACCGTGTGAAGTATTAAATACTATAGTTTCCGATGCAATCAACAAAACAAACTAGTCATTTAATTCTGAAAAGTGGCAACACTTAAGATTTAGAAGCTCATTTTTATTAGCTGCATGGCAAAAAATTCTTATCATGAGCTGATTTGTGTTTACAATGATAACAATCCTTTGCAAAATAAGAATGGCACTTTCAAATCTATAGAAGCACCGGTATCTCCCTTATATCCTATATATCTCTTTGTTACGTCTGAAGGGAGATTATGCTTATTATATGTTTCCTTCCATAGCAGCATTTGACAAAAGCAATTAGTGGAAACATCAAAATAATCAACTTGTCGCTCGATACCTTTTACCGCATAGAACTGGCAAGACTTTTTATCTTGGAGTTTCATCTAATTAACCAGGGCTATTTAATTTCTTAATCCACCTGTTAACCATTATGTTTTCTTTATTTGATGCCAGATATCGGTACTAAATTTCAATTCAACAGTTGACAAACAGGCGATTTAATACATAAGCCACATACACAGTCAAATCACGATGAGTCAGCACCCATAGCTCCCATACGTGTAGTCGCTCACGCTGTTTAACAACAAAAGTAAACTGATGTCTCAAGCATCACGGTGACGGTAAAACCTTGAAAACTACGTGTAAATTATGACGCACACACATCGTTCAGTGCTGTACGATTCCCTCGGCGAATGCATCAATCTCATGTGAGTAATTAACACGCATGTGCACATACATGATTCATGCGACATAAATATTGTCGAGTGCTAATTATATATTTGTGTTATCGATACGGTTACGTTTTTGATGGTCACGGTCGTCGTCTCTTGACCTGTGATTGATTAATTGCTGTATAATTTCTGACCTGCTATTGTACCCTTTTATAAAAAAATTTAATACTTGGTTCGGAGAAAGCAAAGAAATCTTTGATTTTTGTATTTATAATATCGAAATCATTAGATGAGGTGAATGTACTGAAATGAAGTCTGTAACCAATAAACTATAACGCTCATAAAGTGTTACTTTGTTATCTACTTGTTTTTTGATTTGCTTTTAAATTAGATACTTTATTTGCCCATGTATTATGAGCTTAGATTTAATGTTTTCTTCACTCAGTGTATGAAATAACATTGAGAATGTATATATCTAATTTTTCGCTACAAGTCTAAAATGAAATAACAGTAAGTTCATCAGTCATTCCCTTCGCTTCTCTTAAATCGACAATCGCCACAACTGTCCCGCATTTAACCCGCTGTCAGTTTGCCTAATAGCGTTGTGGTCAATGTACTTGAACTAATTATCGCACCATACTTGTAAAGCGACACACTAATGAATTACTGTTTCTTAAAAGAAATGAGAGCAGACCCAAAGTTCTCCACTGATTATATTATGAATCAATGAAGTCAAGAGCAGTTATTTAAAAGCGTTTATTTCGTATTTCTTTCCAATTGTTTATTCAGAACAAATAGAATTGGTAAAAGCCACTTAGACTAATTAAATTCCACTCATTCAGCTTTGCAGTGAAATGCTAAGATTCAATTTAGTGTAGCGAACCAACAACTAATTATTGTGACCGCATTCAGGTTGTAGTGGTATTCAGGAAAGCGCAGCTCCCGGGAATATGTTCTAATTCTATTTTCATTATAAAAGTTATGCAAAATGCGATATGTTATGTTTAATTTATTTAATTTCAGTACAGTACTTGTTTACATTGTATTTTATGAACTAAGTATACGGTAGATATATTATTAGGTATAGATTGTTCAGAAGTGTATTCTATGCCATTGTATTGCTCGATTATTGGTGTCGACGAATAAATTTTTAGTCCCACTATTAATTGACCTTCTTACAGTTTGACAAACATTATACGAATAATTTGAAATAATATAAGAATTTTCTTTATCAGATCGGCCAACACTGCAACGTGCATATAGCAACGTTTTTTCCATCTGTAAAGCGCGTACTTATACGACATGCCATGGTTTTAATCACAATACACTAAATCTAGCAGAGGTTTAATGACACAAAATAAATATCATAGATGCTCATTCCGAGCCTGGGTAATAGTTTGTCGGAATTGCATCAGGCCATAGTCGACATTTATTTATCAAACGGCTACTCAGATATAGAACGGGTAAATTACATTTAAATTACTTCATAAAAACGCGAGTAATTCACGAAAGTGACGTAAGACCCAAACCCGTTGCGGTGACATCATGCAAGGTGCGTGGGCGCATATCAGTGCAGTGAGAACAATCATATTAGGCCGGTTATTGCAATAAACGCGGCTAATGCGATATGAGAGCTTTACGAGCGATTGTGTTACACGTACAATTGTTGGTGACAATCATACACTAACTCCTGGATGTGGATTTTGATACCTAATGAAACGTCACATATATTTCTGTTTACTGTAATGCTAGTATTAGAATATTGGTTTTTATATGCAACTAATTAACTGATTACCTCGGTCGCACAACTATAGTAGCAGTATAATATGACTGCTGTGCATAAGCCATCGGGTTCGATACTCGGATCGTGCAAAATTTTATTGAGATTTTCTGTCACACAGACTACGTGTCAACATGATGTCTGTGAATGTGGCCGGTAGACGTCATAAAGCTCATCCTATATTATAGATATGGGACCTTAAAACTGAAATGTAGGTGTAGTATTCCTCTGTCCAATACTTCGTGGATATAGGCGGTCGGCTATGTTACTATCAAACTAACTAGCTATGCCTAGACATAGTAAATTCTGTATTTTTTAGATTATACCCTTAAAGTCTGAGTGGGTCTCAGGCTCATAAATTATATCTAAGCAACGAACCGCGTTGACCCGTGGCTTCATTGCCGGAAGACTAACCTCTAATAATTATAATTATTTACAAATGCAAAATATTTATTTTATTTTAATATAAAAAAGGATTATAGCTTGCCTTTAACTTTAAACAAAAACTATATACTGCTTACCTCAGTCCGTGTGAGCAAGATAAACCTCCAAATTGCTGCTAAATGACGATAATACTAGTCTGCAAACACGCCGCTCTAATTGCCCATATAGTTAGCATTGATTAAATGCCGCTGTCATGAATATGAATGAACATAGACATTTACATTAATGAGCTATTGATGGACAGACAGATAATTAAATTATGGCCGTGTATTACGTAATTATTGTTAATAAACTCGATGGAGTTGGGTGTGACTGGGGTAGCCATTTAAGTTGTTAATGGTCCAATAAACATGGTTTTGATTGTGGTTCAGGATTACACACATAGTTAGTCTCACGCTTAAATCCTCGAAATAGTAGGCTGATGTCTATTACATCCATATTTTGTCAGATATGATTTTAAGTCCTCATTGAAATGAGATTATAGACAGTTACAGACTCCGAACTGCTATTGAGAATTTCATGACAGAGAATCTTAATGATATTTTGATAGCCCAGGAGCAGTACCTGGTGCCACATGCATACCAGTGGCATTTACTATCGCGCGACCGAGGCAGATTAGATTACATTAGTTAAAAGGCAATAAATCAACAATGTTGAGGCACCCGGGAATCGAAAAGCGCAACCTAATCGAACTAAAACCAAGAATGCAGCTTCACTACTTTTATTTACAACTAAAACATTTCGTCGTTTCAAACAAGTCTCCTTACAAGGCGTTTCTCTACAAAATACCTAACCTCAAAGCGAAGCACTGCACCAAAAAAAGCTACACAGTTTGAAGCATCCACAAAAGTTGTAACCAAATCTAATCCTTAATGCTATGGAGGTAATGTCCTTTATCCATTATCATTATAACCTGTAACGGTAGAACCGGTTCAGAAGAGCTTTCGGTATACTATAGTATTAATGTACGTGGATGCCCTGTGGTTGCAATCGTGTTGGAACTGGACAATAGATAGTTACTGTAGCTAAACGAGATTCTCTTCTAAATGGTCGTCTTGGCTAAGCTCGGCGTGCTTGTGGGAGAAACACAGGGCGTTTTTATAAGTAATCGTTTATCGTGGTGTGGACTTGGTAATGTGGATGGATGGGAATGTTTTGATTTATGTTAAATATGTATAAAATGACCATTAAAGAATTTTCGGAAAGATGACGTGATTAGTTTTAGTTATAACTTATAAGTGGAGGGTACAATAATGCAAAATATGGCACTACCAAATTGACTGCACAGATATTATCACATTATCTCGCCATAGTATAACTGCGGATTATATACCCACACACGACCAACACTTTACGAAATAACAAACAAAACAAGTTCAGATATGGGTGTCACTTATATCCCTTGTTAAAATTTCGAGTTATTTCGAGTTTAATCTTTGATAATAAAAACCTTGTAATAGTTCTTTACAATTAATTAGGTATAGCTCAAAACGACGACATAGCAGGTTGAATTATTAAGATTTAGTAGTAATATTTTTTTTTTTTATTACGGAGTATATTATTCATTGTACTTTAGACTTAGACCCTTGTATCTCGAGGAATCTTCAGTAATTGACTTCAAAGGCCACTCAAACATTATTGTAACTAAACAAACGGCAAAGGTAAAGTCCCATTGAATTAAGGAAACTGCTCTATTTCTAACAAGGCGCCTTCTGTTCCTAGAAACGACACATGTTTTACACTTGATGACACAACACCACAACTATAGGAAGAACATTGTCCTTCAGAACAAATCAGATAGATTTCACAGAATCGTATTTCCTAAAAAAAATGTTAATTATTGCTATACTTGCAAAGAAGATAGTATATAATATAATATCAGCTCGTATTAAACTGTCCCACTGCTAGGCACGGACCTCTTTTTAGTGTGAGAAGGATAAGCCATAATCCACCATTTGCTATAGCTCAGTCCATTGGCAGACTTTCCGTATCTTCGAAAACATTATAGAGAACTCTCAGACATGCAGGTTTCCTCGCGATGTTTTCCTTCACCGTTGAAGCGAGCGATAATTAACTATAATATAATATGCACATAACTTCGGGAAGTTATAGATATGCTACTTGGGATCGAACTCGTCTCTCTACTAGGACTTGGCTATCACTGCTGTAAGAGAAGAAATAGTAGAGACAAGTAAAAGTAAGTTATTACCTGATGAATAACTGCTGTACACTGTAGGATTGTCTGGTATGTGTCAGCGTTCTTCCCACAGTTGGTAACACGGTACCTGTGTGTGATAAGCGTCGCTCCGAGGTCGTCGGTCACGGTGCTTGCGATCAAGAATGCGCTATCGTTCTCAATCAACAGCCGATCAACTGTGAACTGTTATTAAACCAATCCATTCAAAATTCAACCTTAAACTAACGTCAATAAAGTACCTACAGCAGATAGCAGCGCATGTTTATTTGCTTAAAATAGATTTTTACGTCAATTCGCATAATCGTTTGTCGACATACTAAATAGTTTTTGTTTACGTTTGTAAATACATTATGTGTTAGTAGTATGTTAAATCTTCCCCTGTATATTACAAACAATGATGACAAATGTTTTTCAATAAAGCTGGCAAATAGAACATTCCATTAATATCTTCAGAGGTTTATTATCTGCTTATGATTAATTTATATCAGCTGTCCATTCCGAAGATATAATTGAAGTATAAAAACATATACAGGGTGTCCGGTAATTAATGGATAACCTGGAAATGTCTTATAGTGGAACTGATGGCCGTTAGAAAAAATATGAAAAAAATCTATCCTTACTACTACCGTGTGTATGTGTTTTTTTTTAATTACCATGTATAACTTTCTTGTATACTACGACCATAAATGAATGAAATCCATCGGTTTTTTGTTGTTTTATTATTAAACACTAATTATGCTAATATATAGACAGTCAAAAGTATGCTATGCTATAATAGCTTGCACTTTTTAATATATACATTTTTTTTTCTGAACGGCTTTCAGTTCTTCTATAAGACATTTCAAGGTTATCCATTAATTACCGGACACCTGTATATATTATTTATGTTACGTTTTCTATGATTTGCCGTGTTTGTGTTTTACCATTTTTACGCATTACAGCTTTCCGTAATCCTTTTGAACAAACACGCTTTTCCAATGTCAAATTATACTAACAGGCATGTTAATTATAAGCTTAACGATAACAGCCGTTTAGAATAAGTGTCTGTACTCGTACATAAATATTTTAAGTTATATGTCGAATTCGGTTTAGCTCACTTACTACAAATCAAAAGCGCTCGTTCGAATTCCATGACTATTATATGCAATCGGGTTAGCTTTCACATCGTCCCAAATGACGCAGTAATAACACGCTGCCTACACGATGTATTGTCTAAATCTCGAAAACAATGGCTACATAATTATAGCTCTATGAATTAGTTGGTGGACAATATTGACGGTTGTAATCATCACGACGCCTGCCTTGGTGACGCAGTTGAAGTGAATAAGATTGCTATGCATGAAGTCCCTGGTTCGCGTTCAGGATCAGGCAAACTGTTATTGAGCTTTTCTGTTATAAACTACTCAGTAACAACAGAAAGTTCCGTGCTGTGTCCTAAAATATTATAACAGGCGGAATGTGGGTGTAAAACGCCTCTGCTTACATCTTCGGGAATATAGGCGTGAAACAATGTATGTTTGTAATTATGTATACATAATCATGATAGTCTACCAGTGGTTTATCATCTATATAAATATAAGGTCCTTGTCTAGAACTTCGTTTACTATTATTACTATGTATGCAGATACTTAGCTACACCATACTTCATTATTTTTAAACTAAGCGTAAAAGCGATAGCTCAGTTGGTAGACCAACAGACTGCAATGCAGAGGGTCTCGGGTTCGAAGCCACGTCGCGCACCTCTGACTTTCGGAAGTTATTTGACTTTTCGAAATTATGTGCGTATTGATTGACAATTATCGCCTGTTCCGTGCCTCGGAGAGCACGTTAAACCGTCGATCCCGGCTGCAATGAACATCTATGGCAGTCGTTATTGGGAAATCAGTGCCCTATAATATTCTGACACTGGTCTAGCCTTAGGGTATCGTAAGCCTTCGGGTTGCGGAGGTCAGGTGGCAGCCGCTCCGTGTAAAAACTGATATCCAGTCAAATCTAGTTAGACTAGAAAAGCCGACCCCAAGTGACTGGGGAATAATAAAGGCTAGGGAGAAGAAAAGAATTTCACAACTAATACAAGTACTGATTATTTCTATATAAATACTGTATTTTGATGAATGGATATGGTTTAATATAAATTATCCTAAATACCGAGTATGAGTGGTCTTTTAATTAAATGTTTTATCAAACTATTAACTATTATTAAACATTGCTAAGCGGCGTCTTTAGTTTCCCCTCCTAAACAACACACACATCATTGTGTCAATCAGTGTGCGCGTTCCCACGTCCCTTTTATAATCAACAAGTATGTGTCATTAATTTTTATAGTAATACTCGTTAATAGATGTGGCTGTGTAACAAATTACTACGTGGTCGGATTATAATGTAAATGACAAGACGCACGCGACGATTAAACATATAATTACTCAACCAGTCACATACCGTTGTGTCTGCTTTAGATAAGTTAATAGATTTAAGGGGTATTTACCTTTTGTTTTCTAAAATAATGTATTGAGAATTGGGTCATCAAGATAAAGATAACATTCTCTCTTTAAATGCTTTTTTGTTTGAAATGTGTTGCGGTAGCGTCTACGTGGGCGATCAAATACATTCGATTGATCAGCAATTCAGCATGCATCGTTATCGTGTATAACGTGGATATTTTAGGTTTATGTTTTACTTATGTCGTTAGGTAGGTACTTGAGACATGAATGATATCATAGAAATGCTCTTATCGTTTTTAAATGTCCCGTCGAGTTGTAGTATAATGTGGAGGAGTGTATGACACCTTTTTTCACTAGTTAAGTTATCCCGTAACCATAAATCAATCTAGAAAGTAGGGGATGTAACAGTGTGCGACTATGCCTAACCCTTTAATAATTCAAATGTAACATCTGTAAGGCGATATAACATCCATTACTTATATTATTATTATAAACTAGCTGTGCCGAAAGACGTTGTACGATACACAAAAATAAAACAAAAGAAATTCTATACCATTCTCGAGTCCACGTGAACACACACAAAAAAATTCATCAAAATCGGTCCAGCCGTTTAGGAGGAGTTTAATTACAAACACACGCGCAAAAGATTTATATATATACAGATTTAATACAAAAGTGTGTTTTTAATTTTTCCTCGTTTCAAGCAGGAGCACCTAACCAACGCCATTTTGCTTAGTGATACATTATGAACCCAGAGTAGAAATTTTATCCTGGTAAAAGGCAAACTTCCTTTTGATGCAGATTTTTAAATATTTTAAGTCAAAGTAAAAATATCTGTTATATAAATATATCCAATTTAATCTAACAGCACTTACCAGAGTCTACCTAGCTATCAAATACCCATTAAACCAAGTATTTATACTGGTGTATGAGTCAGTACACCGCACGTACTGTGACGTCATCCCATTGTATACGCACATTAGGTACTAAGTGTCAATTCGTTTACAAAAAGCCCATTCTATCACTTAATTAGCCGCTTATTCACATTGACCGTGTAATTTGTCCTGTACACTGGCGTTCCTTCAAGTGATCATGTAGGTATATTATATAGTCATAAAATCAGCCCTATATATACATTATTCGGCATTGGCTTTATATGAATGTGAAAAGGTTTAGGATCTCGGACGCACAAGGTTTTTTTTTATCATCTAGTTCAAACTAAGCAGAGCTTGTACTATGGGTACTAGACAATGGATAAAAATACATAGGTTTTTTTTTATAAGTACATACATATTATACATAGAAACACCCAGACCAAGACAAATATCCATGTTCATGCACACAAATATTTGTCTTGTGCGGGAATCGAACCCGCGACCTCGGGCGTGGCAGTCGGTTGCACTAACCACTACGCCATCGAGGCTATATACATATATACATTTATAACACCTAAGCCTCTAAGGTACGGTTACCTTAGAGGCTTTGGTGAAACTAAACGTAAACTATTTAATAACCATATAATGGTGATGATGATAAACACAAAACTTTTCGAACATTAAATAAACATAAAGCGTTTAGTTAATAAACAGGGCTTTATATGCCTTGCTTGTAAACTGGTACAGTTTATAAAAGCTGATACAGGCATTTTAATCTAAGAAGGGCTAACCTTTCTACGCACGTTTTAGACGACCACCTAAGTCATATTCTACCACGCACACCTTAAAAATTTAGCAGATTTTACACATCTTCAAGCATCTCAGACGTGCAAGATGCTTTCGAAATGTGTTTGTTATCTACGAATGTGGAAAACTACAGATACCAACATACATACCGCCTACAGACATCATTATACATACAATGGATTTCCGAATTTCATGACTCAAATTAATGTTATCGATATAACTATTGTTTTGCTTTGTTCAGCAAATCCTACGCATTTGTTAGAAATAAAGTGTCCTTCATAATATAGCTTTATCAAACTAAATGGACAAAGATTAATATATATATTACCTATTAGAATATAAAAGCTGATGATATTGTTTTTAAAATTCACATTTCAAAATTCTAAGCTACGACTAATAGGAGCGAAGGTGTCTTAAACCGCGGGGCTCACACAGCTATTAGTTACATGTATAAAATACAAGGTTTTCAAGACATTTCGATTAAGTTTAAGCTTTTTTATAAAAAACAACAAAAATAATTGGGCAGGAACAATTACAATTTAATTATTATAGTATATATTATATTATGTTTACCGTACTGAAAATGTAAACCCTATCAATCGGCAATTATAAAAGATCAATATTGCCGAACTCATTATGTCCATCCTGTCTGACATAAACCAAATATTATGATTCAGATTGTTCTGGCCAGATCCAACACACAGCCCTGTGTTAGATCTGGCGTTCTGCGAGCTTTACTATTATACCTTATAAGCCTACGATATCATGATAATTATTATTATATAATGGATATATTTCCCTATGCAATTACTTATGTCCCGTTTGTTTTGTACACAGACAGTTCAACACGGCTTCCCTCACAGAGCATCAGCACTGGCATGGGACCCACTCCTCAGGGTGGTGGCGCTGGGCACTGCCACCGGCGCGCTCAAGGTCTACGGCAGACCCGGCGTCGAACTCTACGGACAGCACACCAACTCTGACTGCAGCGTCACACAAATACACTTCATACCTGGTGAGCTATTTGACCTTGGACAGCTGTAGAACATATTAAACAATCAGTTTAAGTACCTTACTTTTTTCGGTGGAGCCTTTTCCATGTCTCTATTTTCCGCTATTAGTACGGCGTAACTTTTACTTTTTCCTTCACATGATCTATCTAGTTGCCGTGTAGACCATATCGTCATAGAAGACTCATTGTATTGCTTTAACCTTTCTTTTTTTGGGCCGTACTGGCATAGTATCCTGGTATGTTTATGGTCGATTGAGAAGACTCTGTTTTGAATCCTGAGTCAAACAGTATTGATGAGATTTTCTGCTAGGGTTTTATTAGCGGAACTTGGAGCTCTGGAGTCAACTTTCTTTTTGTTTGTCCCACGAAAGAAGGAGCATGTCTATGTATTTTTGCTTGCCGGCACACGACCACACTCTTTGTCGCTACCCAGATTATTTCATCAAAACAATCTAGTATCAGTTTGCCTGACGCGAGAATCGAACCCGAGGCCATGCACAGCAGTCGCTTTCTCTGCTACATCACCCAGACAACCAAATAATATTTTATTTAAAAGCACATTTTGAGTTAATCAGAGCAGAAATCAAATAAATTTTAATACGTAATCAACACTTGGCATGCAAAATAAATTAAACCCAAGAATACGCGCGTTGTCCTCATATTAAATCCCTTTCTGGCCGCCATGAGTGGAATGTTCGAAGTCACACTCTAAAATTATGATTAACTAGCTTCTACCCGCGGTTTTGCTCGCGTGAGCGCCACGGGAATGTAAACCGGGCTTTTCGTATCATCTGTTCATTCAGGATATGGGCTATCCATGTGCAAAGTTTCATACAGATTCGTTCAACGTGTGATATAATAACAAACATTTAAACATCTTCAATACACATTCATAGTATTAGTAGGACAATTACTGCCCTGGTTTTTGTACATGCGTATTTTTTTTATAACTTATTTCCGATATAAAAGAGACGTCTCTTGTTGGATTGATGAATAGTGCAGTGTCGGTTTTTGTTAGAAAAATATTACTACACTTAGCAATAAGACTTCGAATATCAGTATCATGACATATTTTAAAAATACTTAACTCTAGCTATATTCTCTGTGTTACAAGAACCTATAATCATATAAACAATAGATGCAAAGAACACTTAAAATAATTCAACTGTTAGTTGATCACTAAAATTTTCGAACTAACAACATTTAACATTTTTAGCCTTATCCTCACATCTAAAACAAAACTCTAACTCGGTTCCATTTGGATTTACAAATCGCTCACGCAAGCGCCCACTGTCCTCAACGACTTTATACGTTTCTATTTACCTATACCAGAAAATGAATCAAAACACATGTGGAAATAAATCGAAACTTACAAACAATATTAAGATTGTTTAGATCGAGTTTGCAAATAAAACGCTCCGTAAACTCACCGTTCTATACATAACAGTTCCTATAAAAACACAATAAATTATTATTAATAGATATAGTGTAGAGTTAATAATATGATTCAACATAAACAGTTACAAATAAACACACATTTTTATTAGGGATCCGTTTGTTGGAGCGTTTCTGGTTGTGCGCCCACGCATCGCTCGCTCTGAACCGTTTAGTCACCAGCGGGTTATGGTAACGTGTTATTTTGGGATATTGTTTCATTTATGTCGCTATGTACTTTGTGCCCTTCTGGAAATAAATTGTGACATTTCACTTTTTTTTTTTTTTTTTTTTTTCACATGCGCGAGTTTACCGAAGCTGTAGAGAGTGCATACAGTTATTTACCTCCTCCTTGGAAAGATCGCGATATGCGATGCGGATCGCCTGTACTGAAAACGGACCCACGTAAAAAGAAGCGAAATTGTGACAGACTCTTTGATCCATATTCACGTTGCGTCCACCACGTTGAAGCGATTTCAATGGCATGGAAATCGAACCCAAACCGCACAAGTACGAATAAGGCAACTTCGTTCTATCTGTAGATATTCGGCAAAGATTTCATCAGGACTAATAAATCTCAAAATTCATCTGGTTCTCGCAAGAAATATTTTTTTTACGAGCAAGCATGCGTCCCTTCCTTCGGCTTTGCAACAAAAACATATCCTATGCACTTTGTCTGGTCTTTAAATCGAAATACTTGTTGCCAGCGTAAGGTGCAAAGATCACACTGGGCTCTCGTTAACAGTACAGTGTCTCATCCTTCAGTAGCCTTTCCTGCTCACCACAGCCAAACATGGTGTAAGGTAAATTTCCTATTCGAGTTATTCCAAGTTATTGATTTAAACGTGGATTTCGCTGTGCCTTGCCTATTTCGAATAAAATGTATGAACTGTGAACGTGATACGCGTCTGTTTGTCATGAAACTAAAGTTTAGATGTAGTATAGTTTTGGAGCAAATCTGGTATTTCATTTTAAATCTTATATTTATCCAGGCTTTTATCCACTTTGGCATACCTGCCTTACGAGGCAAGATATTAAGATACTACGGTTTCTTAAAGTACTTTACACACAACTACAACAACTGTTAAGCAACTTTTTGGTTGTATCACGTGTTTTACTAACTGTCAACAGTCCAATCCGAGACAAAGAAACTTTTAAAACTACTAGATATTTGTATAAGTATGTGTCGTCATTAACCATTTTCCATCTGTATTACAGGAACAGGCCGGCTAGTATCCCTATCTGACGACAACAGCCTCCACTTATGGGAGATAAACGAGAAATCCCTGGTGGAGCTGAAGACATACATATTCGAGGGGAAGAACAAGAAGATCTCGGCTCTGTGCGTCGAGTCCTCCGGCAAGAACCTACTGATCGGTACCGAGGGGGGAAACATATATAATCTGGATCTTAACACGTTCGCCGTCACCGAAGATGTGATATATCAGGATGTTGTTATGCAAAAGTGAGTCAAGTCAAAGTACTAGCTTCTGGAATCGGTTTGATACGCATATCTGGATAAAAACGTATATTAATCCAGACCTTAACTTTTATTGTACCTAGTTCCAAATCGTTGTACATTTTCCGCTTGATTTATTATCAAATGTTTTAACAAACTTATATGTTTGAGTAGGTTTATTATCTATCCCCATGACTGGACCCTCTAGTTTCTATAAACCATAAAAACCAGTAGGTCAGCCGTACAGCCAAATAGTTCACCAGCACCTATTTGCCAGGCATAATTCTAATTCATAAACTTCCACAAGGACACCAACATTTTACTACGGTAATTTCTTATCATCATGAGGACCGTATGCCTGACAGGAGTGCCGACGAAAGGCAAATAGTACCCATGACTACAGACGTCGAAATTGTTTGATTTATGTAAGTGTAAACGAGTTATCCAATAGGCACCAGTACCCATGGGGCCATAGAAGCCAGCGCCCCTGATGCCTGTTGAATAAAAGCAGAATCATGGCTATTTCTATACGATCATCAGTGGATGGAATTCTTCCCCAGTCAAAAAGCTGGTACTGGTGAAACCTGGCGGTGACCTAATCGGATACACTATACATTCTTCATTGTATAACAGGATGCTATTAATTTTATTGTTTGCTTGTTCAGCTATCCCATCTTAAATACTTACTCTTCCTGTTAGCCACTTGTAACTTAGTTGCACTGAATGGCATTATAAATAATATGCCAACTAAGTAGCATTCAAGTTTGCCAGATCATCTATATTGTAGCATACACAAACTAGCTACGTACGTGCAATTTCACGCAAATATCGAAGATTCTACAAGTGGGCTCGCTGTTACTAAATAATGTGATGTCCATCTTTTTCCAGAAAACTAGTGTAGATAAAAATCACGGTCTTATTAAAGCAAAATGTTACTAACATTTCTTTTTTTAACTAAACTGTGCTTATAACTTTTGTTTAAGCAGTAGGATGGCACTACGTCGAGTGTTGTGGCTTCGAAATCCACACGAGACACATGTGTGATCTATAAATGGTTTTAGACATTCTTTATGTTCATTGTTAAATGTTTATAAAGTCTCACGCGATACAGGGCTTGATCCCAATCGCGACATAAGAAATAAAGATGACAAATATGATTTATTTAGGGATATAAAGTGATATATATATATATGTATATAAAGTAAATATATAGTAGCCTGTTTGATCCTAGTCTGGTTTAAACACAGGGCTAAATATATAATACATCTGTGCTACTTACTATTATGCTTGTTGCTAGCTGGAAAGGGGTTCCAGCTAAGTTAGAATTTTTTTATTTTTTTTTTATTTCTCCTCACAAAAAGTTACTTACAACTATTTACATTGTACATTCTTTATTATATTAATATGTGAGGAGCTGGTGTCTGTGATAGGCATGGAATGCCTGTGTTACAAATCACCAGGTCCCCACCCCTCGGACAATGGAAACATTTTAGACCAGAATGTTATACAATAAGAATTTAATTTATTAATTTAGATAACTATATCTTAGGGAGTAATAAAAGAAAAAGGTATTTAAGAAATAATTTTAAAGGTAATGACTCAATATTTTTCTGAATGGAGAAGGCGCAACTAAAACTTAAAGACTTTGGCGACTAAGTAATGGGTCCACACATTGATACCATACGCGTTGACTTGCCGTACTGAATGAAATGAAGAATGCTTAAAATATAGTCGTGATTCAATGATTTTCTCTATTACGATAATTGTATTTATAGAGAAAACAATGGCAGTGACGCAATGATGTAGTCATATTGTTTCAGAAGATACAGTGTATGTATGCCTACAGTGTATATACATTACAGTTATACAGTTAACAATGCCAAACTGTTGTATACTAAGTAATACCTTAAGATATTTGTAGGTATGTTAGCCCTCGGTATTTACTCACCAGCTTAAACAGAACAGTGACCAACATAAGTCGATGCACACTTGCGAGATTTCTATTCCCTCTATCTCTTAAAACTACAAAATAAAATAGCATTCTATATCAATAGTAGTTAAAAGGATTTATTAACTAGAATCATAATTAGGATTTTTAAAATCTATTTATTAACTAGCTGTCCCGACAGACGTTGTCCTGTACAGGAGAAAAAAAAACTCTATACCATCCTCGAATCCACTTGAACGCACACAAAAAAATTCATTCAAATCGGTCCAGCCGTTTAGGAGGAGTTCACTGTCAACACACGTACAGAAGAATTATATATATAAAGATATGTAAAGCAAAAACTTAATACCTCTTTTTACGAAAATTGTGCGGGCGGAAGAGTATAAAATTAAAGTTTATATGGAGAAGGAGTGGCGAATGCTAATATTTTTATCAAATATGCATTAGAAATACATTAATTTAATGAAAAAACAGTACACGCACACAACCATGCATTTGACACACGCCGTCGAATCGCGTTCGTAGTATTTCGGCATTGTTCGGCTGACATCGTACAATTCTTTGTAACTATAGTTACATACCTTATTTATATTATGTAATAAAGAAAAAAGAAAACAAAGTAGGAAGCTTAGGAATATCGTCAATGAAGGAGTATAGTCAAGTAAATAATATTTTGTTTAAAAAAGATAGGTAAATGTACCTGTATAGCCTTGGCGAAATCTAAATGAAATGTGATTATAAGGGTAAAGTTATAGACAATAAAACCTTAATAACGATCAAACTTAAATTTAAATTTAAATCAATTATGGTCGAATTTCGACCACTGGGCGACCGCTAGTACTATTAATTATTCAGCTACTTATGTTACGAAGTTACTTAGACGGCGTTAACTCAATTAAAGTATTGATCTCGCAATCAAGAGCTCGTGGATTTGCATCTCACCCGTTGCACTACTTACGTGAACCCACTTCTAACTCAAGCTTTTTTACCTTAGCTGGATTACTATAACCCAAATTGCTAGAATGTAATAAATAATATTATGTCAGCCCTTATATATAAACTGCTGGACCAGATCTCTTCTCAGTGTAAGGGTTAGGCAATATAGTATAAATTTTCGTTTACCGTTAAAGATCCCTATAATTAAGTATAAACGTCTAATAATAAAATATACTTATTCAATTATACCGTTATTCCAGTTGTCCAGAAGATTTCAAAGTGAACCCCGGCGCGGTGGAAGCCATGTGCGAGCACCCAAAGGTCCCGAGCCGCCTGCTCGTGGGCTATAACCGAGGACTGGTAGTGTTATGGGACCGCGTCGCCGCTGCGCCCACACACACCTTCGTGTCCAACCAACAGCTGGAGAGCTTGTGCTGGAATGATGAGGGTACGTCTAACTTATTGCTTTCTTGTATTTAATTCGTACGCGAAGTATTGTCCTATCTGTATTAAAAAAAACTTGGGTACAATAACTGTTAATTATAATAAAAACGCCACCATTAATAACAAAAATAAACATTTAAAATCTAGCTAATCATTGCGTCCAATGTAACATCTTATACGAATTTTACGTGTAGAAATATTATGTCATATCGCAATATAGTAATTATTCTTTTTGTTTTCCGCTTTTAATCTCAACATTAGGTATCGTATATATAAAGTTACCATATTTTTCAGAACCAATCTGTAAAAGTATCATTATCACTTGCCACCGTATAACCAGTTCGACATATCATTCTTAACGTATAAAATAAATCTCACAATCCCGTCGACGTATGTTACAGGCGAGCACTTCACGTCATCACACAACGACGGCTCGTACGTGACGTGGGAGGTGGCCGGCGCGGCCAGTGACCGTCCGCTCAAGGAACCCATCACACCGTACGGACCCTACCCCTGCAAGGCCATCTCCAAGATCCTCAACAGGACCAGCATTGATGGCGATGAAATCACTATTTATGCAGGTATGTATGCTGACATGTTTTGCGTCTGCGTCATTAATCCCGTAGGATAAGTTTGCGCTAATACCATTATAATTTTATTTTTATATGCCACTAAAACAATGGCAAACGGCTACCATAACCTTTGATCGATTATAATAAAATAATAACAGAATCATGAATTGTTGATTTTCAGCAAAAGGAGTTAATGTTAAAATAAGTACAACAATGGGTCTCTGCAGAAATAGCAATGTTTGCTTAAGTAATCTGGCAACCTTACTTATTATAGGCAACAAGGCTTTCGACTGGGATTTTATGTAGAGTAACAAAGTTGCTTAAATTTGAGCGACGTTCCAGCCAGTTTAAGCAAGGACTTTCTGTGCGTTACCTCTCTTTGTGATGTGATAAGTTACGTTTACTTTCCACTACTTAGGGCTTGTCCCACCATCTCCAAATAGCATTTATCTATAAGATAAAAGTCTCGCCATCTCTCTTCTTAAACCTAACAAGAGTGAGACAGCCTGCGATTTATCTTTCGGATATTGAAATTAAACTACTATATACGGATTTTATCGCGTTGTTTATTTATCACTGTATTAACAGTAACAGTAACAGTAACAACGCGATAAAATCCGTATATAGTAGTTTAATTTCAATGAATAACATTCGCGTAAAACAGAAGACAATATCTTTCGGATAATTTTTACTTGTTAGTTTTGGGGCTGGCCATTAATCTAAAAACATCTTCATTTAAACGATACATCAACTAAAGTTATATTGTTATGTTTGCGTTCTAGGTGGCATGCCCCGCGCCTCATACTCTGACAAGTACACGGTGACAGTGCAGCAGGGAGACAAACACGTCGCCTTCGACTTCACTAGCAGAGTAAGTCTGACTTAGAACCTAACTCACTATAATAATAAGACCATTCCGGTGGAAATGGCATTTATTTTATGAAAATCAGTGACGACAACTTTTTTGAAAATATTAGTTGTTAAATTAAACTCTTGTTATAAACATCTTATTGGCATCCTAACTAATATTATAAATGCGGATGTGAGTTTGCTTGTTTGTTACGCTTTCACGCCTTAACTACTTCACCGATCTCCATAAACTATAAAAAAGGACATAGGGAAGAGTTAGATAAGTAACAGTACTTTTCCATCCAGAAAAAGAACTGTTACTAATCAACCTAACCTTAACGTTCATAAGTGTTAATTTGACTAAGATGAATAAAGATATTTTGATTAATTTAATATTACATTTACGCGACCGAAGTTGCGGGCAGAATCTTGTTATTAACCTCTAAGTCTTCTTCGAAGAGGTTAATGAAAACACTATGTGGGTCTGTGTGTCTGTCTGTTAGTGACAGGCATAGCTCCGGAACCACTGGACCGATTGACTTGTAACTTGTAACAGACACTTTGGGGTCATCCCTCGGTCGAGTTTGAATATGGGCCTTGTGGGTCAAAAGACCCCAAAGTATTTAGGGGGCACAAGGTCATAAGGTCAGGGCATATCCACCAACAGAATGATTTGGAAGTCCAAGGGAGAGGCTTTTGCCCAGCATTGTGACATTACAAAACGATGATGAATAAAAAAAAAAGTACATGTAGATGAAGAGGTTGAATCCTGGGTTTTTACACCCATCTCGTTTATAAATAAAGTACTAATATTATGTTGTTTATCATATCGTAGTTTTCGTTTCAATTATGTTTTTCTTTACTTACTTGACAAAACTGCTATAATTAAATAATAATATAGGCATGTATATGAGACTAATAATGTCCATGTGTGTGTATATAACAGGTGATCGACTTCGTGACGACGACACCGGTCCCGCCGGACGGCGCCCCGCTGCAGGAGGCGCGGCCCGCCAGCCCCGCCACCATGCTGCTGCAGACTGTCAACCAGCTCGCTGCCTCACTGGTCTGTACCACATACTGACTCTTGTATTCCACCATCTTACTTATTTTTGTGATACTGCACAAATACCATCAGATACCGCTACTTTTATATTCCACTATCTTATTTCTTCTGTATTAAAGTCTTGACTGACTATATATTGCTTCTGGCCACGTGAGTATAAGTTTGAATTTATATTTGCCGCTGATTGTGAAGATGCGCATAGAGAAATCTCTATAGCAGCACTAACTCTAGAAATATGTCTGATAGAAGGCAACGGCCAATGAGTTCGATATATTGTGTGATGTAAAATTAAACTGGTGTTATTTCAGAAATATACAAGTGTAGGTTATTAATAAAAATCTCCGGCTTCAAATTAAAGCCACAAGACTAACAAAGGCTAAAACTTATTCAAGAACCAACTATCTCATCACTATTCGTGCTATCCATTTCTCTGCATAGGTTTTAAATAACTTACAGAAGCAAAGTAATGTTTACTTTCCTATGGACCTAAAATATTTTTCATAACGTCAACTAATTATATATAATATCTGTCGTAAGTATTACTGTCTAGTATAGAAAAGACAAACCATCACATTATATTTAAGCACTCCTGTCATCTATTATACAGGGTGTAACAGAAAGGTGTGGTCATATTTTAGGGTCGCTATGTATATCTGATAAATAACCCGATCTCAAAATATCGAATTTTAAATTTTATGACATTTTCAATCATTTTATTTATTTGTTATTTAAATATCGATACAAAACGAGTTACATCACTATCGTTTTTATCCTTTCAACTAAAGGTCATTATATATTCTTAGTTACAAAACATGGCCGGCGCGATACAAAAAATACCGTATGTACGCTTGTACGTGCCCGCGGTTTAGAAATTAGCCGAAAGCGAAGTAATGTTCTTTAAAACAAGAATAGAAGAGGGTCAAGTGATTTGGAGCCCACGGGAATAAGCCGGTACGATATACGACACTGATATCACTTCACCACAGTTTTTAGCCAACACTTTTTATGATTATTAATTTTTATAAACATGTTCTTATTAAATTATTTATTACAGCCAGTTTTCAAATATCCCACCTTGTTCATTGATGCATAGTTGTGTCCGTTGCATTATCTCCCCATTCAGATTTCGCATCACCTGTGGGGTCACCGATCTATGTTAGAACGACCGGCTGTATTGTAAACAATTTGAATAGGTAACAGTATCCACATTTGGGGCACACTTATAGTGGTCAATGGTTATTAAGATCGCAAAAGTAAACAAAAATGTGTCTAGTTTAGGGTCTTCTGTAATTCTTAGAAACAATACACGTGCATGGCTGGTAGTGTTGTTTACGTATCGATTAGAATATGCTGATATATAAGTCGATAAAAAAGAAAATTTAATGTCTTCGTGAAAATAATGTATACAAATTTAATTCTCGCGGTTTTTCATTGTACATGGGCTAAATTATATGACCCTTAAATATGACGACACCTTTCTGTTACACCCTGTATATAAAGCTTACTTCTCGTAGGTGGTGCTGGCAGAGGAGGAGCTGGTGGTGATCGACCTGTGCGACTCGCGCTGGCGGCCGCTGCGCCTGCCCTACCTCGTGTCCATCCACGCCTCCGCCGTCACCACCGCGCAGCTCGTCGACAACGTCGCCGCCAGCGTCTACGACAACATCGTCGCCGCAGGTTCCTACACTTTACAATTTATATAACAATAGTGGCAAACGAGCTTGCGCCTAATGATATGCGACTGGTTATAATACCGACGGTATTGCTCGTGTAATATAGATCCTAAAGAAAATAGATTTAAAATAATGTTGAGATTAGTCCGTGTGAGTTTGTTCTGTAAAAGGGATGGAACTTCAGGTGAGATCCATTTCATTGGACAACATGATACGCCATCCTTATATTTTCATTCTACCCTTACCGGAGGTCTAGTTGCGATGCATCATACACTCGTAACTAACGCTCAACACTCACTCTTGTTGCGCTAGACGTGTAATAGAGCGTATGTTTCGGCATTCTGAGGTTACCCATGGGTACAATGAATTGCTTTCAAGTACATTACGACTTCTTCTTCTACGTATCCTCAGACATGAGGATACGGATTCTTGCGGGTCAGAGCTCTCCAAATACTTTTTTGTTAGTCTAAGTGGATAGCCGCCTGTGTATTACACGTTATGGATTACAGAATGGCATCTGCACAATAGGCAGGCGCGCTACTTCACTACCACACACAATACTTGATTTTCCCATTCATCGTATTTTCAATAGGTCAACAACAAAGCGAGAACGTATACTCGGAGAGTCCATGGCCAATATCCGGGGGGTGCGCGGAGAGCCCAGAGATCAGCGAGCGGCAGCTGCTGCTGACGGGCCATGAAGACGGCTCCGTCAGGTTCTGGGACGTCACCGGAGTCGCCATGACACCGCTCTATAAGTACACCACCGCACAGCTATTCAGGTCAGTTTGATCCCACGAGAATATGTATTGAACGTTTATTAGATCTCTAAAACTACTTGACGGACTACTTTTCATAGGTCTCAAAGCAACTCGATACATGTGATCGTCGCAATGTCTTTCCCTAAATGTTGTAAAAGTGGAATCTTTTAGCGCAGCAGTTACTTACCTTTTCAATATTTTACCTTTATAGCGTATATGCAAACTAAACCCTCACTACCCTACCTTTTCTGGATAATCTCTTTACAGGTAGTAAATAGTCTTACATACGATTTTAAAAAGGCGATTGATGGACATGACAAGAACAAAGTCATATCTAGTGATATCATTGGCTGTTGCAGTCATCTAAACCTTCTAGCTGACATGTGTTTGTCTATTGATTAACAATTTTTTAAGTTGATCTGCCTTTTGTAAACTTTGCGTGAATATGAAAGCAAAGATCTGACATAAAAGATAAGAAAGAAAAGATAAGATCTATCGTCAGATCTTTTCTTTTCTTTCATATTCACACCCGGTAAATAATATTTGCCCAATATATAATATTATATATCAAGCAAATATTATTACTTCAGTAAAACTATTACAGCAAAAAATGCTAAATCACGGCAATTTCAAATATGATTTCATTAATTTTGCCATTTAAAAAGTCACGCAGTTGTGTAAACACCAAACATCTTTAACTTGATCCCCCAAATATAAGATGTTTACACAGAGGGAGTAATCAGCCCCAGGTATGGAAACTCAAATTCTAATGATATTTGCAATGAAAAAAGATAAGAATTTTGACATTTATATAGCCGTGTCGACGGTCTGACATGTCCAGGTGTGTTGAGAGCTGTGTAAACTTATGATAGTACGTCTGATATGATTTTAGTTAAGAGGGTATTCAGAGCAAAGCATAGCCTATTTAATACAGACATAGTGTCTTGTCTATAATGTCCAAGTGAGAAAGTTATCACAGTGCTATATGGAATATGGAGTTTAATTTAGAAAAGACGTGTGTGACGGATAGTCCAACGAAACTTCGAATAGCGTAAACATTGACTTAGATTTTTCTTAGTGAGTCTCTAGCCACATTCAGATAAACGTGTGTAACAAACGAACATGATTAATGTACTAACAATTAATAAATATCCATATATTGTATCATAATGATTACATTCATAAATTAACATAAATATCCCCATTGATACTTATATTAATTTAAACAAACACATTTTGTCTTGTGCTCTAAATATCCTCTAGTAAAGGGCAGTTATTTAAAGAGAATCCTATACATAAAGTTTAGGCACAGATTATATAGTACGGTACATATGGACAAATAAACACTCACACGTATACACGTGAATACAGTGTCTGAGGACCACGATGGTCGAATTCGACCGGCCATCTGTTCCTCGTGTTCTAGTGATTCGCTATACTATGAGTGTGTAGCATATTCTCAGCGCAAATTGCTATTTTTGTTACTAAACTGTTCTGTAATGAAGATCTTATATGGTTAAATGCTAGAAAATCAATTGTAACAAAACGTAGCAGTTTGTGTTGAGCTTTCTCTGTTACATCTCTTAAAATACATATAAATTTTTAATAACTAACACGCATGATACTAATCTATCAAACATTTCACTAGATAAACTGTATCGATCAGTTCATTAGATAAATGTTGTACAACTAATAATAGTAGTTTTTTTAATTATTAAACGTTATGAAATGAAGTTAGATAAATTCGTAAAAATAGAAAGAATGAAAATACAAAATGTGGATCTAATTTATTTAAACAAAAGTAAATTTATTTAAATAAAAGCTTTTAAATCTAATAAAAGCTTGTCGTCAGTGAATGTAACGAGAGTGGTGGGAACACTGACATACTTCTTTTACATACATCTAATCATATTACCACTATATTCTATATTGTTTGATAAGGTGTAATGTAGTGTTAAAATCAACACATTTCAATTCCAACTTAGTTAATCTTTGTCCGTGAACCTAGCACCACAGTGACTACTTATTGAAATATATAACCTACCTTTAATTTTCAATTCAAGAAACATAATTTTATATTTTATAATGAACCTTCCCTGTATTTGATAATTAATTCAGTATCATACAATAACAACAAAATCATATACATAAGTGTACGTCAATCTGTTTGTTTCCGTTTCATAGTGGCGTGGTGGATATTCTTATTTAATTTTACCTAAGCATTTACCATATTTAAAACATCTCACACAAATTTTATAGATACAGAAAACCAGCTTAATACAGCGCATTGAAATAAACGTTTTCACACATAGATACGGATACCGGATGATGAACAAGTTACCAAAAGCAGTCACTATTAACGGATGCATTGCTATAACTATGTATGTGTGGGTGCGAAAGATTTTGCGTTATATGACCTGGGAATCTGTATCTGTCTAATCTGTGGTAATATCCCGCCACGCCCGTTGCGTCTGCCTTTAACATTAGCTAACGATTTCGTCCTCTGCTTGTTGCTTGCTCATTGCGAAGTGGGCTCAAACGATCAACCACAAGGTAACATTTGATTTATAAGCATGCTACGATTCTTTTAGCCGGCTGCATGGTTGTTTTGTTATTATTTTGAGCGGAAGTATTGCACGCAATACTGATGAACAACATACTAAATCAATGTAGTTCTTTATCAACACGTTTTTGTTTATTTCTAATTTAGTTTTGTATGATTTTTCATACGTAGTAGAAACATGTACTTATTAAGTAAAGTAGCACTTAATATTTATTATCGGTACGTCCAATGTATAATATTACTAATTAAAATTGAGACGATATAATTTCTGTACTGAATCGTAAAAAACAAGTATGCATCAACAAGACTTGCATTCACATACTTGCGTCTAAATATAGTACCTACGATACTATGAATAGGATACTGATCGATGTGTTATGTTGTGTAGCGGTGAAGAAATAGGCGAGAACAATGACAGTCAGGCTGACGAGGAAGAATGGCCGCCGTTCAGAAGAGTTGGCACCTTCGATCCTTATAGTGATGATCCCAGGCTTGCTGTCAAACGGGTAAGTTTTACTCTAATCCATTGGAATATCTTACAAGTAGACCGGCCTGTTGCTAATTGCTTTTAAAGTGAAACTGCAAATGATCAACGTAGTTTAAAAAAAAACTATATAAGGTACTTCTAATGTTTGTAGTTGAAGGGTCTCCGTGACTGGTTCATCAAAAAAGCTTTTGTAAAGTAATAACATTATTCTGGTATTAGCTTATTAGAAGCCTGATAAAAATCATTTTTATCACCACATACGATAATGTTATAAATGTTTCATTTTATTTATTTACGGCAAAAGTGCAGCTTACGACGTTATGAAGAATACATGGACATGGAAGAACGAAATGTATCAGAAACTCCAACACAAATATTAAATATCAAATTGAGCTATAACGAAAGAAAGCCATATAATTTAATTGATATGTTTTGATATTCAGGTAATCCTGTGCCCACTATCCGGAATGTTGACGATCGGTGGTGCTGCTGGACACATAGTTATTGCCAGCCTCAAGAACTCTTCCAACACTGCTGAAGTTAAGGTAAGACAATTCTCTATGTAGGACTAAAAAAAGAAACTAAAATAAACTTTTAGTTAAGCATATATTTTGTTACTAAACCAATGTCGGCATATTGATAGTTCCCTTTTGAGTTAAGAGTCGAACTGATATCATAAGTAGTGTATATTTTAAATACCTGTGAACGTCAATATTTATATCAATAACAATTAAAATATAAAGTTATAGTGATCGTAGTAATTTTATTTTGGGTTTAATGCTGTTGATAAAGTATTTCATGATTTTTATTATTACTTTGATTATTCATATAGAAATTATATGATGTTACCAAAGCTTTTGACTTTATAAAATAGTATGCTTTTGGCGAAAGCTCAGTCATTATAACATCCGAGCTTTATGGTATCTTAATTACCTTAATGATTCAGTCCAATTTAAGTTGGTGGCTACTTAGGTGACAAAACAAGTAGGATGTGGATGACCAGAAGCAATAGGTGTACCACAGAGCTTCATTCTAGGGTCCTTTTGTAGTCTCTTTTTGATGGTTTGTACTATCCATATGCTGTATACTGTATATCCATAATGCTATTGTATTATTCGCGGATATATTTGAAATGCTGGCAAATAAATAACCGTTGTTAATTTTACAGTCCGTGACAGTGAACATCGTGTCAGATCGTGATGGCTTCGTATGGAAGGGACACGATCAGCTGACTCTCAGATCAGGGTCACTCACGTTCCCGCAAGGATACCAGGTGAATTATTTTGGTGAATTCTAAGAATTATAGAATCATATGTACAAGATTTTTTTGGACTGAGAAATATGATAAATTGGTTCATTCAGTTGATTAACTACCTAATAATATATTGTTGAATTTTAGTGATTATTGGTTTGTCGTTAACTTCGTACTTGTCTACCATCATTTCTTCATCACAAACAAGCGTGCTATGCGCTGTTATAGATTTAGAACTACTATTTAAAAGATTTTGAAATAGTCGTACCAAATCATAATTTAATAAATAACCTAAGTATTGCACATACGTGACGGTATATTCTCCTTCCAGGCAAGCTCGGTGGTGCAGCTGGTCCCGCCAGCAGCAGTGACGGCGCTGGGCGCGCAGTGGGAGTGGGGGCTGGTGTGCGGCGGCACGGCGCACGGGCTCGCGCTGCTGGACGCGCTGCGCCCCGCGCCGCTGCTGCACAAGTGCACGCTCAACCCGCACGGTACTCTCCACACCTCTATACCTCGCGCGCGTGACACTGGGAGTGGGGACTGGTGTGGGACCACCGCTTTGGGAAGAACAGATCATAAAGTAATCATGTAACTAACGACAAATTATTTCATCCAGATCATTCCGGCGCGGGTGACACACCTATATCCAGAAGAAAATCGTTCAAGAAATCACTACGAGAGTCATTCCGAAGACTGCGAAAAGGCAGGTCACAACGACGACAGACTACCACATCGAGCCCCACCTCACCCACACAAGTGAGTGTTAATGTAATATTAAGGCCACACGCAACGCGATAACATGAATATTCGCGTTATTGTGATGTGCGTAGCCTTCGCGCTAACTTCGGTACTTAGCACTAAGCCGTAGATACTTCATACTGCTGTAGAAACATACATTCGATGTTCGTGTATCACGTCAAAATTATTTGATTATTTAGGTTGCCTAAGAGCAAAGTATGTATCTCAGTAAATTACAGGTTAGTTTTTGTCAAAATCGTTTAATTAAATTTTGTGTCTAAGCCTTAGCTCGGGTACTTTTGCTAACATAACCATACATAAAACCTGTTTATACCAAGAACCTGCAAATTTTAGGCCTACTTGATAGGAATAATTTAGAAAGTTTTGGCAAAGATATCAAACATGCGTTTAATTCTACCAACTATTTCGTGTTCCGACAAGAAAAATGTACAGAAGATGCAATTAGGTTCCTCGCTAATGTGGGATCATTACATATAGATAAAAACTAAATAAGCTTAGGAGCATTTCTAGATCTTACGACAGCGTTTGATACGATTTCAATTCCCATCATTCGAAATAAATTCGAATTCGTAGAAATAAAGGATCTGCTTATAAAATAGTTTCAGAGCTTCCTAATAAATAGAAGACAGTACGTGCAAATAAGTGAGTACGTCAGCAGTAAAATATGTAACATATGGGGTACCGCAGGGCAATGTTCTTGGCCCGACACTATTTATCATTTACATGAACAACATCCACTTGCTGACTCTATCTGCTCACGGTAAAACTTTGAAGATAATACATGATAAAGCACAAAACAGTATGTCCAGTATACAACTTCAACAGAGCGATAGTAATGGTTATGTTGTGTTGTCAGCCCATCCCGAAGAAGCCGGCGGACAAGGCATCGTCGGACACGGACGCGGAGGTGAGGCCCATCGAGCGAGCCGTGGAGGCGCGCTCCACCGACGACGCCTTCGGCTCCATGGTGCGCTGTCTCTACTTCGCCAGGACCTTCCTTATCAACAGTTAGTACCACACCTACACCATTTTATACAATAAAAAGTGTATCTTACGTGCACATGAATATTCAAAATATACTACCCTTTTCGAATTTTCCATACGGTGGTAACAAAATTGCCAGTAACTCAGTTAAATTAGTTTATATATTTAACATCCGTTCTCTTTCCTTTTACTTCATGCCTTAACATTGTTTTGCGTGAATGTAATGTATTGTTTGCCTAGTTATATTTTGAGCTGGTAATGCTATCAAAAATCATGTGCTATACATAAGTAATTTTATATTGCTCGCAGCACAAAGTTCGACGCCAACGCTGTGGGCCGGCACTAACAACGGCACCGTGTACGCATTCACGATAAACGTGCCCAACACCAACAAGAGGAAAGATGAACCCGTATGTACCCACTACTTATTACTTTATGTATATACTAGCTTCTAATAGTTCTCGTTTTGATTTAAGGGCTCTTATGGTCTTTTCTACATAGATATCTTTAATATATGTCTTTGTTGATTTGAGCCATCTGCAATACTGTTTTCTATGGCTTTTATTGTATAAAATTTATTGTATAAAACTTTATTTATATTAAGTCTTATTTGACGTACAGCCTTGGCCAAAAGTATGGAGCACCCCTATAAAAACTGCATTTTGTAAAAAGTTTTGTATAAAATGAAATGAAACAACTTGTGTACATTTTAAATGATCTTTACTTTGATATAAAATCAATATTTCGTCGGCCACCCTTACCCGCTAACACAGTAGCTATTCATCTCGGCATAGAGCCTACAAGATTTTTACATTGTTCTTCAGTTATGGTATTCCATTCTTGGCGGAGGCGTATTTTTAGCTCTTCTTTTGTTGTTATTGTGTAGCGCTGGACCTTACGCTTTAGGATTCCCCATAAATGTTCTATAGGACTAAGGTCCGGCGACTGTGCAGGCTATTCCAGGGGCTCAATGGAATTTTCACGAAACTATGACATTGTGCGGGCTAATTTATGGCATGTTGCGTTATCTTCTGGAATTTAACTCCATCCATATTAATGTCACCAAAAAGTGTAAAAACGAAGGCAGTAAAGCTGATTCCAAACACATTCATGTATTTTGTAGAATCCCTTCGGCCCTCATACACAAACATTTCGCTGACTCCTGTATCAGACATGCAGACCCAGGTCATCCCGGTACCTGCGCCGTGTTCTACAGTCGGGACCACACACTCTGGCATAAATTCTCCTTCCCCACGGCGACGCACGAAGGTAGCGCCAGGGGTTCCAAATACCAAACAAAAACAAAATAAAGATTAACTAATCATGAAAAAACAACAGTATAGCTTTTTAAATTTCAACAATACTTATTTATCCATTTGGACATTCATATTATCTAACTTACTTCAAAGTTTGATTCGTCTGACCACACAATATTTGACCAGCCTTTTTTAGTGTAATGTTGGTACTTTAAGGCGCATGCATAGCAAGCCTTTTTATTATTGTCTGAGATCAATGGCTTCTTCCTGGTTTTACACCCTTTGAGTCCAGCTTCCTGAAGTATTCGACGAGTCGTTTTGGCAGAAATTGTGTTGTTACTCGCCATTGAGAACTCAGCAGCGAACTCGGAAGACATTTTTGTCCTGTTTTTCAAAGAGTCTCTCACAAATTTTCGATCTTCACGGTCACTGGTAATACCTTTTCGTCCAGTTCTGGGCATATCGCTGTGCGTACCGGTAGCGGCGAATCGCTCAATGGTAAATTGCACCGCTTGGCGCGACCACTTAACAGTTCTGGATATCTCAACTTGGGATTACCCTTGTTCATGAAAAGGTTGTATTTTCACACGTATTTCAAGAGATAGTTCGGATGTTTTAGGTATTGTGTATCGAAATTAATATAACTGAACACAAAATAATACAAGAAGTGCGCTAGATGACGGTATGTGTACACAGCGACGCAAAATAGTAAACTGAATTAAAGATTGGAAATTACTAAACGGGTAAGATGCTTTGTATCGGATGTTTTATTGGCCCTAACTGGGTACACTATTGTTTCAAATATCTTTTTAGATGCCACCTAATCCATAATTTAAATAAAATGTATTGTTTTCTACTGCAAATATTACGCACGTGAAAAATACATGGGGTGCTCCATACTTTTGGCCAAGGCTGTATATCAATTGTCCAATAATTGCTCAGGCTTCCAAAAACTTCAACGATTGTAATAGCGTAGTTTCTGGTTTTTAGCAACTACTATTTTGGAAATACCTTTTTCTGCATGGCGCTATGGCGCGCGAGATTCGCACTATTATTTATTTTACAAGACCGGCCTAAACAAGACATATTATCTTGCTATATAAAAATATATTTTCAATAATGTTTCTACTTAAATATTTTGAAGAGATTAATTTACAAAGTAATAGAAGAATTAACAATATCTTGTTGCAGGTGACATGTCAGCTCGCGAAAGAAATCCAGTTGAAGCACAGAGCTCCAGTTATAGGCATCACCGTGCTAGACGGAGCCTCCGTGCCGCTACCGGACCCGTTAGAGGTACGCACTGACTGTTGTGCTACTATAACTGTGGTGATTAATAAGCCAGCGACCTATCGGATGGTAAATCTGGTGGATCGCTGATTCTTCTGGCGCCACGGCTGAGATAATATGTTGTTCTTGTCATGTAATGTATTACAATATGTCTGTGTGTGTGTTAGGTGGAGCGCGGCGTGTCCCCGCTGCCGGAGGCGGGCACGCACCGCGTGGTGATCACGTCGGAGGAGCAGTTCAAGGTGTTCACGCTGCCCTCGCTCAAGCCCCACAACAAGTACAAGCTCACGGCGCACGAGGGCGCCAGGGTATGTACTAATACAACTATTACTAACTACTTTATGCATTTTGACGAATCTTTTTTGGCAAAAATATTATATAATATTTTTGTGTGAATGGTATGCAAAATATTATAGATATCATAAGATCGATAATTCGAGGAATCTGGCCACCATCTCGGTAGCTGGTAATACGTTTGCTTCTTATTGCGTGGGACTTAAAATGCAACTGGAAAAGTGAAGGTGTAATAGATTTTTAAAGTTCGATCCGATTGGCGTCTGTCAGGCGTGTGCGTTTTTCTAACGCTTGACGCGTTTGCGTAGACGCGGCACGCTTGTCGAGTAAACACAACACGTAGAAATGCACGACAATATCAACGCTGGTCAAACGTTAAAGAATCGCGCACGCTTATAGTCCGTTTCAATCGACGCATCATGAAATCGATTACCGATTAACTTTCCAAATAAACTGTAATCGTGGACTTAAGAATCGAATCAGAAATGATAGAAACAGAAAAACAAAAAAGGAGTCAATCCAAGTTTGACATATCGAAAGAATAGTTACATAAAGTTATATATATTATGTGTTCACTTGTAAAAAAGATCTGGGTGTTGAGACTGTAGTCTTCCCAGCTTATCCTTGATTAATTTCTAGTATGACATACGTACTTCAAACTTAGTATAAGGGTGAAGTAAATGTGGTATAACAGATTTTGAAAGGCAGGATGGCCTCTTTTTTAAAATTATGGCCCATTTAAACCATACGTCCAATTATACCGCATCTTTAAATCAATTTTTTGATAAAGAAAATATACCTCAAATAAAATAATTCCTATTATATGTATTTATATTCGAAATTATACCCGACTTACGCGAATTTGACTTACGTGGATATCGCTCAGTCTCACCTATCGCGTAAATTCGGGATATTACTGTTCCTATATTCCTTCCTTCTTTATGTCCTCGATGGCGTAATGGTTAGTGTAACCGATTGCCACGCCTGGTTGCGGGTTCGATACCCACACAAGTCGAACATTTGTGTGCATGGAAATGGATGTTTGTCTTGGTATACCAAACCTTATAGGGTTTTCTACGTATAATATACATGTATTTAAAAATAAGTATTTAGGTATGTTTATCCATTGTCTAGTACCCATAGTACAAGTTATGCTCAGTTTGGGCTAGATGGTGATAAGTGTATGTGATAGAATATTATTATTACAGTATATTTAAATGTAATGCTCACTGTGTGCAGGTGCGTCGAACAGCCTTCGCATGGTTCGAGTGTGGCGGTGCTGGTGGCGAGAAGCACCGCGAGTGGTGCCTGCTGTGCCTCACGAACCTGGGCGACTGCCTCGTGCTCAGCCCCGAGCTGCGCCGACAGCTCAACGCCGCCGCCGTGCGCAAGGAGGACATCAAGTACGTACTGACACATGCTACATAATATACTAACATACATAAAGCAAACAAATCTATGACTTGTTCGTGGCAAACATCTTCGATTGTAACTTTATGAACTGGCATACATAGCCGCTGAATACTGCAAAAAATTATTTTATAAGGATTTACCTTTCATAAAAGCTTATGCAACATCAAATACTTTGAATCATGTGGCATAGAATTACCACAAAACAACTGGATAATTGTGTGTCTACACAGAGCTCCTAAATCAAACCCGATACAATTTCTAACTAAGCTAGAAGATCTCCTACATGATTTAACTAAACGATAAACACTTTAAAAAAAGGAAACATCACAAACTCCAAGATATAGCAAACAATTACAATATGAAAATTCACATCAATGTTCCTACTCGTAAGTTATCCTGTATTGATCACATGCTAAGTAATATAACGGATGCAAGTGCAACTATTTTGCCACTTCATTTGTCTGATCACGACACTGCGCAAATGTTAACATTTCCTTTAAAATTTGTAAAACAAAAACTTATAATATACCACGCTTACAAAAGAGACCATAGCCAAGACAATATACATAAATTTAGAGAATGCTTGCAAAATTTATTCTGGACAGATGTCTATATGGAAAATGATGCAAATAGGGCATTCAATTATTTTCACGAAATTATCCGTCTGTTTTACGATCTCTGTTTCTTCATATTAAGAACAAAAGTAAATTTAAATAATAAAATAAAACAGGCATGGATAAGTACAGGTCTTAAAAAAGTAGCAAAACAAAACTATTTTTACGGTATAGTTACAACAAAAATAAAAATTATGTCTATAAAGCTAGGTATATACATTACTCAAAACTTCTTAAAACGTCTATCCAAAAGGCTAAAAAAATTGCTAACATTAACTTCATAAATAAAAATGAAAATAAATGCAGAGCCACATGGACTGTTATAAAAAACGAATTATGCAATACAAACCCCCAAAACAATATTGAACACATAAAAATTAACGACTTTATTCTCTCAGCTCCCGCAGACATAACCTCCGTATTTAATAACCACTACATAGATTCGACATATCATCAAACAAATTACACTTACAAAACAGGCGGTTTTGTTGGAAAAATTATAGCAACTCTATGTTTCTTACACCTATATCGGAAAATGACATAAAACAAGAAATAATTTTATTAAATAACACAAAATCTGACGACGAAATTAATACAAAAGTTATTAACTTGCGTCAATGAATTATGTGGTATTTTAACACACCTTGTTAACCTCTCATTCTCTCACGGGGTTTTTCCTGAGGCTTTGAAATTCTCCATTGTTAAGCCACTGTTTAAAAAGGGAGAAAAATGGGACGTACATAACTATCGACCTATAACTTTAATACCCATACTCTCAAATATATATGGAAAATACATGTATAGGAAGCTACTTAGCTATTGTGAAAAATTTCATATCATAAAAAAGGAACAATTTGATTTCCAAAAACAAAAGGCCACGTCACTGGCAATCTACTCACTCTTAGATGTAATAATTATGAATGTCAATAACAATCAACTAACAACAGGTATTCTTTTTTGACTCAACTAAGGCATTCGATTTAGTTTCACATCACTTATTGCTACGTAAGCTACAAGCTATTGTAATCAGAGGACTGCCGTTTTAATGGATATCATCATATTTAAGTGATAGAAAGCGGTGCGTAGTAGTTAATAGAGTCGATGAAAAAGGCATTATGTCACCATACTCATCGGGATACAGGGCCAACAAGTACGGTGTGCCGCAAGGCAGTATAATGGGTCCTATTTTGTTCCTCCTATATATAAATGACATAATTGATATTACTACTTACCAATGCTTCCTCTTTGCCGATGATATTTCTATTATTGTAACGACTGAAAAGAAAAATAATGCTATAAAGGAGCATGAATCAGAAATAAATAAAACTATTGATTTTTTAATTCGCTGGCTTAATAATAATAATTTATGCATAAATCTCAATAAATCCGTGTACATACAATTTAATCAATCACATAATAATAAATACAATTTTAAAATGAATATTCCGAAACTTAGACAAGTGACCGAGACGAAATTCTTAGGCGTAATAATCGATGAGCATCTTAATTGGAAATCAAATGTGGAGAATATATTGAATAAAATAAATAAATTTGTATATGCTCTTATTAAGAATGTGACTAATATAAAAAGGCTGTGATATCATATCGTGCATACGTGGAATCTGTACTGCGCTATGGGTTAATAGTATGGAGAAATAGTACAAACCAAATGAGAGCGTTTATAGCTCAAAAAAAGAGCATTATACGGTATCAAATGTGATAACTCATGTAAACCAATTTTCAAAAAGCTTGGCTTGCTACCACAACCTTGCATAAATATTTTTGAAATTTGTATGTTTGTCTGGAAACAAAAGGAATTTTATAGGACTGTTAATAATAATTTTTATTTTCTCATCACAAATGTTTGCACAGTAATATGGCTTAGTCTAACATAAGTATAAAAGACATTTGTGAGAGACTGGTGCCCGAAATAGGTATAGGAATACCTGTGTTACGGGTCACCAGGCCCCCAAGACTTAATAGTAGACATATTATAAGATTAAGCATAATCCTAATGTACGATGAGGAACAAATACTAACAGTCCTAAAATACATTTAATTCTATTGGTGTATATTGGGTATACATTTAAGTTGTACATGCGTGCGTGTGTGTGTGTGTGTGTGTGTGCGTGCATGCGTGCGTGCATGTGTGTGTGTGTGAGTGTGTGTGTGTGTGTGTGTGTGTGTGTGTGTGTGTGTTTGCGATCAGCTGATTGGTATCAATAAACTCTCAGTTGCATCATAGTCAAGAGTTTTGAGCCATTTACATACAGTTAGTTTACACACTGATTTACGCATTGGGTATATTGATAGAGATGTGTTTATTTTATTATACAGGTATCCTCCAAGAAAACAGTAGAATCTTTGTGATAGTCTGGTGTGAAAAGAGCTAGTTGTACATACATTGCCCTTTCTACGTTTGTCTTTATTTAGATTTGGGTCGTATGGCAACTGAGTGTGTTTCATAACGACTACAGAAAGAATGAAGTTTTGCCTGACTGAAAGGACATCCCAACGTTTATATAGATTAGTGGTTGAATAACGAAAAGGTAATCCTGCAGCAACCTTGAGTACAGCTCTTTGCGCCCTTTCAACTTTCATAAGGTGCACTTTGCCTGCTCCTCCCCAGGAAGTTATGCAATAGTTAACTATTGACTGGCAGAGTGCAGAGTACACAATTTTGATCGTCCTAGTATCCGCTACATGCTTTAATGTCTTGAATATGTATATCATTTTACGAATTCTAGTCACAAGAGTATCAATGTGGGGCTTAAATGTTAATGTCTGATCTATGTGTACACCAAGATATTTAATGGTGCTACATCTTTGTAAAGGTTGGCACTGACAATTAGGAATCGCTGTCTGGACGCAGGTGTGAGCAGTGATGCTTAGAGCTATAGGTGGAAGAAGATTGCTTTTGGGCGCAAACGCAATATATTTGGTTTTGTCTATGTTGAGTGTTAAAACATTATGTTTTAGCCATTTGCAGACGCGATCAAAACCACTCTGGGCATTACGAAATGCATCTTCCCAAGTATTTCCACTAAAGAATAGCGCTGTGTCGTCTGCGAAAGATAGTATTTTTCCATGTTTCAGCTGCAATTGACACAGGTCATTAATATAGGCCAGGAAAAGACTGGGACCAAGAACACTGCCTTGAGGCACGCCGTAATGCACAGAAATATCGTCGCTAACCCAATCACCAATTTTCACGCATTGCTTTCTGTTATTTAAGTAATCCTTGAGTAATTGTAGTGGAAGTCCTCTGACACCCATTCGTTCCAATTTATTTAAGAGCAAATGAATGGGAACCGTATCAAAGGCCTTGGCTAAGTCAAGGAACACAGTGATACACTTTCTCTTGTTGTCAATCTGTAAATGATTGAAGACCTAGAAATCGACGAGATCCAAATAGATTGGTTCTAAATTGTATCCCGAAAACCACGAAATTCAACAACAATTGTATCGCGATGTGTATCCGATTTTTTAACAAGACTCATAATCACTTTAAATTGTTAAATACAAGACAATTTGGTATTGAGTTATACAAATGGCTAACTGAAAATAATTTCTAGTCTTAGAGATTTTTATGATTCTAAGTTGTAATTATTATTACCTAACATTTGCATGCTATGTAACCTTAGCAAAACATGTATGTACTTTATTGAATTGTAAGATCATCGTATATCGTGTTTTTTGGCAAATAAATACATTATTATTATTAATCCCTAACAAATCTATTTCGGAATACGTAACTTGTAACTTAAAAAAGCTATTGTAGAATTTTCCATTTCAAAGATTTTAAATTATATCCGATAATTACCTTTTTCTGAAAAATCAGAATGTACTAAGTAATCATTAATCTACAGTAAAACCTATACTATTGCTAGGAAGAAGTCGAAGTCTCATGAAAGAAAAGCCTTTTACAGAATACACACGACTGCTCGAAATTGATATTGTAACAAAAGGTTTTTTACTTTTATTTATTGATACATCTATTGTTTTTCAATAACAATATGTGCTTTGATAATATATGTACCTATAGTCTTACGAATACTTGTTTTGTTTCAGTGGCATTTCCAGTTTATGTTTCTCGAAGCGAGGCGAAGCTCTCTACTTGCACTCCTCTTCCGAGCTACAACGAATCACACTATCAGCCACGAAGGTAAGTTATCAAAACCAATGAATGTTTATTAGTTTATGTATTGCCACGCAACGATAATAAACTAGAATAACTCTTAATATAATTAGAATGAATTTTCAAGTAAATTGATTAATTTGAATCATTGATAGATTTTATTTAATTTATTTAATTTTTATTTTAGATGCCTTGTTGTATGAACGTACATACTGCCACGTGATATGGTATAGTGGCTTAGAAATATTAAAGACAAAAGGACTTGAAAAATATGGTCGCCATCTACCGCCTATGCGACATCGTCAGTACGAATGAAAACTCACCATGTTATCATCCATCTTATGTTATCATCAAATCAAATTTTGTAAATTCGATGACAATTCAAATAATAATCGGTTACGATTTGATCAAAATTTGGATGCAGCATCATACAAAATGTTCCATACCAATGCCGCATGTTGTACAAGTGAGTGACGCTGGTGTGTCGCGCAGGTGACGGTGGCGCAGTGCCACGTGGTGCTGGCGCCGTGGGCCGCGGCGCTGCGCGGCGCCGCCGACCCGCCGCTCGCCAACGGGGACCACAAGGTGACCACCATACACGACACCTATGCATCATTATGTACATTATCACATATCACACAACTAACTAAATGGCCTATAGTATCGCCCATTTAGTTAGTTTCCTGTTAAGCCTAAATGTTACTATAATACATATCGCACGCCCAATGTAATACGTAAGTACAATGACGTCAATTTTTTTATTTTTATGCGATTACATATGCTTCTCTTGGTTTGACCAATTTATGAGAGTCCACAGTCACAGTCTATTTTATAGACCCCTGCATCTTGTAAAGGTAGTTGGCACTTGACGGACTGTAACAATTGACTTATCTTCGTTGGCGGCTTGAATTTAATTAAAATATTATTGCATAAAAGAACACATAGCTGATGTAATGCACCAACGCTCAATAAAGTCGGCTGTGTATAAACATGTGCAACTGGGGACCGACCACTACCTGAAATTTGACAAACCACAGATACTCGCAGAAGAACACCGATTCCTACCAAGGATGTTTGCGAGGCTATTGAAATCAAAAAACATCCTGATTTCAATAGAGAAGATAATAATAATAATAATAATTTATTTATTTCTCATCACAAATGTTTGAACAGTAATATGGCTTAATCTAACATCAATATAAAAAGACATTTGTGGTAGACTGGTGCCCGAAATAGGTATAGGAATTACCTGTGTTACGGGTCACCAGGCCCCCAAGATCTAATAGTAGCCGTATTATAAGATTAAGTATAAACCTAGTGTACGATGAGGAACAATATTAATACTAATACTACTATACTAAAATTCCTTTTATTCTATTGGAGTGAATTAATTGGATATTGGTTTTACATTTAAGGTGTGAGTGCGTGTGTGCGCGCGCGTGTGTGTGTGTTTGTGTGTTTGAGTGTGGGCGTAAGTTTTTGAGATCAGCTGTTTGGTATCAATAAAGTCGCAGTTGTATTATAGTCAAGAGTTTTGAGCCATTTGCATACAATTAGTTTACACGTTGATTTACGCATTGGGTATATTGAAAGAGAAGTGTTTATTTTATTATATAGATATCCTCCAAGAAAACAGTAAAATCTCTGTGATAGTCTGGTGTGAAAAGAGCCCGTTGTACAAACATTTGTTTACCCTTTCTACGTTTGTCTTTATTTAGATTTGGGTCGTATGGCAAATGAGTGTGTTTCATAACGACTACTGAGAGAATGAAGGTTTGCCTGACTGAACGGACATCCCAACGTTTATACAGATTAGTGGTTGAATAACTAAAAGGTAATCCAGCAGCAACCTTGAGTTCATTGTACCCTTTCAACTTCCATAAGGTGCACTTTGCCTGCTCCTCCCCAGGAAGTTATGCAATAATTAACTATTGACTGGCAGAGTGCAGAGTACACAATTTTGATCGTCCTAGTATCCGCTACATGCTTTAATGTCTTGAATATGTATATCATTTTACGAATTCTAGTCACAAGGGTATCAATGTGGGGCTTAAAAGTTAGTGTCTGATCTATATGTACACCAAGATATTTAATGGTGCTACATCTTTGTAAACGTTGACACTGACATTTAGGAATCGATGTCTGGACGCAGGTGTAAGCAGTGACGTTTAGAGCTATATAGGTGGAAGAAGATTGTTTTTGGGCGCAAATGCAATATATTTGGTTTTTTCTATATTAAGTGTTAACATATTATGTTTTAGCCATTGGCAGACGCGATCAAAACCACTCTGGGCATTACGAAATGCATCTACCCAGGTATTTCCACTAAAGAAGAGCGCAGTGTCATCTGCGAAAGATAGTATTTTTCCTTGTTTTAACTGCAATTGACACAGGTCATTAACATAGGCCAGGAAAAGACTATAAATTAATATAGGACCAAGAACACTGCCTTGAGACACGCCGTAATGCACAAAAATATCATCGCTAACCCAATCACCAATTTTCACACATTGCTTTCTATCATTCAAATAGTCCTTGAGTAATTGTAGTGGAAGTCCTCTGACACCCATTCGTTCCAATTTGTCTAAGAGCAATGGAACGGGCACCGTATCAAAGGCCTTGGCTAAGTCAAGGAACACAGTGACACACTTTCTATTGCTGTCAATATCAGTAACAATAGAGTTAACGGGTTGATTTACAGCGTCATTGGTCGACCTACCCGAATGAAAACCAAATTGAACAGGTGATAGAAGCGTATTATTTTCCAGAAAATTTATGAGGCGTTTATTAATCAATCGTTCCAAGACTTTTGATAGCGTAGGTAATATTGAGATAGGCCTGTAATTGGATATGTTGTCTATGTCACCACCTTTGTGTATAGGCTTAACAAGCGCTGTCTTAAATGTTAAAGGAAATGTGCCAGTGGCAAACGATAGATTGCAGATATGGGTGATTGGAAGAATAAGAGGCTTAATATAGCGTTTTAAAACGTTGCTAGATATCTGGTCTATCCCAGTTGCCGTATCATCTCTTAAGTCCATAATAAGATGTTCAACCTCTTTTTCATCGGTTGGAAGAAAGACGGGTGAGGCAGAAGTACCAGGTATAGAATTTAGGTAGTTCCTAGGTTGGGCGTCTTTACCAATAATATTTACCGCTAGCTTCTATCCAACGCTGGTAAAATATTTATTAGCCTCGTTAACACTGTTCTTTGGATTGTAGAATTGAATAAGGGCCAAAGAACTGTCTGCTTTCCTGTCAAAACTACATACTATATATTTTACCACATCCCACAACCCTTTGTTTTTATTTTGTGACTTTTCAATTTCCTGTCTATCATATAGTTTCCTCTGTTTCCTTAGCAAGGCATTACAGAAATTCCTATATCTCTTGTATGTTACTTGAAGAATTTCGTCATTAGGGTTTCTTTTTAGCTTTTTGTGTAGTTTATCTATATTGCGCATGCATCGTAATAATCCTGCGGTAATCCACGGTTTATTTATTCTTTTCTTATTAGGCAATTTTATTATACTTGTTTTGTCCTGTATGACCTTGTTGAGTAAAGATGTGAGTTTATCAGTAGCTAACTTGGCATATCTGAAATCAAGTATCAATTGGAAGTTAATTTTATTTATTGCAATGTCTAGACTTGTATAATTAATCAATTTTAGCGGCATAGAATGATAGGATGGTTTCAGGAGTTGGTTAATAATAATGCCAACACTTTCGTAGTCAGTTACAGATGATTCAGCAACAAAGCAAGTGGCTTCAAATTTCGTTTTGATCATAATATGATCTAAGCAAGTGTTGCCGTGAGTAAGTATATTATGAGCAGGTAGAATACAATGACTGGCCAAAATATTGAGGTATTCAAATGAGCGATTATCATTACTGTTAGGAGTTACATCCCAAGATGGTTGGAATGTACCAACAGCTTGGGATCCAGTAATTCAAATAGTCAAACCCAAGAACCTTATGATACTTTGAGCTCATTCAGCGTAAATAGAAACACCAATGATTAAATTATGTTTAGGTACTTTAAAATAACTACACTTTAGAAAGTTTAGAACATTGAGACAGCTACCATCTTATACATATATTATAAATACATAGTTTTAATAATATAATTAGCTTTAAAGTTTTAGAGTTCAATAGTAGTAGTGTAACAGTTTTCAAATGATGTTATAAAGTTTTAAATAAACATAGCAATAAAATCCGTATAGAGTAATTTAATTTCAACTCTGGATACATATTCTATGTATGAAGTAGGGATGGTTGGATTGTCGGATGGTGGAATAACTATCTGTATATATAGACTGACGGGCATAAATGTATGTATGGATGAAGTGAGCAAAATAATGACGCCGAATGACACAGTGGGAAAGTAAGAGAGACATAAATCATTATTGATGACGTTATAAGGAAGTAATGTGTATATACAAAAAGTGTATATAACTAAAATACATAGTGAAAAGAAAATGTAACAAATAAAACTACTCTCTATCAACTATCTTAGTCATAATGATTATTTTCGCCAACATTTCAAACCTTGTTATTTATTTGTAAAGTGTTTGCTATATTCAAAACATGATCATTATCATATATCTTTGCTACACGCTTAACGCACTATTTTCTATTTGCAACCATTGCTACACACACATATTTTTTTACTTTATTGATGTAACATTGCTTTAAAACACCATACTTATTTCTTTTGCTTAATCATTTGCCTTACATAAAATATTATATAATAGCATATAGCATTTATATTAAGACGACCTTTTCATTATAATTATGTCTTTAGAGTATACATAAACTTATAGAGCGCATATCAATCACTAACTATTGCACCAAGAATGTGTAGGAAATTTTTACTATTATTTTCCATTTAAAAATATTTTCCTATCGACACATGTCCCTCAAACACAAATAAAATAAAAAGGATTTTGTGTGAACAGTGGTGTGCAAACTTGCTGTCTTGAATGGTGGGTAGGTCGCTAGAACTGGAACTAATTCAGCGACACTATAGTGATACCTAATAATAATAATTTATTCATCCAATACAATAGTATAACACAATAAGAAAATACAGTATGTGGAAACAGTTTTGTAGAGAATGATGAAACGGCGATACTTACCTGTATTAATGAAACATTGTATCACCTGTATTTTAATGCTCACCATTCATAATTATTACGTGCTATCTCTAATTTGCTTATGTATATTCTAAGCCTACCTGCATCACAATAAACCTTGTAACATAATACCTTCTCATAACATCATACTCGCTTGTCTGCAAGCCGGTACGTGATCGCAATCCTCAATTACTGACCATCCAGGAGGAGGCCTCTGAAGCGCCCCATGACGTCACGGCCGCGTCCGCCGACATCACGGTGGACTCTGTGCGGGACCACACCAACGCCACCGCCGACACACAGGCCCCGCCAGAGCTTAATATTAACTTACAGGTACTGGTTTGTTATGTTCGATGTAGTTTTGAGAGAGGTGGCGGGTAGCGATAAATTGTATTCGAATATATCAGTAGTTGGATATTCAAATATATTTTGACAACATTTACATAAATACCTGCACTGATTTTTTGACCGTACATGGTAGGGATTATTTTGTGCCTTACTGTATTCGAATGCGGTTAAGCACATCACTAGTACAGTGGTATTGAGTGCCTAGTTTCCCTGGTGCTTATGTTTGCCGCGGTGATCATGAGGATCCGGTGTCATTACCGAAAGATGGCAACCATTATCGGATTTTCCGTCAGGAAATTTACAATAGCAGCAAGGCGTCATAGCCCTCAAATAACTTTGCTCCTTTTACATGGGTAATCAAAAATAACTGGCGTAGTATGAATGTTATATGCTGGGTTTCCACTTAGCCCAAAATTGCAGAAACTAAACTTAAGTAGTACCATATATATTACTAAACTAAGTTCTCGTCAAAAATACCTGTTGCTGTCAGCATATAACCCCTGGTATGTATTTCTCCTATTAAATCCCCCTCGTACATATACAGAACTCGCAAGTGAACACGAGCTCGATGGTCGTGAAGACCACGACAAGGACCATGATGAATGAGAATGGCCCTGACGGAACCACCACTACTACCACCACAACTAACTCCACCACCGAGAACAGTGAGTATGATGCTCATCACAACACCACACCACACTGATTACGAAACACTTTGATATATAACTTCAACTTTCTAAGTATGAAGTATATAAGTTTTAAGACTAATCAATATAATGTGAACCCTCTCTTAATACAATAAATATTGTTCGCTAGTTCATGGTATTAATAGTAATAATAGTAAAATGGAAACTCAAAAGTAATTTTATTATGTACTGAAGAGACCTTGTGAGACTCTACATACATATATGTAAATGTAGATCTTTTATGCAGTCTATATTCACTCTTAAGAGTGTATTGTGACACTCAAGAGTAAATATAGTAATATAGACTGCAGCTTATAATATACCAAAACGATATAAAAATAAATTGTGTAAAGAAAAACGAGATAATACGTAAACAAATTTAAAAATTAAGTATTTTTAGTAAGACAGTATTTTAAGTTGGCGACTCATACGAAAAAGATGACTTCTAATTTTTGATCTACTTAATTTCTTTTCCTTATTGTCTTTATTTTTATTATTTCCAAATTCATAACATGTTTAGAATTTCACGAATCCCTTAAACATGTAGATTTTCAACCAACTCCGTACATTGTTTTTATATGATTTTATTTCAGGATTTTAGAATGGTCCAATACAAAAACATATTTGCATGAGAGCGATATAAACGCTATGAATTGGCTTACAATTATAAAACGTACAAAGCAAAGCTTTTGCAATACGTAAAATTATATTTTTATTGTAAATGGTTTAGAAAATGAACTATTTCTTATGTTGCCTTTTAAATATTCAACCAGTTTGATTAAAGAAAATTAATTAATTACACTACGAAATATTTTGAATTATTTGTCCGATTTATAAGTGATCCCCAGGGATTCTCTTAACTACAGAAGGTAGGTCATAATGAATTTCACATCTTCCAAAATATTGCTTAGAACTCTTAGTCATGCCGATATTGTAATGTAGCTTCCTTTAACTCACACTTTCTTTAAGATTCCTTTTAATTCATATATTTCTGTTAATAAACAGTGCGAAGGTATCACATCTGACAGTTTTTCCACACGTAGGCTGTTTATATTTTAGTAAACTAAGCCCTTTCTTCTAGTTGCCGCATAGAAACAGTTCATTTCCTCAACTATCGCGCTATAAAGTGTCAAGTTAATACAAGATAATGTAATATCGCTTCATACACCATTATTATATGTTTATGTTTGATGTTTATCCGTTTGTATGTTTGACGGGCGCTTTGTGTTTTTGTTTGTAGTCCTAGAGCACAGTCGCGAGGAAGGAGTCATCACGCGTATCGAGGTACCCTACACTTTGCTTTCATAATACCTACCAGAACTTGTTTACTCTGCGGAAATAGTACTATGCTTTTCATTCTTACGTCTATTAAATCGTATTAAAGATGGTATCTATACAACTGCTTTTATCAAGTAACGATATTAAATTGCTTTCGTTTAGCAATGCTGACGCATCCCACAATGTATGTATAATATATAATAATAATCTAGTAATATATTTAACACATTGAATGCAATGCCGGACATAAACCGAAAACTACATTTTATATTGTATCTGCTACACAATGACTACCACAGTCATTGTGTTAATAAATCAAAGTTGTCTTTGGAAACATATATCCATACAAAGCTAACTTTGTAGTTAATTAATTATTGCTATGCCATACTTTCTGGCATGTAACAGACTAATATAATAACAACCCTTCCATTCAATTTAAGTAGCAAATCTAGGTAAAGTATATCTTAACCTGGTAACCTCTTATACAAGTAGAAGAGAAATGCTGCATGCATAAATGTTTCCGCAGAGTAAAACCTATACTTACCTATAGTCCAACATTATCTTGCATGGCCCTATACTATCTTAATATTTTGTTTATCTTTCTATCAATTTTATTAAGCTTTTTATGCCTAAGGGAATGTTTATTTTTAGCGTATATTCCATGCAGAATGCGACTTTAGAAACACCCTTTGATCATGTTAAAAAGCTACAATGCCTATAGTTTTAGTTAGATATTAGTGTTTTTTCTAACCTGGCAAAACTGCAGAGGCATCGCTAATAATATTCTTTCGAATATTGTTTGGAATATATGTTAAATGACAGCACTCTCTAAGTGACTAACTCTGTATAACCAGTTACAGATTCTCTAACTTTCTGATTAACAACTAAACTAAAAACTAACGTAAAACTCGTCTGCAATGTTGTGGCGTCCGCTCGTTGTTCGTTCAAGGGTTCATTAAATCACACCAAAATTTAGAAGATCAGTTTTTCTACAAAGATTGTTATGGCATTGATGTCTATTAGAACCCGCCAAACACTTGCGGCTGCCACGCGTTGCGGAGAAGAACGTAAGGTGGTACTCATGAGCGGTGTGCACACACACAGACGGGCACGGTCACAGTGCCGGCCGGCACCGACCCGAAGCTGATCCTCGAGATGTTTGACCGCCAGCGCTCGCCGCTCGCCGCGCCCGTGCCGCCGGCGCCGCAGCCCGCCGCCGCGGAGACCACCTAGCCGCAGCTCCACACCACCGACATTACATGTCTAACAGATACGATCAGATTCTACTTGTAGTTTAGTAAACGTACATATATCGATTACTTGTATGCCTAGACAGCTAAAGGTACTGCCATTATATCATTTTTCTTATTACTAAAAGTCAATTTGGTTATCCTAGGTATACAAAAATATTCTATTGGAAGCATTTTCTGTACATTTATATATTAATTCCCTAGTGCTCTAAGATATATTTGCATTTTATTAAGTTAACGTTTAAATATTTACGTGGCTTGCATGTTTATATAATGGCGACAACTTTAGGTGTAATTTTCTTTGCGATGTTTTGTATTATTTAGTTAATAAAATACGAGTAAATGCTTAATCTGTACTTAACAGTATAAAAAGGATTTTCTATCAAATGAGATTATTTTATTAACAGTGTATTAATTTTCTTAGTTTTCTATTTGAACGTGGCGATCGAGAAAGGTTCCATCTTTTTTGATATTGCAAAATGAATGTTAGTTAATTTGTGTAGAAATAATGTTGACGCGACCATTATAAGTTGATTTGCAAAAGTGTTAATCGTTTATGTTAGTACAAAAGCCGGACGCCATAGCAACGTTTGTTGTACCAGCAATACTACAATATAATTGTGGATTGTTTAAGTAATTTATAATTAAGTGAACAATGTGAAACTAATATTGTAATTTAGCTTGTTAAGTTAGTGTTTCGTACATTCGGAGTGAATGATGTGCCTATTTATTTCTTTTTTATTATAATAAAGATTGTATCTAGGTGATTAGAGTTAGTAACGTTTTTGACAATTAGTAATGACTAAGAGTTTATTTTATTATGATTATATAGCATTTAGATTTTCCACGACAAAGTTGGAATAAACATTTTATTGCCAATTTTTAAATATTATAATGAAAAAAATGTTGTATTACCTTGCAGTGTTTCACTTGAATTGAATTGTATATTCAGTAAATATTAATTTTAATAAATTATAATGTTGTACGAATGGAAAGTTTTATGCAATATTTTTTTAGCTTTTTATTAATATTTTATTTTATATTTTCATGTTCATCATGTACCTTGATCGGATACTTGAACTAACGAGACGGCAGCTAATACCAGGCCCTATCCAAGCACTTACTACACATCACAACTTGTGATATAAGGGGATTGATTTAATGTTTTAGACATATATTTTATTCATAGATATAAGTGGAATGTGCCTGTCGTTTTAGTGAACTTGGGTCCTCCGGGCGAGTCAGAGTATCAACATGTACTGTAGGGCGCGTTGAGTGTACTCGTTTGACGTCCGAAATGCTTCTATTTATATAATATACAATTTTCTCCTTATACTATGGCATTTTAAACATTTGATACGAAATTAGCAATTTGTATCCAACATTCTTACAAGAAAATAAAAGCTAAGATTATAATTGTGGATTTTATTTTACCCAACTTTAGTATCAGTGACACGGTAAGGCGCGGCCTGCCGACCTCTCAGGGTGAGCAGCGGCGTTCGGATGAGGTGACTGACATAGGGCGCTGGCCATGGGACAACATATCATTTCCAGATCTCTGTCTGTACCGCAATCGAATGCGCTAATAACATCGATGTGCAAAATCAAAACAAAAAATGGGTCGTCACTAGGGTGGACTTCCTTATAACTCACATAGCACTACATCGCGCCGGTAGTTTTATTGATGTGTTAATCAAACATTTTTGCTAGTACTTTTACAATCGTCTCTGGTGTCGACCAAGAGGGAAGGTGCCCCGGCAGTCCTATTAAAATCTAGGTATTTTATCTAGGTCATGTCTGGGAAATGGTTCCCGTTTCATGTTTGGGATATGTTGCACGTTTTATGCCTGGAAAGTGTTTTGGTGAAACCACATTCGAAAATTCATCTGCATCAAAAGATACCGAACTCGTATAGAGAATAAATGTGAATTATTTGATATGTGGCGACTCCGCACAGACGAAGAAGTTCAGCCTACAATTAACCTGTCAAATACCGCTAACGCCGATCGCGTCTACAGATTTGTACACGTCAAACCCCGGTGACCCCATATGGGGTCGAGCACACTCGATAGTGTATTGTTTACGTTTGCATTAGTTATTTGACCTAACGTAAACATTTCACGATCAAGTGTGCTCGACGCCATATGGGGTCACCGGGGTTTGACGTGTACAAATCCGAAGTCCGGTTTTGACGCCGATCGACGTCAACGGTTTTTGAGCGGGTCAGATGGCGATACAATCGCACTTCACATGACGTCATACTATTCTGCATCACACAAGTGAAGTTTACACAGCCACTGAGTATATATACAATACAAGCTCCCGACATTAACCGTCGGGCCGCGGCCCGCCAGGCACGATCAACCAGCCTGGTCGGAGGATCCTCCCTTTGTGTTGGAGGGACTTCACACCCTGTTCTTCCACAGATACAAAAAACCCGTACTTGTTATATTTTCTATTTACCATCGCCGTCGCCTTATTAGCAGAATCACTGGCACAGCTAAACAAGTTGCACCGCCTGAATAATGCTTCTTGCCATAACGAACTAACAAAAGCCTGAAAGAAAGACTCCTCAATAAACTAGTGCTTTCCGAAGTATCACCAATTTAGAGCATCTAGAGCTGTATTCTTATCTCTGTTTGTCTTGTTTTTCAACAAATTATATACATAGTCATCAATCAATCTGCGGCATTTTATGGCTAAAGACTTGCCGACGTACACATGGCTACACATCAAATTAGACACCCTATATACGCATAACTACGCTACAAAATAGAGCATTGTTGGAAAGGGACGGTGCATAGTGGTGTCGATGTAATGGTAAGCATAGAGCGTCGCGTTCCGTTCAGCGTGAAGGTAACAAAAATAAAACGCACAATTCGCTGCGTTAAACTTCTAATAGTTCAAAGTCCAAACAGTCTAGGTCAGTCTAGATTGATATGTCGCTGTATTTACAACGCTCGGATTCCTCGAGCGAAATTATTTTTGAATTGGACGAAAAATACTCTCTTATCGTAATTTCAATAAAATCTCCTGTGGATGAAGGAATATCGCTTGTTTAAAAATCTTAATGAAAATATATGACTAGGTACATAACCCAGATGAAGTAGAGATAGGTAAACTCATTTTGCTATCTACCTATAGGATTAGGTTTCACAAAAAAGGAGATGATTGTCATCATATACCTACCGAGCACAGTCGCAGACTCCTTGTGTCCCATGAGAATTTCTTGACAAACTAACACTGCCCGAACCGGGAGCTAAATTCGAGACCATCATTATTTGTGGTCAAATTACAGTCGTATTTCCCAGTGACGCGATGCGCAATAAATTAGGTATTAAAGTATTCTATGTTCTGAATAGCAAAATTTTCTAGCTATCACATCGACCTACCGTGTGATAATAAATTTTCACGTTATATAAAATGGTAGTAGAGGTTTTATGGCGATATCAAAGTATCCATAAATATTTAAACAAATTCCAACGATTTGCAAATAAGAAAAGAGAAGCAATGGGCTTTTTAAAAGCTTTAGCATATCGGAAAAATATATCTTACTGTATATCAAGATTCTAGAACTCAACTATACCTATAATATTATATAATCTGTGACTATTCCAATCTTCGGTGTTCTGGAGCCTGCAGGTGCGGTCCCCTTAAGTACTTTTTTCACAAAACACTTTACTCAGTAAGTATTTAGTTTGTATTTTTTTTTTGGGGAAATCATGCTTAGATTTCGTCCCACCAACTCAATACCAGGTGAGTTCGGCACGTCATACACGACGAACTCGTTGCTCAAAACCCACTGGCTGATCCACAGCAAGTAGGTACTAGAGCTTCGCCTGCAAAATGTTACAAAGCTTTCAAGAGGAGAGAGCCAGTGCATTTTATTATTGTTATTTTGCAATGAAGTTTGCAGACCTATTATCACTCGCTTCTTATTAAGTGGTAGGTAACTACTTAAAAACATTGTTGTAAACGTAGGTCTAAAACACCTCCACCTGTTCATTCAGGGCGTGTTATTAAACGTGAATCTATTTGGAATTCAAATAAGTAAAATAACATATTATTGCAATGCTATGTTTGATTGCAAAATTATAATATTCAACTAATATTTAATTACTGTTAACCCCCAGACTCAGATTGATTGAGTAATAGGGCAAACACTCCAACGCGTGTTACAAAAATTTACATGTGATGCCTCCTTTAATACGTACTACATAATAACCCTGTTGGTGCTGTTAGGGCTAAGTACAAAGAATTATATAATAACATATATATATATACTGATGAACTAAGAGATAAATTATTTATATAATAGAACTGATTTTTGCAAGTGAATACGACGTAATCGGAATGTATTGATAGTAATTTTAATACTAGAATGTGTAACAGTGCTGCTGTACCTACGTTATAGTACTATAACGTAAATACAGCAACACTTGTGCATAGGAAATGCCCTCAATTGCATCTTTCAAGCCTGACTGCACGGTCAAATAGTTGTTCCGAGTCTGAGTGTTATTTGTATTCGTTGTTTGAATATTCCACACCGTCCCCACAGCAGCCGAGGCGATGTTGAGGTCTTTACTTTGAAGGCTTGAGAAGGTGCTTTTTCACGCCCCGCTTAAAGGGCCCAGGAATGAAGGAAGAAGGAAACGCGTGCCTTGGCAGAGAATTCCATGCCTTGATCGTTCAGCAGAGGTATAAGGACCCAAACTTGTTGGTCTACTCCTAAACTCTAGTCGACTCCACCGTGTAAGGATGGCATCTGAGCCCAGCATGCGTTGTTCTGGGTAGGAAAGGGGAGGGTAAGATAAGGTGCAAAATGTTAAAGGAAAATGTCGTTCTGATCTTAGGATCATTGACACCATGAAAACAAGCTATATAAATATTTTTGTTTATAGTCTATGGCACGTAGATTCCTAGACAGCTGTAGTAAGTGTCAACATTGTCAGTTGAGTGACTTGAGTGTCAACTAATTGTCAATGTGATGATGTGTGTTTGTTATTACAAAATGTTTCTTGATATAGCATTATAGAGTATATAAATAAGTTTTAACTGTTTTAATTAATAATTATGGATGTGTGTAGAATTTGTCTTTCTAAAAGACCCGAGAAAGATATATTACAAGTACAAATTGATAGAGATGATGAGAAAAAGACGTACGCAGATATCATGATGTTTTGTTTGGATATAAAGGTAAACAATGCCTGGCTGCTGCATTATATATCTGGCTGATAAATGACATTTACATATGACATTTATATATAACTTATTTTATTGTTTGCAGGTGGAGCATGGTTCAAAAATTAGTTCAAAACTGTGTTTAAAGTGTTACAAGAAACTAGTAGCATTTAACAATTTCAAAACTTTAGCTTTAAAAAACGATGCCTATTTAAAGTCACTAGACATAAAAAACGAGATTTTTATTAGAGAAGATGATATTCAAATTAAATCGGAACAATTATCAATAAGTGATGACTCCCATGATGCTATAGTTAAAGAAGAACCAAATAACGTAATATGTTTGAAAACAGAGAATATTGTTGACTCTAATTTTGAATCTGATGACGAGTTCCTTAGTGCAATAAAGAAGATTAAGTATGAATATGTTACAGAAGAAACAAAAGAGAATGGTATAAGTATAACTTTTAATAATAAATCTTTTACTTTTATTAATGAAACAAGAAACTTGATTATTACCTTTACAGGTTTCTGCATGAGTAAGCAGATTCAACTATTGATGTACTATTCTCTCACATAATTTTGACATAAAGTAGTAGTATAAGTACTGTTGCATTTTATTCTGTAAGTGAGAGCTTCATCAATTTCATCCTAATCGCTATACCTTTCCTTCCTTCTTTTACTCCCTCTCACCTATCACACAGGATACACTAAGTTGTGGTTTGAGTGCTAGCCTCACTGTTGCTACTGCACCAAATGTTGTAGGTTCTAACTAGGGTTGCCAACTATACTTTGTAATAAAGTATTGTATGTTATTTCGGGTAAATATACTTTATACTTCATCAGAAAAATAAAGTATGTGAAAATACTTAATTTGTATGTCAACTTTAGGTTAACTATATAGGTTTTATTTAATTGTTTACTTAAAACAATGCTATAAAGATTCCATAAATTGAATAAGAGCAATTGTTTATCTTATAAAGTCAGAAGTCTTCTTTTTTATAAGTTGAGACAAGTCTGACTTTATTAGATCGATTACACTTGATTATATTCTTACATACTATATACATTTTAATATTTTATAACTACAGCTATCTTCAAAGCTATCTCGACTGTCAGAGCACACCCATTGACAACCATTAGAAAAGGCAATGGGCAGCGAACAGGGTCTGGTAAGGAGACACTAGCAATGATGCTAAACATACACTTTCCGGACAAGGAGCAGAAGGACCCGAAAAGCCTGGTTGAACTAAGCTACCATACAACCAAAGCAAATTGGGACACTGCAAGGAAGGTAGTGGATGAAGGGAAGGTCGGCTGGGCTCTAAATGGTGTTCAACCGTTCAAGTCACCTGGTCCAGACATGGTTTATCCCATTATCCTACAACAGGGAGCTGCACTCTTGGTTCCGCATTTGTGTAGACTATACAGAACCTGCATAGCTTTTGGATACATTCCAAAAATATGGAGGCGAGTTATAGTCATCTACATACCAAAGCCGGGCAAAGAGGACTACAATGAAGCCAAGGCATGCCGACCTATTAGTCTTAAGTCGTTCTTCTTGAAAGCATTGGAGAAGTTAGTAGATAGACATGTCAGGGAGGCAGCATTGAGGAAATTCCCCCTCTACGGGCTACAATGTGCCTACCTGTCGCGAAAAAGCCATTGAGACGGCACTGCATTTTGTGGTAAATAAGACAGAACATGCATTAGATAATCGGACCACCTTTGATGCCATTAGTGTGATAAAGGTCCGTACTTAACGGTCGGATATGCGGATGACTCGGTGATACTGGTCAATGGAAAATTTCCGAGCAAGAATGGTGTCCAGTCTCATGCAGAGGGCCCTGAGTATGGTAGAAAAATGGTGCAGTAGTAACCATTTATCGATCAACCCAGGGAAAACTACTGTCGTGCCGTTTACTAGGATGAGAGATCTGACTGGCTTGAGAACTCTATCCATGTATGGTACACAGCTACAATAGTAATAGCCAAATAATAAATATTAGTTAGATGTCAGTAGCATCAACAAAAATATTGTAAAAAAAGCAGGTTAAATAGATAATACTTTAGTTTTAGATCCTGTATTTTTTTTATTAATTCAAAATAATGGTGGCAACCCTTTTTTTTACGTTTGGGAATGCTTTGACTCATACCTCTCCGCGGGGCGACGGAGAGGTTATGTCGGGCTCACCGGGGGAAAGATACCCCGGTAATACCGACTAAACCTACCACGGTGTTTCTCGACATAACCATAGACGGTGGGGCCGCGCGAATCGCTTTCACATGCAATCGCGACTCCGCCGAGGTTTCGGCCCGCCGTGTCAAATGGCAGGCCACTACATGACCCTTCCTCTACTGTCCTCTTGTGGGGGGACAAAAAACACGATTCAGAGGCGCACGTGGGAGCACGTACGCCGCCTCTCGGACCTGGCGCTGGTCGGGTGGCGAGCAGGCACACGCAGCCCACCTCCCCCAGGTCAAAACTCAGGGTGGCTGGAGGTCATCTCGTACCCTCCGGCGCCCGGTTCTGCGGTTGGGGAGAGGATTTAAGCGCTCCCTCTCCCGCTCCGCCGCCTCCTTGATGGACATGACTTCCTCACAGAAGGAGGCGACGGCGTTCCACGTCCTCTCGCTCCGGACCATAGATTGAACCACGGCCGGTAGCGAAAGGGCAACCATACCGACTGCCGCGATCAACTCACGGCGCTGCGATGCCCAGGCGGGGCAATCCGCCAAAGTGTCAGCGCCGTGTCCACAACAACATCGCAGCAGTCGCCACATTGATGACATCCGGGCGTCTCCTGCCGGCCTATGCGACACAGGAACTGGCCAAAGCAACCGTGGCCAGTCATTACCTGTGTCAGCCGGAAGGTGAAGGCGCCATGCCACTTTTCCAGCCTGTCCTGAAAAATGGGACTTACCGCCACGATCGTGGCGTGCCCGAGCAACCTTTTTTTTTTTTTTTTTTTTTTTTTTTTTTTTTTTTTTTTTTTTTTTTTTTTTTGATACCCAGGAAAAAATGCTTGATGCAATACCCGCCGGCTAGGGGACGGCACCGGCGGGGCGTGTGGGACTCACCAGCCTAGTGCTGGTATACCCACTAAAAAAACCTGGGGTGTTCCCTCTCTCACCCAATGGGGGGGGCCAGTTGGGAGTCTAAAAAGATTCATCCATAGCAGGCCCCCCCGTGTGGGTGCCGGCCGGGTCAATCGGACCCGACCTCCTCTCGTCCCCGGGGGAGAGCAATACACTGCTCTCCCCTTTCGACGTTAGAAGGCGCGCGGGAACACCGCGCGCGCCCTCTATGGGTTCTTACTCACGGGTGGCAGGGTCCCCTGAGGCCTTGCCACCCAGAACCCTTAGGTGGGGGGCAGGAGAGCGACATAAGCGCGTCTCCTGCGCCCCCTCCTCCGGCGGCGGATGTCCGGGGCGTAAGGATCTTCCTCACGCCCCCGCTCCGCCGCCTCCTTCTGCGAGATGACAGCCTCGCAGAAGGACCTCATTGCGCCCCAGCACCTGTCGTCGCCGACCATCATGGATACGACGGTCGGCAACGAGAGGTCGGGGCCAATCACGGCGACCAGGGCACAGCGCTCCTCGGCCCACGCCGGACACTCCTCCAGCGTGTGCTGCGCCGTGTCCCGGTCGCACTCCTCGCAGTGGTGACACCTGGTTGTCGGCTCCCTACCGGCTATCTTGCACAGGTACTCTCCGAAACAGCCGTGTCCGGAGAGCACCTGAGTAAGCCGGTAGGTGAGCGGTCCGCGCCGTCTGTCCGTCCATTGCCTTAGCACCGGACGGACAGCCTCGACTGTCCTCACCCCATAGCGGGGCTGGGCCAGTCGCTCCTCCCACCTGGCCTCGAGGACCAGTCGAGCCTGGGACCTTCGCGTCTCCACCGCCCCGTGAGTGGGTTCCTCACCATGGAGCCGGAGGTCCACGCGCCAGTGATACACCGACGCTTGGACCTCCGCCTCCAAATCCCAGGGCGGCGATGCCGCCAGGACGCACGCCGCCTCAAAGTGCCCGAGCAACCCTAGTTCTAACCCCTCACAGGAAAAATATGTTTGTGATCCACAAATGGTTGTTCCAAATCTGGGTATTCCTTGTACTAAGCCCACAGTAATAGGATATTTTGCTAGGAAGTTGTATTATTTAAGTTAGAAACTTTTTCAATTTAGATTTATATTTATGTTTCATTTACATATTGTAACAAATTATTGTAGATAGTCTACCAGTTCTTCCATCAACCAAGAAGAGAAAACGAACCAAAGGTACCTCACATCCAGAACCGGGAGTAAAACAGATGTGTGAAGAATGTGGTAAAACAGTGACAGATTTGAAGGCACACTCATACTTACACCTGCCCGTGACAGAACGTAAACGCATCAAGTGCCATGTGTGTGACAAAATGTTCTCTAGTCACAGCGCACGGTATAAACATAATAAAATAAAGCACTTGGGTGTGAAACAGATGTGTAACATTTGTAATAAAGGTTGGTATATTATTCCTGTATATTTATATATTTTGTGAATTATATGTATTACTATCAATACTGATAAACATCAATATAAAGAACATTTCACAATGTGCATTAAAAAAATCAATTGGTTAAGTATACATTCATATAGTTGCACCCATAATCTCATGCCTGTATCGGTAAAAAGGTAGGCAGATGTCTATTACATGTACATTAGAGGATAAGCTTATTATTGTCTACCAAGCACAGTACCAGACCCCATGCTGCTACAAAGAGTTTTGTGTCAGAGAAACACCAAAGATGTTCATAATTTAAGCACCCAAAACTATAGATATTCATGTTAACTATTACAATCTTTTTGATAGAATAGCCTCAAAATATACTGCCATAATTCCTTAAGAATATTATAAATTTTCTTAAGGAATGATTTCAAATTCTTTTTAACAGCACTGTTTTTGTCTAAAACTATGGTTGATAAACTTCAAAGCATTTACTCCATTACATTGAAACTAAACAACACTATATGCATGTGAAAAATCTTTGAATTACATATGTGGATAAGAGGAGGTTTTTTATTATGTTTAATTAATTGATGCACTCCTCGAGGCTAACCTGAATTGCGATATTTTTGCTAACAACTTAAATATAGTTATATGTATCTGTATGTCTTATTGTAAATGTTTTAAAATAAACAACGCGACAAAAGCCGTATAACGTAGGTAGCTTAATTTCAATTGTGAAACGTTTTTAATTTAAATTGTTTTTATTTTATATTCATAAGTGTAATTGGTAATGTATATAGCCGTTCTAATTGAATAACCACCTAAATATTTGCAGTGGTGACCCACCTGACGCAACACAAGCGCATAACCCACGAGCGCGAGTCGCTGCGGCACGCGTGCGTGCAGTGCGGGCGGCGGTTCGTGTGCAAGTCCGTGCTGGAGCTGCACACGCGCGCGCACACCCGGGACCGGCCCTTCGGCTGCGACATCTGCGGCAAGAACTTCGCCACTAAAGGTCTTATGAATCAGCATAAGTGAGTCAACACTAACATCGTCAATTCCTGTAGTATTCGTGCCGACAGGACAGATTGCTAGAAATTTTCAGTAGCAGCCTGAAGTCTGATAATGTGTCCGGTTGAAGCCAATAAGCTCGCTATATTACGTGGGACTAAAACATAACTGACAAGATTTTTTTATATTTTAATTTACACATAGTTGTCACCACCTGTGTATTTTAGTACCACATAGGCTGAACGAAGGCAGGTATATTTCCAGACTTTGTTTTCTTATTGTCAATTTCGTCTGTCGAGAGAATTGAATGCCGCTCGGCTAGAGTCACGCGTGACCGACGAGAAGATCTGTATCTTCATGATTTTATGAAAATTACAAAAATATAAATTATATTTCTATGGTTTCAGACGATCAGTACATGAGAAGGAAAAGTCGCACCTATGCCAACTATGTTCCAAAAGTTTCTTCAAGAAATATCATCTCCAAGTACACCTACTGTGAGTTTAGAACTGTTTTTGTATAAAATAGATTTTTCTTATTTTGTATGCATAGTTTAGCTAAGTAGGACTAGCTGTATGGTCAGTTGATATATGTGCTCGCACGAGTGGTTACGGTGATTGCTTTTTCATGCGGGCACTATGCCTTAGTATGCACTTTAATGGTAAAGTAAAAAGTATTACTACTAGCCTACTTTGTCCAGATCTCATTCCAAAGAGAAGACGCACGAATGCCCGGAATGTGGCAAGTTCTACAAGACAGAGTCGACGCTAAAGAGTCACCGGGAGACACACGGCGATGTCAGAAACTTCGGCTGTGAACTGTGCACGCAGACCTTCATGAAGAAAGAGTGAGTACCGATCACCAACACCTTATAAGTTCAAAGGATATGCATCTACAGACAGTTGGAGCATTATATGAGTAATAAGTGTTTTATGAGTGTTTATTGGCTCTTTAGAGAATATATTTGTAAAATAAACAATACTGTAAACTTGAGGTTTGTGTGTTTCTTGCCAGTTTTAATTGGTTCTAAGCCCTTGCTTTTTTGAACATGGCAATAGGTAACTGTACATTCACATTAATGGGTGTAATTTCGACGTTCATAGGTGTTACTTCGTGACTTACATGAATAAATATATTTCTGATTTTGATTTTAAGCCATTAGCGGCAAGAATGCATTAAATGTTATACTTATTTATGGTCAGTACTTATTTATGGTAGTTCCATCGGTGGTAGTAATCTTTTTACCCTCTCTTATTCGCCAGCGGCCCGCCCAGCGGTCTTTGAATTTATGAATATAATGTTCTACGTAAATTTGACAAACTTTAAATAGTTAAGTCGTACAAAATCATAAGTAATTAAATTTTGTATCTATAGCAGCAATTATTAAAAATAATTCTATTAAGCAAATACAATTCATAACAACGACACAAATTCTGGTATTGTCGAAATTCTGTGACCTAATCTCGAGTCAGATAGAGTGTGTACACATAATCATGCAGCGGTAGAACTGTCCGCAGATACCTGGTGGTGCACATGTTGTCCCACACGAAGGTGAAGCGCTACGCGTGCCAGTACTGCGGCGTCAAGTTCCACCGCTCCGACCACCGCAAGCGCCACGAGTACACCGCGCACCAGAAGCACCTCCTCGCCTCCGCGCACGCCTGACCGCACACCACGACCACTACTTGTGACACACGGCACACCGTGCACTACATTCTACGTGATATTACAACATTTAATCAGCCTGTGCACAGATGGCGCAGAGTAGCTAATCTGCGCCATCTATTGGTCGCACCTACTGTATACCTATGCGGGTGCCAGGAACACCTCCATTAAACTGACAGGGTAGGTATACAGTGGGTGCGACCACGGCTCTACCTTGACCATTTTTGTGTCTGTGCATTTCTATCTAAATTATAGCTTATAGTCTGGTTATAGTTTTTAAAACTTAATTGTTTGATATGTCGGCAATATATACGTATATATTATAATTATATTGCGAATTTAATTTAACGTACTTTTTCAGGCTTAGAAGTAATCGGATTTTGGCAATTTGTCAAAGCTTTTTGATTGAGAGAGATATTTTAGAATTGTATGGTTTCGAATATATAATTTCATAACGATTGGTGGCTTCTCTGCCATTAGAGAATAAGTAAAATTTCTTAATTTAGAATTACGCTATAAAAGTATTCCTAATCGTTATAATGACATTATATCCTATTTATTTTATATTACTTCAGGTTTGTCCATATGTTTAACCTAATGTTGTTATTATTGACCACAAAACTTGTTTCTAAGTGAAAAGGCGTAACTACTTGTTAAGTTTAAATAATAATTAAAACATATTTTCTGTTAAACATTGTTTAATTATTACACACAAATCATTAAAATTCATACAAATACCACACATTTAATTAATATAAAGGAAAAGAACAAATTAATATACAATTCAAGCAAACTCCTTCACCTGTAAGCGGTTTTGGTCACGTGTCATACATTAGACCAATGGCGTTAAACCCTTTTTACAAACTTGACAGTGTAATTCATAACGCGCTCATGGCTGACGGCCACAAATATTGAATTGCAGTTTTAAATCAAAAAGGAAAAATAAACCCTACAAAATAATTCTTCACTTGGCATTGTTTTAGAATAAATTATTCAGGTCCTAATGGCTTTTCAGCCACGTTCTCAGGCCCAAATTCTTCTTCCTGCAAATCTTGCGTTAGTACGATTTCAAAGTCACAATTCACGCTCTCTGTCAGTCTTGGAGAGCCCGAGGGCGTGTAGATGTCCAACGTATTCTTTATAGTCTCGAACCGGTCCATAAGGTGCGGGTACTCTGCCTCTAGGGTCTGGACTATGTATTTAAGTTTCTGGTTTAAACTTTTCGCTTGAGTGTATTCTTTGAGGACGGCTTTCTTCGGTCTGCGAACCTTAAGCGATTGCCTTTTGACAGCGATGGCTAGCTCACTGCCGAGGCGTTGATTGCGGACTACGCGTTCCAGGAGCTACAACAAAAACAGAGTTTGATGAATTTGTACTTTAACTAAGCTTGGATGAAATTACGGGCTGGCTAAGTAACTGAACAATGATAGATGACATATTATTGAGGCGATGAGCAGCGATAGCTCAGACCAACAGACTGCAATGCAGAGGGTCTCTGGTTCGAACCCACGTCGCGAGATTTTCGGAAGTTATGACTTTTCGAAATTATGTGCGTATTGATTGATAATTATCGCCTGCTCCGTGCCTCGGAGAGCACGTTAAGCCGTCGGTCCCGGCTGCCATGAAAATCTATGGTAGTCGTTATTGTAGAAATCGACACAAAAGATCCCACTGGGTCGAAGTGTCGCCGGTCTGTACTGACTGGCAATAATCTTATCTTGTGTGGGGCACAAGATAAGATTATTGAGGCGATAAAGGGAAAGAACTGTCTTCGAACCTTTACAAGACTTCTTAATGCTTCTGTGCTGTCAGCAAATCACAACTAATCTCAATAGGCGAAATATCTTAATGTTGCATGTGACATACCTACGTGACCGAGTAACGATAACCGCCTATCACTACACCTTGGTGGTCATAGTCAGATACATTGACCGATAAAAAATTGTGAGATTTTGAATACATATATCAACAATTATGGTAATTAAGGTACGTATGGTATATCTATTAGTGCACTAACAGTAGAATTATCGTTATTCTAATCACTATTTTATCTTATCTTGTGTGGGGGGCCAGTTAGTACAGACCGGCGACACTTCGACCCAGTGGGATCTTTTGTGTCGACTTCGCCAATAACGACTGCCATAGATGTTCATGGCAGTCGGGACCGACGGCTAAACGTGCTCTCCGAGGCATGGAGCAGGCGATAATTGTCAATCAATACACACATAATTTCGAAAAGTCATATAACTTCCGAAAGTCAGAGGTGCGCGACGTGGGCTCGAACCCGAGAACCTCTGCATTGCAGTCTGTTGGTCTCCCCACTGAGCTATCGCTGCTCATTATGATACTACAATAAAAAATAAATTTTCATTTATATAAGTAGGTATAAAATAGTAGTTTCCATAATTTGTTTAATGTTCAGCTACTTATGACGCTTAATGAACAAACAAATATCTTCACATTCACGCTATTAGAGTAAGAAAAAGCCTTTATAGATGGTGAAAATTGTTGTGGTCCTGTAGTAGTAGCAGGGGATACGTACCCACTGCTTATTCCTATCGGTCTCCTGACACTCTCGTATCAGTTCCGCGACGTGTTCCTCGAGCTGTGAGTTCATGGCGGAGGTCTCGGTCACCTCGCGGTCCAGGCGCTCCTGCTCCTTCTGCAGCTCTTCCATGTGCGCCTTGGCTTCTGTCAGCTCCTGGCATATTAAAACGAATGTCACTATTTGCCTTTGGCGTCTATGTAGTTCTAAAGTTGTGTTGCTAACGACTGCTTATCATATAGTATCAGTTTTGATTTCTGGTCGAAATGCTATTGGACTTGATTTGAGCTGTGTCTTAATAGCAGTCAGTTGCAGTGTCTGCAGCTATTGGCTTGGCCCTTATAATATATGTAATAGTTGGCGAGCCTGTTCATATAGCTGGAAATATGTAGGTAGGTATAATAAATTCACCTCTGTCTTACGCTTCTTTTAAGTGAGACGCTACTTGTGGAATTCAATCTGAAAATCTAAAGAATAGTAAACACTGAATTCCGTCCTCACGTTTTTTTATTTCTTGTCTCGACCGATTTAAACTTTTAATTTAAGATGTACCTTTGTAACTCTCGAGACATCAGACCTTGCGAGTCTGAGTTTGTGATGATATGTAGACTGCGAGGTGGTGGCGGCACCGTGAGACTTCTCCACAGCGGCGGCTGCCCTCGACTTCTCCATGGCCGTGTCGCGCCGGGTTACGTACAACGCTAAGTCATCGGCCAACTTGTCGCTCGTACGACGAAGTTGCTCGCGACGAACCTGAACGTGCTCAATGTCTATCAAAGTATCGTAGATGCCTTTCGAAGTAATTATAATACTATTATTGTGCACCAGATTTCACGACCAGATTTCAAATTTAAAGCACAATAAATTTGATTATTATAATAATATCAAACGAAATCACTTGTTCAACAAATTATTTGTCCAGCTGATATGTAACTACAAGTGAGAGAAGTAGGCAAAACAAGGAATGAAGGTGTTATAATCAGCACAGGTACGAAGATGAATATAATAATAAAGACTGACTAAAGTAACCACGATATATTTTGTATAAATGCTTAAACATTGCGTCGATACTGTTTCTAATCGACGTTGTGTATGGTGGCGCAGCTGAGCAATACGTAATACACTGCTATAGATTGATTTATTTCTCATATTACGCAGATTTTTAAAAGAGAATAATAACTGAAGTTACATTTACATTTGTTAGTATTTTCAGGTAAAGGGTTGTTGACCCTATCAAACCTTTTTTCAATTATCATTGAATTTAATTATTTCCATGTAACAACATTATATTTAGGTATATTTTGATTATTTGTTATGATGAGTTAGTATGTAGGTAGGTATATGAATTTGTAAGCTATGCAAATTTGAAATAAAGTTTTATTATTATTATTTTCATAGACGGTACGAGTAACATAATCGAACGAGTTTCTCTTCATCTCTCCTAAATTTATTTCTTACCTCCATTCTATGTATTTCATTCCTCATTTGCCCAATTTCGCCCGCGGTGGACTTGGCATTGTGTATGTTTCTCTTCAGCTCGACGGCGAGGATGCCTTTCCTCTGCCAGATGAGCGCCTCTCTCTGGACGCGATCGAGCTCCTGCGTCAGGTTCATTTTCTCTTTGTCCAATTCTTCAATTTCATCTTCGAGTTGAATTATTTCTGATTCTGCGTCCTTGTAGAAATAATACAAAATATTTATGAAGTTAATAAAATTAGTTTTTGTGATATTTCCGATGCTACTATTGGTGCATGTTTGAGTGGGTATAAGTAATTATTTAATTCTATTATCTAATACCCAACAACCTAGTAACCAAATATACGGCCTTATGGTTAGCGGTTACCGTACGTATGGCCAACACCATGGATATCACTGGCACGATTCTAAAACTTCAAAAAGGGGAAGTTGTGCCGCCAGCGCTAAGAACGAAGCTGCCAACGTCATACCGTTTCTTAAGGAGCTTGTAAACACTAGCTACGGCAAGAACATTAGCTGCGACAAACTTGCTTCCAAAGATCTTGTAGCTGCAATACATAAAGTTTTATACACGTCCGCACACTGCAGCGCGGAGCGTCAAATGACGCGAATTTCCGTGCCACGTGTTTATATATGAGCCGCGTTCGCTGAATGCGCGCGCTCAAGCTCGTTACGTAATCGTGATAATATTGTACTATGCTGTGATTGGTCGATTGTAAATATTAGCTCCTTTTGTAAGTAACTTCTTGTGTGACTAAAGCTGTATATATAAATATGTTAATTTTATTTTAAAATATATTCGTACTCTACAACATATCAGAAGTTTTACTCTGCATCACAAGACATCTAGCTACAGTAAACCCTGCCTTACATTGGTGATCCTTCTGAACCATCAAGAACCACAAATCCTCGACGAATATCTCCAGTATCTTCAGAATCATCATGGCAACAGCAAGCAACCCAGTCCCCGACCAAGAACTAGCTGGCGTATCTTCAAACCTCAGTGTACCACCTATATGGCGCGACAGTTACCATTATGGTTAGCCCAGTTTGAAGCCAATCGTTTCACCGCACAAGAAGGGCGACAAGGCGATGTATGAGCTCGTCATTGGACAGCTAGAACGGCAAGATATCGACGAGATCGCCGACATTATTCTACGGCCTCCGGAGACTAACAAATACGACGCTATCAAAATCCGGCTATTAAAACGACAAGGAATCAGATCTACGAGGAATCAGAGCAACGGTAAGTACGGCGAATACTTTCCGAGATGGAACTGGGAGAAATGAAACCCTCGCAACTACTTCGGCGCATGAGGAACCTTGCCGGCGAAAATATCTCGGAATCCACGTTACGTATTATGTGGACTAACCATCTTCCACAATCATTACGTGACGTCCTCGCCGTAAGCAAAAACATTGACAGGCAATCAGATATTAACGACCTCACATCTATGGCCGACAAGATTCTCGAACATTCTCGCCCCGAAGTCTCCGATATCGCCACTACATTGAACCCACATATCAACATCGCTAGTTCTTTACATTCGTTGAGTAACTCCGAACCTACCAAGCACGAATTACGCTCGCTACACGAAAAGATCGACATGCTTACGAGACAGAAGTTAAAGCCCAACAGCTAAATAGAGAGATAGAGGAACTGAAATCGCGACGAGCCTATCAACCAAAACGTCAGTACTTGAACAACCATCCCAACAAATCAAGATCGCCGAGCAGTCATCGTTCGCCACGTAGTAGTACGCCACTGCGCTCCGATACACCGTCTCTCTGCTATTATCACCGCAAGTTCGGTAAACAAGCTTATCGATGCACGCACCCGTGCAAGTATGAAAATTCGACACCCGCGTCGGCAAACTAACCGCTGCGTTGGCTGCGGCGGCAGCCGACGCGGACCAGCATCACACCGCCCAAGTCACAGAAGCGCTGTTTATTAGCTGAATCTCTGTCTACAATAAATCCAAAGCTGTACTAGCCTGCTGAATAAGAGCGTTAGAGGCGTTGTAATAGAAGATATAACTCTTCAGACACAATTGTAATAAATTGTTAATGAATTAAATAAATAAATTATAAAAAATTACACTGAAAATCCTGCTGAGAACACATGTCTCACCTCAGAAAACACTAATTATAGACATCACGCAATTATGTTTAACGACGATATCTCTCACTTTAATATGTCATAGACTTTCGTCTTTTTGACTACCATATCCTTTTACGCAGGTGTGCATTTTAATTTGGGCACAAATTAAACAGCTGTTAACTGAATAATTGTACCTAATTGCGTTATATCAGCATTATTTCAGCATTATTACAGGTAACCGTTGCCCCAAGAGCTGAACATTGACTGATTTTATTAGAGTAGGTACCTATGTGTTACCCTTTATACAGCACAATGGCCGATTAATAGAATCCTTGTTACCTTTTTTTCAGCACAATGTACATACAGGATATTTTTAACGCTTCTATTGAGTTCAAGATTCACAAATGCTAAAATTGTGAATAATTTCCATCCTTCTTATTTATAATTATATTATTTTGTTATATTGTTTGTGTGAACTATTTTGTGAGTTTGAGGTGAAATAGGCTATTGTATTCGCAGTAAAACCTTGCTTTTTACTGCAAATTCTAATGGGAAGGAGAGTTCATTGTCAAATACTACTTATATTCTCTCATATTCACTTTTTTTCTCTCGTAATATCACTGTTTACTTACTTGAAAATTATAGTACAAAATATGTTGATGATATAATATAAAAAAAGGAAATCTTTTTATTTTGCTTTTTTAATTTGACAATAAGCTGTTTACGTATAAAATCAATACTTTTTTTATTCAAATCCAATTGTTATTTTCGTTGACTAAACAAAGATAGGTAATTTGTTCTTAATATATTATATGTTACATAGGTTAGAACCTAAAAATGGCAGACAAGCAATGTGCACTGTATTAATCATAATGAAACAGTATGGACTGCTTAAATATTCACTCAAGGTACATAAATCAGTAACGAGCTCATACAGATAGTTCATGTGTAAAACAAGTCATCCACAGATTCATGTACAGCTTGATAGTGGGTAACACGTACGCAAATATTGTGGGTAATCAATCAGTGATGTAACGTAATGCTGGAGGCGATTAACTAATAATACCTACGGGTGTTGAAAAATAAGTCTAAAAGATCTTATTTAACTGCATTAGTAGATTAATCGCCGACGCTAGTAGGTACAAGTATTCAGCTCTAACAGGGATGATGGGTTACATGTAAGCTAATTTATAGAAGTTTGCTGTAATTTAGCATCATATAGTTCACCCATAGTTATCATTGTAAGATTGCGTGTAACATGCTGATTAACACTTTTAAAGTTCAACTATGTGCAGCAAGACGCACTATATCATAGTTAATCGAAGGCACAGGAAAACTGATTGCAGTATAGTAGCTCGTTGTGGCCTTCAATTTAGAATATAGCTGAGCTTAAGTCCATAAAAATACTGTATAATACTGAACTCTTTACCTATATTAACGCAACATTAGAGTGTTGTCTCTGTGATGCATAATAGAGTTACTATACAGCCGAAAGTGTAATTTCTAGCTATTGCAGTTCGAGTGTACTGTAATAAGTCTCTATAAATGCTAATGTTACCGATGTTACCTTTTTTGACATCCTATAATGCAGTTTTGTGCTTATTAAGCGCCTATTCATAAGATATCTTTTATCTTTATCTTTTATCTTTTCTTGCGGCCGTAGTCTCATCGATAAAGTCACGAACCTATCCGTCAAGACATTAGTTTCATACTCCACCGAGCCAACCGTAAAAAGCATCGATGATCAAAAACATTTTCATCAAATCCTCGCCGAGTACCCAGATATCATCCGACCAACCTCAATGAAACAAATACCTAAACATCGCGTCAAACATCACATCCAGGTAGGTAGTTCCGAAGAAAAACGCCGATAATTATACGAGTATGTGGTGACTACAGGCGTAACAATGCAGTCACTAAACCCGACCGCTACACCGTGCCTCGACTAAAGGACTTCACCTACTACACGGCAAGAAAATCTTCACCGTACTAGATTTGAACAGAGCTTACCAGCAGTTACCCGTCCACGAGCCTGACATAGAGAAAACCGCTATCACCACTCCGTTCGGATTATTTGAATTCCCGCGAATGTGTCCCGGCCTCAAGAACGCCAGAAAAACTTTCCAGCGATTCATACATCAAGTACACAGCGGACTCGATTAAGTCTTCTCGTTAATCGATGATGTCATCATAGCCTCAGACAGCCTTCAGACAGCCCGTCAAGACCTGCGTACCGTCCTAAAAAGATTAGATGAATATGGGATAACGATAAACCCATCGCAATGCGTATTCCCTCAAGAAAATGTAAAATTCCTCGGTTATGACGTGTCATGTGAAGGAATCAAGCCGCCTTACGAAAAAATCAAGGTCATCGCGGAATACCCCACCCCAAGCCGGACACGATTGAAGAACTACGGCGCTTCCTCGGTATGGTTAACTTTTACCGTGACAACACACCAAACGCCGCTCTCATTCATTCCCCACTCAACGCATTCCTACACAACTCAAAGAAACGCCATAAATCAAAAATCAACTGGTCTACTGAAGCCCTGCAAACATTCGATGCCTGTAAAGCTAGCATCCGCCGACCATCCGATGTCACTGATGTGTGACGCATCAGATAAGTGCGCAGGCGCAGCACTACAACAGCGCATATAAACAACAAATGGGTACATACCTATTGGCTATTTCTCAAAGAAATTCACCGACACGCAACAACATACATACATTCGATCGAGAGCTATCATCAATATATGTACATGGCTTTAAAACATTTTCGAAAAATGTTCGAGGGAAGAGAACTCATTATCTACACAGACCACAAACCATTCATATACGCAATCCACAAGTCGTCATCAGATAGTGAAACACGACGCCGAGCCCGCCAACTAGCATTTATTAGTGAATACATAACGGATATGCGTCACATTAGCGGGATAAACAACGCAGTCGCCGACGCCTTATCAAGAATCAAAGCGATTGAAATACCTTCTTCAATCGATTACTCGCAACTCGCCGCTGCTCAAGAACAAGATACAACAATACCCGAACTACTCAAACAAACAAACATAACACCTAAGAAGATCGCTACCTACGTCAAACCAACAAATCTACTGCGAAACATCCACGAGCAACATACGCCCTTATCTAACAGCTGATTTTCGTTGAACCGCATACAACGCCGTACACAATATAAGCCATCCCGGTATCCGCGCAACACGAAAACTGATTCAAGAAAGATACTTCTGGCCTTAAATGAACACAGACATCGGACGCTGGGCTAAAGGATGTACTGCGTGTCATCAATCCAAAGTTCTACGACATACTTACAGCAAACTCGCAAGTCGCAACATTCCCGCCAAGCACACGATTTCAAAAGGCGTATACATTGAGCACTAAACAACAAAACACTGATAACAGCAATTACACGCATGCTACGGATATCTCTGCAACATCTACGGCGACAACAATGACATCTGAAGACCAGCCGCACAGGACGAGATCTGGCGGAGCTGTGAAGACTCCAGTACGCTTCGCTAATGGGGGACCACTGTAGCTGCAATACATAAAGTTTTATACACGTCCGTCAAATGAAGTGAATTTCTTTTTGTGTGTTTTATATGTTGGCTTCAGATGGCCTTGACAACTTTACGCGGACTGTGGGTAAGCGGAGAAGGCTCCCAACCCGTAGCGATGTGAATTTCCATACCACGTGTTTATATATGAGCCGCGTTCGCTGAATGCGCGCGCCCAAGCTCGTTACGTAATCGTGATAATATTGTACTATGCTGTGATTGATCGAATGTACTCCAACATATCGGAAGTTTTGTCTGCATCTCAATACGTCTAGCTACAGTAAACCCTGCCTTACAATCTACAAGTACAGAATATATAATGTGTCGAGAACGGCCAGTTTTCTGAATTAATCACAGTTACTTGCAATATATGTACTTTCTTTCTAGGCTCTAATCAAGGGAAATCCTCTCCGTGTTGAATATAATATCTGTGTCTCACCTTTAGGTTAGCGGTATACTCGTGCGTCATGGCCAAGTTGGCTTTTTGCGAACTGTCGTTCCTGACGAGCGCGTCCTTGCGCGTGCGCTCCAGCACCTCGAGGCGCCCGCGCAGCGTGCGCAGACAGCGGTCCACGCGGTTGCGCTCCGTCATAACATTCTCCGAGTCCGCCTGGTTACGCATTATCTTTTGCTCGCAGATTTGGATCTCTGAAAGAGGTAATATCGTGTTGTTTTCGTAAGCCTCTATTGAGAGTTTAACCTCGAGTCCAGTCCTCACGTCAAGTCTTAATGCAGCCAGTGTGCCGCTGTGACTTAATAGGTTAAGTGTGTAAAGCACTGAACTGTTGAACGATACCGGAGAAAGAAGAAAAAGGAGAAGTTTGTCAAGAAAACTTAATTATTTGTACGTTTGTTGATGAGGTTGACGTCGGAGACCATCTTGTGGTACTGCGCGGTGAGCTTCACCACGTGCCCCTGCAGCCGCAGCCACTCCTGCTGCAGCATCTCCGTGCGCTCGCGCAGGGCCTTCACCTGCTGCTCCAGCTCCTCGATGCGACGCTCTTGCGGGGACTTCATCTATCGCCATCAAGTAATGCATCTTATAATATTAGAAACTAAACTTGATCAACACGTAGTTGGTGAAATTAACAAATCAAAAGCTAATGATGTACTCACGTCAAATATTTCTTTAAGAACCAAAAACTTCTTCATCACGATGTCCAGCTCTCGTTGCTTCCTGGTAGTGATGAGTGCCTTCTGGTCGAAGTCCTGCTGCAGTTCGTCGATTTCCTTCTCCCTGGCTTTCACTTTCGCCATCTCCACTTCCATGATGATATTATTATTCGCTTGGCGGTTGCGGTACACCTCGATATCCATCATAAGCTTGGCGTGCTGGTTCTCTATTAGCATTAACGCTGCTTCCTGGAAAAAATCTAATTTCAATCACATTTATAGGTTTGTTACCGAATTTTAGCAAGTCGGCTAATAGTTAATTTATTTTGTATAATATGTGGTTCGCGTCTTTACCTGTCGGTTGGACATCTCCCTCATCTTCCTGATGCCGTTGGCCATGGATTCCACCGCCTTGTCGTTCAGCAGGCAGTCCTGCATGTTCGCCAGAATTTCGTTTTCTAACTTCAGTTTATTTGCCATCTTTCGCTCTAATTCTTTTTGGGTACTCTTCATTATTTTCTGCATAGCAACGTTTTCCTGAAAACAAAATATACGTAAAGAAATTCTGTGATCTCTTTCCACAGAATATCAGACGTCTCTAGGTTGATCTTCTGACCTAGGTTTAATCTACTGACCGTGATCTTCTATGTCGCGGGGGACATTATGAACATACAAACAATGGATACAAAAATCACTCAGACTAGTACAACTATTTGTGGATTACACAGATTTTCGACCCGTATGGACATCCAACCCACAACAACCAGAGCGGTGGCAGTGGCGCCCACGTTAAGCACAAGGCCATCTGTGCAGTCTAATTCATTATTTATTAGGCAAGTTTAGCTGACCACCGCAACTTCGCCAGCTCCAAATATAAAAAAACGACCTAGTTATTAAAATAATTATCCTTACTTATATTATAAACGCGAAAGTTTGTATGGAACATCCATACATACTGTTACTCTTTTACGCAAAAACTACTGGACCGATTGCGATGAAATTTGGTATGTAGATAGCTCGAGACCTGGATTCACATATAGGCTTTTTATCCCGATATGCCCACGGGAACGGGACTTACGTGGGTAAAACCGCAGGGAAAAAAAATTTGCTAATAAAACTACATCTAAAGGAAAAACAAATACCTAATAACTATGCCTAATAATGAAATTAAACACTTTATACGGATTTTGTCGCATTGTTTATTTTAATTTAAAATATAATAGTTTTAATTAAATTAAATAGCATAGTAGAGTTCAATAATAGTAGTGTTAGAGTTTTCAAAATGATGTAATAAAAGTGTTTTAAAGTAAAATAAACAACGCGACAAAATCCGTATAAAGTGTTTAATTTCAATGTATAACATTCGCGTAAACATAAGACAATATTATGCCTAATAATACTTCAACTAAAGAAAATAAGTCTAAGTACACCTATATATAGCTGATATAACCTATCTAAAGCGCGCGCTAATAATAAGCACGGTTCGTTTACGATTGCTAAATGTCAATAAGAATCAACGCTCGGAATATCCAGATTAAGATTCGTTTATTTGTTACAATGTAATACATACAACAGATGTCAATAATTACAATAATGGTTCTGTACATTCTACCATAACAATGGTGCGCAAAAAAGTCTTATTATATAATTTAGTCTATTCTAGGAAAATTATAGTATTATCAAAGTTATTTTTTTATTATACTACTTTATGCAGACGACCAAGTTATTCTTGCGTCATCGGCGAAAAAGTTGCAGGCGATGGTAACTATGGTGCTTTTGAGAGTAAAGGAATGAAAATGAATGTAAGCAAGACGAAAGTAATGGTATTTGAAAAGGAGGAATGCATGACGATGTGCAATATTATGATTGATGGAGAACAAGTGGGGTAAGTGGAAGTGTTTGTATATTTGGGTACTTTGTTTACAAGGGATGGTACACATGAGAGAGATATTGAAAGGAGAACGATTGCTGGCAATAAAGTGAATGGCGCTCTATGCGCTTTTATGAACAGTCGAAATGTATCCGAAAAGGCACGTTTGGCTGTTCATAGAGGACTATTAGTGCCTACACTTATGCATGGAAGTGAAACTTGGGTATGGCAAAAGAAGCATGAGAGCAGAATAAATGCTGTAGAAATGAGAGCGCTGAGAAATATATGTGTTGTGACTCTAAAAGATAGATAAGGAATAGTGTGATTAGAGAGAGATGCGGCATAAAAGTGGATAGTGACGAGAATAGAAAAGGGTATGTTAATCTGGTTTGGGCATTTAGAAAGAATGAACGAGAGAAGACTGACTAAGAAAGTTTATAAGGCTAGTGTGAATGGAACAGTCGCAAGGGGAAGACATAGGCGAACGTTTCTTAATCAGATCGGAGACGTTCTGGATAAAGGCCAGGTTAAGAGCACCTTAAAACGGCGAGCGTGTATGAGGAATTTTATGAAAGTGAATGAAGCCAGAGAAGTGTGTCAGGATCGTAGCAAATGGAAATCCGTAGTCTCTGCCTAATGCCTACCCCTCTGGGAAACAGACGGTAATCTATGTATGTATGTATGTATAAATACAAATTATACTAAGATATTTTTTTTATATTATACATATTAAATCTTTATTATTATATCCTTACTATATAATATCCTAACCATCTTAACTATTATATATTTATATTTTATTATATTTAATATATACAATATAATAATCTGTACATATTATAAATCTGTAGAAATATAAATTCTACATTGAAAATATAAAAAAAAAAAGGCAGGGTGTGTTACTAGATCGAAAACAAACCCAAAAATGTGATTAAAAAAATTTTTGTCGGTCTGTCTATCTGTCTGTTTGTTGAAAAGTATATACAATAAAAAACAAACTTAATTTTGCGGTTTAATCCCTAGACACGGTTACTGTACCAACCGCAAATAATAAGTTTGTCGCCCTTTATGTCACCCGCAGTTCACTAACGTTGCGCTGTAAGTGTAGGGCCGAAGGTCGAATTTGGCTTGAACCGCTTGGCACTAGCGTGGCGCGCGACGCCACGGATCGCAAGCCTATAATTATAGGGACGGCGTCGGAGCCTTCTGCGCTCACCCACAGTCCGCGTAAAGTTGTTAAGGCCATCTGAGGCCAACAACTAACACAAACAAAAAAAAAAAAAAAAAAAAAAATCGGCCGCGCGCTCCGTACATTTTTTGACTGTTAATGCGGACGGACGTGTTGAGCGGCGAGCGTTCGTTCTTATTGACATTTTATAAATTGTATGTTTGCAATTTTAAACCGTGCCTTTCAACGCGACCTTTTTATTTCAGAACAGTACAGTTTAGACTTTAGAGTAGTTAGGTACTTACCTATTAGGTTTATTTTTATAAGGTGTATATATAGATTTCATTTTAAACTATAGGTAGTATATTATAGTATTAATAGTGTGTAACGTAGGTTATTTCTAAGACTGTTAGGTAGGATTAGTTATTCGTATATGTTTTAGTAGATATTAGTTTAGAGTACGTACGCATTTTTCTTATCTATTTAGGTAGCTTAGATTGGTTCTGGGTCCGCTCCTGTGGAACATCGGCTACGACTGGGTGCTGCGAGGTGCGCTCCTCCGTGGCGTCGGCGTCATTTGTTACGCCGACGACACGCTTGTCACGGCGAGGGGTAAGTCGCACCGGGCGGCGGCCATACTGGCGACCGCTGGGGTCGCACAAGTCGTTGGTCGTATCCGGCGGTTGGGCCTCGAGGTGGCCCTGTCCAAGTCCGAGGCCGTTTGTTTTCACGGCCTTCGGAACCGGCCACCTCCAGGGGCCCATATTATGGTAGGAGGGGTCCGCATCGGCGTCGAGCCAACCCTAAAGTATTTGGGTCTCTTGCTCGACAGCCGATGGGACTTTACAGCCCATTTTCGTCGTTTGGCCCCCATTCTTCGGGGCGCTGCAGGTGCGCCCGCGCGCCTGCTGCCCAACCTTGGGGGGCCAAACACCTTCTGCCGGAGGCTCTACGAGGGGGTCGTGCGGTCCATGGCCCTATACGGGGCCCCAGTTTGGGCGGACAACCTGACGGCCCGCAACATCTCGGCGCTTCGTGCACCACAGCGCGCCATGGCCGTCAGGTTCATTAGAGGATACCGCACGATCTCGTTCGAGGCTGCGAGCCTCCTCGCCGGATCGATGCCATGGGACCTGGAAGCGGCGCTCCTGGCGTCGCTCTATCGTTGGCGCCAGGAGGCACTAGCTCGGGGCGAAGGACCTGTTTTTCCCGCTGTCGAGGCGGCAAGGTCCGAGCTCCGCCAGGTCCTAGTGGCGAATTGGAAGGAGCGACTTGTGCACCCCAGTGCCGGGCACGCCACGATCGTGGCGGTAAGTCCCGTTTTTGAGGAGTGGCTGGAGAGGCGGCATGGCGCCCTCACCTTCCGGCTGACACAGGTCCTGACTGGCCACGGTTGTTTTGGCCAGTTCCTGTGTCGTATACGCCGGCAAGAGACGCCCGGTTGTCACCACTGCGGCGACTGCCGCGACGTTATAGAGGACACGGCGCTGCACACTTTGGCAGTTTGCCCCGCCTGGGCATCGCAGCGCCGTGAGTTGATCGCGGCAGTCGGATCGGTTGCCCTCTCGCTCCCGGCCGTAGTTCAGTCTATGGTCCGGAGTGAGAGGTCGTGGAACGCCGTCGCCTCCTTCTGCGAGGAAGTAATTTCCATCAAGGAGGCGGCGGAGCGGGAGAGGGAGCGTTTAAACCCTCTCCCCAACCGCAGAGCCGGGCGCCGGAGGGCACGCGATGACCTCCAGCCACCCTGAGGCTTTGTGGGCCGGCCTGACCCTGAGGTTTTGACCGGGGGGTGGCGGGCTTTGTGGGCCTGCCCGCCATCCGTTCAGCACCAGGTCCGAGAGGCGGCGTGCGTGTTCCCACGCGCGCCTCTGTGTCGAGTCCGTCTCCCCCCTAGGGGGGAGACAGTAGGGAATTTTTGAGGGAGTCCTTTGGGTAGGTCTCTTTGGGTAGTGGCCTGCCGTTTCATACGGCGGGCCGAAACCTCGGCGGGGTCGCGACCGCATGCGAAAGCGATTCGCGCGGCCCCGCCGATAGTGGTTTTGTTGAGGAACACCGTGGTAGGTTTAGTCGGTATTCCGGGAGGTACATTATTTCTTTTCCATCTTCTTTTACCCCGGCGAGTCCGACATAATCCCTCCACCCGCCCCCGCGGAGGGATATGCGTCATTGCATTCCGCCACGTAAAAAATAATAATAAAGGTAGCTTAGATTAGTTTTCATCATAGTTTTATTTAGGTAGGTGTTTCATTTTCTCTTTTATTATTATATTTAACTTTGGTATATGTATTACGTAATTATAATTAAATATAGGTAAAGTACCTAGGTTAATTAATTATTTTAATTCTATCTGCTAGGTACAATATAGTTACCTATTGTATTGTTGGTTATGAAAGGCGTCGTAAACAAGTGACATCAAGAATCATCCGATCGAGCGGGCTATAAAAGCGTGTTCAGCGCGCATCGAGTCAACTCACTTTGACAAAGAGCAGCGGACGGAACGGACGTGCTGTGTGATAGTTATTGGGTGATATCAATTATTATCTTAAAGTTTATTTGTTAATGTATTTCTTTAATTAACGGTTACAATAACCTTCCTGCAAAATTGAATGATTATTTAACAATAAAAGTACGTTAGTAATTTCTTTGTGTTTGATAAAGATTTCTTTGCCCACAAGTAATAGAACGAAATTCTAGCGTTTACAAAAAAACTGTTTATCACATCGTTCTCTTTTAAGGTTAAGTCTACCTACGTGAGGCTGTTATGTAATAGGCACAATTGTGGTAAACTATCGCGTTTCACGTCTCAACATCGCGAGCGTTCTGATAATCTGCAAAGCCATTCGAGTATGCGGAGTCTTTTTTTTGGGCTACCATCCGTCAATCGTTTGAGACGATTGTCTCACAGTTCAAAGTGTTGGAGGACCGTTCACAGGTAATAGTGACACCAGATGCTATGAGTACTGAAGTATTGAGTGCGGCTACTGAGGAGGTGGTAAGAGCAATACAATCTTAAGATCTGTAAATTAATCATCATTTCAATATCTTTTTATTCAAGCGAGCTTTGTGTAATCCATTGGTTCGAAAATAAAATAGAGGACGGCCGAACGGTTACACGTGAATTGAGCAGACCAAGATCAATGAGTCAATGACAACCGACAGCCGCCACGTGTTCATCGGAAGGATGATCTGGTTTTGAATCTGTGTGGTATGCAAATTATGTTAGACTCTCCGCCCCTGAAGGGGGTCGGTATACACACTAAAAACCTGGGGTGAGCAGTCCCTCCGCCGACGGGGTAGGGCGAAATGGGGTCATGTTAGCAATCACCATCCTGCCCCGGCGGTTGGCCCGGCTGATGGTAACCGGGCCTCAGCACCTGTGGAGGGGTAGTCTTGCTCACCAAGGCCACCCCTCAGACATGTGGGGCCGTGCAAGCCGGTAGAGAGTCCCCCGACTCTGTACCAGTGACCCCACTATACAGGAGCGAGTAGGTGGGCAAATCGCCTCCTCCTCGCTCCCGTCCGTCTGCGCCGGAGAGGGTCAGCGAGGGGATTGTTCTCTCTGACCCTCTCCGCGACCTTCTTCTGCGCCATGACAGCCTTACAGAAGGAGACCACTGCCTGCCACGACCTCTCGCCGCCGAGCATGGCGTTGATCACGCTCGGCAGGGAGAGATCCCCGCCTATTACGGCCGAAAGGCCCCACGCGGCACACGCCTCCAGCGTGTGGAACGCTGTGTCTTCCGGCGCCCCACACTCGTGGCAGACCGGGGTCGCCTCCCGTCTCGCGATCTGGTACAAATACTTTCTGAAGCATCCGTGCCCGGAAAGCACCTACACCAGTCGGAAGGTCAGCGACTCGAATCGCCGCCCTATCCACCCCTGGAGGACCGGGTGAATGGCCTCCACCGTCCACTGGCCCGGGATCGGTGAAGCCAGGTCCTTCGTCCACCGCCGCAGCAGGGCGGCCAGCGCCAATCGCCACATGCGTGCGATCTCCTCCCACCCCGGAGGCTCCCCGCGGGACCTCCTCGCCGCCACGAAGTGGTAAACTTCGGCGAGGATCTCCGCTTGTAGCTCCCAGGGGGGTCACTGGCCAGCACGCACGTAGCCGTCCAGGACACCGTCCGGTTACCACGTATGACCCTCGTCGCGACGACCCGCTGCGGACATCGCAGCAGGGTCTTATTGTCGCGACTGAGGGCGTCCGCCCAGATCGGTGCCCCGTAAAGGGCCATACTCCGGATTACTCCGGAGTACAGTCGGCGACAAGTAGCGCTCGGGCCACCCACGTTGGGCAGCAGCCTCCCCAGGGCGGCCGCCGCTCCCAGGACTTTCGGCGGAGCCCGAGTCCCAAGCCGGAACAGGACCCTCCGAGGCCCATTAAAACAATAGAGCCTCAGTTTTGGAGAGGGCAACCTCCAATCCCAGGGCGCGGATACGGTCAACCACTAGGGCAGCTACCAACTTTTTTTTTTACGGAGGGAAATCCTCATGGACTACCTCCGCCTGGAGAAAGGCGGAGGGGCGTGCCGGACTCTTACCGGCTAAAACCACCCCGGTGTCTCCTCGCACGTACGCGCGGGGCCGCGGGAATCCAGATTCTTCCGCAGCCCCACACTAGTGCTAGCCCGGTCTGTCCGGGCCCCGTCTCCTGCACGGGGTAGTGAGGTGTTCAACTACCCCGTGCATCGCCTCAGAGGCGCGCGCCGACCTCAGGTCCATCGAATAGGGGGCGGGGACTTCCCGAAATCCCTCGCCCCTGGACCCATTAGGCATTACCCATAGGGCAGCTCCCACCTCGGCCAACCGCACCGCCTCCCCGAGGTTCCTCCCCTTGACTACGACCAGGGTGTCATCGGCGTAGCACGCCACCCGCATACTCGCGGGAAGCGTGCCCCGAAGCACCCAGTCGTAGCCAACGTTCCACAGGAGCGGTCCCAGTACCGACCCCTGTGGAACCCTGCAGGATACGCGACGGCGCGTCAGACCGTCGTGTCCCTCCACCAGGACCTCACGGTCCTGGAGGTAGTCGGCCAACAGCTTTCGCAAATACAGGAGTACTCCGTGATACCGGAGCGCCTCCTGTACTGTTCCATGCGGGAGGCTGTTGAAGGCGTTGGCAATGTCCAGCGGGACAGCCAACGCCTTGTTACCCCCACCGACCGCTTCCTGCGTCCAGTCTTTGAGCCAGAGCAGGGCGTCTATTGTGGACCGCCCCGCTCTGAACGCATACTGGGCCTGCGATAAAGCCGGCCCAGTCCCCACCAAGTGCTGGATGACACGGGAAGTCACCACTCACTCTAGCAGCTTTCCCGTGTCATCCAGCAACGTGATTGGTCTGTATGCGGAAGCTGAGGTTGTGTCTCGCCCCTCCTTCCGCAACAGGCACAATCGGCCGTCCTTCCACAGCTTCGGGAACCGTCCAGACATGAGGCATCTTCGGCTGCCAGCTGGTCATTCGTCCGTCTATGCCGCCGCCGCCTACACTGCGTGTAGGGTCGTCGCGCCGCCGAGCAGGCGGCTCCACCAGTACACTTCTCGGCGGCCAGGGCGGCGGCGGACCCTCGGCATGGCCGCGTCGCAGACGACCGTGACCGCATCGTGAAAACGGCCGGTCGCGACGTCTAACTCCGCCGTCCCCCTCTCCACCGAGTGCGTGGGGGCGGCAAGCCACGCCTGGACGATGGCCGCCTTTTCCGCCAGCTTGGCGTCGAGGCGACTCACCGACCAGCGCGGAAAATCCGCCCGCAACACGCGCCGGGACCCTCCCTGACTGTCGGAGGCGGAGATCTCGAACCTTATGTATGCCTTATGCCTATGCCAACTGTCATTGTGAGGTAGGCAAACTTTCAGCCTATGCCTACATTGTTTGAATTTGTGTGGTATGCGAACTTTGAGCCTATGCCCACAATGTTTGAATCCTGCAAAATTGAATGATTACTTAACAATGAAAGTACGAATGTTATTTTATTTATGCTGTTTCGCTTCTGATTCCTAACAATATTGTAATTGTTTTACGTTACGTACGTACAGTTTATATTGTTATTTTCTTTGAGCAATGGTTAATCATTAATTATATTTAGGTTCATTATGTTATTTCCAGTTCTATTTTTCACAATTCATTTTTATTTTCAGTTTAATATTTAAGTAATACTTTCTCAGTTTTAATTTTTAGGTTATTGCTTAACCTGTATTACCTACTGTTTTTTGTTTTTATTGTATTATTTTCGTTAAGAGATTATTAACTTTTTATGGCATGCCTCGCAAACGTCATTCTAACTTATCTAGGAACTCATCGCGAGCACGGGCAGCAGGAATTGCTCGATCCCAAGAATCAACCGTTCATACTGAATTAAGGAGGCAGCGACAAGCTGCTTTAAGAACTGACGAGACACTTTCTCAAAGCCAGAAAAACAGGAATACCCAGCCACCCCGCCAGGTTTCATAAGAGCGGGGAGACGCTCCTTTAAACACAATTGTGGTTGTAGGAACAAGCCGAACGCTAAAGATTCTTGAGAGCTAACAAAACGCAAACGAAGATACGTTTAGATGTACAAGCTGAACACCAAGCAGCTTTAAGAGCAACTGAGATGTCTCATCAAACGTAATGCCGTTTTAATTTTTAGGTCTCTACTTTACCTGTATTGGTTAAGTAGTGACCTAAAAATTAAAACTGAGAAAGTATTAATTATTAAATATTATACTGAAAATAAAAATGAATTGGGAAAAATAGAACAACTGGAAGTAAAAAAATGAACCTAAAAATAAGAAATGATTAACCAGTGCTCAAAGAAAAATAACAATATAAACTGTAAACGTAAAATAATAACAATATTGTTAGGAATCAGAAGTGAAACAGCCTAATAAAAAACATACGTACTTTCATTGTTAAATAATCGCTCAATTTTGCAGGATTCAAACATTGTAGGCATAGGCTCAAAGTTTGCGTACCTCACAACGAATGTTAGCTTAGGCACAAAGTTTGCATACCACACAGATGTAAAACCAGATCATCCTTCCGATAAACACGCGGCGGCTGTCGGTTTTCATTGACACATTAATCTAGGTCTGCTCAATTCACGTGTAACCGTTCGGCCGTCCTCTATCTTCTTTTCGAACCAATGGATTACAAAAAGCACGCTTAAATAAATAAAAAATAAATGATGATTATTTACAGACCTTAATATTGTATCGCTCTTACCACCTCCTCAGTAGCCGCACTCGATACTCCAGTACTCATAGCATCTGGTGTCACTATTACCTGTGAACGGTCCTCCAACACTTTCAACCGTGAGACAATAGTCTCAAACGATTGGCGGATGATAGCCCAAAAAGGACTCCGCATACTCGAATGGCTTTGCAGATCGCGGAACGCTAGTGATCTTGAGATGTAAAACGCGATCTTCTACCACAAATGTACCTATTACATGACAGCCTCACGTAGGTAGACCTAACCTTAAAAGATGTGATAAACATTTCTTTTTGTAAATGCCAGAACCTAGTTATATTGCTTGTGAGCAAAGGAATCTTTATCCCACTTCTGATGTTAGGTATCAGAAGAAAACACCAAAAAGGAAATTACAAACGTACTGTAATTGTTAAATAATCATTAAATTTTTAAAGATGGTTATTGTAACCATTAATTAAAGAAATACTTTAACAAATAAACTTAAACATAATAATTGATATCACCCAACAACTATCACACAGCACGTCCGTTCCGTCCGGCGCACGATGTCAAAGGGACTCGATGCGCGCTGACACGCTTTTATAACCCGCTCGATAGGATGATTCGTGACGTCACTTGTTTACGACACCTTTAAGTTAATATTATTAGAATAGTAGTAACAGATAAATAAACAGTTACAAATCAGTATTTATAAACAAATGAATCGAAAGCATGTTTTGCTATTTCCCGTCAATATGGTCTTGCAACTTCCTTTCTCCAAACTTCACTGTGTTTAACGCCATCTATCGGATTTTGAAGTAATTAATAACTCGATAGATGGCGTTAAAAGCACTTTAGTATAAAATATATTTCTAAGTGATTTTAACACTGTAATAATACCAAACTTCTTTTCACAACTGTCAATTACCTTAACTAAGTGAACAGACATAGCTTAATTAGCTGGATGTAATTATTCTGAGACAGATGTGCCTAACATAACCAGTCTCGGAAACAGAATTATATTTGGAATATCAGATTTTTACCGGAATACAGTAGATCTCTTTTTATACTCCAGGCATCACGTTGTTATTAATTCATATCAGTAGGCCGTTGTTATAGCGGACGACCGTCTAAAAGTTATTTTTGTATCTCTCGGTAACGGTACCTACTTATATTTTCTAGATGATGGTACCCTACGTCCTTTTCTGTACCCATGACAACGTGTTTGCGAAATTTGATGATGACTGGTTCAGTAGTTAAAGCGTAACAAACAAACAAACTCACTTTCGCTTTTATAATATTAGTTAGGAAGTAACGAAAGGAAGGATTGTGTGTTATAGTCATTGGCCTCAGATGGCCTTTACATCTTTACGCGGACTGTGGGTGGGCGCAGAAAGCTCCCATCAATGCCCCATTCTTTACACAAAAATCAACCGTATAGCGTACGTATTGCATGTTTATAAATTCGCAAGTCGCAAATCATTTACCCACGCCGTAATTACTTGACATTTTATTTCATGAAAATCTTGTGTGTTTATAAACCGATTTTTATAAAAAAAAAATTATTAGTTTTATTAAAGACTACTTATTGATCCAGAGAATGTTGTGAAGATACAGCTGTGTATAAAAATACGATATTTTGATATTTTATTACATTTTGAATGAATACCTCGATTCCCAATTATATTTTTGGTATAAAAGGTATCCTAACCTGCCCAGGATTAAGAACTATAACTGTACCAAGATTGATTAAAATCCCTTCAGTAGGTTTAATCCATGCGTGCAGTAACAAACAGACAGACAGACAGACAGAGACAGACAGATAGACAAAAAAATTACTGATTGCATTTTCGCCATCAGTATCGATTAGCAATCACTCCCCAATCGTTATTTTGTAAATATATTTAATGTATAACCTCTCTACAATTTTATTATAAGTACCTATAGAAGATACCCAGAAAGGTACATTTTAAGAAGTTGTCACATGCTGTCTAATCGTTACAAATTCATAGTAGATATTCTGATAGAAGAAGCGTACTCACAGATTTAATCATCTCTTGATCCCTATCCGACATTTCGATGGACTCGGTGAGTTCTTCTATCTGCGTCTCCAAGCTTATTCTCCTCGCTTCCTCGGTTGTCTCTAAGAATAACAACATGAAATTATTTCAGTTAGTAGGACCCTTCACACAAAGTAGAAGAATACCGATACAGCGCTTTTATTGTTGTAATGTATTTTACATAATATTGCGATTGTTTCTGTCTTCGTACTGTCAATTTTTAAGTGAAGACAAGAAGGAAAGAATCTGCTGCTGTAATAAAAGACTCACCAAGTTTGAAGGCGTGCTCGATATCATACTTGAGTTTCTCCTTGTTCATGGCGATCTCCTTGCCCTTCTGCATCTCCTCCATCGTCACTTTCTTCGTAATCTCCAGGTTATTCAGCAACGTGCGGAAGTTCTCTTGGAGCGTCCTGCCGGTGCATTATTACACACATTACCTTGTGATTATTAAGTTTGGTGTAACAAAAGCACAAACAGATGATAAGAATCTTTATAATCTGTTTGATATGACTCTATTACTATACAGGGTGTCCGATAATTAATGGATAACCTTGAAATGTCTTATGGTAGAATTGAAAGCTGTTCAGAAAAAAAAAAAAAAGTATATATTAAAAAGTGCAAGCTATATTATATAGCATAGCATACTTTTGACTGTCTATCTATTAGCGTATTTAGTGTTTAATAATAATAAAACAACAAAAAACCGATGGATTTCATTCATTTATGGTTGTAGTTTACAAGAAAGTTAAACATGTTGTTTAAAAAAAATCATACCTCAGGTAGTAGTTAGGATAGATTTTTTCATATTTTTTTCTGAACGGCCGTCAATTCCGCTATAAGACATTTCCAGGTTATGCATTAATTACCGGACACCCTGTATATTGAGCACAGTTGCATATCCTGGCCTGCTTGATAAAAGCAAATTTTTTTACGATATTGTTTATAGTTATATCAAAAGAATAGTAATCGCTTCCATGGTCTATTAAATCAAAGAGGCGATTAAGCTTAAACATTATTAGGAGATAAGTGTTAATGAGTTTTCTCTGTAAATATTTACAGTAGAGAGATGGAGTCTTGAAGGCTAGGCTGAACTTTTGTGGTTGGTTGGACCTAAGCATAACCGGGGAAATGCAAGTATATATGTAAGTATACTCTTCAAAGATATACCAGCGACGCAAAGTTATTTATTAAGTAAAAATAAGTATGTGTTACTGGTAGTCATCCCGCACAGAGTCGTATACTCTGTCCCGCTGTGTGATGTTGACGATGACGGAGTTCCACAGGCTCATCAGTCGCCGCTTGTCCAGCTCAAGATCTTCTAACTCAGCAGCATATGCGGTCACCTAATAATGTTGCTTGGTATCAATAAACGTATAAGACATTAATATGCTTATTAAAGAGGAGGGGCATGTTTAATCCATTGCATTTAAGTTCAGCATGCGCTAGCAAATTTGCATCTTAGCCTAGATTTCCATATAAGATCTAATATGGGGCATCTGAAATATGACTTGAAACATTCCTCCGGTACCTTGTCGTTAATTTTCTCCATCTCTACATTTTTGATCTCCATCTGCTTTTTAAACATCTCCAACTTGGACTCCAGCTTCCACACCTCTTGGCTCAGCCCGAACAGTATCATATCCTGGCAGATACAAAATCAATTTTTATCAAATATCCTTAACTAATTAAAACTGAACTGAACTTACTGAAATCAGTCTCTTCGAACATTTTAAGGCTTAAGATTGAGAATATTAGGTATGTTTCTACTATGTTCAAATTGTGGAACTGACTTACGCAGAAATTCCCACCCAAATAACCTTGCGAAGAGTTACGAAAGTGGTAGGTGCACCAATCCTATCAAGGAGACGTTGTGCCCATGCCCATGGCATATTGAAGCTGCCTTATAATGCTTGTAGTGGTCGCCATACCAGTTGTCGCTTCTCTTCAGCGAGCGCTTGCTTCTCCGCCTTCATCTTATCAGAGACGCGCTGGCTGATGGTCAGGTCCGAGTCAGTCTCGTCTCGCCATTGTTCCAGTTGGCGGCACAGGTTCGATAGAGCTTCCAGCTCTTCAGTCGCTTCGCGTTCTGAGTGAGAAATAACCAGGCATTACACTAACATCTCTTATGACGGTGTTATTGTAAACTAAGATTATAATATAATGTTTTAAACTAATAGCCATAAGAAATAATGAAGAAGTATTGTTCGAGAAAATTAAAAATAATGCTAAGTTGCCTAAAAGCGATGCTAAAGATAATGAGGGCTTACAGAATGTTTATGAATATTGAGTCTTGCAGAGCGTTTATTAATATTTAATGAGTATTTTAAGTAGGCTCCTCGCCGTAATATTGACTTACATTCACGCAAATAATAATAATAATAATTTATTTATTTTCTCACCACATTACATTTTATAAGTCTTAGTCTATGGGTACAATACAAAAGATATGAATGTGGGAGACTGGTGCCTAAACTAAGCTTACGCCTGTATCTTAGGACACCAGGTCTCCACCCCTAATGTGTCCTGTTATGTTTGTACATTTTAATGTATTGTAATGAATGTTTACAAATAATACAAAAATAAAAATTAAATTTAAACAAAAATAACAATAAAAGTGGAAAATTAAACGAGACATGCAAATGTATGTATGTATGAGTTATGTATTTGCACACGTGCGCGCACGTGTGTGTGTGTGTGTGTGTGTGTGTGTGTGTGTGTGCGCGTATGTGTGTTTGCGTGTATATCTCTGTGTGTTATGTTGGTTTTTTCATAAGACTTTCTGTGTCACTGTATGAGAGCTTTATGAGCCGACTAAAAAGAAGTTTTTTACAGTCAGCCGTATTCAGTGAGTATATGTTTATACTTTTACAGGCTAGGTTATACAAACAGGGACCCAGAACGTAATAGTGCCGTGTTGCAATGGCTGTCCTGTGGATGGTGTAAGGACATATTTTGTTTTTCACGCGTTTGCCTTCTGTTGTTTTAGGATTGTAAGTTAATGAGGCGTGATATCGGAGTATTGCTCTGTACACAAAAAGCTGCCGTAGGGATAGTATATTGCATTCCTCGTACAGGCGCTCCGTGGGAAAATAGATAGGTTTCTTGAGCATTACTTTGAGAACTGCTCTCTGGGCTCTTTCAACTGCAAGAAGAATCGTTGCAAACGTACCGCCCCATGCGGGGATGCAATATGATAGGAGGGATTGGGCTAAGGCGCAGAAAACAGTTCTCAATGAGCCAACATCCAGTACGGCGCGAAGTCTTTTAAATGTAAAAATAAGTTTACGAGTGCGGCCTTTGAGTATCTCCAGGTGTTTGCTCCAAGTCATGGTACTATCGAGGTATACCCAAGATATTTTATATTATTTGTACGTTCAATATATTGACAGTCGCATGAGTGGATATTGTCTATAGGGCAAATATGAGCTTTAATTGTGAATTGAGATTTATTAGGTTGAGATATAGTGCAGGACGTAAAGGATAAATATTTTGTTTTATTTAGATTAAGGGTGAGTGAATTATGAGCAAGCCAGGACATTACCATTCTAAGCGCTTTCTCAGTGTTTGTTCGCACTTCGTCCCAGCGTAGCGCCTTGAACTAAAAGTGCTGTGTCATCGGCATAGGAGATTGTCTTACAATTGGGAATGTTGAGTTTACAGAGGTCATTTACATATACTAGAAATAAAGTGGGGGATAACGCACTACCTTGTGGCAAACCATAATCCTGTAGCAACACCTCCGCACTGAGCGTATTTTGGATTTTTGTGCACTGGGTACGTCCTGAGAGATAATCTCTAAAGAGCTCATGAGCTAATCCCCGTATGCCTATCTGTTCCATCTTTTTCAGAAGAGTAGGAATCGCGACAGTGTCGAAAGCTTTTGAGAGATCAAGGAATAACCCAATGGTTTTAAGTTTATTGTCCATGTTCTTTACTATGGTGTTCGTAAGATCCATGACTGCATCTTCAGTAGACATCCCTCTTCTAAAACCAAATTGATTGGACGCTAAAATGCCTTTATTATCTAAGTACTTAGTTAATCTAGAATTGAGAGCCTTTTCAAAGATTTTCGACAAGATGGTGAGTACTGAGATTGGTCTGTAATTTGTGACACTATCGCGGTTCCCACCCTTATCAATTGGATGTACTAGCGCCTTTTTGAAAATCGAAGGAAAAGTGCCGTTTGATAGGCATATGTTTAGGACATGCGTGATTGGAGGTACAATATATGTTTTGGCTGCTTTAATAAAGGAGGTCGGAATACCATCACACCCAGGCGCACTATCATTCCGTAGATTTGATATTATAGAGTTTATTTCGCAGTCATCTACTGGAAATACACCCATGGAATCGCAAGTAATGTGAGCGCCGGTAGTGTAGTAAAAAGATGGATTTTGTTGATCGATTTGGATGGCAGATGCCAATTCTTTGCCAATACCTGCAAAGAAGTTGTTTACCGCATTAACGGAGGACATGGGGTCGGATTCCATGTTGAATAATTCTATTGGCGGAGTGTATGTCGATTTCATGTTGGCGACGTCTTTAATAATTTTCCAAGTAGCCTTGGAGTTGCTTTTAGCCTTCTCCAACTCGTGCTGTGTATGAGCACGTTTTAATTTTTTTAAAAGCGTGTTGCAGTGATTCCTGTATCTGTTGTAAATAGTTTTAGCCATAATATTGTTTGGTGATACTTTGGAAGTCTTGTGAAGAGAGTCTCGATGTCGGATGCATCGTAATAATCCTGGGGTAATCCACAATTTTAATATACGTTTGCGTCGGGTTACTTTAATTGTTTTCGTATGGTTGTTTATTACGGTACTTAAAATATTCACTAACAATATAGCGGACTGATTTGCATCCTTGTTGTGCATTAGGTTTGAGAGATCGGTGTTTTTAAGTTCTAAAAGGGCGCTTTGGTAATTAGTCCGTACATAGGAGGCCGGAACCTTCGGCTGATGATTAACTTGTTCTATGTTTAAAAATACGGGCACATGATCGGTAAGAGCCGAATCAAATACAATCGTAGTGGTCTTTTTGTAACTTTTTAGTAAAATGTGATCTAAGCAATTATTTAAACAAGTTGGATATGTATGAGCGGGGTGAAGGCCATGCGATGCTATAGTATTTAAATAAAATTCGCTATTTGGATCTGTATTCGTAGGTGAGATGTTAATATTTATATCACCGATGACAGCAACGGTACTAAATGTATTTAAAGTATAAAGAAGATTATCGAGACTCTGTATAGTACTCTGGAGAGCGGTATATAACTACAATAACTAAATCGCAGCCAAACTTGACCACAAGGCAATTAGCATCAAACAAGTCCATTTCCTTCACATCACATTTAAGCTTTTGTCTGGTGTAAACAATGATACCATCGTTTTGGTTGTAGTATTTTGATTTAAATGCGATGTAATTTTCTAGATATGAAATGTTAATAGTTATTGAAAATAAACTACTTACATCGAATTTTATTGCATTTGATCAAATAAACCGCTATATTGTCTTCGACCCCACTAGACAGAAAATAAATTTGTGTATATTTGGGTAGGGTAGTTTTGTGTAGAAGCCCGTCGTTTCACATGGCGGGCCGAAACCTCGGTGCGGGTTTTAATTTTATTTATTACACCGTGATAGGTTTAGTCAGTATGACCGGGATGTCGTCATATTCCCCCGGGTGAGTCTGCCCGGTGATGGGGTATGCGTCATTGCATTACTCCACGTAAAAAAAGTAAGATATAGGGCACAACGGATCCTCCCTGTGTCGCATCTAAAGCACGGAGTAAATCTGTGACTTGCCTCTCGTGCTGTCCTGCTCGAGCTGTTCCTTGGCCTTCTTATATCGCTCGTTGACCTCCCTCGCGCGTTTCTCCGCTGCCAGGCGCTCGTCTGTTCGCTGAGTGAGCGACGACTCATACTCTAATATCATCGCCTGTAACCAAATAACACTTTAATACTGATTATTTAACAATATCAACATACCAAACGCGTAGGCTTACTAGCATTTTGCTTCAAAGTATTGATAGTTCCAGAAGTCTTGATATCGATACATGGGCTTGGAAACCACAGATTTGTCGAAATTCCGCAGTACTAATAAATAATTAATTATAGTTCACAAACTGTGAACAAAATACGGCCAGGAGGCTTGTACTTATATCTGAGAATCCTTGATAATGATCTCAACGTTATTGTATCAAGTTGGACCATCCGCACTTGATAAGCGTGCTGGACGATTGCCTAACTATGCCTATGGCTCATGCTGAATAGTGAAAAGTTTATATACAGGGCCGATATTAGGTATTTAAAATCGTTTCACACAAACTACACTCGGGTGCAATGAAATCGCACATGTGATATTTTTTTGCAAAAGATTGATTATTTTCTTTTTATATAAAAAAACCTATATTTTTTAATATGGAGTTAAAGCTTGTTTCGATACCTATTTAATGATACCATATAAGCCGTTATAAGTTTACCCTACTGCCAAAAAGTAATAACAACAAAAAACCCTAAAATTCCTTCCTTAGGTCACCGCAGTTTGCCAGACTAATTGCAGGTATAACAAGGCATGTTTTGAGGAAAAAGTCATCACTTGCATATCAACACTCGAACTGAAAGGACGTCTAGTGACTACAGCTGTATTTAATAGAAGAAAATGGATACTATTCCGGAAAAAGCCGCTCAAGTCGATGTTCTAATTGGAGCGGGCCAGAGCCAGAGTGCTATAACTCGACAGCTGAATATCGGCCGATATTCAGCTCGTCGTGTCTACCAGCGCTATTGGGAGACTGATGGCTATGAAAGACAATGAGGATCTGGTCGAACCAGAGCTACAACTGAACCGATTTCTCGTTACGACGGCTTTGCGCAATCGCCACCTGACTTCCGTTGATCTTGCGCATCATCTCCAAGAGATACGTGCAGTGGAAGTCAGCCGGTGGACGGTTAGAAGAAGACTTGCTGAAGGTGGCCTTACTGCGCATAGGCCGCGAGCTCATCGCCTGGCCCGTCTTCGATTTGCACGAGAACATGTCGACCGGACAGTTGACCAATGGAGAGCAGTCCTGTTCTCAGACGAGTCCAGGATGTGTCTTCATGGCAATGATGGACGAGGACGGCCCTACAGAGAGATTTGCCCAGTAATGTATCACGGAACGTGTCGCATACGGCGGTGGTTCGTGTATGTTCTGGGGAGGGATCTCTCTTGAAGCCTAAACTGAGCTTGTCTTCAAAATCAAAATCAAAATAAATTTATTCAAGTTAGGTTACAAGGTAACACTTATGAATGTCAAAGTGACACGTAATTTTTTCCTGTGAATTTACATTTACGAACGGGCAAGAAACTCATAGCCACTCTTTTTAATCGCCTAGTGTACAATAATATTTCGTTTACAAATCATAACTGTAAGGTGCTGCAACCATTTCTCCATGAACTACTACTCAATATAAACTTCATCGCTGGAGCCAATTTAAGGCGTCAAGATAGAGGACTAACTGGTCGGGGTACATAGAGGAAGTTCTCCAGGTACATATCGTACCATTTAGCGGTTTCGTTGGAAATAACTTCCTCCTTATGCATGACAATGCAAGACCCCATACCGCTGTTACTGTACGACAGTATCTTCAAGAGGTGGGTATTCCCGTAATGGAGTGGCCAGCTCGGAATCCGGACCTTAACCCGATCGAGCATTTATGGGACACGTTAAAAAGAAAAATAAGAGGCCGAAATATTGCTCCAACCAATCTTCAGGAGCTACAAACTGCGCTCAGTGAAGAATGGGACGCTATCCCACAAGACTCTATCAAACACTTGATAGAGTCGATGGAACACCGGTGTCGAGCGGTAATTCGGACAAGAGGGTAACACTTCCTATTATTAAAGATATTTTTAGTAGAATTTGTGTTTTTATTAAATTAATCCCCTAATTTTCAAACTTTTTTAGTTAGTTCGGATCGTAGCAAATGGAAATCCGTAGTCTCTGCATACCCCTCTGGGAAACAGGCGTGAACTTATGTATGTATGTTTGTATGTTAGTTAAGCTAAAATCTTCCAATAAAGATGAATTTGTTATTGTCTTTTTTTTTTGGTATTAAGGTTATTGCTTGGCTTATTACCGCTTATGTGGTGTCACTGAATAGGTATTGAAATAATCTTTAAACACATATTAAAAAATATATGTATTTCTTTAAACGAAAATAAATGAACAATATTTTTCAAAAATTGTTCGCATGTGCGATTTCATGCACCCGAGTGTATATGTTTCAGTCTGAGTACAGTAGTAATATCTTTCCTCTTAGCCTATTGCTGTGTCGCACTGTTAGGTTTGATTCCTTATACTTCCTACGTTTCTAACAATAATTAAGTAACACATTGTTACTAGCCCTCTGTGCGTTGGTGTCGTGGTCACATGTGTATATCGCCTCCAGGTCTCGCTCGTATTCCTGCTTGCTCAGTCTTAGTTCTTCGCGCTGAAACAATATCATTGAGTAAATATGTAACGAAGAAAGTTGTATGACGTCTCAAGAAACGATGTGAAATTTATGTCATTAAAGTGAAAGATATCGCTTTTGCCCGCGGCTTCTTTGGTTAGTAGTAGTAGTAGTAGGTACATTTTTAATAAAATATAGCCTATGTTACTCTGAGATAATATATCTTTCTAACGATGAAATCATTTTTTAATCCGTTAAGTCGGTTTTGAGTTAAATCTTTACAAACAAACAAAAATATATTTTTTCTCTTTATAATATTAGTATATACAAACAAAATTTGTTACAGATGTTTAGGTTATGGAATGATCTCTTTATCATGATTGTCGCAGGTGTAGTGTAGACAGTCCTTCAAGAAGATAAAAATAGTTTATACACGGTCTACAACGCATGAGCCGTATGCCGATTGTTTGGAAAATAATTAGCCAATATAAATTATAGTTACAAATGATTACCAAGTTGAGTATCTGCTCCTCGGCGATGGTGTTCTCCTTAACGAGGAACTGCTTCAGCGTCTCCTGGAACTTCTGCATCAGCGGGTGCGTGGACTCCAGCACGGCCGGCATCGCGCCTATCGGGCGATTGTTGCGCCATCTGACCAGTGTTAACGTTACTTAGGTTAAACTACTCAACATAACGTGAAAACAGTTCTACGTGACGTGACGTGTTTATAAGTATTGTGAATGGTACGTACTCATCAAAAGCTTCCCTGCCGGCGGGCTTGACGCAGTGGCACTCCGTACGTGGACACAAGCATATGTCGCATACCACCTCGCGCTACATACAACAAACAGCTGATTATTATAAAGTGTAAGATAATGGATGTGTAAATAATCGAAATGAAGGCAGGCCACGCAGGCGAATTATTTGTAATTGAAAATACCTTTAACAGAGAACGGACTTATGGAATGTCATGAGAGTGAATGAACAAGGGATATATTGCGCTACTAGTAATAGAAACTATTATATTATCTGTGATTACGCTAAAATAGGGAAGCGGGTGGATGCGGGTGGCCCAAGACCGAAATGTGTGGAAACCCTTGGGGGACACCTATGTCCGGCAGTGGACGTCTTTCGGCTAAGATGATGATGATGATGATAACGCTAAAATCATAGAAAATAAAAATCTCTGTTCTCTCCCAGATATGTATGTATATTTTATTTCTGAATCCTTTTTTTTGTTTCTTATTTTCTTTTACAAGTACAATATACCGTCAAACTGTTCTGCATGTCATATTTTGGTGCAAAAAGGAACGGCTGAACGCTCACTTTAGATAAAAATAATTGCCATGTTTAGATTAACTTGGGTTACTCACATAATGGCTGGCAAGACTTCTTTGTACCCTACTAGTGACTAAAATAAAACTTTATGTAGCTTCAGTAACTTTAGGCAATTTATCCTATATTTACTTTATGTATGACCTAAACAAATAAATGATTTATGATATTTTTATTTCTTAAGTCGCATTTGGGATTAAGCCATGTGTCCCGGGGTACTTAACAGATACCTACACAATTAAAAGACACAAACTATACCGAGACTTAGAATAACCCTTTGTGGGTTGCACAAACATTGTTTAGGACTTGAATACACAACACTCGGTTTGGTGGCAGCGGTAAGGTAAGCTAGTCCACTGCACCGTTCGTGCAGTCAAACTATGACAAAAAAATATTTTATACTAGGTATAGGACATGGCGGCATCCACTTCGAACCGAGAGCAGGCCGCTTTAGGTAATACCATCACCCTACAGAAGATTATAGTCTGAAACCTAGTGTTCATGCCGTGAATAGTTTCCTAAATTCCGTTAGGAGGCATTGTACTCCTAGCAGCACCTATGTAGCGTAGTTGTTTTTTATTGTAGGATCAGATTCTTCCGTACCCTACTACCACATACCCAATAGCGTAGCATTTTTTTAACAGGCTATGATAGTTTATAGAAAAATAATAATACTAACAGGAGGAAATATGACTTTTTGGTGCTTGAAGTAGATACATGTTTCTTCGTGTAAGATGAAGTTATTCTCGTCTTTGGGACACTCGCACGTGAGGTTCAGGAGAGACTCCTCCGACGTGGTGTCCTCCGAGCAGGGACAGTGCTTGGAGGAGCCGGACTGCGCCGACTCAGACATTATTCACTTTAAATTATCAAAAACAATATATTTTCAAAGCTCTTGATTTGAAAATTGCTCAAAAACTGACGACGCTTCGCTTGTTTGTTGCTGAGCAACCATTTTGTTTTAATATTTAATGGCCTTGTTTCTATAGCAAAAACTTATAGCAATATAAACAACCTCATTTGTTGCTAGGAAATATGGTTTAATTATTTTCGTCTGCCTGTTTGATATGGAGTCTATGGTGCTTTCTTTGTGGGACGCGTTGTCATAGCAACGCATGTATCAACATAGGCGCGCTTGTTGTTGGAGTAAACAATAAAATATTATAAAATATTCTTATATCTAAATCTTCTTTCACCAACTACTGTTTTTAACATAACTTATTGCTGCAAAGGATTCAAAATATGGTAAATCTTCTTACTTACTTACCTAAGTGAATAATACTAATTAAAAACTAGATAGTTAAAAATGATGTTCCCTAGAGATAGCACAAAGTAGATGATTAAATAGGAATCTACCTCCACTTTCTAAATACAAGCATTACACTTTTTCACAAACTTATACATTTATATAATATTAAGAAAATCGTTAAACCTTAATTGTAGACAGATTGCTACATTACACACACTGTACAAGTTACACAATTAACCAAAATAATAATTTATGTGTGTTATCATAAATTGGTAATTAATCCTACTGAGAACGTTCCCTGACCAAATCAGAGTTGAGCTTAAGGAATATAATGACAAGTATACCTATGCTAAACTGATAGGTGTATATAAAAAATAGATATGTACGGTAACTCTCCGGAAAAAGTCGTATTTCTAAAAATTATCGATTATATAGCTGATCATAACGTAAGTGTAATTTATCTCTGCCTACCCATATGGGTCTATATATGTATCTAAACCATCATACTGCTTTCAGATACTGTCTCGCTCGAAGCCCGCGACGGAGAGTCGTGTGAACACGGGTAACAACTCAGCCAAAAAGAATTTCCCGGAACTCGAGGACTTTATTGTCAAGAGGGACTATGTTGGCGCTCTTACTATGCTTGAAGTAAACAGCAAAGTTATATATAAATTAGAAATAATTACACACTACACTACATAATTACACTACGAATAGTAATGTACCGCGGGGAGATTTACAAACGAACACTCAGACTTTGAACAACTATTTATAGCATACAAACTTCTTTCTTTCGTACGGGGATGGAATCCAAAAACACTCGGCACGGCAAAAAGGCGACTATTGAAACCATTGTACCATACGTGCAGGATGGCGCTGCCGGCAACCTCACTGCTACTGACTTGTAACAGACATTTATTTTTCTTTTTTTTAAATTTCAAATAACGGACACAAAGAGCATCCAGACTGGGGACAATAATTTGTGGATCACACAAAGTATTGTTACGTCTGTCAACACCGTTCTGTCGTAGTTCCTGAAGCACGAGGGTAACTCGGAGGTGTGGGTGGAGGTGTGGAGCGCGTGGTGCTGGTTCCACTTGGGCGAGTATCGGCGCGCGCTTGACGCGTACATGCGCGTGCGCGCGCGCGAGAATCTCGACTCGCGCGTCGCTGACAACATCGCTATGGATCTCGCCGTCTGCTACTTTTATTTAGGTAACTTATCATACTATAGTGAGCAGCGGTAGTGAATGCGACTGCTGTGCATGAGGTCTCGGGTTCGAATCCCGGGTCGGGCCAACATAAAGGTATTGGATTTTTCTGTTAAGAAATCTCAATAAGAGCCCGGAGTTAGGAAATTGGCGGTGTTAGACACCCCCGTGCCTCGGAAAGCACGTAAAGCCGTTGGTCCTGCGCCTGATCTCTCTCCGGTCGTGTCGGATTATCCGTCCCATCAGATCATGAGAGTAAGGGAGCAGAGAGTGCACTTGTGTTTGCGCACATACTTGTGCACTATAATATCTCCTGCGCAGATGGCCAGTCTCCGTTAAGATTGGCCGCCGTGACCGAAAATCGGTCTGGAGGACATTATTAAATCCTTTAAGGTGTAGGGCAACCGTCGGGCGGTAATATTTATTCAGCTCATGTTCAGGTCCCAAGTCTTAGAGGTCAAGCCTATTGCCGTCTAACACGCTGGATATTTTAAGCTTAAGCTTTAACGCTTTGCCACGCTAGAGAAACAAAATCAAATCCTTGTTCGCAATTGCGTATTCTCTAATATCTGGAATACTGGATCATAATGTTTAATGCTTAAAATTAAAATCTCGTAACCATGTACTTAGTGTAGTTACTAATAGATTTTAAATATGAAAACATTTTATGTAACGAAGTTCCATTTACTTTGCAGGTATGTACAAAGAGTCACAAGACGCTGCGGAAGAAGCTCCAAAATGTTCGCTAAAGGTATTTAGTAACTATACAGTTCTAAAATAATTTTATTAATATGTAGTTTTCCTAGAGGTAGTGCAGCTAATAATAGCTAATCGTTATCGTTATCTTAATCCAAGCCATTTTATTCGTTGCTCTTTTTTTGATATGACGAGGACAGTACTATTCTTCTTATAGTGTATTTTTAGATAATTATCTGTTGTCCGTGTGTTCTTTCGCATTGTTAACTAGCCCGTGTTAAACATTATTCAAGCTATCTTCATAATTAAATTCTTAATTCAGCATGAGGTCTCATGTTTTATGGCCAACATATCGTGCGGTAACAGAACGGAGTCAGGCACTGTGCCCGGAAAACAGCAATATGCTCGACCCCTATTACGTGATACTTAAGATCAAAGCTGGAGAAAAACTTTTATTAAAATACTTTTTTGGGGATATATTTATGAATTTATGCACGATGTAACCAATAGAATTCACTGCATACGTATAAAATGAGTAAGGTTACGTATGGTTCGTAATAAGTTAATAACTAATAGGTATGTAATGCGTGTGGGCAGACGCGGCTGCAGTTCCACCTGGCGCACAAGCTGGGCGAGGAGGAGGCGCTGATGCGCGCGCACGCGGCGCTGCGCGACGTGCCCGAGGACCAGCTGTGCCTCGCCTCCGTGCACTACCTGCGCGCGCACTACCAAGAAGCCATCGACGTCTACAAGAAATTGCTGCTCGAAAGACGGTGCGGATATTTGTTTATAAATTAAAGTAAAAAACAATAATTTATTCATATATGTACTTAGGTCTCCAAGTAACTCTTATGAACGTCAAAATATATAGGTATGAAAAATAGATAGGTATAATTAGAATATGACTAACAGTTCTTGTGTATGAATGCGTCACCAATTGATAATTAGGGTAAATTGAGTAAGGTGATCAATCTTCAAGACACAATGCAAAAATGTGGTGGTTATGTATAACAGTGGGACAGGAAGAGGTTAATGGTAAATACATATGAGAACTCATGGTACACACAGCGACGCATCAACCTAGACTGTTTAGGTTTAAGAACAACTTTATTTCTCATATAGAATAGTAATTCATTTACTGAGAAACAATGTTTAAAACTAAGATTAATATTTAGAGCGCACTTGGGCCCGTAAATAAAATTAAAACATAACGAGAAAAATAATAACAACGATGTAGGTAAACAAATAACACAGACAGTATAACACCCGATCCTAGCCAAGCACAACATGGATACATGAATCGATTTTTATAGATGTGGCATTGATGGCATAGTCTGTTATCATTAACAATTTTTGTAATATTTGGGTTTAGACGATCTTATTTTTAGTTTATTACTCTATTTATATGTTTTAAGTATATATATGTGGTTTATGAAATATTTTATCTATATATCTATATATTCTACAAGTATGTGTATTTTATACATGTTTTATTGTATAGATATAATATATAGTTATATATGTATATAAGTGTCGTTCCTTATTTTGTCTTCAATATTATTTGCCTGCTTATATCCTTTTTTTTTTTTTCTTCCTTTTTTTTTTTTGCTTGAGGGAATGCAATGACGCATATCCCTCCGCGGGGGCGGGCGGAGGGATTATGTCGGACTCGCCGGGGTAAAAGAAGATGGAAAAGAAATAATGTACCTCCCGGAATACCGACTAAACCTACCACGGTGTTCCTCGACAAAACCACTATCGACGGGGCCGCGCGAATCGCTTTTGCATGCGGTCGCGACCCCGCCGAGGTTTCGGCCCGCCGTATGAAACGGCAGGCCACTACCCAAAGAGACCTACCCAAAGGACTCCCTCAAAAATTCCCTAATGTCTCCCCCCTAGAGGGGAGACGGACTCGACACAGAGGCGCGCGTGGGAACACGCACGCCGCCTCTCGAACCTGGTGCTGAACGGATGGCGGGCAGGCCCACAAAGCCCGCCACCCCCAGGTCAAACCTCAGGGTGGCTGGAGGTCATCGCGCGCCCTCCGGCGCCCGGCTCTGCGGTTGGGGAGAGGGTTTAAACGCTCCCTCTCCCGCTCCGCCGCCTCCTTGATGGAAATCACTTCCTCGCAAAAGGAGGCGACGGCGTTCCACGACCTCTCACTTCGGACCATAGACTGAACTACGGCCGGGAGCGAGAGGGCAACCGATCCGACTGCCGCGGTCAACTCACGGCGCTGCGATGCCCAGGCGGGGCAAACCGCCAAAGTATGCAGCGCCGTGTCCTCTACAACGTCGCGGCAGTCGCCGCAGTGGTGACAACCGGGCGTCTCTTGCCGGCGTATACGACACAGGAACTGGCCAAAACAACCGTGGCCAGTCAAAACCTGTGTCAGCCGGAAGGTGAGGGCGCCATACCGCCTCTCCAGCCACTTCTGAAACACGGGACTTACCGCCACGATCGTGGCGTGCCCGGCACTGGGGTGCACAAGTCGCTCCTTCCAATTCGCCACTAGGACCTGGCGGAGCTCGGACCTCGCCGCCTTGATAGCGGGAAGATCCGGTCCTTCGCCCCGAGCTAGCGCCTCCTGGCGCCAACGATAGAGCGACGCCAGGAGCGCCGCTTCCAGGTCCCATGGCATCGATCCGGCGAGGAGGCTCGCAGCCTCGAACGAGATCGTGCGGTATCCCATAATCAACCTGACGGCCATGGCGCGCTGTGGTGCACGGAGCGCCGGGCCTGCTTATTTGCTTGTATTAATTGTATGTTTTTTTTTGAGTAGCTTTTTGAATCAGGGATAACTCTTTCTTTTTTTATTTCTGATGGTAATTTATTGTATATTTTAATGCCCTCAAACTCTGAATTTCGTTTTCCATAGTTAGTTCTAGGTGGGCGGGTCACTAAGTAAATAGCATGTCTTAAATTAATCTTTCGTGTTTGTTGTTTTGTTACTAACTTTAAATGGATTTCCTTAATTAATATTTTACGTATAAGAATACATGTGTGGTATATGTACGTTTGTTTTATATTCATTATTGTTGTTTCCTCGTATATCTTTTCAGTAGGTGTTCGAAAATTATAATTAAATAAAATTTTAAATTATCTATTGTGAACCCGTTGAATTGGATCTATATTAGACTTTGCCGCAGTACTCTAGATTTCAATTAGGTAGTCGATATGAGGCATAACCAGAGAATTGTAAATTAGATATCGCAGTTTCCGAGCGAGGCAATTTGTTATATTGCGTAATGTTTTCTAGGTGTGGCTTCCAAGCTAAGTTACTATCTAAGATAAGTCCGAGATATTTTTCATTTGGCTTTCGTTCAAGTAGTTGGCTATCTATTTTAAGTTCAAAATTATCATATATTTTTTATTTTTTGCTGCAAAGATTACATAATTTGTTTTCGTGATATTAATAGTTAGAAGATTTGATTGAAACCATTCATTTAACAGATTAAGGTCATTCTGAGCGTCAGCTATTATAGCTTCGATTGAGTGTTCAAAGTAAAAGAGACTTTTGTCTGACAGTTAGGGCTTTGAACTATTAGAAGTTGAACGCTGCGAATCGTGAGAGAGAATGCGTTATATTTTTGTGACGCTCTATCCTTACCATTACATCGACACCACTATGCACTGTCCCTTTCCGACAATTCTCTATTTTGTATGTAGCGTAGTTATATAGGGTGTCTAACTTGATCTGTAGCCGTGTGTACGAGTACATTTACGCTCCCTTATTCTAAAAGCAAATAAAGAAAATGCTTATAAATAAAGAATATGACAGATATATAGAATTTAATTGCTGACTTGACGGCTATAGTTAGTAAAATATTAATATATTTTATGTTTATTCTATTCGTGCCTCAAATATTTAACATCGTTGAAGATTCATCCCACGTTGCAGATATAAAAGATATGAAAAAGACGATATGGATTGGATTAAAGCTTTGGCACATGGCGACTGGTAATGGAATAGCATTACTCAATATAGCTGTGCATTAATGTAGTTCATCTCAGTTGTACCTACTCAAATACTTAATAGAAGCTTTATAAAAGTTACGTATATTAAGAGACTTTATTTAATACTAGGTTTGCTCAAGTCAGCTATCAGTTATTGCATAAAATTTATTCCAGCTTTTATCGGATTCATTTGTTGGGCTTTAATAGTATTAAAATTTAGTTATAAAATGTATAGAAATTATTTAATTTTAATTTGTATGTGTACAACATTCGTAGACATGTCAGACAATACTATCATGTGTACATTTTCCTCATTATAATATGGATCATAAATATAATTCTTTAGTCGGACGTGAGTAGTACCTACCTATATAGAAATGATCATCATATCATTACGTACCTATATGATCTGTTTGTCTGTCGTTGCAGCACGTACATGGCATTGAACGTGTACGTGGCGCTGTGCTACTACAAGCTGGACTACTACGACGTGTCGCAGGAGGTGCTGGGAGTCTACCTGGCGCAGTACCCCACCTCCACCGTCGCCGGGAACCTCAAGGCCTGCAATCTCTTCAGGTAAGTGACAAATAGGACCGATCATAGTGTAGGTGGAACTTCAAGATAGCCGACGGAAATAATACAGCCTTGTTCATGGAGTACCGACTAGTAGCATCATTTGTATTATCTATAATAGTGGTATAATTCATATGCTTGCTTTCGTCGATAGACACAAATATTTTGAATCCTCGCTGTCAGCTCAGCATTTACTTTGGAAACTTTTCTCACTGTTAGGAACACAAGAAAGTGGTTATGTAGCAACGCTCTTTTATAGGATTGAGATGCTTCCCCAGTTGGACTACTTAAAGCTTGTAAGGTCATTTTACTACGTCATGCATCTCAGTCGAAATTATTGAATTTAAGATCCAACAATAAAATCGTCTATAAATAATAGTGCAATGCTGTTACTTAATTCCTTTTGGTGTGTATTCACTATTGGTCTACAAGAGATATCTATATATTATGTCATTATATACAGACTGTACAACGGCAAAGCGGCTGAAAACGAACTGAAGCAGATCTCGTCCGACCAGCACACCTTCGGACAAGACTTGGTCAAACACAACCTGGTTGTTTTCAGGAATGGTGAAGGAGCTTTAAAGGTACATCTGCATCAATAGGTAGTTGCCCAGTAAATCTCACTGCACCATGGCAAGTGTGGACGCTAACGCAATTGATCTTGATTAAATTGAGCGTGGATATGCTGCAATTAACGAATCAACCAGTGTTTAACAATAATTATTTGATTAGTTGACATAATCTATTTACTATTATTTGATTTAGTACATTATTATACGCACAAAAGCAAATAGACATCTTTTTGTGCAAATAGTATCAAAATAGGTTGTAAAATAAAGTAGTAATTATTATCTAAATTTAGATATAAGAAAAATAAGTCTGTAATATCTCATCTCTTTCGGACAGCAGCATAAATAGTGGTTATGTCACATCTTGTATCGTGCATCCTTTTTTTGTCATTTGACATTTACCCCTACTACCAGATTTGACACGCATGCAGATTATTTAACTTCAAGTAAATTTTAAAAATTTTTGATGTTTGTTTATTTGACTAGTCTATATTTGGCTTAAATAATAAAGAATGTAAGTCAACTACCCTATTAGAGTTATAAATAATATGTTATCCGTTATTACTAATAGCAACACAAAATCTAGCACCGCATCGAATATGCAACAATCACATATTTTTACACGGTTAACACAGACAGCTCGTGAATTGTGAATGTGATAGACCCGTGCGTAGTCAGGATGCTGACAGTGGTTGATTCGTGACGTAGGTGCTGCCGGCGCTGGTGGACGTGGTGCCGGAGGCGCGGCTGAACCTGGCAGGCTACCGACTGCGCGCGCGCGAGCCGCTGGAGGCGCGCGCGCTGCTGGAGCCGCTGCAGCCCACGTCGCCGCTGCACTACATCCTGCGCGCCGTCGTCGCCGTCCGGCTCTACAACGACACCGGCGATGTACGCAGCTTTACCGCCTAATCCTTTATACGTGTCAATAAGCAAAGGAAGTTCAATCTTTGGCTTTGGCAAAAGCAATCGGGATGACGGTATTATCCTCTGGAAATTACTATCTGTCATTTATTAGGTCGACATGAATCATATTTGTATACAAAGCAATTTAAATTCTATTTTCCATGATATGACGTTACTTACCTTTACCTTAATGGCACAGCGTAGTCGATGCGTTCGCTGTGCCATGTTGTGACAAGCGATACGTGAGGTCTCGAATTAAATTCCCGAGCCTACCAAATGGTTATTGCGTTTTTATTAAGAAATTCTTAACAGCAACACGGAGTCTGGAACAGTTCCCGATAGATGGCAATAGACTCTTCCCCTTTATGTTGAATCTAATAACGCCTCTGCCTACCCTGCGATGACACAACCGTGAAAGATAGCGGTTTTGTATGCATTATACACTTCTCATCAGAAAAATCGAAACACTTCTGTTTTTATGGTTTCTGTCCTAATTTAACACAAAAGAGTTTTCATTCCATGAACAAAATCACATGATTGTATAGCTGGTAGTTTGGCCATTACAGTGATAAGCCAAAACTCTAAATTCAAAATTAAAATTTCATTTGTTTATCCTATAAATGAAATGATTCACTGTTTTGAGATAAATGTGTGTTTAGAGTTGGAGTACATTAATTCACCTTTAAAAACTAAAAATTAGTGCTTATCTTGTAAATTTTTGTTCTGTGTTCTGTATACTGTGTGTGTACTGTGACTTTGGGACGTCTGAAAAAGTTTTTCTAAAACATATGGATACTTCGCCCGCAGAAGCCGCCCAAGTGGTTGCATTGCTGGATTCTGGACTTAGTCGGCGTGTTGTGGCTGAAAGATTGCATCTAAGCCTGTCGTCTGTTCATAGGGTCTACAAACGCTATCGGTAGACTGGTTTGTTCACGCGCCGTTCAGGATCTGGCAGGAATCGGGTCACTTCTGAGCGAGATGATCGATTTATTGTAACAACTTCTTTACGAAATCGACGCCTTAATGCTTTTCAACTGCAGCAGCAGCTTCATGTTGTACGTAGAGTGGCTGTAAGTGACTCTACAATTAGAAGAAGGTTGAAGGAACGTGGACTAGTACCGCACAAGCCAGCAAATGGCCCGAAATTAACTGCAGACCATCGAAGAGCGCGCCTTAATTTTGCACGTGAGCACCTAAATTGGTCATACCTTCAGTGGAACAAAGTCCTCTTTTCTGATGAGTGTAAAATTTTGCTGTATGGTAACGACAGAAGGAACAAGGTCCACAGAAGAGATGGAAACGCTTTGCACAATTCTGCATTGAAGAAAAGATCAGCTATGGTGGCGGTTCGTGGACGGTTTGGGGAGGAATCAGGGCCGACGGTAAGACAGAGCTTGTCTTTGTGTCTGGGCCACGTCTGCCTGCACTAAACAGTCATCGGTAGATCGAACAGTGTCTTGAGCCTCACGTGATGCCCTATGCACATTTTATTGGCAACGGTTTCATGTTCATGCACGACATGCTAGGGCTCACATCGCGAGCGTCGTACGAGATTATATTACCGAAGTCGGTATATCCATTATGGAATGGCCAGCAAGAAGCCCGAACATCAATCCGATTGAACATCTATGGGATGAATTAAAGAGACGAATTCGTGCAAGAGTGCCTGCCCCAGAAACACTTAGCCAGCTGCAAAATGCAATCCAAGAGGAATGGAATGTAATGCCACAACATTTGATCGTGACTCTCAGCCAATGAAGAACCGTATGGAAGCAGTAATAAGAGCTCGGGGAAAATGACTTGTTAAACAAAATACGAAAACTATGAAATTTTTTTTTGAATTTAGAACATTAACATTAGGATTTGAAAACCTCATATTATTCACTATTAAACGACATTTGACATATATTCCTAAATATACACATTTTTCTGATAATCCTTATAAAACATAAACTTGCAAGGTGTTTCGATTTTTCTGATGAGAAGTGTATATCGGCATTTGACAATATGAATCTTAGCCAACAAAAACAACGTTACTCTTATCATAGGAAGAGCAAATGAAGCTGGCGCAGCAAAGCTTCCACCTGGTGGGCAGTTCAGCATCCGAGTGCGACACGATCCCGGGGCGCCAGTGCATGGCATCGTCGTACTTCCTGGCGGGCCACTACGAAGAGGTGCTGGTCTACCTCAACTCTATCAAGAGCTTCTTCGTCAACGACGACACATTCAACTTTAACTATGCGCAGGTAATGTGCACTCTTCATATAATTTGTACTACAAGTAGGAATATTGATTAGAGAACAATGGTATGAACCCAAAGCAATGATTTTATAATTGTTATCTATCTGCTCGTGTAGGTGCGTATCTGTCTATATGTGTTGAAATCACGCAAAATTTATGAAAAACAATTTGGTACGGTTCAATTTAAAATCTTGAATATATATCAAATTATTTAACTTATAATTAAAATAAACATGTATATTTACTTCTTGCTCCTGTATAACCCTAAACGTGTAGATAGGTTGACAGGTAGTACATCAGGTTTGCTCATCAAGTTTATTGTAGGTCCAACATCCAGCAGGTCATGAGAATATCTTTATCAAAAACCATGAAACATTCCGGCAGTGTAAGCTGACACGAGTAGAAAAGGTAGCTTATATTATACTTTTTCTCTTACGACAGTACTATTGCCATTTCTTGTATCTCCATTTGTGGGTCATGGGAACCATTCAATATTTTCTTTCATTTAATAGTTACAGAGTAATTACACATTATTCAATTGAAGATTAAATAGTTTGTCGACCGGATGTCCAATTAAATGTATTCACATAATTCACCTGATATTTAAAACTACTTTTATGATCCCACATGTACTGTTCAGCTAGTCATCCTTCTTTTCCAGGCTAAAGTAGCGACGGGGTTCTACCGTGAGGCCGAGGAAGTACTGCTGACGATCCAGGACGAAAACATCCGCGCTTCGTTCACATACCTGGCGTGCCTGTGCCGCTGCCACGTCATGAATAAGGACGCACACCACGCCTGGGACATCTGTGTCAAGGTATACCAGCCGGACCACCAGCTAGCTTAAAGCCAGGACCAGATGTTGAGACCGCCAACAGAAGCTTCCATTCCAGTCCCCCACAAAATTGTATAATTTGTTAATTATTGGATTGAATTGGATTCATTTCACTTTTCATTTAAATAAATATTCGGAGCATCCATTTCTTCGGCTTCCATGGTTTTAAATCTGGCCCAGCTTATCTCATTGTTATTGCATGCGCGAAAATAGTACAAAGCTATAATATGCAGCCTCAGATGTAAAAGGCATTACAGCATGAGTCCATTGCCTTGTTGGGTTTGTCAATCAAGCGTAGGTACTTACTCGAGTGCTTAATGCCATTGAAATGTTATCAGACTACAGTTTTTTTTTACTGCATGGCATTTTATACTGTATAAGCATGCTCCAAATTATTACGAATACGTTATAAGAAAAAACATAGTCAAGTCAATATTTACAATTTAAATCACAAAGTAACACTTATGAACGTCAAAATATATAGGTTAGTGAGTTTACTAAGTTACTGAAGCTACATTTAGGTTAGTTGATAGATTTAGGCAAAGAGTTGAGTCTTTGAAAACATACCTGAATTAAACTTACGGCCACTCTTTTAAATCACAAATTAAATTGGTCAAATTTCAATATTTTACCACTCATATCAACAAGGTGTTGCAGCCATCCATATATTACTGACTATATATACAAATACTAAATAATGTAAGATAGTAACTGGCAAGCAGTCATATTAACCCCTAACGGCTTACAAGCCCTTTAATTGCAGTTGCGTATTGTTGTATATCATTCCAGTCGGCCGGCACGCCGGACAGTTTCGCGTTACTACAGCTCGTCGCCAACGACAGTTACCGCATGGGACAGTTCCTCGTTGCCGCTAAAGCCTTTCACATGCTCGACAGGTGCGTAACTTGCTATGTTTAATATACATATGTACATAGTCTAATGCCGAAATCCCCGAAAAGATAGGAAGAGACGCATTACATCTACATTACGCCAGCTATATATGTATTTAAGGTGCAAGACCTTGACCCGGTTCTAGACACCGTACAGTAATTGAGAATTTATCGACAGAAAATCTTAATAAGACTGCCCGATCTGGAAATCGAACATGAGACCTTATGCACAGTCGCGCACACCGCTGCTCGACCGAGGAACTTGTAATAGCAGTAGTTGACTGCTATTACAAGTGCCTGGTTCTATATACATTACTATTTACAAGACATGCTACTAATTAAGGTTTCATAACTAATCATAAACAATAATTAAGTACTGTACGGTTGCGCTGCGTGTTGTGGGGTCTACTCCACACGGGACAAAACTGTGTGTGATCCACAAATCGTTGCTCCGAGTCTGTGTGTCCGTTGTTTGAATGTTTGTAAAGTCCCCGCGACACAAGACTATACCAAGTAAGGGGGCGCTTTAAAAAATAAAATATTATAAATACTAGCTCCGGGAACAGTACTTTTTCTTGATTATCGGTATTTCTGTAGCCCTGACAACGTATGTAACTTTATGCAAAATTTCATAACGATCGGTCGAACGTCGTGAAAGCGTAAGAAACAAATAAATTCGTTATATTACTTAGTGACGATAATAAATAATAAATGATGTATTTCGATCACATAGATTGGATGGTGGTCCAGAAATGTGGGAAGGTCTACGCGGCGCAGTGTGCGGGTGTGCCCAGGCGGCCGCTGCCAACAAGACAGAAGCGGCCGCAGACTTGCGGGACGCACTGGCGCTCATCAAGGGTCCAAGGGCACACAATAGGGCTGATAACATCGTACGGACCATCACAAAGTGGGCCCAGCAAAACAGGATCCCTGTCTGATTACAGACCAAGGCTTGCCACGTAGCGTAGCCTGGTAGATGAACTTTAGATTGAACAAGTGATTTTAGAAACGTAATTAAAGGAATTTTACATTTAAGCATGTGTGTTGTTTGAATTTTTGTCGTCTTAGGTTCCTTGCTATAAAATATCTGATATTATTATTGTATTTTTGGTATCGTCACCCTTTTTCTATTGCTATGGTTGGGCTGGGTAATCCGAGTATGCATGTAGGGCTTTGCAACAAATGGCTAAGCATGAATTTTGACAAATAACTTAAAATAATGCCGGCATGTTAGATGATGACGTTGTTTATATCACGGAATAGATAATTCTCTATTATGACAAAGAAGATGAAGTATTTGAAATAAAACCCAATCTGAGCGTGTAAGATCAATAGCAATATAAAATTATCACTTACTTACCATTTCTTACTGGATTTTAATAACACATGCAAGAATGAGATAGCACATTGTCACATGTCGCTTTTTCACGCATGCAATGACTTATCCGTATGAGATGATTAGGATTGTCAACGCTGGCTCACTTCGGCATGACATCATGACAGGTTTCATTTCATTCATTTTCAAGAACATAATGCAGGATTGCACACAATTTTTTCCTTTGCCGTTAAAGCGCTGTTCTTAGGTACTTCTCTAGGCTATAAGTGCTGTGAGTACATTAACTTGTTCCAAAACTGCATAAATTTAACTTTTAGAGTTCGTAAAATCTCTTATATAACAGCTTTGTCCATCCGTCTGTCTGTTATACAACTTTCAACTCACGAACCGTAAGAGCTAGACTCGTGGTCAACGCCATACGACTCAGCATAGTCGATATATCCCCGAAATTACTTTGACCTCTGTATACGTGAGTGTGATGTGTGTATCTCACGTGATACCACGTGACCTTGGGGTACCACGGTCGTGATACCACGTGACCTTGCATATTACTTTACGGCAATTCATTTGCCGTTTCTAACTTGTTTAGGAATACGCCTTGTTAAACTTGTCTAATTCTATTCGTGATACCCAAGCGCAAGCGTCCCATATTGCCCCGAATGTAGATTAAACACGTATGACTAGATCTTTAACGACAACATGATTAAGCAAAGGTCTTGAAAGTGGTCTTAGAATATGAACTATAATTACACACTTATTTCAAAAATTGCATAAAATTCTCGTCCTCAATGATTCACTCGGCAAACACGTTCGGACGTTTAGTCAACCTTATGCACTCTTTATAGGTATTATAAAGTTGAAGAGTTGTATGTTTAAACTCAACAACCAGCAGTCTGATTAAAAAGCTATGTTTATGTTACATAGCTTGCTTATTGTAAGAAAAAAGAAAACACATTTACTGATAATGTGTACACGTAATTTATTAGAAAATCATCAAAGTTAGCAACATAAAAATAGCAGAAATAGTAAAAAGGTAACATCTATAAATGATCCACACTATGATGCAAAGGAACGGAACAGTAAAAAAGTCATATAAAGCGAAGGAAGCAGCGGGACACGACTAGTAGTAAAGTAAAACCTGTACGACATGTCCGCACGCTCATATTAGACATGTCCGTACGTTCGTCCCAACTTGGTCAGCTACATTGAATATGTATATCGCAAATTGTCCGCATATGCCAATGTTATTTCTTAATCCTACACGTATCACTGCTGGATTTGGGTTCGCTGCGCCAAATCTACAAACTTAATTCATATTCTTATTCCTTTCGATTCATAAGATTTGACACAGATATTAGTAAGCTTTTAGAGCCAACTTGATAAGTTCTATGTGTGCTTTCGACGGTCAGAAAGCTTAATCAGCAATATTAGTTTCAAGCAGTCATGTCATACAGAAGTCGGTAATATGTATATTAGATAATGAAATGGGACGTAATTAATGGTGCCCTATATGACAAAATATTATAGGTAATATATATAGTGTGTTATCTATGGATAAGATCTACAAGGTAAGTGACCTATGTGTCATTTGGTAAAAATTTAAATGAATCTAACTTTGTTATTGTGGATGTGAAAAGAGATTGTATAGGAAGTAGGCACTTACCTGCTACTGATACAGAAAATGTGTGTGCGAATAAACACAAATATTTTTACTTTTAATTTTCTACCACATTATCTGACAATAATAATAATAAAATAAACGACGATTTTATACGGCTCACGAATGTACCTACGCTGTTAATATTTACTATATCACTAGATTATGTCCGCGGCTTCACTCGTGTAAATGTAGGTTAGGTTAAATTAGTAACAGTACTTTTTCTGGATGAAAGGTGTCCTGTGCCCTTTTTTGTTGCCCTTACAACGTTTATGCAAAATTTCATGATAATCGGACGAGTAGTTTAGGCGTGTAAGCGTAACAAACAAATGAACTGGCATTCGCATTTATAATATTATTAAGTTAGGATTTCTTTGCTCAATCTCGTGGCTAATAAATATGACGTTAGAAGTAACGTTACGTAGATGAATGCACGCAGTACAACAACTACAGCATTGAGTAGTTGCGATATAGTATATAAGAAATACATGCTAATCAATCTTGTCTCTTTAATTATAAGGCAGTTTAGATATGCCTAAGGTTGATGATAAATTGTATCAACTTTGCTTTCGAGTACATAACGAAAGACAGAAACGAGTCTGTACCGAGACCCTATATAATATTGGTTTATCAGTAAGTACTTAATGCTACGTACATATAGTCGTATAACGATTCAGTCATATAAGTAAACTCTCTGCCAAGTCTGTGTAATTACTAATATGGCTACCGGCCCTCGGATTTCGACATCGCGTTTCCACCAAGTGGTCATTATCTATAAATTAATTATTATAAGGTAAACGAGCCTATGTATGTCTCTATCCTAGATTTAGGAGGAAATTTACGAATAGATACAAGTTGTCATGAGTATATAGAAGGTGTGGTTCAATTTTAGAATAATAATAAGTCGACGGTTTAAGTAAAATCATTTTACCGAGAAGTTAAGAGACACCAAGTTTCAATAAAAAGTAATTTTCAACTTTATGTCCAAATCGACTGCCTGAGGGTTCAGCGGTTGTGAATGTAACTGCTTTGCATGAGGTCTTAGGGTATTACAAGCAATTGTTATTGTGATTTTCTATTAAGAAATTCTCAGTGGCAGCACGGAGCCACGGAGGGTGTCATACACATGTGCCTACCCCCATCGGAGATATAGGCGTGTGGTGTATATGTATTTAGTGTACGTCCATATCAAATATCATAATCGAAATTTGCCATAACTGTGTCCATCGCCATAACTGTGTCCACTAGAACTAGTGCTACTTCTTCTTCTTCATCTTAGCGTTTATCCCTGTTGCATCCGCGGCGTAGGCGTTGGAACCCAGGGTCCGCTTTCCCGCTAAGTCTCCTCCATTTCGCACGATCTTTAGCATCCTTTGGTGTGAGGTTGTTGGCACGCATGTCATCTCTTACGACGTCAAGCCAGCGTTTCTTGGGTCTGCCCCGTTTACTCGGGCCAGGCGGAGGTGGCATGGCAAGACATTTGTTCCCCACGTAACATGCCAGTTTTCGTAAAACGTGGCTGCTATGTCACGGATATGAAGACTGCCACGGATGCGGGAGTTTCTTATACGGTCCTTCCGCGTTACTCCACACATCCAGCGCAGCATTTTCATTTTCGTGACACGCAGTTCAAGCACTGGCCACGTCTCACTGCCATATAAAAGAACAGGCCTAATGATGGTCTTATAGACCTGCCTCTTCAGCTTGCTTTACCGGCATTTTAGGGTCACAAATGACGCCCGTCTCTTACGCCATTTTGCCCAAGCTGCCGAAATACGTGCCTTGACGTCGCAGTCGTTGTCACCAGACGCGTGTATCGCCAACAGTGGTCCTGACAACGGAATCGGAATTTAGGTACGGGTGAATGATGTCAACATAGGTTTCTGGTATTTCTTTGGATCTTAACGCCCATCAGATCACCATGCGAGGGACACAGTCGAAGGCCTTCTGCATGTCCAAAAAGAGCATATGCAGAGGCGTATTCTTCGATCTGTATCTCTCCATGGCAATCCTTGACACTCCGAGACAGTGCACTCTTCTCGGATCCGGGAGTCAATAATCCTTTCAAAGATCTTAATGGTGTGGGACATGACTTTTATGCCGCGGTAATTACCACACTCCTGCATCGAGCCCTTTCCTTTTTAGACTGGAGTGAATATACTCAGCCTCCATTGGTTCAGGATTTTTCTGGTCAGGAGCGTGGGGTTGTAAATGTTTTTTAGAATGCTCACATATACATATATACCCATCGCCTTCCAGGCCTCGATGGGGACTCCATCGGCTCCTACAGCTTTCCGATTCTTCATATGGCAAAGGGCCGTCTGGACTTCCTCAGACGCTATCGGGGGCACTAGTCCTAGATTCGGTGGGAGGACCGGCGACATTCAGCGGCTCGTGGAAGCATGTGCGCCATCTCTCCTTTGCCGCTTTGATCCTGGAACTTATATATGAGCTTCTGCCCCTCAGACGATTCCAGCTTCTCATAAAGAGGTTCCAAGTGGTCCCACCTGGCTCTGGCTACAGCTCTCTTAGTGGCATGTTTGGCAGCCCTGTATGCGTCGCGATCTTCAGGAGATCTGGTCGCTTGCCACTATTTGTAGAGAGCTTTATTCACGCTTATTTCCCTCTGGACTGTGTCATTCCACCACCATGTCTCTTTGTCACATTTGCGGCTGCCCTTTGAGACGCCCAGCACCACCCGCGCCGCCCCAGTGATGGTTGCCTGAATTCTGTCCCATTGGTCTTGGGCTGGTTCGCCATCGGTACCAGCGCACCTGTTGCCAATAACCGAGGCAAACTCCTTAGACTTGACTTTTTCAAGCAACCACCACCGGATTTGACGCCGGCAATGCTCTTCACGTCTACGTCGGGGCTGTATGCAGATATCCATGACAAGGAGACGGTGTTGCGCAGTGAGACTCTCACCGTGTATGACCTGGCAATTGGCTACCTTGCCGATGTGGTGTCTCCTAGTGCTACTTACTGCTAGTTAAATATAAGACGCCAGTTCTCTTTTAATCATTGCCTTTAAGATCTGCCCTATGTCTGTTGAAGTTGTATGGGGTATCACATGTGTTCTTGTGGGTGTTCAAATAAAATAAGTCTTGATGGATATGGTTATATATATTTGCTGGTAACAGAAATAATATGATAAATACATATTGGACTACGACCTAACTAAGTGGTTGCGGGGAGACGACTACCGCGCGGCGCTAGTGTATACTTGCGCCTGACTATTCTAAAGCGTCAGCAGTTTTGCTACAATATTCCCCCCAAAAATAAATAGCACAGAAATACTCGTTAATAAAATACTACGTTACTGATCAACAATACTTAACTAATTATTTCAACATTTTCTTTACTTTGCCTTTTTTAGGAATATTATTAATAATATGTATTATTATTTATAAATATCAATAACCTTTTATATAATTTGTATTTAAAGATATACCTAGGTTGTAGTGGCGATAAAATGATGTGAGGTGGAAGAAATGATGGTCATATTGATATATACTTTCTTTACTGGTACCAGAAACTTATAATAGATATACAAAAATAAACTACATAATTACGCGACCTAGCTGAGCGGGTGTGGGGAGACGACTGCTGCGCTGCGCACACACAATAGCGCGCCTTGTATATAAATTTGTAGCGTCAGCAGCCGCTATATAGGTATCGCTTACTGTCTGCCAAATTATGAACAGGTTTTTGTTGATTAAAGACCAACCTTAGTGGCCTGAAAACAAGCAACTAAACATGGGGAAAAAACATAGAACTTGAATCATTATAAAAATATTGATAACATAATAATGTCTTCCAGACTGAATTTCGGTCACGGCGGCCAATCCTAACGGTGACTGGCCATCTGCGTAGGAGCTGATATTGTAGTGCAGGAGTATGTGCGGAAACACAAGTACACTCTCTACGGACGGATATTCCGACACGACCGGAGAGAGATCAGGTGCAGGACCAACGGCTTACGTGCTTTCCGAGGCACGGGGGTGTCTAACACCGCCAACTTCCAAACTCCGGGCTCGTATTAAGATTTCATAACAGTAAAACTCAATAATGATGATAATAAATATTTATTATAATGATTGATAATGAAGTTAACGCAAATATATAACATATAAATAAAATATTATTGAGTTGTTTATTAAAACACGTTTTTTATTGTAATATATTATTTATATTTTTTTATTATTTATTTATATTTTATATAGTGCTTATTAGAGTGACAATAGTCATTATGAGAAGAACTAAGAAGGATATAATTATAATGACGATGATGATTATGGCTTGGGAATGTGGAAAGAGTGAAGGACAACAAAAAAATTAAGTACCATGAGGGAATAAATGAGGTGAATGAGCCAATCGGATAAACAAGATCCAAAGCCAAAGAGCGTGTCTAAATAATGTAATGGAAGTGGCTTGAGCAAGAGAGATTTCACAGGATAGAGGCAAGTTAAAATCACATTTGAGGGAGAGGTGTGTATTTAAGTACCCCGTTTTCACTTACAACTGAATACCTGAGACAGATAAATAAAACCAAAACATAGTGCAAAACTGCATTTATTTAAAAACTACATTATATTTACATGTACGTAAATAATACAACGCGTCAAGATCAAGTCCGTAGGCAACAGTCAAAGCAGTACACAATAAATAATTACAGGAAACGGGCGAGGTCGTCGGGCAACCCTAGTGCTACCAAAAACTTCATACACCTTTAAGACTGTGGCTAGACTGCAAAGACAACACAAAACTAACACAAAATAGTTTAAGTTACTTTAATTCTAAATTGGCTTAGAAAACAAGTAAAAAGAAAGATATAATATGCCTTTATTGTGTAGCCGCGGCCTATGATATCGAAACAAACGATAACAAAAAAAGACTTATCTAAAAACCATTGAAAAACTCTCAAAAATCACATCATAATGTCGCAAACACCTTCAACAGACTACACTTGTCCTGAAATCTGTACAAGAATTTGGCGCATGTTTGTAAAAGTCTTTATTATATTCCTAGAAGTTCAATGATTCCTTGATATTCAATTTATTCTGATCTACAACATAACCTTAAAACCTTCTACCATTCGTTCAGCTAACACTAGGGCATGTAGTCGATGTGTTGGCGTTTAGCCCCACGGGTGGGCAACGTGGGCGACGTGGGCGGCTGGCAGCGTGTACCTGGCGACGGGCGCAGCTACGGCGACTTGTGCAGGCGCAGCGTAGACCTTGGCCACGGGAGCAGCGACAGCTACCGGTGCCTAACGGATATAAAAAGCTACTTTACAACTATTTACAGATTGACGCCTGCTTCTAAGGGTAGGCAGAGACTACGGATTTACAATTGCTGCGATTCTTGCATAATCCACTAACTTTATTACAACCTTCATGAACGTCTCTCAGCTTTTGTCTAGACTGTGTCTTATATAATTAAAAGACATTTACCTAAGTTTTGCTCTGCCCCATTTACATTATCTCTATATACTTACTTGTTTGATAAAATTGTTTGAGTTTTATTGACCATTCTTGCCAAATCCACCATTTTATTAGGGTTTTTAAATACTGTATGAAATTTGAATTTTTATAAGCCTCCATATTTATGCAATACATTAAGATATGAATGAGATGATATGATATGATTTATAAAATACGAACATAATAAATATGCTTTAAAATATGTGGTTAAATTGGAAGAGAAAATACATAAATGCGACGTTTTCTATTTAAATTATTTACGATACCGTTTTTTACCGAAAGTAAAATAAAAGACAATACTAAAAAAACGCAAGTTACATCCATCTCATCCTAATAAAAAATACTGATACTAGACTGAAAAAGGATAGTGAGTCGCTGTAGAAAAGTTCAGTTGTGAACTACGTGCACGCACGATAACACAATTTGTACATAACAGTAAGCCAACATTTGTAGCACTCTACATTTCATTTCGTAGTTCTTATTGTGACACATAAGAGGTAAATAGCTTATCGAAATCATATTTTAGTTTGATTAGTGATGAGACTCACAGCATGCGCGGAGGCTCCAGTCCTCTCGACCACAGCGTTGAACCCGTTGATCTTGTCGGCGGTGTAGGTGACTTTGCGCACGTGACCATCGGGTTCTACCAGGCTGTACTGTCCGTGCACCACGCCGTTCTGCAATGTCTCAGCAGCATCCTTGTGGTCACCGGTCGCGGGGTCCGCTACCCCGTACGAGAAGCTGTACGCGGGGTTCGGGTCCACTGGTTCGGCGCGGACAATCTGTTTATTAAGATATTGTGTTAGTTCTCTTATAAATATAATTTTGCAATGCAGTCAACAATACGTACACGTGAAAGCTCATTTACGGTAAATAAGACAGGTAGGTGAAGGTAGAAGGTTCTACCGCCATTGTTTTTGTAATGTAATGACTCTGAAGATATATGTACCTGTATATGTTGACAGACTTATACATAACCATAGGTATACTTATCGTCAGATTCAGCTAAACGACGACTTAATGTATATTATATAGGTAGAATTGTGCAAAATAAATGGCGCCAGCGGCGATGTATTCTACCCGCCGATAGAGGTGCTTACGACCACATCCCTTGATCATGGGCATTTCTGCAGTAAAAACATTAGAGAGAAGAAGCATATATACATTGTAGTAGTCATTGCGTACACGGTAATATGCTTTAACAGCTATCTAGGGAAGTCTGCATGCATTGACGCTATGAAAGAACGAGTATAATCACTCGTGAAGTTTTTATTTAGTTAATACAAAGCACTCACCGGAGCCGCAACAGCATGTGCGACCGCGGGCGCGGCGTACGTGTGCGCGATGGCGGGCGCAGCGATGGCGGGGGCAGCGATGGCGTGCGTGGTGATGGCTGGCGCATACGCCGGCGCATACGCCGCGGGCGCATACGCCGCCGGCGCGTACGCACCCGCGGCGTAGCCCACGTCCAGCACGCCCGGCCGCGCCGCCGCCATGCCGCACGCGCAGCAGAACAATAACAACTACACAACACAATGTATTAGTATACACTCGTTGCAATTGTATTATTTAATCATCATAAGATAATGCAAAAATATAAATATAACTATCATAACAAAATTTACGTTTAAAGTGGTCTGGTTGTTTAAGCTAACAGCTAACATTTGTAAAGACACTCCTGAAAACGAGATTGACTTCTATTAGGAGAAAGAGAAAAGTCGATCAGCCTATAACATGATTGTAATACTTGTTATATATTATCTATTCTATCTATACTACAATATTCTTTTTCTATCAACCCTCAAAACATTGCCAATTTCTTGAAACCTCTAAAACATTGTTACATTTCTGTAAAATGTTTAAATTAAATTCGTTCCTATAATAAGAGGGAGTAATGAGGTTTAATAAGATTACATATCTAAACAGTTTAAAACATGACTAGCTAAGGATAAAACATTAAGCAAATGCCCTGATCCAAAGAAAACAGTTTATATTAAATTATGTATAAAAGCCCCTCATTCAGAGTTTGCTTATCCAGCTTGATCTAGACTCTAGACCAAGGCGAATAAAGCAAACTCCTCAAATTTTCAATAGTATTTTAAATAACTATAGTTTATAGCACACGCAAGCTTCCTCAAGACTTTTACTTCACCGTAAAAGCAAGCGATATTTAACTATTTAATATACAAATGCTTTCAATAAGCCAAGGGGCGTGGGTTCAAACTCATGAACTCTGTCTGCTAGCCCGACAAGCTGCCACAAAACCCTCGTTACTGGTCTATATGTGTGAAACTCCCCAAACCTTTGTACTAAGTGGAAATCGAATCCGCAACATTTGGAACAAAGGCAGTAATCTAATGATGTTGTTGCGCACAATATAATGTATCGTACCTTAGCGATCATGTCTGTGGGGTGCGCTGCTCGGTCGGTGCACAGCACGTGTGGCGGAGGCTGCGCGCGCGCAGGTATATAAAGGGCACCTGCGCTGCGTCATGCGCCTACACTTGATAGTTGATACAGTTTCGCAATAAGGATACTGTCGCGCGGAACGAGCCTCACCAATCAGTTCTATGTGTGACGTGAGGTTTAAGGGTAAGTAGGCTTTAAGTTTACTTAAGACTTGGGAATTTGTTATTCTGATACTGATGGGTCAATATACGACCTATTTAATAACTTGTATCTTAGCTGCACCCAATAAATTCTAAAATGAAAAATACTAATTATATACATACTAGCTGTCTCTCGCGGTTTCACCCACGTTTATGATTACTGCTCAGCTTTCGTGGCTCGTAGCGTAATGTTATATCGCATATAACCTTCTTCAAGAATTGAGCTATCAAACGCAAAAATAAATAATTAATCAAATGCGACTGTTAATTAAATAGATCAGCGCGTTCAAATTAATAAAACAAATAAACTCCTCAGATTTAGTATCTTATTATAATTCTTTGTTTCGTTTAAATATTACAATTATTAATCAAACTCCAAAAGATATGCCATCAAGATATATAACTGCATAGCATCACCCCTATATGACGTGTATTTGGAATGCACTACAAAACTAGTACAAACACTAAAAAAAAAAAAACAAAATAAATTTATTCAAATTAGGTTACAAGGTAACACTTACTAATGTCAAAGTTACAGGTAATTTTTTTTCCTGTGATTTAACATTTATTGCCACGTTCAGCAAAGCAAGGGTGTAGGGCTCATGAGAAGAACGGGCAAGAAACTCATAGCCACTCTTTTTAATCGCCTTAGGACTTAAAGTTTCATAATAGATCTTGATTTATTTCCGTTGTTTTTTCTTCTTTGATATGTGTCGTGTTTTAACAAGTAGATACCCCATTTATAACTATTATGGTTTATCCCTACATCTCTGGGGAACAAAGTAGCTCAACAAAGGTATCGGATATAACAACGTGTATCGGATAATTAGTCCCAAGTAGTCTTGAGAATGCCTCACTCGGGACTGATCATGAATCAATTGCTTGCTGTTGGGATGCCATAGACGAAAACAAAATCATATAACGGATAATATCTAGTACTTTATTTTTCAATTTATTACATCCGCACTACTTATAGTCAATGTGTCGCCTGCGACTAAACAAATATAAAAAAATTAAAGAAGACAATTATTTTGGAATCACATAATCTATTGTCCTGAGCATAGATCGTACCTACTTCTAGGCGCAGTTGCAATAACGAGGTGATCGCCTAAACAACACATGTGCGATTAGTATTTGAGTTCAGATACTAAAAACCGGTATCGATACTTGTAACGATTAGTGTTCATATCGCATGATCTATGCAGTGTGGAAGATAAATCAGTGATGTCGTTAGTAGCTACCTATTTATTAGAAACAGTACGGCATTGCACAGATGTGTAATTGTACGGGTTGTTGCTTATAAGCTCCATATTTCGCTTCTAGTCCACGACACTACATGTAGCATAATTGGAAACCTATTTTTAGCAACAGTTACATAAATTTTCGTAAGAGCGAAAATCAATTTTTAACCTAGTAGTAAGAGAACCTTAAAATGGGCATTTGGCAGTATCAGAATGGTTTTAGGATTCCGTACTTAAATGCTAAAATTTCTGTGTAAAAGAGCAAAATAACTCATCAACTACCACTAATACTTATTTACTTCAGATTTCAGACAGTTTTAAATAATGCTTGTTTTAAATTAATATACACACACATAAAAAAAAGTCCGCGTTCACTTGGAAAAGTCGATATATTTTTCTCGTGTCAAAATATCATTAATTAATGCATTATTTATTGCTTTTATATTAATTAAAAACACATAATTTAAATGTAGAAAACATAAAATCTTTTTTTTGTTCTTTTATATAAAAAAGAGGTAAATGATAAATTATCATTATTCTTGTTTCTGCATTCTCTAAAATTATTCATTTGAAAAATACCAGGTGGACTGTCTGAAATCTTGCAAGCAAGAACAGTGTTATTGCGTGAAGAAGGATATTCTACAAGGCAAATCGCAGCCAGAGTCTCCGTTTCTCAAACCTGCGTCGTTACTATCCTGTAGAGGTACTGGAGCCTTGGCAACCTGGCTAATCGACCTCGCAGTGGCCGCCCGGCTGTCCTCAATGATGTTCAGAAGCGCTACATCAGACTTCATGGCTCCCGTGATCCAATAATTAACGTTACCAAACTGAGATTAGAGCTGCGAGCTCATACTGGACTGGATATTAGCACTCAGACCATTCGTAATTGTTTACCCCACTTTAGATTACGATCAAGAAGATTCTGGCGAGTACCTTTGAATATAGGAGAACCACAGCGACACAGATTGCAGAGGGCCAGGCAGCGACAAAACGATGAAGAGGAAGAGGAAGGTGTTTGGCGTAATTGTCTTTTCGTTGACGAAACACGCATTAGTACGTACCCTGAGAAACGACGTGTCCGAGTTTAGAGACGGCCTGGGAATTCCGAAAGGCAAAGAACTGCCACTCGAATCGTTCAGCAAGGTGGCAAATCGGTATCTTTTTGGGGCGGAATAATTATTGGAACTCGAACGCCTTTGATACCATACCAAGGCTCTATGGAAGCTATTTGTACAAGACAGCTGTTATTGGTGGCATCACCAGACCATTCAAGATAAATTATAGTAACTATTTCATGTTGGTCGACGATAATGCGCCGGCACATCGAGCTCAACGAGTGAACGCTGCTCTCCGGGAGTACGAACTCACACGGTAAGACTGGCCTGCCAGCTCTCCGGACTTAAACCCAATCGAACACGTATGGGACGCTCTCAAGTGAGCTGTTTGGAGTCGTCAGCCACCTCCAAGAACTCTGACAGAGAAAGGAAGTCACCATTCAAGAATGGGACAGACTACCACAAGAATTATTGAACAACTTGATCTACAGCATGCCCAGGAGGATTTCCGCATTCGTTCGAGCCAGGGGAGAAATAATTTTGTATTGAATTTGTAAATAAGCATGTAAAAATGAATAAAAGTATTTACTTCAATCAAATCTTCGCATTTCTTATTACAAATTCACAGTGATCGAAATATCAATTTTTTTAACGAAAAGCCAAAGGCTACATAGTGCTTTTATATTAAAATTGTGTGTTTTTAAATGTAAAGCAATAAAATAATGCATTCATTAATAATATTTTCACACGAGAAAAAATATCTCGACTTTTTCAAGTAAACGCAGACTTTTTTTTATGTGTGTAGTTTGCAATAACTTAAGCCATCTTAATTATTTGATTATTGTACGAGTCATAACATCGTACATGGCACCCGTGCCTTCTTTACATCAGCACTTTTACGTCGCCTCATATAAACTGTGTTAATCAACACCAGTGCGCGATCATACTTCATAATCAACGGTACTCATTTATAGTAATTATCGTATCATTCATATTATCATAAGTTACGTGGTAGTTAAGTGATCAATAAATTGCATCTCATTTAACTATCAGTGATCTTTCATTTCAAACAACAAAGTTGTGTGCGACACATTCAGCAGCGCATACAATTATACTACTGGAACGGATGGGAGAGAATTGATCTGCCAAAAAATCATATTTAGGGTCGCCCGAGATACCATTGGAAAGACAAAATAGCTAAAGACCTAAAAGAGATGAATGCGCCCGATTGGTTGACACAAAATAGGAAGGAACGGCCTACTTTAATGTCCACTTTAGACAGCTGAGCCGACGAGGTAAATAAGTAAGTCTACTACTAATAGAATGGCAAACAAACATACAGCTCGTCTGATAAGCGCTATCGCTCGTAAGCGGTTACCGACACCTGTGATAATTAGGTACTAACACCAGGGAAAAAGCTCTCACGTGACCGTTCGTCAAAAATAAATCTCTGTGCTGCCAGCGAAAAGCTGAAAAGCTGTGGAAGCCCTGCTTACCCCAGGAACACAGTACATTATTTGATATACCTCCGATCTACTGTAGCGTGGAGGTATTGCCTAAGTTTGGCTGCAATCCGGGCAAAATCCCATTTTTAAGTAAGAATTGCGCTGTTTTAACTTGTACTGCCTTCATGGATGTAATAAAGGAGTCTACAGAGCTTAAGATAAAGTACGATGTTAGTTAGGGATCCTATCGTAGACATAATTATACCATTTCACCGTGAAGAAAAGTAAGTATATTCTCAGTTTCATTTAATGATAAATTATGTAAATGGTAGTATATTTTATAGCTGCAGGTCCCTCATCATCTCATCAGTTATCAATGGGTATGACTGCGACAACATTTAATTCAGCCAGTTACAATGGCCGCAAATGTTAAACATCAATTGTATGTATATAAAACATTTGCCTTAATCTCTATAGCAAAGCTCGTACATTGAGAGGTTAAAACGCATTATTAGCTATATTTATTAATTTGTGTGTTGTTGTTTTGAATCATTCATCAGAATATAATTTGATTTAATAAGTAGATGTTCGTAAGTTAATTAAAGGTGAAGTAATAGCAAAAATATACCTCATTTATATAAAACTTTTATGAGCATATAAGGTCTAAGTATACTTACTTAATAAAGTATATTCAATCAAAATACAACAGCAATTTCTTACGTATCCCAATCATTCGAGTAAGCGTTCGATACGTATTAGCGATATTTTATTACGTTATCAACCTAGATAATACCTAATGTACTTGCACCCATGGAACTAGACCCAAATAGCTGACAGCAATCAGTCCAATAACAATGTCACTCCATAGAAACGTAGGCCTAGACATGCTCCGGCGTATGTCGCTGATACTTACAGAAAAAGAATAAGGACAACAGGGCCTTTTGTAACTGCAGCACACGGTGTCACTGCGAGCGGACTGCAACGCAGACAAAACGCGAAATAAAATTCTGAAATTATAATCTGAAGTGTAGCCTACTCTTTATGTACCAACCTATGTCTACTGCAACTGCTACATGTAAAAGCTCGGCCTTGTACATATTCTGCTAGATATTCCATGAGAAACATAGATTTGGAATTCTAGAGCTCACAATTGTATAGCCCGTCCTCTACAAGCTACAAATCGAATCAAATCAAATTCTTTATATGGGCGATACTACCTATCTCAGTCTAACCAGCTAACATACATACGTCACATAGAATCAATATTCTTAAGGCTTCCACTTAAGAATATTGATTCTATAATCGCGGGTTCGATTTCCGCACAAGTCAAACATTTGTGTGCATGAACATGGATGTTTGTCTTGATCTGGGTGTTCTATGTATAATATGTGAGTATTTACAAAAAAATATATATATATATGTTTATCCATTGTCTAGTACCCATAGTACAAGCTTTGCTTAGTTTGGGCTAGATGGTCTTGTGTGTATGTGGTATAATATTTATTTTTTTATAATTTTAGCTAACACAAACGCTAATTACTTTTTTGTTCAATTCCCAAAGATCAACATAGCCTAACTCTTTTATAATTTTACTCAAACACAAAATAGCGCAAAACGCTGTCTTGCGAGCTGCAGCACACTCGCACCGGTGCGCGGCGCCCCACGGTCCACAATGTAGATATCTATAACGTGTAACGTAGGTTCACAGCGCACAGAAACGTATTTCGGCGTAAAGTAGGTCACACTCGACTATTCCGGTACCTATAACCACATACGCAAGCCAGTTTAAAATTCATATCTAGCCGCGCCCTTATGTGCTCGCATAATTCTCTCGTGCATGTGGAGTGGCCGCGCCAGTGTGTTGCAAGGACACGCGCGGCTCTTACTACTCCAGATATTAAGTTACGCACTCTCCGTGAAATGTTACTTCATTTATTTTATGTACACAAACAACAAATCGTCTCAATAAGAAGATAAATATTTATAATATGTTGTGTGATAGAATACTGTCCACGTATGATCAATGATGATCATTAATGTAAGACTAACATCATATTCGCCTATAGAAACCCATTCGCCTATGGAGCCCCAAGAGACGTTGACAGTTTTAATATCATATCCGCAAAATTTTATTTTGGTGAGCGGTCACTCGTACCTTTTCTTTCTGTAAAAGAGGATTCGTTATATTGCGTTGTAGGAATAAACAAACCGCCGGTTTCAGAAAGGCAGATCAACACAAAGATTAGTTTACCTACAGACCGTCAGACGCATGTCAGCGGGCTGGGTGAATTAGCAGCAACCAATCAAATCACTTGATATTTGTTTGATTTCAATACGTCGTTGATTAGCCTTCAGAAATAGAATGTTATTCTAACTACTATTATTCTCCTAGCTGATAGCACAGCGCTGCCACATACAGATCTACATGTCTTATTGTAATAGTATTTCATCTTTAAAGAACACATCCCTTTAAATTTTAATAATACTCAATAAGACAAAACCGAACTACTCTGCTTAGCTGCGAGGAGGATGCTCAATTGATCCACGATAAGCACCGAACTTAAGGTCTGCTTTGATGATTCGGAAAAGGGTGTTGACGACAATTGACAATTTATATTTATTTTGTTGTCTCACTCGTGGGTCACAAAACCTCCGCTACAAACAAATACGTTCGGTACGTTGCGTCATACGTTTCTATTTGACGCTCGACGAGCACGTTTGCCGCACTAAGCGCATTCGCTTAAAACATATACCTATTATGTCCCCTGGCCCATATGTTATACCGCTGACTATATGTATATGTAATAAATAGGCTTGAATGTACGCATCCCTAAACGAAGCTTACCAGTTCACCCACGATGTCTTCGCTTCTTGTAAACATAGCGCTACGTCACTCATGTAACATAAGTTTTTGTGCGATGTGCTAATGGATAGGGCAATGTGATATTAGGGTTTTAATAAGGCTATTCTAAGTAGTAGTATATAAATAGGTAATATTTACAATTCAATCTGCATGTCGTGACGAAAAAGCCTACTTATTTACTTTTTTTTAAATTTTTATCATTTTAGGAAAACTTACTGCTAGAATACATTATTAACATAATACTAATAAGGTGAAGGCCAATTAAAAGTTTTCACTGACAAAATATATAACCGTGAATATAGTTATACGTAACAGTAGACATATTGTGATATCACTCTTTAGATCTAATTAAAGAATTTGGTACACAATTGTTTTTTTGATTTAGTGACACTAATAAAGAAAATGTCAATATCAACACTCCGGCATGCCGCATTGTAGGTACATGCGACTCGCTCTGATTAAGTATGATTTTTGTCTGTAATTAGAGTCTACTGCAGAAACATGTAGCAGGTTAAATCGTCGTAGATGTGCTGACGGAACACTTAAAGCCATTTTGCTCACCAGCTCTGACGAGTCGACCTCTCCGTTCATAATATTAAATAATAATGACAAGTCCGCTATTTTTCTTCTCTCAACTAGTGGAAGAATATGAAATTTTTTGCATCGACTGATGTAATTGGATAGGTAGCAACCGCAACGATATTGTATATATCTGAGAAACCTTTTTCGAATGCGCTCTATTCGATCAATGTACTTACCTATAGCTATAGTGTAGGTAAACCTATAAATAACAAACTAAGTATCTGTTTATAATTAATTATGAATAAATTATAAGTAGTAGGTAAATATTTAACCGTTTTACAACCTAAGCAAATATTTATATAAATAAATAAAATAATTTCAACACAGACGCAAGGCCAGCCATGATTTCCATGGCTGGCCCTGTGTCTGCGTCTGTGTGCGTTCCATTCAATTTTATAATAGGTAATTATCAAAAATATAAATTGTAGAAATTCTGATGAGCGGCGACTGCGTTGTGTTTGTCTCCTAAAATGTTCAAGTGCGAATGTAGTATTAGCAGTATAAATTAAATACATAAAAAATACTTTTATTAACGTTCATAATGTAGTGTATTGCTTATTTGTCTAACTACTAATAAATAAACAATTGCAAGACGAACGCATCGACAAAATGAAACATGCCTCGTCTATCTGTCGGTTCACACGAAGGGCGTGGTAGTTAAGTGCTGTCGCACGATACCTGAGTATCGTATGTCTTCTAAGTACATCGTTTCTTTGTAGCTGTGCCGAAGTCACATGACTATCAAGTAGAGGCTGACCTCTACTTGATAGTCATGTGACTTCGGCACAGCTAATGTAAACTGATAAATTAATAGATAATATGTTTCTTGCTCGAATATAAAATAGGTAATACCTATGTTTCTTGCTCGAAAATACTATTTCTAATAAAATAACGCCTCAATTTATCTCCAAGTATCATCAGTATCATATCTGCTGTACAAGGCCCAAGTCCGTAGCAACATGGAGTACTGTTCGCACTTTTGGAATGGTTCCGCTAAGTACCTACTCGATGCCTTAGATAAACTGCAGCGTCATGCCGTACATAATCGACAACCAGGACGAACAGGTTACGAAGGACATCGAACCGCTACAACTTCGTAGAAACATTGCGTCCCTTAGTGTTTTCTATCGCCTCTATCATGGCGAATGCTCCGAAGAGTTATTTGACCTCATCCCATCTTCCCCTTTCCTTTTGAGAACCACACGTGCCGGTCTTCGTAATCACAGATTGACGGTTAGCACAATCCCGTCTCGCACCAAAAGGTTTAGCAATTCCTTTTTATGCCATACCATACAACTTTGGAACAGTCTTCCGGCTCATGTGTTCCCTCCCTTCTATGACATTATTGGGTCCTTCAAACGTAGTGTGAAGAAGCATCTGGTCAGACCGGCTTGACACTGACGACGACTAGAAGACATCTATCTTCTCCTCGTCGTCACTGTCGGGTAATTGGGCTTTCCATCGGGTCCGTTACAATCACTTTGCCACGTCACAAAAAAGTAATAAAAAAAGGTACAGCAAGAGAGAAATCAAACCAAGATAGCGGCTCTGAATTAAACACTTTATTACAAGAAGATATGTGACTTTAACGCATTACAGCCGGCGGGTATAAGCCAGGTCCGTAGCTGGTAACCGTTAGGGTTGTAGATCAGCCGGCAGGCATAAGCCAGGTCCATAGCTGGTAACCGTTAGGATTATGCGAGGGAGCGGAGGGCGGGATACTGTAATCCTGACCTCTGCATACTTCGACTACATTGACAAGGAAATAGTATCTGGACAGATAAAGGACCTTGTTGAATATGGCAGCCGGGAGAACCTGGACATGATCCTGGGGTGCGATGCCAACGCACACCACACAGTCTGGGGGAGCACGGATGTGAATGTATGAGGAGAGAACTTCTGGAGTATGTTGTAAGTACCTCCTTAAGTTAGAACTGATATATATGATATGATAGACAGACATGCCCATGGGCAAAGTGTCTAAAAAAATAGAAAAATGTAAGTTGTGAAATTCATCTCGTTAAAGAAATAAAAAATAAGGAGCCTTGCTAGGATATAGACCGCATAATAATGTAAGTGTGTAATCAAGAATTGCTTATAACTGTGCTCATCGTGATTCCGTCAATTTAGACACGAGTGCAAGTGCTATTATAAACACAATTAAATATTCTTTTATCTCTGCTAAAATATAAAATGAAAAACGAATAACTCTAAAATACTTTTATTACAAAAAATACCTTTACTACAATACACAATATACAGTACAACAGAATGTTTCGTTACACCTAGCATTTATAACGAGCGAGAGCTGACCACGACATGAGAAAATAACTTTACCTAGAGGACGCGCGCCCACGTCGCTACACCTAGTCCACAACGACTATGTTCTCGTCCAATGACACGTTTTACTATACACGTATCCATAACTTTTTGTAATTAAACAAATTTAGATCAAAGGTATCGGTTCCCCTTTGCTGACGTACCTATAGTTAAACATGAACTAAAATACAAAAGCAATAAAAATAGCTAAATCATTAATGTCTTTATTAGAAAACAATTTTTTGTCGCATCATATTTCTTTTTATAAAATGTGTAAATATATAATAATTGTATAAATTAATATTCGCATTTATTTTAATAATAATAAAAAATACCAGACCAGAGATCTAACTAGTAGGTATCTTTGTCTTTGGAGTCGTCGCTTATTACAACTGTTCGCATTGAAATCCAATATTTTTTTCTAGAAGGTCAGTTTAGGAAAATTTCCAGAGTAAACTCCAAGCCAAAGCCAGATAACAACATTAATCTTCCAGAGATATTGACCACTAAGAGAAAAAAGAACTGAATCGAGATCGAACCCAACGCATCGTATCAACACGTCTGTACAGTTATTGCCTCATGTACTTGCTCTCTACCTACGTATACACTAACAACAAACATTTGGTGTGATGTCAATGGATAAAACTTATATCTAAGGCTTTATTATGAAGTCTTTTTAAGAGCTGTTTCATTCTCAGCCGTCCCCAGATCTGAGGCTGACAACAATCCTCTATAAAGCTAAACAGTGTTTACATTACATTTGCTTCTAGGTTACTAAAACAATATTTAATAACAAACTAATTATAAGAGTTCATATTAGCATCGTAGATATTTTTTATTTCATACATTTATTAAAAGCTATATATATTTAACATAAGCATATTGAAATAAGACAGTGACAGTACATATTTAACATTGATAGCTCCTGAAATCAGCATGTGTGACAACGTTGTGTTGTTGTATTTAAACTGTTCTGCGAATTATTAGCGACTATAAATAGTCGCTAATAAACACTGCTGGCAGACGCCGAGGTGCCTGCCGCACATGAAAAGTTTATATGGTGACGTAACATTCTGCCTGTTATATAGTAGTTCACTCTCTTTATAGTTTCCATTTAACAGCGAAAGCATATGATTTTAGTTACATTTTATAAGCACCGTCTGAGATAGCCATTATCCATAAGTGATTGATTGCTAATTTGAATAATAAATGAAAATAAAACCTAGCATAAGAGATATCTCCAGGGCCTTCAATTTTAATGCTTGTTAACATTTTTGCAACACTTGTATGAGCATTTACAATTAGGAACAAATATACACAAAACACTTACACTAAACAATATTATATAATCAATACTTATAAATGAAATTACATTTTGACTTAATTAAATACGTTTTATTTTTTCGTGTCAACTTTTTTTAGATTTATTCTTATATATAATATTTTATCTATATAACTACATTATGCTACACACGCTAAAACGCTTTGTTCGTAATATCACCTTTGGGAAATAAAAGAATACTAGATATATTCACACCATATAACTGGAAGAAAAAACTGTTAACTCGGGAGAAATAATAAAAATAACTTATTATTAATATTTACTTAATTATAATAAATACATTAATTAATTCATAATTTAAACAGGACGTTTTAACGCAACAAATATGATGAACAACATTAGACATGTTCAAATTAAAGTAGGTTTACATATGTATTTAAATATATAAAGATCAGCAAAGATATTTTAAAAATGAACAACGTACTCAATTAAAAAATGAAAGCAATTTATACATTAAAAGACAATTTTTTCCATTATTTTCCTTTTTCCAAAACACTTACTGAATTGTACATAAAATAAAACTGTATAACTCGTACTTAGGTATATCTTAGAGATTATTAAAATTCTTACAATAAATGTAATAGGTAGTACAAATTATACATATTGATGTTATGTGTTTAAATCCCTATTTTCTTCGACTTTTTTTTTCCTTCCAGTTATTTTCAATACAATAACTTAACATAAACATCACGACAAACATATCTAGTAGCGAGATTTCATTAGTTTCAAACAATACATCTTTACAATACATTTTGATAAAATCGTTGAAATTTGGTTTGGAATATTTATGTAATAGTGGTGCATTCGATCTGTTTGAATGACGTGGTTTTGAGCTAATAAAACCCGTACTGGGAATATAAAATATAATGTACACGAAATTTTGTTACCTCATAAGCGTTCTAAATTACGAACGGGAAATCGTTTTAGCAGACAGAATAATAGCCGACCGAATGTTCAGTCACGGCGGCCAATCTTAAGGGTGACTGGCCATCTGCGCAGAAGATATTACATTGCATAAGTGTGTGCCCAAACACAAGTGCACTCTCTGTTCCGTAACTCTCATGATGGGACTCTCCGATGGTACGACAATTCCGACACGATCCGAGAGATCAGGCGCAGGATCAACGGCTGTAGGTACTTTCTGAAGCACGGGGGCGTCTAACAACAACTGCCTTGAATCGGTTTGATCATACTTGCAAGTGTATCTTAAGCACGAAAGGTTCATAATCAATAAGGATACGGAATAAGGTAGCTTTAGCAACATTTCGTAACTTATATTACAAAGCATGTCGAGTAATACACAGAAAAGAATTATTATATTTATTAAAACTTCTTTGGTAACATCAACTTTGTACTTTTGACGTGTTTAATACTTAAACACAAATTACAAAGATATGGATGGCTGACCCAATAAGGTGCACGGCAATAGGTACGCGAACTCTCACATAGATGTGCGGGCGTTTTCGGATCGAGATTGATTCAGATTTCGAAGCAAGCCGGCCTACTATGGCAAAAAATTCTATAGTTAATGTGTAACCAACATCATTAACAGTAATAGCAATATCATAGCAATTTGAAATTAGTAACGTATATCCTAATAACGACATTGTATTGAATTAAGTCTGCAGTCCTGAAATAAGGCCTGTGTGTGACACATCTCTTATGTTGCTTATACATTTTTCTCCAATAATTAAATCTTAAAATAAATTAAAAATTATTATGATTACAATACTCATTAAATTGACATGTTATACACTGCCTCTTAAAAATTGGGATAGCAAAAGGTCTGTGTTTTTTCGCTCTAGGTTTAAAATTATTACAAGCACAAATTCAGCACTAGGAATAACCCCTTGCTATATACTGGTTTTATATAATATCTATTTATTTGCTTAGGTGCTGTAGTATTTGTTGTGGATTGCACAGCACTGTATATTCCTTTATCTCGTTAATAAAATCAATCATAAATGACAGGTAAATGACGCTACGGCTGGGCTGTAGGTAACATCATGGCACAAGTATTATGACTAAGTAACAAAATTTAAAAGCTCCTTATAGGTTTGGCCCGTAGACGCTTTAGCAATAACAAAAATATGCATTTAAAATGTCACCATATTGTTTAATTGAGATTTATTACGAAGTATTTGTTTAATAGAGCTTTTATGTATAGATAGCCGTACGTAGAAATATATTAGGTTTAATTCAAATTTTAGCTCGATAGTACATATGAGAGAATGCTCCACTAACGGCATATTTTAATTTTTGAATACTACTTTCAATAGTTCTCACCTACATATTCACATCGCTCGACTAACGATCCAAATAAATAAACCATTCTAGTCCACGATTTTAAGGTTTGAGGCAAGATTTATTTACTGTCGAATACATTTTTAATCTAAGGTTTTTAATTTGATTGATTACAAGTTTCGACCGTGAGTATATTCACAAACAACGCGTTACTTTTCTATGTACTTGTAGACAACCGATTCCGTACGTAGTACGTAGAAATATTTCAATATCTAACTAATATTGCGTGATTAGTGTGATACTAGACGCATATACGCGCATAACATAAAGTATAAATGTGAATTGCCAGGATTATAACATAATTTTGAAACGGATAATTTTAGTTCCTCGAACTAGATCAGATCTCTCGCTCGCATTACCACACTTTTCTATTCATCTTTACATCTTTACTCGAGGGAACACAAAAATATTGTGGCGAATTTGATCATTTTATGGTGTACCAAAAACCGATGCTTGCTTCACTATTAATAAATCAATAGTAACATCTTCTATAGAGCGGGCGGATCCATATATCGCTTTATCTCATAAAATAATGCACTAAGGTTATTTGTCTGTTAATTATTTCTGACATGCCAGTGACTTCCAAAATCCATGACAAATAAATTGACCATCACGTCTCACGTCACGGCAATGATGCTTAACCCCACGAGTCGATCAAATAGAAAAGAGAATTTTACATATAGCATTCTTATAGGAATGGCTCGATTGGAATGATTTGTTAGTGCACTCTACTTAATAATCTCATTTACGCTTAGAACTACATTAAACAGCTGCTAATGACCGAATATTATATTATATTTTATCTATAACTATTTATTTATATTTCTTATGGAAAAGTAAAAAATGGTATCAACTGGCTATACATTTTACGATTACATCTATAATTTGTTACGTTCATATTCGCGTAGTAAATATGCAGAAGCATATTTTGAAATATCACTCGATAGTAAGGTAAGTACACTTTCTCATAAAATTAAAGATGGACTAAAGTGGAACTAAGCTTGTCGAGTCTAATTTAACTCTATTCCACATTTGTTCCACTTGTCGAAGCCTGACTTTTGAATCACGTTCGTCACTGAATAAGTCCAGCAACATAGCCAATGGATCCAAGCAGTACTAACAGATCTGGACTCCTCTGCGCTGGCAGCCCAGAGATTTCTTTTGAGGATCGATAAGGTGCGAATGGTAGCAGCACTGGCATAGCAAGCGGCCATAGATTTCCGTCACCGCTTGCTTGTGTTCATCTATGTGACGATTAATAATAATAAAATCAAAGAGACCGTTTATAATTGACTTAACCTTTAAGAAAAATCGATGTAATTTTATTTTGATTTCATCTAAGTGTCTTTTACTACTATTATAAGATAATAACATCGCCTAATAATAATTAAGCGTTTAATATTATAAAGCTTTCTTGGTCTAGTGGTATTTCTAATAGTTAAGTACCAAGCTTAAATCCTTGGTGGGTAAAGAATATTTATATTTTATGTCTGACAGCTTTCAGAGTAGTGGAAATGTGTCCAGATACTGAGCCAGAAGAATGTGGGTATTATTAAAACGACGATAAATAAGCTCCTGGAAAATGAACTCTTTTACACCCACATTGAGCATCAGATCCACAAAGCTTTAAACTCTCCAATATCCTACTAAGAACTAAGAATTGGCTAACAGGAATAACACAGCTCGATGATCGCTTGCACTGACGTCACGAGCCGGGACGGGACCAAGAAGGCAGCAGAGAGTGAGATCAGCACAGCAGGCTGATGGTGCCGTTGTCGCTGCCGAGCAGCAGCAGGCGGTTGAGCGGCAGCACGGCGAGGCACGTGAGCACGCCGCGGAACGTGTCGGAGTGAGATCAGCACAGCAGGCTGATGGTGCCGTTGTCGCTGCCGAGCAGCAGCAGGCGGTTGAGCGGCAGCACGGCGAGGCAGGTGAGCACGCCGCGGAACGTGTCGGAGTGAGATCAGCACAGCAGGCTGATGGTGCCGTTGTCGCTGCCGAGCAGCAGCAGGCGGTTGAGCGGCAGCACGGCGAGGCAGGTGAGCACGCCGCGGAACGTGTCGGAGTGAGATCAGCACAGCAGGCTGATGGTGCCGTTGTCGCTGCCGAGCAGCAGCAGGCGGTTGAGCGGCAGCACGGCGAGGCAGGTGAGCACGCCGCGGAACGTGTCGGAGTGAGATCAGCACAGCAGGCTGATGGTGCCGTTGTCGCTGCCGAGCAGCAGCAGGCGGTTGAGCGGCAGCACGGCGAGGCAGGTGAGCACGCCGCGGAACGTGTCGGAGTGAGATCAGCACAGCAGGCTGATGGTGCCGTTGTCGCTGCCGAGCAGCAGCAGGCGGTTGAGCGGCAGCACGGCGAGGCAGGTGAGCACGCCGCGGAACGTGTCGGAGTGAGATCAGCACAGCAGGCTGATGGTGCCGTTGTCGCTGCCGAGCAGCAGCAGGCGGTTGAGCGGCAGCACGGCGAGGCAGGTGAGCACGCCGCGGAACGTGTCGGAGTGAGATCAGCACAGCAGGCTGATGGTGCCGTTGTCGCTGCCGAGCAGCAGCAGGCGGTTGAGCGGCAGCACGGCGAGGCACGTGAGCACGCCGCGGAACGTGTCGGAGTGAGATCAGCACAGCAGGCTGATGGTGCCGTTGTCGCTGCCGAGCAGCAGCAGGCGGTTGAGCGGCAGCACGGCGAGGCAGGTGAGCACGCCGCGGAACGTGTCGGAGTGAGATCAGCACAGCAGGCTGATGGTGCCGTTGTCGCTGCCGAGCAGCAGCAGGCGGTTGAGCGGCAGCACGGCGAGGCACGTGAGCACGCCGCGGAACGTGTCGGAGTGAGATCAGCACAGCAGGCTGATGGTGCCGTTGTCGCTGCCGAGCAGCAGCAGGCGGTTGAGCGGCAGCACGGCGAGGCAGGTGAGCACGCCGCGGAACGTGTCGGAGTGAGATCAGCACAGCAGGCTGATGGTGCCGTTGTCGCTGCCGAGCAGCAGCAGGCGGTTGAGCGGCAGCACGGCGAGGCACGTGAGCACGCCGCGGAACGTGTCGGAGTGAGATCAGCACAGCAGGCTGATGGTGCCGTTGTCGCTGCCGAGCAGCAGCAGGCGGTTGAGCGGCAGCACGGCGAGGCACGTGAGCACGCCGCGGAACGTGTCGGAGTGAGATCAGCACAGCAGGCTGATGGTGCCGTTGTCGCTGCCGAGCAGCAGCAGGCGGTTGAGCGGCAGCACGGCGAGGCACGTGAGCACGCCGCGGAACGTGTCGGAGTGAGATCAGCACAGCAGGCTGATGGTGCCGTTGTCGCTGCCGAGCAGCAGCAGGCGGTTGAGCGGCAGCACGGCGAGGCACGTGAGCACGCCGCGGAACGTGTCGGAGTGAGATCAGCACAGCAGGCTGATGGTGCCGTTGTCGCTGCCGAGCAGCAGCAGGCGGTTGAGCGGCAGCACGGCGAGGCACGTGAGCACGCCGCGGAACGTGTCGGAGTGAGATCAGCACAGCAGGCTGATGGTGCCGTTGTCGCTGCCGAGCAGCAGCAGGCGGTTGAGCGGCAGCACGGCGAGGCACGTGAGCACGCCGCGGAACGTGTCGGAGTGAGATCAGCACAGCAGGCTGATGGTGCCGTTGTCGCTGCCGAGCAGCAGCAGGCGGTTGAGCGGCAGCACGGCGAGGCACGTGAGCACGCCGCGGAACGTGTCGGAGTGAGATCAGCACAGCAGGCTGATGGTGCCGTTGTCGCTGCCGAGCAGCAGCAGGCGGTTGAGCGGCAGCACGGCGAGGCACGTGAGCACGCCGCGGAACGCGTCGGAGCGCAGCTTGGTGCTGGAGAACGACGCGTCCTGCTCCAGGGACGTGTGCACGCCGATGCGGTTGTTGGTCGTGCCCGATATCAGCTCGTTGTAGTACACCGATAGGCAGTGCACAGGCTCCGTGCTGCCCCTGTGCGGAACAACACGTATTTCAACATTCAATATATCATTGAATAGAGAAACTTACTGCAACGGTGGTACAGAACACACTACGCCGTCCGTGCAGATAATATAATAATACAAATTTTAATGTGACAAAATGTAGTATATATTACTTGAGGTGTGCAATGAGTTCTCCGTCATCAGGTCTCCACAGCGCCGTAACTTGGTCTAGCCCAGAGCTCAGCAGTCTGTGCTCGTCTACCGTTGCCAGTCGCAACACCTGCGCAAAACGTATACAATCAAATAAGTCTTCAAAGATGTAAACAGCCTTCAGTTTCAATAGATGGTGACCGGTGTTTCTATTAGTGATACGCTTTTCCTAACAGTACGTAAATTTTCTAACAGATATACGTCGACCCCTTTCTCTTGAGTAAACTAATTCTTGAGTTAAGAATTTCGAATATATATATAAATTAACATTGTTGTTGTGGTAAAATACAGATGGGTTTACTACAAAAGGCATTTGCACAGAGGAAAGGGAATATCAACCATCGATTCTCAATAGTATCGAAAATTGAACATAGAAGAACATGGGATATCGAATATCGAAAATCGACAATCGACAACCGTCAATTAACGATCGACAACCGACTATTAACCATTGACCAACGGTTATCGACAATCGAATGTCGAATGTCGGATACCGGTAGCCGGATGTCGGACGTAGGACGACGAATGTCAGAAGTCGGATTTCGAATGTCGGATATCGAATGTCGGATGTCGAATATCGGATGTTGAATATCAGATGTCAGATGTGGAATGTCGGATGTCAAATGTCGAATATTGGATGTCGGATGTCGAATGATGGATATCGAATGTCGGATGTTGAATATCGGATGTCAGATGTGGACTGTCGAATGTCGGATGTCAAATATCGAATGTTGGATGTCGGCTGTCGGATATCGAATGTCAGATGTAGAATGTCGAATGACGGATGTCGAATGTTGGATGTCAAATGTCGAATGATGGATGTCGGATGTCAAATGCCGAATGCTGAATGTCAAATGTCAGGTGCCGGATGTCGGTTGTGGAATGTCAAACGTCGGATTTCGGATGTCGGATATCGGATGTCAAATGTCGGAGTATGTCAGACGCGGATGCCGGATGTCGAATGTCGGATTTCGGAAGTCGGATGACGAATGTAGGCTGTCGAATGTCGGATGTCGGATTCCGGATGCCGGATATCGAATGTCGAATGTCGGAAGCCGGTTGCCATATTATGTCAGATGTTGGACGCGGATACCGCATGTCGAATATCGAATGTCGGATGTCGAGTGTCGTATATCGACAAACGACTACCGGCCATCGACCATTGACTATTGACCATCGACTATTGACAACCATCGGACATCAATCATCGACAATCGCCTATCGAACGCCTCACGTACCTCCCCGTCGTGCGCCCGCCAGGTGGCGCGCGTGAGCCCGGTGCGCAGGTCCAGCACGGCCACGTGTCCGCTGGCCAGCCCGCACGCCGCCCACCCGCCCGCCGAGCACACGCACATGCAGCGGATGAACGTCGTCGCACTCATGGGCAACTAAACACAACACTCCACACTAAATAATCTCATTATGAGGCTAGCACTAAATTGTTTAGTTAACACTTTATCGTCTATTATCACAACATATTCATTAATGACAAGATCTTGCGGTAATTACTAATGGCGATGATCACCTTGAGCTCGTGCGAGTTGTGCGGCGCGCGCGCATCGATGATTCGCAGCGTGGCGTCAGTGGTGGCCGCCAGTATGGCCGCCGACGGGCCCGCCAGCGTGCGCACGATGCTCACCGGGCACTTGATACTGTCCAACTGTACACACACATACATACACGAGTTCAAACATATACCCAATCTTATGTCACGATGCAACGAGGCCGTCAGTTACACGTAAACTGTGAATAAAAATACAATTTGGAGTCAATAACCGCAAATATATGTATATGAGTATGGATACGCTCGCGTGGTTACGAATCGTTAATGCGCTGTCCCCTAAAACATCCGTGATTGTTTTCATTTATTATACTTAACGTACCTATGTACAGTGACGAGAAAAAAATCGGTAAAATCATTATTAGATGCAAATATTATGTAGTTACTATTTTTCAAAAATCATTTGAAAAAAGGCAATTACAAATCAAAATTAAAGTGTTGACAACACATATGTATAATCATATTGTGCACTGTCGCTGTCAATTGGTAATATCTAAAACTGTTTGTTGATTTTGTATGAAATAGACATAAGTTACAAGAATGTTTCAATATATTCTTCTTTTAGACTATACTTTAAAACAAGTTATAAGCTTATAATAATTATAAAGTTGAGTTCTTATAAACAAAAAAAAGCAATAATTTATTTTAAACAGTAAGTAATGAAATTATGATCCTCAAAGATGATTGGTAAGTAGTGTACCTGCGAGACGACGGACTCCATGAAGGGGTCCCAGATGTGCACGACGGAGTCCGTGGACACTGCGAGGCGCAGGGACTCCAGGAACGTGAGCGACAGCACTCCCTTCTTGTGCCCCGTGTACGTCCAGTTGCACTGCGACGTCGCGTTACCGTCACCCTACGACATACAACAATAATAATAAACTACAGACCGAATTTCGATCACGGTGGCCAATCTTAACACATATTGACAGCAGGAGATATAGTGCACAAGTGTGTGCGCAAACACAAGTGCACTCTCTGTTCCGGAATCTCATGATCCGATGGGACGTCACCGACACGACTGGAGAGAGGTCAGGCGCAGGACCAACGGTTTTACGTGTTTCCGAGGTACAGGGGGTATCTAACGCTGCCAACTGCCTAACTCCGGGCTGCTATTGAGATTTTTTAACAGGAAAACGCAATAAATTTTTGTTGCCCCGACCCGACTTTCGAACACGAGACCTCATACACAACAGTCGCATTTACTACCGCTGCGCCACGGAGGCAGTAAAAAGATAAGTATATGTGTGCGTATCAATCTGTGTTTGTCCCACAAGGCTATAACATGTATAAAGATCTTACATATTTTGGCATAGTATATAATATGTTGCAATTGCAACAATTGCATAAATAAGTGATTTGCCATGTGTCAGTTTAGAAATGACCCAGTGTTGCGTGATAAGAAGTATTGTTATTAGTTCACAGCATAAACATAATTGACTTATTGCAATTAGAGAATATTGTTTCCACATGAATATACAATTATTTAGTAGTCAATAGGCATTTCGTAAAAAAGGATGAGTCTGATAAAAAGTCTTCATTCTGTAGTATTCTAACTAAATATTGTATATAATAAATGGAAACTAAGTTTGTTTGTTCGTTTGTTACGCTTTCATGCCTTAACTAATCTATCAACATGGAACTTCGGATACACGTTGTCAGGGGTACAAAACAGTTCATAGGGTAACTTCATCCAGAAAAATAGTACTGTTCCCGACGGAGCGAAATTTATTTTAAAAATCTAGTCGTATATCTATAGTAACATCTATAGCCAAATAATTCTTACTGTAGGGTTTCGACGAGAAAATATATTGTAATTTGTTTATTTGAGTTCTTACAAATATAAATTCTGGAAGTGTAATAATAAAGTGTCTATAAGTGTGGAACTGACCTGATTCCTCAAGGACCAGAGGCGGACAGTCTTGTCCTTAGAGCCGCTCATGAAGCTGTTCTCGTTGTCGAGGCAGTGGATGCTCTTGACAGAGTGCGTGTGTCCCGCGAACGTCTGCAGCTTGATCTGCTTCAGGTTGAAACGCGTGTCCTTGTCGGGACGACCTATTTCGTGCTCCCAGTAGATCAGCCAATCGCCGCGCAAGTGCCTACATGACCAAATATGTAGGAAATTACACAAATAAGAAAAGGGTGAGTGAATGATAGTGCAAAAGTTACTCCACAGAACCAGATCACTGTCTAACATAAAGGAAAACAGGAACGTTTAATATACCCATTAGTTGGCACAAAAATCTTGGTGACTGAAATAGGCACAGCGACAAAAAGACGATCAATGAAAATATAATATTTCAATTAATACGGAAACAAGGCATAGACTAATACACTAATCATTGCAGAGGTCATGTGTGAATGGAACAGTATGCCACATGTATGGCTCATCTTAATACGTCACATGCCCGACTTCTCAATATTGCTCCCAGACAGATCACAATTCTAATGGCCTTTACGCTGCAATAATCAATTTAGACAAATTATAAACTTACCTGTTGCTCTTAATGCCATTATCCATCTTATACGCCACCACATCGAAACCGTTCCCATGCACAGTGTGCCCGGCATCGGCCGCGTCGCTAGCGACATCTATCCTGTTGCCTACCAACGTCACGTTGGAGCCGAAGCTGTTGGAGCTGGAGATATGGTCCATGACCACTTCCGGTTTGGTGGCGACATCCTTCCGGCTCAGTGGCTCGTCGCTGAATGAGGGTTGAACTCGCTTGTCTGGACGGATTTGGAGAGGCGAGCTGTTGGATAAAATATTGTGATAACACTGATAACCAGTGATCGGAATAGGTAGATATAATGTACCTAAACTTCAAAGAACAGAGACAAAAAGTGGAGACTTCCTTACGACTAAAAAATTTGTTTGTTATAAACACAAATATTATATGTTTTTATATTTAAACAAAACTAAACCGTATTCTTAGTATCATTAGAATTATACTAAGAATACGGTTTGACAGTTAATTACCTTTACAAGATGCAGGGGTCTATAAAATGGATTGTGACTGCCGACTCTTATACATTGGTCAAACCAAGAGAAGCATAGGCACCCGCATAAAAGAACACATAGCTGACGTAAAACACAAACGCTCGTTGAAGTCTGCTGTGTGTGAACATGTACAACAGGGGACCAACCACTACCTGAGATTTGACAAACCACAGATTCTCGCTAAAGAACACCGATTCCTAGCAAGGATGCTTCGCGAGGCTATTGAAATCAAAAAACATCCCAATTTCAATAGAGAAGATGGTTGGAATGTACCACCAGCTTGGGATCCAGTACTTCAAATAGTCAAACCCAAGAAGAAACAAACCACAGCTAGACTTCATGATACTTTGAGCTCATTCTGCGTAAATAGAAACACCAATAATTAAATTATGTTCGGGTACTTTGAAATAACTACACTGGAACATTGAGACAACTACCATCTTAGTCTCCCCGTGACCATGGCTGCTGAAAAGCAACCGAAACGTCGGGGAAACTGTAAACCAAAAATAAATAGATTTAATAGTTTAAATAATTTTATTAGCTTATAAATTAGTAAAATAAAATCAGTAGTAGTGTAATATTTTTAAAATTTTGTAATACAGTGCTAAATAAACAACGCGATAAAATCCGTATATAGTAGTTTAATTCGCGTAAACAGAAGATAATATTATGTATATCGGTACAATGATTGCTGAGTCCACATCCCACATATCGAACACACAACAGTTTTAAATCATCCATGTATAGCAAGTGTGATACGACCTGACCGCCTCTCTTTAACCTATAGCCTAGCCCTGAACCCTCTAGTAATGTACTGAGAGGGTTCCAAGCTAGGCAAAACCAAAGAGGACTCAAACTGTCGCCCTGAAATATACCTCGCTTAATCTGTATTAGGTCGCTGTTCGCCTGGGTCTGTCGACACCCTGGATAGTATAGAGCCGGTTCACAACTTCAAGAAGGTGCATAGAGTTGTATTTACTTTATACAGCTCCAGCACCCTCAAGACCCATGTGTATACTGAATCATACGCTTTCTTGTTATCTATCCAACATGTCGCCAGACTCCTGCGATTACGGCGAACCTAAATATGATTAGTAATCATATTTAGGGCAGTATTAAATACAGATATTGTATTGTAATTAATAACTAGCTTTTGCCCGCGGCTTCGCCCGCGTAAAGTAGGTTAGGTTAAGTTATGTTATGTTCGGGCACGCCACGATCGTGGCAATAGGTCCCATTTTTGAAGAGTGGCTGGAGAGTTGGCATGGCTTCCTCACCTTTTGGCTGACACAGCTAATGACTGGCCACGGTTGTTTTGGCCAGTTCCTGTGTCGCATAGGCCGGCAGGAGAGGCCCAGATAACATCACTGCGGCGACTGCCGCGATGTTGTTGTGGCCACGGCTCTGCACGCGTTGGCAGATTGCCCCGTCTGGGCATCGCAGCGCCGTCAGTTGATCACCGTATTCGGAATGGTTGCTCTCGTTCCTGGCTATAGTTAAGTCTATGGTCCGGAGCGAGAGATCGTGAAACGCTGTCCCCTCCTTCTGTGAGGAAGTAATTTTCATCAACGGAAATAACTTCCTCACAGTAAGGAATTTCCATCAAGGTGGCGGCGGAGCGAGATAGGGAGCGCTTGAACCCTGTCCCTAACCACACAACCGGGTGTCGATGGGCGATAGGCGAACTCCAGCCATCAGCCTAGGGGTGGTGGGTTTTGTGGGCCTGCCCACCACCCGACCAGTTGCAGGTCCGAGAGGCGGCGTGCGTGTTTCTACGAGCGCGAATCTTAAGCCATAGAGATGAAATTTATCTCCTAATTAGGATAGGTAGTATTATGTAGTGGCCTGCTGTTTCATATGGTAGGCCGAAGTCACGATGGCATGTGAAAGTGCTTTGCCCGGCTCCGCCGTCTCTGGTTATGTTGAGGAACAACGTGGTAGGTTCAGTCAGTATGACCGGGATGTCGCCATCTTTCGCCGGGTGAGCCAGACATAATCTCTCCGTCGTCCCGCGGAGAGGTATGCATCAATGCATTCCATCTGCCAGATAACGCCATAACCCCCAAATAAAATTAATTATACTCAAATGTAAATATCGCTTTGCTCAAAGGTAATAAAATATAGAAGATAATGAATCTGTATATAAAGTAGTCTTGTCTAAAAGTTTGAATCATAGACACTACTGTAACTATGAACATTATAGTCTAAATATTATTAAGGTTATAAGCATTTTCATTTAACGTGGCAATGCTGACTATAACTGCGGAGGAACGCTATGTCGCCTGTTAAAGGATTGACTTTTACTTCTTCAACCTATTTTTATATTTTGTATTCTAGAAAGTAGGTTAGGTTGGGTTATGTTAGTAAGATTACTTCTTTTTAAATAATACATAACCTATGTTACTCGATGATAATAAAGCTTTCTAATGGAGAAAGACTTTTTAAAATCGGTTGAGTAGTACTTAAATCCTTACAAACAAAAAATCAAATCTTTCCTCTTTATAATATTAGTATAAAAGTATCTATACTACATTGTATGCATTTCTGCATGAACGATTCTCCTCACCTGCGACTGTTCAGTAGTTTCTGCCATTCTGCCTAATAGCTGCCTGCCGCTAGGCTTATCCTTCTAAATGGAACTGCATTTGAAGGGGCATCTCATAGTTGTTAAAGCTCTCTACGATTGAATTTGTTCATTTAAACGGCGTTACGTTTGATGAGACATCTCAGTTGGTCTTAAAGCTGCTTGGCGTTTAGCTTGTACATTTAAACAAATCTGCGTTTGAAGAAGCGTTTCATTAGCTCTCAAGAATCTCTAGCGTTCGGCTTGTTCCTCCAACCACAATTGTGTTTGAAGCAAATAAATGGATTTGATTTGATTTGAAGGAGCGTCTCTCTGCTCTTATGAAACCTGGCGGGTGGCTTGGTCCTCCAGTTTTACCTGGCTTTGAGAAAGTGTCTCATCAGCTCTTAAAGCAGCTTGTCGCTGCCTCCTTAATTCAGTATGAACGGATGATTCTTAGGATCGAGCAATTCTGTTGCTCGTGCCCGCGATGAGCTCCTAGATAAGTTAGAATGACGTTTGCGAGGTGTGCCGTAAAAAGTTAATAAACTCTTAACGAAAAGAAGACAATAAAAACAAAAAACAGTAATACAGGTTAGGTAGTAACCTAAAGATTAAAACTGAGAAACTATTCCTTAAATATTAAACTGAAAATAAAAAACAATTGTGATAAACAAATTGTTTTGTACAACCCATGCGAATCCGGGGCGTGCCGCTAGTCTATTGCAAGTTACACACGTACCTGATGCAATGATTCTGTTCGTACTTGTGGCACAGGTTGCGTATGGTGTCGCTGTTTTTCAGGCAGCGCTCCATCGTGTCCACTCCGATGAACTTGGTGAACGTCGTGTACGCCTGGTACGCCAGCTCTTCGTCGAACACCATCAGAAGTTCTTCTTGGGCCTATTAAAATAAATTATATCATTCCTTAACATGCTTTGTTAGATTTTTGGCTGTCCCAAAAGAAGACAAAGCAAGGAACAATTTGCAAAATCAAAGTTATTGCCTTTTCTTAGAGTCCAACATGGTGTCGTTTCAAATAAGTATCAAAAATCAATCTCTCACGAAAGATACATCAGCATATTTCAACACATATGATTGCAACTCACTTTGTGAGTTACTGATATAAGTGACGAGACATCATATCGATAATGTAACAATCATATCGTTACAGCACTAATATCCTTACTTATTTATAATAATAATAATAAAGCCCTTTTATTCCGAACTACATGCAATTTAACTTTTGATTTTATGAATTTTATTCCTTATATCTCGCAATTCGGCGTGCCTCTTGGCACAATGCCTCCTCCAGTTCTCTCCATTGAGCTCGATCTTCTACAACTCTGATCCAGTATGTTCCAAGGGTTAGGCGGATATCGTCACTGTTTTCGGACGCCCCTATCTTCTGATGTTCCCTCTTGGATACCATAAGGTTACTTTTGCTCCGTTTATTTATTTTGCCACGTAGCATATGTCCTGTCCAACTCCATTTTAGATGGTCTATACGAGTTGTTATATCCGTTACTTTTGTCTTCATCCTTATTTCCAAATTTCGGATTCTGTCACTAAGCCTGATTCCCAACATGCTTTTTTCCATTGCTCTTTCTGTTTAGCAAGTTTTCTCTATTTGTCCGTTAATGTCCATGTCTCGCAACCGTATGTCATGCAGGGGAGAATACAAGTGTTGAAACTCTTTCTCTTGATATATATGCCTAGATCTTTATTCTTCATTATTTCCTTCAAGGACCAGTATTTCTTCCAACCGCAGGCTATTCTTTTGTTTATTTCCTTGGTTATGGAGTCTTCAGGAGATATAATTTGTCCTAGTTAAACATATTCTTTCACATATTCGAACTTGGTTGCGTAGACCTCTATGTTGCTTTCTGTTGAGTTGGTCATCAGTTTTGTTTTATCAGCATTAATTTCTAAACCTACTTTTTTCTGCTATGTCTTTTACCATGTGTTCTAGTTTCTTAGGATCTTCTTCTAGCAGGACAATATCATCTGCAAATCTCAAATGATTGAGGCGGCTACCATTGATTATAATACCGTAGTTATCCCAGTCTTTTCTTCTAAATGTGTGTTCCAGCACAGCATTAAAAAGCTTAGGAGATAATAGGTCTCCTTGTCTCACACCTCTGTTTATTGGAAAGGGGTCTCCTTTTGACTCTAATTTAATACTCCTTACTTATTTACTTTACTAATATTATAAATGCGAATGTGAGTTTGTTTGTAACGCGTTCACGCCTTAACTACACGACCGGCCATCGTGAAATTTTGCATACAAGTTGTCAGTTGTACTACTCGAAATATGCGAATTATGGCATACGAGGAATCTGCCTCGATTGGATAAAGAGTTACTTGACAGGTACAACAACTATAGTGTGCCTCAAGGCAGTATTTTAGGACCTATTTTATTCCTGCTTTATATTAACGACTTACCTTCTATTACAAAAGATCAATGTGTTCTGTTTGCTGATGACGTATAAATTATTATTGCAAATGAAGACAAAACTAGGCAATATGATAATGTAATGAATGGAGAGGTTCAATGTATTTTAAACTGGATGGAATATAATAATTTGCAGGTAAATTTACCAGAAACTAAAATAATTACATTTCATAATTATAATAATTAAGACAAAATTAATATTAATAAGCACTGCAACTGAAAGTCTCCTATACAATCTGTGTGCAAAAAACAAAACAAATTTATATTTGTACTTAAAAAAATTAGGCGCGCTTCTAGACAGAAAACGGCTATGTTGCTTCAGTCCTAAGATATTGTTTACTTCTTTGGGGAAAATGAAGCATTTATTTTACAAAAAAGTGTATTAGAGCTATTTGCGCAGTTGATACATTAACATCATGCAAACCTTTATTTAAAGAACTAAAACTTCACACATTAACAGGTTTAGGCATTTTGTAAGAGATCATGCTAGGTTGTTTAGGAAATCTGAAGATGAATCTGAAAATCGTTATGTCATGACCGTTAAAATATATAATAGAATCCCAAAATGTATAAGAGAATTGCCAAATGGGAAATTCAAGAAACCACTAAATTATTGGTTATTAGAGAAATGTTTTTATAAGCTAGATAAACTGTTACAAATCTTGATTTGAGACACTGTAATGATATTTTACTTGACTTTATATACATTTTAGTTTTATTTTGATTGTATGTATATGAATTATTAACAATGCATTCTAATTTTATTTTGACATGCTTTAAAATGTATGCTTAGTATTAGGACCTACGTATCACCTGAAAATTATTGATTTTAAATATACATACATATATTGCTACTTATAATTATTATAAATTCTTTGTATGTCGGGTAAACCGACGAAATATGTGAACATTTTTATCATGTACATTTTGAACAACTTACTACCATGTTTCATGCAAATAAATAATCATTTCATAATTAATTACATTTCATTTCAGGGATACAGAAAAGACATAGTGTACTTTTCATCCAGGAAAAAGTACTATTCCCAAAGGGATAGTAATTTGACATAACCTACTTTTATGCGAGTGAACGCGGCCAAAATCTAGTATGTTATAAATGCGAATGAAAATTTGTTTGTTTGTTACGCATTCAAGTCCAAACTACTCGACTGACCATCATGAATTTTCGCATGTTACACGTTGTCCGGGTATGCAAATTACATGATAAAGACATAGGGTATTTTGAATCCGGAAAAATATTGTTGCCGAGCGAGCAAACCCGCGGGTAAATAATAATAGAACGTACGGTAAGCCTGGCGGAGTCGTGCGGGTGGTCGAGATCCGGCGGCGTGCACGCCAGGTCGGGCAGATCCGCACGCACCACGCGCCCGTCCTGCACGCGCCACTCCGCCGTCGTGCCGTCGCGGCAGATCTCCAGGAAACCCTCCGGCTTTGACTCCGTCGACTCCTGGTCTGACGACTGAAGCACGAAACAGTTAGGACACAGATTACAAACGTGTAGAAGTTCAGCTCATTACGACGCGTACATCATGTAGACTTTAAAAGTATAAACATAACTTCCCAGGTCCTGAAATGAAACTTGCAAAGTGTGCTTTACCACTGTATTTATTCCCCTATTCCCCTCCCGAACGTGAGCCATTAAGGCCACGCGTACAGGTCTGCTGCACTTTAATTAGTTTTACATAGTTAAAATGGTGTTATCCGTGTGAATTGTGGCAGTATAAAAACAATGATGTGTACTCTACAATTATTCCCTATAATTCAATGTAATTTTGATGGACGGAGTGAAATAATCCAAAAAGTGCAATAACGAACTTTGTTTAAATCAGTGTATATTAAAGCGTCGCTTGTATATTCGACCAATAAGAGTCGCGCACACACACATACGCACGTGTCTCCGCGCGCCCCTGCACCACTGCATCTGCACGATTTCTAGGAATTTTCGAGTATAAAATTACCGATATATTTTATTACATTTCTGATACTCACAACAGCTGTAATAAATACAAAATGTTAAATAAATGTGGGACTTGCTTATCCAATACTGATAATGCTATTGCTTTTATGGCATACTATAAGTGCAATACTGATTATCATTTGCTATGCATGAATATAGCTGACGACAAATATCATACATTTTCGGATGAATATCTTATGAGCTGGATATGTCCAAACTATCAGTGTAAGGAACCAAAGAGCCCCGATTCGCAAAAACAACATAAATTCTGATATGTATGCTACAATGACTACGCAATCAACAAAACGTAAAGCCGTCATAACAAATACTCTTAATAGCGACGAGCCCACGATTATCAACGTTAACGATTATCTCATGTCATTTACTTCTGAGATCAGACTTTTGGGAGAAGCAGTATTCGATCTGAGAGATCTCGTTAAAACGCTTTCGGAATGTGTTCGAACCTGTACCAATAGAATAGACCACTTGAAAACTAGAACTGAAAACGACGGAAAACTACTCGACTTGAAAATTAAACAAGCTGAGATCCAATCACTCAAGGTAGCAGTAACTGACCTGCAGGACCAAGTGAGTACACAAGCTCAATCAGCGTTGCGAAACAACATAGAACTTGTGGGTGTCAACGAAAACATTAATGAAAACCTCCAATATATAGTACAAATAACCGCCACTAAGATTAAAGTTAAATTAGTAAGCGAAGATCTAGATATGGTCATACGTCCTAGAACGCGATATGTAACTAAGTCTCAGCCAGCAGGAAAAACACTACCAAGCCCTATAATTGTCAGTTCTGACTCCAAAACTCTACAATTCGACAGTTAGAAGGATACAAAGAATTTCACACGACAAAATACATTAATAAATTGTTAAAGGAGGTGTAACAATATATGTGAGGGACCATCATATAGCAACTGCGACAGAGCCTGAAATTGCTGACGCAAATTGTTTAATAGTTAATATAAATAAGTCTTTTAATATTCTTGGTGTTTATCTATCCTCTTCATTCAGTAGATTAAATAACTTTCTGGAAACATTAGACAAAAATTTACCAGATATACCTAAAAATCTACAACGGTCATAACAGGCGATCTAAATATTGATCTATTGTCCGACAATCTCAGTGGCGACAACGGAGAGTATTAGTATGCTTAATGGCACAACATGGTTTGTTGCCAGCTATTACTAAACCAACCCGCGGCAATAAATGTCTTGATCAAGCGTTTGTTAGAAATAATGGATCCGTTCTAGGTATTGCAGCAAAATGCACTTTGTCAGATCATGATGCAGTCATGGTTGCAGAATACGTTAGGAGAAAACTCAATAAAAAGAAAATAAACTATCATTTAAGAACGGATTTTGATGCGCTGAAATTAAATCTGAAACATATAGACTGGTGTCCGGTAATTAACAGCATTGATGTAAATGAGGCGTTAAGCTCTTTTGAGAACATAGTTAGTTCAGCTGTAACAAAAAACACACAGACAATAAGTAACCGAAAAAAGAATAATATAAAACCCTGGATTACCCCAGGCCTCATACGCTGTATGCGTTTCCAAAACAAACTTCACGCGCACCCCGAAAACGAGACACTGAGAGTATCATACACAAGGTATAGAAACTACTTTACACAGCTCCTTCGCAAAGTAAAAAGCAGTTATGATATTAAATTACTGGAGGATAATAAACACAACCATAAGAAACTTTGGGGTGCGATTAAAATCATTTGTGAATTACAACAAAAGAAAAGTAACAGCATCTAGTATTTCACCTAAAAAAGCTTTAAACAACCATAACAATTACTTTCGTCACTTGGCAAGAACTTATCTGATAAAATACTAGAAAGACTTTTTACGACAGAGGAGGCTCTAGCTACAAAAGTTAAAGCTAAAGATTTAAGGACGGAATCGTTTTTTATGATGCCGACAGATATACACAATATGACATAATCATAAAAAGTCTCAAAAATGATAGCGCTCCCGGGCTTGATGGATACAAAGCTCCTTTAATCAAAAATATAAGGCGTTTTATTTTAGAACCGTTTACTTTTATCTGTAACCTTAGCATGACCACAGGTACTTTCCCTGAAAAATAGCCTCAGTGTCTCCTATCCACAAGAGCGGGCCGAAATTTACACCTGCTAACTATAGAGCCATATTACTACGAAGTATATTTTCCAAAATACTTGAAAATGTGATCAACAAACGTGTCCTTAGTTTCTTAGAAAAAAAGGCTTTACTATCAGGTAGATCTGCAGAAAATGCCGTGAAACTTCTAACAAAGATAATAGTTTCTAAACACGTAGATCATGTAGTCGTTATTTAGGCCTATTTATAGACATTGCAAAAGCCTTTGATACTGTATCTGTGCGAATACTTTAATGTAAGTTAGAATCTTTCCGTATCAGAGGAACTGCGCTACAATCGTTCAGCAACAGACAAAGTATTAGAGTGGGCAATCAAGTTAGTGATGAGCAGGATATTTGTTTTGGCGTACCACAAGGTAGCATTCTCGGACCTACATTATATATAATTTATATAAATGGAATATTGGTAATATATCCCTAATGCTGATCTCATCTATTACGCCGATGATACAGCTATCATATTTCATGGCATTAATTGGATATAAGTTTACACACGGGCTGCAACTGGTATTCGTAAATTTGCCAATTGGTTTGACTCAAACTTGCTTGCCTTTAACATCACGAAAACTGATTACATAGCCTTCCGAAAAATACGTGCAATTAGCATACCAGACTGGAATATCAAACTTCATGCAGAGTCATGTCCTTATTCCGAAAGCTTAAATTCAGGATGCTTATGTAGCAACATAAATCAAGTTAACGAACTGAGCTATCACCTTTCATTTAAAAATCACATTACAGGATTAGCAAAGCGCACACGAAATATTATTTACATAATGAAACTCTTACGAGATTCTGCTCCTAAGGATATCTGTAAATTAGTATACATAGCTCTCTGTCAGTCTTTATTAGGATACTGTAGTTTAGTATGGGGTGGATCAGCACAAACGTTCATGATAGAACTTGAAAGAGCCCAACGTGCTGTCTTAAAGGTCATGTTAGGCAAGCCTTTTCGCTTCCTAACCGACGTACTATATAAAGAGGCAGCAGATTTTAGGAGTAAGAAAAATGTTCATATCTAAGGTTATTGCTAAGATTGTTAAATCCATGAGTGGAAGCAACATAAGTAAAAAACAGAACAAACGCAAATTTAAAATGCCAACTGTAGCAGTAAACTCTACTTTTGCTCAAAGATTACCCTCATTCTTACACACGCATATATTTAAGAAAGTGAGAGCAACACTAAGCATTGGATGCTTACTGTTACAAAAAAGAAATAAACAAAAGGGTCTGATGTTGGCTCTTTAACATATCATACTGCGAAAAAATTAATTTGCAGAAAACATTTTAAAAATTGTTAAGTTATACAAAAGGAGGCGCCATTGAACACACACACACACACAAATGCTCTTTTTCTACTGTTTTACGTTTTATTTTATATTTTATTAATCTTTCTATTGTTTGATCTTATGAGTTATTGTTAATTATACATTACTTTTTAGATATTGTAAGCTATAACCGACCTGCATGATTTTTTAATGGTGCCCAAGACTCAGGCTCCGCCTAATTTGGGACCAACGGAATGTCATGTACCAGTTATGTAGATTTTGGAAATAAAGATGCACTGAAAACTAAGTTCAGAAGAATAATATTTTGGTCGTCCTTATATACCCTGGTTCCACTGGAAGAAGCCATATCGCGATCCAGACAACCGGTACAATGCCATCTATGGAGCCAAGGTGTAAACTTTTACAACGTTGTTGAATTTGAACAAAAGGAAATCATTTAACTCATGCATCTATTTTTGTGTGTATGTGCATCTGTTTTTGAGTGTTGTATTGCACTGTAGTAAGTACTTATATTTATTTGCCTTTAAATTATTATGAACACAGAAAGAAATTTTGAAATATTTAGAGCTAAATAAATAAAAAGGTTACCTTTTCAGGTGTGCTTTCATCTTGTTTCGGCCAGTTATCTATCTTGCCATTCGCTTTGTCGAAGGCCAGGAAGAATCTGTAATAAATAATTAATAATTTTAATCTATAATGATGATAAATCAAATTGCAATTAATTAAATTCTAGATTCTAGGTGCAACCTTTTTTCTTTTTAGAATGGTTAGGCTGAAGTGCATTATATTTCTTCGTTACATAGAACACAATCCTATTATCGTTTACGGGGCACATTTCCAGTCTCCATAAGAATTTGTCAGCAGAAAAATACAATAACATTTTATTTTACTCGAACACAATAAGATTTTAATAAAAAATTAAACGGTGAATGTTCTAATGTGTGAATCCACCACAGTTTGATAAAATAACGTGCGCAAGGTATGTAGCTTGTTGGACTTGTATATTAAGATTAGCATAGGTACTAAAACATATAGTACAATCATTTGGTAGTTTTACCTGGGAATATTTCCGCGAGTTTTGCAACTTAGGGTGGCATAAATTCGGTATGTAATTATGTAATATTTATTTTCTAAAACCTAATTCATTTTTCAGAGATATTGCCTTTACAGCAATTTTTAACATACATAAATTGTAGGCTATTTCCTCTAGTTTAATTTTGTATAAAATGCTTTTATCGTAAAATGAGTTGGAAAGGAGATATTGTCGAAAACTGCTATCAAGCGCCATTTTTCCAAATTGGCGGCGCGAGCGGCAGAGATACTTACGAGGTGGCAACGTTGAAATTCGGAAAGAGCACATCGAATTATATAAAATTATCAATTTTCAAAACACCCGGCAAAATTTCCAGGTATTCCCTTTTAATTTCGGACCAAATTACTGTACTAATATATAAAATGATTTGTTTCAGTTCGTATTGTAGGCCTTAAGCCTGGGTTTTCCATAACATCATGTAACGTTTACGCGAATGTCACACATCGAAGTTAGAGAGAGTGTAGAGTGTAGAGTGTAGTGTATAGGTGCGAGGCGGCGTTACCTCTGCAGCGCGGGCACGCACAGATGGCGGCGCGTCATCTCGCGGCCGACGCGCAGCGCGAGCGCGTGCAGCGCGTCCAGCAGCTTGCGCGTGAGCGCGCCGCGCGCCGCCGCGCCGCTCGGGTACGAGCAGCGCGTCGTCGACGCCAGCCGCAGCGCCGGCTGCAGGCAAGTCTTCAGGAACGTGTCCTGGAAACAGCTCTACTGCTACTATCTGACACGGCACATTATGTCACGACCCGCTTCCACTGCATATTTTATTATCACACATGACTATTTTAACGCACCCGCAGCATGTATCGAAACGTATTAAAACGTTCAAGAAAAATAAGAACTAGCCGACAATTCAATAAAATCCATATTTCCAATGACAGATAACGTCAGTTAATCTAATACGAACCTTAACGCGGGCAGCGTTAGGTTGAGATTTACCTGACATCGCTTGTTTACAACGAAACTTGCTTGAATTATATAAGTAGGTATAGATTATTCTAGCCGTCATAGCAATGTCACAAATTACTTGTTAATCAGAAATAAAAAGTAGCTCCCTCGCTCCCTGAGCATTTAGTTCTCTTCTCTTAATACAGACGAAGGAAACATCGGAGCAATTACCGGTGTTTTTTCAACACAAACATAGAAGACTATTGACGAATATTAGCATTCAGAGCTGTACATGAACTTTAAAAGGATAACGGATTGTTATCATAAATCTAAATCTTATGAAGGACCTACCTGTAACTGCTCCATGACCTTAACGTCGGACATGAATGGCACCAGGTACTTGACGAGCTGTAGGCACGCAACCACGCCGCCCTCTAACGGCGCGGACAAGCGCCGGCGACAGGACGCGATCAGCTCACCCATGTGCGGCAGGTATTGGAATATTATTAGCTGCTCGCCGTACATCGCTGCAATAACGAAATCGATGTGATGTATTATATATTAAATGACATAAATCTTGATTTAATTATAAAAGGCCATTGGCGTTATTGTACAACTTTCGACACTAGGAAAAATAGTTTATAAAGGCGTTTTTAAGAAGAATGTAAACGAAGCTGTATCTTTGCATAGCATCTACACACCGAATATTATCAAAATCGGTTCAAAATGCAAAAAGCAAGTTACTTTCACATTTATAAAATTAGTATGAAAAGTTAAAAGACTTACCGGCGATAGAAGTGAGGCACTTAATAACCTTCATAGCGTTCTTGTCTCCCACCACTCTGCTGTTCACTATCGATATTTCATCGAACTCATCTCTCTCTTCAGCCTCGCACGGAGCCAAATTATCCTTGCCAATGTAACACAACGTCAGCATCTTGAGCAAATTCCTAGTTATATATCTACAAGTAAGTACAGGCCCTAACCTATGCGCCAACCATATTAGACTTTCGGAGCTCATATCAGATATTCTAGACAAACTTGTATCTTTAAACCCAAAAATATCTTCTTCGTTTATACTTTGAACTTTTATGGAATGATTTTCAAGTGGACGGCTATATTCCGCACTCTGTCTATCGTTACTCTTTTTCCTTAATTCTACTTCCTCAGAATCCTCTTCGGCGAAATGTAGGTAACTGGTGAACATTGCCTTAGTAGGTATCTCTATGATGGGAGATGTTGGTCCCTTAGAATTGTGAGTTTCGTAATTTTCATCTTTATTTGTTTGTAGGTTAATTTCCTTCTGCGCTACATGATTGTTTGTAAAATGTTTGGTAGATATTGGAGAAGCGTAATCTGTAGACGGTGAGGGCGTATGTATATTATTTTCTTGCGCAGCGTTGGAGGTATAAGATTCGATAGATTCAGCCGGTGACTTGCTCCTGCTGCTACGACTCGGTAGTCTATCTTTATCAGTTTCGAAGTGAAATAGTTCGTTTTCGCTCCTGTTGTCTACATCTTTTTCCTTAACTTCATTCACAGTTTTCTCAATGCTGGGCGTTGTGACATGTTCAGAGCCATACGAAGTATCGGGGGAGAATATGTCCGTATTACTCGACAATGCATTTTTGACATTATCATCAGAATATCTTGGCTTTTTGTTTGCTAAAGCCTTGCTGTGGCACAAATGACCCGGAGAACCCACTTCTTCGCTGACATCTTTGTACCCACCAACCGCTTCGACCAAATGTTGGGTAAAGTTATCTAGGAAACATTGAAGACCAAGTCTAACCATCAATTGAAGAAGAAATATATTGTGATATAACTTGACAAATTTTTGTTTATTTGTTACTCCTCCATTGACCGTAAAAGAGTCAATGTCTGTTAACTTATGTTGGTCTGGTTTATCAACAGCGAAATCATCGTCTTCGTAAAGATTCAAAATATGTTTTAATAATTTCTTCTTAGTTTGAGCTGGCCCTAAGGCTTTGCTAACTGTATCAAATAAATACCACGCGGCTAATACTGAGGTGTCTTTATTTTGTAGTAACTCTATGTAATGTGATAAAAACAAGTCCAAGACATCAAACTGGTTGTAGCAATTGACTTGATTTAACAATACATCTAAGTGTGCAACGCACGCTTGGATTTTCCCTTCGGCAATCTTTTGGTTGAAGTACAGTTTAGTTTTGTCAACGTTTTGATACTTTTCACACTGTATACCGTCGCATTCGTACATGTAAAGTATGTTTAATTCGTTGCTTGTTAGTTCGTATTCGTGTAGTGTATTCAACAATTTGTATAAAGTATTGAAGCTCGGAGGAAAAGGTATCAAATGAGGCATCAGTAAGGGTTGGAGTAGCTGCGCTGGTGTCGGCGCAGGCAAACCTTTGTCTGTCACTATGATCTTTTTAATGGGCTCTTCTTTTTTAGGAGTAAGTTCGCTTTTGAAACTCAAACTTGGAGGTTGAACGTTTAAGAGTAGAGAAGCAATATAAGTGACACTTTTCGGTAGAGCATTGAAGTTATGTTTTAACACAACTCTGCAGGTATTATATCTTTCTAAGAAACTCTCGTTAGCTGTTCGTAACGGACGCATGTAAGTATGGAGGAATATTTCTACTATCAAACATCCTATAACCAACATGTCCTGCCTTCTACTCTCGGTAACAAATTGATTATAAACTGACGCGTCAGTCGTGTACCTGGTATTAAACGACCTATTCTTTCTCTCTTTGAGCACACTTTCTAAATGCGCATCTTGTGTGAATTTCTTCAAATAACTTTGGTCGTATGAGGCAAGAAACATGTGATTGGTAAATGCCGTATCGTCTGACGCTGTCGTATTCGACATAGCGTTCTCTTTAATTTCCTGTTGTACTGGATATAGATTTAGAGTGGTGACATTTTCTTTATATTTTTCTTTGTCCTCTGCTTTGCTGAAGAAACATTTCGTACGGAAATTATCCAAGGCTTCTAAAGCCTGTATAGAAGCTACTGGGTTAAATTCTTTAGGTAAGTATATGATTCCTTTTCCGAATTCTGATCGTTGGACCCTGTAATGCCTAGAGTGGGAAGATGCCCTGCCTTCACTGACCGAATGTTGCGAGTCTTCCAGACCTTGACTTTTTGATAAAGAGCGGGCTCTACTGCTACTTTTGTGTCGGGATCGAACCCGTTGCGGAGGCACATTCAGCCGGGATACATGTTGAGGAAGGCTCGTGGACTCCTCTTCTTCGTCCGACATTTCATCGGAGCTGTCATTCCTAATAGATTTTCCTGTGAACATTAAGGTTTAGGTAACATAAGGGTCTGGGTTCGAGAGATAAGAATTTAAACAATATTACCGACTAAAACACGTTTTATTCTATCACTCAATTAAATTTAAAACACACTACTTATACACTTTCCCACTCTAACTGCTTTAAACTCTGTGATATTCACTTGCGTTCGCTCCAATGAATACTTGATCGCTTACGATTGTAAACTGACTTAGCAAGGCGCGTTCGGTATATTTATATGTGATTCAAGCGTTTCTGAATTTTTTTAGTAGCGCCATACCCGCGTATAACTGTACGAGAAAGTTCTAGCGCTCTCTCTACTCTTCGCGTACTAACAAGCTACGTAGCTCAGTAAGACGTCAATAGATGGCGCTGTAATAAATTATTAGAAGGAACTGCCGATTCTTCCCCACAGTGCCGAGAGATGATACTGACTGTAACAATATGGAATACCACAAGGCTACACACTGCCCTTGTCCCTAGTGCCCTTTGGCTTGGTGCCCTTAGTCGTCGTAAAGTATAGAATATTATAATAATGTGGCTGCCATTCTAGTACACGAAATAAAAGCAATAAAGTTTAGCAGGTTCAGCAGGATAAGTTACTGGTATCTTTTGGCGCAGTCCAATGCAGCCTGGGCGGCGCGGGTGGCAGCGCGCGCGCCGCCCGCGGCGGGTGTGGCGCCGTCAACAGCTGGACGGTCCCTCCGCGGCGTATGCGACTGTGTCCGTCTACTAACGACAGGCATACGTTCTTGGCTTTTATAGACGCTTGACCTGACAATCTGAAATAAGTTTTAGAAAGGGTTATGATGTAATTTACTCCTTATAAAGACTAATAAAGCTATGCTAAGATGAGAAGACCAGAAGTATCATCAGGATCGGCAATATACCGTAGAGCCTTCATACGCACTTTGACTACTTGTTTAATGACCCTGAGAGCCTTTGCCTTAACTACTATAGAGAGTTTCAATAATTACATAAACTATAATCGATCTTCATATAGACACACATCTAAGTACCAAATGACACAGACTTACTTGTAACCAAACGTGATATCTATCCAGTGGTGTAGGTTCTCGGACACGTGGCTGCTCTCCAGCGCCTCGCGGTGTTTCGTTATAAAATCCTCTACGCACGTCGCCCACGATGGTATACCTAGATCCTGGAAAAGATTATGATTCAAATCCAATACTTCTTGTTACACAATTTAATAACGGGCAAACTTCATACGGTTCAAGGTAACGAGTATGACAATGACAGCCTTTTAATTATGACAAATCTTTCTTTGGAAACGAGTGTCGTTTCCGAAACAGGCCTAGACATGATCTAAATAAATAAATACAAATATTTAGAACTGTTCAAGAGAATAGACATTGAAGGTAACTATCACCCTTATTCAATGGATATAAAATTAAAAAAGAAGTCTGGTGAATTCAGTAATGTCATAAGACTTACAGGCAAATCTTCATGGATGCTCTTAAAGACTGAGGGGTCTGTGTAGAACTCCGGCACGCATTCGTCCGGCGTCCACTCCTGCATGCGCTGTATTGAGGCAGGGTACTCAGCCGGCACCCACTTGTTACGAACGTACTTGCACAGGACTTCCTTTGGCGTTCTATAAAATATAATTATTAATATATAAAACATTGTAACTGAAGTGATAGTACGGCGAAAGAGCGTATTAATCTGAAGTACTTTTACTCAGAATTTATCTTTTCATTAACGTATTAATGTCAGAAAGCAAGAAAATACCTAAAAAACGTGAAATGATCATGAATTGTCAATAAGGTCGTAAATAGCATGCACCTGTTTTTTTAAAGTCATTTGTTTAGTGGACGTTCATTTGTTTGTAGACAACTTATTTTAGAAGTTTTTAGACTATCGCGATTTGTACACATACTTGATATAATAATATTGTTTTCTGTTTACGCGAATGTTATTCATTGAAATTAAACTACTATATACGGATTTTATCGCGTTGTTAATTTAACACTGTATTACAAAATTTTGAAAATATTACACTACTACTACTATTGATTTTATTTTACTAATTTATAAGCTAATAAAATTATTTAAACTATTAAATCTATTTATTTTTGGTTTACACTTCACTTTAACGTCGGGGAAAGTGTAAACCAAAAATAAATAGATTTAATTTTAGAGTTTAAATAATTTTATTAGCTTATAAATTAGTAAAATAAAATCAATAGTAGTAGTAGTGTAATATTTTCAAAATTTTGTAATACAGTGATAAATATACTTAATATAATGTTAGACAACGGGTCTTACTCGCGATAAAGTATTTAAAAAGTAATAAATACCTATTGATTGCCCGACGTTTCGACCGACTTGCATCAATCGTGGTCACAGGTTGTCTGATGTAAGCTCAGCGGCGGCTTCGTGAAATGCGGGTTTCGGCAACTATCCTCACTTGGTCACAATTATTTATATTCGCACTGTCAGTATTTCGACACACAACAATAACGACGTCTACACACTGGCTACCTAAGTCACTACGGCGACGTTTACATTTGCTGATGACTGGATGCCAAGATGTAGACAAACGGTATCCATCCTCCCGGTTGAAGTTGCGATATTTCTTAATTTCAACCGCTTCACGTACAATGTTTACTAATCAGTTCTTGACACCTGTGATATGTTTCTTGATCCTTTCAGCGATTGTACGTTTGGTCTGTCCGATATACTTTATCGCAAGTAAGAGCCTAACAAGAGTCTAAGAGTCTAACATTATATTAACTTATTTTAGGTACCTATCCTCGTGGTACAACTAGTTGTATAGTAGTAGTAGTATAATATAGTATAGTTATATAAATAGCAAAAATAATATGTTACAACAGTTGAACCATGGGTAACTTTACTTCCCCGTGGTATAACCAGTTGAACATCGCACTTGTACCACGAGTCGGGAGCGGCGCGCGTTTGCCCTTTTTTTTAATAAGCAACATTTTATTAACTGTGTACCTAGTTATAAAAAGTAATCACGTAATCGTGATCAACTACAATTTTTAGTATGTAATCAAAATCTTTAACTACTTTTTACGATTACTTCATGTAATCAGTAATCATGATTACTAACTAATATATGTAATCGCAGTTACTAATCAGTACCTAGTTAGATTACATATTGCCCTACACTGGGCCGTAGTATCACTTCAGTCGAGCCGGCCCATTCGTGCCGAAGCGTGGCTATCCCACGGTCTTGATGAGTTCTGCCGGTACCGGGTCTCCTTTTGTAAGAACCTGTCTCTACAAACCTTCGGTATACTCTAGAAACCGTAGGCGGAGTTTTAAGTTTCTAGCAATCGTTCGTCGATCCAAACCTTCCCGCCACAATTTGACCGGCTTATTCGGACGAAGTATCCATATTTATGGTTACGAAACTTTTGTTGAGTTTAAAAGACTAATAATCAATACTACTGGTAACAATAATTTAAAGCGCAAATTAAAAAAAAAAACAAAATGAATTAATTTCAAACTTTACTCTAATAACACACGAATTTGAGACTATGCATAAATTTTATTTTCCCGGCTGTAATTTTATCTTTTACTGCAGTTCTATTTTTAAATGTTGTTTATTTTATGATTAATGGGCAGTCTCGGCATTTTCATTTAGTTTAATCTAAAAAGTTTGCATACTTATCAAAAATATTAATTCAAAAGTAATCCTGAACTTTAATGCAGTTTATGAGTCCGTCAGTGTACATAAAAGTAACATTTTAATGATTATACCTATTATTATTACGATTTAATAATCTAATTGGGGTGTTTGAGATTGTGCGTTATATCTGTGACACGTTGTATATTATATATAGTAATACTGAGATTTTTTTAACGCATGATCCTAGCAACCATGTTAGTATTAGGTACATACACTTAAATGGCGCTTACCGCCGAGCCAAGTACACGTAACAGGTAATATCGGAGAGCGCGTCGGACACGTGGTGCGGGATCTGATCGTTGCTGGTGCTGACGTCATACGTCATGTCCAACTGCCGGTCTCCTTTGTTCAAACGGTACTTTGATTTGCTTAAATCCCGCCAATTTCTACCTGAAACATATAAACATACGTACATAGAGTCACACATGTATATCCCCCAAATAATAGGCAAAGTTGTATAAAATCCACACTATACCGGCTAAACAATAAAGAATGAAATAGTGACAAGTACGCCGTATTTTGAAATCAATATGCCTATGTCACGCTTTGTTCAAATTGTTAGTACTTTATAGTCCACCGCCATGCTCAACAGACTATAATTATGGGAAATTCTCAGGCAACCAGATCTACATGTTTGTATTTAAACAAATATGATACTGAACTTAAAATACTAATATCATAAAATGTTTGTTTGGATATTTGTTAGTTAATCACGCGTAAACCGTTGAAGCGATTTAGAGGAAACTTGGTAAATAGATAGGCCAAGATTTGGATTGACACACTGAATACTCTTTATCCCGGTGTGTGTTTCCGTGGGTTTTACACTGGTGTATTGCCAGCAGAAACTGGTTCATGATATCCAAAATATCACCATTCATAATACACGTGAAATGTTTGTCGTATCATTAATTGGTGAAACATTATAAATTTAAAAGGGCTGAAGAAGTATATTGCGCCATGATTTAGGCGACGGGCGGTATGTTTTATTTAGATATGAATGAGTCATTTAATTTCCCCAAATTCAATTTTATGATGTCCTGTTATAACAAACTTGTAGCTTACGCCTGTTAGACCCAATATTCAGTGGCCTAATATTCGAGACTTTTTCTGTTACGAATTTAGCGTAATATTAAATAAATTATTCAAATAGAATACCATTTACATAATTCTACAACATTTTAACAAAACAACGTAAAAATGTTACTTTTATGTACTAAAAATTTTAATTTAATGAATTAGTTCTCCTTATTTTGCGCGGATAGTATGGGTATATTACAATAAATATAACATTATTGCATCAAAAACCTTATTGACTTGAATTATGACACATTTTCGTTTATTTCGACTGTTCAAAGAAAAGGATGACTATAATTTAAGTTGTTATTAATATTTTTGAACAAAAAAAATACCTATATTAAAATGTCAGAAATGAGTTCAGTAGCCGATTCTGAACAAAGTACTTTCACGTTGTATATGTATATATAAAGGATCGTAGCAAATGGAAATCTGTAGTGTCTGCCTACCCCTCTGGGACACAGTCGTGAATCTATGTATGTATGTAACAAATTGGCTTACATCTCCGGATTATGAATCCACTGCAAAACTACTTATACACCGGTATATGTCGGTATGTGCCGGTCAACCTGCCACATCCCTAACGAATCTGGTACGTTGCCCTAATTGCTCGCAGGCTCGTTTTTTTAAAGGTGAGCGGGGCTTGAGAGTGCATTTTGGTAAAGTTCATAAAAACCAAAATGTACCCTCTAGTCCCAGCACAATATTAATAAGTAATCCCTTATCTTTAACACCCCAAATTCCCTTTTGGCAATATTTAGGACGCATGAAAAATTCCATTCCGATTTTAAAAAGAGTTCCTCGAGGTGCGAGACCTTCAGTGGCTCAAAACTTGGCTCACTGCATAGGTCTTGTCGTTCGAGAGAACTCTAAAACAGCTTGGGAATAATTACTTACCTTTCCTTATAGGATTCTACATGTTAAAAAAGTTGAGAATACACAAAAATCATTAACAGCACAAATTAAAGATAATTGCAGTTTTAGTTATAACTATTTAGAACCAAAAGACACCACCTCCTACAATAGCAAATCATTGTACCAATATGTAGAATCCAAATTAAGGGAAGGTGACATTAGAGGTGCATCTAGGTTATTGTTCAGTAGCGATGTGGTGGCGCCTTACTCTGCAGAAACACTTGCGGGTCTGCAGAGCAAGCATCCAGCGCCCACTGATGGTCTCTCCTTCCCAGACGCACCTGATGCTGACATGGATTGTCTCAAAGTGACAGCCAAGGACGTATTTACAGCCGTTTGCTCCTTTCGAAGTGGATCTGCTGGTGGCCTCGGCTTGGCACCGTAACATTTAAAAGATCTTTTGTGTTACAGCGCCGGGGAAGCTGGTGATGCACTTTTGAAGGTGCTGACGGCTTTAATCAACTTAATGCTCTCCGGCGGTGTGGTGGATGACATCATCGATATTTTGTACGGGGCACACTTATGCGCCCTACGTAAGAAAGATGGTGGCATTCGTCCCATTGCCGTGGGGTGTACCTATGGTCGTTTGGCAGCCAAGCTAATATTAAAAAAATTAAATTAAAAATTGCAAATACTACAGTGCCCCCCTCGCAGAGAAATTTCAACCAGTCCAGCTTGGTTTTGGTTCGAAGGGGGGCTGTGAGGCTGCCATCCACGCTCTTTCCACGTACCTTGGCTGTGGCGAAGGTGAGGTCATCTTAAAGGTTGACTTGAAGAACGCCTTCAATTCTGTGAATAGGGACACCTTGCTGACGCAAGCTAAATTGGAAACACCCAAAATTTTCAATTTTTTGTGGCAGTGTTATAGACACCCATCAAAATTAATTTATAAAGACAACCATTTAGAATCTGCAGTTGGGTGTCAACAAGGTGACCCTCTTGGACCAGTCATTTTTAGTTTAGCCATTCACCCAATTATTGAAAAATTAAATTCAAAATTTAACATCTGGTACCTGGATGATGGGACCCTAGGAGGCGACATGGAAACGGTTTTACAAGACTTGAAACTTTTAAAAAATTAATTTAATTCAATTGGTTTAGAACTAAATTCCAATAAATGTGAAATTTTTACGAACGATAAAGTTGATAAATCTTTTGGCTTTATCAAAATTCAACTCTCTGGCTCCAAACATAAAAATTATTGAAAAAGTTTATTTTCGCCTTCTCGGGTCTCCCGTATTGGAGGAGGCATTCGAGTCGTTCATAGATGAGAAGATCCAAAATTTTTGTGAAATTTCAGACCGACTACTCAAAATTAATATTCATTCGGCTTATACAATCATTCGTTATTACCTCTTCGTTCCTAAATTCACACATGCCCTCCGATCCTCTCAATTTTGGAAGCATTTAATACTTTTGGATAAAATTGACAATACTATTCGGCATACACTTAGCAAAATTTTAAATTTGGCCATGAACGACCGAGTGTGGCTCCAGGCAACCCTACCAGTTCGCTTGGGTGGCCTCGGCGTTCGCAAAATTAGTGATGTCAGTTTACCGGCGTTCCTGTCTTCGGTCCACTGCACTGAAGAATTGACCAGGAAAATTTTAGCTCCCACACTGGTTAATTCGGAAGTGTCGTGCAAGACTCGAGAGTGCTCGACGCAGTGAACGCTTGGAAAATGATCTGTCCAAGCTCTGATTTGCCATCCGATCTATTCTCTCAGAGTCGGTGGGACGGGCCGCTCTGCAACATGGTGAGAGAACATCTCATGAACACATCTCCTAATGTTGCTGAGCGTGCCCGTTTATTGGCTGTGGGGGAATGGGAATCGGGTCTTTGGCTTCAAGTACTCCCATCGTCCAACATAGGCACTATGTTGGATGACACAACGTTCCGCATCGCTTCTTGCCTTCGTTTAGGTGCTCCATGTGTTTCTCCGCATCGATGTCACTGTGGTGAAGCCGTCGATGGCCTTGGCCACCATGGCCTATCATGTAGCAGGAGTGCCGATCGTTTTTCGCGGCACGCCAACCTTAATGACATTATCCGTCGTGCTCTTGTCACCACCGGCGTGCCAGCTCATCTTGAACCTAATGGTTTGGCACGTGACGATGGAAAGAGACCGGACGGTATGTCATTGATGCCTTGGAAGACGGGTAGGCCCTTGGTGTGGGACGCAACGTGTGTAGACACCCTTGCGCTATCACATCTTCCCAGTACGGCGGGTTGTGCTGGTGCTGCTGCTGCATCCGCGGAGACTCTCAAACGGCGCAAATACAAAAACCTGGCAGGGTATTATGTTTTTGAGCCGTTTGGGGTCGTTTGGGGGCTAGGGTCATGGGGTCCCAGTGCTCGTGTTTTTTATAGAGACATAGCGAAAAGGTTAATCGAAGCTTCCCGTGACCAGAGGGCTGGCCTTTATTTCGCGGAAAGGATAAGCATTGCCATTCAACGTGGCAATGCTGCCAGTCTTCTGGGTACACTACCAGTTGACTGTGATGCGGAGGAATTCTATGACGCCTATTAGAGGGTTTTAGTTTTCTTTTTTATTTCTCTGTTTCATAATATTTTAGGTATAAGTTAGTTTTAAAGAATTGTTTATATTATGTATATAATTAATAATTTGTATTGTTATTAGTTAATAACATCTGACCTTATGTTTACATTATACATAATAATACTATGAGTAAGTATTTTATTTATATACATAAATATATATGTATTATATAGTATGGATATGTATATATATATATATATATATATATATATATATATATATATATATACAGGGTGATTTTGAAATCGTGTAATTCCTTTTAACCACGCATTCTACTGGTGATATAGAATAACCCTGACCATATTTTTTCTTAATTAGAATAATGGTTTCAGCAAAATTAGAGTACAGATTTTTTTCATGAAATGATTTCATATAGTCATATTTTAACCACCTGACACAATCTTAATATTTTTTTAATTTAAAAATAATAACATAACAATAACTGATGTCGTAAATAATAAGGGGCAGTAAAAAGGACCGCCCGTTATTATTTACGACATTAATTATTAATATGATTTTTTATTTTAATTAGTAAAAAATTAAAATTGCCTCGGTTGATTAACATATGACTATCTGACACCATTTCACGAAGAAAACGGAATAATAATTTTTCAAAAAAAATAAATCTAATTAAATAAAAATATGGTCAGGGTTATTCTATATCACCAGTAGAATGCGTGGTTAAAAGGAATTACACGATTTCAAAATCACCCTGTATATATATATATATTTAATATGTTACACGTTGTATATGCTTAAAACATATACCTATCTATAAATATTTATTTTTACCTATAGATTAGAAATATGTACGTACATACTTACCTTATAAACTGTTTGTAAATATACTTTTGTTAATTGTAATCGGAATAACGCATCCACAGGACAGGCTTGCCTAGTGTGGGGCCAATGGATTCTATGTGAATCGAAATTCTCTTTTGTTAATAAATCTTTTTTTTTTGTCTATGTTTCCTACGATATTGCTTGTATTGGAACGCATAGATAGGTATATGTAATGGAGTGGCCATTACATGTATGCGTTCCAATACAAGTAAAGCAGAGATCATAATCTATTGGTTAGTGAAATGGCGATCGCGTTAAAAATTAGATATTACGTTTTGGGAAACGTAAACATAAGCAATAAAATGTTATGTCCATGTACTAAAAATACATGCTAACCAAAATTACGAGTACAACTAGTATTATATTAAAGTTGGGTATATCGGTGTGCGAGTTTACGTGTAAGAACTATCGTGCGTGCATATCCGAATAATAATAATAATAATAATAATATTCTACCACATACACACAACACCATCTAGCCCAAACTAAGCAGAGCTTGTACTATGGGTACTAGACAATGGATAAACATACATATATACTTTTTTTTGTGCCCACGACAAATATATATTATTTATTTATACGTGTGGCGTATGTATATACGCACAGGCAACATATAACTTTACGAGAAACCTGGAATCGAACGGAGCATCGTCCAACTAGCCGCGCCGAAACCAAGCGACGCGCGAAGGCGATCGAACGGAGCATCATACGTCTAGCCGCGACGATATCAAGTTTCTAACTGGTGACGCGCGAAGCTTCCCTCTGCCTTTTATACGTGGCACTACTTTTATACTCGCGAACAGATTTCCAAGAAATCATTCGTAAATGTTAGATTTTTGTTTACTTGTCGCTGATTGGTGAAAATGTTTATTGTACACATTAGTGTTAGCATTACTTGTGTGCGTGTGTTATGCTGTGTGTGTATGTTGTGGTAAGTATACTGTCCAGGTGTGTATATAGGTCTTCAGCACCAAACACGCATCAAATAAAACAGAGTTTACGATAACACAAATGTCTTTTAATCCACACAACTAGGCGTGACAAAGTTACAGAGGCGACTGCCCGTGGGGGGGAAACGCGGTGCAGTCGTTCCTACATTTTGCTTACGCTAGCAATGTCGCTACACTTGCATGACTAATAAATGGGATATAAGATAGGTGAAAAATTGTAAATATATTCTCAGATGAATCAGTCTGCGTGTTTCATTATAACCCTAACGGTTACCAGCTACGGACCTGGCTTCTGCCCGCCGGCTGGTAACACGTTAAATACGTATTGTAATTTACCTGCTTAGTAAAATTGAGTCAATTGTTATTATTTGTGTATTTCTTTTTAATTAAAGATTTGTAGCGTCATCTTTCTATGTAATCTATATGTTATAATCATGATGTGTACACATAGTTAGAACTATAGTTTAAAACAACTGTTTAATAATTTATTAGTTTTATATACGCACTATGTTTCTTTTATGTGCCTTATTGATTTAATAAATCATGCAACCAAGCACGTTAAACCAAAGTATTCATTCGTCGATTTGTGTGGCCACGGGCAATCGTCTTCTCACAGAGCGCCGGTGCGAGGTCGTGCGTAGAAATCCGTAAAATAACACATCATGGGTACGGGCCAGCCTATTTGCCGCATGACCACGTCTTGCCACGCGCATTAAAACAAATTCTTTACTGGAAGCTATCATAACGCACCGCAAAGGAAGCATCAGCACAACTACAGACAGCCTTTTTCCTTGGTGCAAGCCAGTGCGACCAGTACGACCCCGTGCGTGTTTCACCTCGATGGCACATATTACTGGGGACGCACTCACGCCTCCACGCATCTCGTGGTGCGCCGGCACGAGTTCGTACACAGTTATCCATAAAACATCACACCATGCTAAGCCAGATATAATGTTATTCAACTTCAATAATTTTACGGCTCAATACTCTACTCATCAAATAATCATATTGGATGCGAGAAAACAATAACAATGATACTATTAGTGTCATTAGCTTTGTGATTGACTGTTCACTAATGATTTGTTTGCTTTTCAAACATTTATATTTATGGCCATCTGGGAGAGAGAGAGATAACACACTGACTCATAACACACACTTATATGATACAAACAAGTTCAATAAGCTTTGATACCAATATAGTAAATAATATCTATGTATGTTAGTGAACTACTTTACTAATTTGAGTGCCATTTGTGATCCAAATAATCCATTTTATCCTTTGATGCCTACAGTTATGGCTTTTTAGGCCAATATGCTTAGATAATTGTAAGATTAGATAAGAAAGAGTTGCATGTTTTGTGACAATATTTGCTCCAAAAAACAGTATGTTTAAAAATAATAATGTAGATTGAATAGTTAATACTTACCACAGCGTGAGGAAAAATCCGTGACCCATGGCACCATGAAATGTGCTTGTGGGTCATTGTTGCCTCTACCTGCCAACATGTTCAGGTGGAGGAGATAGTCCAAGTTAGATATCCTGCCCCTCACCCACAGCATGCACAGCTTCTCTAACTCCACTGCATTTTTTCTCCAACACCAGTCTTCCCCTCGCTTTCCTTGTGAGCTCATAGCTGGAGTAGTTTTAGTTCTATTTTGTTCAAATATCAATGAAGCATCTAAACAGTGTATGTTATTGGTGATCAGTGGCATAACTTGCAACCACAAGTTCTCTGACAGACAAATGTCTTTTAAAGTGAGCATTCCCAAGCTTAATCCTCTGTCACTCATTGCTTTTGATAAATTCAGTAACTGATACACAAGAAACAAACCACGACTGTAATTCATATCTATTAAATTTGGACTGAAATTTAAGCAGTCTAATAATGTGTTTTCATAGTGCCCTCTGTATATTATAAAGAAGTTATTGTCTGTCTCTAAGGTGAACAATGCTGCTAACAAATTACCATGAGTTTCATACATTTTCAATACATGCTTATTAGGTATTACATCTATGTGTTTACCTGCTCCATCATTCTTAATCCTAATAATATTACATCCATACAAACGGAGCACTACTTCAGATAACAGCTGATCGTGTTCTAGCAAGTTAACTATGGTATTTTCCTTACTGGTATCATTGTTTTGACAATATTTCTTATAAGATTCCTTCCACAGACTTCTTTGGTTACTCTGTGAGACATATTGCAGAAGCTGAGAGAACGTGAGGGGAGTTTCATTGTTGTTCTCGTTGAGCTTGTAACGAGGCAGAGGAAGAACCTTGGACACTTTTTTATTTAATACCTACAACACAAAACAACGTTTATTATCGAGATTAAGCATTTAAAATAAAGATATCGATGTAGCTAACTTTGGGACACTATTACATACCCTTATAAATACTTTTCGCCACGGATATGGTACACTTTCACCAGGTTGCAAGGTAAAATCTACATTGTTCAACGAGTTATCGACTTCCACGTTCTTTAACCATTTTTTTAACCAGCTTGTGTGTACGACGACTGTGAAAAGGTCGGGTGAGGCAGTGGGGAATATATTTTTATTGCTTATACCTAATTCCTTAACTATATAATCCATGTCTAAATTATTAATGATGTTTTGTTTTGTTTTGTTGCGAACAAAACTGCAGTGAAGTCATTATCAATTTTGACATTTCTGATTTGACAGATCAATTGTAGGGATGCCACTTGTCATAAATTATATTTGTATCGTTCATAAATCGATATGTTAATTCTCCGTTCACTTTTAGCATATTTTATTCAAAGATTAAACTCTAGTTGGTCATTTTATATTTTTATGAATTGCATTACTAAAAATACAGATAATAATAATTAATTAATAAAGACCAAATCATTTTATATATTTAAGCAAACCAAGATATTTCGTTAATTTTCACAATATGAGATATTTTACGAAAATTAAACATAATTCCATACATACTCTCACGCCTATATCCCCGAAGAGATAGGCAAAGGTGGTTTACACCAACATGTTGCCAATTATGGTTTTTTATTTAACGTACCTAATTACAATAGGGACAAACGCTACTGCCTTTTACAAGGCACAGTTACATACTGCTATTAAGAACTTCTGCAAAACCAAACAACCTGACAAAAACACTGCCTGACCTGGGTACCCAAGATTCCTTGCATAGCAGCCTTATTATCGACCTACCGCGTTTGAATAAATAATTATATACCTAATATATCGATTAACATACCATTTGTTTCATACATAATAAAGTTTCATTTAAATGTATCATCAGGTATGTTACTTAAAGGTTGAGTTTATAGGAATAATAATTAAATACAGTTTTAAAGGCAAAAAATGGATTGCTTTTATTAAATAACATTAATACAATGTTTTAAATTGTACAAATATTATCAAAACTTTAACTTATATGTATATAAATCTAATCAACTTATTGGGTGTGGTAACACCTAGGAATGTAAAGGCAATATTAACACTGTTTATAGAGTTTGGCTCAAATAGCACCAAATGTTAACTTGTAGTATCACAATTACAGGAATTGGTCCCCATTTTAAATGTACTTTTGTTAACAGAACAATACTATTTCTAAATACTTAACACACACTTATGATATGTTGGATAACAACAAGAACCAAGTTAACTAAAAAATAAAGAATATTGGGTTAAAAAGTAACTGTACATATAAAATCATTCGAGTTTTCCAGATACTCTCTTCATATAACACTTCCATAAAGCGTCTTTGTAGAGAACAGCTTCAGTTTCAGGGCTCCTTGCAGCCACTATGCCCCTCCCCACAACTATAATGTCACCACCATTTTCCAGGATTACCTTCTCTGGGGTATTGTAGACTTGACCAAGATCATCTTTGCTGCTCTCCAGCTGAACTCCTGGAGTCAGCTGAATGAGGCCAGGATCTTTGAAGGTGTCCTTATTCTGACATACAAATCCAGTAATCAACTCGGGATATTTTGATGCCATAGACACAGTAGACTCCCTGTATTCTGGCGTTATCAGGTTACCCTGTAAAAAACAAAATTGATTTATAAGTTAATATTATTCCTAAGTTGTAAGTTCTTTTCTTTGAATTGCTAAGTTATTTTAACTTAGCAATTCAAGTTTTTCACTTTCTAAGTTATTGGCCAAATCTTTTCATATTACATAGTGTTAAAAGATCATACCTCACTACTCATTTCAGCTAGCAAAAATACACCACCATTTGATGTATTTAGGGCTTTTAATATACCCTCACCAGGCAGTGAATGTGCAGTAACACAGTCAGCCCACGATCCAATTTTATGCACTCCCTTTAAATATTGCAAAGAAACTGTGTGTCCAATATCAGCATACTTTCTATCTTCCAATATTAAAAAGTTAAATCTCTTTGCCAGTTGCTTGATTCTTGTAATAAAGTCACTAGTGTAGTCTTCAATAATATCAGCATGAGTTTTAACTAAACAGACATGCTCTCCAACTTTTTCTAGAAGATCAAGAATTTTGGTGGTGGATGTCAAATCTACTGATAGGCATAGATTCGTTTTTTTGGTAGCCATTATATTGAATAGCTCTTTAGCTACTGCATTCTTGGCCAATTTTTCACGTTCTTCATATGACAGTCGAATTCTTTCCACAGGATTCTCTGTAATGTAAAATTTATGTTTTTCTAGCAATTATGCAAACACATGTATGATTTAGTTTAGATTAAAATATTTAAGTGTTTATTTTACAGTGAATGAGTTTTAACAAATACTTCATCATATTATTCTATTTTTGACTTACCTATAGCAGGAGCTTGTGTCTCTTTTAAATAATTTTTGACTTTAACAGCTGATCTTTCAGTAATTTTTCCATTTTTCACCAAAATATCAATTAAAGCAGACATGGTCAATAAAGACTTAATGTGCACACCATTGGATTCACAATTATTGCTGCCTCCTTGCTCTCTGTCTAATATGATAACAGCGTCGTTAACTATCAATCCCTCTTTGCGTAGATCTCTAACAGTTTCGAGTACACTCGATCCGGATGTTACGACATCCTCGACTATTAGGCAAGTTTGATCGGCCTTATAGTGACCTTCTATGGATTTTTTTGTTCCGTATGCTTTAGTTTCTTTGCGTCTCATCAACATGGATTTCTTCGTTTGCACGCTGAGCAATGTAGCAATAGGTAAAGCAGTGTATGGAACACCACATATATGATCATATTTTAATTCCTTCATGGAAATTTCAAGTAAAAGATTCGATATTGATTCCTGTAATTAAAAATTAATAATGATTAATTAAGTATACAGTATTATGATATTTAATGTGTAGTTTTATAGTACTAATACTAACCATAACTTCTGGATAACTAACTATAACCCTCAAATCAAAATAGACAGGTGTTTTGATGCCACTTTTAGTAGTGAACTCTCCAAATTTAATGGCATCAATAGAAAATAGTTTAATCGCTAGCTCTACAAGTTTCTTATCGTAAGCCATTTTAATGAACTCTTAAATTTCAAACACGTGAAATAATTGTGTAGACTTGTAGAGCGCGAGTGCCGACTCCGAAAACGCAGGGTCGCAGAACTTTGTTAACTTTTTGACAAATAAACTTGACAGTTGAGTCTTGACAATTTTGAATGAATGAACTATAAATAGGTATAATACATTAAAGGTGAAATGAGACTTTAGCCCAAGCATTGACAACTGGGACTGGCAGAAGTTGGTCTTAAATAACAACAATAAATGGCGATCGCCATTTATTGTTGATAGTTAAGACAATAATAATAACTTCCGATTCTTTTTCTTTCTTTCTTTATTAAAAAGACAACTCCCGCACTAGGAATAATCCCGATGTCGCCAGGGACTTTAGAAACATTCAAACAACGGACACAAAGAATACCCAGCTCAGAACAACAATTTGTGGATCAAACAAATTTTTGTTGATTTCTTTTTACATGGACCAACAGAGCAAGGTATCGACAGGATTTAAAGCTTTTTTAGTATTATGGTCTTGTGATTAAAATGGATTACATTATATCCCGTAAAAATGCATGGCTTCTTTAAAACAGATATTTAGAACTTCGAAAGCAAAGTAAAAAACTAGTGTACAATAATGTTTAGGGTTACCACTCACCAGTATTATACCATTGTCATAGAAGCTTGAGTTCCTAACATATTAGGGGTTAGAAATTATTAATATTTAATATACAAAAATAAATCGTTTTCTTGTATAACAAATAATTTATCACGTTTGATTAATCAATACTTACCTTATATACTTTGGTTTTACCAGTTAAAAATATTTTGTTTACCAATTGAACCATTCTTCAAACTTCGTCGTTCTTTCATTCTTTTTTGCTCTTTACATTCAGTCACTTGCAAAGCGTTGTTTGCTGTGAGAGTGCGTTTGCGTGTCGCAAATAATTTAGATTTCTCGTGTTTATTTTCGAAAATTATTTATTTGGTGCGTTTTACTTTTGGTTGTAGTTGAAGATATCGCTCCTATTTAATGTGTGATGGTTTATTGTTATAATGTGAGTATTAAAGTTATATAAAAGTGAACAAAAATTATTGTCTCAAAGTTGTAGAACTTTTTCGCGCCTACACAATTTAAATAAATATTATGTTTACCAAAAATTTGGAGTGTTTGTTGTTTGATATTATTATAAATATGACGTTTGTAACCCGATTTGGGACCCAGGTAGAGGATTTTGAATCAATGTTAGGTAAGGTAAATCCACCCCTCCTATCGGTCGGCCGGGGCACGGAGTGGGGTCCCCTCCCCTCCTTTAGGGGAAGTTTGGGTAGACAAAGGGTAGTCACCCCTAAGCAGAGGGGAGCTTGGGCCTTGGGCGATATCCGTTGGTAGGGGAAGGGATCACAATTTCAAGTTCAGTTTTTTTGGGTCTTGCCCTTTCTAACGGTTGCGCGCGTGTGGAAAGTTTTGAACGTAATATATTGTACCTGGTTTGGCATTTAACTTTATCTGTACAATTTTCAGATAACTTTAGTAGTAGGCAACTGCAACAATGGATATAATTACTGAAGGTAAGTGTATCTGCTTTTGTTTTAGTTTTTCTATATATCAGATCCTTTTCTGGCAAGGCTATTCTTTTCAGATTCTAATGGTGAATCTTTGGATTTTATAATGAAAAGAAGTTTGTTAGCTAAGAACAAACTAGCATTTATACTAACTGATCCTGATGGCCTGGTAAGATTCTGTTGTGTGGAGTGCTCAGCCAAGTATGATGACAAGGAAGAGTTGGAGAGACACCTTCTAGTGCACAATAAAGAGTACAGGTTTCTTTGTGGCATCTGTGGCACCGGGTAAGACTGCCAGAACTTATACTTACAATAAACAAACAATTAGTTTAGGCATTATTCATACAGCTAGTATAATTGCTTTTATTGTACCAACATAGTAAATATAATCTCAGTTAAGTTAAGATATTCCTAAGTTTTATTCATATACATAAAAATAACGTAAGAATGTCTGCTCATAAATTATTTAACTTTAACTGACTTTTCAGCTTTGTATATAATATGTATGTATATATAAATTTGGTGTTATTAATTGTAATCTTACCAAACACATCCTTGTAAACAGGTTGAAACGCAAAGAGCACTTGGACAGACACACAATGGAGCACCAGGAGGTGCGGCCCCATGTGTGCTCACACTGCGGGAAAGCTTTCAAGAGGAAAGAACATCTAAACATCCACAAGTCTATACACAGTGGAGACAAGAGTGAATCCTGCCCTGTTTGTGATAAGTGTAAGTTTATTATGATAACTTTTAATCCTAAATAATATTTGGGCATTTTTCATTAATTTAGAGATTTGGTAAAATATTGTCACATCAATGTGTGTTTTCCTTAAGCCAACAAAAAAGTCCCCACTTAAATTTACCTATTGCCAGGACTAGCTAACTAACAGATGAGGGAGGGTTTGTATGTAAATGATTGGTAATCATTTCATCAGAATGCACTGTGATGATGATGATGATGCAAAAATTAATACATTTATCCTTGCATTAAAAATATATGTTAATTTAACTTGTGTTAGTAATCCTGCATTGCTAAATCTATATTTAAAGTTATAGTTATTCTGAAAATTACGACTCACCAACTATTAAGCCTAAATAACTAACATTTAGCCTAATTTGAAATGCATACTTAACTAGCCTAGTTAACTATACATTTCAAAAATATCATTCTTATAGGTATGATAAGATAACAAGGAAGAGTTGGACACTACACCTATCTCTGCACGTCGTATCATAGCTTTATGTAAAAAGTAATATAGTGTAGTTGATGGCTCGTCAAAGTCGTCAATAAATCTTAATATACGACTCTTGCCATTTGAGTAGTCTTCAGTAGGTAGGTACTTGCTTCGATTTCTATAAATACATATATCTACAAAATATTATTGTAGTTACAATAACAACAAGTTTATAAGACTCGCATGTATTTTAAGTAAGACAGTAGACTTGGCTGTATGGCTAGCGCCGCGGGTGAGCGGTCGCGCGGAGTGTTTTGGGTTCGGATCACACACGGGACAATGATATATGTAATCCGCCAATGAATATGTATAGTTATACAGTATATGTATAGTTTAAGTGTAATTTGTTTCCGTTAATTGTATCTTTGTAAAGTCACCTGCGACACAGGCCCTGAAGAAGACAACTGGGAATAGACGTATAGAAAGAGTTGTTTTCTTATAATAAAGATTATCTATTACTGTTGCCGCTTCAAAATTGAGTAATACTACTGTTTGATTCACTTAACGCTAGGCTACGCACTTCTAATGCGCATTCCTTATGCATAGAAGTGCGCGAATATTAAAAGCGACATAGAAAAAACTGACGTTTAATTAATTATTCTTCGTTATTTATGTAATTAGAAATTTATGTTTCATTGTATTTATGCTTACCTACGCGTATTATTTATGGGTATTGTTTCGTGAATGAATAATTTATTTATTTATTTTATTTATTTAACATAAGGCTTACCGACTAAAATACATACTGAGCATTTGCATGAAAACATTCATACAAATATATACAATATGTGTATGATTTTAAATTAAAGGTGAGCACAGCATTGACTATATCTAAAGTGTGCATACATGTAAGGTTACAATTTAATTTCTAGGTTATATAAACTACACAAGAAAATTAAGGCTAGATTAAAAACATATTATACTAAACTAAATTACACTATACTAGACTAAATACTGTTTTTTTAAATGTAACTATTTATTCGGACAAAATGTAGATATACTTTATTACAAATTACATTTTTCGAGGATATAGGATAGACATATAAGATATATGAGAGAGATAATTATCGCCCGAATTTAACCAATCATAAGTGAATTGATATTTATCGCTCGTGACATCGTGTTTTGGTTTCTATTCATACTATTAACGTCCCAAACAAGCATACGGCTCTAACAGTTTTATTAAAAATCTCTAAGATTTTCTTAGGTTAAAATCTAGAGGGTTAAGAGGAAAATTTTAGCAATAAATTGAGTTTTATGGCGATGTAATTGGTGGCGAGCATATTGTTATTTGCCTTAGATAGATTCGTATTGCGTTGAACTACTTTCTAACTAATTTCGTAAAGAAAAATCGTACGTGACTCTTTCCGACTTGAGATTTGAAGCTAGGTCGTCTCGTTGTTGTAATAAAGTTATCTTTTTAGCTTTCTACCGAAGAGACCACCTGCGGAAACACCTACAGACACACACGAAAGTTTTCTTAGAACGGAAGTCGGACAACGATCTCAGCTATCTAGATATCAAACAGGACCCCGCTGACATAGAAGAGGATCCTCAAGAGGAAATTCTAGATGAGGTGAGTTTTACCACACATTTTATGTACACAATAGAAAATACTGAATATTTGTCAATAATAAGTAGTAGTAAAATACTGCCTGTTGCTGGTCGCTATTACATATTTATGGCAATACATCTTTATATATATAAATCTTCTGTGCGTGTGTTTGTAATTAAACTCCTTCTAAACGGATGGACCGATTATGATGAATTTTTTTGTGTGTGTTCAAGTGGATTCGAGAATGGTTTAAATGTGGTTTTTTTGTTCGTGCGTACAGGACACCGCCTGTCGGGTCCGCTAGTCTCTTATTTTTTAGGATATGTAGTGTAAATCTTAGTTTAGTAATTCACCTGTAATCTATAAGACGTGTTACGTATCTTTTAAAACGTCCTGTATTGATGATTTTCTCAGCAGCGCAGATGTGGAAAATGCGACTATTGTACATGAGGTTCCGGGTTTGATTCCCATGTTGGGTAAATTACTACTGCTTCATATACAATACTAACTGACTTCGCCTTAAGTAAGACTTAAAATGTTGCTGGCGAAATGTGTATAATAAAGTTCTTTTGTGCCTATATGCGTAAAATAGTCTGTATGTCAGGTTGTGCTATTCGGACGATATATCAAGGCATGATACTTATATTACAAATGTCAAAGTTCGGATGTCTATTACGCAATCATGTCTGAGCCGCTAAACGGATTTTGATGTTTGGCACGTAGAGATTATAAACCAAGAGAAACAACTATGTAGAAATGCGTTCAAAGTCGCAGGCAACAACTAGTATTATAGTAATATCAATTCAAATGTAGTGATGATATAAACCAGCTACCCCTTTAGTCTTTCAAATATAGGCCATCAGGCTAAAGGTCTAGTCATAGTGTAGCTGAGGGGTGGGGCGTCTGTCTGGCTAAAAAATGGAGGCCGTCGCCGCCGGCTTAAATAAGGTCATCTCTAGGAGAAATTCCTAGCACCACCGCCCACTTTTGGTACCTAAAATAGTGGACGGTACCCCTCTCGTGCAGGGAGGAGGCTCGCACCCTCCTGTATAAAGTGCCGGTCACCACCGTACTCCGAAACTGAACCCAGATATTTATTTATTAGTTTTATCAAGAGATGCTAACGGTTTATTGATACAAATGATATAGTTGATTTGTACTGTGTAGTAGAATATAATTTACACATGTAAATATGTTTTCGAGTTCTAATCACGCACTTTTGACTTTTAAGAACTGTAGCGAACTATAAATATGATTGTGCATATCAAAGTTACTTATCGCTCTTTAACGATAAAGAAAAACATTGTGAGGAAACCTGCATGTCTGAGGGCCCTACGTACTGATCTCGAAGATTTATAAACTCTGCAGCCTGCACTGGGGTAGCGTGGTGACTTAAACCTTAATTTGAGAAGAGGCCCGTGCCCAGCTGTTTGACGTTTAATATAAAAGGCTGATATTGGTATTAAATATGTTTTCTTTCCTGTCTTGGCAAACATGTGACTCCAGCCCCTTTTGGCAAGTAAAAGGGTCTTGAGTCACGTGACCACAGATTAAACCATGTTTAACTTTTTGAACTTTCCCATCTTTGTTTATCACACCAACGTTAAAACTCTCAAATATTATCACACCTTTTTTTACACACGCTCTCAACTGAAACAAATTACGACAAAGTTCTGTCTCGCAGGGATCTTTAAAAACATGCAATTAACGTCCACAAAGTACACTCAGACTAAGAATATGGGATTCGAATTCACGCTCGGCGTGGCAACAGCTATGAACCGCTTGCCTGCTGCCCCATCCATGCAGCCGACTATCATAATTAAATAATATCTGATCAGAACTGGGAATTCTCACATCGATTGACCTGATTTCGATTTCCCGAGGTATATCATATCTATTTGGCTAGCTATGCCTGCTCAACCTTTTCTTACCAGCTCATCATCCTAAGCTACTATTAGCTGAAGATTAAAATCAAAAGATATTCCAGGCAATAGTCGCGGAAGAAGTGTCGGTGTCACAGAGCAACAGCGCTCGGCCCTTCGAGTGCTGCGTATGTCAGAAGTCTTATAAGCGGAAAGACCACCTCAAGATACACAGTTGGACGCATAAGAAGAAAGACCACGTTTGTTCCGAATGTGGCAAAGGTAAGTCTGGTCGTATTTGTACCGATTATTGCATATTAATGTTTGAATTTTAGCTGCTATAGTATATTAGTGTTCTGTTATTAGCGTTACGCGTCATACCCATAGGAGTTTATGAGTTTGCTTGAGAGGTACGAACAGCAAGTTTTTAACCAAGGCAAGTTTAATCTCTGTTTTGGAATACCAGACATAATTAAAATCTATTGTGTCTGGCCGCCGGTGTGCCGCTGTGACTCAATAAGTTTATCATTGAACACATTACGGTAACATTATAATCTGCAAGCAGTACGTGAGTTTGAAGTTTTTGTCATAAGTAGTACTCTGCAAAACAACTTCGGAAGATCTGCATCAAGAGGTAAAAATATTTCGGTTGAGTCGTGATATGCGGTAGATTTAATCTATGAAGCAGCTTCGATCTGTGGTTTTTGTGTAATGTTTGATCTTTTGCATCTTATCATACGTATATCGCTATTTTTTAAATTGGTTCGACGTCCATACTGTCGCTCCATAAATTACTTATATTGGCTATAGCGTCTTGAAACTGCCACTGCCCACAGATCACCTCTATGAATCTTAGACGTGATCGGTGGATAGTGTTTGGCGACCAAGCAGCCTTGAAAAAGCCAACACAATTTTTATATCCAGATCATGTCCGGCAAATAGGTAGTACGATACTGCGTCATTTATTGGAATATCGATCTATATGTTGTACTTGAATGAGAGATACGCAGAAAAAAATATAATAAAGTTTCACCGTGCACGCCAACATAAAGGAATTTGCTGTATGCGTTCGTGGCAATGTAATAAAGTTAGATTGAAATTTTACCAGTTTCAAATCTACGTTGCTATTCAAAATTGTCGTCGTAATTCAGAAATGTCTAACATTTATTTAAAGCAGATAAAAGTAGTTGTTATTATAATTGTCATGCAATAATTAAATGCGAAAATGATACTCTAAATGTAATTAGAAATTAAATGAAAGTACTTACCTAGTTGTTAGTACTGATTACACTTAACGCTTACGGGGCCTGGGTATTTTCGGGTCTGGAGAAGTGTAACTGATAAGGGCGCTTTCAATTTAGACGGTTGGTGCCAGACTGCTGCAGTCCGGGTATCGTACTGCGCACGGGCGGTTATGATTTTTCATCTAGCTAGTTAAATTGTCTCCTATTATACGTATAACAGGAAACACGTGGTAGAGGACACAACTCAATAACATTTCCAATTGTTACCCAACTTTATCATTTAATTAAGCCGTTATTTATATTGCGACACTGTCAAGTTAATTTGTATGATCTTTGTCGGGTTTACCTTGTCAAAAGGCTTCTCTACGTCAATTCTTCTTTTCGTGTGGTTAGTGGCCAACCTGTTGTCAAGAGTTGTTCAAGCCGCCCGTAGGCCTCTGACATGGCTTAACGACTGCTGCCAATTTGGCAACAACCAGGACCGACTTTTTACGTGCCCTCCGAAGCACGGAGACGCTCAGATGAAATACCACTTAGCGGTCACCTATCTATAGACTGACCACACCCAACGTTGCTTAACCTCGCTAATCGTTTACCGATCAGCGAGTGCAACTGGCTATAAGCGCCTCTTCTACGTCAATGAATGCGAGATATACATATAAATTAAATCGCAGAACTAATGTCACTAGTGTCGTACCTTTGTTAGGCAAGGTTATACCCAAATATGGAAACATAAATAACAAAACTTTGACGGCAATCAACTGCATAAATATAATTATAGAAAAATCTTGCGTACATGCAAATGTGATCAAAATGCACACACAATGAAACAAAGTAGAGTTATATGCGCGACACCTACACACACATTCCTCTGCCTACACACACAAGCATGCCATGTCCCAGTCCCACACACACGCACTACTGTCGGTGCTGCATACGTGTGCTCATTATATTTAAATGTCTTACACAAAACACACTAAATAATGTAAACCCAGAATATCTACGCCAAAATTGAGGTTTTATTATCTATATTATATAATTATATATATATATATATATATGTATATATACGTGAAGCACAAACTTTGTACCCCTTTTTACGAAAATTGCGCGGACGGAGGAGTATGAAATTTGGCACAGTTAAAGTTTATATGTAGAAGGAGTGGCGAATCCTAATATTTTTATAAAATATGCATTAGAAATACATTAAGTTAATGAAAAAACACTACACGCACACAACCATGCATTTGACACACGCAGTCGAATCGCGTTCGTAGTATTTCGGCATTGTTCGGTTGATGTCGTACAATTCTTCGTAACTTTGGTTACATACATAATATTGCAAAAGAAAATTATGGAGCAATAATCTGAATTGTCTTACAATATCATAATATATATATATATATATATATACACATACATACATACATACATACATAAATTCACGCCTGCTTCCCAGAGGGGTAGGCAGAGACTACGGATTTCCATTTGCTACGATCCTGACAAACTTCTCTGGCTTTATTCACTTTCATAACATTCCTCATACACGCTCGCCGGTTTAAGGTACTCTTAACCTGGCCTTTATCCAGAACGTCTCCGATCTGATAAAGAAACGTTCGCCTAGGTCTTCCCCTCGCGACTGTTCCATTCACACTAGCCTTATAAACTTTCTTAGTCAGTCTGTTCTCGTCCATTCTTATATGTAACTTATTTTTATTATATTATATATATTATTTATTTTTGCTTTTTATGATTCTTTTGTATATTATTGCTGTATTTAGATGGGATACAGAGATGTTACCAAATAATTAAGAAGTGCTACCTAGTATATTCAGCCCTATAAACTATATGCGACCTTTTTATAATTTGTTTCTAATTTTAAACTTTATTTATCGTATCATAATTATTAGTTATTAGAATATAATTAAATACTATTTATTGTACAAATTATGACAAAAAATTATGAGGATTGAAAAATAAAGTAGATGCACAAAAGGACTTATCGCTTAAAGCAATATCTTACAGGCAACCTTTGGTTGGATTGGAATGATATATTTATATTATAATATATTTACGTAATTATATGTAAAAAAGAAAAAGAAACTAATGTAGCAAGCTTAGGAATACCGTCAATGAAATGGTATAGTTAAGTAAATAATAATTTGTTTGAAAGAGATAGGTTAGTTAACCTGTATAGCCTTGGCGAAATCTCAATGAAATGAGATTATAAGAGAATATTAAAGACAATAAAATCTTAATAACGATCAAACTTAAAATTTAAATCAATTATGGTCGAGTTCCGACCACTGGGCGACCGCTAGTAAATAATAAATAAGGCATTTTGTTATTGATATTATTATCGGTTAGTTGGTATTTAGAGCCGTTGACTTTATAATTATAATGGAGATATGATTTTGTAAATTTGATATTAATCTATTTCTATACTAATATGATAAAGAGGAAATATTAGATTTTTTGTTTCTGTGTAAGGATTTAACAAGTACTACACAACCGATTTTAAAAATTCTTTCGCTATGAGAAAGCTTTCTCATCAGCATTTAACATAGGTTATATATATATTTTTTAAATTACTGTTGCTTAATTTTTTGTCGGTCTCACCAGGGGAAAGATGGCGACATCCCGGTCATACTGACTAAACCTACCACGGTGTTCCTCGACGTTACCGAATTAGAGTCGGCGAGGCCGTGCGAATCATTTTCACGTGCAATCGTGACCCCGCCGAGGTTTCGGAACCCTACACGAAACTACACTACCCAAAAATACATTAAATTTTGCCTAACTTGTCCCCTTGTGGGGACGAAGACAACTATTATTGAGAGGCGCGCGTGGAAACGCACGCCGCCTCTCGGACTTGGAGCCGATCGGGTGGTAGTCAAGCCCACGAAGCCCACCACCTCCAGGTGGCTGGAGGTCGTCTCGCGCCCTACATCGCTCGTTTCTGCGGTTACTAAAATAACCTAACCTATTTTTACGCGAGCAAAGACCCGAGCAAAAGCTAGTAATACAATGTAGTGCGAGAGTCGTCAACCACAATTTTTCATGGACTAGTTAACGAAATCTTTTGAATATTCCCTTACGCCACAGTTTTTACAGTTAGTTTCAATTAGCCGGAGGCGCAGTATTAAATATATGGGGGAGTCAGTCCTACCGATAATGCCTTTGAGTGGCTCAGGTACCCGCAGGCCCTACAGTGTTGTCGCCAGTGTTAGTACTGTACAGTAATTGAGACCCTATTTCAAAGAATTTAATGAATCAGTGACGCACGGGTCTAAATCGCCACCTTACTGGTATCAATACTTGTGATGTTGGATTTTTCGTTTCGATGTCTAACCCAACTCGGGTTTAAAGATAAATACCCATTTGCACGAAGCATGGCTGCTGAAAATAACCGAAAATTCGAGGAAAGTGTAAAGTGAAATAGTTTTAAAATATCTTTAAATTGTGTTTTTTAAATAAACCGCGATCAAATCTGTATCTGGTAGTATAGTTTAATTTCGATTCTAGTTGTCTGTTATTTCAATGTATCCACGATTATAGTTTAAACGAGATGTATTCAAGTCAATAGCCTGGCAGCTCAATACGCCGACAGGCTGTAGTCGGCGTTATGTGGACGAGGGACCATGTGCTTACCCCTTCGGGAATATAGTGGCGCGTGGCGCTGCTATGTTAGGGATCATAATGAGAAGTTAGACAAAGTCGACGTCATTGATGTTGCTAACGTATGTATACGTACGTAATAATGATAGGAATGTATCCAATGTTCAGTTTTATTATACATAGGTACTTGTGTTGTTGATTGTACTTTAAACAAATAATCATATCAGTATCGATTTTCCTGGTATAGGTAATGCCCCTCCAGCGCGGTCTAGGGGAAATACTTCGTAGAGCTTCATTTATAGCATAGATATACTTAAGATAAACAATAACTGTATTATAACAACACAAAGGCTTTATATCTTCGAAGTTCTAGGCAGTGGAGTCATATTATGCAGATTACTTTTGTCTGCTACTGCCAAAGTTTCTTACAAACAGATTCACGTATCATCCTAACTAATATTATAAATCCGAATGAGAGTTTGTTTGTTTGTAACGCTTTCACACTTTAACTACTCGATCATCATGAAATTTCAATTGCCGAGCTGCTGTCCGAGGGATATAGCGAGATGTGTGTAAAATATTTATGACTGCCTTATTTTGTAACCAATTTTGATTCAGTTTACACTAAAAGATTTATTTTGGTTGTTGTTTGCTCTTGTGTGTTAATTGTACAAAATCAAGCATAGACAACTACCCTATTACCCCTCAGAGATGAGTAATATTTAAACGTAAGCTTTGTGTGATTAATCGTATGTCTGCAATTTTCTGTAAGAAAAATCCACGTCAATAACATACGATTAGCCAAGGGTAATGAGTATTCCCTCACGGTTAGGCTGGTCAGTATGTTATCATGATATATGTAGGACTCGCGGTCCGTGACCGCATCGCCAAAACGCCCGGATGTGATAGTGGTGACTGTACTTCGTCCAGCATTGTCACACTTGTTATATTCACACAAAAAGTATAAACAGCTTATATATTGTAAAATCAAAATCACAATCAAAATAAACTTATTCAAATTAGGTTACAAGGTAACACTTATGAATGTCAAAGTTACACGTAATTTGTAAAAAATTGTAAAAACAGACAGATTTTAATCAATATTCGTCAAGTCTTAGAAATCGAGACAATTAACATCTATTGTATCTGGCCATCGGTATGCCGCTGTGACTCAATAGGCTAAGAGTAAGAGTTTATAGAATATCGCATATCCATATTTAAGTAATAGTATTATATTCACTAAATTGAAGAGACTAATTTAAAAAATCTACATCGTTTATTTTAAACGTAGTATTTAAAACATTGGCATATATAGCTATTTTCCGAAGGGTTGTCTTGGCACCGGAACGGCGATTGCTCTCATACTGTCCTATAATTTGGAGTTGAAACCAAACATCCATCCAAGATGTTAGGACGTGAGCACAACTCACCTGCCCCTTTTTTATATACGCCAATGGTCAAAATCCTCAAATCCTTGAAGTATTCTGGGACCTACATATATATAGGTCGTAACTTAAGGCATTGTTTTTATACAGTATCTAATTCATTTAATAGGTACTTCCATTATAAAAATAGTTCTTAATAAGCACCATTTGTTAATTATTCAGTTAAATGTTTACGATTAAACTTTGAATCGACGTATGGCTAGCTTTAATATCCAAAAAACAAGCCTTTTACCTACGGACATTTAATTTTTGACACATATCTAATCTATGAAAAATAATTATGTCGAAATTTAACTGTCTGTAGCTAAAACAAATCGTTTGTGGAATCTAGTCTATATCGCGTAAGTTGAAGACGCCTAATGTTTGCAGTTGTGGACTAGACACCGTGAGATTGTACATTCGGTTTCCATTCATTTTTCTATTGATGAAATGTTTAACCACTCACAATGAATGCATGTTGCTTATCTTTTAAAATGCATATGAGCACAAAGTTCTACTTACATTTGTATAAAGATTGAAGATAATATGAACTAAAAGCTTTTTTTAACAATTACTTAATTGCATTGCAGTACGTTTAGTAGGCGTCCATACAAAATGTCAATATGTTACGAGTGGAGCACTTGCATATCCCCATCGGGTGGATCACACCCACACTTCTCCAGCCATATTATTCACTCCCACGTAATAGAGGCGTAGCTATATTCACCAATATTATAAATGCGAAAGTACGTTGGTTCTTTCACTGGGTCGACTAAGACGTCAGTTTGACGATATCGCAAAGATCTCCTCAATTTATTTTTACCTACCTGAAAACTTTCTAATAACCCCCAGGAAGTCGTTTATCTTTTGCATCCAATATGCGCTTTATGCTAGTATTTATGGACCTTAGTGTCCAACACATACGTATCTGTCGGCCTGCTTACGAAATACATACCTACTAATTAACATAACTTAATATTTGTACCTATGTCTTAAAGGCAAAACATGATGAACATATATTTATTTTAACACCATGCATTTTATGTTATATTACTCATCTTTGGGACAAATACGGACAGCCCGCCGCTGTAACCTGTCAAGAGCGTCTAGCAAGTACTGCGCGGAGCCATCCCAAAGATGAGAACAGTACTCCACGCAAGGGCGCACTTGTGCCTTATACAATAGGCACAGCTGCCCAGGCGCGAAGAACCGCCTCACCCTGTTCAGAACTCCGAGTTTTCGCGAAGCTTGCCTAATGACGCTCTCGATGTAGGTTTTGGGATTAAGGGAGCGGCAAAGATCCATACCTAAGATGGAGAGGCTGTCACGTATCACCAGTGGAGTGTTCTTCAGAGAAGGGAGGGAAAGGAACGGAGACTTTTTTGTTGAGAACGCGCATGCCTGGGTCTTCTTGGCGTTGAACTGGACCAAGTTCTTGGCACCCCATTCAGAGATGCGGTTCAAGGTCTGGTCAAGTTCAACGACAAGATCCTGCCTTTTCCCCACAACCTCAGCCTGTTTGACTCCAGGACGTCCGAGATATCGCCCATGCACGGTACTGTCGTCTGCATAACAATGTATGTTGCCGAGATTCAACATATCATTGATATGCAGAAGAAAGAGCGTAGGGGATAAGACGGACCCCTGAGGCACACCTGCATTGACCTGCATAAATTTGGAAGCGCGACCGTCGCAAAGGACCCGAATACGACGCTTCTGCAGGAAATTTGCAATCCAGGTGCACAGTTGAGGGGGCAAGCCATAGGCCGGAAGCTTGGAAAGAAGAGACCGGTGCCAGACTCTATCGAAAGCTTTGGCTATGTCTAGGCTGACAGCCAAAGACTCGCCGTGCTTGTCCATAGCCTCACCCCAGAGGTGCGTGACGAACGCTAGAAGATCACCCGTTGATCGTTTAGCCCGAAAGCCGTATTGGCGATCATTGATCAACGAGTGATCCTCCAGGTAGCGGACAATTTGGGTGTTAATAATCCGCTCGAACACCTTGGAGAGCACTGAGGTGATAGCTATGGGTCGATAGTTGCCTGGCTCGGAACGGTCCCCCTTTTTGGGAATCGGTTGAACGTTCGCCTCCTTCCAAGCCTCAGGCACAATGCCTGCGGCATAAGACGTCCGGTATAGGCGCGTAAGTGTGGGAGACAACTCCGCTGCACATTTTTTGAGGACCACAGCTGGGATGCCGTCAGGTCCACTGGCTTTCCGAACATCGAGAGACTGCAGTATCGCACGAACGTCACGTTGCCTGATACGTATATCAGGCATGGTGTAGCCGCAGTTGACAATGTTAGGCGGCTGCGAACCGCAGTCATCGATTCGGGAGTTGGCCGCAAAGAGATTTGCAAGCAGATCTGCTTTCTCTTGCGGCCGATGAGCCAGTGATCCATTCGGATATCTCAGAGGGGGCAGCGAGGTCTGGCAGAAGTTGGACTGCACGGCTTTGGCCAGGCGCCAATAGCTACGACTGCCCGTAGGATGGGCCATGAGCTCCTGGCCGAACCGTGCGACGCGCTGGGCATCCGCTCTTAAGAATGCCCTCTTGCAGACCTTTGTGGCTTGGTTGAACGCTGCCTTCAGGTGATCCACGTTAGAGTCATGGAGAGTGCGAGCCCTCGTCCAAGCGCGGTACGCTGTCTGTTTGCGTTCAACAGCATCAGCGCATTCACGACCGAACCAGGGCCTTTTCCTGCCACCGCTCGTGACATCACTGTATGGAATATAATATTCCATACCCAGGATGATTTCACCAGCGACAGCAGTAGCGCTCTCTGAAGGATCCCTGTTCTCAAAGCAGCGTTGAGCCCAAGGGATGGATGCGAAGTACTCCCGCATTCCATCCCAGTCTGCTGACGAGTAGTGCCACAGTCGTCGTCTTGCCTCCTCGGGTCGTGGGGGCGTAACAACAACAGCTGTGGCACAAACCAGACAGTGGTCTGAGGTGCCCAGAGGAGCACTAATCGACACACTGTACCGGTTCGGGTTACTTGTCAGCAGCAGATCGAGCAGAGAGGGCGCCTGACCTGCAATGTCCGGTATCCGGGTGGGCTGGAGTACCAGTTGAGACAGGTCATGCGTGAGAGCGAACGCATGGGCAATTCGTCCCGCGTGGTCTGTTTTGGGAGAACCCAACCAGGTCTCATGGTGGGCATTAAAATCTCCCAAGAACACCAACTCAGCATTCGGAAATTGCTCCTGCGCGTCGTCTGCCGCCTGACTCAGGTAATCAAAGAGTCGAGTTGTCTCAGCGTCTCCTGAATGGGATCGGTAGAGGCACATGTAGATTTGGCTGAAAGAGCCATGATCTACGTGTACCCAAAGGTCAGAGAAGGAAGGGTCCTCTAGGCAGTGTAGAAAGGGAAACAGAGTGAGCTTCGCAGTACTTTTCGAGATTAACATTTTAACTCTAAACTTTATTGATTACTCTACAGTACAAATGGACTTAGGTAAGCAGATAGATACCGCATATTTCGACTATCAGAAAGCATTCGATCTTATTGATAATGACATACTTTTGGCCAAAATGTCTTCAATGGGTTTTGTTCCCAATTTGCTACATTTCTTTGCGTCTTATCTTCAAAACCGGACCCAATTTGTACGTCTAGCAGGATATGACTCAGATAGCTACTACACCAGATCTGGAGTTAGTCAGGGCAGTACCCTTGGTCCTACTCTGTTTTTAGTGATGATCAATGACTTGCCGTCAATCGTTAGCGCTGCTAAATGTCTGTTATTTGCGGACGACCTGAAACTATATTGCGACATAGAAGACACGAATGACTGTGTAAGGTTCCAACAGGACATAAATGCGGTGGCTAAGTGGAGTGGAAACCACAAGCTATATTTCAATGTATCCAAATGCAATATGATTAGCTATACCCGTTCACGCAATCCTATCTTATTTAATTACTACCTATCTGACACTCCTTTAACTCGAGTCAATCAAATACGAGACCTTGGACTTATCATGGACTCAAGATTAAACTTTAGAGAGCATATAACACAGGCATGTAAGTCAGCAAGTAAAATGCTAGGCTTCGTGATGAGAGTCTCATACCCATTCAAAGGGACTCGTGCCGCTATGGTTTTGTACAAAGCATATGTACGCAGCAGGCTTGAATATAATGCTATAGTATGGGATCCACACGAAGCCAAGTACAACCTAATGATTGAGCGTATCCAAAGAAAATATGCGAGATTTATCTATAAAAAAATGCATGGATACTATCCTTTCTTGTACCCGTCTATGTTTGTTATAGGAATGGTAGGCTTAGACTCGCTTGAACTAAGGCGCAAACTTCTCCTGTTGGTACACTACTGCCATTTATTACATAATAAGGTGGACAACCCCTGCACCTTGGAAAGGGTGGGTATAGCGGGTATCCCGTCACGTTTCCTGATAACTGGGGAGGGTATTCGGCGACGAAGAAAGTTGTTCGCAGAACCCATAGGAGTGCGCACGCGACGAGCGGCAGCGGCACCTACGCCCAGAGCTATCGCACTTCTCAATTCATTGCTCTCTCAGTATCCAAATCTCGACATATTTAGTGATAGATTGAATAGTATAAAAGTGTGTACTTACCAACTGTTATGGAGTATGTAAGAGTTCTCTCTAGTTGCTATTATTTACTAAATGTACATTTGTAATTTTCTTAATGTGCCATAGTAATGTGTCAGTACGTTTTTATATGGACTTTGTGTGAATTTAAAATGTAAGTGTTTTGGTCCTGTGCTGTTAACTTATGTTTTTAATTGAATAAATAAATAAATAAACTCTCATTAACAGATTAACTCTCGCAATCTCACTGCCTGCTTTTATAAGTTTTATATAATTAGACACGGGATATCACCTCACTATTCTTTCGTCTGATAGTATATCCCTTAAGTTTATATCAATAAATCAATCAGCACGGATCAATACAAAGTCAAAGTCAAAGTCAAAGTCAAAAATAATTTATTCACTTAGGTCACAAAGTAACACTTATGAACGTCAAATGGGTTAGTGAGTTTATTATATTTACTGAATTTACATTTATGTTAGTTGCAAGGTTCAGGCAAAAGGTTGAGCCTATGAGAAGATACCTGCAAGAAACTCAAGGCCACTCTTTTAAATCGCCATCAACTTATAATTTCAGTATTTTACAACTCATTTATGTACCAGGTGTTGCAGTCATTATGCCATATGTCACTGTCCATATAAAACTAAATTCTAAAATAAAGAAAAGTTGGTAATATTATGTAAAAAGCATTTGAGATTTGAAATCATATTTATCAGTACGTAGCCATTTGTAATAGACAATAGTATGGCATGAGGACGCATACACTTACACTTTGTGACATGAAAAGGTAGTTCGTGACTAAATGTAGTTAAAACAAAATTTACGTTATTACTTATAAAGTTTGTTTAAAAGAAAAGAAAGATACTTTAACACCACCAAATAAACACGAAGTACCTTCACATAACTAAATTGACTTATATAATACATACATTGTTTGAATCCTGTATGAAACAAGCAACTAGTTCCATGAGTTTTTATCATTTAAGTAATCATTGATTGAATAATAGCCCTTCCGGATAAGCTGACTTTTAACAGCACTTTTAAATTTTAGTAAAGGTAAATTTATAATATCAATCGGTAGTTTATTAAAAAAGCGTATACTGAGTCCCGCAAATGAATTGTGAACTTTATGTAAACGATGATACGGACCTACCAACTTATGCTTATTTCTAGTGTTTAAGTTGTGAATATCACTATTCTTATTATATAAGTGAATATTATGTTTTATAAACATAATATTCGTAAATATATATTGCGACGCAACAGTAAGTATACCAATTTCTTTAAAACGCTCTTTCAGGGAAACTCGTGGGCCTAAATTATAAATGCTACGTACTGCACGCTTTTGAAGAATGAAAATTGTTACGATGCTAGACATAGTCTTCGCCCAATTTACAACAGTTAAAGTTGTTGTTTAAAGTCCTACGTGATAAGGGGCGAGTCTTACCGTCCACGATTTGCCATGTCATGCCATATCACTATTTGCCCAAACTAGCCAGGTTTTGTACTATTCCCTACTTTAGATTGATTAATAAATACTTACGTATGTGTCGGCAAACTCTGCTCACGTCTTTATGGAAATGATAGAAAACTTTTGGATAGTTAGGTGTCCTCTGTAGGTTGTGTGTGTGTGTGTTACGAAACTCTACCGTACCGTTCAACGATTTATTTGACTCGTTTATTTGCATGTCAAAAATCTAACCTATGTTTTTTTTATAAACGTATATGAAATAAGCATTCATGTACTTTAAATTGCGATAAAGCTTCAGCATGTAGGCGAAACCGCGTGTGACGACGATTAATTTAATAAAATTATTTTCTGCAATGCCTAGTTTTATTCCTTAGCTAGAAGCAAGTTTTCTTATTAACCACGAGGAAATTGTAAAAGAAACCGGATTCCTCAGGGGATGCCGGCTTGTGTGACATACCTAGCGGTAGTTGTTGGAGTGGGATGCCAAGGAAAAGTGTCGTGAATACGATTTTTTTATGTATTACACACGATATTCTATTTTTATCTTCGAGGAATTTCAATCCCAAGATTGATGATTGTAACAAACCGTTTGCCATATAACCATGGGGAGACCTTTGGACCCTTCTTGTCGCCCTTTGCTACACCTGCCTTTTATGCAACGTCTAGAGATAACTTCACCTCCTTCTCACACTTCCGAAAAATCTAATGTAAACAAATCAAATTCCCAGTTGGATTTTGTTAGCTTGTTACTTTAGATAAGTAAGGCTTTGTTTAAGCAGTTGAACATCAGCTGATGCCAAGGTTAATGCGAGGTATTTATAAGGTTAGCGTTAAGTTATACCTAGTAATGAAATCATATTACAAATTTAACAATATTTTTGCTTGTTCTAGAATGTGAATAAAGGACTATTATATGTAAACTTGGTTACTACCAATTTCAACTTTAAGATTATAGGATAAATTTCTACCTATGTCGAAAGCTAGAGGAAGATCAGATAAAAACAATCAGGGCCGCAGGCATTAACAACTAGCACGGTGGCACCCTGACTAGGAACTGACTTTGTCTGTGGATCATACAAGCTTTATTCCTCGCGGCGATCGAACCTGCGGCTCTCGATGCTTTGTAGTGACCTCTCCGGCGCCGCCTATTTCATGTGGTCTTAATTTTACCTGCTGTTTCCTGGAGATTTACTAACTGAATATTATACCACGGGTCATGTATGCACACTCTCCTAATCATATAACGAAGCACGTATATGTTCGTGTATATTATATTCACTTATATAATAAGAATAGTGATATTCACAACTTAAACACTAGAAATAAGCATAAGTTGGTAGGTCCGTATCATCGTTTACATAAAGTTCACAATTCATTTGCGGGACTCAGTATACGCTTTTTTAATAAACTACCGATTGATATTATAAATTTACCTTTACTAAAATTTAAAAGTGCTGTTAAAAGTCAGCTTATCCGGAAGGGCTATTATTCAATCAATGATTACTTAAATGATAAAAACTCATGGAACTAGTTGCTTGTTTCATACAGGATTCAAACAATGTATGTATTATATAAGTCAATTTAGTTATGTGAAGGTACTTCGTGTTTATTTGGTGGTGTTAAAGTATCTTTCTTTTCTTTTAAACAAACTTTGTAAGTAATAACGTAAATTTTGTTTTAACTACATTTAGTCACGAACTACCTTTTCATGTCACAAAGTGTAAGTGTATGCGTCCTCATGCCATACTATTGTCTATTACAAATGGCTACGTACTGATAAATATGATTTCAAATCTCAAATGCTTTTTACATAATATTACCAACTTTTCTTTATTTTAGAATTTAGTTTTATATGGACAGTGACATATGGCATAATGACTGCAACACCTGGTACATAAATGAGTTGTAAAATACTGAAATTATAAGTTGATGGCGATTTAAAAGAGTGGCCTTGAGTTTCTTGCAGGTATCTTCTCATAGGCTCAACCTTTTGCCTGAACCTTGCAACTAACATAAATGTAAATTCAGTAAATAAAATAAACTCACTAACCCATTTGACGTTCATAAGTGTTACTTTGTGACCTAAGTGAATAAATTATTTTTGACTTTGACTTTGACTAAGATCGTTCCAGCACAGGTTCCGCAATTGACAAAAGTATTATTTTCGGAAACAAAGAAAAGGGCACAAATCCGATGAGTCAGCTGGGACCGTTCTGTCCAAAAAGTTTTTACACTTAGTGCAGGTATCCCTGACTCAGATGGTAGCCATAAAAGAAAAAAATGTAAAGGAAAACTTAGTTTATTTAAAACAAGTTTTAGAGTGGATCCATTGGGGCCTGGGGGAGGCATCGCCCGCGCCGCGCCGCGCCGCTGCGTACCGTTCGCGCTCCACGAAGGATCTTGTCTGTGCGTGACGTCATCACTTACAGCCCTTTATAGAAAAGGTGAGGACATTGGGTGAATCTACCGAACTGTATTTACATTTATTATAATTATTGTTTAAATTAAAAAATCTCATTTATAATACTATCCTGACTCACTCACTGACTACAATGACTGAGGCAGGATTTCTCTTTTCAAGGGTCTAAGGTGTAGAAGTCATTAACGTCCAGACCAAACCCTTGCCTTAAAACAGGTAATATATTTAAAAAACAGTACATTTTGTAATTTCTCCGCTTCGGCGATTAACAATGATTGTTGCAGAGATGCTTAGTAATAATATATAATATATGTATAACATAATATAATAATATTATGTTATACATATATTATTACTGCAAACTTCAAATATGTTAATAGGTAATTATAAATACAAATAACTATCTTCAGGATTTTTTGCTATTCCCTCGGGGTAGGTTAAAAAAAACTTAACAACGAAAGTCCTTCCAGACGAGTTCGCGGCAAGAGCAACTTAATTATACAGTACTTGCCATAGGTATAACAAGAATAAAACTTTCCTTACAAACAAAATTAGGTAATTTATAAAAGATGGTGATTAGTTTTATAAAACTAAAGTGAATCACCATCATCACTTATTCTTCTGATTAGTTACACCCACACAAAGCAGACATCCTCTGACCTTCGCTACCGGCTAACCTTGTAAAAAGTTTGGTGAATTGTCATATTGTAACACTGCTCTACTTTTGAGATGCGCTAGTGTAGCCAAGTATATAATATTGAGTGGCTTATTACCTCTCTAAAGGTGCTCATTCCCTCTACGGCACTCAGAATATAAATGAGCAAGATTCACTAGAGCCTTACTGGTAAATGTCAAGGATTTACTGTGCAAAATCTACGAATAAATACAGTTCAAATAGTATGTTTAAAAATTGGATTATACTAATAGGTACATAAATGCCGTTTAAAACCGCTACACTATTTAAAAAACCTGCAAATAATTCCGTTAGTTTATTTACTCATAAAAACATATAGGATTCTTCGAAAAGACTACGACTCGACTGAATTCTCATTTTAAATACAACGTAAGTACGTGCTTCGTGTGTCTATCGAGTTCTGCGAAGCCATCGTACTAGCGCACCCCACTCAACAGGACGTCACAAAAAATCCGCCTTCCATTTTGAACCACAGGGGAGCAACCCCTTTTTTTCCCAATATCAATTTACTTCTACTTTTAGACGCGCTGAGGGCATCCTCATGCAACTGTAATATTTGTACGTAGCTAAGTAATGCCTGACTAACTGGATCGATAAAGGACTGATCTTAATTAACACGCATAACCACAATTAGTGACGATACACTCCAAGGCGCAGATATTAATTAAATGGATCTGGATAGATTTATAACCTTTTTCTTTAATTAAGTACAAGTTGTACGCATTTCATTGCGAATTATTTGTTTACAGTACAGCTTTCAATAAGATCTTAGTATAAGATTTTGACTAAGCCTAGGCAAAATGCTATAGTTTTTTTTTTTGTTAAGGCATGTTCAGTAGCGGCATGGTATATAGAACTGTGCCCGGTAGATGATAATAGGCTCGCTTCTTGTAGAGTAGGACCTAATTCCAAAACTAAAAAAAATAGTGTGTGGTACATACATCTTCTTTTTTTTTTCAAATGGTGTGCCATATATTTGATACATCTACGTCCACCCCTTCTGTGTATATGCATGAGACTATGTACAGTCAAAGACAAAAGTCGAGTAGCATCCTAAGGTTCACATTCGCTTATTGATCCGAGCGAATATCTTTGTGTATGTGATGTTTTAACGCAAACAATGAAACATTATTTAATGTAATGATAGTAGATGAAGTTCGTCATGCGCATATGGGCGAGGCGACACAAAAGCGAGTTCTTGTATATATAACTATAATAACTACTATCCCTTATATTCAACAAAAGTGTCTCTGTTAGTCCGCATTTACAATAAATGCTTACATTTACGTAGTGTATCGCAGGTTGCGATAGCCGAGCGGTCAACGAGTCTTCTCACTTTATCACTAAAATATAATGACGGTGGTTCAAATCCTGGGATCCTCAAATCAAATCAAATATTCTTTATTGTCCTCTACTTCCACTTTGTTTTTTTATTACTTAAATTTTCAAATAATAAAGATAAACGTTATTTTTGTTTACTTATTACGCTAGTGATAAAAAAACACAAAATGTGTTTTTTTAGGAATTCATCTAAAATTTAATATTTTTTTATTATTTACCAGTTTTTTTTTTTTTACGTGGGGGAATGCAATGACACATATCCCTCCGCGGGGGTGGACGGAAGGATTATGTCGGACTCGCCGGGGTAAAAGAAAGATGGAAAAGAAATAATGTACCTCCCGGAATACCGACTAAACCTACCACGGTGTTCCTCGACAAAACCACTGTCGACGGGGCCGCGCGAATCGCTTTCGCATGCAGTCGCGACCCCGCCGAGGTTACGGCCCGCCGTATGAAACGGCAGGCCACTACACAAAGAGACCTACCCAAAGGCACTCACTTCTAATTAAACCCTACTGTCTCCCCCCTCGGGGAGAGACGGACTCGAAACAGAGGCGCGCGTGGGAACACGCACGCCGCCTCTCGGACCTGGTGCTGAACGGATGGCGGGCAGGCCCACAAAGCCCGCCACCCCCAGGTCAAACCTCAGGGTGGCTGGAGGTCATCGCGCGCCCTCCGGCGCCCGGCTCTGCGGTTGGGGAGAGGGTTTAAACGCTCCCTCTCCCGCTCCGCCGCCTCCTTGATGGAAATTACTTCCTCACAAAAGGAGGCGACGGCGCTCCACGACCTCTCACTCCAGACCATAGACTGAACTACGGCTGGGAGCGAGAGGGCAATCGATCCGACTGCCGCGATCACCTCACGGCGCTGCGATGCCCAGGCGGGGCAAACCGCCAAAGTGTGCAGCGCCGTGTCCTCAACAACGTCGCGGCAGTCGCTGCAGTGGTGACAACCGGGCGTCTCTTGCCGGCGTATACGACACAGGAACTGGCCAAAACAACCGTGGCCAGTTAGAACCTGTGTCAGCCGGAAGGTGAGGGCACCATGCCGCCTCTCCAGCCACTCTTTAAACACGGGACTTACCGCCACGATCGTGGCGTGCCCGATTTATCAGAATTAGTTTAATTACTAAAAAAACAATTATTGATTTTATTTTAATGAATAATTAAATAATGCAAATTATAATTGAGAAAAACAAAATTTAATTTAATTTATAACATATTTCATTATAAAAAACAATGTCAAAATATGCTTACCGAAAATGAACTTTTATTAAATTTTCCGTAAATGTTTCAATACTATATAATAAAAAAACATATTTAGTCTTTACTGTTTAGATTCATTTTACTTACAAATAATATTTTACAATTACAATGACAATTGAGGTTATAGCTTAATTATTCTTTATCACGAGGAAAAGAGGATTGAAACTTAACCTCAATTCTAACATCGTCAACCAGCACGCCCCTATTTGAAACAACTTTGTTTAATATTTAGTGTGACCTCCATTGTTCTTAACACAGTTCAAGTCTCACAGTCTATGCAATATGGAGGTCACAATATTAGCACACATCGTTTGCAACGGTCTCGTCGGTATGATACCCTTTGATTCATAAGCATTCACCATTCATCTTCGCTGAGTTTGGTTAATAAGAAGCGGTTTTCCACTTCACGCCAAACTTTTTAAGCTCCCTTCTTCTTCAAATCGTTTCACCCAACGACTTACAGTATTTCTCTGAAATAAAATCAAAAGTCTTATGACAATCGTAGATATTCCTTAACAGCGAAATCGTAAATGACAATACCATAGCATAATATTTAAAAAATAACTTACTTTTGGAGTTTAGTCCAGTTTCGTCGGCAATTTAAGATGTATTAAGCCCATAATTATGCTATATATTTGCCCTGGATTCAATATTTATATTAGTTTGCATTTTAGGTGTAGACTTTTAATCAAAATATTAAAAGAATGATTGGAATAATAATAACACAAATTGTACAAGTTAGTATAGATATCCTCGGTGTTACGAAGAGACTGACGTGTGATTAATACCTTACGCGTCAATGGTCTTAATGTCTTGATCTTCTGTTTAGTTGGTAATTTTATCTGTCTAAAATCAATCAATCAAATCAAATTACCGACTACATTGTTTTACATATTGTTAATCATATGGAAAAGATACTATGGACCGCCTACTAGATAAATACATATCACTTTATATTATAGACATAATAACATTTGTGTCCAAATCCACAAAAGGATCACACTCACATTGCGGTACCTATTTAGACGGCACGTAAAAGGTTTTGAACCTATTGAAGTATGCCAGACAAAGTGCCATGTTCAGGCACAGGTAGTTACTGAATATTGTCTGATAAATACTCAAAAATACAGCAGTCACGATGTAACAATTAATGTAACCAAATTTCTAGGTCTGCATATCGACAACAAAATCAGTTGGAAATTTCATATTGACTTTGTTTGTAAAAAACTAAGCCAGTTTTCTTATGCTCTCCATCAGTTAAGAAAAATATCTAATAAAGATACACTCTTGACAGCATACCATGGGTACGTAAGCTCAACCCTTAGATACGGTATAATATTCTGGAGTAATAGCACAGACAAAGGCTGCGCATTTGTAGCGCAAAAACGCTATATAAGGGCTATGCTCAATCTGCACGAAATTAATTCATGTATACCTCACTTTAAAAATCTTAAAATTCTTACTTTGCTTGGTATCTATATTTTGGAGGTTGCATTATTTGTCAAAAATAATCCACAGCTATACAATTATCGTAAGCGTATAAGACACCAAGATAAATAGCACATAGTGCCTAGCAAGACTCATTTTATGCATATTTTGTATAGCGTCGCGGATATACAATAATATACCAAGAGAGATTAGAGCAGTTACGGAAATACTTACGTTTAAAAAGAAATTACGTGAGTTTTTAACACAAAAATGTTACTACTCAGTAAAAGATTACCTAAACGATAAAACACTATAGCATTCCACTATGCCCAATCGTGATGTGTTCAGTATTCTCCACTTTTACATTTTTATTACCTATTTATAAGCTCTGTGACATTGCTACACATATTGACATTGAATAAAATACTTATTCTATGAATGTACCTATCTAATTCAATTGACATAAATTAATTATTATTATATAGATTCAATTATTGCAATTATTGTATGCCCAATGGGCAGGACATAGCTGACCTAATAATTTTAAACTATAGCATCTGTATTATGTACCTACCTATGATCCACAATAAAGAATTACTTACTTACTTACTTACTTACTTAAACAATAAGTTACTACAAATATTTTCTAGAACCTTCAACCTATATATTATATTATTAATATTCAAATTCCAGAAAATACTATAAAACTACAGACAAAAAAGATGTTATATTTTCGTTGCAATCTCTTTTCTCTCTAGTTTATCGCCATGTGTTGAGCGCAAAGTAATGTGTATTATCAAGAAATATTATCATTGTATATCATTAAAATTTCGTGTTGAGTTGAAATTGATAGATTAAAATAATTTTACTTCGCAAAGAGTATTTTAATGCACTCAATTATGAATACCTATGATAGAAGCTTTTCGTATCCCATAGTAGAGATAGTTGTGAAATGACAGAAAATATGCACGATGTGGATTGTGACGTAACTGCTATTTGGGTGCGAGCATTCGAGGGAGATTGAAATATCCCTACTACACCCCCACTTTGCCCATATCCAAATTTAAAATATTAATTGCTCTCTCGTTTTACTAACAATTTTCACGCTGCTTTCACAAAAGGTTTCTTTTTAATTGTGATATTCTGGCTTTATATCGACGTTCCGGCAATTTGTTTTGCTTTTTATCAGGCATCTCGTGAATTTCAGATTTACAACATGGAGCTTACAAATGCCAACAGGCTCGTTTCTGTTATAGAGACCTGAAAATAGCTAAAGATAAAAGATATGTGTATGTGATCCGCCCTATGTCTAACCTTTCGTAGATGTGCAGGTGTGTTGCTATTCTGTATTTGAATTAAAATAGCTTATGCTTATAAGAATAAAATAACAGATTTAAACCTGGCCAAACAATTCATCATTTTATTCAGATTAATGTGGCTGGATATGATTAAAAAGTTGTACATAACATTTAACCTTTTTCATCCTAAAATTCTCTCTCGTACGTAACCTTTACGGTACCTATTATACGAAATGCCTAAAATACTTCATACTTAGAGTACAAGGTTAGAGGCAGCAAATTATACATAATAAAAGCTTGTTCTTAGGATTTAACCGTTAAACCTCCCCATCCATGCTACAGTTACTGACAAAAAGTGCGTCACCTACTAAATTGATTTACTAACTTGTTAAGTCACAAGCCGCGCTGCTATCTTTGTTAATAATTAATATTATTAATATAGTTAAGTGCTGTGTTTACTATTCGATAACAATTTTAGTAAAAATCACTGTAATCTAACAAATCTATTATTCAGTGAATGTAATATCCAATGCAGTAGTTCCCAAACCAACATAACCCGGATATGTTCAGTAAGGTATGTAGAGGGTAGAATGTGCAGGAAGGTCGTAGCGTGACCTCTGCTCCCAAGTCTACCCTTTTCTCTGAGCATACTCCTCAATTTTATTAATAGCGCGGCACTAAGGCCCGCCCCGGCGGCTGTGTACATTACCACTTGTGTGTTACGCACGTGTATGTACGTGTAATGTGCCCCTATGTACATGTGAGAGCCTCTAGTGTGAGTGTGTGCGAGAAAATCCCTGCCGTAATTAATTAAATGTTACATAACTGTCGAATTTATATCACTCTTAGATTTATTCTCGGCTCTTTGAACATATAATGAAATGAATATTTCGTGGTACAAATATATTGTAAAATAATGTAGTCCTTTTAAAAAGCTTATAGCTTCATATCTACTGTAGAGTCACAAACAAGAAAATAAATCAGTATTACGTATGTAATCTTTACTGCAATTTTGATGAAAATATCCAGAATAGCTACAGTTAATTAGGTACACAATAGTATGGATAACACAACCCATTTTTAAACTGAAACTAAGAATACTACTTAACGTTAACGAAAAACGTTTTTATGCAATTAGATTTTTAAATTAAAATCGCGGTCAAAATCTAGTACCTACACGGTACTTAACTTTACCTTACTTACCGGTACTTACCTACCGGTACTTAACCTTAGATTTCAACCGCGGTTTCGCTCGCGTAGCGAATACCGTTAGTTATGATAGGTTAGATTAGTAACAGAACTTTTTTTTGGATGAAAAGTACACAGGTCCTTTTCTGTTCCCTTGACAACGTGTAAGTATGCGAATTTTCATGATGATTGGTTGAATAGTTAAGGCGTGAAAGCGAAAAAAGCAAACTCACATTCGCATTTATAATATTAGTTAGAATTTGCTATATTCTACTAATTGTTTCAAAAACATCCATTAATATTGAAGCACGTATTTTTACTAAACCAGCTTTTACACCAAACTTTGATACCCAAACGTCAATGTAACGCTGCCCACCACTGTCACTCGACGTGATGTCGTGATGTGTTAATTAGCTACCCTAAGGCTTAAGCTTTTCGTATAAAACACTAATATCTTGTCTGTCACAAGGTAGTCTACGAGTTCTATTTTTCAAATGCGTCCAAAACTAATTCACATTTTTCTTAAGTGTCACCATATAATAATATAATATTCTACCACATACATACAACACCATCTAGCCCAAACTAAGCAGGGCTTGTACTATGGGTGACAATGGATAAACATACATATATACTTTTTTTATGTAAATACATACATATTATGCATAGAAATACCCAGACCAAGACATCCATGTTCATGCACACAAAATGTTTATATATTCAATATATACATATTATATATATGTTTATATACATTTATATATTCAAAAGATAAGAAAGAGAAAAGATTTTCTTTGACTCTTACAATATTGAAATGAAAGGTGCTTTGAAAATATTTATGCCAAGCTAACTATTTTGATCCTACGGGCAATAACAAGTAGGTATAAGACGGGCTAATTGGACACAGCGGCTGCCTGCGGAGTCCGCAGCTGTGACTGCAGCCTCCGTGCCTGCGGCTTCTGTGCCTGCGGCTTTATATTCTAGGGCATTCATATAATCACTTTCCAAAAAACTTAACTTCTGAAAGATGCACTTAAGGCTCTTCCAGCTAGGTATAAGGTAAGGGATTTGCTTTGATTATTTTTGGTGTTGCAGGAGAAGGGTTTGGTGTAGCGGTTAAGTCAGCACTATTTATTTATTTACTATTAGCAATTACGTCACCAATATTTATGTATTTAATATTCGTATATTTTTTGAAGATTTAGTTTATTCCTAAACTGAACATACGTATATGGCAACCTTATTTTTCTATGCTCGACAGCGGTATGGATGTTAGAGAATTTTAAAATACTACTACTTAATGCTTACGTAAGAAGCAGAAAGGAAGAAGAGGGGGGTAAGAGCTCTGCTTACTTTTGTTAACAAGAGCGAAAGTCATTTCTAATCCCCTCGGGATTGACAAAAATCAAAAAGGAATGACTAAAATCCTGCTTACGGAATACGTGAACGGCCCTTTATTGCTACATTTTAAACGAGACTCCTAAACTAACGTAGTGCGCAGTTCTCTTCTCAATATATAGAGGATACACTGACTGACTAACTGATATATCAACATAATGCCCAAACTACTGGACCTCGAAATTTCAAATTTTGAACAATTTTCCTAATCTAAAGTAAAAGTTTTTAAAATTCAATCCCTAATGAGTGAACACTGGTTCAAAGTTGAATATATGGATTAAGGCACTAAAACTCCTTGTACAGGGATTTCATCTAATATAAAATAATTTGTCAAAATACAACTCATCAAGGGGTGAAACAGGGTTTGCATGTTAATGCGAATGTCTTAAAATATCAAACACAAAGCACATCGGAGTTGGGTCTCGGTCAAACCCAGAACAGTCCGCGTGGTCAAATACTCCTATGAGGAGCTGTTGCCCCGCTTTTGTCCCAGTGTCACCACGCAACTTCTACTTTACTACTTTATTTGTTGCCTATATTTGTACTTTTGTTGTTATGCAGCATATTATCTTTCTTATACGCATTTTTAATACTATGCAGACGAACTTGCGAGACTCGAGTCGTGGCTAGTGTGTTGTGAGGTCCGAGATGTCTAATCCTCACGGTCGCGTACACATCCAAACTTTGAAAGGTCTCCAAATAATATCAAACACGAAAGCTTGATTACGCAACCGTGTTGCAGCATAGGCAGGCTTTCTATCCTTGTGCAGTGAACGGGCTGGCCTTGCCCCCTCGCGTAGGGTCGCGGCTTCGAACCGGTTCCGAGCCCGTTACTCGATGGCACCTACGTCATAGGGGATAATCCTACTCCCCGTTGTTCGATAGGATTATGTATTTTCTATATGAATGCGTCAGTTCACAATGGAAGGGAGTTCATATTTTCGTTTAAGTTGTTGTTCACAGTGTACTTCGTTAGAGTAGTGATATAAACGGGAGCGCCTGGCACTTCTTTGTGCTAGGTTCGATTAGTTGCTACGTACGGTCATTGGGTATTTTATGTTAAGAGCAGTAGCAGCAAGGCGTATGAAACTAAGGCCGATAGGCGAAAGTGGCCGTACATAGCAACTAATCGAACCCACCACAAACGAGTGCCAAACGCTCCCGTTAGACAAACCATAATGTTGTTTGTTACAGTGTTTTATAAAATACAATGGTGCCAATTCTGTTGTCACAAAATTCTCTTATCTTAGCTAAAAATCTCTAAAATTTAGATAAGTTCTGTCAACCGACATTTTGTATTCTGAAATCGCTAAAAGTGACAGGACTAAACTAAATTTTAGAGATTTTTAGCTAAGATAAGAGAATTTTGTGACAACAGAATTGGCACCAATATATACCTATCACTGTTTTCTCGTTTCGTCGCGAGTTATTTTTATTTTACATCACTCGCACGGTAATCTCTTATATTATATGTATGTTCTGTGGTAATCTCAGTGTTGCGGTTGGGGCGCACTTTGCAAAAAAGCTTACAGATAAATTTAATAGCACTTTGCCTAATCCCAGGAATAGCAAATTTATAACACGTTAGCAGAGCTGACAAATTTATAATATACTTGGATGCCTCTATATTTGTTCACAACGGTTTTAAAATCTATTTTTATATTCACTGGGGTCCGAAATGGGGGGTTCATTTAAACATGGGGTGATTAAGTAGGGTTTCTTTTTTAACGGTTATGCTGCTAACACTATATTTAACATACCCACCATACATTGCGTTGTCATATTGTTTGTATTTTATCTATAAAGCTGAAGATAGATTGTTGTCTAGGACAGGGATTCCCAAACTGGGTTCCGCGGAACCTAGGGGTTCCGTAGAATAGTCATCAGGGTTCCGCCAAAATTAAAAACAATTATTGTTTATAAAATACGTATACAAACTCTCACTATCGCTAAATGCCAAAACGCACTGAACTTTGACACAATACGAAGTGCGCCATGCGCGTGCTGCTCAGATTATTATTAAACAAACATTAACACGCATTCACTCAATATACGTCCCTAAATACGAGTAAATCGAAGATAATAATATAATAATTGTTTAACATCATCCTTCGCATTCGCACCACCTGCTAATAATTTCACTTGTCGTGTCATGTGAAACGGATAGATTGAGTATTCCCGTGGGTGAGACAGAGAACGCGTTATCCGCGTTTGTATGAAATTATGAATGAAGCGAATCGCGTACGAAGCGATGAATTCACACTTCACAGAATTTCGCAACTACTATTTATTTGCTAAATGCTAAATGTATGCTAAAAATGAATGCGAATGCTAATATGTATATCCATCACTAATAGGTAGTTAGCAAGCATTCAGCCCGGACTATGTATTGTTGCGCGTTGGCGCGCGGCGGGCTTCGTCCCCCACCCGCTTCCCGTTCCTCAGTCGTCACCTTTGTTTCTTTTAATTCGTTTGACAACGACGATAAATATTGGATCGCGTGACCGTGATTGATAAAATTTTAATTGTATCACAGTGAAAGTGGGATTAATTATATAGGTAAGCTTTTAAAATATCGTGTAAGTACAAATACTTATTCTATTTGCTTTAATGTTATATTCGTTTTAGTATGTAGGTATTTAAAATTGTATTTTGAAATTAAACACTTTATACGGATTTTGTCGCGTTGTTTATTTTACTTTAAACACTGTTATTACATACCATCTTAATCTCCCCGTAAACATAGCTGTTGTAAAGCAACAGAAACGTCGGGGCAAAGTGTAAACTTAGATATAAATAGTTTTAATTAGAAAATATATAGCTTAAATAGTAGTAAAGTTCAATAATAGTAGTGTTAGAGTTTTCAAAATTATGTAATAACAGTGTTTAATGTAGAATAAACAACACGACAAAATCTGTATAAAGTGTTTAATTTCAATGTATAACATTCGCGTAAACATAAGACAATATTATAAAATTGTATTATTTTTTAGTTTCTCTATCATGGAAAACTGGCTTAGAACCGGATGGATATCACATAATATTCCAAACTTAAACGCAGTGCCTGATAATGAAGAAAATATACCCGAGACTGCTATTGCTGGTTGTTCGGTAAGATTTACACTTTGACCACAGGGCTACTGACGTAAGCTGCTGAAAGTTTTATACGCGACGCGTCAACTCGCGTTATACATCGGAACAGAGCGAAATTGTATAGCAGCTATTTACGATAGACTTGTGGGAACACACCAAACTTCAAGTCGCTTCTCAGTAGCGAAGGGTGTTATTTGATTTGTTTTGTATGGTTACCATTAGACGAGTAAAGTGAAGTTTATAATTTAATATTTCTATAGTTGTGGTTACGTAGAAAAGTGTATTAAAATCTGTTTCGTTATATTGTATTCTTTCATGATGAACTTAAGTCAAATTTTAAATTTATTTATTTATTTATTACACAATTAGTAGGTACACAATTACACGAAATTACATAACACAAATTATATGCAAAATTCAAATAAAAACAAAAATAATTTTGCGGCTTGCTGGTAAGAGTGCAGGGTACTGGGGTGGGCTGATAGGGGATTTTTAAAGGTAGTGACTGATACAGTATATTATCATTGGCATCAATGGCAGGCTGGGGTTGTATTTGAACGGCTGCTGTCTGGAGAGGGAGCATCTGATATGGGGTAATACGGTCAGCTCTCGAATTAGATTTTCCATAAGTCTCTAGTTTGTTCAAAAGACATTCAATTTGCTTGGCGTATTTCTCAATCTTAGACTCATAGCTAGCCATTGTTGTAACTGACTGATGTAATTTGGTGTGGTATTTGGCTATAATAGAGACTAAGTGACTGATCTTAGATTCACAATCTTATATGATTGAAGTAGAGCGAGTGAGCTGTTCTAAAAAATAAATAACAATGCAGGGTTAGAAATTAAGCATTCAACAAGCTTCCGTTTGCGTAGTTTTTATCCCACGGTAACCGTGTATTTTTCCTGGTTAAAATATATTATTTTTGTACTAGCTAGCTGTATGCAAAATTTCACTATGATTGGTTTAGTAGTTAAGTCGTAAAAGTAAAAAATAACCTACTTAATTAATTGAATTAATAATACTAGGATTTCTCATAGGGATAGAAGTTCTTACAAAAACACAATTTTTGATTTAATGATCGGCTACAACCTTAGACTTTTCAAATACAAGTCAGCTATTAATCACGAAACTTTTACTATTTGAGTTTATAAGGTTTCTTATTTTTAAAAACAAATCCTTTATTTTCATTTATTAAAATATTTACTATTATTTCTTATTGATTTGTTTTTAATTTTGACATTGACTTGTAATATGTAAATTTAAAATTTAGTTTTAGTAATTTAAATTGTAATTGTATTGTATTTTCAATGAAACAATAAGTATGTGTTTAAAAATTTATTAAATTAAATAAATAATAAATTAAATAAATTATTTCTAGGGTGCGGAAAAGACGGCATTGAAGTTGACTAGATATAGAAGAGAAAATGAAGAAGCTAAATCTTCAAAAAAAAGAAGATACGACGACTCTTATTTGTCTTTTGGATTCATACCTGTTGGGAATTCTGAGGAACCAGATGGATTATGCCTCATTTGTAAAAAAATATTAGTAAATAGTTCTCTGGCGCCAGCAAAGCTAAAACGACACTTTGATTCTAACCATGAAAATCTGAAGGACAAAGATATCAGTTTTTTTCAAAGACACAAAGAGACGTATGAAGCCACAGTGACAAATTTACATAAGTTTGCAAAAACTGATAATGAAAGTGCTACTGAAGCATCATTCCGCCTAAGTTACAGGATAGCCCGATCTGGTAAACCACATACAATTGCAGAGAACTTAATTAAACCATGCATGTTAGAAACAGTCAGCTGCATACTTGGAGAAGACGCCGCTAAGAAGGTTGCAGCAGTGCAATGCTCAAACAACACTGTTTCCAATAGAATTCACAAAATATCCGACCATATTGAAGATGAACTTATACAGCGATTGAATGCTTCCGATATGTTTGCGATGCAACTTGATGAAAGTACAGATGTAGCTGGCCTATCTATATTACTTGTATTCGTCAGATATATCTTCGGTACGACTATTGAAGAAAATTTACTGCTCTGCTCGCCCTTGGAAACCCATACAACTGGTGAGGAAATATTTAAGGTCATAGATTGTTACATGAATAAACACAACATTGATTGGAAAAAATGTATTGACGTATGTACCGACGGGGCTGCAGCAATGGTAGGAAAGATAAAAGGCACGGTATCAAAAATAAAACTTATTGCACCGGGATGTAAAAGCAGTCACTGCATTTTGCATCGTTATGCGCTTGTAGTAAAAAAAAGCCAACTGATTTAAAGAAAGTCCTTGATGAAGCTGTTAAGATCGTCAATTACGTGAAAAGTCGTCCCCTCCAGTCACGATTGTTCAAAAAGATGTGTGAAGAAATGGGAAGTCAATACGAATCACTCCTCTTGCATACCGAAATCCGATGGCTTTCAAGAGGCAAAGTTCTAGCCAGGTTATATGAACTTCGTGACGAGCTAAAGGTTTTCGCAATGAGGCAAATTAAGTCTGAGGCCCCTAATATTTTTAATGTTTTGCATGATGAACAATGGCTCATAAAATTAGCTTACCATGCCGAAATTTTTGGAAAGGTCAATGAAATAACTACACTTTTGCAGGGAAAATCATCAACTATATTTATGGCGAGAGATAAATTAACAGCTTTTAAAAGAAAATTAAATTTCTGGATTGCCTGCGTGGAAAATGATAACACTGAATGTTTTCAGCTTGTGTATAACTTTCTACAGGAAAACGCGTTAGAATTACCAAATGAAATTAAAACTATTATAACTGAACATTTGGTAAATCTCCTGAAATCTTTGTCCGATTACTTTCCTGAAAATTATATTGATATTGAATGGGTACAAAATCCATTTATTATAAAAAGTCAACCAGCGTTGCTGACCATTCTGGATTATGAAGCATTCATAGATCTTCAAAGTTCATCCACATTAAAACACACATTTGAATCTGTATCTCTGAATGAGTTTTGGGTTGGTGTTAGGAATGAATACCCTGAAATAGCCAAAAAGTCTATCTTAACATTGCTCCCATTCGTCACAACGTATCGTTGTGAAACAGGCTTTTCAGCCTACGTTTATACAAAAAGCAAATACAGGTCAAGATTGGATGCTACCCCAGATATACGCATACAATTGTCGGACATAATACCAAACTATAAAACAATTATTCATAAAATAGTAAAACAATTTCATTCTTCACATTAAAATTTTAAGTTAAGAATAATGTGTTTCAATTATACTACACATTTCTTTAAAAAAATGTTCTTATATAAATGTCAGTGTTTATTTATAATCATTTGATATGGGGTTCCATAAAATAAAAGGTGTTTGGTTGGTGTTCCGTTAGCTTTAAAGTTTGGGAACCCCTGGTCTAGGACAACAATATTTGTAAAATTCCTTATATTTTTTATAACCTACTTATTAAGGAAGGTAATAGTGCATCTAACACCTTAAGTTCGAGTAAAACCGCGGGGTGTAGCTAGTATACAATAAAGTTTATTACGAGTCACACCTGTAGATTGAAGGGCTCATGGGTAGAAAGACACTACCAATCTCTTACGGCTAGAATTCTATCATATCTTTTCTGCTTGAGTATCACTCTTAACATAGTCTTCATGCACGTATCACTCTTTATATGTTACGGGTATATAAACACTGAAGTGAAGTGAGTGAAGTGATATAATTATGTACTTGTGTTTATTCCTCATTATGCAAAGAAAAGCTGAATCAGTTTTAGATAGATACTAGCTGACCCGCGCAACTTCGTCTGCTTCATATAAGATAAGAGAATTTACCCCGTTTTTGCAACATTTTTCATGACTGCACCGCTCCAATTAGTCGTAGCGTGATGTTATATAGCCTTCCTCGATAAAAGGGCTATCCAACACTAAAATATTTTTCAATTCGAACCTGTAGTTCCTGTGATTAGCACGTTCAAACAAACAAACGAACTCTTCAGCTTTATAATATTAGTATAGATAACTTTATTCCCATGAAAAATTTCATTATAAAATAAAATTATATTCGTGACACATATCAAGTCATGTCTTTAATACCTTTTTGTATATACTCGTGTCTTTTCACGGGCGGCAGTAATTAAGTCATTTCTTATTGCTTTCGGCGACAGATGAGCGGCTCACCTAATGGTAGCTTGTGACGTCGCTCACGAACGTCTAAAACGCCAGGGGCACTGCCAGGCCACTAGCCTACACTAAAAGTAGTTATTATTTTATAGGACCAAATCTTAATAGGAGTTGTGATAAAATGTACTACATGCCGTGGTTTACCGGTGTGCCACGTTTCTTCCAAATCTGTTATACGGTTGCCATATGATTCAGTTACAAACATGCGAACATGTTCGTAGAGTTTCTCATTATATTGTATTATTAGTCGAATAGTATTTAGCAATATATTATACAGAGCGATGAGACTTTATAGCTTGCTATTGTCAACCCGTGGGGTTGTGTCCCCCCAAAATCTGCAAGTGATTGTTAAATTTAAAGTGCAACGTAATACTTAGGTCCATTGATAAAGTCGTAAAAAAAATCTAATATATTCGTTTGATATGTTGTCTACCCTTGGCGCAATACCTTTTTTTTAATTATTAAGTTACTGTCTATTGTCACCTACCTTCGTCATCAGACTTCTCAGATTCAATACATAACATGTTGCTAAAATAATTACGGCACCATTTGCCATTGAGGAATATGACCACCTTAGAATCACTCAAGCGTGATAGTGCCTTAATATTGCATCGTCACTTTATTGTAATACTAGATTTTGCCCGCGGCTTCGCTCGCGTAAATATGTTATGTTAAATTAATAAAAGTACTTTTTCTGGATTAAAGGTACCCAATGTCATTTTCTATACCCCTGACAACGTGTATGCAAAATTTCATGATGATCGGTCGAGTAGTATAAGCGTGAAAGTGTATCAAATAAAGACATAAACAAAGTTACATTCGCATTTATAATATTAGTTAGGATATAAACTACTTCGAAGTTATAAAATAAGCTTAGTGAAGAGCGCACAGTAGTTTAGCACTTAATCATTACTTATTTACTATATTAAACTTATATTCTTCTACGAATCTGATAACAGACACACGGCTGGAAGGACGTCGCGAGTAGATATCAAAAGCTGCATACCTATATAGTATTGACGCGATATAGGTAATGTCCGTCCTACAGCCATGGACGTTCACATTCTTTCATAACTTATGCAAAAAGCCCTGAATATATCGATATTTATGCTTATATAGTAAATTATAAATAACTTTCAGACCATATAATTCATATTATCATAACTGTCATTTTCTGCTGAGTTATATTATTTCTTTTTTAATAAGTATTCCTATATACGTACGTATATTCACGCGTGTTTCACGGAGGGGTAGCCAGATACTGCGAATTTTCACTTGAAAGGATCCTGAAAAGCACTAAGTAAACTAAAGTTAAGTACTACATTCAATTTCATTATATTCTTCATGCACGCTGATCGCGGTATTCTTACCCTTGCCTTTCTCTAGAATTAGTATTCTTAAACATAAAAGCCGAATTACTAAACCAATACCGCTTCTATTGGAATTCTCTACTTGCTACAAATGAATAGCAGGGTTACCAAGAAGACCCGTATAGATGTCTAGATGAGAGCTCTCGGTGACTGTCCGTATATTTTTAATTAAATAAAGTAAATCGACGTAGGGGTAAACTAAAGTATTGTTGTGGATCATCATCATCTCAGCCAAAAGACGCTGACATATGCCTCTCCCATGGTTTCATACAGACCGGGCCTGGACCACCCACATCCAACTGCTACTCGCGACCCTTACTGTCGTCAGTCAGATCGTCGGTCCACTTTGTAGAGGCCTAACCCTGCTGCGTGTTGTGAGTTGTCAAATGAAATAATTGCATGATATATATGGATATATATTTACTGGTGCCTGTTACAAATAAAATAAATATATATTGTTCTACGACCTAACTCAGAAGTTTCGGAGGGAGGACTGCCGCTCGTCGCTATCGTATGCTTGCGCCTGACTAAACAAAACTAATGCGTCAGCAGAGTCCCTAAATTAGGTACCTTTTCAAAATGTATACACTCTAGGTATTGTATACGTTTACAAATATATTAAAATGGAACTGTGTAGGAAATAGATTCTCCGTTTTTATGCGGCCTCAAATTGAAACTGGATTGGACATAATTACAATGCTATAATAATTATTAAATAGCAGCTGTTATATTGTCACGTATGATAGTCATTATATCTATTTAAATACCTGTCCATATATGTCGGTCAATTGTACCACAAAATTACATAATTGCCCGCCATAGGCGCACGGGGCGGTTAGGGTGGGGCAGGCTTGTAGCCTCGAACCCCTCGGTGACGGTGATGTCACGCTGCTATACTAGCTAAAGTCGCAGGCTTTTACTCAATACCATACTGTTTCATGGTTTTATACCATTTAACTAGGAAAACAGCTTATTAACAAGTATTTTTCAACTTATTTCTATCTTAATGAAGCTAAAGCAATATTATGTAATAGTAATCAGAGAAATCGGTCACGCTATCTTGAGTTTGATTCCCGGGTCGAGCAGTGTTATAGGCATTTTCTGACAAGAGATTCTCAGTAGCAGCATAGAGTAAGGGACTATGCCTGGTAGAAGGGCAATAAGGCTCGCCCCTTTGTATGTGGGACCAAAAACACAGCCGACGTCATGTGAATGACATGACATCTCTGCGTGCCTCTTCGTGTATAGAGATATGAAAATTGAGCTAAGTATGTAAGTGAACTGGCCGTAGCCACAAGCAGACTGGCAATATCAGGTAGATTTTTGTGAATCCACCTGCACATTTTGATTTCTTGATGCTTCATGTCCACATACTACACTAACCGTGTCTGTATTTTGAGATTTAGCCGCCTGCTGATCATAGAGAGCTTGTGCTTTCCCTTGTCTGATACATAAATCATGCAATGGGAAATTATATCAGTTATCTGTTGTTTGTTGACAGTTATGTGTTACAACACATCGAAGTTAATCAGAATCATGGCCAGTAATTCGTAGCTGCTGTCTAACCCCCGAGAAATATATATGTGTTTCTATTTACATGAGAATTAATTATACATCTATTGCATTACTAATTATTATTACTGAATGTCGTGACATGTTGAGCTATGATTGGCATCACTTTAACCAAATTCGTAGAACTAAGAGGTAATCGTGACAGATCATGTTTCCAAGTTATAGTGTTAATGATCGAAGAGCTAATTAACTTGCAATGTGAGCACGAATAGGCTAGCGCAGTGGGGGGGACATCCCACTAGATGGACAGGCGACCTAGTAAAAGAGGGGAACCATTGGATGCAAGCGGCTCTATCGATCGCTGTCCGAGCCTACGTTTAACAATGACCTTCATGCAGCTGGGACAATTTATTGATATTATTGGGGTAAAAATATCATCTTATATTATATTTATAATATAAGAATAATAAATGTTAGTATCCAAACATGTCCATCGGATTTTGATCACGACGGTTCTCAACTTCACTAAGAAAATTGAGACATAGTCTAATTCTAAAATCTGTTCGAATCTTGTTATATTCCGACTACAAATGCAAAAGTAAAGTCAGTTGTAGGATAACCTTTGACGTATTTTGCTCGTTATTTCATATATTGCAAATAGAATCCAAGATTTTTTATTGAAAGCTGCACAGATTGCGCTCACGTAACAAGTTATATTGTACCTACATAATTTTTCTGTCATTTGATATTTAGCCCTAAATAAGTTAGGTGTATTTCTGAGTATTATAGTGTGAAGTTATTTTACCTAATTAACGAAATAAAATTCTGAGTAACTACTACTAGTAGTCATTATTAATTATATTTTTTGTTATTTTCATATTGGTAAGATGGTCACTTGCTGTCGCAAGACATAGATACTTATAATTTCCTAGTCTATAAGTATGTTCAAGTTAAGAGGAAAGTTAATAGACAAGAAAAACCTGTAGTGATCCTGTGTCGTGTCACTAGACGTACCGTTACTTGTGCGCACGGACATCTCTGTGCTACTCTGAACAGGACTGCTCCTCCGATACATCCGATACCCTAGACTTACTGTTATTATCAAAGTTCACTATATAAAGCTTCGTAATTAAACTCCTGGTTGGTCGCGTTATTTACCAGTTCTGTGGGATATTGATTGCCAAGCCGAGAATGGTGTTGTTGAGTCCTTCAGTCTTGAATTTTCTCCATGATCTAATTGAATCTGGTATAACGTCGAACATGAGGCAATGAGCTAATAACTGGCGAAACAGAAGACTGACGATATTTCTGCCTATTTCATCAAGGATAATATGAGCGTGATTCCATGTTATGTATGTATGTAAAATATAAGAGGGTGGAGTGCCCGAAGGCAACCCGCAGTACATATAATCTTATTTAATCCTCTTCGGGGCGCCCCGAAGGGGTAGGTAAAGGTGTAGTATCTTACGCCACCCTCATTCCGTCGATGGCGGTTGAGTCCCCAGTGTGACGAGGGACGTCTGACGCTACCAAATTGGCACAGTTATTTTGTACCGACGATATCTGAATACAAATTAAGTGCTTTTAACGAATATTGATTTAATACTTACTAATTGCCGTAGGCGTTTATTGCAAAGATCACAGTTCGATGCCAAGTGACCCGTGATACTTGTATAAAAACAACAATAATTATGCCTATCAGTTTTCTTCAAGACCCTAGTAGATAGGGTTTCGGGTGAGAACTACGGGTCTCCCCCTTAGGACCAGGGTACTGCGGGGTCAGGAAAGAAACCTCGAAAGGTGTGTTCTATCGAACGCTGTTTAGAGTGCGCGGTGCCTGAAATTGGTGGTGGACTCGCAGGGGCTATGTAGCTAGCCGCTGAGGACGACAATGTTCGTTGCTTGACAAGCACGTGGCGTTCGAGCGTCGGACTCATGCGCGGCTAGTGCAAACCAGTTGGTCGTGCGAGGCACGGAGTTATCTTTAGCGAAGTGGCAGTGTGGTTTCGCTGCCACAACGCATCTCGGGTGCTTGCCTGCTTAGCAAGTAAGAGTCATAGCTAGAGTGACTCGGGCCACACCCGGCTTGTTGGCCTATTTGGGTAGGCGTATGGATGTACGTCGGGAAGTGAGCGTGCCTTATACAGCTCCGGCACCATACTGGAGATATGGGACGCGGCTTCTCCGTCGGCTTCAGCGAGGTTTTCGGTAGCAACTCTCAGAGTTGCAAGTAGTGAGCGGCTTTATTGCTCCGGTACCTATCTAGAGAATAGGTAGTCTCACTTGGGCACGAGGTAGTAACCGGATCTCTGAGGTTACGGTGGAGAGTCGAGATTTGGGGACAACACCTGTCTATAACTGGACCCGGAAGGTGCTCTCGGGCACTGGAAGGTACAGCGGTTCGCACTATTATTACCTAACAATTGGTGTAGGGGAACGCTATATCATAAACTGGATAAGTCGTAGACAGAGAGGACGATACAAGTTTTCGCTAAAAAGCCAGTAATATCCAAGAACTGTCTGTACTAGGTAACGTTCTCAAATATTGTTTGTTGCCTGCCAGCAACTAGTACTGGCTGATAAACTACACCCATACTTTAATACTTCTACTAATTATTATTATTATAAATGAAATACCGAGCAGGAAGCCTAACAAATTACCAAGGAGTTAGATACACTTATCTAGTTTCCGAACAATTCTTAAGCATGTATGCAATTTGGCTTCAGACCTGGTTTCCCCAAAAGTCAAGGTCAAGGTATAGAACTTTCCTTGTCATGATTTAGAGTTCTGGTCTATTCACTTCCACCGGGCACAGTTCCAGGCACCATGTTTCTATTGAAATATTTCGTTCAGGAAACCCCAATAATAATTTAACTGACTGATTTCGCGATCGGTCAGTAAACGATAGAGCTAACTAACCACGGGATCAAGGAAGCAATTTTTTTATAATAATAATAATTTATTTCACTTTTTACCAGAAATTATACATACGTCCCACATAAAAACTTAGTAATTATAAATACCTATACAATATTTAAGAAAATTTCGTTACTATCGCCTCAAAAGCCTTATAAGACTGGAATATGTCTTTACTCCACATGTGAACCGTGCGCACGAAATATGTATGAAAATAATTCCTCATCCCTCACGTCCCCCCTTCGTGCTTTTCATACCATCTCAAGCTGAAGCAATTTCTACTATACTAGTGGATTTTCAGCTTAAATATTTACGAATTTGTAACGTGGGTTTTTCATTTACAGAATTGGAATATTCAATTGCAAAACTTAATTTAATTATTGATGGATGAAAGGAAATGTTATATTAGAGTGGTGTGCTAGGTATAGATACAAGGTAGCAGGTAGTTTTTTTTTTTGTAATATTTAGTAATCATTATGATTTTATTTACGAAATAGTGATTGTAGTACAAAATGAAAATTATACATGGTAGGTCTTACAACTATTTTACGTACAATCCTGTACATATACACAAATATTCGAGAGTATTTACCACACTATTCGTAAACAACACAACGCACATGCACTGTATCGTTGACCGTACAAAGCAGGTACCTATCGCGTTGGGCGAAGCTCTACCTATTCGGATATCATTCGGGCGCAATTATGCGCACCAGTACATTGTCGCTTATACGTCTACACGACGGCTTTTGCGCTCTAAGTTTCGTTATATACATATCAACAAAACAACTGAAGGTTTCGTTCAGTTATTTTGTTGAAAATAAAAAATGTACCTAATACTTTATTTAATTTTTACATACTTACATGGAGCAGCGATAGCTCAGTGGGGAGACCAACAGACTGCAATGCAGAGGGTCTCGGGTTCGAACCCACGTCGCGCACCTCTGACTTTCGGAAGTTATATGACTTTATGAAATTATGTGCGTATTGATTGACAATTATCGCCTGCTCCATGCCTCGGAGAGCACGTTAAGCCGTCGGTCCCGACTGCCATGAACATCTATGGCAGTCATTATTGGGGAAGTCGACACAAAAGATCCCACTGGGTCGAAGTGTCGCCGGTCTGTACTGACTGGCCCCCACACAAGATAAGATAAGATACATACTTACATAACATTTAATTAAGTGACGTCTATGTTCTCATAGGATCAACCCTTTGCATGAACTCAACAACTAACTTAAATGTTACTTCACTAAACTAACTCACCACTTAACTTTGACATTGATAAGTGTTACATTTATTCGCGGATATTTGCCAAGGTCACGGGAGACAGAGACTCCTCGTGACCTTGGCTGTTGAAAAGCAACCGAAACGTTGGGGAAAGTGTAGAAATATATGTATATACATATATATATTCATAACTGTTTAAAACCGAGATAAAGCTCGTACTGAATTAGCAGGTAGTTACGCCTGGAGTATAAGTATTGTATGATCGACATCGAAAATGATCGACTAGTCTTGAAATAATCAACAATATATCATAATGCTTAATATCTGGGTTCTTTCGTCTTTCGTTGGAGTTAGAAAAAATATTGTTGTAGATGAAGAGACTACTAACAAAAACACTTTAATAGTAGAATAAACGAAACAAATTGAACATATACATTTTTGTACCACTGGTAGACCTTATCCGTCATACATAATATCTGTTTACTGATCTAATTTACTTGTTGTTTACTTAGAGCTTTCTCATAAGTGCTCAGTGTATGTACCTACTCCTGTGTACAGGCTGTGTACTTCGGTCAAAGTTAGGAACAACAGTGTGCTTTTCTACTCTTGTCACGATGAACTCCAACGATACCTGAAACTCGTTTACAATATAGCCAAACATAATATTTAACTCAACTACGTGTTTTGGTGTAAACTTTCTAAGAAAATCATATTATACTATTATATGATTATCTTAGAATATAGAGATTAGATTTGTTTAAAATCAACACTGTTAACAAACTGTGTCACTGGTCTCTTTGCAATGAAAGGTGCAGAGGTATAGTCCATCACGCACAAAATTAAGTGACTTCATAAAATAGCAGATGTCCGCTTTTAAAATCCATGCTTTTTATATTGCGTTGTTATTCAACTCATGTATCGATATTGCCAATGGATTCCGAATTGGTAAGTAAGTACTTTCGATGAATTTATCATCGATATTTAATACCTAGCAATCCAAAGAATAGCGAAGATAAACAAAGTGGTATATGATTGCCATGCGCGTGCCACAGTTCTGGCCAAGTGAACATCATTGTATGAACTAACGTCGCAATTGAACTACTTGCTGTTTTACGGTTGTTCTTGATTGATTGAACGAAATCCAAAAGCTTTTTTAAAGTTTTTGTAACAAATAGATTTCCGTACCCGTCCTTGGCTGCCCCTCTAGGAAACAAACTTGAATATGTACGTACGTAGGCTAGGTATGTGTGCTTATAACATTACAAACGGGACCTTTCAGCAAGTGATTAAAATCGCATTATAAAGAAAAGGTTCAACCTCGTTAGAATTTTAATCAGATAAAGCATATTTTCAATTTTAATATACTGCCATATGTATACATATGTATATTTCGGCGACGATGTGCGGGCAGCATCATTGATGAACAGATATTGTAATATATATATGTATGTGGCGGTGCCTAAGAGGTTTAATGTGATTTCTACCCGGTTGGACAGTATAGTATGAAACAGTAAGTTGTATATACTATATGTAGATAGATAGGAGCGGAGCGCAGGTACAGTGTTCGACACGTATCGGTACAAATCAATACTAGATGGCCAGTTTACAATTACTCGTCCACGTATGAACACATAGCAACAGCAGGCCAGCCGACCTTTTTAGACCCTCCCCTATTCTGGGACGATAGGGGCGATCCCCCATGGGCAATGCGAGGGGGAACGATGGGGTGGTTCAAGGGACGCTAGATTATATGGACGGTTTTAGAGATCTAATTTATTTTTGGGAGGGTCGGGTCTTAAAGGGGGGAAGGCCGGATTATTTTAGGGTCCCGACCCGACCGTTGGGTTTTGGAGCTGGCTGTGTTTTGTTCTGATATTGCTTTTTGCTCTGTTTTGGGTTTACGTGAACTGTACGCTGTGGCTATGATAGATAAACGGAGTTTTATTGCTGACTCTTTCTCTCTATGTTAATTAAAAATACATTAGTTAAATATACTTTATGCGTGAATGAAGTAATGTCATTCGTTTAAATATAAGCAAATGCTACATTTATGCAATATCCCCAAGTATTGTAACATCTGATGGCTGCATGGCGCAATGGTTTATATGGTCGTCTCGCCAGTGTTGTAGATCCAATCCCCATACGGGGCAACAATTTGTGTGATCCACAGGTAGTTGTTTTTACACAAATGGATCTTTGTATCCGTTGTTCCAATGTTGGTAAATGCTCGATGAGACTGGAAATATCCATAATGCTAGTGTGTGTATTTTTCAAATAAGGAAATATAGTCCTACAAATATATCATTATCCCTTTGTAAGATGGCAGTCTTTCTATGGGAAAACGATATTCAGCCAATATGTAAGACTCAAAAGCGCCGGTGATGGAGGTAGTATAATCCGAGTGTCTCGACTGTACCGCGCAAATTATAAACATATACCTAATCTCCTAGACCAAGAACATTTATCTATGGATTTGAAGCGGCAGTAAGCCAATGGATAAGGCATTGGACTTGCGATTGATAGGCCGCGGATTTGAATCCCACCCTCTGCACTACCGACGTGAACCCACTACAAGCATTCTAGCTTAGCTGGAGGGGTTAACAAGAATACTAGTAGTTTGTAAACCAAATTGCTAGTAATCTTTTTAAAATAATAATAATAATATATATTTTTTGTACTGTGCGTATGTCGCACTAGCAATATCCAATTAAAGCAATGTGTCGAGTATTTAAACAGTTTAAATGCATTCGATATGTTGAATATCAAAGTGCGTGGAATCAAAATGGCGATGCTATTCATAGATAACTTACGTATGAGTATTCAACTACATAATTATCAAGTAACATAGTTTCAACATCTCACATTGATTTTGTATTTAACTCGTAACGCCCCTCCCGTTCCCCCTACCAGAAAGTACTACTACTACTCTAATGTTCGTTGTAAACAGTCTCCACTTTAATCTGATTAAATATAAAATTGTCTATTTAGATCATGTGTGACTATATATGACCATGTCTGTCTTTTTCACTACATCGTTTAAGCCGTCTTACCCCTGCCTCTTGATCGGATTGAACGTGAGCGCTTAACTCAGCACAGATAAAAATAGACAGCAGACTTTTTAAAATATTTTTTATATTGAGCTTTCATCATATGATTATTTCCGTTCTGTGCGGAGCATAGGGGTAAGTCAGACTTGTGCTGACTAAAACCGCACCTATGTCTTGCCGTTTGTATTCCAGGACCAAGAGATTCCTATCTGATAGCCCTCTTACCCCAGCAGGCACCGGTCCGCCATATGCACTGGCAGGCCCCATTAATTTTGCTAATTGTCAGTAGACTTTAAATATCCCCAGTTTTCATTGTCAGAGACAGAGGTTTAAGCATAACACTATTTTACCTAAGCTTACAATTACTTCCAAATTTATACCTAAGATCGCATTATTTTTCTAGAGCCATAATCTATGAATTTTCATGTGCTACGTAGATATCGCTATTTTATAGATTCTTAGCAAATTCGTTATGCTCGCTTATTAGCTTAGATCAAACATTCCCATTTATTTTTGCCTGAATGTCGAAGATTTGTCTAAATAATCATTAAGGAAGATATAATATTGTCTTATGTTTACGCGAATGTTATATATTTAAATTAAAACAATTAACGTATACTATTATATTAACAATTTAATTAATTTAAATAATAGTAAAGTTCAACAGTTTCAAAACAAATATTCAAATAAACAACGCGATAAAAATCATATATAAAGTAGTTCAATTTCAACATCACGAAAGACAAAACTAAAAATAGCCAGTTATTCGATCATCGATCGTCTGCTGCTGCACTGAGGCAGAGTAAGTAGTATAGGCTTTATAGACTTGAAAGTATAGGTAGTTAGATCGACGCTAGTCTATCTATTAATAGAGGGAAGTCTGAGGGATTCGTTACGTCATTCGAGCAAGTGGTGCTAAACGTAACATAGCGTCACGCGTGGGCATGTATCCCTCTGAGGATTAGCTAGCCTTATGTGTACCTACTGTGTGTGCGTGTGTATGTGTTAGTCCCACGTAGTAGAGAGCGGGCGGGGTACTAACTGCAAATATAGTATATTATGAAAATACTGAAAAACCTCACAAAATATTTCATGTAGTGTTTAATATAATATAAGTATAAGAAATTAATTCCTGTATTAAGTAGTGCTGTTAAGATTTTGTACTGGAACTGTGCCCAGTCAACAGCAATAGGTTCACTCCCTTTATTTGTAATTAAAACAGGTACACAATATCATTTTGCATAGTCAAAGTTTCTCTATGATTGCCAGAAGCATACAATTGTCATCACAATGAAAGCCTAGCAGAGAACAAAAGTAGCGAACTTATCTGATTTTGTTCTAATATTATCAAGCTGACCTAAAACTCTAGTTGGTGAAATGTGGATGTGCTACACAAGTCGGCTCGGCTTAGGAGATATATGCGAGAGAGAGACATACATACTTATACATCGCCATCCTTGTAGTTAATAAGGCACACCGTCCGCCTCCTCATTTATCACTTCTAGGTCGAGCTTCGAGCACAGATTCAGCAGTGGTCGCCTTTTAACCTATTGAGTCGCAGCGGCACACCGGCACACCAGACACAATAGGTTTTCAATTATGTCTGGCATTCCAAGAATTGACAGGTTAATTGACTCTACAAATGAAGAAATGGCTCTAGTCTCGCCACAAATCTCTCCCGCTCCATTGCGGGCTCGAAACGCGTACGAGATGAACGTTTAAATAGTTTATTTATTTATTAAAAGATACACTATCCCTAAATTATAAATTACTAGATTTTGCCCGCGGTTTCACCCGCGTAAATCCCGTTGCTGTGGGAATATCGGGATAAAAAGTAGCCTATGTGTGAATCCAGGTCTCCGGCTATCTACATACCAAGTTACATCGCAATCGGTTGAGTAGATTTTACGTGAAAGAGTAACAAACATCCATACATCCTCACAAACTTTCACATTTATAATATTACTAGTTTTTCCCCACGGTTTCACCCGCGAAAGTCCCGTTCCCGTGGGAATATCGGGATAAAGGTTTCCAGCTATCTACATACCAAGTTTCATCGCAATCGGTCCAGTAATTTTTGCGTGAAAGAGTTACAAACATCTATACATCCATACATCCTCACAAACTTTCACATTTATAATATTAGTAAGAATAATTGTATAAAGATGTGTCATCTTTATACAATTATAATTTAGAACAGGTAGGGAATGGTAAGAAGTGAAATGTCTTTGCAGGTGGTGTTTTTAGTGCCCAATATATGCAAAACTATATTTCTACGTATCGTAGTATAAAGAAACTTCTCTTGTTTGTCGCCAGGGTTCCACCTGGAGCACCAGCTGCTCGCGCACATGAACTTCCACCTGCCGCCACACTCCGCCGACGATACGCACATACTCGGGGACTACCTACAGATTGACGAAACTTACGTAAGTATATTTATCTTTAATAACATTGACGTGAACCCACTCCTACACAAACATTAGATAAGACAAACGTTTGTGTTAGCTTATATATTTAATATGCAACAGATATTGCCGGTAAAGCTTTTATCAAAAAAAATTATCAACTCTGTGAGAATGTGGTTCCACAAAGAATGAAGCAGAGGTGTCTAACACCGGCTTTTATCACACATGTTTAGCTCCTACGTAATGGGTGGCAAGACTTGCCATAAACCAGGGATATCTCCATATACATAGGTATGCTTAGTCCATGCTGCTAATGATAATTTCTTAAAAGAACAACCAAAAACAGGAAGAGCAGGACGACGCTCGTCAAAAAAATAGTCAACCTATGTAACTTGCTATAAACCGTGTAACATAATAGTATCGTATTTTAAGGTAATAAAGTATTTAGGATACCTGACTGACGTCGTGAGTCAAAAAATATGTAACCTTAATTTCTTTTTCCTCGAGTTACACAGTTTATTGCCTATAAATATCAGTATCTTTAACTTAACCTACTGGGTACTTAATTTTTCTCTGACAAATTTAGCCGCGATCTCTGCTGCATCTTGGCAGTCATTGCCTACAGTTTCTATTCACTCATTTCCAGTCAGTTCCTATCTGATGAGTAAAATTATTAAGTCAAGATTATTTAAGACTGCCTTAAAATACATTTTTATATAACTATGATAGGTTACGTGAGTCCACTATAAGAACTTAGAATACAACAACACATTATTTGACATGCTATGCTATATCACAGTAATGTTTTCTAACAGTATTCTAACTTCATACAAACGGTCGGAACGCGAGTTATACCTACGCGCCTCTCGGTATACACTCGGTACACAATCAATCGCGAATGCGCCGCAGTGACGAAGGGTGAGATGGTTTTGTCAGCAGTAAGCTTGCGATTTGTGAATAGTTGATTTAAATAAGTACAAGTACTTACACAATAATAATTATGACAAAGTGCAATTGCAAACAAAAGTATTTTAATTAAATTTATACGAAAGCGGAGTTTTTTATACTATTAAATTTAAGAATAAAGCTATTCGAACGTTTCAGCCGAGGCGCAAATATTTTTCAGTCTCAAATATATAAAAATGTTTTTATTAAATCTAATGATCAAAAAACACAACATGATTTTATAGAACACTTCCTATTTCATTCACAAAAAAAAACATGTTTTTAAACAATAAATCTCGAGGTTTTGAGGTTCCCCGATAGCCTTAGTTATCCTCAATACCATAAATGAGATACGCAGGACAAAGAAAACAGTAGTTATTCAGTGGATCCCATCTCATATTGGCATTGTGGGTAACGAAAAAGCAGACGAGGCGGCAAAATTGGCTTCCAGTGAGGGATATACTTATAGATGTCTACCACTATACACAGACCTCATACACACTATTAAAGAAAAGTGGAATATTTTATGGCAAGAATATTTTGATAAGCGATCTCTTACTAAGGGAATATGTTATAAGACCATTCAACCAGAAACCCTACGCCACCCGTGGTTTTCAGAGATGAATGCACACAGGAAACTAATTGTAACTTTGTTGAGATTACGTTCTGGACACATACCATCTAATAAGTTTACACACCTAATGGGAAAGTCGGATACATACAACTGTCCAGACTGTAACATCATTGACGACATCCAGCATGTGTTGTGTGAGTGTGTCCGGAACGAGTCTCTTCGACGACAGGTGCTGATTAAGAACTACAATGTTGGGCTGTGCAACAGTGCCTTGGCAGCTCCATTGTCGGATGAAGCCAACATCCTGTGTGCAATATATCTCGCGAGGATTGTGTCATGAGGAATCACTTATTTATTTTTAGTTGTAATAGTCTTAAGATTATAAAATTGTTATCTTCTCTATATGACGACATCGTCAATGTTGACGAAGTTCCTTTAAATAAAGATTTTAAAAAAATAATAGTAATAAATATAATCAATAAACTAGAAAGAAACTCAAGTAGGTAGTTGAAATTAACATAATAATTTAAATATTAGGTTTATTTGAATATTAGGTAATTATTTTAAGGACAGAGCCGAGTTACAATACTGTTAGATAACATTACCGTGGCTATGTGATAATTCATAAATCTCATTTACTAGCGTAACAATCTCTTACAGATAAACACAGCATGCATATTTTTTATATCTAAAGTTGAGTAAGAGTTTGAATGAATGTTTAATTTCCAGTCGCCAGACAACGGGCTCTTGGTGTTAGACAAACAGAGCCGCTACAACAGCGAGTCGCGGCCGCACGAGTGCGAGGTCTGCCACCGGCGGTTCAAGAGACGCCAGCACCTCAAGGTCCACATGAACGTGCACTCCAAAGACCAACCCACCATATGGTGCAACATGTGTGGGGAAGGTAAGAATCATATAGGTACACTATAGGTCTACTGGGCTGCGCAAATCGCTTGATCCCCGAAGATCAATGTTAAGTTAGCGACGTTGTCATCGGCATGTTTACATCGTCTCGACAAAAACTATTGTGTACTATATCTTTTAAGCTCAAAAAGTCTTAAGTCTTGATTTTCATGTACTTATAACAGTTGCTTGGGGCGAAGTAGAAAGGCACTCCTAATACTCTTCATAATTATCAACTGTAGGTCTATCAATTCATCCCACAGTATCGGTAACTAAGGTTTGCTTGAGTAAAAACGGTAACAACCCACTGCTTTAAAGCGTTGGTCCTAGGCGATCAGGATTCAAAGTTATAGCTACCCAAATGTCACTGAACAAAATAAAAAGAAGTATCGACTATTTGGTCTTTGTCTAATTCGCTAATCTATATTTGACATTCATAGAACTACCAGTGCTCAATAGTTGTATAATATGTTGCAGGTTTTATCCTGAACCAGGATTTCACGAGTCACCCGTGCATGGTGGCCATCAAGGAGGAGGACTGCAGCGAGGCGGAGGAGGAGACGCGAGCACTCGCCGCGCCCCCCGGCGCCGCTCGCGACCAGCCGAAGGATGCCAAGAAGGAGAACAAATATCCCGCTGAGTTTGTAAGTCTACACATCTATACTAAATCTCGGAAAATTTATGTCCCACATTTCATCAGCTATGTTTTTGATTCCAAGCAAGGATCAGCCAAGGTGAAGGTGAAAGTGAGGCGAACCTGTGCAGTCTATTGGGCTCATTAAGTTCATCAAGTCATTTCATTAAGTCCATGCTACTCCTTCACATAAATCTCCTCTGACACTGTCCGTCTCAGGAATCCAACTCAGGACCGCACATAGACACACTCACAATCGCACGCAAATAGACATATTTGATTGTAAAGCAAATGCCAAATTTAATGAAAATATATTCAAATAAACTTATAAGTCAAATGTTCTATAAAATAACTATAATTTTATTTATTTTTAATTTAATTGCTTTAATTCAAAATGTTCAACAAGGTATGGACGTAGAAGCAATCAAAATAAATTGCAAGAAACTTACGGCCATTTTTAAATCACAAATTTACAGTGGATTAAATAACTTCCTTAATTCAGCATTTCCGTTAGAGCAGCCACTATTTTAACGAAGTCTTAGGCATTTCTGCACAAGAGATTATTGTGCGCAAACACAAGTGCCTTCTATATCTTCATACTTTCAACGTCTGCTGGAAAGGGAGTCAGACACGATTGAAAATAGATCAAGAGGAGAACCAACAGATTTATGTACTTTCTGAATCATGAAGGATGTGCAATACTGCCTTCGCATCTTTGGACATCTTTATATTGAGAATTTCTTTAAATAAAAGCTTAATATTTTTTGGCTGCCTGATCCCAGACTCCTAGAATCCAAATCTTAGTTTTGATACTTGGGTCGGACTATAATAGTTAAATGCACAGCAAGCAAACACACAGCAGTCGCATTCTATTGCTGCGCCTTCAAAGCTACACTATATATTAAGAGGCTAGGTTGCTGTATCGTGAGCATTGTTTCTTATAACTATTTAATGTGTATGAGTTTGACACATGAGACTGTTGACGTGACGTCAGGTGGACGTGTCGGCGCTGTCGGCGCTGTCGGCGGTGTCGGCGGTGTCGGCGGTGTCGGCGCAGTCGGCGGTGTCGGCGGCGGCGGCGCTGTCGGCGGAGCGCGAGCGCGCGCTGCCGACGCCGCAGCGCGTGTTCGTGTGCAAGTACTGCGGCAAGCCCTTCCGCAGGAAGGACCACTACAAGATACACCTGCACATACACACCGGCGTCAAGTCCTTCTTCTGCCCCGACTGCGGGAAAGGTACACCTATGCCTGCGTCACATATATCACAACACGTCATAAGAAAACCTACGACCTTGCTTGAACCTTCATTTTCAAATGCGGCAGCGAAAGCAAAGCTTCCTATAAGCGAAGCCTTTGCCATTATACCCGCACTTCTCGTTTATGAATATGTAAATTATATATCCTCTTTGTAATAATAAAGAGGAAAGATTTTATTTTATGTTTATTTGTAAGGGTGTAAATCAAAAACTAACCCGATATCCAATAAACCGATTTAAAAATTTTCTGCTCCATTTAAAAACTATATCACCGATAATATAAGCTATATCTTATTTAATTGTTTACTACTTTTACACGAACGAAGCCGCGAGTAAAAGCTATTTTGCAATAATTTAGTTTGTCGAGAGCAGCGAGATAGACGCATCAACATGTTAACTCATTCAATCGATAAAAACAATTATAATTACGCTACAATCTTAAAGAAGAACGCAAAAATAAAATCCTTCTTAAATACCAAATTAAGAATTTTAAAAATAAAGAGTAACCATAAAAACCACTGTAAAATTTTTTATATACGTATATTTCTTTTTAAATATATTATATAGTAATTAAATATACTTTGTATAGGTTTCTATCGCAAGGATCACCTACAGAAACACGTGTTGGTGCATATGAAGATGCGGCCGCAGAAAGAAAGGAAGAAAGAGATCCCGGCGCTCTATCCCATACAAATGTTCCGCAAGAAGGAGTCAAGGGTCAAGCCAGAGATCACTATACATGTAAGTTAATTACGTCACTATAGTTCTTTGTTGTTCTTTGGTAGGCAGACCGTATGTACCGCCAACTTTTCTGAACTTGCCAAATGTAGTTTTCGAGCACGGAATCTTGTTATGATCTTGATGTAAGTGGATGCTCCTATTTACCATACTGCTGCTTTAGAGGCTACCATCAAATTTTATTAAATGTTTGAGTATGTTCAGTAGTAGTTCATGGAGAAATGGTTGCAGCACCTTACAGTTACGATTTGTAAAGGAAATATTATTGTAAACTTGGCGATTAAAAAGAATGGCCATGAGTTTCTTGCCCGTTCTTCTCATGAGCCCTACACACTTGCTGTGCTGAACGTGGCAGTAAATGTAAATTCACAGAAAAATGTAGTGTAACTTTGACATTCATAAGTGGTACCGTGTACCCTAACTTGAATAAATTTATTTTTGATTTTGATTATGTTTGTATAGTACCTATTGTAGAACTACATACATACCTTTACACCTGTATATCCTTAAAGTAGCAGACAGAAAGGTATATAACAAATCATGTTGGCAACTGTATTACCATTATGACCCAGGATAAAGATTTTCTTTTTGTTTATTTATTTTGCTATAAAACTCCTACCACAAAAAGTTATAATACGCATACAGAAGTGCCCAAACTCGAAATTATCAAATAAATTATAACGTGTCACCTAAATTTACATTGCACGTATTCGGGCTTAATTATTTTGTTTCATGCTTTCTATTTTTTGTTTTGCAGGCCCCTTCAAACGCAAAGTTACGCGTCCCCCTACAGATCAAAGTGCCCTACCAAGTGGTCATGTCGACGGACAGTGGCGAACAGACGGCAGTCACCATCGACCCGCAGGCCATGGAGACTGTCTCATAACTCCTCTCTTATTAACTAATATTAAATTAAGATATAGCGGCGCCCAATACATGGAGAGTACTTAAAAATGACCATAGAGAAAATATTTAGACTCTATGAGATAACTATTAGGACACGATTAGTTCATTTCACGTATTTAAAACGAACTGTGTGACTCACTTTTGAGCTATTTCTATCAGTATTTTAAGATGGAATATCTTAAAATCTTCTTCTTCCTTTAGTTTAATCTCATTATTTTAAGAAATCTGCCTATTGTATGTATATAGTTAGCGTTTGTAAATGAGGAGCACGCCAGTAGGCGATGGATGATGTAGTATTGCGAGCGTGCGCCCTCACAGATCATATTTATAATTTAATAGGAAAACAAACTTTATATATAGAATCATGGGCATATTAGAATTATGACAGATTATAATAATTTATATTATAAAGAATACGTAAGTGATAATCCCTGTGTCGTAGAAGAAATCTACAAACAGATCAATAAATAACTAGACTCAGAATAACCGTATAAGGTTCACAATTTGTTTGTGCCATATGTCTGTAACAGACGTCGCTTCGTTGTGGAGAGATGACCATTAAACCTTTGCGACAGCCGTGTAGACCAAATTAATTTATTATAGATATGAATAATTTACTAGGATCTCATTAATACCATCGCCTGCTTTGAATGTAAAAAGGGTCCAACATTGATCAAATTTTAAAATAGATTATTCTCGAATAAAAATAAAATGACCGTTGTTAAAATAAATTTTATCATGGTACAAAGCATAATATTTAAATGTCACAAATATTAGAAAAAGCATGGGCGTATATGAAATGAAAACAGAATATTAAATATACTTTAGACAGACCAAACTGTCACGTTGGTCACAAAGTAACCTTACATTAATACAATGGCACCCGGAACGTATCTTGTATCGGGCATTTTATTCAATATGTTAAATTTGCAGTACACATGTTCTAGTAGCGGGCAACAATCTCGCTTACCTATACACGGTGATGAAATATAGGTGAAATACAATTCTATCTTAACCTTTTTGAATATACAGGCGTAACGGTATGTTACTTTAGATGTAAGTGCGTTACATATCGTGCCATGTGAACCAAATAAAACTCAACACATAATCAGATAAGTATGTATGTAGAGTATGTAAATATGCTAATATGTATTAAGTATGAGTTTAATTAAATTGAATGTATGTACGTCGTGTTTCCAATTACGTAGGACGCGTTGTGACGCCATCTCGCTCTATATTTGTGCACCCAATATCACAAAATTTGTTATTTTATATTAATTTTACTTAGACGAATATACCTAACTACATAGAACGTGGAAGTCAAACTGCCTCGTGTAAATTCACTTTTAGTTAATTACTATTTTTGGCTTTTGATTATCCAATATAATATGAGCATTTATGAAAATATTTACTATATTTCTCATTATTAACTAATGAAATTCTGTCTCAACAAAGAGTTTGCACACACATGCTAATGCAGAATTAATATCGTTCAGAATAAACAATACAGTATATAAACAGGCTTGGAAACCACTATTGTCTAAGCAGACAGCGACTTGGCTGTATATACTATTGCCACGGCTGAAGTCAAAAACTGGTCGGCAATTACCTTAAGGTGGGCCGCTAGACAAATAACTTATTAAATAAAGCGGCTACTTAACTAAAACTAATCGGACTTCTGACGGAAAGCTTTCGACTCAGATTCCATAATATAATTATTATTGAGCTTATACGCTTTAAATTAATTATCTCGGCTAAAAAAAAGTACCTGTTAATGTTAATATTACCGCCTAAAGCTACTCTGTATTGTATGTATATAAACTGCCTCTCAAAAGGAGCGAGGAGGATAGTAACGGCCCGCCGCGTCCTACGTAATAAATCACATATTAGCTATGTCGGGTCCAAACTCTGTACATTAAAAACTCTATCATTGATAAATGTATAAGATATTAGCGCTAAGTCTATCTTGATGTAAAGTTCCTCTATTTTGTCTTTTCTCAGAAAATAAAACGTTGTGATTCTAAAATCTAAGTTCAATAAATGTGTCATGAAGTACAAACAAAGCGTTTTATTTAGTACCAAGTTTATATGGGTAACGCATGCATCAGTCACGTGATCAAGATAAAAATAAATTATTTAATGATTATTTTATAAGGTTGTATAATTGTGCTGTGTGACTGTGGTTGAATATGCATAAATGGTTTTTAATAACATACGCAAATTAAGTTTGATGATATGTTATTTAATATCACGTAGACTACATGTAACTATCCATATATTTTATACTGTATTTAATGAAACCTTTAAAATGTTTTGCAGTTCATATAGATTATTGAAACAGGAGCACATACAGTGCGTTCATTTTAACTTGCAGGCTCGGTGATCGTGCCTAGCGGGCTGCGATCCAACGATTGATGTCGGCAGCTTGTATAAATATAATACATATACTGAGTCGCTGTGTAAATGTTACTTGTGCGATTCAGAATTGTATTACGTCATTTGAGCGCTTATTGTATGTAGCGCTATCTGTTAGATGTAGGCAGAACTTCTTTGTCTGTGCGGAGTCGCAACACGGGTATATTAAAATAAAACAACAACTCTGAATGAAATGTTATATTTATGATAAAATACGAAAGCACAAGTTCGGTAAAGGAAGCGGGATTATTATTATATAAAAATATTATTATTGAGTAAAGGAATTACGTGAGATATTAATAACACGCTACAAGTAAGCTGGTTTTATGATATTACTTTACAAGAATACTTCAACTTTACTTAAAATGTTCAGCATACATATCCTTAGTATTTATGCACTTACGATAACTAAGGCCTCGAAATCGTTAGAATTACAAATAAACGAATTATAAACCGTCATTATTTTCCACAAACGAATCGGTTTAGTTATGAACAGAAGCATAAGTAGCTGAGTTATATATTCAACACGTTGCATCGGTGACTATTATTGGAACCAGTCACTTAAATATAAAATTATAATACTTCTTCACTACTAATTACGTGATCTGATGATAGCAAGCCAATAGGAATTTGTCTTCCTATTATGAACATAGGTCTATTTCTATTCATAGTTAAAACAAAAACCGTGCAATTACGAGCGAGGCAAGAGTTGTTCACAAATTGTAATTGTTTGACTTCAATCTACTGTTGAGTATTTTACAAGTACTTAACATACAGATAAATTGGTTAAGTATTTTAAAGACTAAGGGCCGGTTTTTCAATTGTCAAATAGGTAACTTTTATCTGAAGAATAAATACGGCGGTATGTCATATTTTCTATACAAAAGCTGTCAAAACGTCAAACATATTCCCCAGATAAAAGTTATCTGACCATTGAAAAATCGACCCTTAGGTACATATAAAATAACCAATGAATAACAAAAAAGCAACCATTTTGTACTTATTCAAACTTCTAAATGAGCATTTATTTTACTATAAAAATATGATTTGAAGTACCTGTTTACCATATTTACTTTAGTAGGTACCACTATAAATCTAATTTACAAGTTACAAACAAACATACGTAACACCTATCTTGTATAAACATTAAATTTACATTAAGGTACGTCGAATTACATAATTTAAACAAGGGAAACACAATGATAATATGAATATAAACATACAACGATAAAAATTAAAAACAACTCTCATAGGTCGACAACATTCACTGAATAAATATTTAATAACACAGGTAATCGTTATATACAAGACATCACAGCATACCTACACACCTCGTTGAACAGGCTCCAGCAGCCATGCCACACATTGTATACACTACACTCTGTCCTTCTCATATTAATGTGCAAACAATACATTTTATAATTAAATACTAATACTACCTAATATCAACAAATTAAAACAACGTATAACAGATACATGTAAATTTTTGTGTATAATAAAACATTAGGTACAAATAAAGACCTCCAGGTTAGCCGGAAATTAATTGCATTTCACTACCCAATGCAATAAGTACATGCGACACCCCCATAAACTTGCAGGTACATGCGACACCCGTATAAACTTGGTATATAGTGCAAAATAGAACCTGTCTCGACAGTAGATACACGTGCGTATCTACTGTCTACAAGTACTATATTATTATATTCCTTTACTTCTGAGCCGAGTTGAAGTGGTATTTATTATGGACTTCAAAACGGTTATTTACACGCAATGACCCAAATATAAGGCAACATACATACGACCATCTAATCAATAAACGCGTTCAAATTAAATGCAACTAATATCTTTCCATACAATTGTCTCATCGCTTGGTAATTAATTTCCGGCTAGCCTGGTATTAATTCAACTAAATATATTTCAACTATAATATCTCAGACTAAGTTGGTAACTTTCAGACCTTAATTAAATCCACATCTGATGTGTGAAGTGTATCCTGTACAGCCAAATTATTTATACATTTGATCGTAATTTATACATTTTGAATAATTTTATTTTAAATGTAGTGAACATTTAGAATAAAATTATTCAAAATGTTGTGATTTTCTTTATAAATCAATTCGTTTCGTGACGTCGATTTCCCTATGCGACTATTTCTAGTTAATTTCCAATCAATATTGCTTTGGAGCTAAGTTACGACTACCCTTAAGTTTATGACAGTGCTTCATTTTACTTTTAATGCCTAGCTAATAAATGTCATTTTAAAATACTTTCGCTAGAGTCAATTTTAATAGTAATTTCTAATATAATTTGGTACTTTTTACCCAATGGTTAAAATCTTTGCTTTATTTTCATTAGGATTTTGATTATCATCTACTGACTTTATTTACATTTTTAACAAATTGAACGCCTTGCTGGTCACAAGTGTCCACAAACAAAGATTATATATGTATAATGTCTGACACACGGCTTGCAATGTGTTATGCTGCTCCTAAAATTAATTCAGCGACTTACAACTAAAAGTTTTTAAAAAATTGACGAAAGCCCTAAAACGAGTGATCTCCTAAGCCAAGCCTATACCTGTAGTATAGTTCAATTACACTTAAAATAAAAGCATAACGTGAACCGAAATGCCAAAAAAATATTAAAACGCCACTAATGTCGGCCCTAGCCAACACGATTCTATTTTTATGCCAAACTTCTTGTAATAATAAACTTCAATTATTGTTCGTTCATTTAAAATCACATTGAAGATATTTATCATTTTTAAAATACATAGGTGTCATATATCTTCTAGATTTTAAATGCAATAAAAACACTTTTAGCAATAAAGAACCGTTGCATTTTAAGAACATTATCTGTAAATTATACATAGGTAGGTATATCTTAGATATTGATTTTGAAAATAGATGGTTGAAGGTGTGGTCGTTTTTGATGTGACAACACACAACCTGTACTTCTAAAACAAAGTCTACACTTAGGTAGACACGTAACGCCGCGGTTGATATTCGTGGACACCAAGCTTTACCTAGTTATAACGCTCGGAGTCCACGAAAGAATATGGGAGATAGCGACGCGCCATTATAGGAAAAATTAACGAATTCTTGGAATATTCCCGCTATTTAAAATATTCAAGTCAGACAAATATTCGATTACGTGAAAATGTGCGTGCGTGCTCTAGACAAATGGGATCTGTCCGCAATTCGGTTAAGCTCGCAACATGATGATGATTTATCATGACATGTAAGAAGCTCTTCACTGTGCTCTGAGGTCATGCGATAGGTTGTCGAGCAAGATCGATGGACCACGATCCAACGAGCCACCATTAAATCAAAAGATTCTAATATTCTATTTATAATCGGTGACGAAGAATCAGTCAACGTTCGGACGCTTATACAATTTTCAAATATTCGAATGTTCTTTTTCGTAGCTATCGCACGTCGCTAATTCGAGAGGCTCGCCACCTAAATGCCTATCTATTAATAAATAAACTAAATTAAAACGTATCTTTAGCGTCGGCGATGAGCGTGATGAGATCATTCTTGTCGTCCTGCGGTCAGGAAGGCTCGGGCGCAGGCGCTGGCACCGCGGACAGCGGGGGCGTCGTCGACGCGCTCTGCTGAGACAGCTCGGCCTTCACGCGGCGAGCTATGTGCGAGCGCGTGTGCTTGCGCAGGTGGTCTTTGCGGTAGAATCCTGCAAGCAATTCATATTATTAAATTATTAGAAGTTGACGTCATTAGAATATATTTATTTTATGCTAATAATTATATTTTAATTGTATATGTATCTACTAAAATTGTTTTAATTGAAATCATATCGAATTAGAATTCGTTGTCTAACAATCCACACCACATGTAAAATGAATGGCCACAGTAATGCATGAATTATTGTACTTTATGCACTTGCTGATGAAGTCACGAACGTTGAGTAACCGAGCGTAGCAATGTAGGAAAAATATCTTGTAAAATCTTTTGCTAATAAATATGTACATACATACATACATAAATTTACGCCTGTTTCCCAGAGGAGTAGGCAGAGACTACGGATTTCCATTTGCTACGATCCTGACACACTTCTCTGGCTTCATTCACTTTCATAACATTCCTCATACACGCTCGCCGGTTTAAGGTGCTCTTAACCTGGCCTTTATCCAGAACGTCTCCGATCTGATCAAGAAACGTTCGCCTAGGTCTTCCCTTTGCGACTGTTACATTCACACTAGCCTCATAAACTTTCTTAGTCAGTCTGTTCTCGTCCATTCTTTCTACATGCCCAAACCAACTTAACATACCCTTTTCTATTCTCGTCACTATATCCACTTTTATGCCGCATCTCTCTCTAATCACACTATTCCTTATTCTATCTTTCAGAGTCACACCACATATATTTCTCAGCGCTCTCATTTCTACAGCATTTATTCTGCTCTCATGCTTCGTTTGCCATACCCAACTTTCACTACCATGCATAAGTGTAGGTACTAATAGTCCTCTATGAACAGCCAAACGTGCCTTTTCGGATACATTTCGACTGTTCATAAAAGCGCGTAGAGCGCCATTCACTTTATTGCCAGCAATCGTTCTTGTTTCAATATCTCCCTCATGTGTACCATCCCTTGTAAACAAAGTACCCAGATATACAAACTCTTTCACTTGCTCCACTTTTTCTCCATCAATCATAATATTCACATTGTCATGCACTCCTCCCTTTCAAATACCATTACTTTCGTCTTGCTTACATTCATTTTCATTCCTTTACTCTCACAAGCATCATGCATAATAGTTACCATCGCCTGCAACTGTTCTGCCGATGACGCAAGTATTACTTGGTCGTCGGCATAAAGTAGACATTTGACAAGTAACTCATTCATTCTTAATCCCCATTCACAATCTTTTAAATCTTTCAAACAATTGTCCATGTATAGGTTAAACAGCCAGGGTGACGCTACACATCCTTGTCTAACACCTTTTTCGATGTTAAACCATTCTGTGTAAGTCCCATTTATCCTAACACAAGCTCTGGAATCGTCATAAAGAGATTTCAGAGCTCGTGTGAGGTTACTATTCACTCCATACATGGACAAAACCGACCAAAGTTCATTCCTCACCACTTTATCATAAGCCTTTTCCAGATCCACGAATACGCAATAGACCTTTTGACCTTTGGCCAAAACTTTCTCGGCTATGCTCCGTAAGGAAAAGACCTGATCCGTACATCCCATACCCTTTCGAAATCCCGTTTGTGCATCCCATATTTTCTCGTCGGTTACTTTCACAATCCTTTCAATTAACATTTTCGCATACAATTTACCAACGACGCTGAGCAAGCTAATGCCTCTATAGCTTTTGCAATCTTGCTGTGAGCCTTTTCCCTTGTATAAAGGTACTATGACGGCCTTGCACCAATCACTAGGTACACGGCCGGTATTCCAGCACAAGTTAAAAAGGCGGCACAACTGATTTACTATGAGACCCTGTCCAGCTGTCAGCATTTCGACTGTAATCCTATCATAACCACCAGCCTTTCCTAATTTCATGCTTTTCAATGCTTTCATTATTTCATATATACTAATAGGGCTTTCATCATTCCTATCATTATCATTCATTTCGAAACATTGCCCTTGCCATTCCTCTCTTTCAAATAAACTTTCAAAATATTCCTTCCATCGATTCAGTACGCTCTTTTCTTCATTCAGTAAACTTCCATTCTTGTCTCTGATCAATTTCAGCTCTGTGGTTAGGGTTTTACCTCGAACCGAGCGAATGGATTTCCAGAAACACTTTGCGTTAGTCCGGAAATCTTCATATAATCTTCTGTCAAACTCGTCTTTCATTTCCTCTTTTTTCCTTTTAATCACATCTTTCACTATCTTCTTCATTCTTATAAACTTATTCCTAGCTTCATTTACATCCTCATTCATTGCTTCTTGTATTCTTTCATTGGCTCTGACAGATAGCCAGTCCAACCATGCGTGCTTCTTCTCACGTACTACCCCTTGCACATCTTTATCCCACCACGCATTCTTAGATTTTATCATTTTCCTCCTCTTGCTCACACCGCACACTTCTGACGCTACAACAACCACTTCATACTTAAATGACTGCCATAATTCTTCTATATCCTCAATGTCACTAAATCTTTCAAATCTTTACCTCAATTTATTGTTATACTCGTCTTTCAATACTTCATCTTGCAAATTTTCTACTTTAATTCGTTCTTGGGCACTTGTTCGGGTAGGTATATGGTGTCGCCATCCTTTGAAGAGGCCCCGTATCCGGCTCATAACCAAGAAATGGTCGGTATGGACACCAATACCTCTATATACCCGAGTGTCTAAGACATTCTTTCTCAATCTTTCATTCACTACAACAAAGTCAATCATACTACTTCTCACATTCTTTGCTTCCCTTGTATACTGGTGGATTCTTCTGTGGGCAAACATAGTGTTTGTCACACAAAGACTCCAATCCAAACACAGCTCAAGCAACCTTTTTCCATTCTCATTCACACTTTCGTCTCCAAACTTGCCTAAAACCCTTTCGTATTCCTCACGCTTTACTCCCACCCAACCATTGAAATCCCCTAACATTATCAACCTCTCGTGTTCCTTGCATTTCCTCAGGACATCTCTTAAACCCTCCCAAAAATCTTCTCTTTCTTCCCGTGCGCTCTGAGACATACCCGTTGCCATGTTTACGGGTGCATAGACCCCTACCATGAACACACGGGTAATCCCCACTTTCATTCTCATCCATAGTAACCTAGCATTCACATATTCAAATTCTTTTACGCACTCATTCATTCTAGCAGACAAAATAACACCAACTCCCTGACAGGCTCTGGTATTGGTAGGCACGCCGGACTAATACGCCGTGTAGGGTCCATACCTAGTGGTGTTACAGCCTTTCCTTTTCGTCTCATTCACGCACAGGACATCAATCTTTCTCTCATTCATCATCTGACATACTTCATTCAATTTTCCATCTATCCCTCCTCCGACATTCAATGTAGCAAAACGGCTTTCCGTAGGCCACTTTTCGCCCTCGCGAGAAACGAGACGTGGCGGGTGGCGGACCGCGTCGCCGCCATGCGGATAATTATTATCAGTAAGATCCATACGCGTTCCCACGATTGATAGGGAAAATACTGTCCACCTCCGCAGAGCCCTTTACGGAGGTAAGGTGGATCCATCCTGTGCCCTGTGACCACCAACACAGGCACCCTCCGTTCAAGACCAGCTTTTCCTCTGGCCACGAATCCATCAGCACGGGTCGGTTAACACCTTGGATCGGGGTTTATTTTCGGGTCTGCTCCCTGAAATTTGGTTTGACTTCGGAGTTTTCCTTCTCCTAGACAGGTTGCAAGCCAATGCTAACGAGGCCCATCTCCCCGGGTATGATTTCGGAGTTTTCCTTCTCCTAGACAGGTTGCAAACCAATGCTAACGAGGCCCATCTCCCCGAATAATAATAAATATGTATATCGGTATAAGGTATTTCACCCGATTCTTAAAACTTAAATATTTGCGACATATATACTTACGTAAGTAGGTATATGTTACAAAATAGAGAGCCATCACCTAGTATAAATAAGCAGAGCCTATTCTTCTGCTGTCCTAATTATAATCCCAGCCATCAGCGTTCATGTCCCATGTGTCCATGTTCCCATATGCCGAACGCAAGCGATATAGCTTGGCTACAAAGAGCGCAGTTACCTTTCCCGCACTCGTTGCAGACGTGGCGCTTCTCGCCGGAGTGTATGACGAAGTGCAGCGTGAGCTGCTCCTTGCGCTTGAAGGCCTTGAGGCAGACGGAGCACACGTGCGGCCGCTCCGGGTTGTGCGACTGCTTGTGCCGCGTCAGGTGGTCCTTGCGCTTCAGCGCCGCGTTACAGATGTCGCAGATGAACCTACCGACCAAATTCATTATTTTAATACAACTAGACATAAAGTACCTACTCCTTATAATATTGTAGCGATATCCTACACTGGGATTTAGAATATACGGCAATACTAACTTGTACCTATTCGATAATAAAACATCGTGAGCGCCGCGCCGTCGTGAGATATCATTTTATTTTTATTTTTCCTTAATCGTCTTGCATAATATACAATTCAAGACGTTTTTTTATTTGCAATAAAGTATTTCTAGTTTGTTACATATTTCTTTATATTGTTCTCGGTGGTATCTTTGTGAAGCTTTTAGTTTACCAAACACCGCGAAGTAAGCGTTATATAAGGGTATACGATTTTATTCCGAAAGCTAAGGTAAACGAATAACTGAGTTACCTGCGCTCCATGGTGTGTCCGACTAGATGCTGTTCTAGCAGCTCTCGCTCAGGGTACGCCATGTGACACTCGGGACAGCAGTACAGCGTGCTGCCATCTGGAACAAAACCAAACCTCACTTACTAAAGTAGCTCACGTCATCAATCATCATGCCACAATATTCAGACGATATTGTTTATATTATCGTGTTAAAATGTGCTGACGCGAAAATGCTAGGAAATTTAAAAAGGCTTTCTGGAAATGTTTTCCTGAATAATATTAAAGTGTGGTCAATATTTGTGCCACCATAACTAATATATCTCGCACTAACTACACACATTGCTGTTTGTTTGTTTGTCTGAAAAACAACACCTAAAGACTTTTTTAGGGCAACTCTAGCTATAGGAATAGTTCCTACGCCGCGGGGACATTTACAAACATTCAAATTATTAAGAAGAACGGATGTGCCGTTCTTCTTAATAAATTGTGAACCACACAATTTTGTGTGTATCGCAAATTATTGCGTTGAACAATCATTTTAGAACTGTAGGTACATAAAAAATAATGTGATGTTATTTTTTTTAATAGTATCTTGTTTATTTGATAACATTTATACTTATCAAATCATTATTCAATATTTTATAATAATTTTATTTATTATTTATTCATTGAGATTTAATTTAATTTTTATGTTGGTTATTTATTCATAACATTCGCGTAAACATAAGACAATATTGGTTATTTATTGTTTAAAATTGTAATTATAATTGTTTTAATAATAATTGTAATGTCTGGTTATTGTATAATATTAATCTTTAAGTAGTGCATGTGGTGTTACCCAATAAATGATTGTTATACTTGTAAATGTACCTGCTCAATGAATAATTATGTAATGTGTTGTGTAATCAAGCAATGATATTATTTGCTGATGACAGCACTGTAACGATTGCATGTAAGGACATTGACCAATATAAACTTAATTTAAATAACTCGTTGACATCTATTATTTCATGGCTTGACAATAACAATTTAAAAATAAATCTGACTAAAACAAATATAATGAATTTTGACCAACGAAAAGAAAACCCTTTCAATATAAATTTGGTTTATGATAGTTACCTACATTATAAAAGAGGTTACAAGTGCTCGCTTTCTAGGATTAATTATAGATAGTAAATTGAATTGGAAGGCACACATTGACTTACTATGCAAAAAAATAAGTAGTCTAGCATATGCATTATATAAACTTGCACCAACTTTAAATACCGATGCATTACTATCGACATACTATGGTCTTGTAAAATCCGTGCTTAGGTATGGCATCATTTTCTGGGCCAACTCTACTAATAAAGAAATGGCAATCAAAATGCAAAAGCGATGCATACGTGCTATGTTCGGCATCCAAATTACAGAGAGCTGTAGGCCAATTTTCATTAAGCACAATATTCTCACGCTTCCATCACTGTACATAATGGAAACAGCCTTATTTGTCAAAAACAACCAACACTTATTCCCACGATTAGCTGAAAACGGAAGGAGTAATCGACGGGACAAAAGTAGACTTTGCGTTCATCCCGCCAAAACAACATTGCTACATAAAAGTGTTGTGTGCAAAGCTCCAATAATCTATAATAAGATTCCCGAAAATATTAAACTACTTAACATAGAATTATTTAAAAAGCTTTCAAAAAATTTCTTTGTGGTAAATGTTATTATAATGTAGATGATTTTATTAATGATAAATATGTATGAGAATTTTGACACTTATATTATGGATAACAATTTGCTATAATTGTTTTTTTTTCTTCATATATTGTTATTCTGCTGTATCATTCTAATTAATATTAATTCAATTTGTACTATTCTAATCTCTTGTCTAATTCTAATTTGTATTAATTTAATTTATTTAATTCTGGTCATCGTTATTATTATAATTTGTGTTAATTTATGTGGTTAATTAATATTTTATTTTTATTTTTCATATGTGATAATAATTAAATGAAACTATAGTACTCTTATTGGACTGAGAAGATTTTGTATAACAATTCATAATTTATAATCTATGATAATCATATTTGTACACCAGTTTTGGTAGAACATGTTGAGTCTAACGAATATTTAACATCAATAATATGCATTTACTATGTATTATTATATTCACACATGTTTTGACAAATAAACCTATCTCTATCTTTATCTTTATCTGTAAATAATTGTTGGTTAACCTAATTAAATAAATAAATACAATTTAGGGAACCTCAATTTTTGTCCCGTGTGGGATTCGTTATCATCGGCTATGAGCGTAATAAGATATTTTTTGTCGTCCTGCGATCAAGTCGGGTAGTAGCAAGCCGACTGCTACAGAGACTACTCACACTTGTTCAGCTCCATTCGCGTTTTGCTGAACGATTTTAGTCACACTTATACAGTTTTGCTTCTATCAGCGGCGTACAGCGTCGTAAGAATGAGAAAAGCCGTCATAGCGTGTTATCTCCGCTGAAACGCTTCTATCTACTGCGTACGGCGCTGAATATGCTGCGAAGACGGTAATAAAAATATTTTTGCTCTAGCAATATAAGTTTCTCTTAGTTCATAATTTTATTTCGTAAACATAAAATAATTACTTTAAAACACGTCCGAACTCTCTCAATCCTTGCGCGCATAATGATTACGTAATAATAAATCAAATCTATGCAGGTACTATGCAGGTCGCAACTTGTCGACAAAGAGTCGAGAACCATCCGTGTACAGCGCTGTTCCACCGCGTTTGGCGCTAAACGTGGACGTCCTCGTCGACAAGTAAAACAGCACTAAATGCGGTGGAACAGCGCTGAACGCGGTAGAACAGTGCTGAATTCTATCTATAGCATTCGCATGGTAAAACACACTTGTCCTCATTTTATGCCTATTTGCCACGCAAGCTTAATAGACGAGGAAAGCTGAACGGATCCGTACGCGTCTCAATACACAATTGTTGTTGTGTATAGACACAAGCTGAACAGAGCTTAATATATGTGAGTTATCCCTTAACCGCTACGCCATCCGTGCAATTGTAGCAATAATACATAAGTACTCAAAAAATTCGGGGATTTGCACCCTGGAAGAGTGGGTAGCCGTCGCTGCATCGCTAGTGATACATATATTAGAGACAAACACACAAAAGTAGCCAGTGTTTTAAATCGACATATAATCCTAGTTACATTTTCAGATACTGTGCTTTTACTGAGATATTGTTAGCAAAACTTTAAGGCGTAAAGGTCATAAAGGCCTTTACTTGGACATTGAACCTAGTGAATCGTAATCAAACGCAAATACAAGCACATCGTATGATATCGTGAGTAATAAGAATAGTGAGAGGCAGGCGCACCGAGAGCCGTAGTGAGTCGTATCTCGCCGGGCTTCGGGCGCGGCTTCTTCTCCTTCAAGTTCTTCTTCTTCTTTTTCTTCTTGTTGAGGCATATGGTGTTCGTGTTGGCGTTCACTGTCTGGTTTACGATGGTTGGCGTCTGAACCACCACGCTGTTCACCGGGTTTGTTGGCATCTGACAACGAGGGAATAAACTTTATTGTTTTGACCAGATTAATTTCTGATTGAATTTATATGTACATAAAAATATTAATTAAAGCAGTGTGTGCATCAAGGCACACATACTTAGAATAATAATAATAATATTTTATTCTACCACATACACACAACACCATCCAGGCCAAACCAAACAGAGCTTGTACTATGGGTACTAAAAACATACATAGGTATATACTTTTTTTTGTAAATACATACGTATTATACATAGAAACACCCAGACCAAGACAAACATCCATGTTCATGCACACATATGTTTGACTTGTGCGGGAATCGAACCCGCGACCTAAGGCGTGGCAGTCGATTACACTAACCACTACACCATCGAGGCCGACTCTTCTGTAGGTTACATAATAATGAGACCATGAATTATGCGGCTCTCTTCTCCTATCTCTTTCTCTCAAACGACATTACATATGTACAAGCATGTAAACCTCTACATGTAAACACTCTGAATATTCAATGATTTTATAGAACAGAAAATATTGGAAAGATTTATTTTATAGAGAACTCCGTTCCAATATTTTTGCGTCGAACAATCCAAGTGCGAGGTAAAATAACTCCAACCAAACCGAATACTAACTTTAAAAATGATGTCAAACCTTGATCACAATTGGTGTACCAAAGCCTGCATAATGATAAAAACAGTACCTTACATAATATGTCAACCCAAGGTACTTTGCCAAGCAGGACAGCTACGATTCTATCTTGTTCGGTGATATATGAAAACATTAAAAATGTACCATATGAAAGTCGTGTTACCGTTGCAATAGCAGGCATGGTATTTAAGGGGTTAGCGTTGACGGTGGTGACGATGGTGGGCTGTTCCTCGCGCTTGGTGTCGACGGTGCCGGCGGGCGCGGAGTACTTGAGCAGGTGGTGCAGCGGCAGCGGCAACGCGGACAGGTAGTCGGCCACGCCGCCGCCCAGCGTCTGCCACGTCGAGCTGTCCGTAACGTCGCCGATGCCTGACGCACATTGAACTAGATGTGGTGAGCGACAGGTGGATATGGTCAAATGGTGATGATCATGACACTCGGTTTTATGAAAATACAATACATGCTGAGTAGTATATATTGTCATGTTTGATGATTATGATTTCAAAACAAAACGGCTCTGCAGGCTCAGAACAACTATTACACGCTTAATATGTTAATTTATTTTAGTGACACAAATCTGTTTCATTGTATTAAACAGCGATGTGATCGCTGGTAATTCTGTGAAACCTCACTTCTGAATCCGCAGTGACCGTGAGAATTTTTGTTGTAAAAACAGTGCAGCATACCGAAAATTGAAATAGTAGATTTACACCATTATTCTAAGTATCGCTGAAATTTTCTTCAGAAATCGACAATATTTGTTCTGCTATGTTTAATTGTTCAGTCTTTGAATCATAACATAATGCATGAACCATCCATTTTATTAAATAAAAATAAAATACCACAGTTTACTAAAATACAGCAATGTAATTAAATCGTCGTGATTTAAACAAATCAGCTGTTAATTGCGCGCGGAGCGCAGAGGTTATATACCCCGCTCGCGCCGCGCGCTACGTTGTATTGGTAGTAATCCATTGCGCACCGTGCAATAACGTCAATCATTATAAAATCTTAACCTTTCGTTTTTAAGAATAATAGAAGTTTGCGTCGAGATAAGTCCCTATACAGTAATACGTCTACAGTTGTCGGTACGCCGGCGCCCGCGCCATTCCTAACACCCAGTATAACATAATAGACAAGAGAATTACTATCGCTACTTTTTATTGGTAGGTTAGGTTAGTGTGTCGTTGCTGTCGATGAGAAAACGTTTACAGTAGATATGCCACGGCGTTAAATGAAGGGATGAGGATGACTCTTTGGTACAATTAAAACAACAAATATGTTAATGCAAAAAAATTATTAAGTAAGTTCTTATAAATTATTCGACTGTTTCGGCAGATTAAGTAATTGCTTTTGTTTAGGTATTTCCAGGCAGAACCTTGGCATGCCGAAAATTTTATAAATCATTCATAAATACATACATAGATTCACGCCTGTTTCCCAGAGGGGTACGCAGAGCGATCCTGACACTTCTCTGGCTTCATTCACTTTCATAACATTCCTCATAGACGCTCTCTGGTTTAAGGTGCTCATAACCTGGCCTTTACCCAGAACGTCTCCGATCTGATCAAGAAACGTCCGCCTACTACTATCACACTAGCCTTATAAACTTTCTTAGTCAGTCTTTTCTCGTTCATTCTTTCTACATGCCCAAACCAGCTCAACATACCCTTTTCTATTCTCGTCACTACATCCACTTTTATGCCGCATATCTCTCTAATCACACTATTCCTTATCCTATCTTTCAGAGTCACACCACATATATTTCTCAGCGCTCTCATTTCTACAGCATTTATTCTTCTCTTATTCTTCTTTTGCCATACCCAACTTTCACTCAAAAGCACCATGCATAATAGTTACCATCGCCTGCAACTCTTCCGCCGATGACACAAGTATTACTTGGTCGTCGGCATAAAGTAGCCATTTGACAAGTAACTCATTTATTCTTAATCCCCATTCACAATCTTTTAAATCATTCAAGTATTAAAATTTTATGAAACAGATAAGGCTAAGACATAATTCACAAACATAGATGAATTATTGTAATACTCGCAGCACAAATGCATTTGGTTTAAGTTCCAAGCATCTGGAGTGAGCGAGTAGGCACTCACTGATGAACTCAGCGGGCGCGGTGGCGGCGGCGCGCTCGGGTCGCGCCTCCTGCTTGATGGCGCGCGCGAGCGCTGCCGCCTCCTTGGGCTCGTGCAGCACCACCAGGAGCTGCTGCGTGCCTTGCTGCAGTGGCGCTGTTTGAGTCACTGCAAACATTACGACAATATAAACTCAAGAGATTATATTAACTATGATATGTACCTAAACCAACAAAAATCCACTCTTACAGCTATAATGTAGGCTAAGTTATTTAAATTAAAGATCTGAGCCGTCCTTATGTTTTTACTCGAGTGGCAATACGGGCATCACAAGTCACAACATTTAATAAAAACAGTTTTTAACAGATATTGCTATATACTATTGCTGTCGCTCTAGACTCACGAAATATCCGAGTTATATTTTTTCTGGCTGCTGTGACACAGCTTATACTAGTATAGCAGCCAACGACTCTCTGTTTAATATCATTTTCATGGTTGTGTTTAGCGATGTGCACGGATGCATTCGGGCGAACCCCATAACAACATTACTAACTAGCTAAAATTAAATATTGTTACGTGCTGGGTTCGACGGATAAGAATATAAAACAATATTACCGACTAAAACGTTTTATTCTAACACACAATTAACTTTAATACAAAACAAACACTATACTGCAATTTTCACTATAACTGCTTCAAACTCCATAGTATTTTTCGCTTCTGTTCGCTTCGATGAACACTTGATCGCCTACGATTGTAAACTGACTCGGCGGTGCGCGTCCACTCTATTTATACGCGGGTAAAGTGCTTCTGGAGTTTTCCAGAAAACGTCACACGTCATCACACGACATGTTTCCTTAAATACTTCAGACTCGAAGTTCCGACCTTGGTCACTGTGGATAAAGGGCACCCCGAAACGACAAAAGACTTCATGGACTAGCTTGTCGGCCACCGTAGATGCCTCTTGATTGGGAATTGCGAACACTTCCGGCCACTTTGTGAAGTTATCCATGACCACTAGGAAGTACTTGTTCCCACTCTGGCTTTCAGGAAATGGTCCGGCAACATCTAATGCTATACGTTCCCACGGGGCTCCAACATTGTACACCTTTAATGCACCCCTACTGCGAGTGTGTGGTCCCTTCACGGCAGCACAACTCGTGCATTTGCGGCACCAGTCCTCAACGTCTTCTCGACAGTGGATCCAATAAAACGTTCCCGGATCTTAATCAGAGTTCTCTTAACTCCCATGTGTCCCGAATTTCCATTATGATAGAGTTGTAAAACTTCCGGTACCTTGAGCTTTGGCACGACCATTTGCAGGTGACACTTGTCACCTCGAGCATTCTCCCATTTACGGCACAGTACTCCATCCGGGATAACCAATCTTTCCCACTGTGCCCAGTAACTCTTGGTGATAGAGCTCATTGCCGCAACTTCACGTTTCTTCCAGTGAGGTCTCGAAGCACCTGTTTTCTTCCATTCGAGGATGGGTCTTATGTCTTTGTCCTCTTGTTGCGTTCTCTGCAGAGTTTCCTTCCAGTCTTCGTTAAGATCCGTCCTCAACATCCTCACTAGTCCTTCCTGCTTGGCCTCTTGCCTGGCGCAGTGCTTACACTGGTCGGGACACGGTCTACGCGGCAGGGCATCTGCATTACCATGTGACCTGCCACTGCGATGCTGTATTACGAAGTCGAATTCCTGTAGTTGTTCAATCCATCTTGTTACCTGTCCTTCTGGGTCTTTAAACTGTAGTAGCCATTTCAATGCAGCGTGGTCAGTTCGCAGGTGAAATTTTCGGCCTAACAAATATTTGCTGAAGTGCTGCAATGTCTTTACGACAGCTAGAAGTTCCCTTCGCGTGACACAGTAGTTCCTTTCAGGTTTGGATAGGGCTTTGCTGAAATACGCTATTACAACCTCATGCTCTCCTTTACGTTGAGATAACACGCCACCAATGCCGGTGTTACTGGCATCTACTACAAATTCATGATCATTGTCAGGATAACCTAGAATCGGTGAATTACATAGATGTTCCTTCAGCTTCTGAAATGCGACGTTACAGCTCTCATTCCAGCCGAACTTTATCTTGTCCTCAGTGAGCTTATGCAGAGGTCGGGCGATGTCAGCAAAGTTCCTTACAAACCGTCGATAGTAGGAGCACAAACCAAGAAATGCCCTGACTTGGGTCTTGTTCTCCGGAACTGGCCAGTCCTTGACAACAATGATCTTATCCGGGTCCGTTTGGATGCCTTTTTCGGAGACCACGTGTCCTAAGAAGTTCACTTGCCGCCTGAACAATGCGCATTTCTTTGGACTTAACTTTAGGTTGGCTCCTCGAATCTTCGAGAGCACACGTTCCAGGTTGCGAAGGTGATCCTCAAAGGTGCGTCCTACTATGATAATATCGTCCAAGTAGACCAGGCAGGCATCTCCAATTAATCCAGTAAGTACCCGTTCCATCAACCTCTCAAAAGTGGCAGGGGCATTACACAATCCAAAGGGCATGACATTGAATTGCCACAATCCTTGGCTGTGGAGTATGCTGTCTTCTCCTTATCTCGAGGGTGTATCTCGACCTGCCAGTAGCCACTTTTCAGGTCTAGAGTAGAAAACCACTTCATCCCCGTTAGCGTAACCAGAGTGTCGTCAATCCTTGGCAACGGGTAGCTGTCTTTCTTTGTGATGTCGTTTAGCCGACGATAGTCCACACAAAAGCGCATGCTGCCATCCTTCTTCTTCACCAAAACTACTGGTGAGCACCATGGACTGGACGAAGGCTCAATCACACCTTCTATTACCATACCCTCGATCATAGCGTTAACTTCACGTTCTCGTGCCCCTGGTACACGTCTTGGTCGCTGGCGGATCGGTACCTCATTGCCTGTGTTTATATTGTGTTGAACTAGGGCAGTCTTGCCTGAAGACGGGTAAGCTGGTCCTCCTGAGAAAGGAGGGCCGCCCCGCGGACTCTCCCTCCGCGTACCGCCCCATAGTGCTGTTGGATGAGGTGGGCAAGCTCTTTGAGCGTGTAGTGGTTGCCCGCCTCTCCAGGCACCTGGTGCGGGTGGACCCCGACTTGTCCGAACGGCAGTTCGGATTCCGAGAGGGCCGATCGACGATTGACGCGATCAGTCGCGTCAAGGCCCTCTCGGATGAGGCGGTCGCCTCGCGCGGGGTGGTGTTGGCGGTGTCCTTGGACATCGCCAACGCGTTCAACACCCTGCCGTGGGCGACTATTAGGGAGGCGCTCCGATTTCATGGAGTGCCTCCCTATCTGCGCCGAATAGTCGGGGACTACCTGCACCAGAGGAGTGTGTTCTGTGTGGGGCGGAACGGAGAGACGTTCCGGAGGGAGGTGTCGTGCGGTGTTCCGCAGGGTTCCGTTCTTGGACCGATCCTGTGGAACATCGGCTACGACTGGGTGCTGCGGGGCGCCCTACCCCCGGGCGTCGGCGTAACTTGTTACGCCGACGACACGCTGGTCACGGCCCGGGGAGAGGATTACGGGGCAGCTGCCCGTCTTGCCACGGCAGGGGTGGCCCTGGTTGTCGGTAGAATTAGGATGTTGGGACTGGAGGTGGCGCTGGAAAAGTCCGAGGCCCTGTTATTTCATGGGCCTCGGCGGGCGCCGCCACCAGATGCCCACATCATAGTTGGAGGGGTCCGCATCGGGGTGGAGCCGAGTATGAAATACTTGGGGCTCCACCTCGACGGCCGCTGGAACTTTCGCGTCCATTTTAGCCGCCTGGCTCTCCGGTTGATGTCGGCGGCGGGAGCGCTTAGCTCTCTGCTGCCGAATATCGGGGGGCCGAGTGTCGTCTGCCGCCGCCTCTATTTGGGGGTGGTGCGGTCGATGGCCCTCTACGGGTCGCCCATTTGGGCCGGCGCCCTCGATCGCCGAAACATCGCCCTCCTGAGGAAACCTCAGAGGGCGATGGCGATCAGGGTGTCGCGGGCGTACCGCACCGTCTCCTTTGAGGCGGCGTGCGTCCTGGCGGCATCGCCGCCCTGGGATTTGGAGGCGGAGGTCCAAGCGTCGGTGTATCACTGGCGCGTGGACCTCCGGCTCCATGGTGAGGAACCCACTCACGGGGCGGTGGAGACGCGAAGGTCCCAGGCTCGACTAGTCCTCGAGGCCAGGTGGGAGGAGCGACTGGCCCAGCCCCGCTATGGGGTGAGGACAGTCGAGGCTGTCCGTCCGGTGCTAAGGCAATGGACGGACAGACGGCGCGGACCGCTCACCTACCGGCTTACTCAGGTGCTCTCCGGACACGGCTGTTTCGGAGAGTACCTGTGCAAGATAGCCGGTAGGGAGCCGACAACCAGGTGTCACCACTGCGAGGAGTGCGACCAGGACACGGCGCAGCACACGCTGGAGGAGTGTCCGGCGTGGGCCGAGGAGCGCTGTGCCCTGGTCGCTGTGATTGGCCCCGACCTCTCGTTGCCGACCGTCGTATCCATGATGGTCGGCGACGACAGGTGCTGGGGTGCAATGAGGTCCTTCTGCGAGGCTGTCATCTCGCAGAAGGAGGCGGTGGAGCGGGGGCGTGAGGAAGATCCTTACGCCCCGGACATCCGCCGCCGGAGGAGGGGGCGCAGGAGACGCGCTTATGTCGCTCTCCTGCCCCCCACCTAAGGGTTCTGGGTGGCAAGGCCTCAGGGGACCCTGCCACCCGTGAGTAAGAACCCACAGAGGGCGCGCGCGGTGTTCCCGCGCGCCTTCTAACGTCGAAAGGGGAGAGCGGTGAAATGCTCTCCCCCGGGGACGAGAGGAGGTCGGGTCCCATTGACCCGGCCGGCACCCACACGGAGGGGCCTGCTATGGATGAATCTTTTTAGACTCCCAACAGGCCCCCCCATTGGGTGAGAGAGGGAACACCCCAGGTTTTTTTAGTGGGTATCCCAGCACTAGGCTGGTGAGTCCCACACGCCCCGCCGGTGCCGTCCCCTAGCCGGCGGGTAGTGCATCAAGCATTTTTTCCTGGGTATCAAAAAAAAAAAAAAAAAAAAAAAAAGGGCAGTCTTGCCTATGTCAGCATCACTGGTCGAGAAGATATCGGCAAACCGGTTTAACATCGTCTCAGCCTTGTTCTTTTCTTCTCTCGACAGGTTATTCCGGCAGTCCTTTAAGAGAGAAGACACGTCGTACCTTGCTCTTTGAACTTTGGCTTTGGTAGGCTGTTCATCGCATCTACGCATCCAAACTGCTCCTTTACAGGTGCCCAATATCGTGCCTTTCTTGAGTACCAGCTCCTTGTCGCTTGGGTTCAGTGCGCGTACCGATGTAACATTGGTATCCTTCACCAGAGTGCGTGCAATCTTCCATGGAGCATCGTTGTCCAACCCTTCTATAATTATACATCGATTTGCCTGATCAGAATTCCTTGGTAGGCAAACCGGTATGATCGTTTTCGACTTCGGACGAAGTACTACTTTCTTTAGGCTGTATACTTTTCCCGATGATGCGCCCTCCATGAATACTTCTTCTGAGCCACACTTCAATACTTCTTGACTAACGTCGATCTCACAGTGATGCTTCCGCAAGAAGTCTAAACCCAGGATGCAGTCGTCCACTATATCAGCCACGATGACGATGTGGCGGTAAATTTTATTACCTAGTTTCATGTCCACCTCCCTCTCACCTCGGACGGTTATGTGCTGACTGGTAGCTGTTCTAAGATGTACACATTCATGGTTCCCGTAGTAGTCCCCAAGAAACTGTCTTGCTAGTCGGAAATTGACGACTGTTCGAGAAGCTCCAGTGTCCAATGTCAACTTGCACGGCGTTCTGTTAATTTCGCCTTCGATAGTCAGGCTGTTCCCGTCACACGATTGTGAGATCGAGATTCTTGGGGCTCTCCTATAACCAGCCAGCACCCGCTCCGTAGTCCTGGCGTCTACTCGTTTCCCTGCTGTTGTTGCACGGCAGGCACATCAGGTTTTCCTCCTACCGGCGACTGGTTTCTGCTATGTGGACTCCTTGGCTTCGGGCAGCTCAACCTAATGTGGCCTTTTTCGCCGCAGCTATAGCACCGGGGTGAAGTCGACACTTCCCTGATACGGTAAGCGCGATCGTCCCGTCGCACGGCTTCCACCTCCAGAGCGTGGGCTCGGGCATCCTTCAGGTTTTTGAAGTGTCCGAGTCTCACTGCAGCCCTAACCTCCAGGTCTCGGATCCCGTCGGTGAAGGATTGAACGAGGTTCCCGTCGATGAGTGCAGGTGAGGACTGAACTAGCTTTTCCACCTCCAGGGCCCACTGCTGTAAGGTTTCACCAACACGTTGCGATCGGTCTTTCAGCTGGGCGCGAAACACGTGTTCCAGGTGTGTGTCGCCATATCTCGCTTCCAATGCCTCCAACAGCTTCTCGTACGTGACGTCTTGACCAAGCGGTCACGGTCAAGGCCTGGTCGCGAAGCCCCAAGGTGAGAGCAGTCAGAGCCTGTTCTTGCGTCCACCCGTTCGATTTCATGACGGCCTCGAACTGGATCTTATAGGCTGACCATGACGATGAGCCGTCGAATGGTGGGACTTTAAAGCCTCGTGGTGAGGGCGCCACAACTGCAGGTGTCACGATCCCATCTCCAGTCTTGAGCCCACGTATCGTTTTCTCAACCTCGGCGATGCGACTTTCGTGGCGTTGGACTTGCTCTTTCACCTCCTTCATCTCCTTGCCAACCGTTGCGCTGAGGTCTTTTAACATCATCAGCTGCTCCTCTTGGCGGCGCACACCCTCCTCCTTGTCGCGTTGCAGCTGTTCCTCAAGGCGGCGTGCCTGCTCCTCCTGGCGGCGTGCCTGCTCCTCCTGGCGGCGCATACTCTCCTCCTTATCGCGTTGCAGCTGTTCCTTGAGGCGGCGTGCGTGCTCATCCTGGCGGCGCATGCCCTCTTTCTTATCGCGTTGCAGCTGTTCCTCGAGGCGGCGTGCGTGCTCCTCCTGGCGGCGTGCCTGCTCCTCCTGGCGGCGTGCCTGCTCGTGCATGAACGCTATCAGGGTCGCGAGATCGGGGTTTACCGGCGAGTGAGCTGCACTAGATGGTTCCGCTGCAGCCGCGGCGTCACGTGGTCCAACTGACGTCGGCGAGAGGGCGTCTCCAAAGCGCCTCTGGTCCACATCTTGCTGGCGCTGGTTCCTGGTACGCACCCCTTCCACGTCCTCCTTCGGTAGTACTGGCATATTCTTATCCCACTTCTGACACCAATTTGTTACGTGCTGGGTTCGACGGATAAGAATATAAAACAATATTACCGACTAAAACGTTTTATTCTAGCACACAATTAACTTTAATACAAAACAAACACTATACTGCACTTTTTCACTATAACTGCTTCAAACTCCGTAGTATTTTTCGCTTCCGTTCGCCTCGATGAACACTTGATCGCTTACGATTGTAAACTGACTCGGCGGTGCGCGTGCGCTCTATTTATACGCGGCTAAAGTGCTTCTGGAGTTTTCCAGAAAACGTTATACACGGCACGCAACAGTGCGATGATTCGAGAATGTGCCAGCGCTTTCTCCACTGAACTCGTACCGACAAATACGTAGTTCCGTTAGATGTCAATAGATGGTGCTGTAATAAATTATTATTAGAAACCGCCGAGTCTTCCCCACAGTGCCGACAGAGGGCATTAGCCGTAACAATATTATTGTCGTTTGGATGTCGTTTGTGCGCATCACAAATTATTCATAAGTTTATTTTGACAACAAATAAATTTATTAGGTATAATTTATTATAATCTTAACTGCAGCTCAGACTGATTTAACTTCTGGAATCATCATCTCATAGATTTTCTTTTTTCTCGTAGATTGACCATTTGTTATTCATCTCTCGTTCATATTCCCTGTTTTGTCCACCAAAACCAAAGCAATTTATTTTGTTGATAAACATCGTAATCAAGAATTTGGCTATGTATGTCCATACCTATGTATTTATTTATTTTATTAGTTTTGTTATGTACTAGTATAGTATTATATTATCTGTGATATTGTTAAATTTGTTTTTGGATATTTGAAAACAACAGTACCTACAACCCAGCGATCATACAATTTTGATACATTTCTAGAGCCTATGAAAATTAAATTATAAAGAAAAAGAAATAATAGATAGGTGCCTATAGATTATATGTTAAATGTGTATAGCTTTACTGTTATTATTACTTATTATTCAGAGAGAAAACAGAAGAATACCTATATACATTTGGGTTGGGTAAACTAAACACTGCCTTCATGTCCACTTGAGCCGGTCTTTCATAAATAGGTATGTTGTTAATTAGACAATTGTATAGCCTATTCGTAAGCGACAGATTGATCCAAAAGTCCTATAAGCTCCAAGAAAAATAGCCGACTTTCAAAATAGCGAGTTTGCATACGTCAATTTCCTACACATTACATTTTACTGAAAATTACTGAAAATAATGAACCTTACTTAAATAACGTAGGTCTCAGGCTCACGGATCTTAACCGATATCAGATACTACTTAAGCATGTTACATACAGATCTTAAAGATTCAGTTTTTACATAGTTTATCTAATGAGAGATACAAGAGCTTTGTCTAAAATTTGTGGCACAATATTTAATAATTATCTACATCTTATCACTACAATGCATGCATACATTAATTTATTTTAAAAAAGAACCATAATATAATTATGAATAAAATTAGGTAAAACCATATAATTACATAGATTATAATAATTAGGTATGTCAGTTGATAATTACTTTGCATGTCATAAAATTTCATAATATTATTCTTGACTATTTCTAATTAAAATATCCTGAAGACATTTTCGATCAATATTCTATTTTTATTTTATTGCAGAGATGTCTATGTATAATTGTAGTAAGTTATTATAAATATTGTACATACATACATACATATTATTTTATATAACTTATATTTTGCATGTGATAAGTGATAATATGATTTAGTTAGTGTGCGTGTGTGTCGTATCGTATAAAACTGTAAGTTAATTAAACAACACATCCATGTGAAATAGGACTATCTACATATATAAGCAAGTATATGCATGAGATAGTGAATGGTCCACTGTGGGTTGGTATCCCAGTAGGTGGTTGGGGAGTGACGTTTGTAAGCCAACAGGTTGCTGTCCACATTCACTCTTTGTGAGCCGCATAAAACACGAGCGCGAAATAAATATAAGAATGTTTTGTATGAAAATAGAAATCGTGTCGCATTAGGGTAATAATTTGAAACAGAATTATACGATAGCTTAAGACATTCTATTAGAACAACAAAAAGTTGTTTAGTAAATAATGCGAGATGAGTATATTGACAAGTTACCTTGGTGCTGCTGCATCATAGTGGCCATGAGGTCGTGGTGCAGCTCCTCGCGGTACTCGCGCTTGTCGGCTCGCTGCTCCGACTTGAGCTGCTGGTGCACGGCCTCCGCCTGCACGTAGCTGGCCTGGCCGCCGTACGCGATGTTACCGAGGTTCACTGATGACGACGCCGATATTGTTTGGTATTTGACACCCGTGTTCACTAAAAGCGATTCATAATACAAGAAGTGCCGACACTACGTATTGACGAAACTCTATTCAGAAGAACTTGAACGTTGTCAGTAGGGCACGGTTACACGGTTTCCAAAGGGTGACTAACCGGTGTGGAGCGGCGCGATACCGGCGAGCGCGACGGTGGCGGGCTGCGCGCTGCTCACCACCACCACGCTGTCGGCCTGCCGGAACTTGACGCCGTCCACCGCCACGGCGCCCGCCGCTGGCGCCACCGCGAACTGCACGCCGCCACCGCCCGCAGCGTGGTAGCGCGTCTCCTGCAGGACTCCGCCGGGGGCATTGCCGCCGCCCTCATATCCGAACTTTGCGGCGAACTGGTGGATGGTGGGTATCGCCGCCGCCGTCGGGATGTGTCCGGTGAACGGCGCGAAGTTCATCGTAGCTTATCGTATCTGAAACCGCGGCAGCCATCGTTGTTACGCGAGCGATCACGTGAAAGGACCCAGGACGCGTGCGAGACACGTCAGAGTGCACTTGTCCTGTCAGCAGGTGGAGGACCCGGTGCGCTCGGTGCGAGCCACAACAAAGTGAATCAAAGGGTGCGGCCCCTAGTAGGGCGCGCACTCAACCCCCGCCATTCTGCCTCACCCCAGTCATTTCTAACGCTTTATTTTTACCGGCCCGCGCTCTCACACCATCGATCTTCGAACGCGCTCTACGTCACCGCGCGACTACTAAACTAAGCTAAACAGGAATATATTAGAATCCTTACCTTTCTTGAGTTGAGAAAGTGCGTTTTCATAACGTTTTAATTGTTCGTCGTGGGTGAAATAAGCTAGGTGAGAGTCTTTCTGGTGCGCGAACATGCTGCGCGAATGGCCGGCGCGCCTGCGTGATGAGGTCCGACCGAGCGGGGCGAAGGCGCGGGGTGGTGCGCCCGGCGCGGCCCCGGCACAGACCGGGCAGAGCTCGAGCACGACGCACCGACATACCGACACACCGCCACACCCGAACTGACCATGCAGCTGACCAAGACAGCCGCCCACGACCCCAAGGAGGACCTGCATGGAGGATTCCTCAGCAAATTGAAGCCCTTGAATCTGAAAGGTACATCCTACTTACTTTAAAGAATTAGCAATTATCTATATCAGTGCAGTATCGCGCATGAGTGTATACGTGCGTGTGTGTACCTATAAGTTACGTGTTTAGTGATCTACGCAGTACGCAGTACTAGCGACCCGTAGTTGAACTTTATTTGGTGCTGGCTTACAACAACATAGCTTAGGTATCTTGTATACAACAAATCATAAAAAATACCTATCGAGACTGGAAATTAGGCATGTTAATCCTAATGATCCCGTATCGGTATTTCAAGTTATGATTTCAAAACAATGGCGTTTCAAACTTAAACATATAAATATTTGCGCGTAACTATAACATGCGTTTTGTTCGGCAGATGACTTCAATTTGCTGCTGACGACATTTGTGCTGACCATCCTGTGGTGCATCTATGTGTACGTGTTCGGAACACCAATGTCGATGTACAAGCAAATCCAGGCGGCGCGCCAGCCGTGCCGCGTGCCAGGTAATCAATACTCTAGTATCAGCGGTGGAACAGCCGCACAGCGCTCTCGCCACGGACATCAATCAATATTCCTCTATTGATTGATGTCCGTGGCGAGAGCACTGCGCGCGGCAGTTTTACGCTATATATTAAAGGTACTTTTCTCTTACAGGTCAAGATATCTTAAGTGGGGCCAGAAATGAATGAACAAACGACCTAATCTGTTATGCAGATACTCTTTAATGATATTATGATATCTCCTGTTTAATACTACCTACTTTTGTAAAATCCCCGTCACGTATGAAACCTTGCCAAACATATTACATTTGCCTACGTAGTACCTATATAATTTCAATTTCAAACTGAAATTCATCATATTGAATATTTGGGCATGAAAAATGTCATTGTTCAATGTTTTAATTTTGATCTATGAATGAATAAAAGAAATGCGACGTTGCCGTTGGCAAGACGCCTGTTGAACATCCAACGACATAACATCACAGCGTCCAGTACGGCGCCCAACTGTATGTCAGAGTGTAGAAACTCTTTAAAGTTCATTTCTAGAAAATCTTAACAAAAGTAAATAAAAGCACTTTACCTTATATACACTATATACGTTATAGAACCTAAGGCTGCATTTTATATGTCTTGTTTAAGTTACGATTTTAAGACATGTGTAAGGCCCGAACTATCCGAAGGCCTTTATTTTGTTTTTTTTTAGCTGCTGAAAAATGACGGCATCTACTTTCAAACTAGCAAGTATGCATAAGTTGTGTACCTTGCGTTTGAGTAGCCTGTACCGTGTACGAAATATAAAGGGATTAATATTTGTAATAAATATAAGGTAATTAATTTATTATTCTTTACTGTATGTATATTTTACTAAGTTAATAAATGATAACATGTAACTAAGGTATCTACGTGGCCAAATACTTTTTAGACATTTTCTATATTAGAAGAAATTAATTAAAACACTCATACCTAACGAATTATTACCTAATATTTAAGTAGAGTATTTATTTTTATTAAGGGCTTTACCCTGGATTTAGCGCTCCAGTTTGGAGTTTTGATTATTATTATTCCCATGTAAAAGTGCCTACTACGGTATTTATGTACCTACCATGTAGGTAAACCAATTTCCTAAACGGAATCATTGATATGCCCAGTGGCGTGTTATCGTAAGAGTGTAGGGAGAGATTGTACGGAGCGGTCACACAATGAGATGCGGCCGCAGGACTTTTGTTTTAACTTGATTAGAACTTAACTGTAGAGTGTTATGGCAGCCTGCCGTAATCACTTGCAGCGCAATATTTATAAGTATTGTGCATTACATCCAATCAAAAACTACGCTTTTATTTTTTTAAATAAGTACCGTGAAAACTGGCAACATTGCCATTTTTTCCAGGTTTTAGGCGTTTCAGACAATTTTTCTGACAAAAATTGTATGCAAGCTACATTATGTTCTTATGTGTTATAAACACAAATTTAATGTAGATTATACTGACACAAGTGTTTTTCAAGATAACCACTAATATATAAAGCTAAACGTCCAAAATAAAATGTGGTAAAGTTAACCCGTACTTGTGGTAAGTTTGCCAAATTAGTTTTAGAGAAGAAAAAAGGACGAAAACACATAGGGGCATGTTTTTCTTCTGCAAAACGCGGTTAGCAGTATGGAATTACCTATTGAGTGTAAAAAGGAGCAAACATGCGTGATTTATTTGTTGATTGGTAAAGTTGACCACCTTTTGTCGAATTATCCATACAAATCACAAATTAGGGTTAGGGTTGTCAAAAATAACGCATGATTGAAAATAATAATTATTATAACATTTAGCTTATAAACGTAAATAAAATAAAATCAGTCATCTTTCCTCAATGAAAAATAAAATATTTTCGAAAAATTGCGTTTAACACTAATCAGTTATGATGTATATGTGATAGTACTAATTTTCTTCTGTCTCGGCGGCCTATTATCTAGAAAAGATATTATCTAGTTAAATTCCATACTACAAGTACAGGTTGTTAACGTGTAAAAAACTTTAACCTAGGTATATGCAGGACTTATTCAAAATAAAAATAAAAAATTGCAGCGCGCAACGGCTGCGATCAGTGGACGCGTCACAGACCTCGAGCTTGTCGCGCAACTTTCGTAGAGTGCCATCGAAAAACTAGATTTTTGAGTTTATTTTCATAAACCTTTACAATAATTTTATTCTATATCACCAGCACATAACCATGGTTTAAGTTTTTTGACACCCGTATACGACAGACAGGATGAATATTAACAACCGGCCTTAGTAATTATATGAGTCTAATCAACCGATTTTGATGAAATGTAGGTATAATAGGTACAATAAATAAAAAAACATACCTACCTATCACCTAACATTCATTCAGTAGGTACGTATGTAAGACCAACAAATGAAAACCAGTCGAAAAAATCAATTTTGTTACAATTACTTTCAAGTAAGTACATAGGTAAGTACGTATTTTATTAGAGTCGAGAAAAAGGGACAACCCTAGGCATAACCAAAACATGGCAAAGAAACTGTCACATACCGGCGTCAGTGGAGTGGCAACATTACCAATTGACTTTTTAACGTAGATATTGCAATTAAATTGTTTCTAATTAATTATATCGGATAACGGTTACAAATGACAAGTTCTATGAAAAATATACATATCTGCGATTAGTGTTCATCACCAAAATTTATGAATTTTCCGAAGCACTCAAAAAATTCGTTTGTTCAGTGAAAACTTTTGGCGGCCGAATAAAGTGTTAAAACATGTTTTAATGTTGCCAACACAAAAACAGTGTGGTCAACTAACTATTCAATATTCTACTAAAATTTTCAAAATGCTCAGATATGTGATACTTTTTTTGGTAGTCACAATTTTGTAAACGGAAACGGGGAATGGCAAAGATACTTGCCAAAGGTAAAGTTGCCAGTTTTTACGGTAGGTTAAAATAGGTAAAAACATTTTAACTGACCTGTTTTTATATATCTAATTATGATATATTCTTTAGTAAATACTGATTTAGTATGGAAAATATGACATATTGTCAATGTATTTATAAATAACTTAATTATCTATATTAATATTGTAACGTAACGTTTTCACTAAGTCGCTGCACCGAGCCAATTTGAATGTTTGGTATGGAAATATTTTGAAATGTAAGAATATTAAGCGAATGACTTTCTAATATCAAAACAACCGAGGTATGCGATGAATTATAACTACAAATGTAACCAAATTGGTTTTATAAATTCATCAATAACAATAAAAAATCTAAACATGTTGTATATTGAGCGGGGTGGCTGGGTGATGGGTGTCCGGGACCCTTTTGGCTAGTACATGTGTGCCGGCAGGTCTTGCCTGCGTAGGGAATACGCACATAGTATGTAAATGCAATACTTAGGTAGATACCGTAAAATGGTCATACTTTGCTCCAAAATTTGCTCCAAATACAGGAAATTATGAATATTTTTAAACTATTAATTATAAAATATACTCAGAAGTATTTATATAAAGAAGAACATTTTATCTACCACATTTTTCTTGGTAAATCAACATTATGAAGTATTTTATTATATATATAAAACAATGATTATGGGGCAAAGTTACTCATTGACATGGGTATCTTTGCTCCTAGATACAATTGTCAACCAATCTCAACTGTGAAAGTATTTGGAGCAAATTTACGCTTTCCTAATTATATATTCCCCAATAACATATTAGGCGATAAAACATATTGGAGCATAAATACCCATAGGGGAGCAAAGTAGGACCATTTTACTGTACTAATCCCATTACCGCCCGTCGTACTCACGTGGGTACAGCTGTAAAAATGCATATTTCTATATTATCTGTCCATTGTTTTCTTCACCTTTAATCATTTTAATACGTTCAGATACCAGTAGAACAAATGATATTATTATTTTGAAGGTAGTATTAAAATGTATGTCAAATTTGGTAGTGGCAAATACGGAATGTGAACTAAAGATTTATGGTAAGATAAGTTATTGCATATTATATATAAATTAAAAGATATTTGAGTTTGATTTTGAGAAATAATTATTGTTTACTCTTCCATCAAATAATACTTTGTTTAGTAAATTGATTTTGATAAACTCATGACAGAGTTCATTTCAATTTATTGTACCCGGGCGATTATAACGGCCACTAAAATTTTACAGGTAGTTTCGCATATGTTACAATGGCACATCGCTCCGATTTTGCAAGCCAAAATTAATATTCAAGATAGAAGAAGCTCTTTAATCGATACTTGCTGATGATAATGATGATTACAAATATGATGTGTTATTGTTACCACCTCAACCTGCACTAGTAAGTGACGAAGAAGAAGGAAGTGACGATGACCTGACATGTTCAACTCTTCCGAGAGATGTGCCCGCTCTGTTGAGGTGATTTCTCGCCGTCCATTTGCTGATGATGATTCAAATTGGGATGATAGTGATGAGGAGCTGCTCTCAAATCGTGCCAAACTATCAAAAAGGGCTAGAATTCAGGATTCCATTGAACCTAACTAGAGAAATGAATCCATGATAAAGTACCTTGGCCGCTATCCTACCAAACAATATATTGTGGGTAACTCTGTACGTTTCAGACGGGTATTTTTATGCTTTTAACATTATTATGTTGTGACAAATCTAACGAAGTATCTACTGATACTCTAGGAGCATGAGTTGTAAAAGGTTTACTAGAAAAAATGCCAATTGCTCCCCAAGAATATATCATATAGTTCGATTATTTCTTTACAAACTATCAACTATTACATGATCTGCGACCTTTAAGCTATAAGGCGACAGGTACAATATGCAATAATAAAACAAAGAAATGACCTGTTACCAATGTAAAAAAAAATCAAGGGCGGAATTTGTTTATCGTTTTGGTTATCAGAAACGAAATTACAATTGTGCGCTGCAAGGACAATAATCATTGTCGCAATGGGGTCAAACTATGATGTCATTGATCCTATAGGCTTTTTGAAAAGATGGTGTAATAATGTACGAATGCAAAAAAAATGATTTCAATATTCCGGGATGTTTATAAATTACAACAAGGGCATGGCCGAAGGTGATCAAATAGATCAAGCAATTGGCCTATATCGAGTAACCGTAAAAGGAAAAAGGTGGTGATGGATTATCTACACTTATTTTTTAGATATGGCTGTTTCTAATGCTTAGCGTCTTCACGTCTTACTAAGCAGGTATCAAGATGGAATAACATATAATATGGATCAATTATCGTTCAGACAAGCTTTAGCACGTGCATACCTACGACCAACAAAAATAAAGAGTCGTTCTAAGTCATTATCAAACATAGAAATCAAACGATATAAAAACATAATTATATCTGGAGCGCATTAAAAATCCTCTGCGATGCTTCATTTGCCATAATCAAGTTCGATGGCGTTGCACAATATGTATGAAAACTTTGTGTTGAGAAATCTTGTTTTGGACAGGTACACCCTATATTTTTTGAGTCAAATTTATATTTTATATTTTTTGTCCATTTTCCTTTTATTTACTATATATTACAGCAAAAAATTATATTAAAACAATTTTTAGTCAACAGTTTCATTTTGGGCGTTAATGGGATATCAATAAATGAGTGATATTGGACTGATATAACTAGCATGTAATGACATAAAATGAACGATTTAGACCTAGTTAGGAATGTATTGTTATGATATATAGGTATTGTTGATGAGTCAGCGGCGATTAGCTATTAAGTAAGGAGAGCTGGGAGTTTGAGCTGCCTACGCTACACGGGTGTATGTGTGTAGGTTTCAGTTTGTTGCAATATATATTTTCGTGACTCTATACGTAACAGGTATATTGGTAAAGTGCCAAAGCTGATGCACTTTTATTTTACTTGTTGTCAGACGTGGCGGGGCATTTTTATAAAATATTTGTTAATATATCCACTGTCCTCTAATCTCAGATCATAACATTTACATACTTATTATATAATATTTTTACCTATTAGCAATACGTTCTTCCAGTTAAAATGAGTATTTATTGTATCGTATCCGTATCTAAAAAAATAGTTTGTTAGCATATATACCTTATTCTTATCTATGATAATAATATATATACCCTATGTGTATGGAATTCGCAAAAATTAATTGTACATATAATATGTATTTACCTACCTATTAATATTGTTTTATCTTATCTATTAACAAAGCTGTTGTGGCTGGTAATGTTAAGCACCATTATGTTTATTGTTACATCGAGTAATTGTGTTTCGCTTGGCTGCACAAACGGAGGAGGAGGGTGGGCCGTGGTGTGTCCGCGGCGGTGCCCAGGCGTCCCATTAGCGCCTCATCGCCTCGCCTGTCCCCGCCCAACAACGCACAACAACATCATTTTAAGAAATACATTTATTCTATACTTGTTTCGCTGATTGCTGCTACATTGCTATATATTTATATATACATATATCTATGTAATAAAAGGCATTTATTCAAAATCAGTGATTTATTTTTTTATCTTATTATCTTTACTGTGTCTCCTTAATAAATAAAAAGTTTCATACAAAAGTGCGAGTCCGGCGACTCGGGCGCGGAGTCACGTGCTCTATCAGCTATGTTGTCTTAACCTTATATAATACTTGCAACTAATTTCATTATAAACGAAATAAAAAAATATGAAGTCTAAGTTGGTTAACTACTAACGTTATCTTAACCGATAACAGATATGAAGTAAAGTTTTCGACCGAAGTACCTACCATACGCCATACGCCTACACACTTACAAAACATATTAAACAAGTTTCTGACATTTAGATTAACAAACCAATTAGATTACACAGCTGACGTATGTCTCTACTAATACAATAACATTTACAATATCTGTATATCTTATTACATTAGTGTGTCATTAAAGCTAAATAAAATTGTTAACATTTAGGATTTGGATGACGTGGATCGTTTTAATCTCTCATTTCGGTTCAACAACATTGATTTTTAAATATGATAACACAAGATACAGCTAACTTGTATCTAGTGCGATACGATCCGCCACGACTGCGGCTCAAGCACCTTGGACATTCGAGGACTAAGCTTACAACTAACACATGCCACGATTCACTGATACGGTATCTACAAATAAACTTAATACTAAGTACAAAAATATAATTCGAAAACAATTTACACCTACATTAAAGCTGACAATATTAATATCGTGTGGTGGAAAGCCTTAATTTAAAGTTATTTTATATTATGACTTG